>CM076575.1:259969033-261228430 GCA_034641835.2 Pinus albicaulis | reverse complement strand
TAAAGATGGGATAACTCTCGACCCTTTGAAGGTTCAAGCCATTCTTGAACTTCCTATGCCTTGTACCTTACGCCAGCTACAAATTCTTCAAGGTAAAGCTAATTTTCTTCGTCGATTCCTTCCTGACTACGCCACTACCGCACATGGCTTCCTTAGACTTCTTCGATCTCACACTCCTTTTGTCTGGGATACCTATGCTAATGAGTCTTTTGATGCCCTCAAGCATGCTCTCACATCCTCTCCCTTGATCCGTCCTCCTGACTTTGACTGAGATTTCATCCTATACATCTCTGCTTCCACCTATTCAGTTGCTGGTGTCCTTATCCAGGAATATGATAACGGTATCGAACATGCGATCTATTATGTTAGTAAGAACCTTACCAGTCCACCTGTGTCCTACTCGCATGAAGAAAAATTAGCACTAGCTGTCGTTTTCTCAGTCCAGAAACTACGTCATTATATCCTCACGCGTTCCACCAAGGTTGTGACTGATTCCAACCCCATGGCTTTCCCATTGAGTGGACGCATCCTCAATGGGAAGTACGCTCATTGGGTCATTATCCTCCAAGAATTCGACGTTGAATTTGTCACCCCAAAAAGTAAGAAAGGTTTAGTCCTCGCTGAACTAATTTCTGATATTCCTACCAAGACGCAAGATACTCCCATTAATGATGCTCTTCCCGATGAACATTTATTTTCCATCACCACCGATGATCCTTGGTACGGTGACATCCTTAATTACTTGCGAACCCAAAATTTCGCCCTTCATCTTGATCTTGATGCTCGATGACGTATCCGACACCAAGCCTCTCACTACCTTCTAATCGACGATGACCTTTATCATCGTGAATTAGATACTATCCTTCATCGTTGCCTCACACACGCTGAAGCCGAACAAGTCCTCAATGCCTGTCATAGAGGCGCTTGTGGTGGCCACCTCTCTGGCCTTGCCACCGCCCAAAAAATCATGCGCACTGGGTATTTTTGGCCTTCTCTCTTCAATGATTGCATTGAAGCCGTCAAACACTATTCCAATTGTCAACATTTCACCCCCAAGGCGCGAGCTCCTCCCGCTCCCCTCCATCCTGTCGTCACAGCTGGTCCTTTTTGAAAATGGGCCATTGACTTTATGGAATGTCAACCTCCATTGGCCGGTAAACACAAATATATCATCATGGAGGTTGACTATTTCACTAAATGGGCCGAAGCTATGCCAACATTCAACAATACAGCAGCCACCACAGCCCTCTTTTTCTTTAACCACGTCATTTCTCGATTTGGAGTTCGAAAACAATTTGTCTCTGACCATGGCCAACATTTTGAAGATGAGATTTGGCATGAGCTATCCTCCCTATTGGGTTTTGAGCACCAATATTCATCTTCCTATTACTCCCAAGGTAATGGCCAAGTTAAAGCAGTCAAAAAAATTCTTAAGACCATGATTCAACGAACAATGAATAAGCACAAAACCAATTGGCATCTCATGCTCTTCCCTGCTTTGTGGGCTTATCGTAATTTTGTTAAAACCGCCACCGGTTTCACTCCTTTCCACCTTGTCTTTGGCGAGGAGGCTGTCTTACCAATCGAGTGTGAAATCCCTTCCCTCCATTTGGCCATCGAACTTCTCCTTGATACCCAACCTCTAGAACAAAGACTCATCATGCTCAAGCGCGCCTCTAAAGACCATCGTGTTGCATTGAAAACCCTTGAAGCGACCAAAAAGCACACCAAAGCTCAGTATGACCGAAAAGTCCACCCTCGTACCTTTCATGAAGGTGATCTTGTTCTAATATATGACCAGGCCCATGATACCCTCGGTCATGGGAAGTTCGACTCATTAAGCAACTGGGTCCTTATGTTGTCAGAGCAGGAACCCAGCCAGTAAGGGCATATTTTATGGGACTTTGAAGGCCACCTTGTTCCCAATCTCACTGTGCACTCTGTCTTAAGAATATTGCCTTGGCATTTTCATTCGAAATGTGTGTTTTATTTTCTTCTAGATAACCCGGCTGTTGTTTTGCATTTATTTCATGTGAGGACACCACTGTTGTCACGAAGCCTTGCTTCACCCTCCCTACTAAGGCCAGGTTCTCATACAGTGACACATGTCGTTGGGGGCACCATCTTGCCTCTATACTCCCATTCCTCTTAACAAATTTCGTCATGAGATACCATTTGTGTCATGTTTGTTTATGATCATGGATCATCACATTTCATTATCATCAACAATAACAAAAATCACACAATATCTACTATTTTCTGTTTGTAGATTAGGTTTCCTGTGCCCTACTATGGTTTCACTGTCGACATCGGCTCGACCTTGGGCCGGTCTAGGCGTTATGCCTTAGTTCAAGCTCTTCTCACGCATTGCAGCAATCTATACACTTCGTGTAGTCCGATGATGCATCGGCGGTTATTAGTGAACACAAGCATTAACAGCAGAGATGTCTCGACCCTCTGTGAGGGTAGCCTGTGATGCTTGTGCCGGATAGCTTCTTCATTTCCGCCCGCCAGTACGACTCCTCTCATTTGATGATATCGAGCGCCTCGCGCGACATGAGCGCCTCTTCGTTTGCGTACGTAAATTCGATTTTCGGAAAAGCCTTCCGCCGTGTAAGGGGCGACCGAGTGCTCTTCGCATATATGTGCTAAAAATCTTCTTGTATAAGTCACGAAAAATTGTTAGGGCATACATGTGTGTGGGATTCATCACTGACTTCTCTGGCAAAAGCTCAAGTTTAGGCAGGGCCGCCCATTATTGTGTTCGTGGTTTCTGGCGCCTTGTTCTTTGTACTATTTGTATCGTGACACTGCGATGTACTTACGCCTTGTTCACATAGTACCCGCCATCACCCGGAGACTTGTTACTGCAAGTCTCGTCTGTAAAATCTAGTCTTCTTTGTTAGAATATGCATTCTCTCTCTCACTTCCCCTCTGTTCTGCACCTAGTGATTGAGTTCTTCTGTATGCTACTTGGTCGTACGATTTTCTCTAACACTGCGTGAAGGCAGTCTGTTACTGTTTTGGTCATCTAACTTGACTGACATTAAATGAACTCAAGTACACCATATGGGAACCAATTTTACTTTCATTAATTGCTTTCACCATGTAAAATAACATCTATGTTCTGGTCTGTTGCTTAAACAAGAAAATTATTGTTAATCATTGTTGAAATTATTTCCTGAATAAGTTAATGAATCATTATTTAAATAATATTCCTGATTAAATTTGCCTAAATAATTTTTAAATAGTAAATAAATCATTATTTATTTTAATTGTTCTATCCCTAAAATAATAAATAAATCATTTGTTGTTGTATTTTAAATAAAAAAATTGTTCAAGTAAAAAGACCTTTCCATCGACCGTGTAATAAAATATTCCTAAAGGGTGGTCTGCAATTTGATTATTAATATTTTATTCGTGAAATTATAGAAACATGACAACAATAAATAGAGGTTCTATTCATTAGTCTTTATCATTTGCATTGAAATCACTCTAGGTCTATATTGGTCACCATTTTCATTTTTGCTTTTGTAGGCTCCCATTAAATTCTGTGTTTTATGCTGAGTTTTCTACCACCAATAAGAAGGAATTTTGGTCCCCAGAGAAATCACGAGGACTTTCGAGAACCCATCCCATTGAGGAGGGCAGGAGAAAACACCTTTCTTGTTTTCCTCTAAGGTACTTCTTTTATATAATACAAAAAATTGTTTAAATACATTATTTTATTGTCTTGTTTATTGGATGCATGGAGCCATATTTTACTTCATCTGTAATGTGTTCAATATTGAATCTTGAATTTATGCAACATTATTTGGATCATCTAATTGCATGTTAAAGATGTTTTGAAATGTAATTGATGTTAGGGATATTGTTATGCGTAGCTGGTGAGTATTTTACGGCCAGAAAGTTCATCTTACTTTGTTTGTTGGAATCAACTCTCAAAATTTAAGATGGTACTTTCTGTGCTTCTCATGGTGTAGAACCAAACACCACCCAACCTCTTTAATTGTAAGTGGTCGCTTGACTTCTAGTTTTTCATTCATTGATTTTTCGGTTGAAGAGGGAAAAGGTAAGGCAGCATTTTAGAACGATTTTGACACAAGAAAAACTCTAGTAAGGTTTTTAACTTTAAGCATATTAATTACTTCAACTCCTCAATAATTAAACTTGTGATTTCATACTCAGTCATGCTCACTTCCTTAAATCAATTATTGTGACAAGTATGCTATAACATAATATGACATTTGTAATTTTATAATTTGTCCATTTCTATTTAAAAATCTATAAATCATCAAAGTTAATACTCACAGTGATTTTTACACATATTTACATTTACCTTTAAAGAAATCAAAATAAAATGTTTGGTTTTGCCATAACATTAATTTTAATCGAAATATACCAAGAAGTCTTAATAAGCCATTAAGCCATGGTTATGGTTGATATGTTTTTAATATTGTTACTGCCCAGTTTTGAGATATGAGATAACATATGTACTCTTACTCCAAACTACATCGTTGCTACAATATTTTTGTGTTATTTGTGATTATTTTTGCCAATATTTTGCTAAATTATTCTCTACATTTACTTGTTTAAAAAAAGTATACTTTATATAAATATTTTTGTGTATTCCTTATTGTAAATTAATATACACAAAATAGCACTAAATTCAATAACATCTACATTTAACATAAATAAAGTAAAATAAATTTAATACACATTCATGATAGATAAATAGCATCTATTTTTTTGGCTTTTGGTAAGACTTATCCTAAAGATTTTTATACTCTTTAAACTACTCTAAATTCTAATGTAATAATTTTTAATGTAAAAATCATGTTATTTAAAAAAAAAAAAACCTATATTTTTTTAAAAATAATTAAATTGAAGAATTTATTCTCATCAAATGACTCACAAAAAATTAGAAAGTGTTTTTGCCACAAAGTGTCCAAAATTGTTGCGTTAGGCTACACACCACGAAAGTACATTCTGTTCTTTATGTAGAAACATATACGCTTATCGTATAATGAGATGTTTTTTGAATGAGCGGATGATTGGAAAAGGTGCCCAATTATCTTCGACATGGAAAAGTGTTCGGCGTGTTCATGAGAGCCATGTCATCTGATGACTCATTAAATCAAGTTACGATAAAATTATCTTTATATGCATATCATTATACACGGCCCCTTCTCCTGTTTTAAGCTAAGATGGTACGCCGGTCCTTTATCTCTTAAAACGCGGTGCTGTGTACGCATAAGCGTGCTTTTAAACAACACGATATGTGAACATGTCTCTGCCTTTCCGGAAGCAACTCTTATCATTGTCACGACGAGAGAACGTCCTAAGGTCGACTCCAAGGTCCGGGTGCCCGACGACAATCTTGCATGGTTTGACCCTCGCAAAAACGAGCACACGCAACAACGTAAGGTGATGCCGGCGATTCAAGGAATCCGAATGAGAAAAATAGAACGGTGTGAAAATTCAGACTCGTTCTGCTAGCGAGTTTAGTTGAAGCTCTATGACACGCCGGAAAATAGTTTTAGCGCCTACGTTCTGTCATGTGTTGTCTCGGGGGGTGTAAACCAAGTTCATTTCCTCATCACCTTTAAATCTCAACATTGTTCTCTATCACGCATGGGCCCAAACTGCTTGTCGTCTGTGTGAGAAAAAAATCCCCCACCCAACGTAGAATGTGTTCTCCTTGCCTCATATGAACGGAATGTCAAAGATGTGGATAATGGAAGAAACTATAACTTTGAAGGGATTTTCCAACTGGAATGGTGAGGTGTTAGTTTATTTAACTCTTAATCGAAGGATAAATGTCGGAAGTTTCTACGAAACCGCAAGCAAAGTGCATCACATTGTCGTCTTCAAGTTGTTGTTTAAATATCTACAACAGTAGCGAACATTGATGAATTGGTTTCAAACCACGCGGAAGAAAACTACAAATGCTCTCTTTACGCCTCTTGATTTACCTTTACATTCAAAAGCTCATATTTACTACAATTTTACCATGGCATTGCGCGATTGTTCAGGGTTTCTTGTAGTTCAAAGTTAATTCGTTCGGTTTGATTACCATTTAATTAGAATTACATACACATTGAGCACTAAATACGACATTTGATTTTGAAATCACAAAGAACTCTTTCAGCAAATTTTTGTACCATTGAAAATCATAAAAAGTTTGTAAAGTTTTGAAAAAACCTTGATAAGTTTTCTGCCTTTAAAATTATTATGTAAATATTGCCTTCTTATTTATATAATTTTAAATATTTATGTTGGAGAAAGTTTAAAAAAACAAAGCAAAAACAAAAAAAAGTAGTGAATGTAATTTTTATTTTATTATTGTAATTTTATTAAAAAAGTTTATTTAGGTGTATAAAAGGAAAAAATGATTGTAAGTTTAAGTTTGTTGCAATGGTATGAAAATTTGTATTGCACATCAATGTTTATTTTCAAAAGAAAAACGGTATTTACTATAACTGTTAAAATAATTTTGCTTGTTATGTCATAACAGTCCGACATTTTGTAATCCCTCATAGAGAAAAGTTTTTTTATTGTAATGAATTTCTGATGAATAGAAATAGAATTATTGATGTTGAACTACTGTCTCATTTGGTGTTTAATATTGCTACCATGTTAAAGGAGGGGAATTTATATTATCATGTTGGAAATTTTCAAATATTTAACATGGTATCGAGCCTAGTCCGGTGGCAGAAGGTCAAAATAGTGAGAAGAGTTCTTTGTTGCGGCTTCTCATTGATGTAAGGGCAAATGAAATCCAAAGGTATTTCTATATATAATTTTTGTATTCTTGTTACCGAAACGATCGATTAATTTTAAACACACGGTCGGTGTTTTGACTCACATAATTAAAAAAAATGCAAAATGGGCAACAACATGAGTATGAAGCCTGTCTCCCGAAGTATTTAATGGAAAAATTATGACTGCGGTCAATAACACAACAAGGCATTATTTGTCATCCCAAGACTTGTAGAATTTGTTGAGGAAGGCACGAAGATCCGGCCAGATGAACATGAGTTTAATATATTAACTACGGGCAGAAAGAAAATCTTGAAAATAAAAGAAAGACTCCAAAAACTCTTACTTGCTGTGTCAACGAGTGCATGAGGGTGTGTTTCCAAGGATAGCGGTAGGCTGAAGATCCGGAAAACGTAGAAACTCTCCAAGGCAGAAGCTTATCAGTGGAAGAAAGTGAAGACGACAAAACTTCGATTTGCGGGAGGGCATGAGACTCTGTTGTGTGAAAAATTGATGTTAAGCTTCATTCTTCACTCGCTTTATTCATGTGATTAAGAATAGTCACACAAATAAGATCTCCTTTGAGAGGGCTACCGAAGATAGAAAGTTGTGGAAAAAATCTTGAAGTTTACCCTCGAAGATTAAGTGCAATTTCACATAGAAGACTGAGATCTCTGACAAGCACCCCGATGGATGAACTACATGACATCGTGGTGGCCATGAAGAACGAGAGATTGGGTGGGGGCTGAAAACTCATCTGCGCGCGCACCAAACACGGATATGTAGAGAGGAAGGGAAGGCGGAGGAAACGCGAGGAGAGGAAGGCGGCCAAAAACGAGAGGTGGAAAAGACGGTAACCACATTCACATGGAAGGTGGCAGTTGAATCCGGCCAGCCAAAGGCGGCAACCAACAAAGTGGTGTTGAGGCCATGAAGAGTATGATAAGTCCAATGTCCATTTATCAACAACATAGTATGGTGTTCATGTATTGAATGTGGAAAGAACGTTAGATATGCTTAAGTGAAACTAGTACAAAATTTCACTAAGGAAAATAATGACCAAAATAATTTGTTTTAGCTTGTAATATGAAAAAAATGAGACTGTGGTTTCTGGCTGGGTTACGTTGTAACCCTGTGTGGCAGAAACAACAATGTTTTCTATGTTGGATGAGGTGTGGGTCTGGTCACAACTGGAGCGATAGCAAAGTTGCATTGTGGGAAAAAGAGAGAGATGTAAATGTTTTAACAAGATTAGGTACAAGAGAAAACCACCATGAGATGTTTGTATCGGGGGTGAAATGTATTCTATTGCGTGGTGGGCAGCTTGTCCATAGGGGCACAATTTTTGCTGATAATGATAAATACACATGCCATCATGGATAAACCACCCGGCAAATAGTGTATTGTTGAAGTAAATACTTATTAAAGAGCAGGATGTTACCTCTCGAATGAACGGTCTACGAAGAATGGTGAAGAAAGCAGCGAGTTGCACAAAGACTTGAAAGAACGAATGATAATTGGTTATGGAACTTAGAATTTGAACCTTCAACTTTGAAATTAGCAACAAACAGAAAAGAAATGGTAAGTAGTTTACTATTTAGTGAAATGAGCGACCTTTGTGAAAGGTTGTATCTTGAAAACAACGAGCGTTTTAACCAAAACATAGAGCAAAAACACCTTGGGTTAACCACTAGGATATTAGCAAGTGATGAAAACTCACATCGCCTGGCTATCTTAACATTTATAGATGATTTTACAAAAACTTTGGTTTACTTTGAAAAACAAAGCAAATGTTTGAAAAATTACATGACTACACTTGTTGAAACAGTGTTCATATCAAAATCTTAAGGAAATTTGGGGGGGGGGGGGGGTATGTCTCTAAATGTTCCAGTTTGTGAAAAAATGGAATCATAAAGTTTAACTATATATCATAAACAAAATGGAATGTGGGAATGGAAACCCAAGACAATGGAACATGGCAGAAATGGCAAAACATGACTTATTGCCTAATGATTAATAGGTGAAAAGTACAGCATTTTGGAGGTCATGCATTTAGGCAGTGCCTACAAGCGATTATGAACAAGAGTATCGGAAGAGGGCCATGGAGAGTATGCAAGCAAGTGTCACAGAGATTTTTGGATGTGTGGCTGCTACTTGTCTGGGATCATTAAAGAAGAAGTTAATTTAGGGGAAGAAGGCTGTATTTTGTTGAATCATAATTATGAGGAATCCAAGGCCCACATCACAGAGTTTTATTGCCATTCACCAATAATTTTATTGTGAGCGAGAGACTATTTGCAGTTCATTGAAGAAGGCTTGGGAGTGGAAGCATAGAGAAAACGGTGAATGTGTAAAACCTTTGTTTGTCATGATGAAAATGATGATGAGTTGTTGAAATACATCTGGTGACACAACAAAGAAGCAATGAAAGCACACATCGAAGGAGGTAAATGCTTCTCCAAAGCACACCACAAAGGAGAAATTAGTGCTTCTTCAATGCTTGTACACCCTGTTGAAGGTAAGAAATTCAGCAAGTTTGAAAGATAAACTGTAAACAAAGATATAACAAATGAAGGTATCAGTTACTATTTTATATTGTCATGTTGATGATCACTGTTCATGAAAAAGCTGTTAAGGATAAGAAATGGATAGAAACTGCAATTGGAAATTAAATATGAAACAAACAACTTGGGATTTGGATGAAACTCCCAAAAAAATGTAAGAATGTCATTGGTGTTAAACGGGTCTCATGAGAACAAATTAATCTTTGAGAAACCAAAATAGAGAGCAAGGCAAGACTTTTGTCAAAGGCAATAAGCGGGAATCATAGGATATGTTATTATGAAAACTTACTTTGCAGGTTACTAGAATACAAAATGGCAAGGGCGGTGTTGTCCTGTATTTAAAATAAATAAATTTACAAAATGGTGGCAGGTGACACATTCTAAACGGGTATGTTAACTGAAGGACTTGTTGAAACAACCTCTGCGGCTATGAAAAAGAAAGGCGAGCACAAAGTGTAAAGTTGGAAAATCTCTTTATGTCTTCAAACTGACGCCAGGTGGTACAGTGGGAATAGATTCCCCATCTCTTTGAAAATGGTTTAAGAAAAGTGTGAGAGAACCCTCTGCTCCAAAAGAAAAGGATGGTAAATATTAATTGTAGTTTTATATGTTGACAGTGTTATTTTCACGAGGTAATGGCTGGTTACCTTGGCAATTTTAAACGATCATGAAAGAAAGAATTTGAAATGGTGATATGTGGGTTTGTTAAAATATGTAAAATAGAAAGTAGAACAAAATAAAAAATGGTTTTATATACCAAATATGTTAATATGAGGTACTTGAAAAGGTTAACATTAAGGTACAACGACAATCTATGTGATGATGAGACTGTTCAGCGGAAAGGACAACAACAAGAGGTTATGATGCTAATTGTAAAGCATAGTTAAACCTCATGTGTACTTGGTATAACTAAGTAGGGACATGCATGATGTTGTGGTTTAATTTCTGATTCATGGAAAAGCAAAAAGAGATGCACACAGTGGCAACAAAAGAACACAGTATGTAAAGAGTACAAAGAGGTTTGGTATTTTATATATTAGGCATTGAAGTTTAATGTTAAGGTTATCTTGTCGATTGATTGGTGAAATGGATAAGTAGGAAAAATACCTTTTAAGTTTATAACATGGGTTAGGAGCCATCTCATGGGCTTCTAAGAAACAACTCATTATGCTTGTTCTGTTGAGCAGGTACGCATTCAGTGACTTATAATGAGTTGGATGAGGAAAATGTTAGAAGTTGTGAAACAACAAAAGAGCCAGAGGTGATTTTTGTGACATTGTTCGACTATTGCATTGTCTAAAAATTGATCTTTCATAAAGGACAACACATTGACACAAGTTTCACTTCGTAAGCAATTGGTTAATAATGGTGAATAGTTTTGGCTGAACAAAAGGTCGCTGCCCAAATATATCACAAAGAAGCATATAGCGAAAAAACTTTGTTCCGAGCGCAAGACCTTTAAAAAACATGATTCGTTCAGGAGTGTTGAATTACGCTTCGTGGCAATGGAAGAAGATGATATACGAAATTTCTATTGAACCTGCTAAACGGTAAAATGGTTTAATAGATACTGATTATTTATTTAAATATCTATTCATATTGTTGAACGTGATAGTATGATTTTCAACCGTGACAGAAAACTTTCAAGTATGTCTTATAACGTACTCTTGATTTACTGTACATTTCAGCTAGGATATTTACCTAGGTTTTTACTGCATTAGCATTGCATGATTCATTCGGGTTTCACGTAGCTTTCGTTCATAAATTAGATATTAGGACCCGAATTTTTATGGTACAATTTAATTTAAATTCGCGTCACCACGAGTGAGCTCGTCAACATTTGATTTTGGAATACGAAAACTCATGGCATGGATTTTGTTGTAGTTGGAAATCATAAGTTTCACTAAATTTTAAAAACCTTGATGAAAGTTTTCTTACTAGATTAACTACTAAATATTTTAATATTTTTAATATATATAATTTTAAATGTTTGTGTGCAGAAGATTTTAAAAAGGCGAAAGCGAAAACGAGAGCCATGAATGTCATTCTTTTATTTATATGTAATTTTTATTAAGTTTGTTTTATGTGATGTATAAAAAGGAAAAGACAAATTGTAAGTTTAAAGAAAGATTTTACACATGATGTAAAGTTTGTACTGTGATGCGTTTAACCTACAAAAAGGAAAACCGAGTATTTTACTGTGTGGGCAGAAAGAAGTTTGTATGTTGTGTCTTATGTGATCTAGCATTTTTGTAATCTCATAGAGGAAGAAGTTTTGTTATTGTAATATATTTTTACGGTGAATGAAAATAAGTGCTTGATTTGAATGTCTCATTTGGTGAAAGTTTTAATATTTTCTCTTGTCTGTTAAAGGAGAAATTTCTATTCTCTTGTGTGTTTTGAACACCAAAATGTTCAACATGGTATCGAAAAGCTATTATTTATTTGAAATTAAATAGTGCCAGAAGGAAAGAGTTCTTTGATGAGCGAACATAAAGTGTGAAGCTCGACCAAAAAAAAGAAATCCAAAGGTATTTCTCTATATAAGTTTGTGTTACTTTTTGAACGATGATTGTTAAACACAGTCTGAATATTTTTGAATGTGATTAAGAAGTGCCAGAAATAGCTAGGCAATGCAGGCATGGATACTAGAAATATCCATCTCTGATATTTAATAGGAAAAAATTATGTGACTACGGTCAATAAATATGAACGTTATTTGTCTCCCAGACTGTAGAATTTATTTGAAGCTTTGAGCAAACAGATGAACATAAAGTTTAATATGTTAACTAAAATGGAAAGAATCTTAAAAACAATAAGAAAGAAAACCAAAATGCTTTGTATCAAACGATGCATGATGTGTTTCAAGGACTAATGAAATTAAGAATCCGGAAAACAGAAACTCAAGACGACTTATCGGTATGGAGAAAAGTGAAAGACATCGAAATCGGTTCTTTCGGAAGCTTGAGACTCTGCGGCAAAGGTTAGATAATAACTCCTTCTTCACTCCTTGTGTTGGAATGGTCACCTGAGCCGATCTCATGAAGGCTGCTGAAGATAAAGTTGTGGAAAAACTCTTCGAAGTTTATAAAGATTCGCGTCGCAATTTCACCACCATAGAGACCGAGATCTTACCAAAGTTTTAATTGGACGAACTACACTTCCATCATTGATGACCCATAAAACAGAGGGTCGGGTAGGGTAAACTTTCTTCTACACGCGCACCTTTAAGTACGAGATGTCACTTTAAAGAGAGAAACGAGGGCGAGGAGAAACGAAGGAAGAAGCGGAAAGCAAAAGCAGAGGTGGAAAAAACATTCCTTCATTCATAGGTGCAATAGTCAAAGATAAATACACAGCCAAGGCATTCATAAAGTGGTAGGCGAATATAAAAAACAAATGTGTAATTAAGTCCAATATCTGGGTGTCACTATTGTAAAAATATGGTACAGTATAACAATGAATGTGGAAAAGAATATGGTAGTGGGAACAGGTACCAAATTTCATGAAAATACTTGTTAAAATAATTTGTTTTTAGTTGTAATATGGTACAGAAGAAAAAAATGATGATTTTATGGTTTCTAGACTCAGTTAGGTAACCATGTATTGAGGAAACAACAAACATACTATGTTAGATGAAGAAATTATTAAGTCTGCAAGTCACTGGAAGCTGATAGCAAAGTTGCTGTTATGGAAAAGATGCTAAATATTTTAACAAGATTAGGTGAGAAAACCATGAATATTTTATATTTAAAATGAAATGTAATCTCTTAAGTATTGAATGATTTTCATAAGTGCAGTGTTTTCTTTGATAATGATGTTTGTACCATCATGGATATTTAAAACACGTGATGTATTATGAGCAAAAGATGACAAGAGCAAGGATGTTCCCTCTCGGGGCAAGACGAATCAAAGAATAACGATGAAAAGCGACGGTTGCACAAGAAAGAGAGACTTACAAAAAACGAACCAAAAGATAATGGTTGGTTATGGCACTTAAGTTTGGACATCTCAGCACAGGGTCTTAACACGGTACAGGCAGAAAGGAATGGTAAGTGGTTCTGATTGATGAAAGCACGGACAACCTTTGCAGGGTTGTATCACAGGAAACAACACAGGAAAGGTTTTCCTTAAAGAGGCTTGTAGGGGCAAAAGCACCAGGGTTATTCACTAGGATGTGTGGACGTTAAACTCACTGCTTTGACATGCTATATACTAACGTTTACTTGTTCGATTTTAGAAAAACTTGGACTGCTGAAAAACAAAAGTAAGTATTTGAAAAATTTATGATTTTAAACTTGAGAACAGGGTGAACATATCAAAGTCTTAAGGTGATAGAGGAGGTGAGTATATCTTAAATATTTTCTACGTTTTTTGTAGAAAAAATGGAATCCTGAAGTTTAACTGAATACATACTCATGACAAAATGGACTTCTTGAGAAAAACAGACATAATAGACATGGGAAGTATATTAAAAAGTAAACATTTACTAATGATTACGTAATTTGAACTTCCTTTGTTTAATAGGCGTACATTGTGAGTGCCTAAAAGCGATTATGAACAAAGTACGGAAGAGGCATGTGGAGGTAACAGCTCAGTATGCACATGAAAGTTTTTGGATGTGTGGCTTCTTTGTCTGGGATCGCTAAGAAAGAATGGACACCAAGGAAAACCTTATGTTGAGTAATTGAGAATCAAGGCATCCCCAGTTATATAACCATTCATAAAAAGTTTATTGTGAGCGAAGGATATTAGGTTCATTTGAAGAGAAGCTTGGGATTTGGGCAGAAAACGATGAATGTAAAACATTGTTTATCTCATGATGAAAAATGATGATGAGTTGGGTGATCGTCCCCAAACAGCAACACCGCCAACAAGAGAGCGGCTTTTGTGAGGAAGAAATGAAAGTGCTTCTCAGCTGCACACACAGAAATTAAGGTGCTTGCTGGTACTTGCACTCTCTTTGAAGGTAAGGGTCGGAAAGTTTGAAAAATGTTTATAGACAGATATAACAAATGAAGGAGTGTTAATTATTTTGTTTGCTTTTGTATTTTCATGTTGATGATCTGTTCATTTTACGAAGAAGAAGCTATTAAGGGGATAAGAAATGGATAGAAGCAACGGATGAGAGATAAATGCCATAGAAAAGAAACAAAACTTGGGATTTGGTTGAACTCTGAAAAGGTAAAAAGATGTCATTGGTGTTAAATGGGTGGGGTAAAATAGAAGACACAAGACGGAAGACTTAGCTGTCAAGGCTATCGCAAAGCATGGGATGAATTGAAAGCACACGCACAGTGCTAGGAATGGGCTTGGTAAAGGCAGGTGTTGTCTCGCCGGCCTGGTATAAATGAAAGATTTACCAAACGGACGTGAGTACGACATTCCCTAAGCAGATGCCAATGGAAAGAAGGTTTGGAAGCAAAACTCTAAGCTTACGAAAAGACACGGAAACACAAAGTGAGTTGAAAAGCTCTTTGTAGGGTGAGCGCAAACGCCAGGCGCATGAATGTGATGAGATAGATTCCTATCTGGAAAATAGTTTTAAAAATGTGAGGAAGAATACCCTCTACATCAAAAGAAAGGATGGTAAAATATTGATTGTAGTTTTATATGTTGATGATGTTATTTTCACAGGTAATGATGATTGTATGTTAGAAATTTTAAGTTGTGAAAAGAAAATTTGTGACATTATTCTGGTTTTGAAATACTTCTTGAGAATAAGTGAAAACGAAGATAAAAATGCAGGATTTTTATCTCTGCAGACCAAAAGCCATGTTGTGGGGTGGCAGTTGTCGCTGCAGAATACAAGCAACAATCACTCTGACATTCAAATTAAACCTAGAGCGGAGGGAGACAACGACAAGGATTTTGATCCTGAATTTAAAAACATAGTTAGTGACCTCATGTGTGGTAGCTAAGCCGGGACACACTGTTGTCTTTATTAGTTTGATTTCCAGTTACGTAAACCAAAGGATGCACATTGTGGCAACTGAAAAAATTAAGAAAGGTATATTAAAGGGCTGAAGGTTTGATGTTTATACTACTTATTAAAGAAAATTGATTTAATTGGTTATCTTTAACATGGCGGTGGTCAAATTTTAAGTATAGATGATACGGAGAAATATGAACACGCATGAGCTCGGAGCCATCTCATGGGCTTCTAAAAACAACTCATTATGGCATTATCTCCCAGTGACAGGTATGTGGCGACTCTGTTGTCAGCGATTTGGATGGGGAAAATGTTGAGAGATTTGAGCGGACAAAAGGAGCCCAGGTGATTTTAGCTGATGAGCAGCTATTGCATTGTCTAAAAATTCGATCACTGTAAAAGGAATAACCATTATTTTAAGTTTTCGCCCATACGTGAATTAGTTAATAATGGTGGTGATTTTATGACCAAACAGAAGATTAACACTAATATCATCACAAAGCCATGTGAGAAAAAGCATACATTTATTTAAAATACTGAAGGTATGTTAGAAAACTTCGATTGGTTAAGGGGGTGTTGGATATAACTGCTTTGTGTGACACGGAAGAAGGATAAATGCTACGGGAACTGTCTAGAACATAAGCAAGGTAAAAATGCGCATTTAATGAAGTGTAGTTGTTTAAATATCTTTAACCGGTAGCGAACATTGATGAGATTGTGGTTTCAAAACACGCAACAGAAAAAACTTTCATTCTCTTTTATATTGATTCTGTCACCATTCAGCTAGAATGTTTACCCACAGTTTACCATTAGCATGCATGATTCATTCGGGTTTCACATGGCTAGATTAGTAAGAATTGGAAAATTGGGACCAATTTTTGTAAAATTGAATTTGAACTTGGAATTCATGTCACTACATAGGCCTGTAACATTAATTTGGAATAAAGAACTCTTTCAATAGATTTTTGTTGTAGTTCAAGACGATAAAAGTTTGTAAAGTTTTCAAAAACCTTAATTAAAAAAATTTTCTTACTGAGTTAATATATATTATAAGTATTTTTGTCTTTTATTATATATATATTTAAATATTTGTATTATTTTAAAGGCAAAAGCGAAAAAAAAAAAAAGAGAGAGAACCGTGAAATGTAATTCTTTTATTTAGTGTGTAATTTTTATTAAAGTTTATTTCGTGATTATATAGAAAAAACAGTTAAGTTGAAAATTTTTACACACGATGAAATTTTAAAAATTTATGTGCAATACGGTCATTTATTTTCAAAAAGAAACAGTATTTCTGTGTGAGGGCAGGCATTTGCTACATGTATGTCTTATGTGATCCCGGCACACATGGTCTCATGAGAAGAAAGTTTTTTTATTGTAATAGATTTTTACGGTAGAATAGAAATAGAATTATTCATTGTTGAACTACTGTCTCATTTGAGTGAAAAGTTTTAATATTTCTCTTTGATAAGGAGAAGTTTCTAGCTATCACCATGTTCTTTTAAATTTTCAAATGTTCCAACATGGTAACAGAACTAGTCCGAGCTATTTGAAGGACAAATAAACTAAAGAAAGAGTTCTTTGTTGTAGGCAGCTTCTTTCCAGTGATGCAAGGCTAGGCAAAAGAATCTGATGTTCTCTATATAAGTTTTGTGGTACTTTTCGAAACATGATGGGTTAATTTTAGCTTTACAGTCAAGTGTTTTTGAATCATAGTTAAGAGTGCAAAATAGCTTGGGCTTGACAACAGTATGGAAGTGTAGAAATGTCCATCTCCTGATATTTTATTAGGAAAAGTGCCAATAAATGGCCTTTATGAGAGCATTATTTGTCTCCCAAGACTTATGGGAATTTGTTGGGAAACTTTGAAAAATATGGATAGACATAAGTTTGTGTTAACTGGAAAAAGTCTGAAGAGCAATAGAAGAAAAGACTACAAAGCTCTTTCGTTTTGTATCCAAACGAGTGCATGAGAGTGTTTCAAGATAGCGAGCAAGAGATCCGGAGAAGCATGGAAACTCTCGGCCATTATCGAGGGTATAGATAAAGTGAAGGCAGAAAGCAAAACCCAAGTTCTTTGAGGAGAGACTTGAAACTCTCTGTTGTGAAAAAGTCGAGATAATGACAGCTCATTCTTCACTAATGTGATTGGAATGGTCACCACAAATAAAGATCTCATGGAAAACTCTGAAAGATAAGAGATTGTAGAACTGCTGAAAGTTTACCCTCGGGTCATTGTGTAGTTTCACCACCATAGAGAACTAAGGATCTTAAAGTTTTAGGTGGATGAACTACATATCATTGATGACCCATAACAAATTTGATGGGAGTGAAAACTCATCTACACATATGCCTTTGGTGGATATCACTGAAAGGGGGGGGGGGGGGGGGGGGGCAAGCGAGAGGAAACGAGAGGAAAGGCAGAAGGCAAAAGCAGAGGTGGAAGAACGACCTTCACATTCACATGGAGGAGCAAATAGTCAAGATCATATTACCTTTAATGACCCACGATAACAAAGTGATCCATCAGAATGCTCTGAGACAAAAGGTGATAAAGTCGTGTCAGTATCACTATTGTAAAAATATGGTCATTATGCTAATAGATATGGAAGAAGCAGAATGTGGAAGTAGAGCAGTCTGAGTTCACTAAGAAAATATGAGCCAAAATAATTTGTTTTTAGCTTATAATATGGTGAAGAAAAAAATAAGGGATTTGCGTTTCTATAGACTCCAGGTTACGATAACCATATGGCGGGAAACTGCTAATTTTCCTGTTAGGTAAGGTATGCGGTCTAGGTATAAGGCATTAGCAAAAGTTTCGCCATAGGAAAGGAGATGTAAATGTTTAACAAGATTAGGTGCAAGGAAAACCATAAGCAGGATGTTTATTATGTTCCGAAGAATGAAAATGTAATCTCTTAATAATGAATGACTTGTTCATAAAGGTACAATATTTTCTTTGATAATGATGTTTGTACATCATGGATAAACACCAATAAACGGTGTGTTCTTGAAGTAAAATAAGCAAGAAACGGATGTTCCCCTCGGGCAGGAAGCAGATACGAAAGAATGAGTGAAAGAAAAGGCGGTTGCTAAGGGACACAAGCAAACAAAAGATGAACAATTGGTTATGGCAGCTTGAAGGTTGGACATCTCAACTTTGGAGATGTTTAACTTGTTAACAGAAAAGATAGTGATAGTTCTACATTGATAGAAAGCAAAACAACTGTGAAGGTTGTATCTTGAAGAAAGCTGTTGCATTTTCCTTCGAAGCATAAGGCAACACCCTTAAGTTGTCCTCGGATATTGTGTGGACACGTCTGAAACACTCATCACTTGCAAGAAACACTATGTCTTAACATTTGTAGATGATTTTAGAAAAAACTTGGGTTCCTTTTACAGCGCATAAAAATGTGATGTTTGAAAAAATTTACTTAATTTCAAAGCATGAGAGCAGTGGTGCATATCAAAGTCTTAAGGATACAGTAGAAGGTGAGTATATCTCTAAAAATTTTCTACGTTTTGTAGAAAACAAGTCCATAAAAGTTTACAACTAGATAACACCTCATGAAGAAAATGAATATGGCAGAAAGGAAGAACGAACCATAATGGACATGGCAAGGTATGTTAAAGGCAAAGCATTGCTAATGATTAATGGGTGGTATGCAGTATGCAGCGCATTTGAACAAGTGCCCTACAAAAACGATTTGTGAACAAAGGCGGAAGGGCATGGAGGTAACCTGAAAGCAAAGTATCACGGACATGAAAGTTTTGGATGTGTAACTTATGCCTCTTAGGATCAGAATAAGGAAGAAATTGGACACCAAGGGAAAATGTATTTTTCTGCATTGGATACGTTGAAAATCCAAAACTCTGATTACTCTCTTCATTCTGAGGGTTATTGTGAGCAAGGATGTTACGATTCATGAAGAAAGAAGAAACTTGGGATGGAAGCATAAGCAAATTAGATAAAACACTATTTATCTCATGGTAAAAAATAGTGAATTGGTTGAGAAATACATCCCCAAACAACAACACCAACAAAGAGAAGCAAAGAAAGCACACTGCCAGTGGAAGAGTAATGCTTCTCAGCTACCCTGGGGAAAGAGGAAATTAAGAGTACTTTCAAATGCTTGTAAACCCTCTTTGAAAGAATGAAAATTGAAGTTTAAGAAATATTTTTATAGACAAGATATAACAAATGAAGGTATCAATTCTTTGTTTGTTTATATTGTCATGTTGATGATCTTGTTCATTTCGAAGAAGCTATTAAGGATAAGAAATGGATAGAGGCTATGGATAGAGAGATAAATGCCATGAGAAAACAAAAACTTGAGTTTGATTAGACTCCAAAAGAGTAAAGATGTCATTGGTGTTAAATAGGTCAAGAAAAATAGAGAGACATGACAGGAGCGACATGTCAAGGCTATAAAAACATGGATAGATTATGAAAACATCGCACCGATTTGCTAAAATGGGCTTAATGAGAGCGATATTGTCATGTGTACAAAACAAATAAGTTACCAAATGGACGTAGGTAAAGGCATTCCTAGCGGAGTATTCGCTGAAGAAGATTTCACGGTGAACAACCTCTAAGCTATGAAAAAGAAAGGCAAGAGCACAAAGTGTGCAAGTTGAAGAAAAGCTCTTTATGGGTTGAAATGACGCAAAGGCATGGTACGATAGGATAAAATTCTATGAGAAGAGTAGTTTTTGAAAAAAGTATGAGAGAACCCTCTACATCAAAGGATGGTAAAATGTCCAATTTGTAGTTTTATATGTTGATGATGTTATTTCACAGGTGATGATTGCCATGAGCAAGGTACAAAAGCAGTCATGAAAGAATTTGAAATGACGTACTTGGGTTTGTTTAAATACTTTGGGGACAAAATGGAACAAAGATAAAAATGGGATTTTTTATCTACAGAGGCAATATGTTAATGAGGGTAACGAAAGATTTAACGTACGAAGATATGACAATCTGTCAGGTGATGGGTTAAAACTCGGCGAGAGAGACAACGACAGGTTGGGTCCCTGGTTTAACCACACAAGAAACATAGTTAGCGACCTCATGTACTTGGTACGCTAAGTGAGACATAATACATGCTATTGGTTTGGTTTTAAGTTCTTAAATCAAGGATGCCACCGATGCTTAATGACAAAAAGAATTTTGAGGTATGTTAAAAAGAAATCCTGAAGGTTGTTTTATTTTTATACTACTTGAGAAGATTGATTTAATTGGTTATCTTGGCGATGATTGGTGGAAATGGTTCTCAAAATACTTACCAGTTGTCTTTTCACATGATTGGAAACTGTGTAGGCTTCAGAAAACAACTCATTGTAGCATTATCTATATGACGAAGGTAATATGGTAGCTGATGACGACATCCAGCGATTTGGATGAGAAAAATATTGGAAAGTTTATGCTGAAGCAGAACAAGGCGATGATTTTTTGTGACCGTACTTATGTGCATTGTCTTAAAGGTAGTCTTTCATAAAAGGACCAAACATTCGCTTTGAGTTTCACTTCGTAAATGAATTGAACAGCAACATTGAATAGTTTTAACATTAAACGGAGGATCGCTGCAATATCCTCACAAAACCGCTGCGCCAAAGAAAAACTTTGAACATTTTGAAGTACTTTAGGTATGTTGAAAAGCTTGATGGTGAATTTAAGAAGGTGTTGGATACCTAGCTATAGCGCTTACAACATCAGAAGGATACAGTACAAGGAGTTTACTACTACAGGTATGACGGTCGTCGCATTAGTAAAGTACATGAGTTGTTGTTTAAATATCTCTACAACGATCGCGAGCATTAAGTTATGGTTTCAAGCACTAACGACTTAAATGTCTCTTTTACGCCTCTTTCGGTTCTCGACTTTACATTCAAAGCTGGGATATTTACCACCAGTTTTACTACGTGGCATTATGGGTGTTGGAACACCACTTTCGTTCATGAAGTTGGAGGTCGGACACGAATTACTATGAGTGAATTTAATTTGGAATTGGCACGTGCATTGGGCCATCATCAACATTTGATTTTAGGCAACGAAATCTTTTCAATAGATTTTTATTTATGAATCCATAAAAGTTTCATAATTTTAAAAACCTTGGTAAAATTTTCACACTAGTTAATATATAATATAAATATTTTAATATTTATATTATTATATATAATTTTAAATGTTTGTATTCAGAAAGTTTAAAATGAAAATCCAAAACAAAAAAAGCATGAATGTGTTCTTTTATTTCTTGTGTAATTTTTATTAAAAGTTTATTTACTGTGATGTAAAAAAGGAAAAAACAGTTGTAAATTTAAGAAGGTTTTCTTTTGTGAGTGTAAAAGTTTATGTTATGACAGTGCGTTTGTTTTAAAGAAAACAGTATTTCTTGTGTGAACGAGAAAATTTTGCTTCCTTTTGTATTTGTAACAGTCCATTTTATAATCCCTCATAAGAGAAGAAGTTTTTATGTATGCTTTCTGGAGAGTGAATAGAAATAAATTATTGGTGTTGAACTACATCTCATTGAGTGAAAGAAATTTTTCTTTGTTTTCTATTTTATTAAGGGTGGAATTTCTGTCTCACCATGTGTTTGGAATTGCTAAGCCTTTCTGCATAGAAATGACGACGAAGATATGAGTATTTTGGGACTACATTCACAGAAAGATGTGGATAATAACAAACCATAACTTTGAAGGTTTTCCAGAATGTAAAATAAGTGAAAGATATTCAAACATTTCACGGGCTTTGTTTCACAGATAGCAGATAATAGCGAAACACATAACTATAAGAGGTTTTCCACCATGAGATTATTACATAAATTTTGAAGTTAAGCTAAAATCTTTGGAAAGAGTGGGGCAATGGGGCTTTCTAAAATTAATTTTCATCATGAAGATTACGCCATGCATTGAAATTAAGTTTATGAATTATTTAAGAAATTGTTGAATTAGTGAATTGATGGGCCATTTCCCGAATAGGGCTGAAGATGTTTGGCGACATGGTCGAGATGTGACGACAAACAAACCATAGCGTTAAAAATCTACTTAAGTTTAAAGATGAAATCCATATTTTAAATACTACCTTGGGAGTTAAGTTTCCAGGAAAACTTTAAGGGATAATTAGGTTCTATGGGGTTTAGCGAAAATTTTAAGTGATAATTAGAGTTTTGGGTTTTAAGTTTTATGCTCATTGAAATTTTATGAAAATTTGATTCAAATATGATTTGTTATTGAAATTTAAAAGGTTTTAACGTAACGTAATAGTTTCATAACGAGAATTGGGATAAAATTTGTGTTTTTGAGCAAGTTAAAAACGATTAAATTTCAATTTTAAAAAAAAATTGAGTGATAAAGTTCTCAATTTTAGCAAAAAAAAATAAAAATTAAAATTTTGAATTTTTAAGTTTATGTGTTAAAATATTCTGATAGAAAATTTGGAGTCAAGAGCTACAAGTTGTTTAAATATTAAAGAACAGTCTTAATTATAATTCGAAATTTTAAAGAATAACGATTTTTAATTTTAAAACTGCGGTGTTGTTGAAATTTTATGAAATTTGAATCAAACTTTAGGTTTAGTCGAAATTTTAAAGGATGATAAAATTCCCAATTTTAACAAAATTTAAATAATCTCTATCTTTGAAGTTTTCCACACGGATATTATAAATTTTGAGTTGAAAAAAAGGTGATTTCTAAAGTTGTTTTATACAGTGAAAGATGCCGCCATAAATTCTTTTTATGGGGGATTAAGTTTTATAAATTGATGAGATTAGTGAATTTATGTGCATTTTCAATGAATAAAAGCTTTGAGCATTATACGAAAATGGGTGGGGTATGGGTAGAAAAACAAACCATGGCCATTTAGTCTGTTTCAATTTTGGACAGTCATATTTCATCTTGTGTCAGGCTAAAGTTTGGAAAAACTTTAAGGACGATCAAAGTTTACTAAATGTAAGAGATAATCAGTTTGAGATTTTAGTTTTATTCGTTGAATTTTGTGAAAGTTTGAATTGTTTAATTATTAATTTTAAGGGTTTTATTGTGTATTTTTTGGAATTTATAATTATTTGATTCAAACTCATGAGCTTTTAATTTAGTGACAGGTTCTAATTTTAGCAAAATTTCAAGAAGCTCATTCCTAAAATTTAGCAAGCAAAATTTAAGGGATTGTCGAATTTTTAAGGTTTTAAGTTTTTGTAATAATATATTTTGTGAGAATAACTGGATCGAAACTCTAAGTTGTTGAGTTTTCAAAAACTGATCAAATTCTCATTTTAAATTTTAACATAGTATAATTTAACAGAAGGTTTGAATCAAAGACTCGAATTTGTTGGTCTTCGAAACGTCAGTTCTCAATTTTAACAAAAAAAATTAAGGGGATGATCAAAAATTCGAGTTTTAAGTTTTGAAGCTTATGACAAAAGGTTTGGAATAAGAACTCTTGAGTTTGGCCAAAATCAGAACTAATTTTAACAAAAATAAATAAAAAATAAAAATAAGAGGTTGTATTCAATTGAGAATGCAAATCAACAAAAACAATATTGCTGTATCCGTTGAAGAACACCTTTTGGAACCTTAATTAAAATATTTTGAAACACTATCTCATAATCAAAAATATTTCATTATATTTCATAATTAATAAGAATATAATAAATAATAATATGAAACTCGTTACTAGAAAGCATATTCTTGGTTTTATAAAATTGAAATAATATCAATACTTGGTACATCATAGACATGACAAGGTATTTATGGTAATTTGAAAATGCTATTCTTGATGCTAATTTTTTTCAATGACAATGTTTGATGTTTTTAATCTTTGTTGTTTTCTAGACCTTTAAAATTTGATTCAATGTTCAAAATAAATATTAATTTATATCTTTAAAATAATGGACAAATTCAATTAAACATAAAGATATAAATATATTAGTAATGGCTTCTGTTCATTTTTTAGAATGATTGGTTGGAATTGGACTTAATCTAAAGTTAATAGAATAAAAATTAACAATGAAATGATAAAAAATGTAAGGTTGTTAAAGAATTTATGAACTATGAGCGTGAAGTTTATTTAGCAATTTCATTATGAATTTATTGACCATCATTACAAAAATAGAATCGGTAATGAAAGTAGTTCTGTTTCTAACATAAAAGGACCTTTATAATCCAAAAAAAAAAATTAGGTGTGATTTCAAATGTTGTTCTTTTGCCTTTGTATTAACACCAAACTACTAGTGTTCCCATTACTAATGATGTCGGCAACAAGGTTTTGACAAAGATGACCTTTTACGGTGAGCAACTACCACTAACATAATGAGCCTTATTCAAAGAAGATAGCCTCGAACGTAATCACTTACAACTAAGTAACGAAAATTAGGGAATCTGGGTGGGTCCCTATGCCCTCGCCAAGGGTGTTGTCCTGAGGATATTGGTGTGTAAAGTACAATAAAATTGTTGGTAGTTCTGACTATTGTCCTCTGAACATGTATCCTTCACTATGAGACCTCTTGAATTGTAAGGTGTCACAACCTACGTTCTCTTATGGCTAGTATTTCGTTGGTTGTATTAGCTAAAGTATTCTATCAAGTTACAGATTTTTGTGTTTGAATTACAGTTGTTACATTTATGAATGGTGTAAAGTTTCAAGTGAAGCACCAGGATAGAAATTACGTTAGTATCAATTAATCCAATTTATTGATATATTGATCCATACAATTTTAGTTGCTGCTTCTTGGAGAACATATTTAAGAAGCTGCTTGTAGTATTGGAGATGAAATCAAAATCAAAATCAACACAAGGCATCACAAGGCATCACAAGGCATCACAAGGATCACAAGGATCACAAGGATCACAAGGATCACAAGGATCACAAGGATCACAAGGATCACAGCTACACAGCTACACAGCTACAAGGCCTGGGAAATCTGCAAAATCTGCTCCTCTTCCCGTTCCAATTTGGCCGGTATTTTCCATTTTTGTAAAACAACATTTTCGTGCTGCTCCAAATTGATATTTTGAAATTTGTTCAATTTTGAAAACAACGGAAAGTGCATTAGTAGAATCTGATAAAGTGAATATGGTAAAAAACATTTCCTTTTCTTCGCCGTCTATTGAAATTAACAACGTTCCGGTACCACCTTGCCGCAAACCAAAAATACTTGACGCTGTGCCGAAAACGATAGAACAAAACCTTGACCGAATATACGCACTCGCTGTACCATGCAAAGTAAAACATCTCTGTGGTGCAAAGGCGGAAATATTATGCTACTATTTATACGAAGATGATGTCCCCTTTAAACGTTAGTTTTCAAACTCCTTTTGAGTTCTTAAGTTATAAACACAGTGAGTCATTTCAAAGTCTTTGGATATCTGCTTTTATGTCATTCCTAAAATGAGAAAAGAAACTGCATTCTTAAATCAATCAAGTGTGTTTCATTGGGTATTGTGCGGATCGACCTATAAATTGTTTGATCCAAGTTCCCATAAACCTTTATTCCTGATCGACGATGTCTTTGTTTCATGAGCGGTGGTAAAAATAATACACAAGGGCAGTGCATAGCACCATATAATGATGCCTGTTATCAAACTTGATACTTTCGCCTTTGATTAAGCGAGAACGGGGAAACATGTGCGAGTACGGTACGGATAAGGATGAGAGTAGCGACATGAGCACATCCCGCGATGGCAGGTGAGTACGTCCTGAAGGTGATTCACCTCCGGCTTCTGACAGGTCATGGATGGAACTGCAGGCAGTGAAGGCACAAAGAAGGTAAATCACAGACACAAAACTATGTGAAGTGTGGGGGTATACCTTAATGTCTAATGCTATAATGAATGTTGAAAGACCAATTGATTGTGGTAGGGGCTAAACAACACAGACACATGGATTAATGAATGATGAAATTATTTACTCTTTATGAAAAAAAAATCAAACATGGAATTAGTGGAACTTCACTGAAAGCTAAGAACGGTGGAAGCAAATAGATTGTACAAATCGGTGCCGGATAGTCTGATGATAAATTGAAGCAAAATTAATATGGGGATATATATCAAAAGGAGGAATTGATTATGAGAACACTTTACTGATGGCTAGATTGAATACAATTAGATTAAGTTGCCTTAGCCACAAAACATAATTGGAATATACATCAATTGGATGTCAAATGTTGCTTTTCTAAATAGTGATTTAAAGGAAAAGAAGTTTATTTGGTTCAACTTTGAAGGTTTTGTAAACGGACAGGAGCATTTGGTTTGCAGTTGAAAGGCATTGTATAGTTTGAAGGCGAGATCATGGTATGCAAATTGATACCTTCTTTCTTGAAATGCTAGACTTTGCGGCATAAACAATCTGTAACTTGTACATGAAAAGATGGAAAAGAAATATTTGCTTTAATATCTTTATATGTGGATGATCTCATTATCACGACGGTGTAAGTTAATTGATGAAATTAAGGAGATTAGGTTGTCACGAAATTTGGAAGAAATGAAGAAAATTTGGGTGGTTGCATTCTGTTTGGGTAAGGAAGAGGTATGGAGAAAGGCTTTGGTAAAGCTTTGATCCTCAAAGAAAAGAAAATATACAGAAAATTTCCAAAGTTCAATATGACGGTTATGACTATGTTCTGACTCCCTTGGAAACGAAATGCAAAGTTGTGCAAAGAAGATGGATCGAAAGAAGCGGATGGAACATTATATCGTGGTAATTAGTACAGAATTTTGAGCCTACCACCTGCCAAGACTGAACAGCTTCTTGCTGGGTCAAACATCCTTGATCGATTCATGGCTAAGCCTTCGGGAGAAAATCCTGGAATGTTCTGAAGATTCTCTGGTATAAAAACGATGAATTTGAAGTATGTATCGTGATCATTCATACGTAATAATGCCATGGCAAGGTTTTCTGATTAAAGATTAGCGAAAATCAAGATAATGATGCGATCTCTGTTTTGTTTATGTCAACTGGATGAAATTAAATAATAAAATGGCGTGGCATTCAACATTTACTAATATGTGATCAAATATAACTTGTTCAATATATAACAAACTACTATTTTGGTGCAAAATGAAAAGATGTAGGCGCAAAAATGCTATTATCAATTATGGTATTCAATTATCAATTAACGCTGATCCAATTTGTATGCTAAAATTAAACAATTAGAATTAAATGATGCTAATGAAAATTAGGTGAGCAATTGGGTCCTTCTTTATATTTCAAGGATATTAATTTTGATATTTTAAACATATGATAAAATCAAATTGAAGTTTTTAAGTGATTCGCATTTCAAAATCATTTTATATTAATCAAGGAGGATATTGAAATAATGAAAATAAATTTATGGTTATGCCATTAAAATTGAAGCAGAAGATTTGATGAAATTAATTTGCTATTAGGTTTATTATATTTGAAGAATTAGGTGATGATTTCTATAAATGCAACAAACAAGCAATTGAATTATTAAAGTTATGAAGCTTTGTCTCAAATTACTGTATTATCGGTGCAAGATAAAATGATAGAAGAATCTGACATACTTTGGTGTCATGATTGAATAAATAAAAAATGAAGTGTAGTAAATAATGCCAGAATAAGAAAATACATGGAAAACTTTATTTACCCAATTGTAGCGTAGCAAAAATGACATGTGATTTTAGTGTCAAATATAAAGATAAGCTCTCTTTGGACACAACGAATATGCACTTCTTTTTTATGAAATTAGCATTAAAAAATTCAAACTATTAATAGAACGAGGTGTTTATTATTATTATTATATATATATATATATATATTATTTAAGAAAGAAAAGATGGCTAAATTTTGGTGAAGAGAGCGATGCTTCTTGCCAAAGAAACAATGATGTGATTATTTTTATTTTGAGAAGGAATATATTGAACTTTATTATTTGTATTTTATTGTCATAAATATAAATTTTTTTTTTTAATATATATATATATATATATAAAAGTTGGAAAAGAAGAGAGAAAAAGTTGTGAATTAAAGTGAATATGTTATTTAAAGAGAGGTAAAATTATTTTCTTAATTATTTAACAAGTTTCATGTGTTTATGATAAAGTTGTGCAAAATGGGTGGTTATATGTCTAATGCAAATAAAAAGGAGTTTATAATGACTAATCATCGTGGACATATGGTGGGAGGATATGTAGAGGTGAGATATTTCATTCAATATTTGATTTTTAAGAGAGACAATTATTTATTTTTCAAATCATTAATGGAGGAATGGATTTTTGTTACATTTTAGTCCACGAACGTACATGATGGAATTCAGGGTGAAAATGTGAAGTTGGGTATCACTTTTTGCTTTTTTTTGAGAAAAAAATTTCATTTTTTTCCTGTTCTTCAACTTTTTGCAAGCCAAAACAAATTTTCTGTTTCGAATTTAATTTTGCGATAAAAATAAAAGTTGTCACAAATTTTATTAACTTTCTATTCTTATTTTTTGGAATTTTTTACACATTTGATATGTCAACTTAGCGTTTCTTTCTTTGATTGTGTGTTTTTTAACAATCAAAGAATTCATAAGAAGTCATGTTAATACGCACTGGTGTATTCTTTGAAACTTTGTGTTTTTGAGAAACAAAATGTGTTACAACAATCGAGAAAGAGCCTACTTCAGTTTCGTTATATTTACAAAACCAATTGATACATATCACAATTACTAGAATTTTTTGAACTGATCCAATATGAAAAAGCTGCGAACCAATGTAATGCACCATAATTTTTTCAATTGTTTTTACAGTGTATTTTGGAAGATATAGAATATTGATTTCACTAAATCATAATGACCTTCAGAAATTGTTGCACCGTTTATTGGACAGCGCGCAGCAAATTGAATAAACACAACAACAGCAGATCAATCATGCACATAAGAAGACACAGAGTTAACGTGGTTCACCCAAACCTCCTGGGCTACGTCCACACAACATAGGCATCGGCAGTCTTTATTAAACAAACAGGAGATTACATAATTCACACACACTCTCCAAAACAAACGTATGGATACCTGTTATATAGCAGGAGAATCTAACAGCCTCATAAATCCTCTCAACTCAAGTTTAGGATGCATTAACTCCCTCCCAACAAACTGGAGCTAATCTAGGAACTAATTCCTAATTTTTGTCACCTACTGAGATTTTGCCTATTTTATCCAAAACAGAAAATCTCAACAATCTCCACCTTGACAACAATTAGCCTGATGCCCTGTTCTTTATTATTTTATCTTTTATGCAAGCCAAGAGAAGCCAAACACCAACGCAGCTTCTCCAACAAAACTGGTTTCGTGAACATGTCTGCACAGTTTTCCTTTGTATGCACCTTTTCAAGAGAGACTCCCCTTTCAGTAATAACCTGTCTTACAAAATGGTACTTAATTGGAATATGCTTTGATTTACTATGATAGGTCGGATTCTTAGCCAAATGTATTGCACTTTGACTATCACAAAGTAACTTGATGTTGTCCTGTAACCTACCAAACTCACCAAGCAAACCTTTCAACCAAACCGCCTCTTTGCAAGCATGCGAAGCGGCAATGTATTCTGCTTCAGTAGTGGATAAAGCAACAATGTTTTGTAGCTTTGACATCCGGTGGCAAGCTCCACACACGAGAGTAAAGGCGACTGAAGTTGTTCTATCAATCACTGTGAATGATCAACATATCCATGAAACAAAATTCACTACTCTTGTTATGAATGACACAATAACACTTGTGCCTCTCAAATACAGAAGCACCATTTCTTAATAGTTGTTCTTTGCAGTTGCCATACTGTGCTTGACCAAACAGGTCGGTAGCCTCACACGGTGAGAGTACAAACCATCGCATACATCAAACATCCTACTACATTGGCATATGGAATTCGAGACATATAATCCTTTTCTTCATCTGTATTAGGACATAAACTCGAAGAAAGCTTAAAATGGGAAGCGAAAGGGACTGACACAGGCTTCACATTATTCATACCAAACCTCAAAAGTATTTTCTCAATATACTTCTGTTGTGATAGCCACAGCTTACCATTACTCCTATCTCTGAAAATCTCCATGCCCAAAATCTGTCTTGCTGCTCCTAGATCTTTCATATCGAATGTCCTTGCCATCTGAGTCTTCAACCTGTTGATTTCATCAATGCTTTTGCTTGCTAAAAGCATATCGTCAACATACAACACTAAGATAATGAACATGCCATTACTTAACTGCTTAAAGTAAACACAATGATCATATTCACTTCTTATATATTTTCGACTCAACATGAAAGAATCAAATTTCTTGTACCACTGTCGAGGCGACTGCTTCAGACCATACAATGACTTCTTGAGCCTGCAGACAAATTTCTTATTGCGATGCTGAACAAACCCTTCCGGTTGTTCCATATATATTTCCTCATCTAAATCTCCATGTAGAAAAGCAGTCTTAACATCTAGTTGCTGTAATTCTAAATCAAACAAAGCAACTAAAGCTAAAACAATTCGAATTGAAACTATTTTAACAACTGGTGAAAAAATCTCATGAAAGTCAATGCCTGCTTTCTGAGAAAACCCTTTTGCAACCAGTCGCGCTTTGTACCTGTCCTCCGTATCATTCACACCCGTTTCAGCTTGAAAACCCATTTACACCCCACAGTTTTCCTGTCTTTCGGAAGCTCAACCAGATCCCATGTGCCATTCTTACTCAAGGCCATCATTTCTTCCTTCATGGCTGCTTTCCACTTGTCACTTTTCGAACCTTCTATTGCTTCCTGATAGCACAGAGGTTCATCATCGTTAGCAGTCAAAGCAACTGAAGTAACATAATCATCATACCTTTTCGGAACACGTTTTATCCTTGTAGACCTCCTTAAGGATGTTTCTGGCTGACTACCATCTGTAGGAATTTCTTGCCGATCAGTATCTGAGACCTGTTCATGATCTAAACCTGAACCCTGTTCATGTTCTGATTCTGAAACCTGTTCATGACTAGTATCTGAACTATGGTCATCATGACTATCATTAGAAATGCTATCAAACTGAATGTGCTGAAAGTCAGATACATCATCATGTTTCAATCTACTATCTACATCTAACTGTACAAGAGAGGATTCATTAAACTTTACATCTCTGTTGATGATGATTTTGCGGGTAGTAGGATCCCACAATCTATATTCCTTTGTTCCAACACCATACCCAACAAAGATATACCTTTTAGACTTTGGATCTAACTTAGTTCGCTGATGTTTAGGCACTAGAGCATATGCATCACAACCAAACACTCTGAGTTTAGAATAATCACAAGGGTGTCCTTTCCATACCTCTTGCGAAATCTTGCAGTCTATGGCCGTCGATGGAGATCGGTTTATCACATAACAAGTTGTTGCTACCGCTTCCGTCCACAACTCCTTTTGCAACCTGGCGTTACTCAGCATACTCCTTGCTCTCTCTAGAAGAGTCCTGTTCATGCGTTCAGCAACTCCATTTTGCTGAGGAGTATAAACAGTGGTCTTATGTCTCTCAATCCCTGCATCCTTGCAATAGCTGTCAAACTCCTTGGAAGTAAACTCACCACCATTGTCAGTTCTTAAACATTTTATAGTTCTACCAGTGATGTTTTCTACCAATTCTCTAAACTGTTTGAAAATTGTAAAAACATCAGACTTCTTTTTCATCATGTAGACCCACACCTTCCTAGAAAAGTCATCAATAAACGATACAAAATATGACGAGCCACCATATGACGCTGTAGGGGCTGGACCCCACACATCTGAATGAATATAATCAAGTATCCCTTTACTAGTATGTTTTCCTGTTTTAAATTTTTGTTTACTTTGTTTTCCAAACAGACAATGCTTACAGAAATCTAACTTTCCAGACCTTAGATTAGGAAGTAACTTGCGATCAGCCAAAATCTTTAACCCTCTTTCGCTCATATGGCCCAACCTTTGATGCCATAGGCGAATGGAACTAATGTCATGTTCAGACACCGTAGACACATGAACTGACCCTGTTCTTCCTTCTAACTGAAACAGATTTCCTACTTTCTTAGCTTTCATTACTAGTAAAATAACTTTATAGATTTTCATAACTCCACCTTGAATTACAGTTTTATATCCATTCGTATCCAATGCTCCTAAAGAAATTAGATTTTTCCTTAAGTCTGGAACATGTCTCACATCTGTTAATATTCTAGTTGTGCCATCAAACATTTGCAGTTGTATACTTCCTATCCCAACAATATTAGATGTGACATCATTACCCATGTACACAACTCCATCATTAACTGATCTATATGTCTTAAACCATTCTCTATGAATACACATGTGGTTTGATGCACCGGAATCTAACAACCAATGTTGACCATGATTTGACATATTAACAGACAACACTTCGTCGCTCATACCTGAACCAGATGCCGAACCTGTATCTGTCGTGTTTGCTTCCTTCTTCTCTGTTGAAGAGCCTTCTTTAGCAGCCTGCTGTCGCTTCCAGCAATCCTTCTTCAGGTGTCCAGCTTTCCCACAATGCCAACACTTCACCTTTGTCTTCTTTCCTTTAGACTTTGAACGAGAGTTGCTATGCTTACCCCCGGAGTGTCTCTCTCTCGAGCGACCTCTGGCCATCATTACCTCTGATGTAGAGGTGTCTGCATTCGACTTCTTCCTCGTCTCCTCAGCCTCAGACAACAAGGCTCCAACCATATCGTTCTCAAAACGGGAACTTTGAGTTTTCGCCATCTTGTATCAGCAAAAAAACACAATAATCTCCAAAAAAACCAACTTTTAAATGAAGTTAATCTCAAAAAACACTGCCTATGCCTTTAAAAAACAAACTGATATCTGCCCTTTGTACTTCACATACAAAATTTCTGCAATGTGCACTTATATGTATGTTCTTTCATACCATATGCAAATGGTATACTCAGATTCAATTTTTAAATGCCACCCTTCACCTTAAAAAAAAAAAAAAAAAGACCTTTCACCAAAAGGCATATTACAATTTCAATAAACCTTCAAATCGACCTTCGCCTTCACATATATTTCATAACAGCATTTAAAAAAGACTTCAAATCGACCTTCGCCTTTCTTTCATACCATATCCAAATGGTATTCAACTCCACCTTAAAAAAGGCCTAAATACCATATACACATGGCATATGCCTTGACTCAATCAAATTGTAATGGAATACCATATACACATGGCATATAGATTTATTATAACATTGGTTTTAAATATCGATTTTAAATACCATGTGAAATGGCAACAAAGCCCATACCATCCGCCCTCTAATACCATTCGAGTTTTATATAATGCACTCCTTCAAAAAAATCGATGGCATATTACTTCAAAAATGATGGCATAATAATCGATTTCAAATATAATCGATTTATATATATTTGACCTTCCAAAATCGATTTATGAAACTCCAAATCGATTTAATAATCAAAACAAATCCAGCTTTTGTCCAAAGCATATCAAATAGCTTTATATAAAAAATTGCAGATCGACTTTAACTGCAAACTGCAAATCCACTGAAAAATTCCGATACCTGTCACCGTTGCCAACTCAGTCCACACAGGCTCGGCTTCTTCCACCTCCAGCACGCACCAGCAATCCACGCACCACGCACCAGCGACCGACAGTCAACACGCAGGTCCACACGTCAGTTGAACACGCAATTCTGGAAACTACGACCTCCACCGCTGCGCCAGGCCTCCAACAGAGCTCGTTCAACGTTGCCAAGGGATATTACTTCATCCACGCAACTCTAAAAGCTGGCCCTCACACGTTAATGCAGCTCATGCTCACGGCTCTTACGCGTTCAGCTGTCGGCGCATTCGACTGTTTGCCCAGGTCCTCCCAGAAGCTCACGGCTTCCCGGCCTCATGGCGGACAACGAGTCCGCTCTGGTGCCTTTTTGCGCATCCGGCACCAGCAATCAATACGCACCAGCGATGGTGGATATACTACCATAGCAATGGGTGCGCTGAAGCACAACTTCTCACGCGACTTCTTCTGTGACATCGCCGACGTCGGCAAGGCGCCATACGGACTCCCCGCACCGGGCGTTCAACGCATTCAACGAAGCTGCAATACCACTTGTTGGACAGTGCGCATCAAATTGAATAAACAACAACAACAAACTTAATCATGCACACAAAGACAAAGGTTTACCGTGGTTCACCCAAACCTCCTGGGCTACGTCCACACAACAGGGCATTGGCAATCTTTATTATTCAAACAGGAGATTACATAATTCACACACACTCACCAAAAACAAACGTATGGATACCTGTTATATAGCAGGAGAATCTAACAGCCTCATAAATCCTCTCAACTCAAATTTAGGATGCATTAACTCCCTCCCAACAAACTGGAGCTAATCTAGGAACTAATTCCTAATTTTTGTCACCCACTGAGATTTTTGCCTATTTTACTCAAAACAGAGAATATCTCAACATTTATTCTGAAATTAATTAAAATTAGTAAATATTTATGAAATTCCACATAAAAGTTATATTTCACAGAAACTAGATTCGTTAGAAAGTACTTGTCTTAGTTCGACAATTAATTCGGAATGTTTCATGGAGTTTAATCGGTAAAAAGTTACAAAAGTATTTAGAGCTTGGAAGATTTTTTTTTTTTTTTTTTTTTCGTCACGGCCCGTCAGGTCTAACGACACAAAGTTCGGCCGAACATTTACTTGACTTTGCATCAGCCGGAAAATACAACGAAGCCCCTCCAAAAAAAGCATTTCGTGGAAATATAAATTGATGTAAAAGCATTCATTATTTTCGCATAATTTCGAACATTTCTTTATTTCGTCTCATTTTGCAAAGGATTGTTTTCGGTTTAAGGACTTTTCTTGGAGGTACATTCAAAGGACATTTTTGCAAAGGATTGTTTTGGGTTTAAGGAATTTTTCTGGAGATACATTCGAAAGACACTTTTGCAGAGGATTTTTTTTGGGTTTAAGGACTTTTCTTGGAGGTACATTCAAAGGAAATTTCTTGGAGGTATGTGATACATTTTTTGGATGTTTTTTGGGCTTCATTTTTTTTTTTAAGGTATTTTGTTTTTAGAGGTTTTGGGCTTAATTTTCATTGGTTTTGTTTTTAAGTATTTTGTTTTTAGAAGTTTTGAGCTTAATTTTCATTGTTTTTTTTTGTTATAGAAGTTTTGGGCTTAATTTTCAAAAGGACATTTTCTTGTGTGTTGTTTTAGATGTTTTTTGGGCTTAATTTCCAAAAGACATTTTTTGGTTTTAAGGTATTTTGTTTTTAGAATTTTTGGGCTTAATTTTCATTGTTTTTAGAGGTTTTGGGCTTAATACGAATGAAAATAGTAGCCAATTATCCTACAAGCAATCATTAAAAAAATATAGCTCAATATTCCAAAATTGATCCAATAGAACCAATTAACACGTAATCAAAACATAATAACATGATGGATGAATATTTGGAAACAATTATTGTTTTTTCTCCTAAATGTTAGAATAGTCAAATTTTATTTTTGGAAATTCAAGCCTAAAATATTATTAAAATAGAAAATGTAGCTAGCAAAAAAAATTTTTATTTTCGGAGATTTAGCCTTAAAAAGTTATTGAAACATCTAATATAGTTAGAAAAAGAATTTTCATTAAGGAAAACTAGAGTGCAATACCAAAATATGTCATGGATATAGATTCAACTACTCATATTTTATCTATTGATGAGCAAAAGGCTTATTTACAAAAAATAAAATAAAATATGTGGATATTATAAATTTATCAATTGATGGATAGAAATTAAAATAGAGTGTGCACAGAGACTGAAGTAGATACAAGATAAAGGGTGATCTTCAAAAACTCAGAACCTGCATCAAATGTGGAGGAAAATGGCTAGTTATAACTATCCTTCAAGTAATCATTGAAAGAATATAGATTAGTATTCTAGAATTTATTTAATAGAACAAGTTCATAGGTAATCAAAAAAGAATAACACGATTTATGTATATTTGGCACAATTATTATTGTATATCCTAAATGTTAAAAGCGCCAAATTTTATTTTTGGAAATTCAAGCCTAAAAAATTGTTAAAATAGAAATGTATTAAAGAAAGCTAAAGCTCAAGACCAAAGGATCTAGATTTTTTTCGAAATCAAGGCTAAATCTTTTCAAGAATAGTGAAAGAACACTAGAAAATTGTAATTACCAATTTTTAAGATTCAATTTTTTCAATTTGTATTAATTTTTAAACCTTCTAATTTATTGTGTCCTTTTTTGGATACCCAAAGCATTTTTAATCGATGTATTTCAGACCTTAGCTATATAAATAAAACTTTGAAGACATAAATTTGATATTACCTCCTCTATTGTAAATATCATTTTATTGATTTGATGAATGTATAAGATTTCATGAATGATACTTGAAGTATTTAAGATGACTTTATATTATCATTACATTAACTTTGATATACTTGTGTCTTCACTCAAACACATGTTATATTACTACTGAACTCTTTAGGCTCAGTATGTATTCATTCTTAACAGTAATTATAATTGTAAGTTTGTTTGTATTACCATCTTCATCTCGTTATTTTGTTCCTTGTATTTCTCTTTACTATCATGTAGCTTGTAATCATTTTTGTTCTTAAATTAGCCGAAGAGTTTAGTTATTAAAAAAATTGAAATTTCAGACTAAGAAATTATGAGTTATATTAGTGTCTTGGCATAATTTCCTAGCCAATACATCTCAAGGAACAACATGTTGATTGGTGTTCAATTGGTAGCCTACAACAATTATTTTTAGAATGAGTAGTTGTATGCTCTACAACTTTCATGTGTGCTTTGTTCCTATACACCCCATTGCCACTGTTTTTACCATCAAATTTGTGTGATCTCCCTCTATAATATCCTAATTTTGAGCAACGAGATGACTTCAAATCCATTTTTCTTTAGGTTTACTTAACGAAGGCTCCTTCCAGTCAAATGATCTTCAGCAAATCTTCAATATCTTTCTTGCTTCAATATTAAATAGGAAATTAGGCATAAATAAGAGAAGGTACAAATTGGGCAACCTTTCAAGTGTGGAAACTATTCACATTATCAAACCGTGCTACTTTGTTGAATTTAGAGATACTTACCCATATGAGGCATACCTTTTATAATTTTTTAGTACACACCATAAAAGCCCTTATATATCTTTACCTTGGTTGTACAAAATGTAAAAATGCTTGTTTTGATTGTATAAAATGTGAAAAGACTTAATCAACTTATAAAACTTATAAATCCACTGTGTTAAAGCTTAAATTTATCCAAAGTAATTATATAGAATTTATATTGTTACGAATAAAGCCATGCATTTTTTTTGTCAAGATGTCAGATATTACATGGTTGAACTGGCAGCTTGAAAGCGAGAGTAACCTTCACATCATCATCTATTTTATGCCTCATAAACTATCTAATTTAAAAAAGTTAAACACAAATTAAAATAATAATAGTAACACCACATAATCAATAAATAAAAAAAATTCAAATATCACACTAAATGAAAAATATAATAATATATTTTAAAAATACAAATGTTTAATATATAACAACAAAATAATCATAAACATAAATATAAATAAATATTTATAATACAAACTTGTGAAGCAAACCCACTTTTCAACATGCTTTTCATCTCTAAAATATTACACTTTCATCTCAACTAAAATTATAAAATTATGACACACATTGTATCAATATAGAATAAACATCAATGGCCTCTCAAGTAATTCTTTATGTATTCTTTCTTGACACCTTCACTAACCTTTTACAATTTAGAAGAAGATAAACACCCTTCATCTCATTTTAATCTCAAGATAAACACCCTTCATCTCATTTTAATCTCCAAAATCATCAATTAACTATTGGCTCCTATTCATGACAAATCAATTTGACCATAATTCATGATCCAACTGACAACAAATGCTCGACCTATCACTAACTATTGTCATGAATACACTACCAACCCATAAGTCCCATAAGCAGACGAGAGTTACAACATTCATATGGAAACATAAGCACTTGAAGACATATGTATGCTCATTTCACTCATGAACACATGGATAAAAAAAACATTCAACACTTATGCAACTCCTTAAGTGTCTTGTATCCTCATGGAAAATCAACGATAGAAGCATTGCTAAAACCATTCTAGAATCCTGCATTTGTTACACTAGATGCTGACATTTGGCTCCTACCATTGATGGATTCCGTGTGCCTTCCTGAGATCAGGTGTTGGGACGAAACCGACCGCAAGCCTCATGGAGGTAATGAGATGCAGTGCCTTTGACTCCACCCCAAAACATAACGCAATCATTGATTGAATGGCGCGCCGTGAAGCTCATAGTGCTTTCGGCACTGATTTTTTAAATCATGTAATGATTGCTGAAATATTGTACATAGCCTGAACAAAAATCGTCCTTCGAATTAACATAGAGGCAGGGAACTCATGGGCGCAGGACGAAGGAGTCGTTGCGGGACTCTGGGAATGCTCATGTCCTTGAATGCCAAGGACAGCCCGAAAGCCACCAGAGTTGTTTCGATGTGGAGACCGTGCTTGTCCTTTTTGTCTTTTATTCTATCCATGGGAGCCGATACGAAGTGTGGATTGAAGAGATTAGCTTCCAGGAACTTCCCCTCCTCTACCATCTGCCTGCCCACAAGCATTGCCATGGATGCCCCAAGGGAATGCCCAGTGATCCACACGTTCTCCCGCTCATGATCACAAATGTGTTTCTTCACTGCATCAAATGTTGTCCTGAACCAAGCGGTGTGTGGAGTGTGTTTTTGAGGATCTGGAGATCCAGACTAACGTATTTGGTGAAGGACCACAGTTTGGTATTTGTTCCTCTAAAGGCCACCATGAACTTGGCACACCCTACGGGTGGAACTGGAAGCCCACCACCTTCTTGCTCCATTTGTATACGACGTCAAAAATGCAGTCGCCCTCAGCTAGGCTTAACAGTGGTTGAAGAATCTTAAGGTTAAAAAACCCCTACCACTTCTCAGCCAAAGCATCGTGGCTGAACCTACGGTCCTGTCGATCACGTTCTAGATGTACACACCCTGTACCATACTGGTTGCAATGCATCACCTGTGATTTGAATCCGAACTGCATTTAAATAACATGAATTAATGAATCAGTCTAAATATCATCAAATTTGGTATATTTGCAGTGAGTGAATTTGAAATAAAAAATGCATATACATTGTAATCGTTTGTGTGAATGCAAATAAATTCAAATTTCAAATTGACGGAATTTTCCGCGCCACACAATGATTTAGTTGTCGTGTCCTGTTCATTGTTAGACTCTGTTGGCAGAAACTATCCACTCACCAAAATATGCAAGTCAGAAAGAAGAGTAGCCAGAAAAATCAAAAGACCTCGTAAACTTTAACCATGTTTTTTATGGGCAAGATTCTCTTGGCATGGTGGTATAGATGTGTGATCATCCATTGCAATGTCACATCGTTCTCAAAAAGTCGCATTATAGACTATTTCGAAAAAAAATTGCTAAGAGACCTATTGCTGGTAATGGAAATAAAATTGATAATGGAAACAAAATCAAGAAGACTATTGAGTCAAGAAATAAGGTGAATTTAAAAAATCACAAATACAGAAGTCAAGTGAATTTCAAAAAACGAAAATACAACCTAGGTGTGATGCTAAATTTCGTTCTTTGTCCTTGCTTTCTGGCTCACCGCCTTGCCAATACGATTTTTATACATATATTCATGAATCTTATATAATTCACTCTTGCGTATAACATTGTAATAGTCTCACCCACTCCTTCCCATCGTTCTATCAATAGGTAGGTGTGAATTCTGTTGTTTGGGTGTGTTATTCTTTACAGGTTGGCCTTTTCTAAGAACCCTTTCAGTTTGTTTGCTGGAATATGAATGGCATGCTGCTTCAACACCCGCCTTGCCCCCTAAACACCTATTATTAACCCTTTCTTGTTTTCATATAAGTCTAGCCTACAAGAAAACGAACACTAGATAAAGTGAAAAAATACTTATGCATCCAATTCAAGTAAATAATCAGGTAAATGCACCTCTAATTCAAGTAAATAGCCTGGTAAATGCAGGTGCAGTTTACCGAGAAGCCATATCTCCAGGGGCTGCTAAGAGGGAGGCATCAAACTATAAAGTTGATCACCCACTCACACAATGATTACAAGGTGCAATGGAGTTTAGCACAGTGATTACATGGTGCAATGGAGTTTAACAACGATCAACCAACAACAAAATACAGTAAGAGACCTCACTCATGCATCAACAATCATAGGATTCTCACCTCTACACTATCGAAGAAGTGAATTGGGATTCTTCCTACTGCTTTTAGTCTGGTTACTAAATTACATGCAGCCATGGAGCTCAATATCCGTCCTTCAGTGACTTATTATTTCCTTGAGGTATTATTTATGTTGAATGGTTATAAATCCCTATACCTTCATTTTACCTTGACTAATATTTTCCCTTCCGTCATTGATTTGGAATAAATTTCCATGATCCCTTGGATTTTACCCATATTTAGAACTTTAATGATCGGGATGGGATGCCTAGCCAAAAAAGAACTGGAAAAGGGAATCTGGGAAAGACCAGAAGTTAGGACGGGGTTCGTACATTCACCTTCTTGGCAGGTCTTGGTAAACCCAGAAGGCCTCAGATGACCCTGCATGCCTAGATTTTAGCCTTTATGGTGGGCATACCAGTGCCTTTCCCCCGAACTAGACCTAGGTTTTTTGTTTTTTATTGCACAAAAGCTCAAAATTAATTGATATTATAACTCTAATTATAGTATAGTCAAGGTGGAACTCACCATTTAAGACCTCCATTGTTGTCATGATTATGGGATTTCACGAGCTAACTGGGGTAATTTTATGGAAATATGACCTTCACTTTGTGATCTATCAATTGAAAGGAAACAAAGATTAAAAAAAAAGCCTAGAGCATCTTAGAAATTGCTCTGCATGAATTTGGCCTTCACTTTATAATCTTTTAGATGAAAGGAAACAAGGCTTAAATAAGAAGCCTGTAGCATCCAAGAAATTTCTTTGCATGAACCTGGCATTTTGGGTACGAAACTTGTTTTTCTTTCTTCACCCCATGAGTCTTTGGCATGAATGCAGTTGCAAATTTCTGGAATTTGTCGGTGAATTGAGTTATGCAATTGGGATTTATGGGCCCTGACTTAGCTAGCTTTCTCCTAACTATGCCTATGCCTGGTGCGAAAAATTTGCTCGCTCTTCTTTGGGGAAGCAAGGGGATATAATTTGCTTACTTCTTCCTCTATATTCACTAAAGGTATCCATAAATAGTAAGATCCCCTAACTCTGCACATTCTGCAAATAAATTGGAAAACAGATCATCTCTAGTGCATCTACATATGCACCTGTCTCTGCCACTAGATATGTTGAGATGGTGTCGGTCTCTCAGCTGCTACTTTGGGTTTCTTTTTCTCTGCATTATCCTTTATCTTTGTTCTTGCATAAATGTAAAAAAAATTCTTCGAAGTCTTGAATTAGATTCTTGTTCCTGAATAAATGTAAACAAATTTGTTCAAGTCTTGAATTAGATTCTTTGCGACAGATGGCATTGAATCAGATTCTTTGTGACAGATGCCCATTAAGAGAAAACGGTCAATGCGGTTGGTGGTTTACTCGAGTTAACAATTAACAATTGGCTGTGCATATAACTATGGTCGGTCAATGCGGTTGGTGGTTTACTCGAGTTAACAATTAACAATTGGTTGTGCATATAACTATGGTCTCGATGGAGAGTTGTTAGCTGACACCTGTAATATTGACTAACATGTGGTAACTCGGACAAGATAAGTTATGACTAAAACAAATACTGAATTACAGATAGTAACTAGAAATACATATTTAATATATTCTTTTAACTAAGTGAGGGTAGTTTAAAGAAATGAAGATAGAGTCAAATCGTTATAGCATGCCATTTCGAGTGTTTTTCTCATGTTGGCAACATGAATTTGTTAAATAGTCCGTGAAGCGGAGGTCTGACGGTGGAGGGAGATGATTTTCATTCAATCCACCAAGGTTCAAATCTTCGTGGAGACGTATGCCTGTTGTGTCTTGGCGGACGTCTCGCCTCTTGTTGAGGCATAAGTTAATTGCTATTGTGTGTGGCCAGTTGGATTTGAACCCGGGCCTTGCTCAGGCAACTCTCACCAGTTACCGATTACCTAGATCTAAAAAAAAACATGAATTTGTTAAATAAATAAAATTATATTTTCATAAATTCTTTAGTTTATTTATTTAATGGTAACTAAAAAAAATTTTGAATTGACTTTTTATATAAAAAAGTGATTAAATTTTATTTTGATAATTTTATTGATTAAGTTAAATTATATAATTTCATTTGGATTATTTTGAAATTACAATATTTTAATGTAACTTACTTACATATTTTATCTTTATCTTGGTAATTTTGAAAATGTATAATTTTATTTTAATACATATTTGAATGTAATTTACTTAGATTTTATCTTGATAATATCCAAATTGTATAATTTGTATAATTTTGATAGTAATTTATAGATTAAATATTTTTTTAAATGCGGGGAAATGATTTGTAATTTTCTTTTAGTAAAAAAATATAAAAGAAGCCAGAACTGGAATGGAAATGTTTCCTATCTTCTAAAACGGTAGTGATTAAAATTCGTTGTCTTCACTTTAGAAATTTTGGGATTTATTCCAATCAAATAACTCATTTTGTAAGTCGTTTTATTTTATTTTAGAAGGAATATATGAAATATTCTATATTGATATATAAGACATCATTATCTCTACTTTATCTTGGAAACTGGTGTCACATTCAAAACTTGGCTCTTACAAGTATAGAAATCTCATTAACTTCAATACATAACTACTTAAAATTGAAAAATAACAAGGTTTTGGAGAAAATATAACAAGCATGGAAACGTCATTAACTTATAGAAACTTCATTAACTTCAATAGATAAAAACTTTAAAAATTGAAAAATAACAAGGTTTTGGAGAAAATATAACGAGCATGGAAACTTCATCAACTTAAATACATAAAGACTCAAAAAATTCAAATATAACAGGGAGGCTTAGAAAATAAAAGATTAGATGTCTTATCTGCAATACTACATACTTATCAAATATGACGGAAAAGGGAGAAGCTGAAACAATATACATTCTTATCAAATATGATGGAGAAGATGACAAAGAAGAAAAGGAAAGGACTAAATGTCTTATCTGCATTAGTGTACATACATATGCTACTCGAGAAATATGTCTTTCATCGTCTTCTTTTCCTTTTTTTTTTTTAGAATTGCTTCAAGAAGCATATACCCAACTGATTGTACTGCAAAGAGAAATCTTCCTTTGGTTTGGGTGCGAATTTTGAGTGGTAGTTAAGCTCAAGATTAGTTCCTTTGAGGCTTTTATTTCAAAGTTATAGGAACAATAACAACAAAGTTTCATTATTTCGGCGGAAAGTAGCAGTTCTTTAAGGAATTTGTTCATTAAGAAGAATTGGAAATTCATGTTTACATCTAAGTAATGCTAGCTTCCTTGAGCCTTCAACCACACTACCCATTTGTCCCTGTTAATGGAGAAATGTGTGCTGCATTTTATGTGCTGGCATGCTTCTCTATTTCTATGGTATATGAGAAGAATTCATTTTTCAGTGTACTTGCATAGATAGGTTTCAGATTGAGATTTATATGCGCAACCAATATTTTATTTCCAAGGTTTTAATAAAGGTACAATGAAATGGCTAGTCGGCTTCTGTGATTCAGCTTCATGTTATCTTTTCCCTTGTGTTTCCTTTTATGATTCCATGATGCAAACACCAAGGCTACTACTATCAAAGTGTACAATAACAAAGATGAAAGAGCTAAAATTTCTTATTCATTCTCAGAATTAGAATTTATATTTATTATTCATTTCAACTACTAAGGTTTAGACTGCTAATAGATTAATCATAAATATTTTAGTCCCTGACAGGGACTACCACTACTAGCAATTCTTCTTGTTAATTGAATGAATACGTAGTTCAAGTTTTTTGATGAACCATTGTATAACAACCGAGAAATGCCACTATACCTTTTGAGGATAGTGTATGCATATTTTGCTTTAGGAAATCATATTAACTAATTCATCACATATGTTTTAGTAAAGCATATTAACTATTTCATAACAAAAATAACCTAATGCGAGGCATTGAAATGAAAATTTCCCAATCCCTCCACCACATAGCCATTTACTTAGGATACAATTTCCACTTGCAACTCAATTGCTTCCACAAACCCATGAAGCATTTCTCAAGTTGAAATGGATGATGATTTCTAATTTCACCTTTGTTGATGGTATTGACTTGTTAGAACCATCATCTACTTGCAGGGAGAATCTGTTATTTCCTGGTGGTAGGTAGGATCATTAACTTATTTCAATATGTGATAACCATATAATGGGTAGGATCATTAACTTATATCAATGTCTGATCACCATATAATGGTGAGGGAAAACCATCATTTAGTAGTGTCAGCATTTAGTATTCACATTTATGCTTGTGACAGTTTTATTAGGGATAACTTGTTGTTAACTAGTTAAAAGACAATTTTTATTATTGTTTAAGGAAAGAGTCTGGAATTACTTTTATTTGTTTGAAAAGTTATTTTCACTAGTAATTACTTATGAGTAATAATTTAGTTAAGAGAATTAACTTCATAAAGTGAAAGTTGATGGTAAATGTTTCCAAGAACTAGGAAGTGGTTGGGGACAGTTGGAAACAGTTACCCGCTCCTCTGGGGAAAGAGACTAATCCCAGTGAGGAGTAGGGGTTCTTTTCATGGTGGAAGGAAGAGTGTGGAATTTTTCCAAAGCTGGTAGAGACCAGTGGAAAACACTCAACAATCCTGATAATAATTTATAGTATTGACTAGACTGGGCGTTCTGAGGTCACAGTAGAAATTTCCACTGTTAACCCGTACCAACCAGGACCACAACTAAAACCTAAAGAATTCAGATAAGTAAACTGTACTGCTTCAGTAAATAGTATAGGATGATTTTAAATTGTGTTTGTACAGATATCTAGTGGACAGTGATGTAATCTGTGAATAAATTCTAGACAGAACTTGAGCAGATATACTATTATTATGACAGACTAGTTAATATTTAAAACAAATATGAAATAAGGACTGTAAAGAAGAGGAAATATAAGTTATGAATTTTCTTTCTCTTTTATTTTATCAGATTCGATATTCAAACCTAGATGCAATATCAGTGAATATACATTGAAAAAGAAAATGTTTATTCTGTATAAAATGTGGAATTGTGTTATGTTTAGTCAAATGCGTAAACATGATAAAAATCTGCAGGTGTATTTTAGTTCTGTGTGCCATGGCAAAGAATAGTTATAAGTAGAATCATGCCACAGAATCCCTGAGATGAAAGTGCCATAAAGAAAACAATAGAATTAAAAACCTGAATACATAATTTCTATTCGTTTAGCTTATTCATGAGACAATTGGATAAGGAAATTTTACAGTTAAAAGAAACCATAGATGTAACAACAAGCTAGGAATAAGGATTGTAATTTAAATATTGTTGCAAGAAATACTAGTAAAATGCAGAAAGAGAGAAAACCGTCAAACGAGGTTATGGGTAGAACCCTAAACCTGGTCTTGTCATTTTCTCGGAGTTATGTTGTACGCGGACGAAATGGAAAGGTGGTCCAGCCACCATACTATATTAAAGACTGTCATATAGCCAAGGAAACTCGATAACCAGAGTAGTAATTACTGTATAAGGTAGCATGTTTACAAATGCAAGAAGTATAGAAATTTGATAACTGATATGTTATACACCGAGATTCTCCTGATCACACACTATTTTAACTTCATGCACAATACAGAATATCTTCTACCATTGATCATTAATTGCGGAAATAAAAAAACAATCGCATGCGCACATTAAAACCATAAAAAATCACACATATGAACACAGTGTTTATGGGAAAGCTTAAAGCTGAAAACCCCCAACTATCATGTAACAATCATTATACAAATCTCCTCACAAGCTCTCAGTACAATCTCCAATTGTTACACACTAATCAAGCCCGATCTAGCAAATCACATGCTCCAATCTCTGCCACCTGATAGCCTGCCTCTACTGCACAATCACTGCTAAAGAATGGCTCTGAATGAACTTGAATTGGTCCAGCTTTGCTCACGCAATACTCATTGGCATCTCCAATCACTGGTTGTTGCAAATCATGCAACACTATAGTCACAACTGATAGTCACACTGCTCTTTCACCTACCTCTTCACTGGTCTCCACTGAAACTGTCCATGCATTGTAGTTAATTGATGTATTCTTTAGTTGATTAATGAGTTAATAATTAGTGAATTAATTAATAATTAATTCACACCACTCTCACTAGTGTATCAATCAGTTAGACTAGATACAACTAGCTCAACTATGTTTAACTTAGTTAAACTAAACACAACTCCATCAACTACCTCAATAACTCCACCAAAAGTTGTCAAATGAGTTCTAACTGAAGTATCCATGCAATAGCTCCACTTAACCCTCGGGAATAGTGTAATTCCTTCTGTCAGCTCCTGTGCCACATCTGTGCACTTAACTGAAGTGCTCCAAGAGAATAAGATAATGTTTATAGTCCAAATATTATTAAGAGCTAATAATATTCGACATATCTATTTTTAGACTGGCAATCTAAAAATAGATTCCGCCCAATATGTCTAAAAACAGAAGTCCATCTATTTTTCCAACTTGACCAACCATCCACAAATAGCATCCTGCAACTCATAGAATATGATCGACATGTCTAAAAATAGACATAGTCTAAAAATAGACTTGCGCCAAAAATAGCCTGCGGGCCCACTTAGTGAAGGCGACTTCTTTCCACTAAGCTCATCATCTTGTTGCAATCTCAACACTCCCTCTTAACAAGATAAGGATTATCTGCCACCCCTATCTTGCCCCTGTGGTATTCGAATTTTCTCCTGGTGAGCGCCTTCGTCAACATATCAGCATCCTGATCCTCCGTGGGAATGTATGAAAGTAACATGATCTTCCACTGCACACAATCTCTGATATGATAATACCGGATGTCAATGTGTTTAGATCTATCATGAAATACTGGATTAACCGAGATTTTGATGCAACTCTGATTATCACAATATATCACAGTAGGATCTAAGTGTGAACCGAACAACCCAACCAAGATCTTCCTCATCCATATAGCCTCACATGCAGCTAAACTCGTTGCCATATACTCGGCCTTTGCTGAACTGAGTGCCACAGATCTCTGCTTCCTGCTATACCAAGAAACTGCTATCGACCCGATACTGAAAATCCCTCCAGATGTGCTCTTTCTGTCCGTTGGGCTCCCTACCCAATCTACATCTGTGAAGCCACATAGCTTCACCTCATTCGACAGTCTGTACCATAATCCATATCCCGATGTGCCTCCGAGATATCTCAATACATGCTTGCCTACCTTCCAAAAGATCTTGGTAGGCTTAACCATAGCTTGTGAAAGTTGGTTAACATCATAGCATATGTCGGGTCGTGTATTGACAAGATACATAAGCGACCCCACCAACTGTCGATAAACAGTGGCATCCACTACCTCTGCCGATGTAGCATCCTCTTTCCTCCATCCACCAGGAAGAGGAGTGTCGATAGGCTTGCAGCCATGCGTGTTGAACTTCTCCAGTATCTCCCGGGCATACTTGCCTTGAGACACAAACAGTCCATCACTGCGCTGCCAAATTTCCAATCCCAGGAAATAATGAAGGAGGCCCAAGTCTTTCATCTCAAACTCCTTTGCAAGATCAGCCTTGCATGAGTGTATCAACAGTTCATCACCCATCAAAATCAAATCATCTACATAAAGTACAATGATCAACAACTTACCCTCCACCACAATCTGGTATAGGTTCGGATCCGCCTCACTCTTGGAGAATCCAAGTCCGGTGAAATAACTGTCTATCCGTGTGTACCAAGCACGAGGTGCTTGTTTCAACCCATACAACACTCTCTTGAGCCTGCACACATGCGACTCGCTGCTGAAGATCTCGAAACCTTCGGGCTGCTCTATGTACACCTCCTCCTCAATGACTCTATTGAGGAATGCAGTCTTCACATCCATCTGATGAATGTGCCACCCCATCTGCGCTGAGAGAGCTAGGATCGTCCGTATGGAAGAATACCTTGCGACAGGTGCAAAGGTATCCTCATAATCGATCCCCTCTATCTGTGAGAAGCCTCGAGCAACAAATCTTGCCTTGTACTTCTCCACACTCCCGTCAGCCGCCTGCTTCACTTTGTAGATCCATCTCGAACCCACCACTGATTTCCCCTTCGGCCTTGGGACAATCTCCCATGCACTGTTTCTGACAATCGAATCATACTCTTCCACCATGGCATCTACCCATGCGGGGTCCTCCACAGCTTCCTCAAAAGAGGATGGCTCTGTCACGATACACTTGCTCACAAGAGCCATGTATCTAGTATACCGGTCAGGTGACTGTCTCTGTCTGCGCTGTGATGTAGGTGCTCCTACAACCTTCTTTGCATCTTGAGCCAGTCGCTCAGCTTCTGTAGTGCGCTTCCGCCCTCTAATGGTTGGCGCTGCATGAGTGGTCTCTTCCACTCCATGAACCTCCTCTTGTGGCTGATCCACATCCTGAGGCTCATCCTTAGGAACTAATAGCTCCTCATATGCATGCAAGTGTGGCTCCCTCTCAAGCGAACACTTCATGGCTTTCTCCTCATGAAATTTGATATCCCGTCGCACAACAGTCTTCCGACTGTCTGGAAAATACACACGATAGTTGTGGGGTGTTTGCGTGTACCCAAAAAATATCCCAACCTTTGCGGTCAGCTCCAGCTTCTTCCTAGCATCCTTCGTCACATGAATGTAAACAGGTGAGCCAAAAATCTTCAAATGAGAAATATCAGGCTTCTTACCAGAAAACGCCTCTTCGGGTGTACTCATGCCAATTACTCTGAGGACAATGGTTTTTCGCATAAACCGCGATATTTCATGCCTCGGCCCACAAGTGTATGAGAGGCCCTGATTCATGCAACATTGCACATGGTACAACACCCACGATCATTCTGTTCTTTCGCTTCGTGACCCCATTCTGCTGTGGGTTATGAGGCGCTATGAGCTCTCTTTGAATTCCTTTTGCGCTGCAAAATTCATTGAATTCACTAGAGATCAATTCACCACCATTGTCGCTCTTAAGAGCCTTCACCTACTTCCCCGCCTCTTTCTCCACTAGTGCCTTGAACTCACAAAACTTTGAGAATGTCTGTCGCTATTACATGAAGAAGATCCTTTTCAGAAAAATCATCAACAAATATCACATAGTACCTGTGCTTTGCTGTCGAAGCTACTGAGAAAGGTCCACACACGTCTGTGTGAATTCTCTCAAGGATCGTCGTGGCGCGACTATCCTTCTTGTGAAATGTGGCTTTCACAAATTTTCCCAAAGTACATCCCTTGCACTGATCTGACTGCGCAAGTGTACCTTTTGGAAGCCCGGTAGAAATCTGCTGCAAAATTTTCAAAGCTCCATGGTGAAGGTGGCCCAATCTCCTGTGCCACAGCTCGCCATCATCCCGACTCACCACTCCTTCTGCCTTGCTTGCCATTGCTGCACAGCCATCTACCTGCAATTGATAAAGGTTCTTAACTCGAACCCCTATCCTCCGGGTTTCACCAGTTGCCTTACTGCGTAGGAAAGCCTTTCCCTCGCTAAAGACAACATCATATCCCTTCTCTTCTAACATGGCCATCGAGATCATATTCTTCTTCAATCCTGGAACATGCATCACTTCCTTCAATACGAAGGGTTTACCAGACTCCCTCTTAAAGGAAATGGTACTGATACCGGTCGCACTGTATCTACCATCATCGCCCATCTCGATGTGAACTCCAAGATCTTTCTCATCCAAATCAGTAAACAAATATTTGTCTCCGGTCATATGAAAAGACGCACCACTGTCAAGAAACCACACTGAACCCATCACACTTGAGACCAAGCATGCGATCAGTGAAAAATCCAGCTCAAATTGCGAGGCTAAGGCCTCTCCAGCTGCAGATCCAGCAGCCTGCTTATTTTTCTTCTTCTATGGACAATTAGTGGCATAATGTCCATGTTGGTGATAGTGAAAGCACTTCACCTTGGACATGTCCTACTTCTTGCCTTTCGCACCGTATTGAGAAGCATTCTTCTTGCTCTTCCCCTTCCTTGCTTTGGCAGCCAAAGCGAAATTTTCTTCATCTGAGTTCTTTGATGAAGATCCGTCCCTGGTAATTTGCCTTATCTCCTCTTGCACAAGATCTGACCAAAGTTGCTCCCATCCTGGAAATTTCTCCTGACCATTGACAGAGTCTTGATAGGAATGCCAACTCTTTAGAAGCCCAAGGAGAGCCAAGCTCACCAAGTCCTCGTCATCTACAGTCACCCCCACACTTCCCAGCTCATCGCTGCATTGAATGAACTTCGTGAGGTACTTGGGCATATTGTCGCCTTTCTCCATTTTTATGTTCCTGAGTTTATCCTTGAGCGCCAACTTCCTCTGGTCGCTCTTTCTTTGGAATAAGTCTGTCAACGCTTTCCACATCAAGAATGGAGAAGCCTTACCATGAAGGCTGGACACTATGTGATCCTTTACACCTTCCAACAAAATTATTCGACGCTTTGCTGTCTTCTTTTGCCATGCGTCAAGTGCGACATCATCACTAGAAGCAGGTTTTGAAATATTTGCATCTATGAACTCCTTCAACCCATTGTCATCTAGAACCACCTCCATCCTGTCCTTCCATGCAATATAATTCTAGCTGCCCTCAAGGGCATACTCCAATATCAATCCGTTGAAAGACATCTCAACTTCGACACCAAGAAAACACTGTTGCAAATTCGAATTCCACCAGCTCAAAACTCAACTGCTTCAATGTTTTGCAATTGCTCCAATGATAAATATCCCTCTAATACCATGTAGAAAATTTGAATAACTGATATATTATTCACCGAGATTCTCCTGATCACACACTATTTTATCTTCATGCACAATACAAAATCTCTTCTACCATTGATCATTACACGCAGAAATAAAATCAATTGCATGCGCACATTAAAACCATAAACATTCACACATATGAACACAATATTTCATGGGAAAGTTTAAAGCTGAAAACCCCCAACTATCTGTATATTATATGTCATAGAGATCATGTAACAATCATTGTACAAAGCTCCTCACAAGCTCTCAGCACAACCTCCAATTGCTACACACTAATCAAGCTAGATCTATCAAAACACATGCTCCGATCTACGCCACTAATAGCACATATACTAGCAATCATTCTTTGAAGAATGGATCTGAATGAACTCGAAACAGTCCGGACTTTCTCACGCACGGCTCATTGGCTTCTCCAATCACTTGGTTGTTGCAAATCATGCAACACTATAGTCCTGCTTGCTCTTTCACCTACCTCTTCACTGGTCTCCACTGAAACTGTCCATGCACTGAAGTTAACTGATGTATTCTTTAGTTGATTAATGAGTTTATAATTAGTGAATTAATTAATAATTAATTTACACCACTCTCACTAATTGTATCAATTAGTTAAACTGAATACAAATAGCTCAACTATGTTTAGATTAGTTAAACTGAATACAACTCCACTAACTTCCTCAATCAACTCCACCAAACTCTGTCACATGAGTTCTAAATGAAGTATCCATGCAATAGCTCCACTTAACCCTCAGGAATAGCGTAATTCCTTCTGTCAGCTCCTGTGCCACATCTGTGCACTTAACTGAAGTGCTCCAAGAGAATAAGATAATGTTTATAGTCCGAATATTATTAAGAGCTAATAATATTCGACATATCTATTTTTAGACTGGCAATCTAAAAATAGATTCCGCCCAATATGTCTAAAAATATAAGTCCATCTATTTTTCCAACTTGACCAACCATCCACAAATAGCATCATGCAACTCATAGAATATGATCGACATGTCTAAAAATAGACATAGTCTAAAAATAGACTTGCGCCAAAAATAGCCTGCGGGCCCACTTAGTGAAGGCGACTTTTTTCCACTAAGCTCATCATCTTGTTGCAATCTCAACAAGAAGACTTGAAAAATTATGTTTATAAATGACGATGCACAGACAGGTATTTCTTAAAGAGCCTCGAAGGTAGATTTCAAGAAGTAAACTCAAAATATTATAATGCTCGGAAAATGGTAATACTAATCTTTTCTTTTCTTGCTCAGAAGTAAATAAGAAGAATAACAAGATTCTGTGTGTAGCCTGATATATATATATATATATATATATATATATATATATATAAGAACGACTCATGGCCTCAAATTGGAAAGAAGGCTGAAACTGTAATTCTCGTTGGAAAACAATAAATGCAATGCTTATGCCGAATAGATTCGCTAAACAAATTTTGTATTAACTGGAAAAAACACATTCAAAAATATAAGCTTGCATTCAACTGAGAAGATAGAACGAATGAGAAAATAGTCAAATAAAAATACTGCAAGTTTTATTGTCCAGAGCTACAGAGCCAAGTTTTGTATCAACAAACTTTAAATAAAATGATAACCCAGTTTTAACTGAGTCTGATGGAAAAATCAGAACTTAATTCAGACAGAACTTCAAGCTAAGCGTTTATTACAGAAGTGCCGTATCAAATATTCAAAAGAAAAAAAAAATTGGAGGGTTTCCAAATATTTCTAGTTGCTTTGACTGTGAGCTAACCCTGATGGTAAACTATTGCAGAACCAAGATAGTGGACTGGAATACCTAGAGGGTAATGAAGACAGTGAAGAGGAGATTAGCCATGCATTTCTCAACTGGAAGGGTGTCCAAAGTTCTGTGCATAAGGGAGGTCATAACTGCAACAACCGAAACGTATGAAGAGAAAGGAGTTAAAATAAGACTCTAATTATCTATCTCAAAAACAATTGGAAAACATCAGAGTAGGGTTTGGCTTTAATTCCTTACCTATGGCCATATAGCTACTCGCATGAAGCTCGAGATTGTTGTAATTCTAGCAGAAGGAGAAAGATTAGTAAAATCACTGCTCAATCCTTAACATCATCGTATCAAGACCTGTGTATGCCAAATAAATATTAAAAAGAAAGGAAAGTGTTAGCACCTGTGCGTGGAGTGATTCGGAGGAGTTAACCCCTGCACTGCAAAAAGGAAGAACCATGGCGGTCGCCTGCCGAAAAATAAAAATTCGCCAGAACTAGACCAAGGAGCAATTGATGGAGGCAATTTCCAGGTGAAAGGCCAAGTAGGGTGAGCCCTTACTCTTCCCACCAATCCATTACAATCGTCGATCGATGAGTTGATCAGACAGAGTAGGCAAGGGTAGAAGTTCTTCATGTAGATCAACTGTCTTGCAATAAATTCGAGAGGATGTATGCTAGCTGTGTGCACCAAAAATCATAAATAGGCTGGTATCGGAATTTAAAGCCAAGTACAGATGTCATTTCACTTAAGAATCTCTATGTATATGCTCTTCATTTTAAGCGCAAACCCAGAAAATCAAGAATTGGTGTATGGTAATTAAGAAATTATGTATGGTTTAATAGTCGAATGGCACTTTAGGTTTTGAAGTTCATTTTCCTAGGATGGAAAGTTAAATGTGTCATAACTATGGTTAAATTTAATACATTATGAGAACAGTAAAGTTAATGCAAAAATAGCGTTATGGTTGTAGTAATTAATTTTTATTTATTTATGGTACACAGATGTAAAACATTTGGATTTGATGTATGTTACAAGTGGTATCAAAGCATTGTTCATATGCTGGGACCCCGAGGGTAAACTAACGATTAAGTTGTGTATATACTAGTGCACAGAGAGAGAGAGAGAGTCAGCATCATAATGAGAAGGGGAGCAACACTGCCACCACCCCAAGACACCGGGGAACCTGAAGCTCAACCAGTGATGAACCCAGAAATGTGGGTTCAGTTAAGTGCCGATCAACACCGACAAACTAGTAGACTGCTGAAAGAACAACAACATCAAACTAGCTTCTTGTTAAATATGGTACAACAACTACAAGAGGAAATAGTGCGCGTTCAAAAAGACAACGAAAGATTATTGTAGGAGCAGGAAAAGATATTAAAGAGTTTGTCAGAAAAACAAAACCATGAAGTGGAACATCCAAGTACTGACAAAGGTATGCATGAAGAAGAAGAGCAACAAACACCACAGACAGAGTGGAAAGAATCCCATCCCAGCGAAGCAAGAACAAAAATTACAATGAAGCAGAATCTGGCAATGTGTCAGATCAGCAAGAGGTTAAGAAGCAGAAAGTAGAGCTTCAGGGGGAATTTCGAAAAATAAAGCCACCAACATTTGATGGTGAAGCTGAGGAAGTGGCAGAGACATGGTTAATAAACATGAACAAATATTTTCAGGTGTATGAATATAACAACAACCTGAAGGCCAGATTGGCCATATACCAGCTAAGAGAGAAAGCCACTTTGTGGTGGGAAGAATTGAATAATGTACACAATATTGAGGAACAAGACGTCACCTGGGAATCATTCCAGCAGTACTTTCAAGATAAGTATTTGACAGAACGATTATATGATGAAAAAGCTAAATAATTTCAGGACTTAAGGCTCGGATAGATGACCATGGACGAATATATCACTAAGTTCACTTCTCTATTGCGACATGTTCCATATATTCGAGAGGAAAAAGCTAAGGTGTAGATATTCCTAAGCAGCCTGCCAACACATATGAAGGAGCGGATAGAATTTGTGAACCCCCGAACCATGGATGAAGCTATACGTAAAGCACGATTATGCTATCTACAGTCCAAGGCTAAAGGGGAGGTTGGAAAAAGTTGGCAGCTGAAGAAAGGACAGAGAAGTAATTCAAGTTTCAAGGGCGCCAAAAGTAGAAAAATTTAAGAACTCTGTACGTAATCCTGTCAGCAAGCAGTTTGGCAGAAATCACCAGAGAACCAGATGGCCAGTAGAAGAAAAGCCTACAGAAGCATCTAGTAAGCCTGAACAAGGACAGGTGATCAAGCCACCTCTACAGTGTTGGGGGTGTGGTGAGGCACACTATTACAAAAACTGTCCACAGCGAGCAAGAAATGACACAATTGCAAATTTGCAGGAGGCTTCTATGGTGGGTGATGTGGCACGAAACATCCCTTGTATCAATGCGGCATTGGAGGATCGACAAGCAGATTATCAGCCAACCATGATTGAGTTGGAAGGTAAATCACCATCTCAACCTATTTCAATTTTGGTAGACCCAGGTGCAAGTCTAAGTTATGTTAGTCCCAAAATAGTGGAACTATGTAAATTAAAAAAATATAAATTCAAAAGTTCGTGGTTGGTACAACTAGCCACAGGAGAAAAAAGGAAGGTAACTGCCAAGTTTCCAAAATGTACTCTGGAAATTTCAGAACAATAGTTACAAGTAGACCTGAACATATTTCCATCAGGGTCCTATGATGTCTTGCTGGGCATGGACTGGTTAGAAAAACATTGGACTTTAGTGGACTGCAAGGAAAAAGTCATTTATTACAGAATGCAAGATGGAACACGCAAGGAAATTCAAGGAGTTAAGAAGCCATTACAGCTACGACCAATTACAACGTCCCAAATGAATAAATGTATAAGAAAAGGATGCCAAATTTATGCTATTCAAGTAGGATATACTGACTCTAAGGAAAAATCACTTATGATGGAGAATATACCTGTGGTGCAAACTTTTATGGATGTTTTTCCAAAAACTATTCCTGGATTACCACCAAGGAGAGATATTGACTTCACCATAAAGTTAATGCCAGGAGCTTCTCTTGTATCAAGGGCTCCTTACAGAATGAGTGTGCCAGAGCTAACAGAGCTAAAAATGCAATTGCAAGAACTGTTGGACAAGGGCTATATTCGTCCAAGTGTGTCCCCTTGCGGAGCACCAGTGTTGTTCGTGAAAAAGAAGGACGGGACCATGCGAATGTGCATGGATTATAGATAGCTTAGCAAGCTAACAATCAAGAATAAATACCCCTTGCCAAGGATTGATGATCTGTTTGATCAAGTAAAGGGGGCCATAGTGTTTTTCAAGATAGATTTAAGACCTGGATATCACCAGATTCGAATCAAGGATGAAGACAATTGCAAGACAGCATTCTGTACCCGGTATGGACACTATGAATTTGTGGTATTACCCTTTGGGTTAACAAATGCACCAACAACCTTTATGAGGTTAATGCATGGAATCTTCCATCCTTTCCTGGATAGTTTTGTACTTATATTTATAGATGATATTTTGATCTATTCTAAAATCCAGGAAGAGCATAAGGAGCATTTGAGGATTGTGTTGGAAATTCTAAGAAAGCATCAGCTATACACTAAGTTCAACAAATGTGATTTCTTCAAAATAGAAATGCAGTATTTAGGCCATGTTATTTCAGTAGAAGGAATTGATTTTGATCCGGAGAAGATAAAAACAATCACGGAATGGAGAGTACCCCAGAATGTGGCAGACATTAGATCCTTTGTGGGATTAGCTGGGTACTATTGAAGATTTATTGCAGGATTTTCCAGAATTATTTTTCCTATTACTTCTTTGCAGATGAAAGGAAAATTTTTCAAATGGACTACTGAATGTCAGAACAGTTTTGAGAAGTTGAAACATCTTTTGACCACTGCTCCTGTGTTAATAGTAGTTGATCCCAACAAAGAATTCAATGTATGCACAAACGCAAGTAAAGAAGGTGTTGGGGCAGTTCTATCTCAGGAAGGCAAAGTGGTGGCATATGAATCAAGAAAGTTGAAGGATCATGAACAAAGATATTCAGCATATGATCTGGAACTAACAACGGTAGTACATGTGCTCTAGGTATGGAGACGCTACTTGCTGGGCAAGAAATTTGTGTTAAAAACAGATCATAGCAGCTTGACTAGTTATTGCAAGCAAGCATATTTGAACTCAAGACAGGCAAGATGGAATGCCTTCCTAAGTGAGTTCGATATGGATATTTAGCATGTAAAAGGAAAATAAAACCGGGTAGCTGATGCTTTAAGCAGAAAGCTACATGGTATATATGAGCTGTATTATAATCAGCTGGAAAGTAAATTTTTTGGAACAAGGGAAGAAGCACAAAAAGATCCAGAATACCATTTTTTATGGCAACGGATGGAAGAAATCAGAGAGCAAAGGTACATCTAAGTATGGAATAAATGAAGATCAGATGCTAACTTTATGAGGAAAAGTGTATGTACCTAACTGTATGGATCTGAAAGAGTTAATAATGAATGAGTACCATCGCAACAATTATGCAGGTCATCCAGGATACCAGAAAATGTTGATTGCAATTAGGAAGGTATCTTTCTAGCCTGGTATGCGTAAAAACATTGTTGAATATATAAGTAAATGTTTGTAGTGTCAGCAGGTGAAGATGGAGCATCAACATCCTGCAGGATTGATGCAACCCATACTAATACCTGAATGGAAGTGGGAGGTCATATCCCTGGACTTCATTACAGGTTTGCCGTGAAAAAAAAAGCAAAACGACTCCGTCATGGTAGTAGTGGACAGATTGAGTAAATCTGCACATTTTATACCCATGCAGTCTACTTACAAGACTGTACAGATAGTCGATATATTCATGAAGGAAATTTTCAGGTTGCATGGAATTCCAAAGACAGTTATTTCAGACCGGGATGTTAAGTTTACTTCAACATTTTGTAAGACCTTGTTTACGGGACTAGGAACTCAGATAAACTTTAGCATAACTTATCATCCCCAGACTGACGGTCAAACAGAGCGAGTAAACCAAGTATTAGAAGACATGATGCGCATGTATGTGATGCAGCAGCCAACTAAATGGGAAGACTATTTGCACCTTGTTGAATTTTCTTACAACAATGGTTATCAGGAGTCCCTGAAGATGAGTCCTTTCGAGGCCTTGTATGGGAGGAAATGTCGCACACCCATAAATTGGAGTAGCCCCGAGACAAAATTAATGTTGGGACCCGAGATGCTTGCTGAAATGGAATTGGAAGTAAATCAAATAAGACAGAATCTGAAGGCTGCACAAGATCGGTAGAAGATCTATGCTGATAAAAAGAGGTCTTATCGGGAATTCAAAGTGGGAGACCATGTGTACGTGGGGATCAAACCAAGGAGGAGTATCTTGCAGTGGACCTCTTGTGCCAAATTGGCTCCTAGGTTTTGTGGACCTTTCTAAATTTTGGAAAGGATAGGACCTGTGGCCTATCGGCTGGCTTTACCCAGTCACATTCGAGTACACAATGTCTTTCATGTGTCTTTGTTGAAGCATTACGTGCACGATTCAAAACATGTAATTCATTGGTAGAATATAGAGATAGGATAGAATTACAAAATTCTAACCTGCATTATGATTCTCTTTAATAGAAATTGACAAGAAATTTTACTGTTGCAGGTAGAGCCGAACGGCGAGTTCCTGGTCAAGCCGCAACACATACTTGACCGAAGGGAAATCATGCTTCGAAAGCGAGTTGTCACCCAGGTTAAAGTGCAACGGAAGCACTTCGGCCCGAAAGAGGCTACTTGGGAAGATGAAATATTTGTGCGGGAAGCCTACCAGAGCTCTTTTCAGAGTTAGAGTGAAAACAACAAGGAAGGTGTTACTTCCAGGGGGAGAATTTGTGACAGCTTCGTTAGGGATAACTAGTTAAAATACAATTTTTATTATTATTTAAGGAAAGAGACTGGAATTACTTTTATTTGTTTGAAAAGTCATTTTCACTAGTAATTACTTATGAGTAATAATTTAGTTAAGAGAATTAACTTCATAAAGTGAAAGCTGATGGTAAATGTTTCCAAGAACTGGGAAGTGGTTGGGGAGAGTTGGAAACAATTACCTGCTCCTCTAGGGATAAGAGACTAATCCCAGTGAGGAGTAGGGGTTCTGTTCATGGTGGAAGGAAGAGTGTGGAATTTTTCTAGAGCTGGTAGAGACCAGTGGAAAACACTCAGCAATCCTGAAAATAATTTCTAGTACTAACTCGACTAGGCGTCTTGAGGTCACCGTAGAAATTTCCATTGTTAACCCATACCAACTAGGACTGGAGCTCGGGGGCAAGAGGAGGACGTAATCGCCTCTCTTGAAGGTTGGGGGGACCACAGCTAAAACCTAAAGAATTCAGATAAGTAAATTGTATTGCTTCGGTAAATAGTATAGGATGATGTTGTTTTGTGTTTGTACAGATATCTTGTGGATAGTGAAGTAATCTGTGAATAAATTCTAGATAGAACTTGAGCAGATATACTATTATTATGACAGACTGGTTAATATTTAAAACAACTCTGAAATAAGGATTGCAAAGAAGAGGAAATACAAGTTCTGCATTTTCTTTCTCTTTTATTTTATCAGAGCCGATATTCAAACCTAGATGCAATATCAATGAATATACATTGAAAAAAAAAATGTTTATTCTGTATAAACTGTGGAACTATGTTATGTTTAGTCAAATGCGTAAACATGATAAAAAATCTGCAGGTGTATTTTATTTCTGTGTATCATGGAAAAGAATAGTTATAAGTAGAATCATGCCACAGAATCCCTGAGATGAAAGTGCCATAAAGAAAACAATAGAATTAAAAACCTGAATACATAATTTCTATTCGTTTAGCTTATTCACGAGACAATTGGATGAGGATTTTTTTACAGTTAAAAGAAACCGTAGATGTAGCAGCAAACTAGGAATAAGGATTGTAATTTAAATATTGTTGCAAGAAATACTGGCAAAATGCAGAAAGAGAGAAAACCGTCAAACGAGGTTATGGGTAGAACCCTAAACATGATCTTGTCATTTTCTCGGAGTTATGTTGTATGCAGATGAAATGGAAAGGTGGTCTGGTCACCATACTCTATTAAAGACTGTCATATAGCCGAGGAAACTCGATAACCAGAGTAGTAATTACTGTATAAGGCAGCAAGTTTACAAATGCAAGAAGACCTGAAAAGTTATGTTTATAAATGATGATGTATAGACAGGTATTTCTTAAAGAGCCACGAAGGTAGATTTCAAGAAGTAAACTCAAAATAATATAATGCTCAGAAAATGGTAATACTAATCTTTTCTTTTCCTACTCAGAAGTAAATAAGAAGAATAACAAGATTCTGCATGTAGCTCGAGATATATATATATATATATATATATATATATATATATAAGAACGACTCATTGCCTCAAATTGGAAAGAAGACTGAAACTGTAATTCTCGTTGGAAAACAATAAAATGCAATGCTTATGCTGGATAGATTCACTAAACAACTTTTGTATTAACTGGAAAAAACAAATTCAAATATATAAGCTCGCATTCAACTGAGAAGATAGAATGAATGAGAAAATAGTGAAATAAAAATACCGCAAGTTTTATTGTCCAGAGCTATAGAGCCAAGTTTTGCACTAACAAACTTTAAATAAAATGATAACCCAGTTTTAATTGAGTCTGATGGAAAATCGGAACCTAATTAGGACAGAACTTCAAGCTAAGCGTTTATTAGAGAAGTGTCGTATCAAATATTTAAAAGAAAAAAAAAGAAAATTGGAGGGTTTTCAAATATTTCCGGTTGCTCTAACTGTGAGCTGACCCTGATGGTAAACTATTGCAAACCCAGGATAGTGGACTGGAATACCTGGAGGGTAATCAAGACAGTGAAGAGGAGATTAGCCATGCATTTCTCAACTGGAAGGGCATCCAAAGTTCTCTGCATAAGGGAGGTCATACTTGCAACAACCGAAAAGTATGAAGAGAAAGGAGTTAAAATAAGACTCTGATTATCTATCTCAAAAACAATTTGAAAACATCAGAGTAGGGTTTGGGTTTAATTCCTTACCTGTGGCCATATAGCTACTCGCATGAAGCCTGAGATTGCTGTAATGCCAGCAGAAGGAGAAATATTAGTAAAATCACTGCTCAATCCTTAACAACATCGCATCAAAACCTGTGTATGCCAAATAAATATTAAAAATAAAGGCAAGTGTTAGCACCTGCACTTAGAGTGATTCAGAGGAGTTAACCCCTGCACTGCAAAAAGGAAGAACCATGGCAGTCGCCTGTCAGAAAAGAAAAATTCGCCAGAACTAGACCAAGGAGCAAATGACGGAGGCAATTGCTAGGTGAAAGGCCAAGTAGGGTGAGCCCTTTCTCTTCCTGCCAATCCATTACAACCGTCGATCGATGAGTTGATTGAATGGAGTAGGAAAGGGTAGGAGTTCTTCACGCAGATCAACTGTCTTGCAATAAATACGAGAGGATGTATGCTAGTTGTGTGTACCGAAAATCATAAATAGGCCAGTACCGAAATTTAAAGCCAAGTACAGATGTCGTTTCACTTAAGAATCTTTGTGGATACACTCTTCGTTTTAAGCGCAAACCCATAAAATCAAGAATTGGTGTATGGTAATTAAGAAATTATGTATGGTTTAATAGTCGATTGACACTTTAGGTTTTCAAGTTCGTTTTCCTAGGATGGAAAGTTAAATGTGTCATAACTATGGTTAACTTTAATACATTATGAGAATAGTAAAGTTAATGCAAAAATAGCGTTATGGTTGTAATAATTTTTTTATTTTTTTATTTATGGTACATAGATGTAAAATGTTTGGATTTGATGTATGTTACAATGCATGTTTTGTGGTTAGATTTGATATGATTTCTATGGGGAGTATAAGGGTAAATTTACATGGAATAGGGTTTGAGATAATACACATATGCAATAAGCAAGAATATGTATATCTATATGTAATAAAGTTATTATTGGAGGAACATGTGATTTGAATATAAATATGTTGGGTATTCGGAAGAGGTTCTCGTGTTATTTAAGGAGCTACCTCATTTGTTACCTATTTTGGAGTCATGTTCCATGCTCATATATTGTGCACATTAGATTTAATTTATATTCATTATGATCTATCATGTATATGAAACATAAAATTTATAATCAAAATCTAGTTCATTATAGTTTAAATATAAAAATGACAATTCTTTTATCTTTATTTTTTACAACATTTGAAGTCAACATCTTTCATCAAATAATAATATGTTATTTAATAACCTTATGGCTACTACCATCATAAAACACAATTAATGACTATTACAATAATGAATCGATTTTCATGCAAATGTGGAAACTAGTGGACATTCAAATTCAATAATCATCTCTAATATTTGTATATGGTGAACTAGTTATGAATCTTCAAGTGACACTAGACTCAAATTTCTAATATTTTCATATATTTTCTTAAAACTATCTTTCTAAGAAATAGAATCCTTCCCTAAAGATATAAATTTACTTGATTTATTGATGTCAATTTTATTTTAAATAAAAAAGTTTTAGTTTTTTGGAAATATTTTTATTTTTCTAGTTTGAAATGAGTTAGTATTTTTTTTTTTTGCAAAATTGTATATTTGGCTGAATTTAACTTGCAAAAAAAAATTAAATATCAATTTTATGTATTTCAAAAGTCAAGTTCATCATAAATATATATTTCACCAAATTTTAAACAAATTTAAAATAAAAATATATAAAAAAATAAAAAACTTTTAATAATTAAACTAACTCGATTTGACATGGTATACATTCCATTCCATAATGTATTGCAATCAATGCCCTAATGTGTTGTTATTATTGATTGTTGCAAGGATTATATAAACAACAATGATCAATGACAATAACAAGGACTATATTGTCATGTAACACTTTTTTTTCAAAATGTTTTGGGATTCAAATAATTCTCTAGCAATACTTCACATTTCATCATGGTAAGCATTGCACCCTCCTTTCATTATTGACAACGGTTTCAGTACATTTTATATAAACTAGTAAAAATGTTTCCAAGAAAATGCCACAGAGAATTTCTGGAGCTTCCCATGATTCTGGAAGAGAGCTCAATTCGTTGTGGCTCAACAAAATCCGTGTGCAACCTTAACATTCCTTTTGAGTCAAAACCTTCAAACCCTTACCTGTGCGACAGTAGAAATTTTCTTCCACCTCAGCTGGTAAAAGAGCACACGCCCATCGATGTCTCGGAGGATCGGTTCGATCAAACAACGATCCGCCCCTGTGGGTTTTCGTGCCCACTCTCAACAAGCCCTTCTCCTATCCACAACCAAATCAAAATCAAAATCTCTGCATAAATGTTCTGGTCTTCTCCGAAAGCTGCAGGTAAGTAGAGAAAGCACAATTGCAGATCTTCTAGTGAGTCATACAGAGCTTCGTGCTTTCGGCTCTGGACGGCCGACTGCCAGTAATGTGCATCAGTAATGCCTATCATTGACCTCCCTACTAATTCGGAGTTGGAGAGATCAGTGGTGAGCAGGGGCGCCACAACCAATTCCTCTAGCAGTTTTCCATCCTCTCCCCACACATCATCTAACAACATCATCTAACAACAGGGCAAACATCTTTGCCTCTATTCTCTGATTCAACCACATTTTGGCATCCTCTTTCTTCATATTTTGAACCAAATCTATTCTTGTTTGCATTACTATTTGGCTACAAAATTTATCCCTGAGCTTTGTAAAAGAGGGAGATTGTGAAACAGTGAGCCAAAGCAAGAAGCCACCGCTAAACAAAAGTCTCACCTTTTGGCTGCTGTAGAGTGTTTTCAGAACCAGAGTTTTGCCAGATCCACCGTTGCCAACAAAATCAATGCCGAAGAAAGAGTTAACACCTGCATCGATCACCCACATCTGTAGGAAACCAGGATCTACCATGATATGATTTTCTCACAGCAGTAACATACAGTATTCTTCTTAGAACACAAAAAATAGCGCTCAGAGATGACTGAATGTATATATTTGAATGGATAACAAGAACTTTTCCCCTCAATTCAATCAATTCTTCAAGCAATACTAGCAGTACGCAATCCTTGGGAGTGTGAGTAAGAAAACCATAAATTAGAAAACTAACTCCAAAGCATTCCTAACTTGTAACTTAGGCTTACTATTGCAGCCTACTTAGAGTGGTACTGATTATTCAATTGTGATGCTCAAATTGCATTGCAGAGCCATGCCCGATTTTCTTATCTCTCCTATCACGAATGGAATAAAGATGAAAGTCGAAGATATTTCTTTTCCTCCAGTGTAACCATTGGAATAAACAAAAGGTTAAATTTTGGTACAGAATTGACTGGTGGAATAAGAATACGTGGAGGAACTTTGTTTGATGTGACGTGGGAACAAATGACATATATTGTGTGTTTCTTTTATGTAAAGAGAAAGATAAGACCTATTTAGTTCAGTGAAAGTAAGCTTCTTTACCCCACCGCCAACCACCATAAAGATGGGCACAAAAGAGATTCAAATAATGAATTGGAGGTCTTTCTTTTATGTAAAGAGAAAGCATATTTCTAAATTTTTTCGTTGTTCGAAGATAAAGATGAGCACGGAGCAGATTCCAAGAGAGAAATGGAACAACTTTGACTAGGCAAAGCAAAGCATGATATGACTATTTGAAAACGCATACAATGAACTTTATTATTTGTATCTCACTAGCTTAAACATAACTTTCTTGGGATCAATGAACTTTATTATGTGCATCTCACTAGAATAAACATAATTTTCTTGGGAAACCTTTAGTTACTTTCTTTCAAAATGTTTATAATGTATATATTATTTTATTATTATATTTTATTTGAGATTTCAGTGGTTATATATATATATATATATATATATATATATATATATATATATATATATTATTTTATTATTATGTTTTATTTGAAATTTCGGTGGTTATATATAATTTGAAAAAATAAAAAAAATTAAAAAGAAAATTAGAGTGAACTGAGGTGAATATGTTATTTAAAGATAAGTGAAATCATTTTTTTTAATGATTCATGAAAAAATCATAAAAGATTTATTTATCAAGTCTTATTTGTTTTTTATAAAACTGTTTAAAAATTATGGTAATGTGTATAGTGCAAATCAAAAGGAGCCTTTAATGACTAATCTTGATGGGCACATGGTGTGAGAATATGCAGTTGTTAGGCCTTAGGGCATCAAAGCATGCCTATTTTTTGTTTACATGTCAAACGCATACGACAAGTACCTTGGTAGGCAAAAAATCAGGAGGTGTGATCCCCTTGAGTGAGGGCACACCCAAGCAAGATTCAAAAAACCGAATGTTGGGGTTTCCACATGGGCATGGAGCACATGATTATATGTTAGCTTGGGTGGTACGAACGCCATAATGACGCGACTAGACCAAGTGACACACTCAAGTGTATAAGGAGAAAAGTTGGTCTACACGACATGAGGTAGCATGTGGAGGAACGATGGAACAAATAGATTGAACAACACAAAGTCACACGACGACCTAATGGTGCAATGGTAGTGCATAATTAGAACGAGGGAAAGATAACATGGGAGTGTGATCATGGTGGATATTGGTGGCCACCAGCCTATTCCACCTAGACCTCCAGTCGGTTTCATCAATTTCCTTGTTTGTAGCAGCATTTATTTTTTTAGCAGCTTTTTGGGTCTTAAACTTCTGAAGCAGTTTTGACATCCTAATTGACGTTTTTTTAAGGTCTGCAACAAACCCGTAGTAGTAGGCAGGGGCCTAGAGAAAATCATGTATTACTCAGAGATATCTTTCCAACGAGGTATTGTACATGCCAAAGAAAGATAATATGACCAAGTTACGACCCCGAGAAGTTGGCTGCCCAAATAACCCTAATGAGGCACACAAACTCTTGGTGTTCCATCTCCTGTGGTTAAGGTTTTGGTTGTTTAGGGTTTTTCTTGTTGTTCAATAATAAAAAGGCCTTTGAGTCTCATTGTAACAAAGTTCAGAGGCATGTAGCTGCCAAATCTCTTCTCAAAGATAAGCTACCATCGCTCGAGCTAGTTTATTTCCATTATGTCTGTAAGCATCTTTTAGTTCTTTGATATTAATTAAATGTTATTTCTATTGCATCTCTATATTTATGGGTATATTTGTATTCTATTGCATTCATGTTTAAGTTCAGAGATTCAGTGGTATGGGAGCAGTATGCTCTTTCTCTGTTTTTTTATGCATGTCCCCAACGAGGTCAGGGTATAAGGAGTTATGGCTCAAACTGGTTGAACCTTTACAAGACTAGCCTCACAAACCCTGATGACCTCTGATGGCGGAAGAAAAGAAAGACAACGAAGCATGCGATCCATTCAAAATATTGCTAAAAGAAGCCCTCAAGTGACAAAGGAATGCAATGATGGACAAATTTTCCCATATCCTTCAGCGGATACACACATGCGACGCATCTTCATCTGGGAGTCACTTTGGAGGCACCAATCCCTTCAAGGTATAATTCAACTTTGAGATTCCCATATTTGAAGGCCAGATAGATGCAAACGCCGGAGATATATGGTTAAATATGTTGGAAGGATATTTTTTAGTTCATGATACTTTGAATAGGGACAATATTACTTTTGCACTCATCAAAGCCACCCCCCATGTCAATGATTGGTGGGAAACCTATTTTGAACATAGGGACAAGAGAGAACCCTCATTGTTTTTAGTTGCACCCACTTGGAATTCTTTCTGAGATGCCATCAAGAAACAATATTACCCTATGGGGAGCTATGAGGAAAAATTACATACAATGGACCACCTGTGGCAACAAAGGGATCAATATGTGCATGAGTTGATGAATATGTTCCATACCCTGCACAAAAAGTTGGGTATTAAAGTTTCAAGAAACATTTGGTGCTAAAATACCCCATTTGTTTGCACAAATACATTTAGGAGGAAATGGAGTTCCTCGACATCACCTTGCTTGGTGCAACATATTGATATGTTGCGAAGATCGAGCAGAAATTTAAACAAAAGAAGTGATACTTTGGATATGTTAATCCGAAGCAAGGGAAAGACACCCCCAAATCGCAGAACAAAGGACAAATCCAAGGCAGGGCGACCCAGGACAACCCGTCGAAGCTGTAAACAAATAAAAAAATCATGAAGACAAAGAAGGAAATGGGAGAGTTTTGCGAGTTCCATAAGAGCCCCACTCACAAAAAAAGTGATTGTCGGGCCAAGAAGTCACTGGTGATCGAGCTGAAGGCTTCCGAATCAAATGCATGTTCTAAATCTAAGTCAGAACCTGACAAGGGGAATGAAAAAGGGAAAGCAGATTATTGACGTGGAGCCTAGTGCATGGATTTTTCCACCAAGATCCAGAAGGATGAACCCGCATATCCAGAGGAGGGGAGCGCCTCTTCCATTTCCAGATGTGGGTGAAGGGTTCTTTGTTGCAGTTCATTGTCGACAACGAGAGCTAAAAGAGCATCATTTCAGTAGAGGTCATGAAGCGACTGGGTTCTACCGGAAACAACACACTTGCAACCGTACATTATCATATGGCTTCACCAAGAATGATATCTCAATGTAATCCAATAATGTTGCCTTCCCTACAAATTAAAGACCTTCACGAATGAGGTACTATGTGATGTTGCTCCTTTTGAAGTTTGTGATGTATTATTAGGCCAACCATACTTGTGGAAGTGACATGTTGTGTATGATTCTAGGCCTCACATTGTTATTATTACTTTGGGCAATAAGTTGTATAGGATACTAGAGGTAGCACTGCCTACCACCATCTCTTTGATCACTGCGAAGCAATGCAGTAAGATCATTTACCGAACCCAGAAATTTGTTTTCGTTATGATTCGCCCTCATGGAAAGAAGAAGGTTGTGGCCACGACCTCCAGATAGGGCTCCCTCACGCGACAAAAACAAATGGGCAAGGTCGTGGAGGAGTATAGGGGCATCTTCACCTCAATCACAAGGGTACCTCTACACTGTCAAGTCAATCACTCCATTGATCTAGATCAATCACCCACATTTGGAGGAAACTAGGATGGGCCATAATATGATTTTATCACAGTAGTAACATACAATATCCTTCTTATAACACAAAACAAATGCTAACAAATGACTGAATGTATATATTTGAAAACCTCTTGAGGATAAAAATAATTTTTCCCCTCAATTCAATCGATTCTTTAAGCAATACTAAGAGTACAAAATACTTAGGAGTGTGAGTAAGCAACCATAAATTAGAAAACTAACTCCAAAGAATTCCTAACTTGTAAATTAGGCTTACTATTGCAACCTACTTATAGTGGTACTTAGATTACATTGCAGAGCCATGGCCGATTTTCAAACCTCTCACATCATGATTGGAATAAAGATGAAAGTTGAAGAATTTTCTTTGCCTCTGTTGTCACCGCTAGAATAAGAAAAAGGTGGAATTTTGGTACAGAAATTATTGCGAGAATAAGTATATGTGGAGGAACTTTGTTTGATGTGATGTGGGAATAAATGGCATATTGTGTGATTCTTTTATGTAAAGAGAAAGATAAGACCTATTTACTTCAGTGAAAGTAAGCTTCTTTACCCTACCACCATAAAGATGAACATAAAAGAGATTCAAATAATGAATTTGAGGTCTTTCTTTATGTAAAGAGAAATAATATTCATATTTATTTCGTTGTTCGAATATAAATATGAGCACGAAGAAGATTCCAAATTAGGAATCAAAGAAATTTGTTTAGGAAAAGAAAAACATGATATGACTATTTTAGATATCATTTTTGGGATTCAACTGCGTTAAGTAAGTCATTCACGATGCAATGAGTGCTAAGTGGACTATTCAAAAATCATGAGAAATTAGTCAGTTGCGACTACCTCTCATGGAAATGGTCATACGTGAATGACTTACTTAACACAGTTGAATCCAAAAAATGATATCTAATATAATGCACTGTGGCAACCCCTCATACTTGATATGACTATTTTGAAAACGAATACAATAAACTTCCTTATTATTGAAAAAATAAAAAAATTGAAAAAGAGAAATTTGAAGTGAATTGAAGTGGATACGTTATTTAAAGATAAGTGAATTTTTTTTTTGAATAATTCTTTAAAAATTCATAAAATATTTATTTAACATGTTCCATGTGTTTTTCATAAAATTTTGTAAAAATTGTGGTTATATGTGTAGTGAAAATCCAAAAGAGCTCTTAATGAATAATATTCATGGACATATGGTGGGAGGATATGTGACCTGTTATGCCGCAGGGCACCAATTCATGCCCCCTTCTTGTTTGCATACCAAATACATATGTCAAGCACCTTGGCATGCACAAAATTGAGAGGTGCGAGCACCTTGAATGAGGGCACACCCAACCGAGATTCAAATGTTGGGGTTTCCACATGGGCATGAAAGCGCATGTTTATATATTCTGTGGCACATACACCACAATGAAACAACACGACTAAGCAACACACTCAGGTGCATAAGGAGAGAAGTTAGTCTAAATGACATGAGGTAGCATGTGGAGTAATGATGGAAAAAATAGATCGAACAACAAAATGTCACATGGTGGCCTGATGGTGCAATGGTAGCACATAGTTATAATGAGGGCAAGTTAACATGAGGTGAGTCGACCACAAAACATGTGAGTCAACCAACCAAATGGACATGAAAAGTGAAGGAAAAATAACTCAACTTGTCTTGTGTCTTGTAATATTTTACATTATTATAAAATAAGAGAAGGTTGGTGGGTTGTTTCATATGAAAACTATGCACATGTGTTTGATGGCATATTTTTGTGGATTGTGTGTATTGAAATTATTTATACTGTATGGAGAATCTTGAAATGTGCTTACTTTTTCTAAATTGATAAATTTATGATTTTTTTAAGTAAATAATATAGAATATAAACAAGAGTATCATATTGTGAGGCGTAGTCTGGGTGGATTAACATTGTGCTACACTAGAAATTCATGAAAGACTCTAGTGTTGCATGCTCAAGGGGTCACATTGCACTGAGCATGCCTTGTAACCATGCAGAGCCCCTGGGGTCATGATATGTGGTATTATATTAGTTAAACAATACAAATAAATGGATACATGCAAGAAACATGGAACGTTTCCTTTTTTTCATTCTTTTTCAAATGGAGATTCTTATATGATAATTGTTTCCTTCGGAAAGGAATAAGACAACTAAAGGCACATATTATGATTTGTGAACATGGAGATCAATAAGAGGGAAGCATTGACACTTGTTGATATAGGTGCCTCACCCAACTTCATGCAAAATTTTTTGGCATAGTAGTTTGGATTGTAGGTAGCTGCAAGTAGGACTTCAGTGAAGTTTGTGAACTTTGAGGCTAGAAGAATGACATGATTGGAAACTTATTTGTCAGTTCAGATTGATGGATGGAAGGGGTTGTTGGATTTTACAGTGTTGAATATGAATTATTTAGTGGTGATATTGTGATAGGATTCCTTGAGAGTAAATCGTGTGGTTTTGATACCATGGATGGATCAACTCATTATCTTGGGTGACAAAAGGACATGGGTTGTGCACACAATTGCATGGAAGATGAAGGAAGGTGTGCATATTTTCTCTGCACTAAGTATGAAGAGATTAGGATGATGGCCAAAACTCATTTATATGAAACAATGATTAAGGAAGTAGGAGATGATGGGATGTAGATGACTATTCCATTCAATATTTCTGAGTTTCCAAGGACATGTGCAGGTAAGATGATGGATGATTTATCAAAATGAATCCCAATATGAGAATAGTTAATCATCACATTGAGCTTGAGCTTGGTGCTCCACCACTAGCATGAGCTCCTTACAAGTTCTTAGGTCTAGAGTTGGATCAGTTGAGGTGTCAATTGACAAAGCTAATTGATGAAAGGTTTATTCATAATTATTTTTCTTAATTGAGCTTGAGCTTGGTGCTCCACCACTAGCATGAGCTCCTTACAAGTTTTTAGGTCTAGAGTTGGATGAGTTAAGGTGTCAATTGACAAAGCTAATTGATGAAAGGTTTATTCATCATTATTTTTCTTATTATGGTGCAACAATACTCTTTGAGAAGAATAAGGATACTAATGAGTTGAATATGTGCCTTGATTACTGAGATTTGAACATGCATATTGTGATGAACCAATACCCCCTTCCACTAGAAATAGATTACTTTGATAAGTTGGCTAAGGCCAAGGTATTCTTAAAGCTTGAATTGAGATAGGTTCACTATGGGGTTGGGATAGTATAGGGTGATGAAGAAAATAAAACCATGTAAAGAGGCATGGAAGTTATGAGTTCTTAATTGTAACTTTTGGCCTTTGTAATGCTCCTGCTACATTTTCAACCTTGATGAATGAGGTATTTCATTTGTTCTTGGACAAGTTTTTTGTTGTATACTTCAATGATATTATAATGTTCAACGATGATATGGATGAGCATAACGAGCACTTGGCACAAGTATTTGAGGCATTATGGAAGCATTAGGTGTACTTGAAGAAATTGAAGTGCATGTTCAATTAGAGGGAGATACCATTTATGGAACATTGGGTTGGTCTAGGATGTATTCGCATGGGCCTTTAGAAGATAAAGGAGATAATAGATTAGGAGAAGCCTCACAATGTTCATGATGTATGGGTCTTAGTTGCGATGACCAATTACTACTGAAAGTTCCTATCGGGCTATTCAAAGATAGCATCACCCTTCACAGACTTGTTGAAGAAAAATAGACCATGGAAGTGGACAGAGAAGAGTAGACTTGTGTCTGAAGAACTCAAGCGTAATATTGTGACAAATCCCATGTTGAAAATTCTAGATTATGAGAGATCATTTGAGGTGTAGACAGATGCATACAATTTCATCATTAGAGGAATTTTATATAAGATAGTCACCTAATAGATTTTGAGGGAAATAAGTTACAAGATTGGGAGAGGAGGTATCTCATGCATGAAAAGGATATGACAATAATGGTGAATTTTCTATAGGTATGTATGGACTAATTATTGCGAACACCATTCATGGTGGAGAAAAATAACATTATGACAAAACAAAATTTGTCACTGGAGATGGATCAATGGAAATAATTTTTTTTTAAGTTTGACATGACTATTGAGTGTAGGTTAAGGAAAATAAATGTGGTTTTGGATGCCTAGAGTGGTAAATCACACTTAGTAGCAGTTGAGGAAGAAGAAGCCCTACCTACACCAGGAGAGAGGTAGATTCATTCTGTTGAGGAATTTCATAGAATAACTTGTGAAGGGTTTATAGAATGACACTAAAACAAAGAACATAATGAAGCACGTGAAGGAAGGAAAGCTAAGGAAATTATTGTTGTAGGATGATCTCTTGTTCTATGGATCACACATCTATGTTCCTAAAGTAGGTGGAATAAGGAGGGAACTCTTGAAAGAGTGTCATGAATTGTCTTAGGATGTCCACCTGAGACAAGCAATAACATTGAAATTATTGGAGAGAGGATACTTTTGGGGAAACATGAGGTGAGATGTGGAAGAATATGTTTAAACTTGAAATATATGATAGGAGAATAAGTTAGATACTAGACGACAAACAATATTGTCACAGCCTTTACCAAATCTACACAAATATTGGGTGAGCGTATCGATGGACTTCGTCTCACAATTTGCGATGGTGCAAGGGTATCATGGGGTGTTGGTTGTTGTATATCAATTCTCCAAGTATGCCATATTCATGCCAATGAATGTGTCATGCAGTGTAGAGGAGACAATAGGGAAGTTTTCCAAAATGTGGTGAGGTATTGTGGTCTTGCATTAAGTATTGTATTAGACGAAGATGCAAGGTTCATGGGGAAGCTTTGGACCTCATCGTTCAAACTTGTGGGGGTGTAGTTGTTACATCATTCTAATTTTCATTAGAAAATAAATGGATATATCTATATCAAATTTCAGTCAATTCAATTGTGATAAAAATATGTTACATTTAAATCATCAATCCATGCTGGTAAAATTTTGAAGTGTATTTTAGTGTATATGCAATGTATGGTCTCTAATTTTATCTATTGAAAATGAACATGAAAGAAGATTCTAATATATGGAAATAATTTCAATTTAACTACTTTAATATAGTCAAGGTTTTAAACATCTTTAAAACCTCACAACCATGTGAATGTTTGTCATAAATGAATTAAAAAATTAAAAGTTATTCTATTAAGGAATCAAATCTCTATTCAATTGTAAGATTCATATGAATAGCTTGCACCATGTTGATACACCACACCAAATTATAAACAAATGAAATTGAAAACACACACTATAAATCAACTACCATTAAGAAGAATTAGAAGCATTAAAATAATCATAAAGTTAAACTAATTGTAACTAAACAAAACTAAGAGAATAAGAGAAACAAATCCTTTACATAGGGGGCTCTCCCAGCTTTATGAATCATTGATAAAGAGTCTACTTAATTGAATTTAAATCAACACTCATACATTGACAAACAGAAACTTGTTGTTTGATATTAATCAAAGGAAAATATATAAATCTTCCACATTTTATTCATAAAAATATTCTTAACACTTAGCCTCCCCTTTGTATTCTTCTAGCTCTAGCCTCTTCCAAATGACTGATATCCTCTCATAGTTATACATATAACTCATCCTTCATAAATGGAAAGAGGTTACAACAAGATAGAGCCAATTCTTAACTAAGTGATCTACAACTAACTTATCTTAGATGTAGGATAATGGATATCATGTGATCTGAACCTGTATGTTAGTTTTGATGTGCTAATTACAAGTTCAGAATTATAATCTATTTGCTTCTTGTTTGCTTGTGGTGATTTAGTTTCCCTGGTACAGGTGAGTGTCAAAGCAGGAAATTGTCTTGTGTTTTATGTTGAAATTAATAACAAATAAAAAACATAAGTAAGAACTAAAAATCAACATAAACATGTACAACAAACCATAAACAGAGCCATCAACACAAGTTTTTGATGAAGGAGTTCACCCCTCCTGGGCTACATCTCCTTGGTCCAACTTCCATAGCTTGGGCCTCTTGTATTAGATCAAATTTGGAAAAATTGTTGTGTACATTATTCAATTTCTCCTGAAACCTATTATATTGTCTTCATAACATAAAAATCATCTAAAAATGATTGTCCAATTACTGAAAACTGACTCTGGCTAGTCCAAAATTGACCTCCTTCCCTGGTGGCTCTAGGCTCCCTTGAACTTCCCTATAGAAAAATCACATGTAGAAGTTGTTTTCAACCTCTGAAACCTATACCACTGTCTCTCGAATCCCAAAATCATCTAAGATTGACTATCTATGCACCCAATTTGGTTGAAAATTTCCACCATTATGGAAAAAAAAAATTCGTGCAATTTCTCCACTAATTTTGGAGGAACTCCAGCTAACCTCGCCAAAAATGGGGGTTCGCCGGATTTGACGTGCTCTGCCAACTTAAACTGGGCTTAATTAATGTTAAAATGCATTCATTAATTATAAACTTAGCGCTAAGCGCAATTAGCGCTAGCCCTCGACGCTGGTCGTGTGGTAGCGATCTTTATTGTATGGGGCTGGCCCCCTCTTCTTTCCGTTGGCGCTGACCTAACAGTTCAAATATTGGTGCGTTGGTAGTCTTATTAAGTGACAAGCGGATGGTGTATTGGTAAGAAGCACTAGTGGTAAGGGTGATGTCATGGGGTCGAACCTCGACCTCTGCCCCTCTTCACACATATAATTTTTGTAATGTCCGCTATATAAATGCGGACCCACCATTAGACGACATGCCACATCAATCTTCAAACCCACCATATTATATTGAACCTTGCATTTGATTAACGGAGCGACATTTGGATAATGGAACGAAGTTTGGTTTGATTTAATATTTAAATATAATTAATAATACGATATATATGATATATAATATATAATATGTTTAAACATATAATATATTATACTATATAATATATATAATATTAAATCATAAATAAATAAATACAACACAATTCCACCTAAGAATCATTAGGAAAATTTCACCCACATAGACCAAACTGGTGAATTCAAAAGTGCCACTTGTCACAACCTCATTGGCAGAAACTTGAAGAATATTCTCAGAATATTCCTTTTTGCTGATTGGGTTGCCATGTCAGCAACCTGTCCAATTTGCAATTTTTTTAGTTGTTTGAGAAAATAGACAACAGGTCATAACTTACTCCTACGAACTCGGATTTTGATGAAACGAGTTGCGTTGGAATCCTGGTGATGCGCTCTAAGTTGTCGTCCTAGTTTCGAGGAATTATGAAACTTTGATTTTTGAGCTAAATACTGAGCACCTAATCATTATGTAAAGATATTATGGAGATTATGTGGGAATTATATTTAGATCAGGTGGATATTAGAAGAAGGTCAAATGGAATCAAACCTCCTAAATTCCATGTGCCTAAATTTGTACACAAGACTTGTTAGTCAAACAAGGAAGTGCAGATTTCAGGCAACAATTTAAAAAACAAATACTTTTGACACCTCATCCAAACATCCCCTATTTTATACTATTTGAGGATTATGTACACAATTCGCCTAAACAAACATATTATACACAAAACCCATGTTTTATATTTTCTTGATTCATCTTCATCAAATTTTAAATGAAGTGTCAAAATTTTCTCCCAAACTGTCTGCTACACGAACTTTCCATGCTACACCAAACATTTCGGAAGCATGTTAGAAAAACAAAGAAATCCAAATCTCTCATGATATGATTTTATCACCACAATAATATACAAAATCCCTCTCACAACACGACAAAAACACGTAGAAACAACTGAATATATATATTTAAAAATAACTCGAGGATAACAAGATATCCTTGAAATTTTCCCATCAATTAAATCGATTCCTCAAGCAATACAAGAAATTATAATAATAGTACAAAAGCCTTAAGCCTATGAGTAATCGACTGGAAATTATACCACTAACTATTGGGATTGAGAATAGTTTAATGAATAAATAAAGACATACATAACTAAATGGAATCTGAAAAATTAATACACAAGTAAATACACAATTATTTACATGGTAAAACCTTGACAGGGTGTCAAGGAAACCTCCACGGGGCAAGGGATTGGAAAATATTATTAATCAATAATGATTTTCCATAGTTACAAGCCTCTCGGGCCATCCCAATTAATATGGGCTACTTCGTTACATAACTTCTTCTTCGTTATAAAACCGACTAAACGGTAAATTACATTAATTACATGATTAGTTGTCACATTTCAAAAAACTCCATCTTGACAACAATTTTCCTAATCCCTTAGCCATGCCCATTCATCATCTCTTCTGTAAGCCACGAGAAGCAAGACACCATCGCAACTTCTCTACTGTAAGTGGCTTTGTGAATATATCTGCAGAATTCTCCTGTGTACGAACCTTCTTGAGAGCTACCTTGCCGCCATCAATCACATGTCTCACAAAGTAATACCTTACATCAATGTGCTTGGTCTTGATGTGATAAGCTGGATTTGTGGCCAAATGAATAGCACTCTGACTGTCACATAACACATTCACTTTCTTGTGCGTCCTTCCAATCTCATCAAGTAGACCTTTTAACCAGATTACCTCTTTACAGGCACTTGAAGTATCTATATAGTCTGCTTCAATAGTGGACAGAGCAACTGTCTCTTGAAGTTTTGACATCCAAATGATTGCTCCACCTACAAGAGTAAAAACATAACCTGTAGTATACCTCCTTTTGTCCAAATCACCTGAATAATAAACATCCACATATCCGCAGACTGAACCTTCATGACCATCAAAGATGATGCAATTGTCACTTGTGCCTCTCAAATTATGAAGAACCCATTTCACTGCTTGCCAATTTTCTTCTCCTGTATTTTCCATGAACCTACTGACAACTCCAACTTCATGTGAAATGTCAGGTCTTGTAGATACCATCATAGACATTAATTTACCTACCGCATTTTCATATGGTACATGAGGCATATACTTCTTTTCTTCAACAGTTCTAGGAATCAAAACCAAAGAAAGATTAAAATGGCAAGCTAATGGAACATTAACAGGTTTCACATTGTTCATACTGAACGTTTCAAGTACTTTCTCCACATACTTTTGTTGTGATAACCAAAGCTTACCATTCTCAATGTCTCTGTGTATCTCCATGCCTAAGATATGTTTTTCCACTCCAATATCCTTCATATCAAATGTCCTAGAGAGATGAGCCTTTAACCTATTGATTTCTTCCATGCTTTTGCTTGCAATAAGCATATCGTTAACATAAAAAACCGAGATAATGAATATGCCATTGAAACTTTTGAAGTATACACAATGATCATACTCACTTCTGATAAAATTTTGGCTCACCATGAAGGAGTAAAAATTCTTGTACCATTGCCTCGGCGATTGCCTCAGGCCATACAATGATTTCTTGAGCTTGAAAACTAATCTTCTAGCATGACCTTGTACAAAACTTTCTGGCTGATCCACATATATATCGTTATCCAAATCACCATGAAGAAAAATTGTTTAAACATATAACATTTCTTACTCACGATCAAGTAATGTAGTTAATGCTAACATAGTACGAATAGAAACAAGTTTTACAACTGGTGAAAAAATCTCATGAAAATCAATACCTTCAATCTAAGAATACCCTTTTGCAACCAGCCTCACTTTATACCTATCAATACTTCCATCAAATTTTCTTTTCAACTTGAAGACCCATTTGCCCAACAACACTTCTCTGTTTAGGAAGTTCTACAAGATCCTAGGTATTGTTCTTAGATAAGGAATCCATTTCTTCTTCCATAGCCTTTTTCCATTTCTCACTATCCGCATCATCCACTGCTTCCTGATAACAAGAAGGTTCCCCATCTTCAGTAATCAACGCAAAAGATGAAGCAAAATCTTCATACCTTTTGGGTGTTCTTCTTTCCCTTGTAGATCTTCTTAGAGTGACTGGTTGTTGAATTGGTTCTGGAATTTATAAAATATCCTTTGCTTCCTCACCTTTTTCATCAAAGGTTTCTCCTTCCTTTCGAAATTTTGGAAAAATTTAGTCTCCAATTGAATTTTCTGATTTTGCGATACCTGTTCTTGTTCAAATTTTCCAAATTCTGATTTTAGAAGAGAATATTCATGAAATGTTACATCTATACTAATGACTTTATTCCATGAAGAAGGATCCCATAACCTATATCCTTTCACTGCATAATCATATCCAACAAAGACATAAAATTTATATTTTGGATCTAACTTTGAGCATTGATTCCTATGAATAAGAGCATAGGAATCGCAACAAAAAATACTTAAATGTGAATAATCGCAAGACTGACCCGCCCAAACTTCTTCAAGATTTTTTCAATTTATGGAAATAGAACGTGATATGTTAGCTAAATAACAAGAAGTATATACTGCTTCTTCCCACAACTCCTTTGGCAGGTTAGCATTGCTGATTATGCTTCTAGCTCTTTACATAAGAGTCTAATTCATATGTTCAACAATGCCATTTTGCTAAGGAGTATAAAAAATAGTTTTATCTCTAAAAATCCCTTGATCCTTACAATATTGTTCAGATTCTAAGGAAGTAAATTCACCGCCATTGTCAGTTCTTAAAAATTTAATTGATTTGCATGTTTTCTTTTCCACCATAGCTTTAAATTGTTTAAAAACATTAAATACATCAACTTTCCATTTCAACATATAGACCCAAAATTTTCGGGAGAAATCATCAATAAATGAAAGATAATGCACCTCCATAAGACATAGTAGGAAATGGTACCCAAAGATCATAATGGATATAGTCCAAAATTTATTTACTATTATGAATTCCACTTTTAAATCTCTATTTACATTGTTTTACATACACACAATGTTTACAAAAATCCAACTTCAATGATTTCAAAATAGGAAGCAACTTGCGGTTCATCAATACCTGAAGACCTTTCTTGCTCATGTGACCCAACCACTCGTGCCATAGGCAAGAACCTTCTTCTGCTTTTTCTGATACAATCACTGCCTCACTAACTTGAGTACTTCCTTTAAGTCTGTAAATATTTCTGACCTTTTATTCCTTCATAATAGCCAAGCCGCCTTTTGAGACTTTCAACACTCCATTCTGACCTGTAAACTTATAACCATACGATTCCAAAAATCCCAAAGAAATCAAGGTTTTCCTTAATTTAGTTACATGCCTAACATCAGTTAATGTTCTAACTGTATCATCATACATTTTAATTTTTACATTTCCCATCCCAACAGTCTGACAAGATGCATTATTCCCCATAAACACAGAACTACCATTTACAACTTCATATGAAGTAAACCAATTTTTTTGCAGACTCATGTGATGAGAAGCACCAGAGTCTAAAAACAAATTTTCAACATTCTAAGAGACATTACAAACAAGTAAATCTTCAGCAGATAAAACTTCATCAATCATACCTGAATCAACCTGATTTTCTTATTTATTATGGTTTTCAGACTCCTTCCTTTTCCAATAGTCTTTCTTGAGGTGTCCATTTTTTTTGCAGTACCGACACTTGGATTTACACTTCTTTCCCTTTGATTTTGATTTGTAAGAACCCCTTGATATCTCCCCTCTCTCATTTGACCGACCTCTGGCTACCATGAATTCTGGTACAGATGTTTCAATACTGTATTTCCTTCGTACTTCTTCAGATAACAGGGCTCCCACAACTGATTCAAATTTCAAAGAATCAGCAGTGCTCAAACTGATTGAAGTTATGAAGTGGTCCCATGACTCGTCAGAGAACACAACATGGTTATAGCCTTGTCTTCTTCCTAAATTTTAACTTCCATATATCTGAAAACTGGAAAATAAGTGTATTAAAAACATTTAAATTTTCTGCAAATTTTGTACCCTCCCTCATCCGAAGACTGTACAATTGTCCTTTCAAATAAACTCTATTGGTCAATGATTTAGTCATATACAAATTTTCCAGTTTTTCCCACAAACCTTCAGTTGTTTTCTCTTCAACAATATTAAAGAGAACTTCATCTTCTAGGCATAACCTAATGGTACTGAGAGCTCGCACATCCAATTCCTCCCAGTCCAAATCTGTCATGCTTGCAGGTTTTTTATTCACCCTGTCTAATGTTTTGTGCAACCCTTGTTGCACCAGTAAGTCCCTAACTTTCAGTTTCCACAATGAGAAATTGTTCTTCCCGGTGAACTTATCCATCTCGAACATCACATTCATCATTTTGGCCATTATTTCCTACTATGGTTTATTGATTTTCCTTCTTTCTTAAATTTCCAGCTAGGTTTTAAAAAAAATTGTGATCTTTCCCCTTCCTCCTTTCAGCTAGCTAGGGTTTCAAAAAAATGTTTTCCCCTAAGATTTTCCTACTAAAATTTTTAAGTACCCTTCTTTTAGAAATCTGAGCTCCATTATTTTAATAAAAAAAAATTTCTTTCACACAAACATGAACAATAAAAAAACTTCCCTTTTATCAACTTGTCCCCTTCTATCAATCGGTCTTTAAAAAAAGTATTTTGAGCCTTAATTTTTAAGAACGCAACATAATATTTCATAGTATTCATTTAACTCAAATGTGGAAAATAAAATACCTTTGTAGGCAGACCCATTCTCCAGTCGATTTATTTTATTTTTCATCCAACAATAGACCCATTCTCTTCAACGTGCAACAATGTCTCTCCTCTCCATCATTGGAAGGCACCTTAGCCTTGGATTTTCTCCCTCGACGACCCTCCCCTCCAACCTCGAATGTCTCCAGGCACAATCACCTCTTCCAGGCACAGATAGGACGCCGATTGCATAAACAAATTTTCTTCATGGAATTTCAAATGGATAACAACATATTTTCAAATGGACATCAACGGTTTTTTTAAAAAATTGGATAGCAGAGCGGGAGTGATTGGACAACAGAGTGGCTATGTCTCTCTCCTTACCGGTAGTAGAATTTGAATTATCAGTCAAATTTTCTCCAATGCACAAGTGAATCTACAATCTAGCTTTTTCTATCAATCAAGCTCATGCGACTTCTCAGTCAGCTTTTATCCATTTTTCCTCGACGACAAAAAGAGCAAGATTTTCTCCCTTTTTCCTCAACGACAGACAGAGTAGGGGGTTTTGGGATTTCTTGCAATACACCAGTGGTCTGTTTTCGTACCACATAATCAGAGTGCTTCGGTGGTAGACATTCTCTTTTAAAATATAGGCTCTTCAACGACTCTCCACGGCGATTTAGTGTTGCGGTTTCTCATGAGGTGGCATAGATCTTCAACAACAACAGTTTGACTTCTAAACGACCCTCATAACATTATCAAGGCTCTAATACCACTTATTGGGCTTGATAATAGTTTAATGAATAAATAAAGGCACACATAAGTAAATGGAAACTGAAAAATTAATACACAAGTAAATACACAATTATTTACGTGGTAAAACCTTGACAGGGTGTCAAGGAAACCTCTACGGGGCAAGGGATTGGAATCTCTTATTAATCAATAATGATTGTCCATAGTTACAAGCCTATTGGGCAATCCCAATTAATATGGGCTACTTCGTTACATAATTGCTTCTTCTTTATAAAACCGACTGATCGGTAAATTACATTAATTACATGATTAGTTGTCACATTTAAACACTAACTCCTAACTTCTCTTTCAAGCATAATAATACAGCCTACTAATTATTCAATTTTGATGCTTAGATTTCATTTCAGAGCCATGATTGATTTTCAAATCTCTCCAATCAGGATTGGAAAAAATATGAAAGTCAAAGAATTTTATTTTCCTGTGGTGTCACAGTTGGAATAAACAAAAGGGGGAAGTGTCGTAAATAAATGATCAGTGGAATAAGAATACATGGAGGAACTTTATTTGATGTAACTTGGAAAGAAATGACATATTGTGTTTCTTTTATGTCAAAATATAAAATAAGCCCTATTTAGTTCAACGAATACGCCTCTTTACCACACCACCATAGAGATAGCATAAAACATATTCAAATAATGAATTGGAGGTGTTTCATTATATATATATAGTTGTTTGGAGGGAAAGATGAGCACCGAGGAGATTCCAAGTGAGGAATGGGATAGCTTTGCTTGGGCAAAGGGAAGCATGATGTGATTATTTTTATTTTGAGAAGGAATACAATGAACTTTATTATTTGTATTTTATTAGCATAAACATAACTTCTTTCTTCCTTTTTTTTATTTTTTTTATTTTCTTGTTTTTTTTATCAAAATGTATAATTTTAATAATAATATATTTTTTTAATGTTTAACATATTTTGAAAATTGGAAAAAAGGGGAAAAGTTGTGAATTAAGGTGAATATGTTATTTAAAGATAGCTGAAACTATTTTTTTACTTGTTCTTTAAAAAATCATAAAGATCCATTCAACAAGTTCCATATGTTAATGGTAAAGTTGTGCAAAATGGGTGGTCACATGTCTAATGAAAATAAGGAGGAGTTCATAATGACTAATCATCGTGGACATATGGTGGGAGGATATGTAGAGGTGATACATTTCATTCAATATTTGATTTCTAAGAGAGATAATTATTATTTTTTCAAATAATTTATGGAGGAATGGATTTTTGTCACATTTTAGTCCACAAATGTACATGATGGAATGATATATATGGAGTGATAAATTCAACTTACCTTCAATCCTTTTAACGCTAAATTGAAGTTCTACTGATATTAAATGATTGAACATGATTTATGACAAAGGGATATTCCTCTACAATTAGAGCAGGGACACACACCAATGTTAATAAAAGGCCCTAAATGCCAACCCCATTTTTTAAATAATGATTATTAATTACCCTTGTGTTTCCATATTGCTAGAACTCCATTATAGTTGCATTTGTGACCCACTCTTAACTATTGAATTTCCCACCATTTTTGTTACAATCTTATATCAAGCACTACATAACCGCAATATTGATTAAGCAAGAATTTGTGTATACTCTGAAATCAATCAAGTAATTATTACCTAGATGTGTTGTTAACAAAATAACTATTAAAAAACCATAATAATAATTTTTTCCATAAAAAATCTTTGCATGTGTCATTGCCTACTTAATCTTATCATGCTAATTTTAATTAGCGTTTAATTAACATGAACATATTGACTTATATTTATTAAGTAATATTAGTATATATCTACACTTGTGAACTTGTAATTTTATTTTATTGATATGACTTTTTATTATTGGTTATTATTCAATTCCCAAGGTGTCCTAAATTTACTTTTGGATAAGATGTGGTCTTTCTCCAATTTATTCCTAATTTCAATATCAATATTTCAATTATCAAGGTTCTCCTGTAGAAAATATAACCACGGGATTCAATTTGATCTTATGATGTACTAAAAAAAAATATTGAATCCCTTCTACAATTTACGGAAACAAAACATGATCACACAATCACATAAACAACTAAGGGAAAGAAACAATCAATAACAAAACAAAAGATGTATCTATGGAAAGAACACTGCATAAAACCCCACTATATGTATATTGTATAAAGTCAAGGATCATGAAATAATATAATGATTTAACTCTTAAGAGAACTCCTACACTCTGCCAACTGTCTCACACTAATCTAGGAAAGATTAGAGAAATACTTAGCCAATTATTTGCATCTGCTCATCTTGCCTTGCTCACGTATTCCTTAGCCAAATTTGATGTATCTGCCATCCCATCTACGTTAAGAGTGAAAGGATGGATCTAATTGTTGAGTACCTTGCGACTGGTGCAAAATTTTCATCATAGTCAATCCCCTCCACCTGAGAGAACCCTCTGGCCACAAATATAGCCTTGTGTTTCTCCACACTTCCATTTTATGCCTGCTTAACCTTGTAGACCCATTTGGATCCTACCAATGACTTCCCCACTGGTCTTGGGACCACTTAACATGCACTGTTCTTGATAATGGAGCATACTCCTAAACCATGGCATCAACCCATACCAGCTTCTGCACTACTTCCTCAAAAGAGGATGGTTCTATATCAATATCTTCACTCATAAGAGCCATGTATCCAGTGTATCTCTCTAGGGACCTTCATTTCCTGCGTTGTGATGTGGGTGCTCCCATATTGTCTCTCGCATCTAGCACAATATGTCAGCCTCTCTGGTGCGCTTCCTTCCATCTCTGGTGGATGGCTCTGCATGAATGGTTTTTACCATTCTCTGTTAATTTTATTGTGGCTGCTCCACATCCCGAGGTTTATCCTTTGGAGCTAAGATCTCCTCAACTGCATGCAACTCAAGCTCGCTCTCAAGGGACAATTTCATGGCTTTGTCTTCATCAAACTTCACATCTCTTCTAACCATTGTCATCCAATGTGCTGGAAAGTGCACCCAATAGTTATGGGGTGTGTCAGTGTACTCCACAAATATCCCCAACTTTGTTGTTGGCTCAAGCTTATTCCTAACATCTTTGATCACATGGAAATAGACAGATGAGCCAAAAAATTTAAAATATGAAACATCTAGTTTCTTACCTGAAAAATCCTCCTCTGGTGTACTCATCCCAAGTATCTGAGGAGGAATTCTGTTGTACAAAAATACTATTGTATTGCATGACTTTTCCCACAAATGCAATGCTAGGCCCTGATCATGCAACATATCTTGTGCTATTCCAATAATAATTCTATTCTTTCTCTCCGCAACCCCATTTTTTTGTGGGTTATGAGTTACAATCAATTCTCTTCAAATTCCTTCTGAGGTACATAAGTTCTTGAATTTTTTAGAGATGTATTCCCCACCATTGTCGCTCCTCAAAGCTGTCACCTTATTCTTTTTATCTTTCTCGACAAGTGATTTGAACTCACAAAACTTGGAGAATGTCTGATCTTTCTTCTGAATGAAGAAAATCCAACATTTTCTTGAAAAATCACATAATACCTGTGATTTGGCGTGGAAGCTATTGAGAATGGTCCACACACGTCTGAGTCAACTCTCTCAAGGATTTCTGCCGCTCGGATTTCCTTATTGTGAAAGGTGGCCTTTGTATACTTGCCCATAGTACAACCTTTGCATGTGTCTCTCTGCCCAAGTGTACCCTTTGGAATCTCTGTATAAATCTGTTGCATGATCTTCAAAGCATTGTGGTGTAGATGCGCCAACCTCTTGCGCCATAACTCACTAATGTCTCAACTCGCCACCTTCTCTGATTTACTTCTCAATGATGCACAATCATCCACATCAATTTTGTAGAGGTTCTTCACCTAAACCCAAATATTTTTCACCTGTCCCGTGGCTTCGTGATGAAGGAATGCCTTTCCTTCACTAAAAATCACATCATATCCACGATATTCCAACATAGCAAAAGAAACCAAATTATTCTTTAAAAGAGGTACATGCATGCCATATTTTAGTATGAGGGGTTTACCTTACTCTCTCTAGAAAGTAACTCTACCAATCGTGGTAGTGCTATACCTCCCTTCCTCACCCATCTCAATGTGCATATGGAGATCCTTCTCCTACAAGCTCCTGAAGAATTATTTGTTTCCCGTCATGTGGAATGAGGCACCACTATCCAAGTACCACACAAATCCCAATCCAAATGACACCATGCATGTGATGAGGGTGAATTACAACTCGAATTTTGAAGCCAAAGCTTCACTTGCTCCTCCATCTGAGGCCTTCTTATTGTTCTTCTTTTGTGGAAAATTTGTGGCATAGTGTCCATGCTAGTGATAGTTGAAACATTTCACCTTTGAAAAGTATCGATTCTTACCTAACTTTCGGGTCTCGAATTTTTAATGGGTGCCTTCTATTTTCCTTTCTTCACCTTGCCATATAAGCCACAATTTTCCTCATCATCATTATTTACCGAGGATCCATCTTTGGTGCACTGCCAAATTTATTCTTCTGCCAAATCGGATCAAAGTCGCTCCCAATCTGATAGCTTCTCCCTCCCATTAAAAGAGTCTTGGTAGATATGCCGGCTCTTGGGAAGGCCTAGAAGAGCTAGGCTCACTAAATCATCCATGGCAACAGTGACCCCAACACTTCCAAGCTGATATTGACATTGAGTGAACTCGGTCTTGTATTTCTGGATCATTTCGCTCTTTTCCATTTTGATCTTCCTGAGCTTGTCTTTTAGTGCCAGCTTCCTATGGTCACTGCTATTCTGATAAAAATATTTCAAGGCCTTACACATTTCATATGGAGTATCCTTCCCATGGAGGCTCGAGACAATATGGTCCTAAACTCACTCTAACAAGATCCTTCTCGCTTTCGCAACATTCTTCTTCCATGCATCAAGAAGTTGAGCATTTGTTGTTGCGGGCTGTGGCACTTCAACATCTATGAAAACCTTTTGTCTATTGTACTCAAGAATTTCCTCCATCCTGTCCTTCCATGAAATATAATTTGAATTTCCCTCAAGTGCATAATTGAGTCTCAAGCCATTGAAAGACACTTTGATCTATTGTAGGATACCAAAGAAATAATCTTCAAATTCGAACCTAATCAAAACTAACTTTTTTCTTCTATTCTTATTGTGATTCATGGTGCTCTAATACCATGCAGAAAATCTAACCATAGGGTTCAATCTGATCTTATGATGTACTTAAACAAGATACTGAATCCGTTCTACAATTTTCGGAAACAAAACACGATCACACAATCACATAAACAAGTAAGGGAAAGAAACAATCAATCGCACAAAACAAGATTTATCTAGGGACAGCATGCTGCTTAAAACCCCACTATATGTATATTGTATAAAGTCAAGGATCATGAAATAATACAATGATTTCTCTCTCAAGAGAATTCCTGCACTCTACCAACTATCTTACACTAATCTAGGAAAAATTAGACAAATTCTTAGCCAATTCTCTGCCTCTTCTCAGTCTGCCTTTCTCACCCATTCCTTGAGGAATTAAAGCCCTATTAAATAGGAAAATCCCTTGCCTTGATAGTGCAATCCATCCAAGGTCTCCAACTGACTCTATAACTGACCTGTACATTTTTTTAATTATACATTGGATAGTTAGCTTCTCTTGAACCTCTCTCTCAATTGGGCATTCCTTAGAAATGACATGCAATAACTATTTATAGTTAATTATTAGTTAACTGATTGATCACTCATAGTGAATTAAATCAGATTTAATTCACTAGACTTCTTACTAGCTCATCACCCAGTTAGAACTAGTTAAACCGATTTTAACTCAATTAAATGAGTTAACTAATTAAAACTCATGCATAACTGCAACTTGACCCCCTTAAATCATGGAATCACTCTACATGCATCCTATTTAACCCTCAACTCGAATTTTGTAAGCTAACTCAGTCATTCTGACTTATTTAGCTAATACAAGTTGTTATGAGATGAAATTACAATTTCTCTTCCAATTTAATTAAGGGAAAATTAAATTAGAAGCCCTGCTTTGGGGTGCCATTTCTGGGTGCCATGTCAACATTTCCAAGTTGTCTTCTCCAATTTAATTATGAATTAAATATCAATATTTCCATTACCAAGGTGTGTTCTCAAATTTATTTTGGGATAAGACATGGAAAGGAAAGTCAAGGTCAATAAATTAAAACAATGAGGGGGTAGTCATGGCATTAATGGTAAGTGGTTGGGGTGGATGAGAGGAAGATACATAAATGGAAGGAGGATTAGAGGAGAAGGGAGAGATCCTTGTTCTTTATTGTGGAATTGGAGGATTTTATTCTGGGAGGAAGTGGAGGAGGAGGGAAATAATGGAGATAAAAATGAGAGGAATCAAACTTGGATCTATTGGAGAGTACTCGTTTTAACTTGGACACACTACAACTGGTTGGAATTCGGCTCAGAGGGTTAGCGAATAACATGTTCCCTAGGCTAGGAAATCATTATTAGTTGGATGGGAGGTAGATTTAGTCAGGTATTCCAAGTAGGGACACCCCATCCAAGCCACCGAATTGGGTATTCTTTTGTTTGCTGGCTTATGTATGTAAATTTCTACAACTCAAATTATTTACATGCTTATTATGTTGTAAATAAAATTTTATTTTATGTTATTGTCAAATAATTGTCATGTTATTTTCCTTGTTTCTATTAAATTAGAGTTTAAATTTAATTTTGTTAGAAGACTCTAGTTCGGTATTCACATTTTGACCTATATACCTACCTATGCTAAGGCTCTATTTGTAGTTTCATGTTGTTTTATTTATGAATGCTATGGAATATTGATGCATTTTAGTTTGACCTATGAAACTACTTATATAAACCATTTGGTGGATTAGGTATTTTTGATTAAAAAATTTGATGTATGACTTATTTGATGTATGATTTACCTAACGTATGTCTTATTTTCTTAAAATTTATCTAGTGTATGACTTATCAAAGTTATTTTTGTTTGATGTATTCCTTAAGGGGATATTATTATCTAATGAATGCCATATCGAAGTTATGATTTATCTAATGTAAGATTTATTTAGAGTATGTTGTTATGAAGTAAAAAATTGGCACGTGGATACTATAAATAATAACATTATGATTGAGATCACTTATCTATATATTTTTTGTTGTTATGTATATGCATGAATGATAACTAACCTACAGATTGGAAAGAACTATATAATAACCAATATCCACGCTTCCGATTGAGTAATGTTAAGACATCCAATGAGGAATGGTATGATGTACATTGTTCTATTGCATTTTGTATCTACTTGATATGCATTATTATGACATGGGTAAAGTGTAAATGGCAGGTGACATGACTGCTTGACTAGATTATTTGATGATAACTATCCAAACATCATCGTAGTGTGGTCCATATTAGGGTGTTGACCCTAGTTTTGAGGAGGGGTGGAGGCATTTCCCACCATTTAACATCCAAGCCTAGAATTATAGGAGCAGAATTATGGACACACTCCCCTAGACATGTGATGATGATTGGCAGTTTCCCGTTGGGGAAGTTTGGTCGATATTAGTCGATGCTTATGCCACATTGGTTTGATCAATGGTTAGATCGATATGGTTGATGCCATAATATATTGTAGCAAATGATGTTTAGGATAGGAGTGGAAATAGGTTAGGGAGAATGGGAGGCTATAGGTTAGTTGGAGACTCTTGATGGGAAGTGGTATTCTTGCTTCATTTACTTAATTTGACTACTATATCTCTCTCTATTTTGTTATGCCTTATTGTCAAACTTATTTCGAAATCCTTGTGTCATTTTCACTCTAAATTTGGGGTGAAGTTTTATGAAGGAGAGGTGTATGTAATGCTCTACTTGATCCTATCATGTTAATTTGGATTAGTGTTTAATTAACCTGAAAATATTGACTTATAATGATTAAGTAATATTGGTATATACCTACACTTGTGAATATGTCATTTTATTTTATATTGATGTGAGTTTTGTTACTTTTTATTATTCAATTCCGAAGGTGTCTTCTCAAATTTAATTTTCGATAATATATGTTCTTCTCCAATTTTTTTCTAAATTAAATATCCATATTTAAATTCTCAAGGTGTATTTTCAAATTTAATTTTGGATAAGATACATCCTTCTCCAATTTATTTCTAAATTAAATATCCATATTTCAATTCCCAAGGTGTCTTCTCAAATTTACTCTTAGATAATATATAGTCTTCTCCGATATATTTCTAATTTAAATGCCAATATTTCAATTCCCAAGGAATCCCACGTTGTCTTCTCCAATTTAGTTTTGAATTAAATATTAATATTTCCATACCCAATGTGTCTTCTAAAATTTTGTTTTGGGATAAGATATGGAAAGGAAATTCAAGATCATTAAATTAAAAATATGGGAGGGATATTCATGTCATTTATGGTAGGTGGTTGAGGTGGATGTGAGGAAGAGACATAAAGGGAAGGAGGATGGGAGGAGAAGGGAGAGCTCCTTGTTATTTATTTTGGCATTGGAGGATTTTATCGAGTGCAGGAATGTGGAGAAGGAGAAGGGAGAGAATTGGGAGAAAAGTGACAGAACTTAAACTTGGATCTATTGCAGAGTGTTGGTTTTAACTTGGACACACTACAACTAGTTGGACTTGAGCTCGGAGTGCTAGGGAACTTGTGGAGATTCCCTGGGCTAGGAAATCATTCCTAGTTGGTTGGGAGGTAAATTTAGTCGGGTAGCCAAGAGGAGCATCCCAACAGAGTCAGGAGCATCCCAACCAAGCCACCGAAACATGTATTCTACCATTTGTTGTTTTATTTATGTAAATTGCTGCAAAAATTATTTTCTTATTACATGTTTAATATGTTTTTGATCAAATTTTACTTGTATGTTTTTATCAAGTGAATGCAGAGTTATAAACATGTTATTTTCTTATTATTGTAATTAAATTGAATGATAAATTTGGTTTAGTTAGACTATCTAGGTTAGGTCTCCACAACGTGTGCTTGTTTGTTGAACAAGGAGTTAAAGGATTAATTTCAATTCATTTATGTTATATATCACATTGAATATTATTTATCTGCCTTTTCACAACTCAAAAATGTTAAATGGGTCCCTCCCTTCCCATATAAGGGTGAAAAATTTATTTCATGCGTTATTAGATTTATTATGATAATTGCATAGTAGTGGTGGTAGCACTAAAAGGAAGTATGCTAGTTAATTAAGGCACATAAATAAGGGAGCTAGATTTGGGGTTGGAATTCAATATTGAACTAAAGGCTACTCTTTCTTATAATATCCACAAATATATCTCAATATGGATGTTCTCCTACTAAAATAGAAAATGTGCTCCTTTATGAAAATGACTGGCTAGCTCATATATGTCTCATATAAATGTGCATGCTTTGAGACCAAATAATCCACATAGTTCCAAGAAATCCGAAGAGAAGGAAAATGCAAGAGGCTCTTGTAGAAAGAAATAAAAATGAATAATAAAAAAAAATATCATAAAAACTCATGTTGCTCAGATCCAATCCCTTTGCATCTAATGTAAACCCCATTTTAGTGCTAAGATTGTAATTGATGAAAATTTCCATAGAGGGATAATTTCCTTCCCATATGAATAAACAATTGAGAGAGTTCCAGGAATATGTGAATAAATTGTAAATGTTCACTAGAACTATTTGTTTATGTTAATGTTTTTTAAATGTCTCTTTAAATGTGCAAAATGCCTAGCTAAATTTAAATAAGTAATTTCCAAATTTACTATCAAAATGAAACATAAAACCCTGTTGAATAGGTCTTGGTATAAATCTAAGGTGATATCAATTAGTTAACATTAGAAAGTAAAAAGAGGATATATCCATGTCATTTTTACTTTCCCATTAAGGAACTAAAAGTATTTTCAAGTGAGACGTCACCTCCCATGAACTTGAGATAAACAAGAAAATCCATAAAATTTCAAGTCATTTCTTCTTATCAAATTTGACTTGCATGGAATGCTCTTGAAATAAGGATAATTTTGCATATGGTTGATGCTTCGTATATCCTATATCATTCAATTTCCATGAATATAATTTAATGAGGCCCTATGGGTAAGTAACTTGAATTATATATTTTTAATTAGGTCTTTTTTTTAGCAATCCTTTGGGAATATGCAGAAACCATCATATTATTTAAGATATAATTGATGATTTTTTTTCTCAATGATTAATAATTAATATTGTGGTTACTATAAAACAATAATTTTTTCTAATTAATGTTTTTTACATCTAGATGACATGAGTAGAGAGGACAAAATCCAAATTATCAATGTTTCTGCACACAATTGGCCTTTATCCCTTTACCAAATTGATGCCATTGTTTGGTTTAATATAGTACTAAATACTCCATGGAAAATATTTCCATTTATATTATCAAAATGATAATAATCGACAACTTGATAAATTTGAAATTAATTTCAATGGTATAATATGGTAAACCCCTCACATATAGACATGTCAAAATTTCTAAAATGGAAATGTAAAATTCCACACACATAATATACTTGTCAAAAACATGTCCATTACTTAATGATTAAACAAAATATATTTGGACCTTGAAAATTACTTACCGTGGCTTCTTCCACTCCACTTTTAGCATTTTTATGCTCACTATGTAGTTGAAGAACTAGAATATCATGAAATGGCAACTTCAAATTAAAGCATTCTAAACCGAGGGGGCTCACAAATGGTTGGTTGGGATCTTATTTTACCAAATTTTAGAGAAAAATATAGTATGGGCGGTCAATAGAAAGCAACCAACAGATAGAGGGGATAATGGAATCTCAAAGCATAGAGGATGTGAGTTTGGTTATGTATGATGAGAATGAAAGCTATGTTTGGTTTAGAAATGAGAGTAAAAAAGCAACCAAGTTGGCCATATTAGATGCTAGAAGTTTTAATCTAATTAGCTAGAATAGTTTGATTGGATTGAATGTATATATCTAGCTACAAAATTCCATTTTGATGTAATATTAGCTTAGAGTTTCTATTTATTTTTTCCCTTTACTTTTATTCTCATGGGTAATCCAATTCAATTCCAACAAACATTCCACAATATTAGTACAAAAGAACACAATACCCTATGTAATGATAACAACTATTCGATTCATGGTCATTCCTCTTTGTATTAGTGTGGAGAAGACAAATTGGCATTGATCTTGACCTTAAAATTTTCCTCGGTCTTTAATCATTCATTAACATTTATTGGTGTTAGCAAGAGTTTTATGAATGTTATGAAGGATAATTATGTTGATTAATCTACATGTAATGATCATATTTACCAATTCTATTAGAGATAGCTAAGGCATTGTGAAAATTTTAGGCATGCATAGATCAATACTACCTTATTTTATGTAGGATTTTGGAAATGATGCAGATGTCCATGGTGATGTTCAAGGTGTACAAAGATTTAAATAGAAGTAGTAGAATTGCAATTCTTCTAAGAAGTGGTAGATGAAAAAGGTATTAGAGTGGTTGTAAGGATGAACTTTGCATCAACCACCATGACAACCATTTGACAAGTGACTAGGAAACATGGAAAAATGGAAATTGTATAGGAGCAAAGAAGTCCAACGATAAGTGTTATAATTCAGACATGATGGCAAAGTGTGAAAATATTTTGATTCATAAATCATAATTTGACTCATCCTCTCAACTATAATCAATTCTTTACATTTTTACTTTAATTACTTAATAATTTAATTTTAACTCATATTATTTAATTTTACTATTTTTGTTTAGTTATAAATAATATAGTATTCATATTTAAAAAATGGCTATCAATATAATTCTATTCATTACTTTGAATATTTTATAAATCATTTTAATATTTCATTTAAATGATTTATAAGATATTTTAATATTTAATAATATACACAATATGAAAAACATATGAAAATTTGAATCACTTATTTAAAATATGATATTTAGTTTTTATATTTTTTAAATAATTAATATTTGATGATTTATATTATCATTATTTTTATTTAATTATATATAATATGAAAAAAAAAAGTTATTAAGATTGTAATATTATAATTTTTGTTTATTAGTCATTAAAATGATTAGACATAGAATTGCATTAAATACACTAACATATATTTATAGTTGGATGTGTGTTAGGAGATTTCAAATTAATGAGTTTTTAGCTACAAAGTTTCTTATGAAATACTTCGTTACCTCTTATCATATATTTTGTGGGTTGATAAAACTTTAATTCTAATCTATATTTATAATGCATTTCATTTTAATTTATATTTATATAATAAATTTATTTTAATTATTATTAATATTTTATTTATAAAATATATAAACAATTTTAAAAATTTAAATATAAACAAGGTTATATAGCTAACATTCCATGTCATTTGGTTTAATTATTGAACTTTGAATATAATTAAATTAGAGTAAAAAACAATAATTACATACATTAATGGACGAACAATGTGTTTTGCTACATTTGTATTATTTAAATTAGCAAATTAAATGCGTTTTAATGTATACAACTTTTTCTATTGGTTTTTTCTATAATTAACTAATCAATTCATCCTCATATGATCTTATTTTTTTTTACCAAAATCTTATTGTGATTTTTCTTTATCATTGAAAAATCAATGAAAAATGGTTTAATGGATAATTTTTTATTTTTATAATTCCATATTTTTAAATTCATTTTATCAATTCAAAGTATTAACTTTCATATTAAAATGAAATATGCTTGTAACCTTATGACAATTAGTCATGCTGGTATAGGGTCATGCCTTTGGATATTTTTAATATGGAATAAGAGGATGCCAAATTTATGTGCAACCATTAAAAGTATGTAAAATCAAAGTCATAACGATGTTGAAACATAACTACTTTCATAATGAATCATTAAAATTATTGCTAGTTAATATAAGATGAAAGAAAGAGATGGAAATTGATTTGTATAATATTTATTTGATTGTAACTTAAGAATGTTTGTGCATGGGAAAAGCTTACACGTAGCATAGGTTGATATTAACTTAGATAAAACTGAAATTTTAATAGATGTAAAGTACTCTCATGCAGTCTACGCATGCAAGAGATTATAAATATATAGCGAGTTTCAAACTCCCATGCACGAGGAAACGATTTTGGATGGGGGTACATGTCATGCTACGATGTATTTTTGTAGAATACATTTATAGAACTTAAGATTCCAGGAAATTCGTGGTTAATTTTGGACAATATTGGTCAGCAAAGGTGCTTAGAAAAGAACAAAAATATCTGACCATCTCAACTATGCAGATTACACAACTGGAATCCAGGATAACTCTATCTATTTTCGAACAAAATAAATAGTAAAAAAATTGTTAATGCACATTAAATAATTAGAATCCAAAAAATCTTTACCTAATTTCAAACAAAAATTATAAAAAAATTTATTGAAAATTTAGATATATTTAATAAAAATTTGAGAAAAATTAGGTGTTTAATTTTTTATTTGGTTAAAAATTGATTATAAATATGGAAATTTGACATCTCTTTTAGAAAATAAAAAAATTATACAAAATATAAAGTAACAGAATTTGTAGCTAAAAATTCTCATATGTTCAAAATTTAGGACAAATTCTCGAAGAAAAAAAAAAAAAAAAACTTTTACAAAATTGAATAAATAAAAAAAAACTTTTTGTATTTACAAAAATTATAGACAGAAAACTTTACCAGACAAATTTCACAACATGAAATTTTGAATGTTCCAATCAAAGTCGATGCATTTAACATATGCCCATGTGATTGCAGACCATATATGAATGCAAAAATTAATCAAGGAATGGTACTAAAAATAAGGCACACGAACATACTATGTGGCAAATAGCCATAAAGGAGCGTTGTGTATTTTACATAGCGCACAAGGAAATAATTCAACAGTCTTAAACACAACGACACTAAGGAATAATGATTTCTATATCGTGAAATTTAAATAATGATCTCTATATCGTGAAATTTATAGAAGAAAAAAAAAATGGCTTAAAATCGAATGACTGGAAGCATAATATAGATCAACATAATTTTGTGGACTTCACTAAAAATAAAACAATGGTTTTGAGATGAAATTAAGTTGTGCACCGATGTAGTTGAAATTTGCTGATACAAACACCCAAAAAAAAAAGAAAAGAACGAGGAAGGTTTTGAGATGAAATTAAGTTGTGCATCGATGTAGTTGAAATTTGCTGATACAAGCACCCAAAAAAATGAAGAACGAGGAAGGAAGACCATCTTCTCCAGGGCAAACTAATAACTCCTCAAGCATTTTAGACACACTATATGGACATATCTGAAGTGAACATTGATGTCAAGCTTTTAAAACATGCTTGGAGAAATGAGAAAGCTTCTCTAGAAATTCTCACATTTCAGCATGACCTGGTTCATCACTTTAGAAAGTAAATACAATTTATGGAAGAGACGATAAAAGTCTTTGTCAAAGCCTTTGTCAAGAGTGGAAATGATGACCTTATGTTATAACTCATCGACTGCAAGCATATCAAATAGAATCCACCATGGATACTACTTGAGTTGACATATATGGCAATTTTTTTTTGATAAGCAGGATACAACTGCCACAACTGATTATGATAAGGATGGATTGATTATGATAAGGATGGATTGATAATCCTAGGATTCTTGGTTGTGCCTCCAAGGGAATATAATACAAATAGTAACTTAACTATAATAACAAAGACACACACACATATAATTTGTATCAACTTTCATTTCTTCCATTTGTAGATATATAGTTTTTTTTGCCATTGTTTTTCCTTCATAGTTTCCACATAGCTTCTATAAGTGTTATCGATACCCCGTCTTGAAACTACAATATTTTCGTTAGGATTTAATTTAAATGATTCAATGTATGCCATATGTAAATGTAACTAAAAAACAATTTTGTCAATATCTTGATGTTAAAGAATATATTGTTCTTCCCTAGTGCCAATAAATCTTGTGGTAATGGATTTATGAAGTCTCACACAAATGGAATGACATAGGAAACATAATGCATAGTTTAATATGAATGACAGAGAGATTTGCATGAGTAGATAGAAAAGTCCTAAACGACTCGAAGCGAAAATTCGAAAAACATGGCAAGCCCTTCCTATCCACTGTTGAGGAATCAAGCTTAGAATAATTAAGTACTGAAGATGATGATGTAAAGAGTCAAGGAAAGGGCATAGTCCAAAAAGAGGAAGAGGGAGAAGAAATGAAAGACCAAAGGGAGACATAGTACAATATTATTTCGAAAACATACAAATATACCCTAATTTATAATAATCTCAATAAGAAGATGATATAACAATGCCAAAAAATTTTATTTCCAAAGAATGACTCAGTTGATTTAACTCTTTCCGTTATGGTGCAATGCCTAGGGAGATTGCAAAAGAATTAGAGAAATGTTTAGGCCTAAAATGGGCCACCTAAGGAATATTGTAAAACAATATTGGAAATAATAAAAAAAGATTAAATTACATCATCAAGTTTTTGAGGGAAAAAGGGAAAACCTATTTTTTCAACTTATATGGACCTATGGTTTTACTCAAATTTCAAGTTAGAGCACTCGTTGGATGCGAAATTTAATTCCTCATCCAAGGAGTACCCATGTTGAATACTTTTAATGGACCATACTACACGAAAAATGATAAATACATGAAAAACATGCTTGCAATAACATTTTTCATGTATTTCTCATTTTTCGTGTAGTAGGGTCCATCGAAAGTATTAAACATGGGTAATCCTTGGATGATGAATTAGATTATGAATCCAACGAGTGCTTTTGATTGAAATTCGATTAAAAATATTGGAAGATAAGTTGAAAATACGAGTTAAAAAAGTAGTTTTTTATTTTTTAATATTTTTACCTTTTTACTCCAAAAATGGCGAATCACCCCATGGTTGACATCATCATCGTGAATCCTATTGGATCTTATAAACTTGATTCTGGTTGTACATTTTTGTTTTGAGACCCATTTTTGACCTGAAAAATTCTCTAATGCTATTCCCACCAAGTCCGGTGTAACAACTCCTCGTTAATTTTCCATGTAAATAAAATAAGACCAAGGTCATGGGACAAGTAATATTCCAAACTAAATGATGGGAAAAAACATAGTGATGGGAATCTATTGTTGATAAATTATAGCTATAGAAATTGGCAAAGGCATTGGCAAAGGTCAAGATGCATTAATTGACATTAAATTATGAAAATAAAGGAAAATAGGATAAAATGGACATGAAGAGACACCAATTTGCATGCAAGGGAAATTAAAGGAAAAATGAAGGAAAATGAAGAAAATGGAGGCAACAATGATAAAAAGGCTTTAGAGAAATAGTTCACAGCTTTTGTTGATGGAGTTTTTTTACAATTTTGGGTTGAGCTCTTGTTCATTCTCTCTCTCTTACACTCTTGCATAGTTAGAGCATTCTTGGAGGACTCTAGTACTCACTTGGATTGGAGAAAGAATGAAAAGGAAAGCAAGGAATCACAAGGAGATAGTCGGATCAACAACTACAACTGGATTTCTTTGTACGTAATAGGTTGCATGTGTTATTTCCTTGTTTATTTTTGGATGCAAGGTATATGCATGTGATTATCTAGTTATGTGTTCCCATTGGAATGGAGATTCGCCTAGATTGACAATAGTTTCAGTCTTGCCTTGTCATTTCCTGGATAACCATGGTGTTGTGGGTTTTCTCCACTTTATTTTCTGTTTGGTTCTCAATTTTCCCTATGGATATGGGTTGGAACAAACCCTTTGGAAGCCTTGAAACAACTTGGGTTTGGTTAATAGTTCTAGATCGTAGGTCAGGAAAAATTCTCTATAGCCTTTGGTGGGTTGAGTTACTAGTCCCTCAAGTCAGGTTGGACAAACACCTTGGATCCCTGCAACAGCTGTGGGTAGATTTACTAGTTCTTGGAGCCCTAGACAGCTTGGGTAGAGACCGATTTGGTTGTGGTTAGTGATTTTGGATCATAGAGGTCATTAGGGGAATTTTGAGGTCTAAAATGGGTTTCATAAAGAAATTATTAAATAATAGTGGAAATAATAAAATAAGATTTGATTACATCATTAAATTTTAGAGAGAAAAAAGAAAAAACTATTTTTTCAACTCATATTTTCAACTTATCTGCCAAAGTTTTTACTCAAATTTCAAGCAGGAGTACTCGTTGGATGCAAAATTTAATTCCTCATCCAAGGAGTACCCATGTTGCACACTTTTGATGGATCCTGCTACATGAAAAATGAGAAATACATGAAAAACGTGATTGTAATCATGTTTTTTTTAATGTATTTCTCATTTTTCGTGTAGTAGGGTCCATCGAAAGTATGCAACATGGATACTCCTTGGAAAAGGAATTAAATTTTACATACAATGAGTACTCCCGCTTGAAATTTGAGTACAAAATCTAGGAGATAAGTTCAAAATATGAGTTGAAAAAATAGTTTTATTATTTTATTATTTTTTAATCTTTTTACCCTTTTACTTAAAAAAATGGTGATTGATCCCCCATGATTTCCATCATCATCTTGAATCCTATTTGTTCTTATAAAGTTAATTTTTGTTGTACATTTTTCTTAGGAGGCCCATTTTAGATCTCAAAATTCCCCTAATGGGAATCACTGACGTTGAGGGTTGAGGTAGTTTGGCCTCTAGAAGTCCTTGATGGATTTGGTATGGTTTTAACCTTATGATCCCACATTTATTCTTGGAATATGGAACAGGGATGATTGAATGAAAGAGATATTTGGTTCAACCTAATCTATGGTCAGGTGGTACGTGGAAGTCCCTAACTTAGTTGGAAGTTTCATATGTTAATATGAGATATTTCCTATTATGTTTTATGGGCATATGTGTTGATTATGATGGTTATTTTATGGATTTTTTTCCATGGTTTTTACTTTGGTTATTTTTTGGTTATATGCTAGTTAGATGATGTACTTATATCTATGGCTCCTTTCATGTTTTGATATGTTAATGAATGGTTGATGAATGCATGGACTAATAAGTGTTATTGTAGCTATGTGGAGATGGAATATAGCCTTCTTGATTATTCTAAAATGAATTTCAGACTCCTATGATCAGAGATGCATTCATGATCTGTAGCTTCTATGTTTTCCATGTGTTTGACGAAATGTTTGTCTTGGATTAGATATTTTGAATCGAGTTATTTCTTGAGTTTGATTGGAGGACCTTGTCTTTACCTTTGATTGCATTCTGGAAAGTTTCATAGAGTTATGGGAAATGGTATGGAAGTTGGCCTCAAAAGGTGACATAGATCCCGAAACCGCATGTTCAGAACAAAAGGATTAGGACATAATTGCATGGAAGCATGATTATCCATGCAATTGGAGGCCTATAACCACACTCATTCATGGTTTTACATGTATTTAAGGTGCTAGGTCAGAGAAAAATAACCCCAACTTAGTGATTGGTGACCAATGGTCATCCTGTGTCCATTGAGTTTCATGTAGCCCGTAAGAGATGTTCATAAGTTTTTATTATGTCATGCCCACTTCCATAATTAGAGCTTTGAGGTTGGGTCATGTCATAGTAACACTCGTCTCATGTTTACCCTAACAAGTTTGTGAAATTAGGTAAATGTGGGAGGAGGTTGTTACAGGGTGGTAACAGAGCTCTCAAGTTCAAACACTTGTACTGGATGGGATGAATATGTATGGTTATGTATGCATGTCAGTTGGTGTATGTCCATCATGCATGCGTTCTAGTGGTTATGATTAACATGTATATAGTTAGTGTTACGGTTTTTCATCATCATGCATGGTGTGGAGATGATGTTGGGGTGTTGAGATGTTGATGTGTGAGTGAGTGAGTGTGTGTGTGTGTGTGTGTGTGTCTATATATATATATATATGTATGTCTGTGTGTGTGTGTGTGTTGCATGATAATTTAGAATGACTTTTGTAGATGATATAGTCTTCCTTGAGACACGTTGAGGTATGGTTGATTATGTTTTTATTATTCTATCCAGCATGGAATATTTGAAGAAGATCAAATATGACGAGCATAATTTTGGAATAAAATTCATGTAACTCTCTTTACAAATCAGATGAGCAACAAGGAGAAGAGTATTCTCCTAATATAGCAGATACACTTAGAAGTCTGAAGGCATAAATTAGAAGTTGCAAGGAAAATAATAGTGTATTGATTGAGGCATATGATATACTTGCTAGAGAAGAGGTTAATGCAGTCATCCTTTAGATTCTATTAGATTTACAGAGGTAAGGATTGCTGATTAGAAGTTATGGACATGAGGAAAGGACTAATGGGGCATATTCCAGTGGGTCTTGATCATGACACAGGTTGGATAAAGAGGATACTATCAGAGGTGCCAACCTATTTGATAAACTTGAAGGGGGGGGGGGGGTGGGTAGTGAATATGGGTTATATTCTAGTTTTGGTTTAGAGAGACATCATCATCATCATCACCATCATCCTTATAGGAGGAGTGAGAAGTAGCATTTTCTAGAGGAGTTCAAGAAATCCAAAACTCCTCCATTCGATGGAGAGATGAAGAAGTCACAAGATGCGGAAGCATGGTTGCTACGAATGAGAAAATTCTTCATATTACATGATTATTCAGATAATATGAAAGCCAAGATAGCTAATTTCACTCTCAAAGGGAAAGAAAACATTTGTTGTGAAGATGTGAAGAATGTCAAAGGTATTGGAGAAGAAGAGCTGGTTTGAGATTAGTTCAAGAGACTTTTTAGGAAGTACTTGTATGATAGGTGCTACATTGACAAGGAAAGGGATTTATATGAGTTGAAGATGGGATCTATAACCGATGAAGATTATACTAGAATATTTTTGGAGTTGTTGAGGTATGTGCCTTCTCTTAAGGAGGAGAAAGAAAATATTTAAAGATTCATTAGTGGGTTTCTAGTAGATTTCAAGGATAGGATTGAGTTTGATGAGCGTAGATCATTAGAGGAAGCAATCAAAATCTTGAAGCATTACTATGAACAGTCAAAGTGTAAATTTGAGTCTAAGAACGATTGGAAAGGTAATGATAAGAATAATGAAAAATGGGATAATAAGCGAGAAATACCTCAGGATGCATGTGATGAGGAGAATGTAGCATCGTACAAGAAGTTCAATGCAGTTGACATAGGACATGGGTATCAACCAAAGGAGTAGGACAAAGGCGATGGTAGGAAGCCTTTGAGGTGTTCAAATTGTGGTGGATATCATCGTAGGATAGATTTTCCACAACATCAGGGTGGTAGACCCCAGATCTATAATGCTAAGGAGGCACAAACAATTGGATATATTCTGTAGAGTATCCCTCAGATCTATGCAGAAGTGGATAATAAGCATGTTGATCATCATGCATATATTATTGAGATAAAAGGTAAGATTTATGATAAAGTTGTTTCTATTTTGATTTAACCTGGATATAACTATAGTTATATCAGTCCTGAACGAGTGGATAAGTGTTGTTTGAGTAAAGAAGTGCATGCTAAATCTTTATTGGTGTAGTTGGATACATGAACCAAGTGAAGCGTTAGTCACTGGATGAGATATTCTACATTTGAGTTGAAATTTATGCCTACATCAGCAAATCTAAATGTGCTTCCTTTGGATTCATACAATATGATTTTTGGCATGGACTGGTTGTGCATTCATAGGACTAAAGTGGATTTCTATCACTAGGCCATTGAGTGCCTAGATGATGATGGAGAAAGGAGAATCCTACAGGGAAAGAAGAAGCCTACGTCAGTAAGAATGGATATAAGTATGCAAGAAAAGTGGAACCACAGGAAAGGATTATTATTATTTACAGTGCATATTTCCAGTGATAAATGGAAGTGTTCGGAAGTGTAAATGAAATATTTACACCAAAATTTATTTTTTCAATCCAGGAAAGTAAACTTAGAGGTGTGGCACAATAAATGCTAGAATACGACCTCAGGGATCTATCAAATAAAGATCAATCTCTTGCAAGAAATTTAAAAGGGAATCATTCAGGAAAAAGGAACAAGACTCTTCAAGAAAAATAAACACACTGCAGGAATATACTTCTGGCTCCTCTTCTAGGTTGATTTGAATTTTGCAGAAAGTCTTCCTCAGTTGTCCAGGGGACAAGGGAATGTACTCTGTTGGGTGTGGAGCCTGATTATCTTGTTTACTTTGTATCACAGCATTGGACCCCTGTACCTTAAAAGGGGCGGCAACGCCACCCGTAATTAATCGTTGCCGTGGGGGGTCCAGGGGGGGCGGCAGCGCTTTTTGGAGCCCCCCCCTGGCGTGGGTTCGGGGGAAACGCCCCCGAAGCTAAAAACAAATGTAAAATTGCCTTGTAAAAGTATAGTAATTTCTAGTCAATCTGGGCCGTTCATTAGGAAAATGATCTGACGGTAGAAGTTATGTTTAGATTAGGGTTTTTTTCCCTAGAAGGCAACCCCTCGTTTTTATGAGGGCATTGTATTGCGGCTATGTATTGTGTGTGTATTCTCGGAGCGAGAAATAGAGAGGGAGACTGCGAGAGAGAACAGAGGATATTACAACGGATCTGCTTTAGGTTTTGTCTCTTCATTTTTGCTGGATAATAGAAAGGAAGGACTGGCTGTTCAGGGTGGACGTAGCCCAAATTGGGTGAACCACATATATCTGTGTCTCTCTGGTTTTATGTGTTTTTTGTGTGCTTGTATTTTCCGCATATTTTATGTGTTGCATTGCTCCATAATATATAATTTTCTAACAATTGGTATCAGAGCCGAAGGTATATTTCATAGGAAAGAAGGGTTCCTAGTTCAAGTGGGAGCAATGGCGGAAGATGGTAAGTTTAGGGTCGAGAAATTTAATGGCAAAAACTTCTTGCTGTGGAAGATGCAGATGGAAGATTATCTGTATCAGAAAGATCTGTACGTACCATTGAGAAGAAAAACAAAGAAGTCGGTGGCCATGAAAGACGCAGAATGGAACATTCTCGATAGAAAGGCACTCAGAACAGTACAGTTGTGCCTTGCGGCGTCCGTCACCTTCAATATTTCGAAGGAAACAACAACAGAGGGTTTGATGCAGGCATTGGCGAAACTATATGAAAAACCCTCGGCCTCAAACAAGGTATTTCTTATGAAATGACTATTTAATATGAAGATGTCGGAAGCTAGATCTGTTGTAGACCATTTAAATGAATTTAATACAGTTACCAGGCAGTTAAGTTCTGTAGGGGTAAACATTGATGATGAAGTTAAAGCTTTGTTATTCTTGTGCTCATTGCCAGAGAGTTGGAATGGTTTAGTAATGGCCATTAGTAATTCTGTCTCTGGATCTAGTACTTTAAAGTTTGATGATGTTGTTGGTGTTATCCTTAGCGAGGAAATGTGACGGAAAAGCTCCGGTGAGACATCAGGTAATGCTTTGAGTGCAGAGTCTAGGGGAAGAAGAATGGAAAGAGGAAAGAGCTTGGGATATCGCAGTAAATCAAGGAAAGGCAGATCCAAGTCCAGATCGGGGATAGTGTGCTGGAATTGCGGAAAGAAAGGACACCTAAAGAAAGACTGTAGATCTCGGAAGGGAAAAGAAGGAGACACACAACAAGAAAACAATCATGAAGCAAATGTGACAGGTGATGTGTTGCAAGATGCTTTGATTCTTTCTTTCGAAAATGTTACTGATTCTTGGGTTGTAGATTCAGGGGCTTCATTCCATGCCACACCTGATAAGAAATATTTTCATGACTATGTTCAAGGAGATTTTGGAAAAGTTTGTTTGGGTGATGATAAACCCTGTAAAATTGTTGGAATGGGTAAAGTTCTTGTAAAACAATAGAATGGAAACCAATGGCTACTAAAGGAGGTAAGGCATGTTCCAGATCTGAAGAAAAATCTGATTTCAACAGGGCAGTTAGGCGGTGAAGGTTGTGTGACAACTTTCACATATAAAACTTGGAAGGTCACCAAAGGAGCCCTGGTAATAGCAAAAGGCGAAAAGGTTGGTACATTGTATTTATGCAATGGTATTTCTAACTCTGTTAATGCTTTAACTTCCAAAGGAGCAAATGCAACATTATGGCATCATAGGCTCAGACACATGAGTGAGAAGGGGATGAAGATTCTTCACTCAAGAAATTTTTTGCCAGGTTTGAAGAATGTTGATTTGGATTTCTGTGAAAATTGCATTTATGGAAAACAAAAGAGAGTCATATTTCTCAGAGTTGGGAAAGAAAAGAAGAGCGAAAAATTGGAGCTTGTGCATACAGATGTATGGGGACCTGCTCAGGTATCATCTCTCGGTGGCTCTCGTTATTATGTTACTTTTATTGATGATGCAACTAGAAAACATGGATTTATTGTATTCAGAATAAATCTGATGTATTTGATACTTTCAAGAAATGGAAAGCTTTGGTTGAGATTGAGACAGGAAAGAAGTTGAAGTGTCTCAGATCAGACAATGGAGGTGAATATTGTAGCAAAGATTTTGATAGGTACTGTTCAGAGCATGGAATTCGTAGAGAGAAGACAGTTCCAAGAACACCACAAGAAAATGGTGTGTCAGAAAGGATGAACAGAATAATCATGGAGCGTGCAAGGTGCATGAGATTGCATGTAGGATTTCCTTTAAAATTTTGGGTAGATGTTGTAGATACTTTCGTTTATCCAATAAATAGAGGTCATTCAAGTTCCTTGGATGGTGGTATTCTAGAGGAGGCATGGACAAGTAAAAATTTAAACTACTCTTTTTCAAGGCCTTTTGGTTGTGAGGCATTTTTCCATATTAATAAATAAAATAGAACAAAGGTTGAGGCAAATTCAAAGAAATGTACCTTTATTGGATATGGTGTTAATGATTTTGGTTATCGCTTATATGATTATGAAAATCACAAAATCATTGGGAGCAGAGATGTAATATTAAATGAAAAAGTCTTGTATAAGAATCAGTTGCAGGAAAAGAAACAGGAAAAAGAAAGCAAGGAATACACAGTTCTTGATGAGATTACTGAAAAAGTAAAGGTGCCTGAAAATAATAATAATCAACAACCATAGTAGTAGCAACCACCACAACAAAAATAGGCACCTCAAACACCTGAAAGTGGTGTTAGAAGATCTACCAGGATAAGTAGACCCCCTGAATGATACTCTCCTTCATTATATTATTTATTGTTGATTGATTCTGGCGAACCCGAATTTTATGAAGAAGCAATGTAGGTTGAAATTAGGAAGAAGTGGGAGCTAGCCATGGAAGAAGAGATGGAATCCTTAATGCATAAACAGACTTGGGACTTAGTTAGGTTGCCTGCTGGTAAAACTACATTGCAAAATAAATGGGTTTACAGGGTGAAGGAAGAAGATGGAGGAAAACATAGGTACAAAGCTAGACTTGTGGTGAAGGGGTTTGCACAGAAGAAAGGTATTGATTTTGACGAAATATTTTCTCCTGTTGTTAAGATGACTTCAATCAGAACTATCTTAAGTCTTGTAGCGACGGAAGATTTACATCTTGAAGATTTACATCTTGAACAGTTAGATGTAAAGACAACATTTCTCCATGGAGATTTGGAGAAGAGATCTATATGGAGCAACCAGAAGGATATGAGGTCAAAGGGAAAGAAAACTTAGTATGCAGGTTAAAGAAGAGCTTGTATGGCTTAAAACAGGCTCCAAGGCAGTGGTATCTGAAATTTGACAAGTTCATGTCTGAACAAGGTTATACTAGATGTCACTCTGATCGTTGTGTTTACCTGAAAAATCAAAATGATGGTAGCTATATTATATTGTTATTGTATGTAGATGACATGATTGTTGCAGGGTCTAACATGCAGGAAATAAATGTGCTCAAAATAAAATTGGCAAATTCATTTGCAATGAGGGATTTGGGAGCTGCAAAACAAATCCTTGGTATGAGGATAACTAGAGACAGGAAAAATTGCAAATGAACACTGTCTCAGAATGAGTACATAGAAAAGGTGTTGAAAAGATTTAATATGCATAATGCAAAACCTGTTAGTACACCTTTTTCTAGCCATTTCAAACTTATTAAGGAGATGTATCCAAAGACCCAAGAAGACATGGATTATATGTCTAAAGTTCCATATGCATCAGCAGTTGGAAGCTTAATGTATGCAATGGTCTGCACAAGACCTGATATTGCACATGCAGTGGGAGTTGTAAGCAGGTACATGAATAATCCAGGAAAAGAACATTGGATGGCAGTAAAATGGATTCTCATATATTTGAGAGGTACCAAAAATCAAGCATTATGCTTTGGTGGATTGCTCTACAAGGATATGTTGATGCGGATATGGCAGGTGACATAGATAACAGGAGGAGCACTACAGGATATGTATTTACTGTAGGTGGAACAACTGTCATTTGGGTTTCAAAAATCCAAAGTGTTGTTGCACTTTCAACAACAGAAGCCGAGTATGTTGCTGCTACAGAGGCTGGTAAAGAAATGATTTGGTTACAAAGGTTTATGGATGAATTGGGTAAGAAGCATGATATGGACACACTATACAGTGATAGCCAAAGTGCTATTCATCTTGCAAAGAACTCAACATTTCATTCCAGGACTAAAAACATACATCTCAAGTACCATTTCATATGGTTAGTATTGGAAGATGGAGAGTTGAAGCTGGAAAAGATACACAATATCCAAAATCCTGCAGATATGCTAACAAAAGTTGTAACCAGGGAGAAACTGAGAACATGCTCAGTTTCAATTGGTCTTCAAGGATGATGATGAAGATGAGAAATAGCCAAGTCCAAAGAGGAGTCATTGTCCAGCAAATGAAGCAGTGTTGGAGTTTCTACAATCAGTCTCCAAGTGGGAGATTGTTGGGTGTGGAGCCTGATTATCTTGTTTACTTTGTATCATAGCATTGGACCCCTGTACCTTAAAAGGGGCGGCAACGCCGCCCATAATTAATCACTACCGTGGGGGGTCCGGGGGGGTGGCAGTGCTTTTCGGAGCCCCCCCTGGTGGCGGTTTTCGGGGGCAACACCCCCGAAGCTAAAAACAGATGTAAAATTGCCTTGTAAAAGTATAGTAATTTCTAGTCAATCTGGGCCGTTCATTAGGCAAATGATCTGACGGTAGAAGTTATGTTTAGATTAGGGTTTTTTTCCCTAGAAGGAAACCCCTCGTTTTTATGAGGGCATTGTATTGAGGTCATGTATTGTGTGATTGTATGTGTATTCTAGCGAGAAACAGATAGGAGACCGTGAGAGAGAAATAAAGGATATTACAAGAGATCCTGAGTGTAGGTTGGAGCTCTTCATTTTTGCTGGATAATAGAAAGGAAGGACTGGCTTTTCGGGGTGGATGTAGCCCAAACTGGGTGAACCACGTATATCTGTGTCTCTCTGGTTTGATGTGTTTTTTGTGTGCTTGTATTTTCCGCATATTTTATGTGTTGCATTGCTCCATAATATACAATTTTCTAACATACTCCCCATTCAAACTGACAAACTGTAAAAAATGCAATTCAGGAAATAAAGGATGCAAAACCTCTTAAAAGTACTGCTTTGTTGAAAAGATGAAATTAAAACAGAATTCACAAGGCAAATTCATTATGGAAATAACAGAATGCTTTAAAAAGATTCAAGTTAATAATGCACTGCTTCTCTTAAAGATAATTCAACACTCCAATTTCAATGAAGAGAATATGTAATAAGGACAAATATATCATTCGTGTGGTGTAACCTGGTATTATTAAATGCTTCCTCAAAATATTATGTATAATAGATGCAACATTTAATTATAATGAAGATTTCTATGGGCGTTTAGCCAACAATATTCACAATCTTTCCTTACGCTGATCCTAGCATTTGCTTATTAAGAGTGCAGGAATAAATGTTTTTCTTTCAAAGTATAGGAATCAATTTTACATTTAGCATAATGATCTTGAGGTAGTTAATTTAAATTAACCAGAACTATTTACCATTGCATTCTGAAAATAATATTTATTATGCAACAATGAGACCAGGGAAAACCTTGTAATAATAGATAAGGGATGTAAATCTTATAATAATGTGTAAGAGACACAATTAAAGCATTCGCTATTTAATTTAGTTCAGCCTTTATGAGAATACATCCAAAAGAAAAATAAGTGGAGCAGTAAAAATAAAGCTTGTGGAATGAAATTAAAAAATTAAATGAGTGAAAAAGAAAATGAGCTTATGAAATGAAATTGCAGAATTATCATTCTAACTAAAATGCAGTAAAAGAAAATTACAAGGTTTGGGGCAACAAACTGGGTGTTGGGCCCAACCACCCAGCTTGTTGCCCTTGCAGCAACTTAGATCACAATCTTAAAACATGAAGGAGAAATAAAATTGCTCAGACGTAATTGTCAAATAAACTTATTTCAAAGTAGAAACCAGAACTTCAAAATTGAATGCCATGGAAATTCATTGCAAAAGTGCTGCCACAAAATTCATAAAAGAATGTTTCGTTGGTTCCAGTTATCTCCTCCACGGATCATCCCACTGGGGCATAACTCCTCCTTCCCTCCCGCACAATGAAATTTATCCCCTCTATTCTGCAAATGATGTGATCTACAAACTACAATCTACCATTCGACCATTCCCCCCTACCTACACGACTCCTCTTCTTTTATAATGTTTTTACATGCCATTTTTTAGAAAACCATGTGGATATTGAATCCAAAATAACATTAATTAATTAAAATATCATTAAAAATGTTTCCTATTGAAAGAATGAAGTTGTGATGCAAATTTTCCAATTCTAGCCGTTTTTCTAGAATTTTGAAAAACTGGTATTTTTATCAAACTGCCTCCAAAGACCTCTTCATATCTCCTTAAGCATTATGAATTTCGGAAAAATGTTTGAGGATTAGTTAATTTTCTATACTTGGACAAACAACCATGTTCCAGAATTTATTTATTCACCTTCACCTACACCGAAATCGAGGCGGAAGTTAGCAGTCTGGAAACCTCTGCAAATCTTAGATCCTAATAGTCTATTTTTATAGATTGGCTTCAAAGACCCTTGCATAAATTTTAAACCAATGCGAATTTAGGAAAAAAATTTCTAGGTAATTGGTTACATTTTTGAAAAACCCACTTCCTTGGATTTCCGTAATTCACCTCCAATTGCACGAAAACCAAGGTCAAACTTAGTCGTTTAGAAATTATGCGGATTTTGAGAAGATTTATTAATTTGTTTCTAGAGGCCCACACATGTGACCTGGGTGCAATCCAACTCATGGAAAGGTGTTGGAACCTCATTTTGGACAATAACCATCTTCTGTTTTCCCCGAAAGCGTATTGAGATATCAAAGCCCCAAATCAGTGCAGGAATGCTAGTGCAGGAATGCGTGGTGGAGGAATTTGATGCAAGGTGCAGGAATGCTAGCACCTTCCGCAAGAGAACCCAACATTAGTGACATTTTCACATTAAATATTCTTCAAATTAAAAAAACAAGAATAGTTCATAGATCAACGACTGGTAGATCTAAATGCCTCTAAATAACTTAGTATTGCGTAAAAAGAATAATAATGACTTATAAAAACTTAGTATAGGAATAGAATTATTTAACGAAAAAATGTAGAAATATGGAAAAAATAGAGGCTCAACATGAAGGATGTTGAGTGTGATGACATCTTGAAGAGGTATCCAATTTTGGAGCAGTTTCAGGATGTGTTTCCAATAGAGAATCCAGAGTTACCACCTCACACGGAAGTTCTATATTGAGTTGGTACAAAGAGAAACACCATAATCGAAATCGCATTATAGGATGAGTACTCCATAGTTGGTGGAATTGAAATTGAAACTTAAGTAAATGCTAGACAAGGGGTACATAAGGCCAAGTGTATTTCCTTGGGGTGCACCTGTGTTGCTTGTGAGGAAGAAGGATGGTACTATTAGGTTATGCATTAATTACATGAAGTTGAACAAAGTGATCATCAAGAACAAGTATCTATTTTTGAGGATTTATGACTTGTTCTATCAGTTGAAGGGAGAATCACTATTCTTGATGATTTATCTGAGATCAGGATATCATATGGTGCACATAAAAGAAGAGGAAATCTACAAGACTGAATTTCGTACCAGGTATGGGAATTATGCATTTTTGGTCGTTGCTTTTGGTTTGACTGATTCTCCAGCTAATTTTATGTTCTTGATTAAAAATGTGTCATGTCCTTATCTGGAAAAGTCTGTGATAATGTTCATTGATGGCATTTTGATATATTCTAAGAATGAGAAAGATCATGCAGAACATTTGGAAGTAGTGTTGAGATTTTTGAGAGACAATCAGTTGTATGCCAAGCTTAGTAAGGGAAATTTCTTTCAAACTGAATTTCATTACTTGGGACATGTTGTTTCCAAGGAAGGCGTAACAATGGATCCACAAAATATTAGAGCTATCATGGAGTGGCCTACTCCTAGGAATGTTGATGATGTTAGATCATTCATGGGGTTAGCAGGTTATAACAAGAATTTCATCAAGAAATTCTTAAGGATTGCCTATACTCTTACATCATTGTAGAGAAAAGGAAATATTTTTGAATGGACGAAGGAGTGTGAAACTAGTTTTAAGAAGTTGAAGAATTTTGTTACAAATTCTCCAGCCTTGAAGGTTGCAGATCTAGATAAAGAGTTCGTGGTATGTACAGATGCTTGCAAGGAAGGACTTGGTGGGGCCCTGATATAGGAGGAACATGTGGTATGTTACGAGTCAAGGAAGTTGAATGAGCATGAGCAGAACTATGTGACTCATGATATTGAACTGGAAGCTATTATTCATGCATTGAAGATGTGGATAAATTATATTCTTGGAAGGAGGTTGTTTTGATGATTTATCATAGTGGAGTGACGTATATCTTTGAAAAACCTAATTTGAATGACAGGAAAACTAGATTGTTTCCTACCCTCACTGAGTTTAAGTTTGAGATCATATACATCAAGGGCATAAGGAGAACATGATTACAAAATCTCTCAGTAAGAGAGTGCAGAAAAATCATATTGCAGCTATGAGTTCCTATGGGCCAGGTTTTCAAGAGATGATTTTGTAGGTAGGGAAATGTGATGATAGGAACCAACAGTTGAAACTAAGGTTGTAAAAATAGGGTGAAGGTGATAGGGATGAGGAGTATCACCTCATGAGGGATGGTTTGGTTAGGTTTCAAAAGAATATTTATGTTTCGGAAGGCAGTGAGCTAAAGAAGATTATCTTGAGAGAGTTTTTTGTCAATCTGTATTCAGGTCCCCCGAGATACCTGAAGAAATTGACAACAATCAAGAATTTCTATTATTGGTCAAACTTGAAGAAAGAGGAAGCTAAGTTTGTTGCAATATTTTGGACTATCAACAAGTGAAGCTAGAGTGTAAGCATCCAGTTAGTCTGTTACAACCGATTTTGATTCCAGAATGGATATGGGAAGTCATTTCCATGGACTTCATTACAGATTTTCCAAGGACATCTAGACAACATAATTCCATTATGATTATGATTGACAAGTTGATGAAGGTAGCTCACTTCATTACAATGAAGTCTACAAATTCAGTTAGTGAGGTATCTCGATCTTCATCAAGGAGATAGTGAGGTTTTATAGAGTTCCCAAGAATATCATATCAGATAGAGATGCTAATTCACTTTTAGGTTTTGGAAGGAGTTGTTTGCAGGCTTGGGGACAAAGTTGGATTTTAGTACATCTTATCATTTGTAGACATATATATATACAAAGAGGGTTAACGATATTATTGAGGAAATGTTGAGGATGTATGCCATGCATCAGTAGAGGAAGTGGAAGGAATATATCCCATTGGTAGAGTTTCATACAATTATGGGTATTAGGAATCATTGAGAATGAGTCCATTTAAGGCTCTCTATGGGAAGATTTTTAATACTCCCATCAGCTAGAGTGATCCATTGAACATGGTACTAACTGGACTTGACATGTTGATAGAGATGGAACAAGAAATGCAGGTTATCAAGAATTATCTAAATCAAACATAGGAAAGGCAGAAGAGTTATGCATATTAGCGTAGATATTTCAAGGAGTTTCAGGTTGGGGAGCATGTGTACTTTCACATTAAGCCTAATACGATCTCCTTGAGGATTGGATCATGTGCCAAGTTGGCACCTCGGTATTGTGGTCCTTTTGAGATCCTTAAGAGGATCAGTGGCCTACCAACTTGCACTGTGCCAATAGTGAAATTCCATGATGTTTTTCATGTTTCATTTCTTAAGAGAAATGTACAGGATATTTCTCATGTGATTTAATGGTCAATATTGCAAGTGGAAATAGAGGGATAATTCCAGCCAGAGCCACAATGCATTTTGTAGTGAAAGATACTCATGCGCGGGAATCAAGCAATCAGGCAAGTTAAATTGCAGTGGAAGCACTTTGGAATCGATGAAGCTATATGGGAGATGGTTGATCGGATGTGTGTTATGTATCCTTCATTATTTTCTAGTTCAAGCAAACACGTTTTTGGTATATATATATATATTTTGTAAATACCACAATGGGTTGTGTTATAAAGCTCCAATAAGAGGTATGATTTTTTTTTCTTTTTTCTTTTGAACAAGATGGTATTGTAAATATTGCATCGAGCTAAGTTACAAAGTTCCATGGGAAGTATGTTTTGGTTTTCAATTATTTTGTTGGTCATAGGTGTCTTTGAACACTAAGAACGGTGTTACCCTAAATAGGAGGGGTTTTTAACATCCCATGGTTAATTTTCCATGTAAATAGAATAATACCAACGTCATGGGACATGTATTCCAAGTTGAATGGTGGGAAAAACATAGTCATGCGAATCACTTGTTTATTAATTATGGCTATGGAAATTTGAAAAGACATTGGAAAATGCAAAGGGGTATTAATTGGCATTTAATTATGAAAATAAAGAAAAATAGGAGGAAAGGGAGATGAAGATACACCAATTTGCATGCAAGGGAAATTGAAAGAAAAATGAAGGAAAATGAAGGAAACAAAGGCATCAATGATAAAAAGGCTTCAGAGAAAAAACTCACAATTTTTTTGTTGGAGTCTTTTTATAGTTTTGGATTGAACTCTTGTTCATTCTCTCTCGCATACACTCTTGTACACTCAGAGAATTCTTGGAGCACTATAATACTCACTTGGATTGGAGAAAGAAGGAAAAGGGAAAGAAAAGAAGCACAAGAAGACAACAGGATCATAAAATATAGTTGGATTATGTTGCAGGTAACATTTTTCATGTGGGATATCCTTGTTGATTTTTGGATGCATGGTATATACATGTGATTATCTAGATATGTATTGTCATTAGCATGCAGATTTTTCTAGATTGACAATAGTTTCAATATTTCCTTGCCATTTCTTGGATATGCATGGTGTTGTGGTTTTTCTCCACTTTATTTTCTAACTAGTTCTCAATTTTCCCTATGGTTGTGGGTTGGAACAAACACTTTTGAAGCTCTAGAATAGCTTGGTTTGAGTTACTATTCCTGAAACCTAGGTTGGGACAAACACTCTGGAGCCCTTGCTGGGTTGACTTACTAGTCCCTTGAGCTAGGTTGGACAAACACTTTGGAGCCCTGTGACAACTGTGGGTTGAGTTACTAGTTCTTATAGCCTTGGACAACTTGGGTAGAGACCGATCTGGTTATGGTTAGTGATTCTCGATCATAGAGGTGGAATCCCTGTGGTTGAAGGTTTAGATGGTTTGGCCTCTAGAAGTCCTGGATGGATTTGTTTTGGTTCTACCCTTATGATCCCACATTCATGCTTAAAATATGGCATGGGAGTGATTTGGTTCAACCCAATCTATGGTCATGTGGTACATGGACATTCCTGACTTGGTTGTAAGTTTCATATGTTATTATGAGATATTTACTATTATGTTCTATAGGAATATGTGTTGATTATGATGGTTATTTTATGGTTTTTTTGCCATGGATTTTACTCTGGTTATTTTTTGTTTATATTTTGGTTGGATGATGTAATTATATATATGGCTCCTTTCATGTTTTGATATGTTAATGAATGGTTGATGAATTCATGGACTAATAAGTGTTATTGTAGCTATGTGGAGAGGGCATAGAACCTTCTTGATGATTCTTAGATGAATTTCAGACTCCTATGATCAAATAAGCATTCATGACCTGTAGCTTCAATTTTTTCCATGTGTTCCAATTAATGCTTGTTATGGAGTAGGCGTCTTGGATCAAGTTCTTGCATGAGTTTGATTTGATGGCCTTGTCTTTACCTTTGATTGTATTATGGAAAGTTTCAAAAATTTCTGGGTAGTGATTTGTAACTTGGCCTGAAAAGGTGGCATAGATCCCGAAACTTCATGCTCATATCTAAAGGATTTAGGCCATAACCGCATGGAAGAAGGCCTATGTGTGTAGTTGGAGGCCTATAACCACAATCGTTCCTTGTTGTGCATGTTGTTGAGGTGTTAGGTTAGATAAAAATAGACACAACTGATAAATTGGTCACTTGGGCTGGCCCTTTTGCCCCTGAGTGTCCTGTAGCCCCTGAGAGATATCCGTAAGTTATCAGTATGTCATCCCCACTTCCATAACTAGAGCTTGGAGTTCAGGTCATGCCATAGTAGCACTTGTATCATGTTTACCCTAGCAGGCTTGTGAAATTTGGTAAAAGTGGGAGGAGGCAGTTATGTCGAGGTTACTAGCTGCTATTGTGGCTGGGAGATAATATTGTCCTCCATATAGAAAACCAAAATACCAGGGAAGTAGAAGGAAAGCATAGTGCACTATAAGGAATATACTTTTGAACACTTAATTGTGGGAAGGTGAGAAAATTTATTTCTCGAAAAACCAAAAACAACCAAGAGCATTACCAACACTTTTTAAGGTTAGAAAATGGTTAAAAAAAAACAAACTCGTAGGAAGAGGTAAAACACTCATGAGAAATATATATATATATAGACATTTGTAATTTGAACCATTTGTAGCATCATCGATGGACTTCTTTAACTAAGAAATTTTCTCTATAAACCCTATTATAGCATAGGATATGCCAATGGTAATATCTTGTGATGTTTAGTGGGTTCAATGGTCATGCTGAGTGATGATATTCACTCACTAAGGTTCAAATCACGACAATATATTTCATCCATGTTGGGATGTATCTCATGCATTTAATAATTGGGGACATTGAAAAACTTGGGCAACCTTTACGAAATAAATACCCTCAACTAGAATTAAGGTGTGGCTTTGGTAGAACATATATTGAATCTACTTCTTAGTGAAAGGATCTTCTCTATATAAGACAACTGCACTTCATTATAGTATTTCAGATTTTTCGATTCACAAAGGGTGTGCTTGCTGCACATTGTGATAATAGAAAGTATCTTACTAAAATCAACTTGACAAAAATATAATAAGATAAATTTAAAGAAAATTAACCAAACAAATAAGGCCCAATTGATAATTTGTTGCTACCTGAAGCAAAAATATATAAGAAGGATCCAAAAAATGCAGTTGGTGAAATAAGGGGTTTGATCCATGGAAAAAACCTTTCCCATACATGAATAAAGGACTATGAAATATTTCAGAAACCCAAGAGTGGAATGATTGAACATGAATTACATCTCGGGAAATAGATTACATTTGCAGAAACATCATGAAGTACATTAAGGAAAGATATATGATTTACTCAATTATTAGTGTCTCGGTCCCTTCGCAAGCCAATGCGAATTATCGTGAGGAAGGCATGAATGGAGATATTGAGATCTTGGGGCATGGGTGAATTACCATAGAGAAAAATTGACATCATTCAGTGAAAAGTGATGAGCATTATTCATTCCACAATCTGAGATTTACTTTTATACTGGCTACTCGAAAATTTTCATAGCATTTGTATAGTAAAGAATGGATGGCAAAAAGGCTAGTCTAGATTGATAATTTTTACTTGTTACAACATTGATTGACATCCAAAAAGTGACCAGTAAAGTATGTCAAAGGGTCTACTAGGTACAATGATGTCAATATAGAGTGGGATCACTAAAGAAACTACTATAAAAATAAAATGTAGGAAGAAAGAATGTGAAAGAAATGAGCAATGTGTCAGTAGCAACGAAGGCGAGAATTTTTATTATGATGGGTTACAAAATGAAGGAAGGCACTCTTTGCATATACATCTTATATATTTAAATAAGTTTTGATGTAGGCTACATCAATATAATTTGGTTGTCCTAAACAATTTCCAAGAGTCACACATTTCATAAAGGAATTAAACCTAAGATGTTATTTATGCTACCAATATTATGTCAATATATAAAAAACTTTTTTTATATATAATTTATAGAGTATGTGAAGGTTGTGCAGATGTAACATCCCCATTTCACATCTACCCAAGTAACAGACTAACCTGGATAAACATGCGACAATCCATTTAGTAGTGTCAGCGTTTAGTATTCACATTTATGCATGTTTTGTGGTTAGATTTGATATGATTTCTATGGGGAGTATAGGGGTAAATTTACATGAAATAGGGTTTGACATAATACACATATGCAATGAGTAAGAATATGTATATGTATAGGTAATAAAGTTATTATTGGAAAAACATGTGATTTGAATATAAATATGTTGGGGTATTCGGAAGAGGTTCTCGTATTATTTAAGGAGTTACCTCATATGTTACCTATTTTGGACTTGCGCTCCATGCTCATATATTTTGAGCATTACATTTAATTTATGTTCATTACGATCTCTTATGTATATGGAACATAAAATTTGAAATCAAAATCTAGTTCATTATAGTTTAAATATAAAAATGACAATTATTTGATCTTTATTTTTTACAACATTTGAAGTCAACATCTTTCATCAAATAATAATATGTTATTTAATAAATTCATGGCTACTACCATCATAAAACATAATTAATGACTATTACAATAATGAACAGGTTTTCATGAGAATCAAACTAGTGGACATGGACATTTAGATTCAATAATCATTTCTAATATTTGTATATGGTGAACTAGTTATGAATCTTCAAGTAAGACTACTTAAATTTCTAATATTTTCATATAGTTTCTTAAAACTTTCTTTCCAAGAAATAGAATCCTTCCCTATAGATATAAATTTACTTGATTTATTGATGCCAATTTTTATTAAAAAGTTTATAGTTTTTTTTTTTAATATTTTTATTTGAAACCAGTAGTAATTTTTTTTTGCAAAAGTAAATATTTGACTGAATTTATTTTGCAAAAAAAATTAAATATTAATTATATATATTTCAAAAGCCAAATTCATTAGACAAATACATTTCACCAAATTTCAAACAAATTTAAAGTAAAAATATATCTTAAAAATAATAATTTGACATGTTATACATTCCATTTCATAATGTATTGAAATCAATGCCCTAATGTGTTGTTGCAAGCATTATATAAACAACAATGATCAATGACCATAACAAGGACTACATTGTCAAGTAACACTTGTTTTTCAAAATGTTTTGAGATTCAAATAATTCTCAGCAATACTTCACATTTCATCATGGTAACCATTGCACCCTCCTTTCATTATTGACAATGACTTCAGTTCATTTTATAGAAGCTAGTAAAAATGTTTCCAAGAAAATGCCACAGAGAATTTCTGGAGCTTCCCATGATTCTGGAAGAGAGCTCAATTCGTTGTGGCTCAACAAAATCCGTGTGCAACCTTAACATTCCTTTTGAGTCGAAACCTTCAAACCCTTACCTGTGCGACAGTAGAAGTTTTCTTCCACCTCAACTGGTAAAAGAGCACGCGCCCATCGATGTCTCGGAGGATCGGTTCGATCAAACAACGATTCGCCCCTATGGGTTTTTGTGCCCACTCTCAACAAGCCCTTCTCCTATCCACAACCAAATCAAAATCAAAATCTCTGCATAAATATTCTGGTCTTCTCCGAAAGTCGCAGGTAAGTAGAGAAAGCACAATTGCAGATCTTCTAGTGAGTCATGTTGGAATATTGGAAATTCCAAACACACAGGAGAATAGAAAATCCCCTCCTTTTAACACAGAGAAATACAAACAAAAATTTTCTTGCTGGTAGACAGAGGTTGCACAAGATTCTTCTATTTTATTAAAAATAAAAATCTATTACAGTCTGATAACTTTCCACTGCTGGGATATTACAAAAGATGGAACTTCTTCACACGCAGTGTCCAAATCACTCTTCTCTGTCTCACACAGAAAATACTCTGGCTCTAAAATACTCTGTTGCGTTTTTCTCACTTTTGCACTGCTGTGCAGTCACTTGTTCTCTCTTTAAAAAATTACACTCTGTCTTTTCATTTTTATACACACTGCTGTGTAAACAAACTTTTAATAAAAAAATTACACAGTAAATAAAAAAAATTACATTCACGGCCCCTTTCTTTTGTTTGGGCTTTCGGGCCTTTTAAACTTTCCAGAACATAACATTTAAAAATAAAACATTACATATATATATTATAAATGTTAAAAAAATTTATAATATATATTAACCTTAGTAAAAATAACTTTTACCGAAGGTTTTTAAAAACTTTATGAAACTTTACGGATTTCAACCATAAATCAAACTCTGTTGAAAAATGATCTTCGCGTTCCAAAATCAAATGCTGACGTAGGCCCAATGTGTGACGCGAATTCCAAATTAAATTCTCCCTATAAAAATTCGGGTCCGGATTTTGTGTTTTCAGATTTCCTCCAAATTCACACGATCCACTATATTTACTCCACGTGGCCCTTTCAAACAAATAAAAATCCGTCGGTGAATTTCCTCTGGTGTTAAATTTGTTTGGTGAAGATTTTAATGTGGTTGTTGCTGAAGATAGGATACAGCTCTTCCACCGCTTCTGCAATCAATTCACAGCTCTTGAACTTGCCATCAACTTTTAACTCCGTTGTTCTGCTGTCTCTTCATTCCTTTTGAATTAATTCTTCTATCTGCTGAGTTAAGTGGGCAGTTGGAAATAAAATTCCAATACTCCCCCTTAATTTCAACTGCTGGGTTTTCTTGCATACCCAGGCATTTCCTGAAATGTTCAAAGCTTTTCTGCGCAAGTGACTTTGTGAGGATATCTGCAAATTGATCCTTTGTTCTGCAATGTTGCAAAACTATCTCACCATTGTTAACCAATTCACGTATGAAGTGAAATTTGGTGTCAATGTGCTTTGTCCTTTTATGAAAAACTAAATTTTTAGACAATGCAATAGCTGAGCTATTGTCAAAATAAATCATTGTCCCTTTTGTTTGCTCTTGGCACAAACTTCTCAACATTCTCCTCATCCAAATTGCTTGACATGCTGCTGCTGTAGCTGCCACATATTCTGCCTCTACTGTAGACAACGCTACAATGGGCTGTTTCTTATAAGCCCATGAAATGGCTCCTGAACCCATGTGAAAAACATAATCAGAAGTGCTCTTCCGATCATCTACACTTCTAGCCCAATCACTGTCAGTGTATCGAACTAAATCTGAACATTCTGAAGTAGTATAAAAAATACCAAACCTTTTAGTACCTTTAACATACTTCAAAATTCTTTTTGCTGCTTCCCAATGTGCATCCTTTGGCTTTTCCATGAATCTGGAAATCAAACTAACAGCATGCATTATGTCCGGCCTAGTTGCGGTCAAATACATGAGGCTGCCAACTATGCTCTTGTACAAGCTAGGATCAAAATCCTTGTTGCTGTCCTCTCTGCTGAGATTTAATCCCATCACTGTGGGAGTGATTGTTGCTTTGCTTTCCTGCATGTTAAATCTTTCAAGAAATTCATTAACATACTTTTCCTGTGAGATAAAAATCCCATTTTCATCTTGTTCTACTTCTATTCCTAAGAAGTATCTCAACAAACCCATGTCAGTCATCTCAAATTCTTCTTTCATGACTGTTTTAAAATTTTCAATAAGGTAATCATCATTACCTGTGAAAATAACATCATCAACATATAAAACTACAATCAACATTTTACCATCTTTTTCTTTGATGTAAAGGGTGGGTTCTCCCTCACACTTTTCAAATCCATTTTCCAGTAGATAGGAATCTATCCTACTGTACCATGCTCTTGGCGCTTGCTTCATCCCATAAAGAGCTTTCTTCAACTTACACACTTTGTGCTCTTGGCATTTCTTTTCATATCCGAGAGGTTGTTCAATGTAAACCTATTCCATTAACACTCCGTTTAGGAATGATGACTTCACGTCCATTTGGTAAACTTTCCACTTGTTTTGTGCTGCTATGGACAACACTACTCTCACAGTTTCCATTCTAGCAACCGATGTGAAAGTTTCCTCATAATCTATCCCATGCTTCTACTTATATCCTTTGACAACAAGTCTGGCCTTGTGTCTCTCTATTTTTCCTTTAGCATTACTCTTGGTCTTGTAGACCCATTCAACTCCAATGACATCTTTACCTTTTGGGAGTTCAACCAAATCCCAAGTTTTGTTTCTTTCTATGGCATTTATTTCCTCATCCATAGCTTCTATCCATTTCCTATCCTTGATAGCTTCTTCGAAATGAACAGGATCATCAACATGACAATATAAAGCAAACAAAGAATTGATACCTTCATTTTCAATATCTTGTTCATAAATATCTTTCAAACTTCTGAATTTCTTACCTCTTTCAGTAGGTGCACAAATGCTTGAAGAAGCACTTGAATTTCCTCCTTGAGGTGTGCTTGGAGAAGCACTGTCATTTCTCCTCAAGGGTGTGCTTTGCTGCTCTTGTGTTGGTGCTGCTGTTTGGGGATGTATTTCAGCCAATTCATCATCATTTTCATCATGAGATAAACAGTGTTTAACATTCACTGTTTTCTCTATGCTTCCATCCCAAGCTTCCTCTTCAATGAACCGAACATCTCTGCTCACAATAAACTTCTTGGTGGATGGGTTATACAACCTATAGGCCTTGGATTCCTCACTGTATCCAATGAAAATACATTTCTCCCCCTTGCTGTCCATCTTCTTTCTTAGCTGATCTGGAATGTGTGCATAAGCCACACATCCAAAAACCTTCATGTGTGTGACACCCTGCTTTGTGCCACTCCATGCCTCTTCCGGCACTTTTTTCATTACTGCTTTTGTAGGGCACCTATTCAAAATGTACGTTGCACAATGTACAACTTCAGCCCAATAATCATTAGGCAAATGCTTTGCCTTTAACATACTACTTGCCATGTCCATCATGGTTCTATTCTTCCTTTCGGCTACTCCATTTTGCTGCGGAGTATATCTAGTTGTAAACTGCTTATGAATACCATTTTCTCTACAAAAACGTAGAAAATCTTTAGAGATATACTCACCTCCTCTGTCAGTCCTTAGGACTTTGATGTGCAGCCCACTCTGGTTCTCAACAAGTGCTTTGAAATTGCAAAATTTTTCGAACACTTCACTTTTGTTTTTCAAAAAGTAAACCCAAGTTTTTCTTGTAAAATCATCTATGAATGTTAACACGTAGTGGCTGCTTGCAAGCGATGGAGTTTGCATCGGTCCACACACATCTGAGTGGACAATCTCTAAGGGTGCTTTTGCCCTTATGCTTTTCCTGGAAGGAAAACTTTCTCTGTGTTGTTTCCCCAAGATACAACCTTCACAAAGGCTGTCTGGTTTCTCTATCAATGGTAAACCACTTACCATTCCTTTTATGTTCAACAAGTTAAGACCTCCAAAGTTGAGATGTCCAAATCTCAAGTGCCATAACCAATTATCATCTTTTGGTTCGCTTTGGAAAGTCTCTTGTGCCACTGCTACTTTCTCTTCACCATTCTTCAAATCTACTCTCATTCTGAGAGGGAACATCCTGTTCCTTGTCATCTTCACTTCAGCAATACATTTTTTGCTGGGTGGTTTATCCATGATGGTACAAACATCATCCTCAAAGAAAAAATTGTACCCCTTATGGACAAGTTGTCCAATACTTAAGAGGTTACACTTCATTCCTGGAACATAATAAACATCTGCTATGGTTTTCTTTGCACCTTTCCTTGTTAAAACATTTACAATCCATTTTCCCATAACAGAAACTTTGCTATCAGTTACTAGTGTGACTTGTGACTTCACACTTTCATCTAACATAGAAAACATTGCTAAGTTTCCTGTCATATGGTTACTGCAACCGGAGTCTAGAAACCATAAATCCTCACTTTTTTCTTCAACCATATTACAAGCTAAAAACAAATTATTTTGGTTGACATTTTCTCTAGTGAAATTTGCACTAGTTCTATTTGCCATATCTTGCTGCTTCTTTCTACATTCATTAGCATAATGACCATATTTTTTACAATGGTAACATTGGACATTGGATTTATCATACCTCTGTCCTTGAGCATTCTGCTGACCACTCTGCTGGCTGCTGCCTTGGCCGTGGCTGTGATCTTGACTGTTGCACCTTCCATGTGAATGTGAAGGGTTGTTCCTTCCACCTCTGTTTTGGCTTCTGCCTCTTCCTCTTTTTTTTCCTCTGCCTTGCCCTCTTCCTCTTCCGAAAGACATCTGGGTCTTAAAGGCATGTTCAAGAGATGCCAGAGTTTTATTTCACTTCTACCCCGTCAAAGAGGTAACTCCTCAAACCTAGTCAAGGCTACTAAGAAGGGAACATGCTTATATAGATGGGAAGTGAGGCTATTGGGATTCAGCTCCCAATGACTCTTGGCCTTCCTTATTTCCTAATAATAAATAATATACAAAAATAAATGTGCACACCCATCCATAGGATTAGGTGTCAACATTCCCCCCTTTAATCCGAAAGGATGTTGGTGAGTCCAAGCATCGATCTGAACTTTTCAAACTTTTCTCTTCCAAGTGCTTTGGTGAAGATGTCAGCAGTTTGCTCATTTGTGGAACAATGATGTAGATGGATGGTCTTGGCCTGAACATGATGTCGAATGAGATGATACTTTGTATTGATGTGCTTTGTTCGATCATGGAACTTTGGGTTCTTGGCCAACTTTATTGCAGAAGTGTTGTCGATCATGAGTGGAGTGGAATACATATTTTTCATCTGCAAATCTTCCAGGATTTTCCGGAGCCACACAATTTCCTTTGTTGCTTCAGCTGCTGCCACATATTCTGCCTCGGTCGTGGAATCTGCTGGAACTGACTGTTTGCGTGATCTCCATGACACAGCTCCTGATCCAAGACTCATGGTGTAACCTGTAGTAGACACGCCTGTTTCTTTGTCGCCATCAAAGTCTGAATCAGAGTATCCGGTCAAGATGAAGTCGCCTACCTGTGTGTATTTGAGTCCAAAGTCTTGAGTCCCCTTCAAGTACCTTAGTACTCTTTTTGCAGCAGACCAATGTCCTTCACAAGGTTTTTGCATGAACCTTGAGAGGATTCCAACATCAAATGAGATGTCAGGTCTGGTGGTGGTCAGATAGATAAGACTTCCTACAAGCTGTCTATACTTAGTTGCATCCTCAAATTCCTTCCCTTCAACCGATGTGAGCTTCAAGTTTTGTTCCATTGGAGTGCCTAAGGGTTTACAATCATCCATGCCAAATTTGTTCAAGAGATCTCCAATGTACTTCTTTTGAGAAAGAAAGATGAATTTAGGATGTTGAATTACTTCAATACCCAAATAGTAATGAACATGACCTAAATCAGTCATTTCAAAACCTTTCTTCAACTCTTTCTTCATGGATGCAATATAGCTCTCATTGTTTCCTGTTATCAAAAGATCATCTACATATACCACAAGATATACAACTGTTTTTCCAACTTTCTTAACAAACAAAGTTGCATCATCAAGATCAAAGTGTTTGAAATCAAGTTTCAGAAGATGCTCGGTCAACTTCTCATACCAGGCTCGTGGTGCTTGTTTGAGGCCATACAAGGATTTCACAAGTTTGCAAACTTTGTGTTCTTGACCCTTTATCACAAATCCTTCTGGCTGGGACATATAAACTTTCTCCTTCAGATCTCCATTCAAGAACGTTGTTTTTACATCCATCTGATGAAATTTCCATCCACTCTGAGCTGCTAAGGCAAAGAGAGTCCGGATGGTGGTCCATTTTGCTGTGGGAGAAAACGTTTCTTCATAATCAATTCCTTCCTTCTGTGCGAATCCTTTTGCCACAAGCCTGGCCTTGTGCTTGTCAAGTGAGCCGTCTGCTTTGTACTTGTTCTTGTAGACCCACTTGCAGCCAATTGGTTTCGCTCCCAAAGGCGGATCAACCAACTTCCAAGTGCCATTCTTTATCAAGGCATCATACTCCTTCTGCATCGCTTCTTTCCATTCATCATGAGAAGCGGCTTCTTTGAAGGAAGTTGGTTCATGATTTGTAGACAAACTCAATTCACAGTTATAAGCAATATCCATATCAACAGGAGAATCAGAATTATCTACATCACCTTCGATTTGTTGAGTGGAACTTCTTGTTCCTGTTTTTCCAACCTCATCGGGATGAACATTCTCCAGTGTCTTTGTCAGCCATTTGGGAGGACCTTTCTGAGATGGCCCAGGCTGGTCATTTGACTGAGTTGGGATTGATTCAAGATTCAATCTCCCAATTCTGTCAATCACATCATCCAATGTGTCATCCGTGTTTGTTTCTTCATGTGGGGGAGAGAGTGCTTCAGGATATGATTCCACAGTTTGATTCAATATCGGAATCCCCCCTTCAAGGTGTGGAATCACAATATCAAATTCTTGGAAAGACTTTGCATGTGTGAATCTATCCAGGTGATCAAGTTGCCGCTCAACAACCTTGTCACTCTTGGACGATTCAAGAAATATGACATCTCTTGCTATCACAAACTTCTTATTTTCTTCATCATAGAGACGATATCCTTTGGAGGTATTGGAGTACCCCAAGAAGATACATTTTCTGCTTCTAGCACCAAGTTTGTTCCTTTGACCCTTGGGTATCAAGGCATAACAGGGGGACCCAAAGACCCTGAAATGCTTTACCGAAGGAATGTGGCCATGCCACATTTCAAAAGGAGTTTTGTTTCTAATTGAACTTGAAGGACACCTATTCTTTATGTAAACAGCACATAGAACTGCATCAGCCCAAAACATCAATTTTACATTCTTGAAAAACAACATGGAGCGGACCATATTTAAGATGGTTCTGTTCATTCTTTCAGCTACACCGTTCTGTTGTGGATTATATGGCACAGTGGTTTGATGTTTGATTCCATGTTGACGAAGATAATTTTCAAATTCGTTTGAAGTTAATTCTTTTCCATTATCAGTACGTAGAGAGCCAATATGTGTTTGTGCATCATTTTCAATCCATACATGAAAATTTTTGAAAGTTTGAAAAGCATCAGACTTATTCTTCAGTAAGTAAATCCAACACATCCTGGTGTAGTCATCAATAAATGTCATCATGTATTTGTTTCCATTTGCAGAAGCAATAGGCATAGGGCCACATAAATCTGAATGAACAAGTTCAAGTTTCCTATGTGCTCTTGAGTGTGAATCATGAAATGGCTGTTTGCTATGCTTTCTTAGAATACATGCATCACATTCCTTAGGTTTTCTAGGAATTGTAGGCAGTCCATCAACACCATTTTTCTTCAACAAACGAAGGCTGTCATAATTTAAGTGTCCAAATCTAGCATGCCATAAAAGACTTGATGGAAATGTACCTTCATCATGATATGAACTGAATGCAAAGTTTTGAGCATGAGCAGATGAACCTTTCAGCTTCAAAAGACTCCCTTCTTCTATTCCCTCCATGACAAGTGAGTGATCCGATGCTGATCTGACCTCTGCCTTGCCATCAAACAAGTGAACTGAGTGTCCTTGCTGCCGGATTTCGATCAGGGACAGCAAGTTTCTCTTCAACTCCGGGAGGTATAGAACCTCATGTAGGATATGATCAGGAAGACCAGGCAGTTTAAGCCTGACTGTGCCAAGCCCCGATGGCTTGAGTTTGGATTTATCTGCGAAATATACTGCTCCATCAACTTTGTCAGTGAAATCTTCAAAAAAATCTTTTCTAAATGTCATGTGACATGTTGCTCCCGAATCTAGCAACCAATCATCTCTCCATGAAGTAAATGAAACATCAAATAGGTTTTCAGTTACTCCATTGTTACAATGTGCTAGAACATAGTGAGCGGATTCAGGTGCTTTACCTTTGTCTTTGTCATTGGTTTTACCTTTGTCTTGATTTCGGTGCTGCTCAATTTTGTTCCATGGTGTTCTGCATTTGGGTGCATCATGTCCATCTCTATTGCAGCGTGTGCAATGAAGATGGGATTTGTCAGCTTGTCTGCCCCCCCCTTTCTGTGAAGTTCCTTCTTCCTCTTCCTCTTCTGCCACCTCTTCCTCTGAATGAATCTGGAGCATGATTCTTTTCTCTATGTGCCAAATATGCAGCCTCTTCGGAAGATGAAGGGACCGTCATCTTCCCAAAAGCTTTCTCTCTTTCTGCAAACTTCTGCTCAAGTTTATCAAAGGTGATTTGTTCAAGGTTTCCACTTGCTTGCAAAGACTCAAGATAATGTGAGTAAGTCGGATATAATTCCTTAACATATGCTATGAGAGGTATGTCCATTTTTACACCAGTGTTTTGAATGTCATGCATTATAGATCTTATTTCTGAAGCTAAAGCAAGGGGATCATCATTCTTCATTTCAAGACTGAACAGCTTAACCATCAATTGAACATTTTCTAATTCTGAGTGTGAGTCATAGAGTTCTTTTAGTTTCTTCAAGGCTTCAAAGGTATTTGAGAATGATGAAATATGGCGACTCACCTCTTCACTTACTGAAGCTGCAATCAAGGCATAGGCCTTGCAGTTCTTGTTTTCCCAGATGGCAAGCTCTTTGTCTGAAGTGGGCTTCTCTGGTGGATTTTCTGCTTGTCCTTCACAGATTCCTCTCCAAAGCTCATTAAAAATGAGTGTGTGTTTAATCTTCCGAGACCATTCAAGATAGTTCTCTTTGCCAGAGAGAACTATCCCAACAATAGAGATGAGAGAATGCATTATACAGCTGGAAAAATCTTCTGAAGAGGAAACAAATTCTGCTATAAAAACTTCAAACTCTTGAAATATTTCAAATACAGGGGCAAAAAATCTTGCTGGAAAAAATTTTCTGAGTTTAAAAACTCTTCCTGGAAACTATATCTGCTCAGAAAACTTTGCTGGAGACTGAAATTTAAAAAAAAAACACTCTTTGCTATAGACTGATTCTGCATAAAAAAAATGTATTTTTTTTTTGTGTTGGGAAAAAATGTATGTGGAAAAAAGGGATTATGAATGGGAAGTGGTGGAATTATGAGTGGGAAGGGGGCGGAATATTGTAATGATGGGAGGGGTATTATAACACAACTCTTATCAACTTAACACAACCATAACACAACGCTCAATATATAATGGACAATATATATAATGGGCAGCGTTTTAAATGAAATGGAGCGATATTACAAATGAAATGGACAGCATATATTGAGCAGCGTTTTTAAATGAAATGGACAGCATATATTGAGCAGCGTTTTAAATGAAATGGACAGCAAGGAGATACCACGCATAATGGGCAGCGTTTTAAATGAAATGGACAGTATATATAATACCAATACCACGCAAGGAGATACGCATTTGACAATATACAATGGGCAGCGTTTAAAATGTCATGCCACAGTGTTTTAAATGTAATGGAATAGACAGCGTTTGTAATATGTCAAACCACGACAGCGTTTCTAATGGAAATAACACAGTGTTTAAATGTAATGGAATAGACAGCGTTTGTAATATGTCAAACCACGACAGCGTTTGTAATATGTCAAACCACGACAGCGTTTCTAATGGAAATAACACAGCGTTTGTAATATGTCAAACCACGACAGCATTTGTAATATGTCAAACCACGACAGCGTTTCTAATGGAAATAACACAGTGTTTAAATGTAATGGAATAGACAGCGTTTGAAATTATATGCAGTGATATACATGACAGCGTGAAATGACAACGTTGTATAGAGCAGCAGGTGCGTGGGTAAGGGTAAGCGTAGGTGCAGGCGTTCAGAGCGTGGGAAGAGCCGAATGGTGAAGTGGGGATACGCAATGTTGTATGCAGAGGGAGTGAAAATCGATGGGAAGTGGAAGGGGCGTGGGTAAAGGAAATGAATGGAGAGGGCGCAGGGATGAGGGAGAGGGCGTAGGGAGAAAGTGAGGGAATGGAGTGAGGTAGGGAAATGAATGGGCGCTAGAATGGGTCGATAGGTATGGAGAGGGGAAAGGAGAATGAGGAGGCCCAAAAGGGTCAGCATGTGGCCTGAATCGCAACCCTAAGGCTGCAGATCGTCGGATCGCGTGAGCCTGGGCAGAATTCCAGATTGATGTAGCCAACAACCGCAGAGCCGGAGCCGCAAAATGTCGTTATTTAGGAAAAAAATGCGTAATAACAACAAAGAATGAGCACAAAAACATTAAAATATTAAACTAGCAAAGGGTAGAGTTACACCACAAAGTAAATGCCAAATGTGATTGCTCATGCATGTCTAACCAGGAGGTAACTCCTCAAAACTGGAATTGTATATTAGCTGAAGAATGTACATGCTTATATAGATGGGAGGTGAGGCTATTGGGATTCAGCTCCCAGTGACTCTTGGCCTTCCTTATTTCCTAATAACAAATAATATACAAAAATAAATGTGCACACCCATCCATAGGATTAGGTGTCAACATACCCAATCTCTGTTCATGGGTCATCAGTGATGCATGTAGTTCATCCACTGAAAAATTTGTGAGATCCTTAGTCTCCTCTATGGTGGTGACAATCACATCAAATATTGAGGGTAAACTTCTCAAGAGTTTTTCAACAATCCTCTTGTCCTCAAGAGTCTCTCCATGAGATCTGATTTGTGTGACCATTCCAATCACATGAGTGAAGAATGAGTCAATAGTGTCTGACTCTTTCATACAGAGAGTCTCAAAGTCTCTCCTCAGCAACTGAAGTTTTGTTGTCTTCACTTTTTCCATGCCTTGATAGGCTGTCTTGAGAGTTTCCCATGCTTCTCTGGATCTCTTAGCTGCTGCTATCCTTGGAAACACACTCTCATGCACTGCTTGATACAAAAAGAAAAGAGCTTTGGAGTCTTTCTTCTTATTGCTCTTCAGCATCTCTCTTTCTGCCTGAGTTAACATATTAAACTCAAGTTCATCTGCTGGCTCTTCAAAGCCATCCTCAACAAATTCCCATAAGTCTTGGGAGACAAATAATGCCCTCATAGTTATTGACCAGTAGTCATAATTTTTCCCATTGAACATTGGGAGATGGATATTTCCCATACCCATACCAGTGCTGGCTCCAGCCATTTTGCACTCTTAACTATGATTCAAAAACACTTGACTGTTCTGTAACAGTAACACAAAAACTGTATAGAGAAATACCTTTGGATTCTTTTGGCTGAGTCTTCACACTGCTGGAGAAGCTGCTGCAACAAAGAAATCCTTTCCTTCAAATTCTTTGACCTTCAAAGAGCCTGGACTAGGTCTGATACCATGTTGGAATATTGGAAATTCCAAACACACAGGAGAATAGAAATTCCCCTCCTTTTAACACAGAGAAATACAAACAAAAATTTTCTTGCTGGTAGACAGAGGTTGCACAAGATTCTTCTATTTTATTAAAAATAAAAATCTATTACAATCTGATAACTTTCCACTGCTGGGATATTACAAAAGATGGAACTGCTTCACACGCAGTGTCCAAATCACTCTTCTCTTTCTCACACAGAAAATACTCTGTCTCTAAAATACTCTGTTGCGTTTTTCTCACTTTCGCACTGCTGTGCAGTCACTTGTTCTCTCTTTAAAAAATTACACTTTGTCTTTTCCTTTTTATACACACTGCTGTGTAAACAAACTTTTAATAAAAAAATTACACAGTAAATAAAAAAAAATTATATTCACAGCCCCTTTCTTTTGTTTGGGATTTCGGGCCTTTTAAACTTTCCAGAACATAACATTTAAAAATAAAACATTACATATATATATTATAAATGTTAAAAACATTTATAATATATATTAACCTTAGTAAAAATAACTTTTACCGAAGGTTTTTAAAAACTTTATGAAACTTTACGGATTTCAACCATAAATCAAACTCTATTGAAAAATGATCTTCGCGTTCCAAAATCAAATGCTGACGTAGTCCCAATGTGTGACGCGAATTCCAAATTAAATTCTCCCTATAAAAATTCGGGTCCGGATTTTGTGTTTTCAGATTTCCTCCAAATTCACGCGATCCACTGTATTTACTCCACGTGGACCTTTCAAACAAATAAAAATCTGGCGGTGAATTTCCTCTGGTGTTAAATTTGTTTGGTGAAGATTTTAATGTGGTTGTTGCTAAAGATAGGATACAGCTCTTCCACTGCTTCTGCAATCAATTCACATCTCTTCAACTTGCCATCAACTTTTAACTCCTCCGTTCTGCTGTCTCTTCATTCCTTTTGAATTAATTCTTTTGTCTGTCTTCATTACAGAGCTTCGTGCTTTCGGCTCTGGACGGCCGACTGCCAGTAATGTGTATCAGTAATGCCTGTCATTGACCTCCCTACTAATTCGGAGTTGAACATCAGTGGTGAGCACGGGCGCCACACCCAATTCCTCTAGTAGTTTTCCACGCTCTCCCCACACATCATCAAAGAACAGGGCAAACATCTTTGCCTCTATTCTCTGATTCAACCACATATTTCCATCCTCTTTCTTCATATTTTGAACCAAATATATTCTTGTTTGCATTACTATTTGGCTACAAAATTTATTCCTAAGCTTTGTAAAAGAGGGAGATTGTGAAACAGTGAGCCAAAGCAAGAAGCCATCGCTAAACAAAAGTCTCACCTTTTGGCTGCTGAATAGTGTTTTCAGAACAAGAGTTTTTCCAGATCCACCGTTGCCAACAACATCAATGCTGAAGAAAGAGTTAACATCTGCATCGATCACCCACATATGAAGGAAACCAAGATCTACCATGATATGATTTTTTCACAGCAGTAACATACAGACTATAGTATCCTTCTTATAACACAAAAAAGAACGCTCAGAGATGACTGAATGTATATATTTGAATGAATAACAAGAACTTTTCCCCTCAATTCAATTGATTCTTCAAGCAATACTAACAGTACGCAATCCTTAGGACTGTGAGTAAGCAACCATAAATTAGAAAACTCCAAAGCATTCCCAACTCCAAAGCATTCCTAACTTGTAACTTAGGCTTACTACTGCAGCCTACTTATAGTGGTACTGATTATTCAATTGTGATGCTCAAATTGCATTACAGAGCAATGCCCGATTTTCTTATCTCTCCTATACCGATTGGAATAAAGATGAAAGTTAAAGATATTTCTTTTCCTCCAGTGTAACCATTGGAATAAGCAAAAGGTTGAATTTTGGTACAGAAATCACTTCTGTAAAGAGAAAGATAAGACCTATTTACTTCAGTGAAAGTAAGCTTCTTTACCCCACCACCATAAATATGGGCACAAAAGAGATTAAATAATGAATTGGAGGTCTTTCTTTTATGTAAAGAGAAAGCACATTTCTATCTTTTTTCGTTGTTCGAAGACAAAGATGAGCACGGAGCAGATTCCAAGTGAGGAATGGGAGAACTTTGTTTAGGCAAAACGCATACAATGAACTTTATTATTTGTATCTCACTAGCTTAAACATAACTTTCTGGGGATCAATGAACTTTATTATTTGCATCTCATTAGCATAAACATAACTTTCATGGGAAACCTTTAGTTGTTATTTCTCAAAATGTTTTATAATGTATATACTATTTTATTTATTATTATTATTATTATTTTATTTTATTTGAAATATATATATGTTAAGTGTATTTTGAAAATTGAACAAAAAAAAAAATTGGAAAAAAAAAAATTAAAGTAAATTGGGGTGGATATGTTATTTAAAATTAAATGAAATCAGTTCTTTTAATGATTCATGAAAAAAATCATAAAATATTTATTTAACAAGTTCCATGTGTTTTTCATAAAATTGTCTAAAAATTATGGTAATATGTGTAGTGCAAATCCAAAGGAGTGTTTAATGACTAATCTTGATGGACACGTGGTGGGAGGATATGTAGTTTTTAGGCCTCAGGGCACCAAAGCATGCCCCCATATTGTTTTCATGTCAAACGCACATGACAAGCACCTTGGTAGGAAAAAAATTGGGAGGTGTGATCCCCTTGAGTGAGGGCGCACCCAACCAAGATTCAAAAAACCGAATGTTGGGGTTTCCACATGGGCATGGAACACATGATTATATGTTAGTTTGGGTGGCACAGACGCCACAATGACGCGACAACATGAGGTAGCATGTGGAGGAACGATGGAAAAAATAGATTGAACAACACAAAGTCACATGGTGGCCTAATCGTGCAATGGTAGTGCATAATTAGAACGAGGGCAAGATAAAATGGGATTGTGATCATGGTGGATATTGGTAGCCACCCGCCTATTCCACCTAGACCTCCAGTTGGTTCATCAGTTTCCTTTTTTATAGCAGCGTTTATTATTTTTAGCAGTTTTTCGGGTCTCGAACTTCCGAAGCAGTTTGACATCCTAAACGACTTTTTTTAAGGTATGCAATAGGTTCGTAGTAGTAGGCAAGGTCTTGCAAAAAATCATGTAGTACTCGGAGAGATGTTTCCAATGAGGTATAGTGTACGCAAAAGAAAGATAAGATGACCAAGTTACGACCCCAGGAAGTTGGCTTCCCAACTAACCCCAACGGGGCGCACAAACTCTTGGTGTTCCATCTCCTATGGTTAAGGTTTTGGTTGTTTAGGGTTTTCTCTTGTTGTTCAATAATTAAAATGCCTTTGAGTCTCATTGTAACACAGTTCAAAGGCATGTAGCTGCCACATCTCCTCTCAGAGATAAACTACCATCGCTCGAGCTAGTTTATTTCCATTCTGTCTGTAAGCATCTTTTAGTTCCTTGATATTAATGAAATGAAGTGTTATTTCTACCGCATCTCTGTATTTATGGGTATATCTGTATTGTATTGCATTCATGTGGTATCAGAGCAGTCTGATCTTTCTCTGTTTTTCTTTGCATGTCCCCAACGAGGTCAGGGTATAAGGAGTTATGGCTCAAACTGGTTGAACCTTTACAAGACTAGCCTCACAAACGCTTATGACCTCCCATGGCAGAAAAAAAGAAAGACGAGGGAGCAGGTGATCCTTTCAAAATATTGCTCGAAGAAGCCCTCGAGCGACAAAGGAACGCGGTGATGGACAACTTTGCCCATATCCTTTAGCAATACCCACAAGTGACAAATCTTCATCCAATAGTCACTCTGGAGGTGCCACTCCCTTCAAGGTATAATTCAAATTTTACTCTGGAGATAGATGGTTAAATATGTTGGAAGGATATTTTTCATTTCATGATTTTTCCAATAGGGAAAAGATTACTTTTGCGCTCTTCAAAGCCACCCCCCCCATGTCAATGATTGGTGGGAAACCTATTTCAAACATAGGGACGAGAGAGAACCCTCACTTTTTTCAGCTGCACCCACTTGGAATTTTTTCCAAGATGCCATCAAGGAACAATATTACCCTGTGGGGAGCTATGAGGAAAAGTACATACAATGGACCACGCTGCGGCAACAAAGGGATCAAAATGTACATGAGTTGATGAATATGTTCCATAACCTGTGCAAAAATTTGGGTATCAAATATTCAGAGAAACATTTTGTGTTCAAGTACCATAGTTGTTTACACAAATACATTCATGAGGAAATGGAGTTCCTCGACATCACCTCGCTTGGTGCATCATATCGATATGTTGTCAAGATTAAGCATAAATTTAAATAAAAGAAGTGATAGTTTGGATTTGTGAATCTGAAGCAAGGGAAAGGCACCCCCAAATTTTAAAACAAAGGAAAAATCCAAGGCGGGGTGACCAAGGACAACCCATTGAAGTCGCAAACAAATAAAAACATCATGAAGACAAAGAAGGACATGGGAGACTAGTGTGAGTTCCATAAGAGCCCCACTCACAACACAAGTGAGTGTCGAGCCAAGTAGTCACTGGTGGCCAAGCTGAAGGCTTCCGAATCAGATGCATGTTCCAACTCTGAGTCATAACCCGATAAGGAGAATGAAAAAGGGAAGCAGCTTATTGACGTGGAGCCCAGTGCCACCATTTCCACCACCAAGATCGAGAAGTATGAGCCTGCATATCTAGAGGGAGGGAGCGCCTCTTCCATTTCCAGATGTCGGTGAAGGTTTCTTTGTTATATTTCATTGTCGATAGCGATAGCTAAAAGAAACTCATTTCAGTAGAGGTAGTGAAGCGACTGGGCCTACCAGCCATAACACACTTATAGTCATACACTATCTGGTGGCTTCACCAAAGATGAGATCTCCGCATAAGCCAATAATGTCATCTTCCCTACAACATCAAGCCCTTCACAAATGAGGTACTATGTGATGTTACTCCTCTTGAAGTTTGTGTTGTATTATTAGGCCAACCATACTTGTGGAAGCAACATGTTGTGTATGAGTCTAGGCCTCGCAATGTTATTATTACTTTGGGCAATACGTTGTATAGGATACCAGAGGTAGCATTGCCTACCACCATCTCTTTGATCACTGCGAAGCATTGAAGTAAGATCATTTCCCAAATCCAATTTTTTTTTTCCTTATGATTCGCCCTCACAAAAAGAAGAATATTGTGGCCACGACCTCTAGACAGGGCTTCCCTTCGCGGCACTAATAAATGGACAAGGTCGTGGAGGAGTACTGGGAACTCTTCACCTCAATCAGAGGGGTACCTCTACACTGTCAGGTCAATGATCCATGTGGATATTGGTGGCCACCCACCTATTCCATTTGGACCTACACCATCAGTTCTTTCAGTTTTTCAATTTCAACACAACTTACTATTTTTAGCAGTTTTTTGGGTCATGAACTTCCGGAGCCATTTTGAGACCCTAGTGATCCAAGTGGATATTGGTGGCCACCCACCTATTACATTTGAACCCCCACCATTGGTTCTTTCAAATTTTCAGTTTCATCACAACTTACTATTTTTAGCAGTTTTTCGGGTCCTGAACTTCCGGAGCCATTTTGAGGCCCTAAACGACGTTTTTTTGGCAAACGGGAGCAACACGGGCGTATAAACCAATTTTTATCACTCAAAATCTGGATTCCTCAGATAGATATTTCTAACAAGGTATGATGCGCGTCAAAAAGAGATCGTATGCCATAGTTATGTCCCCGGAAAGATTGATGTACCAATTTACCCCAACGGGGCCCGCAATTTTGGCGCTTCATCTCCTAGGGTTAGGTTTTTGGATGTTTATGGTTTTCCATTGTTTCTAAACAATAAATAGGCCTTCGAGCCTCATTGTAACACAGTTCCGAGGCCTATATCCGCCACATCTCTTCTCAGAGATAAGCTACTAGCGCCCTAGCTAGTTTATTTCCATTATGTTTGTAAGCATATTTATGTTATTTGATATTAATGAAATGAAGTTTTATTTCTGCTGCATCTTTGTGTTTATCTCTATTTCTGTATTTTATTTCTTTCCTACATAAATCCAGATTAGTGGTATCAAAGCGGTCTGCTCTTTCTCTACTTTTCTTTGCATGTCCCCAACAAGGTCAGGGTATAAGGAGTTAAAGCTTGATCTAGTTGAACCCTTGCAATATCAACCTCGCAAACCCCGATGATCTTCCATGGCGGAAGAAAAGAAAGATGAGGGATCAGGAGATCCTTTCAAAATATTGCTCGAGGAGGCCCTCGAGAAACAAAGGAACATGATGATGGATAAATTTTCTCAGATCCTTCAGCGACTACCCACCTACGACACATCTGCATCCAACAACCACTCTAGAGGTGCCAATCCCTTCAAGGTACAAGTAAAATTTGACATTCCCATATTGGAAGGCCAGATAGATGCAGACATTGTAGATATATGGTTGAATTTGCTGGAAGGGTATTTCTCGGTCCATGATTTCACGGACCGAGAAAATATTATTTTTTCACTCCTCAAAGGCATCCCCTATGTCAATGAATGGTGGGAAACCTACTGTGAGCAGAAGGACGAGAGGGAACCCTCTCTATTCTTGGCCACACCCACTTAGAATTCGTTCTGAAAGGCATTAAGGAAAAATATTACCCTGTGGGGAGCTATGAGGACACGTACATCCAATGGACCACACTACAGCAACAAAGGGATCAAGATGTGCACGAACTGACGAATTTGTTCCATACCCTGTGCACAAAGTTGGGTATTAAAGATTCGAAGAGAACTTTTGTGCTCAAGTACCACAGTTGTCTACACAGAAAAATTCAAGAGGAAATGGAGTTCCTCGACATTATCTCTCTTGGCACGGCATATCGCTATGTCGCAAAGATCGAGCAAAAATTTAAGCAGAAGAAGCGAGACTTTCGATCCGCGAATTCGACGCTAAGGAAAGGTGCCCCCAAACCACAAAACATGGGGAAATCCAAAATGGGGCGACTCAGAACAACACTACAAATCCAAATAAGGACATGGGGAAGTGGTGTTCATTTCATAACAGCCCCACTCATAGCACAAACGAGTGTCGGGACAAAGAGTCGCCCGTGGCTGAACCAAAGGCACCCGAATCAGGTGCACATTCTGATCCTCAACCAGAACCAGACAAGGGCTATGACAAAGGGAAGTAGATCATTTATGCAGACCCCAGTGCCATTCTTTCCACCACCAAGCTCCATAGGGAGGATCTCGAGGATATAGAGGAGGGGGGGTGCCTCTTTCATTTGCAGATATGGGTTAAGGGTTCTCCACTGCAATTTCTTGTCGATAGAGGAAGCCAAAAGAACCTCATTTCAGCAGAGGTCATGAAGTGGCTCGACCTATTGAACATAGCACACCCACAGCCATATACCATTGGGTGGCTTCACCTAGGGACATATCTCCACGTCCACCAACAATGTCACCTTCTGTACAACATCAAACCTTTCACGGATGAGGTATTGTGTGATGTTTCTCCTCTTGATGTAGCTGATGTATTATTAGGCCAACCATACTTGTGGAGGTGACATGATGTGAATGAGTCTAGGCCTTTTTTTATCGTTATTAATTTTGGAAATAAATTTTACAGGATACCGGAGGTAGTTCCGCCTCCTGCCATCTCCTTGACTATTGCAAAACAACACGGTAAGATTGTTTCTCAAACCAGGAAATTTATTTTCCTTACAACTCGCTCACAAGGAAAGAAGAAGATTGTGGCCACAACCTCATAACGAGGCTCCCCTGCATGACTGCAGCAGATGGAAAAAGTCATGGAGGAATACGAGGAAATTTTCTCCTCACCCACAAAGGTTCCTCTACAATGTCAAGACAAGCACTCCATTGATCTAACCCCTGGCGCATCACCGCGTGATGTTGACATACCTCATGCAACTACATAAAAAAATTCACATACCTCATGCAACTACACAAAAAAAATTCACACATGTACTTTCTAAGGAAACCAAATTTATTGAATGCATCTAACACGTCCGCCAGTAGGGTCCAAGACATCTTGAACAAATCCAATACCAAGTTCAGCAGAATTTTCCTCTCATGGAGGAACTTAACGAAATGGGGACCGTTTCTTCCTAAGGAGGGAGGAATGATCCAGGTGGATGTTATTGGCCACCCACCTATTCCATTTGGACTTGCACCATCAGTTCTTTAAGTTTTTCAATTTCAGCACAACTTACTATTTTTAGCAGTTTTTCGAGTCATGAACTTCCAAAGCCATTTGGAGGCCCTAATGATCCAGATGGATATTGGTGGCCACCCACCTATTCCATTTGAACTCCCACCATCATTTCTTTCAATTTTTTTAGTTTTAGCACAACTTACTATTTTTAGCAGTTTTTCAGGTTTTGAACTTCCGGAGCCATTTTGAGGACCTAAACTACATTTTTTAGGAAAAACGGGAGAAAAATGGGTTAACAGACTAATGTTGGTCACTCAAAAATTTGATTCCTCAGATAGATCTTTCTAACGAGGTATGATGCATGCGTCAAACATAGATTATATGCCAAAGTTACGTCCCGGGGAAGATTGATGTACCAATTTACCCAAACGGGGCCCACATTTTTGGCGCTTCATCTCCTAGGGTTATGTTTTCGAATGTTTAGGGTTTTCCATTATTTATCAACAATAAATAGGCCTTCGAGCATCATTGTAACACAGTTTCGAGGCCTGTAGCCACCACACCTCTTCCCAGAGATAAGCTACCAACACCCTAGCTAGTTTATTTCCATTATGTCTGTAAGCATATTTTTGTTATTTGATATTAATGAAATGAAGTTTTATTTCCACTGCATCTCTATGTTTATCTTTATTTCTGTATTTTATTATGTTCCTGCATAAATCTAGATTAGTCAGTCACCCCATCGATCTAGATCGATCACCCACATCTGGAGGAAACTAGCATCTGCCATGATATGATTTTCTCATCGCAGTAACATACAATATCCTTCTTATAACAAAAAAAAACTCTCAGAAATCACTGAATGCATATATTTGAAAACCTCTCGAGGATAAAAAGAAATTTTCCCCTCAATTCAATCAATTCTTCAAGCAATAATAAGAGTACAAAATACTTAGGAGTGTGAGTAAGCAACCATAAATTAGAAAGCTAACTCCAAAGAATTCCTAACTTGTAAATTAGGCTTACTATTAAAACCTACTTATAGTGGTACTTATATTACATTTCAGATTCATGGACGATTTTGAAACATCTCACATCACAGTTGGAATAAAGATGAAAGTCGAAGAATTTTATTTTCCTATGTTGTCACCGTTGGAATATGAAAAATGTGGAATTTTGGTGCATAAATTATTGCTAGAATAAGTATGTGTGGAGGAACTTTGTTTGATGTGATGTGGGAATAAATGACATATTGTGTGTTTATTTTATGTAAAGAGAAAGATAAGACCTATTTACTTCAGTGAAAGTAAGCTTCTTTACCCCACCACCATAAAGATGAGCATAAAAGATATTCAAATAATGAATTTGAGGTCTTTATTTATGTAAAGAGAAGGCTTATTCATATATATTTCGTTGTTTTAAGATAAATATGAGCACGAAGACGATTCCAAATTAGGAATCAGAGAAATTTGTTTAGGAAAAGCAAAACATGATATGACTATTTTGAAAATGTATACAGTGAACTTTATTATCATTGAAAAAATAAAATAAAAAAATTGAAAAAGAGAAAGCCGAAGTGAATTGAAGTGGATATGTTATTTAAAGATAAGTGAAATTATTTTTTTAATAATTCTTGAAAATTTTTAAAAATATTTATTTAACAAGTTCCATGTGTTTTTCATAAAATTTTGTAAAAATTGTGGTTATGTTTGTAGTGAAAATCCAAAAGAGATCTTAATGACTAATCTTCAAGGACATATGGTGGGAGGATATGTACCTATTATGCCTTAGGGCATCAAATCATGCCCCCATCTTGTTTTCATACCAAACACATTTGACAAGCACCTTGACAGGTAAAAAATTGAGAGGAGTGAGCACCTTGAATGAGGGCACACCCAACCGAGATTCAAATGTTGGGGTTTCCATATGGGCATGAAAGCACATGTTTATATATTAGGCGGCGCAAACACCACAATGACACAACATGACCAAGCGACAAACTCATGTGCATAAGGAGAGAAGTCAGTCTAAACGACATGAGGTAGCAAGTGAAGTAATGATGGATCAAATATAACGAACAACTGAAAGTCACATGGTGGCCTGATGGGGCAATGGTAGCACATAGTTAGAATGAGGGCAAGCTAACATGAGGCGAGTCGACTGCAAAACATGCGATTCAACCAACCAAATGGACATGAAAAGTGAAGGGGTGTGGGGTGTTGAACCATTGCAACACGATATATATATATATATAAAGTGATGGAAAACCAAAGTGGAAAGGTGGATCAAGTGGAGTTCACAAAAAATGAATCGAGAAACAGAATCGAGGGAGTAGTGATGGGATCTTGGGCAAGTTTTATATAAGGTAGAGCATTTAATGAGTCGAGATGAAAACCAAATGAGGGAACCGAGACAAGGTTGGATTGGGATGACCCAGGGTGGTTAAACGATTCAGTCGGATATGTTTTTGGCTTTCTATCTATGTTGGAATTTTTCATATTGTAATGAAGGAAACATAACTCAAATTGTGTTGGGTATTGTAATATTTTACATTATTATAAAATAAGAGAAGGTTGGTGGGTTGTTTCATATGAAAACTATGCACATGTGTTTGATGGAATATTTTTGTGGATTGTGTATATTGCAATTATTTATGCTGTATGGAGATCTTGAAATATGCTTAATTTTTCTAAATTGATAAAGTTGTGAATTTGTTAAGTAACTAATATAAAATATAAACAAAAGTAGCATATTGTGAGGCGTGGTCTGGGTGGATTAACATTGTGCTACACTAGACATTTTTGAAACACTCCAGTGTTGCATACTCAAGGGGTCACATTGCACTGAGCATGCCTTGTAACCATTCGGAGCCCCTGGGTTCATGATAGGTGGTATTAGAGTAGTTAAACAATACAACCAAATGGATACGTGAAATAAATGTGGCATGTTACCTTTTTTGGTTCTTTTTCACATGGATATTCTTATATGAGAATTTTTTCTTTGGGGAAGGAATAAGAAAATCGAAGGCACATGTTATGATTTGTGAACATAGAGATCAATAAGAGGGAAGCAATGAGACTTGTTGATATAGGTGCCTCACCCAACTTCTGTTGGGTGTGGAGCCTGATTATCTTCTTTATTTTGTATCACAACATTGGACCCCTGTTATTAATGGGGTGGAAATGTCGCCCGTAATTAAACGCTGCCTGGGGGGTCCAAGGGGGGGCGACTGCAACTTTATGTTCGGGGGCAGTGCCCTTGAAGCTAAAAAGATATGTAAAATTGCCTTGTAAAATTATTTTAGTTTCTAGTCAATCTGGGCCATTCATTAAGCGGATGATCTTACGGTAAAAGTTATGTTTAATTTAGGGTTTTTTTCCCTAGAAGGAAACCCCTCGTTTTGTATGAGGGTATTGTATTACGACTGTGTATTTTATGTGTATTCTCAGAGCAAGAAACATATAGGGAGACTGTGAGAGAGAACAGAGGATATTATAGCGGATCTGCTGTAGGTTGTGTCTCTTCATTTTGCTGGATAATATAAAGGAAGGACTTGCTGTTCAAGGTGGACATAGCCCAAATTGGGTGAACCACGTATATATGTGTCTCTCTAGTATATGTGTTTTGTGTGCTTGTGTTTTCTTCATATTTTATGTGTTGCATTGCTCTGTAATATATAATTTTTCTAAAAAATTCATGAACAAAAGTTTGGCATAGTAATTTGGGTTGTAGGTAGTTGCAGGTAGGACTGTAGTGAAGGCTGCAAACTTTGAGGCTAGAAGAATGACATGATTGGAAACCGATGTGTCAGTTCAGATTGATGCATGGAAGGGGTTGTTGGATTTCACAGTGTTGAATATGAATTATTTTGAGGTGATATTGGGATAGGATTCCTTGAGAGTAAATCGTGTGGTTTTGATACCATGGATGGATCAAATCATTATCTTGGGTGGAAAAAAGACATGGGTTTTGCACACAATAGCATGGAATATGAAGGGAGGTGTGCATATTTTCTCTACACTAAGTATGAAGAGATTAGGATTATGGCCAAAGCTCATTTATATGCAATAATTATTAAGGAAGTAGGAGATTATGGGATATAGATGACTATTCCATTCAAGCTTTCTGAGTTTCCAAGGACATATGAAAGTAAGATGATGAATGAGCTATCAAGAGTAATCCCACTATGAGAATAGTTAATCGTCACATTGAGCTTGAGCTTGGTGCTCCACCACTAGCATGAGCTCCTTACAAGTTATTAGGTCTAGAGTTGGATGAGTTGAGGTGTCAATTGAAAAAGCTAATTGATGAAAGGATTATTCATCATTCTTTTTATTCTTATGGTGCAACAATACTCTTTGAGAAGAAGAAGGATAATAATGAGTTGAAGATGTGCCTTGAATACTAAGATTTGAACAAGCATATTGCGATGAACCAATACCCCCTTCCACTAGAAATAGATTGCTTTGAAAAGTTAGCTAAGGCCAAGGTATTCTTAAAGCTTGAATTGAGATAGGTTCACTATTAGGTTGGGATAGTAGAGGGTGATGAAGCAAAGACAACCATGTAATGAGGAATGGAAGTTATGAGTTCTTAATTGTGCCTTTTGGCCTTTGTAATGCTCCTACTACATTTTCAACCTTGATGAATGAGGTATTTCATTTGTTCTTGGAAAATTTTGTCGTTGTATACTTCAATGGTATTATAATGTTCAACGATGATATGGATGAGCGTAACGATCACTTGGTACAAGTCTTTGAGGCATTATGGAAGCATTAGGTGTACTTGAAGAAGTTGAAGTACATGTTAACTTAGAGGGAGATACCATTTATGGACCATTGGGTTGGTCTAGGATGTATTCACATGGGCCTTTAGAAGATAAAGGATATAGTAGATTAGGAGGAGCCTTACAATGTTCATGATGTGGGGCTCTTTGTTGGGATGACTAATTACTACTGAAAGTTCCTATCAGGATATTCAAAGATAAAATTCCCCTTCACAGAGTTGCTGAAGAAAAATATACCATGGAAGTGGACAGAGAAGCGTAGACTTCTATCTGAATAACTCAAGCGTAAGATTGTGACAACTCCCATGTTGAAACTTCTAGATTATGAGAGATCATTTTAGGTGTAGACAAATGCATATAATTTCATCATTAGAGGAATTTTATGCAAGACAATCACCTAATAGACTTCGGGAGAAATAAGTTACAAGATTTGGAGAGGAGGTATCTCATGCATGAAAAGGATATGAAAACAATGGTGCATTTTCTATAGGTATGGAGGCACTAATTATTGCGAAAACCATTCATGGTGAAGAAAAATAACATAGCGACAAAAAAAAATTCGTCACTGGAGAAGGATCGCTGGAAATAATTTTTTGTCGAGTTTGACATGACTACTGAGTGTAGGTCAAGGAAAATCATTATGGTTGTGGATGCCTTGAGTGGGAAGGAACACTTAGTACCACTTGAGGAAGAAGAAGCCCTACCTACACCAGGAGAGAGGTAGATTCATTTTGTTGAGGAATTGCAGAGAATAACTTGTGAAGGGTATAGAATGACACTACGATAAAGAACATAACGAAGCAGATGCAGGAAGGAAAGATAAGGAAATTATTGTTGTAGGATGATCAATTTTTCTATGGATCACCCATCTATGTTCCTAAAGTAGGTATACTAAGGAGGGAAATCTTGAAAGAGTGTCATGAGTTGCCTTGGGCTTGCCACCGAGGACAAGAAATAACATTTGCATTATTGGAGAGAGGATACTTTTGGGGAAACATGAGGTGAGATGTGGAAGAGTATGTTCAAACTGGCAATATATGATAGGATAATAAGTCAAATACTAGAGGGCAAACAATATTGTTGCAACCTTTACCAAATCTAAACAAATCTTGGTGAGCGTGATGGAATTCGTCTCACAGTTGCCAATGGTGCAAGGGTATCATGGGGTGTTGGTTGTTGTATATAAATTCTCCAAGTATGCCATATTCATGCCAATGAATGCATCATGCAGTGTAGAGGAGACAATAGGAAAGTTTTCGAAACTGCGGTGAGGTATTAGTGTCTTGCATTAAGTATTGTACCAGACGAAGATGCTAGGTTCATGGGGAAGCTTTGGACCTCATTATTCAAACTTGTGGGGTTGTAGCTGTTGCATCGTTATAATTTTCATTAGAAAACAAATAGATAGATCTGTATCAACTTTCGGTCAATTCAATTGTGATAAAAATATGTTACATTTCAATCATCAATTGATGTTGGTAAACATTTGAAGCGTAATGCAGTGTATATGCAGTGTATGGTCTCTAATTCTATCTATTGAAAATGAACATGAAAGAAGATTCTAATATTGGAAATAATTGCAATTTAACTACTGTAACATAGTCAAAGTTCTAAACACCTTTAAACCCTCATAACCATGTGAATATTTGTCATAAATGAATTAAAAAAATTCAAAGTTATTTTATCGAATAGGAATCAAATATCTATTCAATTGGAAGGTTCATATGAATAGCTTGCACCATGTTAATACACCACACCAAACTGTAATCAAATGAAATTGAAAACATGCACTATAAATCAACTACAACTAACAAGAATTATAAGCATTAAAATAAGCATAAAGTTAAACTAATTATACCTAAACAAAACTAAGAGAAGAAGAGAAACAAGTCCTTTACATAGGAGGTTCTCTCGACTTTATGAGTCATTGGTAAAGAAAGTACTTAATTGAAGTTAAATCAACACATACATTGACAAAGAGCAACTTGTTGTTTGATATTAATCAAAGGAAAACATATAGATTTTCCACATTTGATTCATAAACATATTCTTAACACTTAGCCTCTCCTTTGTCTTCTTCTAACTCCAACCTCTTCCAAATGTCTGATATAAGAGAAGAGAAGAAGAGAAACAAGTCCTTTACATAGGAGGCTCTCCCGACTTTATGAGTCATTGGTAAAGAGTCTACTTAATTGAAGTTAAATCAACACATACATTGACAAAGAGCAACTTTTTGTTTGATATTAATCAAAGGAAAACATATAAATTTTCCACATTTGATTCATAAAAATATTCTTAACACTTAGCCTCTCCTTTATCTTCTTCTAACTCCAACCTCTTCCAAATGTCTGATATACTCTCATATTTATACATATAACTCATCCTTCATAAATAAAAAGAGAGATTGCAACAAGATAGAACAAATTCTTAAATAAGTGATTTACAACTAACTTATCTTAGATGTAGGATAATGAAGATTATGTAAAAATATTATGGAGATTATGCGAGAATTATATTTAGATCAGATAAATATTAGAAGAAGGTCAAATGAAATCAAAACAACAATTTAAAAAATAAATACTTTTGAAATCTCATCCAAACATCCCCATTTTATACTATTTGAAAATTATGTACTCAATTCGCCTAAACAAACATATTATACACAAAACCCTATTTTATATTTTCTTGATTCATCTTAATCAAATTTTAAATGACATGTCAAGCTAGAAAAAAACAAAGAAATAAAAATCTCCCGTGATATGATTTTCTCACCACAGTAATATACAAAATCCCTCTAACAACACGACATTTATACTATTTGAAAATTATGTGCTCAATTCGACTAAACAAATATATTATACATAAAAACCATATTTTATATTTTCTTGATTCATCTTCATCCAATTTTAAATGACGTGTCAAGTTAAAAAAAAAAAATCAAAATCTCCCGTGATATGATTTTCCCACCACAGTAATGTACAAAATCCCTCTCACAACACGACAAAAACACGTAGAAACAACTGAATACATATATTTAACAAGGGAAGTTGCAGGGCAACAAGTCCCTGCCCTAAGAGAAGCAAGCCCTTCCGTAGGAAATTCTCGTTTTGTTATCCTTGTCTGGATCCCTCAACTTTGTCAAATAATTGTTTCACCGGTTAAGATTGGGCTGTCAAGTTCTTATCATGACTAATTTTAGCGAGATCGGACCAGTGCCTTAATAATAAAATATGGAGATACTGCAAATTGAAAATTCAAATAAGAAGCTTCCTAATATTTTTGCGACTTAATAAGTTCATGAAATAAAGAATTTGAGAATACCACTGATGCATACATATATATACACAAACTCTCTCTCTATTGCATTCTAATGATTAGATAAATCATATTAATTAGCAACGCGATCCATGCGTTTTAATAGACATAAGATTCTGGAAATAGTACGGCCGTAGTAACTGATTTTGTATTTACCAATTTAGTCAAATATTTGCTTCACAAATTCGGACAGAAGAAAGTCGTCGGTATTGGGCGTTAAACTCGTTTTAAGTTTTAACAAGATCAAACCAGTTTTAACAAGATCAAACCAGCGATTTGACTAAAATTGGAGATCTTGCAAATTGAAAATTCAAATTAGACGCTTCAGAGTGAACATTATCAAGAGATAGGGAGCATATAACATCACGATCACGAAAGCCAAGATCTAGGATCATGCTCTTGATGTTCACCACCTGGAACCGAAACTTCTGCTAGCTAAGGATATTATAGAACACATGGGAATGTAGTGGACCCCACATGAAGGCCATGCGCCTTATTACTCCGTTCCCCAAAACAGCCATGCAAGACATGGATCATGCCACGTGATTACTTGAGTATGGGTTCAGGTTCATAAGCTCAATGGCATTTGATTTCGTTGATCTGGGCATTCATGGTCGTGAAAATGACCATATGGCGCCCCTGGCCTCCCCTGCACTCAAATAAATTCAAGGTGAACCTGCTCCTCTGCAGCCTGGAGGGCTTGGACCAGAGTGGGGACGTTGAGGGTTCGAAACTCGGGGTGAATGTGAAGGGCCCCTCGAAAGGAACATTGGGTTCACGTTTCAGGCCGAATGTTAAGAAGGACAGCAGCACCGAACAGTGTGTTGGGGAAAATGGGGTTGTAGAGTGGAATGAGGAGTTTGATTAACTTACATTACCTCGGGGACTTTGTCCTTTCAGTCTACAATGTCATCTGCAACATCCTGTTCTTCTAGTTATACTAGTGAGTCCACCTCCAATAGCTCATATTTCTGTACAAAGATAGTTCTTCCATTCGTACTGCTAAAACACAAGGGGATTCTCATCATGTGGGTTGTGGAGGGAGCATGGAAATGAGCTGCTGGCGATCGAGATTTACATGAAAAATTGACCTCCACATCCGTTTGAAAAACGGGTACTAACTATGCACTTTTTGTTTATATTGAACAGTGTTATTTTCTACTTTTTGAACATGTTTTGATATCTGCAGTGTTATTTTCTCCTTTTTTAACATGTTTTGATATCTGCAGACTCTAAAATGGAGATAAAGCCGACTTTGAATTGCTGTCTTTACCAAAATTGGGAATTGTTGTCTTTACCAAAACTGGGAAGGTATGCATAGTTATAAAAACACAAGGTATGCATAGCTATAAAAAAACAGAGAAAATATATGAAAAACTTCAGTGCATCCAAAGATGATGCAGTGATATATATATATATATATATGTATGTGAGAGAATTTATCACAGTAAGAAATAGACTTACAGCTTACTTACAGCTTTCTACCTTTTGAAGAAAACTGTTTTTTTCATGCTTTCTGCCTTTTGAACTGCTTTCTGCCTTTTGATCAACAACTGTTTTCTTCGTTCTGCCTTATACCTCTTGAACAACGGTTTTCCTTTTCAATTGTTTTCAACTGCTTTCTGCCTTTTGAAGAACTGTTTTTTTCGTTCTGCCTTATACCTCTTGAACAACGATTTTCTGCCTTATAGACTTATTGCTTTCTATCTTTGCTTTCTTCCTTCTTTCTGCCTTTCGAACAATACTGTTTTTTTTCCTTTTGAACATGTTTGATATTGTTGGGGAATTGATGTTTTTGAACATGTTTGATATTGCTAGGGAATTTATGTCTTTGCCAACCTTTCCATTGCCAACTTTGCCATTGTGATCTGATGAAATTTGCAGAGGAGAAAAAGGAATTGTCGTCTTTTCCAACCTTGCCATTGTCATTTCCAACTTTGCCACTTAATTTGGCTATCTAACTTGAGGCGATGTTAGAAAATACGCTGGAACTGGATCAATAGAAACTGGTTCCTGGTCATCAACTTCAACTAGCTGTGATGCTGCGGGGGCAACTGGGGCAACTTAATCAACGGGTGAAGCTTCGACTAGATTGCATCAATTGGAACTAGAAAAAATGCAGCTGTATCATAAACTGAAACTGGATAACTGGATCATCTGCTGCTTCACCAAAAAGAGAAATTAAACCCGTCCAATTACCTCAACTAGTTTTCAGGGTTTTCCTCAAGGCAAACAGAGGCCTGATGGAGCAAGAAGGCAAACACAGACCTGGAAGAGAAAAAGGCCTCAGCTCGCCACTTGTATCCTTGACTACGCCACTTGTATCTTTGCGTAATCTATGCTCGCCACATGCGTAATATATGCTTGCCACTTTGCATCCTGTGCATTGTCATGCTACTGGCTTTCATATAAACGTTTTCATATTAATCAAAGTAAGATACAAGAAAAATAAGCGCTCAGTGACGACAGTTCAAAATAATAGACATAGTATAAAGGGATAGGCGATAAAATAGTGAGGCATTTAATATTTTCCAATTAATGCTAGCATTAATTTGTAGTTCACAACGAGATGGAAAGAGTTAGCTGATATGAATGAAATTTATTAAAAATATTATGAATAGAGCTAAAGAATAGTACGTGCGTCTCGGGAAGAGGCCAAATAAGATGAACATTTATCTTATTGGCTTTCAAATTATTTAGACAATTTGATTGGTTGTTAAACGGTCTGTAAACTGCAGGCACTTAAAAAGTTTAGGTTAATGAAAATGGAAACTAATGCTAAATAAAATTTCGATTACAATAGTCCCTGCCATGCCGCAGGCGGCAGGGACTAAAAATACCTGGAGGATAACAAGATATCCTTGAAATTTTCCGGTGAATTCAATTGATTCCTCAAACAATACAAGCAATTCTAATAATAGTACGAAAGCCTTAAGCCTGTGAGTAATCGACCGGAAATTATACCGCTAATAGTGCAGCCTACTAATTATTCAATTGTGATGGTTAGATTTCATTGTAGAGTCATGATTGATTTTCAAATCTCTCCAATCAGGATTGGAATAAAGATGAAAGTCGAAGAATTTTATTTTGCTTTGGAATAAACAAAGGGTGGAAGTGTCGTAAATAAAGGAGGACCAGTGGAATAAGAATTTATGGAGAACCTTTATTCGATGTGACGTGGCAAGAAATGACATATTGTGTTTCTTTTGTGTCAAAATATAAGACTAGCATTTGCTCCTAAGGGTGCAAAGGTACACCGAAGGAGTAGATTTTGTATTAACTCTTGTGTTTATCAAAGAGTTCGCCTTAGTCGTGCGTGTTTTGATTGAGATTAACAATTGAAATTTTCGAATAAATTAAATGTTAAGAATAATGAAATACTGTTTATAGTTTAAATATATAAAAAAATATTTTATTTTTAATAATTATATGTTAGTTGATTCAAAACTCATAACATCAGTGACCTTATTTTATAAGTCATTTTATTTAAGCTTAAAAAAAAATTAAAAAAAAAAGAAAAATTAAATAAATTAGAAATAAAAATATAAAACATATAAAATAAAAATAAAAATAAAATAAATAAATAAAAATAAGATAAATAAGTAGATAAAAATTAAAATAAAAACGAATAAAATGAAAAATATAAAAATAAAACCAGAATCAAAATCAAATATATAATTGGTCCATATCCATTATGCATATTGTTCACATTTCAATATGTATATAGTTCAATTGATTTCCGCACTATGTGGAATTCCAACCTCAAAATTAACATTTCTAAACAAAATCTTGATATTATATTTTTTTTACATCAAATAAAAATACCTTGTAAAACTAAAAATTAAACTCTGTATAAGATTTCAAGAAATAAGCTTGTCTTTTATCCACTGTATACTTCCATAAATATGTAGAATAGTGACTCCAATAGTTGAGATCATATGAAACATTCAAATAAATATTTAATTAATTTTGATATTTTTAATATTAATTATGGTTCAAATAAATTTAAAATTATTAAAAATTTTATTAAACAAAAATGTTTAAATTTCTATTAAAATTTTTATTAAACAAAAATTGTTTAAATTTCTATTGATATTAAAACTTAGATAAAAAATTATTACCAAAAATGTTGGTGATAATTTTATTAAACAAACTTGTTTAAATATCAAAACGGAGGTGTCGAGTGACAGTCATGAAGTATTGGAGGAACATAAATTCGATTTCTGGGAACTTCTGTTCGAGGGATCCGATGACGTCGATGGCGGCCTCGACCTGAATTTGGAAAGATGGCCATCAATTGACGATTCATGGGTTTTGGATCTTAATCCGACTACTTGGCAGGAGGTGCAGCAGATGGATAACAGCATCGACGCCACTGATTTGTGGCACTTCTGAAAGTGGTCGGATATCCACAACTGAATCTTGTACCGCCGCAGCATTTCAAACTAAAGCGATCTGCCCTCTATGGGGCCGTCTTAAAAGCTCTGTCGAAATCGTCGATATCGGTTGGGAGTGGGGATTACGGCTGAATCAAGGGACTTGAATGGTCGTTAGAATTAAGATTCGGAGACTTTTCAAGCTATTAGATAGTACACCATAATTTTGTCTGATTTCAATTTTGAGAGATTTAGAACACACTTAACACATTTGAATTGTAATATCGATGCATGCTTTCAATTTCTTAACACATTTGAATTGTAATATCAATCCATGGTTTGGGTTGGGTCCCATCATATAAGAGATTCATATTTTACGTAAAATGTGATACAATGTTATTTAAAAATTAGTTTTGATCGCACCAGCTTTGCATGGTAAGTGGTATTTAAGAAATCGTAGTGATGCCATACACTGGGTGACGCGTGTTCCTGAGCGAATTTGGAAAACCGCTTTCATCGCGCATTATCGTTCATGCAAGTAACTCGTGCGATATTCGTTGAATCAAATGAAGCGATGCAACGTGATAACAACCGTTGGATGGGCGCGTGATTTTCTGGCGATTTCAGATAAATCTTTAAATTATTTCTGGCGATCGCTTTGGTGATAGAACGTCCCTGGATTGTTGCTTTAAGCACTAATGTGGAGTTTTTTTTGCTTCTGGGGGTGTGCGTCTCGGCATTCGTACCCGTCTGGACTGACAGAGAACTACACAACAGGGTCTCAACGGGGTCTGTTATCGAGTTGTGTAAATCTGATTCTACACTAGGTTAATCATGAGGAGCTATGGTCATTTCTTGTCCGATTCATAATTATATCGTATTTCAAACTTCATTATCGAGCGACCCAGAAACCCAAAGGGCGATGTGGGCCTCCTTCATGTTTGAGGAGCACATAACCACATTTCAGCAAATTTGAAAAATAAAATTAAGATTATTGTAATGGAGTGAAAGTCTGGCATTATTATTAGGGCCTTTTGGATGTGAATCTTTAAAAAAAAATTAAAACCAGTGCCGAGGAGTCATGTTATTTCTTGCTATCTAACATTCTGTTGTTTTTTTTTATACAAAATTCAGAAAAAAAAACTTACCATCAAAAGTATTTTATTGCGTCCGTATCCCTCGCCATTTGCATTGATATTTCACCAATAATTGAATGTAGTATCAGCCGAATCTATAAATTTACTCGGTGCAACCAGTTCTCCCATTAATTACTTGCTATCTTTCTGAATTCTTGAATCTGCTTTATATTTCCGAGTAAAGATGGTATCCGAGGAAGCAAAAATGACGACTGGTGGAGTAGATAATGAAGGTCCAAGCATTTTAAAGAAGGTGCGAGTTGATTCGTTTGACGTGGAGTCTAGTAGAGTTTCCAAGACGAATCATGGCGGCCAGGTTTGCATGAATACTCCTCTTATTTTTCTTCTTCCGCAAGAGGTTAATAAATTGTTTTTACTGCGACTATTATTTTGGTTGCCTGATTGGGTTTTAAAGCGTTTGAGAGATCCACATCAATTGGGTTTTAAAGCGTCAGAGAGTCCCACAGGCGCTTTTCTGATGCAACCCCTAGAAAAATTCAATCGGGCGCGCCCTGGTTTCGAAAATAGAACCAAGGATTACATTCTGGGAAGGAGTTGTTTACAGAGGAGATTGGTGTCGCGGCAGGAGTTTGCATGTGTAGGAGCTTTCTGTCGAAGGGGGAGTTTGGAGAGGAGATTACTGTTAGCGGCAGGAATTTGCAGAGGGCATTGCTGTCTGAAAAAGGAATTTGAGCATTCTGATATTTAAAGCTTGCTGTCGAAGGAGGAGTTTACCGAGGATATGCTCCAGGCCTGCAAGTTAGCGGGGGTCGATATCCCTTGCTTCTGCTATCATTCCCGCCTCTCTATAGCCGGAAATTACCGTATGTGTCTCGTTGAGGTAGAGAAGAGTTTGAAGCCCATGGCATCTTGCGCCATGCCTGCGCTTCCTGGTAATTTAATGCTTTCGCTCTTTTCCCTTTGGTTTGCCTCAATCCCCAAGCTGTGAAATGCTGCTGGGGAATATGAAGTCAGGCATGAAGATAAAGACAGATAGCCCAATGGCGAAAATGGCAAGGGAAGGGGTGATTTCCCCCAATCCCCACACTATGAAATGCTGCTGGAGGATATGAACTCAGGCATGAAGATAAAGACGGATAGCCCGATGGCGAAAACGACAAGGGAAGGGGTCAGTCCATGGCTTTCGGATCGGATCGCGGGCGTTTCATCGAAACAAAGAGATCAGTGGTGGATAAGAATCTCGAGCCTCTCTTCATTAAACCAGCGTAACTCGTTGTCGAAATTTGACTGCACTGTTCAGATTCTGTCAGTAACGACGAATCTCTACAGTGTCGCTACGAAAAACTCCACAACTCGTTGTCGAAATTTGACTGGTACGTGGGACACTGTTCAGATTCTGTGAGTAACGACGAATCTCTACAGTGTCGCTACGAAAAACTCCACAATAGATAACACCTTCTGTGTAATAAGCCCTATTTAGTTCAATGAATAAGCTTCTTTACCACACCACCATAGAGATAGCATAAAACAGATTCAAATAATGAATGGGATGTGTTTCATTATGTAAAGAGAATATATATATATATATATATATATATATATATATATATGAAAAGAAAGATGAGCTCCGAGGAGATTCCAAGTGAGGAATGGGATAACTTTTCCCCGACAAAGGGAAGCATGATGTGATTATTTTTATTTGGAGAAGGAATACAATGAATTTTATTATTTGTATTTTATTAGCATAAATATGTATATATTTTTTAAAATCAAAACGTATATTTTTAATAATAATATATATATTTTTAATGTTTAATATATTTTGAAAATTAGAAGAAAAAAAAAATTGAATTAAGGTGAATATATTATTGAAAGATGGGTGAAACTATTTTTTTAATTATTCATATTATAAGAATTTATTCAACAAGTTCCATGTGTTGATAGTAAAGTTGTGTAAAATGGATGGTCACATGTCTAGTGCAAATAAAAAGGAGTTGATAATGACTAATCATCATGGACATATGGTGGGAGGATATGTAGAGATGAGATGAGATATTTATTTGATTTCTAAGAGAGAATTATTTATTTTTCAAATCATTTATGGAGGAATGGATTTTTGTCACATTTTAGTCCACAAACGTACATGATGGAATGATATCTAAGGAGTGATTAATTCAACCTACTTTCAATCCTTTTAACAGTAAATTGAAGTTCTATTGATATTAAATGATTGAACATGATTTATGACAAAGGGATCTTCCTCTGCATTTAGAGCAGGGACACACACCATTGTTAATAAAAGGCCTTAAATGCCAACCCCTTTTTTTAAATATTGATTATGCATTACCCTTGTGTTTCCATATTGCTATAACTCCATTATAGTTGTATTTGTGACCCACTATTACCTATTGAATTTCCCACCATTTTTGTCACAATATTATATAAAGCACTACACAAGTGTAATATTGATTAAACCTGCATTTGTGAATACTCTAAAATCAATCAAGTAATTATTACTTACCTAGATGTGTTGTTAACAAAATAACTGTTAAAAAACCATAATAATAAGTGTTTCCATAAAAAATATTTTCATGTGTCATTGCCTACTTGATCCTATCATGCTAATTTTAATTAGCATTTAATTAACATGAAAATATTCACTTATAATTATTAAGTAATATTAGTATATACCTACACTTTTGAATTTGTAATTTTATTTTATTGATATGACTTTTTATTATTTGTTATTATTCAATTCCCAAGGTGTCTTCTCAAATTTACTTTTGGATAAGATATGTTATTCTCTAATTTATTTCTAATTTCAATATCAATATTTCAATTCTCAAGGTTTTTGTGTAGAAAATATAACCATAGGATTCAATATGATCTTATGATGTACTAAAACAAAATATTGAATCCGTTCTACAATTTGCAAAAACAAAGCACGATCGCACAACCACATAAACAAGGGAAAGAAACAATTAATCACACAACACAAGATGTATCTCAGGAAAACAAGCTGCATATAACCCTGCTATCTGTATATTGTATAAAGTCAAGGATCATGAAATAATACAATGCTTTCTCTCTCAAGAGAACTCCTGCACTCTACCAACTATCTCATACTGATCTAGGCAAAATCAGACAAATACTTAGCCAATTCTCTACCTCTGCTCATCCTGCCTTGCTCCTGCATTCCTTAGCCAAATATGATGTATCTTCCATCCCATCCATGCTAAGAGTGAAAGGATGGATCTAATGGATGAGTACCTTGCGACTGGTGCATAAGTCTCATCATATCCAATCCCCTCTGTTATCACTCTCCCCAACTTCCCAAGGCTGGTAGTAGGATTGGAGAAAGGTAACCACAAACCTAAATTTAGGTCAGGTAGCTAGCTCTACCCAGACCAGAGAGGGCTCTCTCTTTGTCACTTTAAGCAGTAAAATGAATGACTGAGTATCTAATGATTTTAGGCTAGGTATATAAGCTTAATAAATAGAATTTGTTTGATGTTTTGACTGTTGGATAGAAAAGTCAGTGAGTGAACTGTGTATAAGGTTTTTAGGTTTGAAATTCAAGGTGAACCTGTACAGAATATGTGAGGCAATATAGGTAGTTTGAAAGCATATTAATTTCTCATTGTGTATAGGATGAAAACGAAGGAGATTTTGAATGAGCATGGAGGTGAATTCATGCAGTTTAGAAGCAAATAAACATAATATGTGAATCTTGTCTAAAACAGAGCATGCATAAACATGAATTATTCTCTCAAACTTATAAGATAAACATATATGAAGAATAATACATGGTATTAATCATAAAATGATAATCATACATGAGAAACACAGATGATCCAAAGCATACCACAAGTATCTCAACACAAATCTTGCAAACCTGTCTCAGATTTCATTCCACAAGTTGATCACAAGAGCTCCACAGCAATATGAGACTATCAAACCCAAAAAAAGTCTAAATAGAGTCTACCTATAAACAATATGGACTATGACACTCCATTAGGTCGAAATCCCATCCAAAATGGATCATAAATGCATAACATGAGTCATTTACAAGTTTCTAAGGAGGTTAGAAATTGTTCCCTGAATTTTAGCTATAAACTAGGAGTGTTTGTCTCTTACATTAATTACAAATTCCTTCATGATAGGAAGCCAAAACCAACCCAATAACTCTAATGAAAACTCATAAGACAAAATTTCCTCGAATTTGTGACCATTTCTGAGCTTGACAAGTGTCATGAGGAATCCAATGTTGATTTGTGACAATTCTGATAGAAGATTTTAAAAACAATTTGCAGAAGGGTGACAAAAATTTGGAGGCACTTTTGAGGTACTTTGAGAGGTCCAAATCCACTTCTAAAAGAATGGTCAACTAGCCCTCTGTGTCTAGTTTATAGAACGTCTTAAATTTTGTAAAATGGATCATGGGAATGCCTTAAAAAGTCCATTCTCCGAGGGTCACTAAAAATTGTAATAGAGAGTCCAAAAAGGAGGTAGAAACATGAAAAATGAGAGGTTTTTGAGGTTTTTCTCCCAAATTACACCTTGTCATGCCATGAGGGTTCCTGATCTATGATGTAATTGTTGAACGTCTGGATTGTCCTTTCTCTGACGTCCTTCTTATCACTTTTTCCTTACTTTCTCATAGGTCCATACACTCCAATCAATGATAAATGTCATGTTTTATCTCAAGGAATGCATTTAAATGATTTATATGTTATATTTATATGCTCTTGTTATTTGAATGGATTTTTGTGACTTGGCTACAGAACCCAACCTATTCTGCAGCTAATCATTGGTTCCATAACTACTTTCATGGTTTGACAGGTTCCGAGGAGAAAATAGAGAAACGAGCCACATGGGCATCTCTAGAATGATTCACACATGGATTTCCTCCTATCTACTTGATCGAAATCGACAGAAAAGGGTGCCTGTGATCATGGTCAAATTCCGGTCAAAGGAGGTAAGCCGAGAGCGAAGAACTCTTGATTTGCTCTGACATAGAAAATCAAGAGTTAACCAATCAAAATCCAATTCTATGTGCCAATTAGAATAGCCATCTGTAGGCATAATTAGCTCATCACAGTTATGTTTTATTCTATTTAAATACTGGTTATGCAGAGACCGAACAATAGTTGTAATTTCTGAAACGATGTGTTTTGCTTTAAACTCTGTTCTTTTCATAATACAAGGATCATGTTCATGGTTCCAGTATCTGGTTAATGCATATATAATCATCTAGGATCTTGACCAATTCTTTTGCAGAGGCCACTTGTATGTGCAATGAGTTTTTTCGTTAATTGTTTTAGTTTAATTCTTGACTCTGTTTTGCCAACTTTCTGAATAGATTAATGTTGTGTTGTAACTTTTAAATCAGTATCATAGAATCAAGTCATGAATGTTTTCTTAGCATCAATGATAGAATGACTGTGTAATATTTTCATTCTTAAAACATCTTAAGAAGGTAGATTTATCTATTTTCCAATTGGATTAAGTTTGAGGCAATAGAACTCACAGTTGTTTAGTTTTATTTCATGTTCTGATATTTACTTTCCTAGATTAAATCCTCAGTCAATTGTATAATTGGATTCTCCTAAAGATCAGGCCAAGAAGGTGACTTGTCATACTTCCAAATTTGGTGCTCGAGTGTTCAACCTATGAAATCATTGAGCTTTTCTTTTACATGTTTTTAAACTGTTGTTCTAGATTAAGATCCTCGGTCAATTGTATAATTAGATGTTCCTAAAGATCAGGCCAAGAAGGTGACTTGTCATACTTCCAAATTGGGTGTTCAAATGTTTAACCTATGTAATTACTGAGTTTTCCTTTACACACTTTAATTGCTTTCCTATATTTAAATTTTCAAAACTAAAGTATAATCGGTTGCTTGTACATCATTTCAAGAGGGTGATTACATCATACTTCCATATTTAATGCTGGAGTGATTGACCATACATTATTTGTGTTTCCTTTGAATTTTCTTTCATCTAGAGTAGCATTGCAATTTCAATTTTCAGTTATAAGATTCATATCCATGGAATAGGACTAATATTAAATTAGAAGTCATTAGAATAGATACTCTGTTTTCAGATGAGATTCTAACCATTCAATAGTTTTTGATTCATTTTTATGCAAATTAGTTTAACTTAAGAACACTTCCTTTTCTTCCTTCTTTCAAATTTAGTCCTATACATCTAAATTTCACTAGATTCAATTGATTCCTTTCATAGTTTTCATTTCTTGAGATTAACATTTAGACATAAAGAACAAAACCCCCTAAAAACAACATAAAATACATACAACGAAGTAAGAAGAAGGTTAACTAAGCATATATTGTGCACCACACTTCATCAGATTACAAACCTCGGTTGATAATTTATGTAAGTAATTTAAAACATTAAATTGCCTAAAAATTTTGGCACCATTGATGGGGAAGTGTAATTAGGTAGCCTCATTTCTTACATCTAAAAAAAAATGATATGCTTAGGGAAAGAGATTCTAGGGGTAGATTTATAGCTAGAGGCAGAAGTTTAATTTCGACAACACCACTCACTCCACCTAGACCACGTAGTGATACACCACCATCTCAAACTCATATTCCATACTTCACTAGTCATAAAATTCCTAAAGTCTTAAGGTCATAAATCCACTGAGGTAGTCTTAGAGGAAGAAGATCCTAGATCTCCAACAGAAGGAGTAACCCTTTTCACCTCTACAGGGGAATATATTTTAGCTGAAGATTTAGAAATTCCTAGTGGATAAGAATAAGAAGAACCTTTCTTCAACATTCCATTAATAGAAGAACCAGAGGAAGATCAATTAACCTTACAGATTGAACCTTATATTAGCTCTGAAGAATCTATAATGGCAGGAGGAGGAGAAGGAGGAGAAGGAGAAAGAGAAGTTATAAATGGAGAAAATCTACTGTTTGGAGGAAGAGGTGGAGGAAGAGGTAGAGGGAATGCAGGAGGAGGTAGAAGAGGTGAAGAAGATAGAAGAAATAGGGAAATTGATAGTTCTTTTGGATTTCCTATAATTGATGGAGATAAAAATGCCACAATGAAAAATATCTCACCTTCTATCCTTCCAAATTTCCATGGATTAAAAGTGAAGATCCTGAAACCTTTTTGTTTGAATTTTAAGTTTTGTGTAGAACTTATGATTATTTACAAGACTCTAAAAAAATTAAGTTGTTTCCTTCAACATTGAAATGAGCAACTTTAAAATGGTTCATGGGTTTAGTCCCACAGTCTATTAGGATATGGAATGACATGAAGAAAGCATTTTTAGAAAGATATTTGGATTATTTCATACACATTAATCATAAGGATGAATTTTTCAAAATGATGCAAAAAGAGGATGATAATTTGGAGGATTTAAGTGAAATATTCAATTATAGCTTAAAAGAGCTAAAATGGATAATTTATATCAAGATATTTTATTAAAAGCCATTAGAGATGAGTGGATATATATCCTCAACATGATGGGGAAGGGATATCTCTCAAATCCCATTACCTGGCATTGCTGAATTATGTATTCATCTCTCAAGGGGAAAAACAAAAACTAGGAAAAGTCCAAGAGATCCTTCTCCTGCTAGAGTGAACATATTTGCAACTAGAACAGTAAGTAGAGCAGAGATTGGAAATATGCTCGATGAATTTAAAATAGATATATGAGGGAGTCTTAGTGAACATATAAACACCCTTAAATTACAAAGCAAGCAGAAGGTCGAGACTGATGCTTTAGCTATTTTCTGTCGTAAATGCAGAAAGAAGCATGCTTTAAGAGAATGTCCTCTTGATGCAAAAGTCATAGAGACCTATGTGATTTGTTCAAAAAATCATGAAACTAAGAGTTTCCCTTCAATTCCAGGTCTTAAGGTTGTTTTTCACGAAGAAACAACTTCAAATCCAACATAATATCTTTTCTTTGTCTCTAGAATACCATGGCAGTGGTCACAAACTCAAGGCTTTAATAATCAAATGTGCACTTAACCCCCACCAAATAATTGGAATACTTGGCAACAACCTTGGCCTCAATCTCAATCTTGGAAAATTTGCAGACATAATGATGGGAAAAATTTTCATACAAAAATATTTAGATCTAGGAAGTCCAGTTGTAAAAACAGATATCAATGGTGTTGAAATTCCAAATACATTGATTGATTTAGGAGCAACTATAAACATCATGAGAAAACAAACCATGGAACAACTCAAACTTCCTAGCCTTATGTATGCACCTACATTACTAAAATTAGCAGATAGATTTGTAATCAAGCTAGATGGTGTATTAGAAGATATTTCAGTATCCTTAGACTCTTGGGAGTATGCTATCAATTTTATGATCTTAAATCCTAAGAACAATCTAGGAGGACATCCACTAATATTAGGAAGACCTTGTTTGGCTATAGCTGATGCTTTCATTAGCTGTAGATCTGGTGATATGTACATCACTGATGGTAACTCAACAAATAAATTCACTCTATATTCTCTAGCAAAAACAATCAAAAAGTTAGAATACAAAGAATGGATTGATGATGAAAATAATATACAAACTCTCTTTACTATTTCAAGCATTAGTGAAGATAGTAAAATCTTAAATTCAATAGAAAAATTTGAAACACATTCAGAATATGAACATGATCAATTTCAATAACAATGCAATATTGAATATTTGTCATCAAAGAATATGTCTCTATACTCTATGGAATTTGGTAACTCTACAGTTGAAATCTTTCCAGGAAAATATTTGAACATAACAAAAACTTGGAAAGTCCACAACAGGAAAAGTTAATCAAAACATTACAACAAAATTCTTCTGCATATGCATGGGAATACACTGACATGAAAGGAATTAGTCCTAAGACTTGTATAAATCACATATACATTGAGGAAAATTGTAAACCTATCAAACAACCTCAAAGAATGATGAATCCAAATATTAGGGAAATTGTGAAAAAAGAATTGCAAAAATTACTAAATGTGAACTTCATTTACCCAATTTCAGACAGTGAGTGGGTTTCCCCTTTAGCGATTGTACCCAAAAAGAATGGTAAGTGGAGGGTATGCATTGACTATCGAGATTTGAATAAAGCCACCCTAAAATATCATTTTCATTTACCTTTTATAGATCAAGTATTTGATACATTAGCAGATAAGAAGTATTTCTCATTCTTGGATGGTCTTAGTGGTTACAATAAGATTCAGGTAGCACCTGAAGACCAAGAAAAAACCAAATTCACTTGTCCATGGGGAAATTATGCCTACCAAGTACTTCCTTTTGGATTGTGTAGTGCACCCGCAACATTCCAAAGGGTAGTACTAGGAATTTTTTCTGATCTAATACATGATTGTGTAGAAGTATATATGGATAATTTTACAGTTTATGGGAGTTAATTTGAAGAAGCTTTAGAGAATTTGGAAAAGGTTCTTAAAATATTTAAAGAGGCCAATCTTTCATTAAGTCATGAAAAATGCTTTATGATGTTTACTGAAGGAATTGTTTTAGGACATCACATTTCAGGAGATGGAATTAAAGTTGACACATCTAAAGTTGAAGTCACCTCCAAGTTATCAATTCCAAGTTGTCAAAAGGATGTTAGAAATTTTCTAGGATTCACAGGATATTATAGAAGATTTATAGAAAATTTCACTAAAATAGCATCCCCGCTCTTCAAGTTACTTACCAAAGATTGTGAATCCAGTTGGAATTCTGATTGCCAATTGGCATTTGAAGCTTTAAAAGAAAAATTTTCTGAAGCACCCATCGTAAGAGGTCCAAATTGGAAATTACCTTTTCATATTTCAACAGATGCTTCAGATACAAACCTGGGAGCTGTATTAGGACAAAAAGATTTGATTCCCTATGCCATATATTACACAAGCAAGAATTTAACTCCCACTGAGTTAAATTACACTGGAACTGAAAAAGAATTATTAGTTATTGTTCATGCTATCAAAAAATTTAGACATTATATTACCGACTATGAAACCTTTCTTCATAGAGATCACTCTGTAATTAGATACTTAATGCATAAATCTGTTACTAATGGCAGATTCACAAGATGGTTATTACTATTGCAAGAATTCAATATCACCCTTCTAGACCGACCTGGAAAACAAAATACAGTTGTTGATTTCTTGTCTAGAATTCAAAATGTCAAAAATGATACTCCAATAGAGGATAATTTTCTTGATGAATTGCAATAACTAATAAAACCCCTTGGTTTTTAGATATTGCTAATTAATTAGTCACAGGAAATTCACCTTCACACTTGTTTCCTAGAGAGAAAAGAAGAATTATTCAAATAAGTGCACTATACTCATGGATTAATGATGAATTGTATAAAAAATGTCCAGATCTCCTTATCAGAAGGTGTGTTCAAGAAGATGAAATGCCTATGATTCTTAAAGCATGTCATGATGAACCCTATGGTGGACACTTTGTTGATAAGAGGATAGCCTATAAAATCCTTCATTTAGGATATTATTGGCCATCCATATTTAAAAATTAAAGAATATGTCAAAGGTGTGACAGTTGTCAAAGAATGGGGAAACCTGTTCCTTCAGATGAAATTCCATTACAACCTCAGGTACTCATCGAACCATTTGAAAAATGGGCTTTGGATTTTTTTGGACCAATCAACCCACCATCCAATCAAAAGAAATATATTCTTGTATGTACTCATTATGTCACTAAGTGGGTATAATCTAAAGCACTTCCTTTAGCTAATGAACATTCTATAGTTAAATTTATTTTTGAGGATATCTTCACTCGTTTTGGTGTTCCAAGAGAAATTGTGACAAATAAGGGATCCCATTTTACATCCAAATTGGTGGAAAATATTGTGGAAAACTACAAGATCAAGCACATAAAATCCATTCCTTATCATACACAGGAAAATGGCCAAGTAGAGTCTACCAATAAAGTGATTAAAGGAATTTTCACTAAGACTGTACATCTACACAGAAGAGATTGGGCAGAAAGGCTTCTTGAAGCCTTATGGGTCTATATAAATACATGGAGGAATACAATAGGACATACTCCCTATGAACTTTTTTATGGGAAGAAATTCTTGTTTCCTATAGAATTTTAGATTCAAACCTTGAAGATGGAAACCCAATTGGGACTTGATTTATTAGAAGCCCATAAGCATAGATTGTAGCAACTTAATGAGCTTGATGAAATCAGGCAAGATGCGGTTCAAAGAACTAGTATAGTCCAAAAACAAAGGTCAAAATGGCATGATAAACATATCAAGGAGAAGAAGTTTCAAGTAGGGGATTGGGCACTTTTGTTCGATTCAAAGTTCAAAGTATTTTAAGGAAAGTTTCACACTCAATGGCTTGGGCCTTATGAGATTGAAAAATTCCTTGAAAATGGAGTAGTCAGGATAAGGACAATTAATGAAGAAAAGGTACCTCTTCTTGTGAATGGACATCGATTGAAAGTATATAATAAGCCAATTTCAAGGGAAGAGTTTATCAAGATTTTCCAAGATAATACTGATATGAAGTTAGTGAAGAAGAATCCTTCTTCTTCGCTAACTAAGCTTTTATTTTTCCTATATATATATATATATATATATATATAAGTATGAAAACCAATCAATGATTGGCATCCTTATACAGAAAATACAAGATGAAAATCAGAAATTCTGACATCTTATATTTTCCATTCCATTTCTAAAAAAAATTCCAGAAATCCTTGTTCCCTTTCATTTCTACAATAAGTAGTAAAAAACTACATTCAATGCTGTATTTACATTCCATTCTGTAGCTGATATTCCATTCTGTAGCTGATTCCACATTCTGCAACCACATTCCATTCTATGGTTTCATTCCATTATGCACTTGATTCCACATTCTGCAACCACATTCCATTCTATAGTTACAGTCATTTCTGCAGCTAATTTCACATTCTACAACCACATTCCGTTCTATAGTTATAGTCATTTCTGCAGCTGATTTCACATTCTGCAACCACATTCCATTTTACAAGTACATTCCATTCTGCAACCACATTCCATTTTACAAGTACATTCCATTCTGCAACTCTGACACATTTCTACAGCCTACTGAAAAAATGATAAATATAGGAAACTGAAGGACTACATTTGAAGACCACCATGCTAAAAGGTACCTGAAGAATCAAGACCAAAGAAATAACAACGAGAGGTTAGTTCTAAAGGTAAAGTTGAAAATTTTTATTTTAATAGCAAGGTCAAAACATTAGCATGTATAACGCAGATAATCTTATGCTACCTTGACATGTCATAATTTTATTTGATTGGGACTTCCATCATGTCATAGATCGACCACATCAACCGCATTATGTTTCATAATGGTCCACAATGGACTCCCCCATTTATGATTAACGATCATGACCTGTTGTCGTAACATATCCATCTACGTTTCTTCAAAACCCCAATCCATCTCACTCACTCATTCCTACAAACCCTCGACGTCCTTCATCAGATCCGTAATCCAATTCACTTCATAACAGAGAAGGATAATTCTGAAGGCTAGAATTTTCATAATAGAAGACATGGGTTTGATATTCAGGTCAGAACCAGTGGGAAAAAAATATATGGAGGGATATCCTCAGATGAGGGAGATGTTGCAGAAGGCTAAATAGCTCAAGTTTATAGAAAATTTTATGGCTTCCACAAAGAGATCACTAAGTCTTTTGCGAGTTATTTTGATGGGACAAAATTTGAAATAAGAGACATCGAATTCTCAGTAACTGAGGCATTCATTGCTGAAGCCAAAAAACTCCCTAGGGTTGGCGAAAGTTGCTTCAAAAACAAAGAATTTCACAGTGAATCATAGAAGGTTGTTCTAAAAAATCTAGGTATGGATACTTCTGTTTTCAGAAAGGGTATTCCTAGCTCAACACTCAAGAACAAATGGAGGAACATGCTTTTAATTCTGTAGAAATTTATCACCTGTGAAAGTATATTTGGTTGCATGTATGTATATCATATTCGATTGTTGATGAATTTCTTAGAGAATGGTGAAATAAATATTCCCTTATTTTTACTAAATAGCTTAAAAAGAATGTCTACAAACGTGTAGAAGAGAATCCAGTTTATAGATACTACAATGCACCATCATGGGTTGGTAAAAATACTTCTTGAATTTCATTTGAAAAGTATAGGAGATTATTGGGAGAACTTTCTTATTAGAAACCATTTGCAAGATGAACCAGAGTAGCCTAAAGAAGACAAGACCAAAAAGAGTATAAGAAAGAAGATTGACACAAGCATGGAAAACATACCTGCATCTCCACTTCAACAAAAATATGAAGAACTCACCTCTACAGAGCTAACAAAGAACAAGAAGCATGGTAAATTTAAGATAGTAGGTAAAATAGAAAAGAGGAGCAAGGTTACAATTGGAGAAAACGTAAATCCCCTACAGTTGAGAAGGAGCTCTAAACTCCAAGGTTCAATGAAGAAAACACTACCACAAGAGACACGGTTTGTAAATTTAGAGGAAGAACCTCCAATACCATCTCCTATCAATATTTCTCCTCTACATAGCCCTAAAAATTCTCCTATACATAATTTTGAAGGTAGTCCCGGAAGAATATCTCTAGGCATAGACCCAGTACAACAAGAGATATATGATTACATAGAGTCACTAGAGAAGAGAAATGCAACAGTGAATCCAGAACCTCCTATCAATCTACAAGAGCCTCTAGTTCATACTCTTAAACAGGAAATCTATGAACTAGAGATATTGAATAGGCATATTAAACAGTATAATGAAGCTTTAAAGCAGCAGAACAAATTGGAGAAAGTGATTAGTGGTAATACCATCCTACACTTAGGACTGTAGTACAAAAAGAACAGGAAGTTAAAAGAAATAACAAATCACTAAACAAGGCAGTTATCAATCTCAAATACAAACTCCTTATGAGGAAGCCTAGGATGGCAGTCACTTCAAAGAAAAGAAAAACGAGAAAACTAGATGTATTAGCAGAAGTGTCTTAACAAATGCAATAGGAGAGGGAAGTTCAATTTTTTTGTAAATTGCATGAGGACATGCAATGAATTCTTAGTGGGGGTATGTTGACCCTCATAATTGTCCTTTCTCTGACATCATTCTCATCACTTTTTCCTTACTTTCTCATAAGTCCATACACTCCAATCAATGATACATGTCATGTTTTATCCCAGGGAATGCATTTAAATGATTTATATGTTATATTCTGATATTCTTGTTATTTGAATGGATTTTTGTAACTTGGCTATAGAACGCAGCCTATTCTACAGGTAATCATTGGTTCCATGGCTACTTTCATGGTTTGACAGGTTCCAAGGAGAAAATAGAGAAACGAGCCACATAGGCATCTCCAGAATGATTCACAAATGGCTTTTGTCCTATCTACTTGATTGAAATTGATAGAAAAGAGTGCCATTTGTTACACCATTTTTTGGTCATCTAACCTGTTACTATTAGATGGACCAAAGTACACCATGTAAGACCAATTTTACCCTAGTAAAATTGCTTTCACTATGAAAAATAACATAGTAAACTCATAATTTATTAAGTTATATATGGTCTAAACAAGAAACCCCATGAGAAAATATTGAATAAGTCCTTATTTGTTTAATTTTCCTCAAGGGATAATTAATTAAACAACAGATTAATTAATATTCCTGGGCATATTTAACCCAAAATAGGAAAATTAATTAGATAAATCTTTATTTATCTTATTACTTTCTAGGAATAATTATTTAAAACATTATTTAAATAATATTCTTTGTTAAATTTGACTAAATCATTTATAAATAATTGAATAAATCACTATTTATTTAATTATTACTCAACAACATTCTTAAAATAGTAAATAAATCATTTATTTATTTATTATTTATAAATAAAGGGATTTGACCAAATTCAAATTCTTTTTCCCTCCAACAAAAATAATAAAATATTCCATAAAAATTGGATCTAGATTTGGTTAATAATATTTTAATTATGCACCAATATCTAGACTAACCCAATATTTTGTTATAAATAGAAGAGTTTTTCAATTCATTCACTACCTTTTGTTGCCTAAATATTTCTCTGGATCTATACTTTTGGTTTGACTTTGATCCTCCATCATTGTCATATTTTTCTACATTTTTGCTTGTGAGCTCCTTTTGAGTTCCATTTTTGTCTGGGTTTTCTACACCATCAAGAGAGAGAGAGAGAGATCTTAGATTTGAAGCGCTGAGGACATAAAATAACCCATCCCATTGAGGGGGACTGGTAACATCTTTTTATGTTCCTTTCCAAGGTGTCATAATACAAAAATTCTTTAAAAATATATTCTTGTATTGTCTATTGGATGCATGGAGCAACTCTTATTTTTATTTGTTGTTTAATGTCTTTAACTGCATATATTTGAATTTTTTAGAATTTATCTTGGTCAACTAACTGCAGATCTAAGAAAATTGACAGCCATCTTTGATGGTAGGGTTATTTGTTATGCACAGCTAAAGTGAGCTTTTTTCGTACACTTGTGATTATAATTCACACTAACAACTAGCGAGTCCACAAGAGTTTATGATTACGAACACTGTCGTTTTTCAGATACCCGCATGACCAGCTGCTTCAACCCCTAGGGTTTTTCTTCAGCTTCTTTTTTTTTATTTTCTTGATGTTGTTTTTAACCTTTAAAACTATAAAAAATTAAAAATTATAACTTCCGTGTGATTTTGGGCCTATTGCGGAGGTGATAGGTATCAACTGTAGTTGAGACGACACTTTTTTCTAAAACCTGCTCCTGAGACGGCTGGAAGTGCAGGTCACACTTTTTGGGCCAAAACCTGCAACCTCACCTCTCTAGTAGTGGAAAAATACCAAAAAAATGCGACCTCTGCGGAAAACAAGTTAGAAACTGGGAACTGAACTTTTTGCGAGAATTTTTTTGTGATTTTTATGGGTTTGTCTGGGCTAATGTTCAGGGTTGCCTAACCTCCCTCTCCACTCGTCTTGGACCCTTTACTTACTCTATTTTACTCGGCAAAGTAGGAACCAAGCACCTTAGGGATTTAGTACGCTTCTACCTTTTTAGGAGGAGTTTAGCTGAAGCGGGTCATCTGAGCTTTCAGTGTGTTCAACCATTTTTCAAATCTGACCCTGTACTTTCAGATCCATTTCAGATTGGCTATTCATCCATCTAAAACACCTCTTTTCAGTTTTGTTTGGTCCTCCTCTAGGGTCCCCTCCGTTTCCCTTCAAGTTGTAGCCTTTCGCTACCTCATTTGCAACACTTTTCCCTCTGGTTTTTTACTGTTTTCTGCACCTATTTCCAGCAGATTTGACCTTTAGATCCTTGTCCCTCCTGAATTTAGATCCATTGGCCATTTTTTGTGTTTTGACTAGATTTTACCCACCCATAGGCTAGTTGTTGGGAAGCCCTCCTCCTTGGGTTTCAATTTACGCATCTTTAGTTGTTTATGGGTGAAATCCCAAAGTTGGGAAACACATAATTTTGGAAAATAGACAAAATTTGGGTGAAATTTTTAATTTCTCATTCGAGAAAATAGTCAACTCAATTTCTTGACCGAGAGATTTTAGAAATCTTTTCCGAGAGATTTTTAATGTTTTGCCTGAGAATTAGATTGGGCTTGACCAAAGTTAAAATACTCTCGGACAAGAGTTAAGTATTTTCTCGTCTGAAAGTTTTATTGATGTAAAATCTCGGGTAAAATATCAGACGAGAGTTGTAAAACTCTCGGCCTAGAGTTGTTTTTACTCTCGTCCAAGAGTTTTATTCTTATAAAAAAACCCCAAAATCCTGTCTCCCTTGACATTCTGCAAACTTGTACACTGGAGCACTGTCATTTTCGAGCCACCATGAGCACCAACGACAAATTGGATATCTAGCTAGTTAAGTCTCCAAAATGACTTTTTTTTTTAAGGTAAATTTTATTCTGTGGGCTACGTTCTCAATCACATAATACAAAAAATGAATGCAACAAGATCTACAAGTGCTCTTTGCATGATATGCTATGTATTACGTCGTTAATTGAAAGAAACATTCAAATAGATGAGCATTTTGAGTTTCACCCCGAAGGTATTGTGCCATTTAATAAATTGTTTTAAATTATGAAACCTATATACAAATTTACAAGGCCTCCAATATTTGGATGCATGTTCTCGCAGAGCCTGTTATATGATAGGGACCCTGGAAACTTACAGCAAGGGTAAGGTGTTAGGGAGCTTATCCCAGGTAGTGTAGCAACAATTCTGAGTGTAGTGAAGCCTGATTTTTCAAGCAAACTCCTCCACTATTGCTCGTTGGAATTTTCAGTTGAGGTGAGGTTTATGACACACTTCGAAGCAATTTCCTTCAAGAGATTCTGTGTGAAGTTTCAGGATGGTAAGTTCCCTTGTATTTTCCTATACGCCTCTTGCATGGAGAATATTTTTTTCACTTGGAGTGGTTAGGTTTTGTATTTTGTAAATGTATGTAGCTTCTATGGGGTTAGGATATAGCTGGGTGAGATTCTTTCGTGGTTATACTACATGAATATCGTTGTACATAAATTGGGTAGGTCTCTACTGGAAGTAAGCTAGAATATAGGAGGATGGGAGGGATATTGTGAATACTAGCTTGTCTTGTTTTACACTCTCTGTTATAATTTCCTTTCATCTTGTCGGGGTGGTTGACCACCTAAGATGAAAGTATGGTCATTTGATAAATACGAAATCGACATGAAGGTGTGGGGGGTTCTTGTCTGGAGTATGGTTGTTGGTTTATTGTGGGGGATTGCAGTATGACATCTGAACATTTTATGCTAATTCAGTTTTTTATCTTGGTTATCATTGTAATCTACATTTTTCTTGCAATATTTTCTATGCATTCGAGATATTTGATGAAGGTGATCAATGAAAAACAACATTCATTATCTATTTCAACTACTCTAGCATCTCAAGTTTTAGTAATATTCGTCTGAGAGTGCCTTTTTTTTTCCTAAAATAAAAAGTAGACAATCCACAGACTATGTTGCTATACAGCAGGCAGAAAACCTAAATTATCCTATTGATGTTTAGTATTCATAATTTACAAAATAACACAACATCCCTACCCCTACCCCTATCCCTAGCCCTAGCCCTATCAGAGAAAACAATTATAGAAGGAAATTTTGCAATAATTCAAAAGTGTTATAACTGCCAACTTGGGGATCCACATTGTTAACGAAAAAGTCAGAGTAGGGTATTCAACACTGTATTTTCTTTCTTAATTGAAATGTGTGTGATCGTATTGTATGTGGGGTCGTGGATATTTATTTCATGGCACTGAATGCTAATAAAATTCACCTATGAACATAGATGTAGAAATGAAATCTTCAATTTCCAAAATCTTTGTTGTTACATTTTTAGCAAATGTGTAAAGGTCCAAAGGTTCAATGTAAAATTCTCTTGAACATGAAATTCAATAGGTTCAAAAATTGTAGTGCCCTACTCACCCCGAATTTGGAATAATTGGACTGTGTGTTTTGGGTTGGGAAAAGCCATATCCTCTTAAAACACAACGTCCTCATCACTCATCCTAATCGAAAAAAAAATGGAGGGATGCATAAAAATTTAATGGTGATTTGGGATATAAATTTGAATGGATATAGGCTAGGATTTTGACCTAAAACTTCTTATTATTGGTTAATACTCGTCTTCCTCTGCCATAACGAAATAGGTTAATAACCCAATATCTACAGGAATTTGGTAGGAGTGAAAGCCTACCCATTAGGTGCCACTAGTGGGTAATTTGAAATGGAATTATTTTCTTTAAATAATAGTGATGAATCAGCCTGCATTCCGAGATAAAAACCAATGATAATAGGTTATCTAGTTGAATAGAACTAAATATTATAAATCAAATACTAAAAGCATTCAAACCTCTTCATCCTAAATAGTTTTTTACTATTTTTGATCAATGGGGGAGTTGAGTTACAAATATAAGAGTCGAACTAAATATTAAAAATCACATGTGGAAAACCTTCAAGCTTCTCTAACTATTTGCAAGTATTTGTACCGATTTATTTGCCAAAAAAACATTCATTATCTCTCGTCCCTGCAAATATTTCAGGTTCCAGCTTTTATTTCGGTGGTGGCAATGTGAGGGATGTTGTTGTTGTTGTTGTTGTTGGTTTGGTTAGATTAGAACCTATACTCATCTTTGGTTTTTCCGGTTATACTGCCTACCTGCTTCTTCTATTTCGGCGAATTGGCTATTTCCGGTGCCTAGTTTTTGCTTCAATCTTCCCACTTTGAATACTCTTAACTGCTTTGCTGGTACATCTTCCAAGTATTTGATATACATTTATTGGGATTTCTGGAAGTGGGTTGTTTCTTGTACTGGGACGTCAATGATATTAAATTCATAGGAACTAATATGTGTGTCATTAAATGATCTTGGGTCTTGTACTGATTGGGTTGGTGTATCATCTTTATGGATAATTAACCTTATCTTTCTTTATCCTTTGAAGTATCCATTTTTGGTATTAGGATATAAGGTCTCCTAGCTATATTTCGCATGTCTATTGTTGTCCTAGACATCCTCGAGATCGGGTGGGTGTATCATATTTATGGAACATGTGATCTCCGATTAAGTTCCTGATATAGCCATAGCTGGCGTGTTTTTGGTGTCAGTGTCTTAATATGTATGGGTGGGAAGTATGCCACATGTCCTCTCGTTATTAGTAGGATATTAAAAGGGAGGGGGTCAAAACTCTCTATTCCCTATCTACTATCCACATTCTGAGGTGGTGTATTCTTATTATTAAATCTTTCAGGATTCGGGTCCATTATTTGTCTTTGACGATGACAGATGCATACGATATTCTTTCATCCAATACATCTGCACATGGGGCGTTCATCGTTTCCACGATGGCTATCGAAAATGAACACATGGAGGCTAATGAGTCTGCATGGCAGGATGATGTGGATAGCCTCTTAATTGCACAGACCTATGCTCAAGCACAAAACTCAACTCTGCAGAAGCCGGAGAAGCATTATCATATTCTTCCGGAAGAGGCTCATTCGAGGAATACTCAGGGACATTTAAGGTGTAATAGAAGACAAAAGGAATCTGTACAAAGACATGCACCAGATGTAAAACAAGTTATTTTTGAATATGATGATTTATGGGGTTGCGTTGCAAGTCTTCAAAAAATATCCTTGATCAACCATTAGCTCTTCATAGATATGGGGAAGGTGGATATGGTCGAATGGGTTAAAGATCTTCTGGTGCCCTTTACTGGGTTATAACCCAAAAGTTAGCAGAATGATGGGGTGCTAGTTTAGTGTGCATTTCATGCACGAAGATGACTGTAATAAGATTCTGGGCCGAACATGGGTTAAAGGTCGCAAATTCATGCAACTTATGCCCTAGTTTCTCGGTTTTAATCCAGTGATTGAGGCTCCAAAAAGAAAGTTATTGTGGGTGAATCTGCCAGGATTACTGTTGGAATTCTAGACCCTCAAGGCTCTTAACGCTATTAGAAATATCATTGGGTGTATGAAGCATATTGACCCTAGAATTATGGGTACCAAAGATAAGCGTATCTCATGGATACTGGTGGAGGTATCTTTTGCAGGTGGTTTTCCAGGGGATGTTGATATGATCTGGGGACAATGTAAACATCGGCAATGGGTGGACTACTGGGGTGTGTCGTTCTGATGCTTAGACACTTACATAGAAAATTTCCTTATCGAAACATGAAGCGGCGCGAGAGAGGATCACGTGGCAGCAAAAAATGAGCAGCTTCGATGGGTTATTTTGGCTCAAAATTATCAGGTAAGTCTTCAATTCCATCATTGGATATTGATAGGTCTACCTACTCTCATTTGTATCAGAGCCTCAACCCTTCCTTATTCTGCAATACTGTCACAAACAACACCTTTTCTCCTCGCAACTCTTGTTGATCTTCCCCCTCTGGCTAAAGCTACTTCTGCGATTAGCGTTGGAACATTTAAAGTAAATCCTGTTAATGACTTGATTGATAAAATTGTTGAACCCCTATTATGTCATCCGCAAATGTACCAACAAATGTTGATCCTACTATTATACCAGCTACAATTTTACATTATAAAGTTGATCCTCCTATTATGTCATCTGAAATTGCACCATCCATTACTGATCCTTCTATTTTTCCATATGCAAATGAGCCATCATATGTTTCTCCATCTATGCCCCCTTTGGAATGGGCATCTCCTTATTCCTCTCATGAACATGAACTGCATGATATTCTGAATATCTCAAAAACACAATCGAAAGTGACTTAGAACCTTTATTTGGTAATCCACAACTTGACCTCACTGCCTTGACTATATTTGATAAAGCTAAGATGGATCCCCAATCCTCCATCTCCCCGGCGTCTACCTCCAATATTATTGTTAGGAATAAATCAAAATCAGGCATGAGACATTTTAGGGGTTGTCTCAGATCTAAATAATTATTCCAGGGAGACTTATGTGATTTTTGGGAGGTTCCTATTTTTTTCATCGATGATATTCGGGCCCTTAGAGAAAGCAACCCAAGAGGGGTACACAAATGAATTACATCTTATCACTAAATATAAGGGGGATGGGTGACCCCTCTAAGAATATACACCTCCGAGATATATTTTCTAATGTTCAACCATGCATGGCTTTAATTCAAGAAACAATGTGTAATCGTTCACATGCCATCTCTACATTATTGAGAATTAGACTGGGTTGGCACACTGTTGGTGTGGATTCTATTGGACGGGCGGGTGGTATGATGGTAATATGGAAGCCTTTGTTGGTTAGTTTTCAAGCATTCAAGTTTTTCAGTGGAATCTTGCTAGATGGATCTATTATAGGATATTCCACAAATATTGTACTAATCAATCTTTATGTGCCCTATTATAATCGAGCATGTTTTTGGGATCGTATGCTTTCTTCCGGGATTCTTAATTTTTACAACCTCATTGTTTTTGGTGATTTTAACTCAACCTTGAATGTTGATGAATCATGGGGTCTGGAAGTGCGGTTAGACCCGTTTGCTGATAAAATCAAAGGTATGTTTTATGATGCGGGTATCGTGGATGTTAAGCCTATTCCTATGGTTCTGACTTGGACAAATAAGCGATAGCTGCAGGAATACATTGAAAAACAACTTGACCGAGCCATGGTCAAAGAATATCTTTGTATGCTCTTTGGAAATCTGAGATCACAGGTGATCTCTTCATCTATATCAAATCATATGACTGTTGTATTATCATGGAGGAGTGAACCTAAACGAAGAAGGCTAACATTTAATTTCAATTAGGTATGGCTGGACACTCACGAATTCAATAGCATTGTTTGAAATTTCTGAAGTAAGGAGGATCAAAATGGAAGTTTGGGAGGTTGGGAAAGTTTTGTTGGAGAGCTACGACGATTAAAGATTATAGTGAAATAGTGGGAAAGGAATAAGAAGGAGGCTCTGTGAAGGGAGTTGAACGATATTGAAGGCAAAATTGCACATATATATGATGACAAGAGGATACACTCCCCAGATCAGATTATTTATAATAGTTTGTAGGGCCTTGAAGATCGTAAAATGGAAATTTAAAAAATACAAGAGATGACATGGAAGCTCAAAAGAAAATTACAGTGGTTAAAAGAGGGTGATTTAAATAAAAAAAAAATTCACCAACATGCAATTGGCGGGAGAAATACAAATTCTATCTGGAAAATTGAGACTTTAGATTGTGAAAAGAAGTATAAAAATGATGAAATCCAATAAGCGGCCCTCAAACACTTCTCAAAGTTCTACGGAAATGATAAGGAAATTGATCATCGATGCCAGACTTGGGTTGTTGAACATATGCCTATCATGTTTGATCAAAATGCAAATGACAGTTTATCAAAAGTGGTGACTAGAGATGAGGTTGAAGAGGTACTTAAATCATTTTCCCATGATAAAATCCCAGGCCCGGACGGCTCGCTTGTGGAATTTTACATTCATTTCTTTGAGTTGTTCCGGGATGAGTTGCTTACTATTATTGAACAGGTTCAAATTATGGGCTATGTACCGGGGGATATGAATTCCTCTTTCTTGACCCTTATTCCAAAGACATCTGATCCTAGATTTTTTTTTGACTTTCGCCCCATAGCATTATGTAAGGTTGTATACAAGATCTCATCTAAAATAATTGCTAATAGGATCTGAGGTGTTTTATCTTCTTATATATATCTGTGGAACAATATGCCTTCTTGAAGGGGAGGTCAATTCACGATGTTGTGCCCATTTATCAAGAGGCAATGCACTCGATTCATGTGAAAAAATGGGAGTTGATGATTATGAAGATTTCTATTCATAATGCTTATGACACTGCTAACTGGTATTTTATCAGGCTTACTATTCTAAATATTGGGTTATCTATGCCTAATATTTGGTGGATCATGGCTTGTGTATCATCTGTCAGATATGCAATCTTAATTAATAGAATTCCATCAAACTTATTTTCTGCTGAGAGGGGACTCAAACAAGGCTGCGCACTGTCTCCACTCATTTTCATCCTCATTATGGATGGTTTCAGCAATCTGATGAAAATGGCCAAAAATGTTGGATATTTTGAATGGATTTCCTTCTCTCCGATGGTTTTGATTTCCCATTCTCTATTTGTTGATGACTTATTGGCTTTTGGTAGGTTAATCAGAAATAAATGGTTTTATCTTCATTATATGTTGAATTATTTTGGAGCTGCAACTGGTCTATACATCAAAAAAGACAAATCCTTTCTTTTATATGATTCTAGAAATATAGATGAAATCAATTTCACTGCAGAATTTATGGGGGTACAAAAAGCTCATATTCTAATGGGATTAACTTATTTGGGTTTTTTCTTAAGGACATGTGCATACAGGGTAAAGGATTGGACATGGTTGGTTGAGAAGTTCTGAAATAGAATTATTAAATGGTCCAATAAGTATTTGCCTCTGGGAGATCAATATATTTTGGTGCAAGTTGTTCTGCCACAGTTCATTGTTTATTGGACTCATTTATATTATCTTCCTGCCTATACAGTAGACAAGATCAATTGATTATTTCACACTTCATATGGTCTGGTGCACAAAAAAATATGAAAATTCATCTTCGTAGATTGGACATCATCACGATGCCAAAAATATACAGTGGTTGGGGTCTCTTAAACCTCCTTTTTTTCTCAAATTCTCTTCTTATTAAGTCACTCTGGCGGGCTTTAAGGGCATCGAGATCTAGTCACAAATCATCACATATAAATAGACTAAAGGATATCCTATACTTTCTATATATCAGAGTGATTATCTTATTCATAAAACATAGTCTCAGATCTAGAGAACCTTCATTAAAATTATGCCATATATGTCTCGGACCCTTGTGTGGAAATTCGGTAATGGGCGAAGTATCTATGTTGGGATTGATAGAATATTAGGTCTCGATGAGAGTATTACTATTTCCCCTAGACTAGCTCACAGGTTGAGCCATCGAGGCATCTATACATTCACACAACTTATTCAATGATGGACCCTTGGGTCTCCAATCTGGAAATTGGCTACCTTGTTGGGTCTGTCTGGGCAGGATATAGTGGAATGGAAATATGTATTGAATGGCTTAAAATTGGTGGGTTTATCTTGGTATGGAGGTGGCAATCATCTGTCTTGGAATGACCATACGGTGGGGAGTGTTGTGCAGGTCAAGGAGACGCACTATTTAATATTTAAACATCATAATCAAATTGCCACTCTTTCTCCCTTTTATCATTTATGGAGTTGGAATATACCCTCTAAGATACTGCTATTTGTATGGATATTATGGAATTGAAAAATATTAACATGGAATGGTCTTCAAAAATGGGGATTCCAGGGCCCGGGGAGGTGTCCTTTCTGTCTTTCTCAAGAAGAGTCAATATCACACTTATTTTTCTCATGTTCTTTTTCCGTCAGTATTTGGTCACTCTTTTATGGTTATTTGAAGGATCCTTTTTGGCAGCCTGATTATTTTATAAACTCTATTAAGATATGGGGGGCCACGAAAGGAAAATATAAAGTGTTGCCTTTTTTCTTACTATGGGAGATTTGGTGTGCTAGAAATCGCATTATATTTGAAGTGATACTTGCTAACACATATATGATTCATAATGCCATCATGACTTGGTTGGATTCCCAACCGTCATCCCTCAGTCTCCCACCTAACTTATCCAAGCGTATCATGCCACATCCTATTATCATTCCAGCAATTTACTTTGATGGTGCACAAAAACATGGTGTATGAAGATTCGGGGCTTGGATTAAGCTATAGGAGGCAGAAATATATCACATATGCTAGAATGGTGGTCGTGGATCGAACAAAAAAGCTGCACTCATGGCCCTCTGTAGGGGGATATTGGTTTCTCACAATCTAAATTTTCCTATTATTAATGTATATGGTGATTCCAAAATCATCATAAATGGCATCTCGGGGGTATCTGACCTCCGCATTCATGGCATACAGGGATGGATTGACAGAACGAAATACTTATTGTTGAAGTTTCAGGGGGTGCCATGGAATCACGTTTACAGAGAAAATAACTCCCGGGTGGATATTTTATCCAAAAAAGGCCTCTCTCTTCCCTATGGTGAGATTCTGATATCCTTTTACAAGGATTCCCTTCTGGTCAAATCATTCCAGTTTCCGGTACCATAGTTCCTACAATAATTAATATTCTGCAAGCGAGCCTGGGATTTCAAGCAAGCTGGCTATGATCTATTCCATCTGCCTTTTGATAATTTTGAGCTTCTTCATTATTTCTATTATTTTATCTACTGCAAATGAGTCTGTTTTTGCAAGAAAGCCGGCTGTATACATATCTTTCTCCTTTTTGACTTTGGTGCTATGTCATTGAATTTACAGTTTTATGAAGGTTTTGTTTCAGTACCCAGCTTCTGTACATATATGTTTTCTCTGATTTCTACTGAGTGGACGATGCTCCAATAGATGTATCTCATGCTAGAATACTTTAGTACTCATAAGTACCCAACTTCTGTACATATATGTTTTCTCTGATTTATACCGAGTGGATGACTCTCCAATAGATGTATCTCATGCTAAACTGCTTTAGTACTCATCCTGTATTTACGTTATGGTCTATGGGGATGTACTGTTGATTTGGATTTGGCACGATTCTGGATTAGCAACTTTATGTTAGATGTGTATGGGTTTTCATACTTTACAGTCATATGAAATTTGATCATCCGCTCATAGCTCTATCCTATTAAAGGATGATGGTTTTGATGTTTTTTTGTTTCCTTCTTGCTATCATTTGATAGATAGTATTAATGTATTTCTCTTGTACTGATCTAATAGAATTAACATTTTTTCTTTTTGGAAAAAAAAGATAGGTCTAAAAGTAAAAAATTCCCACATTTCCCTAAAGTTGCATGTATAGTACATGATAACTGTTTTTGCATAATATTTATATATTCTAGATGTTGGAGGTCGGCAACGGATTTAGGGATTCTTCCGGTCATATTATTTCCACTGATAGATAAAACCCATAGGCGTTTGAGTTCCCCGATTTCCATTGGAATGTTTCCTTGTAGATTATTGGAACTCAAATATAACCTCTCCAGTCTTTGAAGCTTATTCAGTGAAGAAGGAATTTCTCTGGTAAAATGATTCTCCTATAACTCAAGGAATGTTAAACTAGTTAGGTTTCCAATATGTGGAGGTATTTCGCCTGTTAAATCATTAAAGCCCAAGTATACCATACTCATGATTTTAGAGAGCTGGCCAATAGAAGAGAACAAACATCCCGTTATTTTATTAGAGTAAAAGATGAGTTATGGTAGGGAGGAACAGTTAAGTAGAGTAGTAATAATGGGAAAGCTCATGTTTCTACAGCTAATCAGTTGATTATAAGCTAAGCGAAGCCTCTGGAGTTGCGTCAACTTACCCAACTCCATCGACACTATCCTGCTGATTTGATTTTATTTTCACTGAAATTTATGTTCACTAATTAGCTCGGAGGTTTTAATCTTGCCATTATTTTTATGGTCATCTGTCTTTATATTTTGTACGTGGGTTGCAAGGGTAGTTCAATAAAGAATGGTCTTGATTCAAATTGAGCTGAACCAATATTTATAAAGAGGACTTCAAGGATTCGTAAGTGGCCTAGGTAATGGAGATTATAATTGGCAAACTCCTCTTTAACTAATTTCTAGGAACAAAATTTATAGGTGTCCCTTAATTTACTTAATTTCCCTTAATAGATAACCTATACCTTGGTATACTTATACAATACAAAGGTTTGAATACTCGTTTGAATTGAGCGTAGGGTAATAAAATACTCTTTCCATCTTGAATTTTACAGTTTATGGTCTCATAGAGGTTTACAATGTACATACAGAGAACCCTCTTTTTGTTTTAATTGAACATAGAGTAATAAAGTCCTCTTTCCATCTTGAATTTTATAGTTTATGGTGTCATCGAGGTTTACATACAGGAAACCCTCGTTTTCGAGCCACCGTGAGCACCAGTGAGTTTTTTCATATTTGGCATAGTACTAAATATGTTAGCTATAGGGGTCTACCTCAAAAAGGATTTCAACAGATGTTGAAATTATGCCTCAGTATGGGCCTCAAAACAGGTCAAATATGTGCCTCAGATCAGTCTTTTTTCCAACAAAATTTTCACAAAAATTAGGGCTTAACCAAATCAAAAATTTCAACCTTCTTCATATTTCCAATATGCAATAAGTCTCAGATAGCTCCCATGAGTTTGTAGTAGAAGACTAATATTCTAGAGGGTCAAATTGATAGGGTTCAAGGTGGCCGATTGTATACTTTAGGAGGGATGAATCTACAATTCACTATGGAGTACGAGTTGCAGAGCTAAAGGAGTCAAAGCTAAGGGTTTTTGTGAATATCCCTATCAGGTTTCCTTCCAAATCAAATTGATGTAATTTCCTTGCAATTTATTAATAAAATAACTGGGGTTTGCAGTGTTTTTTCTCTATAATGGTGTTGCAATTTATTATTGAATCTTCTGGAAATAGTGGATTTCTTGAATTTAACTCCTGGAAATTAAGAAAAATATATAATAGGGATATTACATAGTAGGAGCTTGCACTATATTATCACATATTGATATGATTGTCTGGGATTCAATGTTGTAATTCCTGTCTCCCCCGACATTCTGCAAACCCCTAACCCATGCAAACCTGTACACTAGAGCAGAACAAGCCCTGTCATTTTTGAGCCACCTCAGCGATCGAGTATGTCATGAGCACCAGCAACAAATTGGATTTTAATATAAATCTTTCGGGAAATCACATAAGAATTTTCGAAACCGACGCGTTTCGAACTACCAATTGTAGTTCATCATCAGGATAATGAAAATTGGTTGATCTGACATACACTTTTATACCAAGAGGAGAGAAGCAACGGTCAAAACCCAACAGTCAAAAATAAGAAAAATATAAAAACCAAAAATAAAATTGACCCCAACATTAAAATTACCAAAGTTAAACAGTCAACAAAAAACTATAAAAATATAAAAAATTAAACGGTCCACTAAAAAAGCTATATATCAAAATATAAAAAGAAAGAACCAAAAACCTAACTACCCCCACCTTAAAAAACACAATTTAAAACTAAAAATAATAAAAAATTAATAAAAATCAGAACTAAATTTTTTAATTAACACCCCTCTCAAAAACAGGATAAATATGAATCAAGTTAAAAGTCATAAAAAAACAACGTCAAAGTCAAAAATTATAACTAAATCAAAATTATAAATACATAAAATACTAAAATAAAAATAACGGATCTAATCAATAAATAAACTAATAAAAAAATAAATAAAATAAATAAATTTATTTATTTATTTATTTTATTTATTTTTTTAGGATTAAAATAGAAATAACACATAAAATAAAAATAAAAATAAATAAATAAATAAATAAAATCAATAAATAAATTAAAAAATACATTAAAAAATACATTAATAACTAAAACTACAAATAAATTAGTTATATCTTAATTTTATAATATACTTAAATATAAATAAAAAGGATTAAAATAAAACTACAAATAAATTAGTTAAATTTTAATTTTGGAATATACTTAAATATAAAAATAAAAAGGAATCAATCAATAAATTAATTAATAAATTAATAAATAAAAATACATTGATACATAAATAAAATAAAAAATAAAAATAAAAATAAAAATAAAAATAAAAATATTAAATAAATAAATAATAATAATAAATAAAAAAAGGGGGGGGGGGTGGGGGCGGGGGAAAGACCCTTACAAGGAGTTAAGAGATGGAATCCAACAACTACTAACTTTCCATCCATCATCCCTGTTCAATGTACAGGGCCTCTTCTCAATCTCAATCGCCTCCCTGAATTTCTGGTGATGGAAATGGTCAACCCTAGCAAGGACTCTAGCGTCCTCCATAAAGATATGATGCTTCGTCTTCTTTGCATGCTCAGCTAGCGCTGATGACTTGGTTCTACCAAGCCTAATATCAACAGAATGCTCCTGGATCCTTTTATTAATCGATCGACCAGTTTCACCAATGTGGGGAGTCCCATAAGAGCACGAGATCAAATAAACACCTTTCACGCTTTTTGGGTCCAACTGGTCCTTAACCGACTTAAGGGAGCCCCGAATGGTGTTTAAAGGTTTAAAATAAGACGAGATCTTATGCTTCCTTAAAATTCAAGCGATCTTGTCAGTAGTACCTTGAATAAAAGGCAAATGAACTTTACCAATAGCATCATCCATTATCTTATTCTGTCTAGGACCTTTGCTCGCATTCATGAAAGCCTTCAAACCTTGACTTCTACTATATCCATTTTCTCCAAAGACCCTAAGGAGATGGGCTTTCTCTCAAATTTTAAGGAAGCATAAGATCTCGTCTTATTTTAAACCTTTAAACACCATTCAGGGCTCCCTTAAGTCGGTTAAGGACCATTTGGACCCAAAAAGCGTGAAAGGTGTTTATTTGATCCCGTGCTCTTGTGGGACTCCCTACATTGGTGAAACTGGTCAATCCATTAATAAAAGGATCCAGGAGAATTTTGCTGATATTAGGCTTGGTAGAACCAAGTCATCAGCGCTAGCTGAGCATGCGGAGAAGACGAAGCATCATATCTGTATGGAGGACGCTAGAGTTCTTGCTAAGATTGACCATTTCCATCACCGGAAATTCAGGGAGGCGATTGAGATTGAGAAGAGGCCCTGCACGTTGAACAGGGATGATGGATGGAAAGTTAGTAGTTGTTGGATTCCATCTCTTCACTCCTTGTAAGGGTCTTCCCCCCACCCCCTTTTTTATTATTATTATTTATTTATTTAATACTATTATTATTTTATATTTATATTTTTAATTTTATTTATGTATCAATGTATTTTTATTTATTAATTTATTAATTAATTTATTGATTGATTCCTTTTTATTTTTATATTTAAGTATATTCTAAAATTAAAATTTAACTAATTTATTTGTAGTTTTATTTTAATCCTTTTTATTTATATTAAAGTATATTATAAAATTAAGATATAACTAATTTATTTGTAGTTTTAGTTATTAATGTATTTTTTAATTTATTTATTGATTTTATTGATTTTTATTGATTTTATTTTATTTTATTTTATGTGTTATTTGTATTTTAATTCTAAAAATAAATAAATAAATAAATAATTTTATTTATTTGTTTATTAATTTATTTATTGATTAAATCCGTTATTTTTATTTTAGTATTTAATGTATTTATAATTTTGATTTAGTTATAATTTTTGACTTTGACGTTGATTTTTTATGACTTTCAACTTGATTCATATATATCCTATTTTTGAGAGGGGTGTTAATTAAAAATTTTAGTTCTGATTTTTATTAATTTTTTATTATTTTTAGTTTTAAATTGTGTTTTTTAAGGTGGGGGTAGTTAGGTTTTTGGTTCTTTCTTTTTATATTTTGATATATAGCTTTTTTAGTGGACCGTTTAACTTTTTATATTTTTATAGTTTTTTGTTGACTGTTTAACTTTGGTAATTTTAATGTTGGGGTCAATTTTATTTTTGGTTTTTATTTTTTTCTTATTTTTTACTGTTGGGTTTTGACCGTTGCTTCTCTCCTCTTGGTATAAAAGTGTATGTCAGATCAGCCAATTTTCATTATCCTGATGATGAACTACAGCTGGTAGTTCGAAACGAGTCGGTTCCGAAAATTCTTAGGTGATTTCCCGGAAGATTTATATTAAAATGTTATGGATCACAGAAGCTTGCACTCTCGAAAAATTGGATATTTAGCCAGGTAAGTCTCGAATTTGTTTTTTCGAATGGCATTTCTCAGCCTGATGACATAAATTTCCCGCAAAGAATTAAAATTCAACATGTAAATTTCTTGCGAAGAATTAAAATTCAACATGTAAATTTCTTGCGAAGAATTAAAATTCAACATGTACCAGGGGAAGTAATGATTTTATAACTTCGGTGGAAGATGGACTATCCATGAATAATGGGAGTAAGGTCCAATGTTGCATAAGTAGACATAAAACCTCTACACCTCCCAAACAGAAGAGCACAAATCATGAAATACTCTTCCCAGTTGCTACAATCCTTCCCTGAATTTCAATATGCTCCATGGTCATGGATTCCAGCTAGCTGTAAGCCCACCAAACCTTCGCTAGTCGATGCAACCCGATAGGTAGCAACCCAGGTCAATTGCGAGTCAATTTTCATTTGGGTTACCAAATTAAAATAACACATAACTGAACCGATTCAGTTCCTTCCTTATCACCACTCTCTCACCTTAATAAAGAGGATTTACTAGAAGGTTAAGGGAGTTTGGAGAATTTAGGAATAGCTTGTTTATAGTATTGATTAGGATGTTCATCCTTGATAGAGATTTTCATTTTCAATAAGTGCCTTTCATCAACATAGAGCTTGACTAATTTTTGCATAGTGATTTTCCTGTTTGTTTTCTTTCATTTTTCCATTTCGCATTATAGTTTTTGATCCCTTCGACAGTCTATCCCCTGATCCCTTCCTGGGTGAGTCTCTATTGACTGCACTAACCATAGCCCAGGCTCAACAAAAATGGCGGGGATGACGGAAAAGGGGAAAAAGTCCCTAGATCTCTGACAGGGCACAATGAGTATGTTTGCATGTCACAATGATAATATCAACCAAAAATAAATGGGTAATGTCTTTGACAGAGCACCATGAGTATGTTTTCATGTCACAGTGATAATAATAATTAATACTAACATCCAAATTCACCTCGCTTTCCATTGCAAGAAAATGGGTGTCCCTGCAGGAGGAGATTGGAAGAAACTGCCTTACACCACCTTGGATTATTTTATGTCACCATAGGGTCATCCCTGATTATATATACTTTAATATTTTGTTGATTCTCCTGAAATAGCACCTGAAAGTGTACTAAAATAGAGAAAGGTGGTCTATGGTTTTCTTCTTCAAAGGGATAAGACATATCTCCCTATAAATGAATGTAAGTGTGCATGAGAATGGGCTTTTGGTTGATACATTAATTTGTCTTCTAATTCCAAACAGGGTTTCATGCCTCTCACTCACAGACTTCTCTGTAAATTCACTCTTGGGCTAATAGTTTGACTTGGAAACTTGGAAATGCTACTATCTGAGGTTCTTCCTATGCTTTTTATGTGAGGTTAAGTATTTTTTGGGCTACGTTCTCAATCACAGAATATAAAAACGAATGCAACCAGATGGAGTGAATAAGAACTGGATAGTGACTCAGATTTTATGTGATTTGGGTTAGTCAGATTAAAGATAGTATAAATGAATGTTTCGTCATATATGTATCTCATGCTCATACTTTTCTTCATTTATTCACTGATATAGACCAAAGTGGTCATTTTCCTTGTTATCAAACTTGTTGCTCAACTATACCTTTTACCCTCTCCAGTTTTACCTCCATGAGATATGCCTGTATCTATGTCTCTTGTTGGTACTCATTTCCTTTTATTGAGCACATAATACTTGTTAATTTGATCTATGGAATCAACATGCAGGTGGCTCTTTCTAGGGGATATTTCTACAAAATATGTGGATCCATCATGATTTAAATGGATCAATAAAAAAGTAGGCAAAAAATAGAGCTACATAAATTCAGTAGAGTATCTTGTGACAAATTACAAGTTTAGAGACAAAATCCTAAAATTATCAGAATTAAAAATATAATTATAAACAATTAATTTTGTATCTTTAGCATTCAATTAAAATCATCACCTCTGGGTGAGTAAAAAGAGGATATAATTGATGTGAATCACATTAAGTAAAATAATAACACACTAGATATCATTTAATGTAAGGCTATCATGAAATGGGTGGTACAATAGGCATACAAAGTTTCTCAAACGAGAACTATCACATATACATTTGTCTTGAGCATCCTAATCTGTGTTAGACACTTAAATTTACATAAAAAGGATTAAACAATTTATGAAAAAGGAAATTTGTTCAAACATGTAGGTTAATAAATAATTAGATAAGATTTTATGGCAAGTTGAATTTGAAAATTTTGAATCAAAAGAAACAAAATGCCAGTACATAATAGGATTCCAACTAATTTTTTCTGATAATCAACAGGTATATTGCAGCAGATAACTCACAATATAGGTTGATAGAACCTCTGTGTTATTTGGAGTTTGCACTGCTTGTCGGCTTACCTTTTGAGATGCTATTGATATTGTACAACTTATTAAATCTGAAATAGAGTAAAAGATCTAGGAGACATAACAGACTGGGAATGTAAGTCCTTTATACTAGATGATAAAAAGAGAATAGAGGAGCATGTAAACCCAAAATAACATAAAGGAAACCAAAATAATTTCTTGTTCAAAATTGATATTTCTTGGGGTCCAAATTCATTCACATGTATTTGAAAATTGTGACATGCTTGAACCAGAAAAGGAAGAGAATTTCAAATGCTATCCTAGCTGTTTAAAATATATTTTCTACAATAAAATGAAAAATTCATGAATACATGGGCCTGAAAGGGCTTACATATCAAGTGTGATAATACATGAATGGATCCCCATCTTGATGTACAATGTTCTCCATCCTCAACACTTCACAAGGATTTGTTATAAATATCCATTAACTAAGATTCCATTTCTCTTGAGGAGGAATATTTCACCAGAACATCTGTTGTGACTATTGACGGTGACTACAAAACAATAGGATTGGGAACTTAGAAAGAAGAAGAATTAAGGCAATGGCCTCTTTTCCAGTAATGATTATTAGACAAGGTTATTAACCCTACAAAATGATGATTTTCCAACTCCATTAATAAAACATTTCTGCCAATCCAGTGACAATAGATCTAATGATCTTGTAGCATTTCATGATTGAGGTCATAATAGCCAATCAAAGAATTATAGCAGAAGTTGTGAACATTTTGCAATTTCAGCCTCAAAACATACCTTGCACAAGTTATTTTCTTTCTATTTTAGGATACGTTTCCTTTGGTTAGCAAGCTCATATATATTTGAAATTTATTTTGGGATTATGTTCTAATTCCCTTTAATAACATGGTGATCTATCCATAACTGGGTAATACTACAGTAGAGGAACAATAAATGTAGGAAATAAAGTGGAATCACATTGTGTGAAACACTTGTAACCCTTGCTAGTATCGCTTGCATTACTACGACATAAGACAATACTTGTAAACAAAATCTCACCTCCATGTACCTTTAGGAATATTGGAATTCCCCTAGGTATACTTGAAGCCATATTTCGATAGGCTAACCAATCGTCTTATTGCTCCAAAATATGTAGAACAACACTCGAGGAGACCACTCACTAATACCTAGGTAGTCAAGTTGTACAACTGGAGGAACGATTGAACCACCTTAGTTAGTGCCATGAGATATTATGCCACGTAATATTGTCGAGCCCTTGTATGTCAAGGAGCTATAGTACCTATTATCCATTGGTTGATGACATGACTGTCGATTGATAATTTGTTCTCGAATTTGTTTATGAGGGGCATAAATTTGATTTGATACTATAGCAACAATGGCATCAGGTCAGCCCTCCAGAGACCTCTCCATGAGAGGAGGATTATCAGCTACTTTGGTTTTTTAGTTATGTCTTGTTTTCAAGTAGGTTGTATTTATTGTTTGTTGTCAAAATTTGATTAATGTGAATTTTTTTTGTCCTGCACAGGTGGACACACTCATATGACTCGTGTGCCCAAACACCAAATTGAACAAGAGGAGCCCCATATACCTATTCCCATTCGTCCCCAATTTAATAGAGCCCATTCTAAGGGGTATATTATACATGTTATAGGTACACATTAGATTGCTAGTTAAAATGTTCAAGTTTACGTGATATTCAATGTTGAACAGGTGAATTTTTTTTTTCAAATGACATGTGTTTAATGTGAAAAAATTATGCTCCATAGGTGAAAATGTAGGAGTTGGGGTTGGCCCTATTTCTGGTGAGGGACAACGGAGAACAATGTCTCAGCCTGTGGCATCCATCCCACACATGGATAGTTCTCGTTCAGGTAAAATCTAATGGAAAATTTATTGTTTGATGTATTTTTAATTTAAAACTTTTTGTGTGCCTCATGTACTTGTGTTATAAAACAATTTAATGTTTTTTACAGTGGCTAGTAGAGACCTTCATTCCTCGGAAGGGAAAAATCCTAGTCCGATGAGCAAAGACGATGAGATAGTTTTTCCACGAGGCATTTTCAAATGGCCAGAAAAGGTTTTTAAAATACAAATTTTCCTTATAAATTATTTAATTTTTAATATGTGCAATAATTTAACACATTACAGGTGGTGGTTGTTTCCCTCCTAGGGGGAGAGGTCGTAGGGTTCATGAGTTTGCTCGAAATACAAGCTATGATCCCCTTTACACCCATCCTGGTGATATTCCTGAGGAGATGCCTTGGGAAGATACCATCTCCTTACTTACTGTTGATGGGATGAGAGATAATTCCACAATATTGCACAATGAATTGCAAAGTTTCAATCTCTTTGCCCCTAATCGAGATTGTCTCCAAATTTTTTTACACAATTTGGAGAGTTTGATAGAGACTTATCATGGGGTTGGACCATCAACCCAAGTTTTTTTTTACATGATGCGTAGGCAAAGAGCGTCAGTGATTGGTATCCACTCCTACATTGAACTTAAAATTAGGGTCACTAAAGAAATGGCCTTGTCACTATTTGACTTGCGGCTTGAAGACAAAAAACATCTGAAGATTGCAAGATTCAATGATCCCAATATTTCACCTTATATTTATGAGAAGTTCCTGTATGCATACGAGAAGTTCCCAAATAATGATGAGGTGCCGTGATATTTTGTTAGGATGTTGCATGCTCAATTCCAAGAGCACATCGACCCTAACTATACAGTTACGGGGTCCAAATTCTATGGAGTTGGAAAAGGTCGTACATATGAACGACCTGATGCTATGCGAGATGTTGGGTTTAGGCCTCCAGCACCTCGTTTAGCACCTCGACCACCTAGGGTATTTACACTTCCAGAGGAGTTAGGCATTATCTCTAGTGCTGCAACTCAGATGAGAGAGAAGATACAATAACATATTGCAGCTGCTTTAGGAGGGGTGGAATTCAGTTTAGGGACAAGCCAACCTTCATCTAGTGCAGGAGTTCGTTCATTTGTGAGTATTCCAGATGACGTGTTGAGGGAGATGGAGCAAGATGGGCTTCTGGAGTATGCATCCTCCTGTAGAGACCAATATGAGCAAGCCATTAGACAAAAAATGCACACCATGGGCAAGGTATGTACAAGCATGTTTTGATCTATTTTAAAATACACATTTATAAGGTGAGATAGAGTGCATGTAACATGTTTTTTTGGTGTATATACATTTAGTCTCCAAAAACTTACACCAATATATTTATTTAAATTATGCAGCTTACAACATTCTCAGAACAACATTGCTTTGCCCCTGATCCTCATTCTGTAGATCATGGACATGATCATGTACAGGTGCCACATTCATTACTATCTGTCTATATTTTTGTACGTAAAATTGAAAATGAATTTATGTCACATAATTTTATATGGTATGAGTCTTAACATTATGGAATTTTCAGGTATGTGTTACACATCAAGGGATGCCTAAAGAGATTATTCCTTCTCAGGTTCCAGTCGTGACACAGGTATTGATACTTTTCATTAAGCATATTTATTACGTTTATTATATTTCTTTTCGCAAAATTTTCAATTAACTTTGGTTTCTACTTTGTAGGCTATAGATAATATTGAGATGATGCAAACTGAGCCCCAAGGATATCATGTAGTCTTTGGGTCAGCGAGTCTACATTAAACCATGGTAACCTCTTACCATTTCTTCGTTGGTATCATTGCCACATTATAAACAAGCTATCACAGAATAAACAATATGAATTTAATTTTGTTTCCAAAGGTTAATTTTTTGTGTTTGTTATGCAAGTTGGACCTCAACAAATATTTGTGGTTCGTAGAGATGAAGATGATGCATCGGCTTGCAATAATGCTGAAGAATATGATTAAGATGGTCTTGCAAGCTGGAAAGTTGTTGATTTGGATTTAGTTAATTTGATTTTTGGTAAAATTGATATGGAACATAAAATGGAGGAAGATATAGTGCATATGGAACAGAAAAGGGAGGAACTTTCATTGCATAGCTTTCCCAACAGTAGTTTTCATGAACTAGGTCACTTCGAACAGTTTGAAAGTGTAAAGGACCCTATGGATCACTTCTACCACCAAGAAACAAACCGGGTATACATTTATTAAAGGGCATTCTCTTCTCATCCATTTTTGTGAATTTTTGTTGCCAAAAGAAATGTTCTTTTCCATGTTTATGGTGTATGATTGAAGTTTTTGAATGTTTTTTCAAATCATATTAATAAGCATAAATGGATGAAGAAATTTCAGAAGGAATGGAACATTCTCCAAGAAAATTTACCAGGTTTTTCATATGGAAATCATAATGTTTACATAGATTGTTAGAGAATAGTTTATAGGAATTGCTTTCATATCGTGATGTGATCAATAGCTGACTCATAATAGCAAAACTTTATTAGTTTTGGGACATCCAAAATTCATAACCTTGGTATAGAAATTCTTTGAACAAGTGTATAGTTTAAGGTATAACAAGTAGTACTGCAGGTCCTTACATACATGTGGAAATATTAACATATCTGTACAACATTGATTTATGTGTAGCATGATGGTCTGTGGATGAGGGCATGGCAGTAGAGTATACAAGAGGGTGCACCAATACTTTTATAGGCTTTCAAATTTTACCTATTTTTTCCCTATTTATATTGTATAACATCGGGTATGTGTGTATCTTTGCCTGAGACTTTAAAGTGGTCTTTTGACGTTCAACTTCAACAATTCATAATGGATATTTTTAAGGTTTTTTTGCAAGATTTGATTGATGATCTCACTTACATTTTATTGAATGTCTTGTAGAAGTACAATGATGATGGAAGACACACAACCAGATTTGTTTGATCGCCTTCCTGAAGATGTTATTCAGATTATATTTGGCGCCATATGCGATTGTAAATCTCTAGTATGATGCATGGCTGTCTCCCAAGACTTTTTCAGACATGCAACATGCATATCTTCTTTGTCTATAGTTTTTCCTGATAATAATTCTAGTTATGAAGACAAGCTGAAAAATATATACTCAATGGTGAAAGAGTTTCAAGAGCTACAAACACTTGTTGTAAGGGTGGGACGACCCAAGGATGAGCCAGATTTATGGGCCCGCTGAATGCGTTATGCAGAGATTGGTGCTTCTATGGAGAAATTCATGTTAATGGCTGCTAAATCTAGAGATTTTTCTGAATTGGACAATGCTCTTACTCATTCAGAGTATGGGCTAAATTTTGATAATGCCATTTTAAAGAGTAGGGAATTTCCAGATGGAATAGAAGGGGAGAGTGAGGATCAAGGGAGTGAAACGTCTAATGCTTCAATATATACCTGGGAAAATTCCAATGGAATAGAAGATATTTATTCTTTTCATTGCAGTGAAAGTAGACTAGGTAGAGAATCTCAACAGGCTTTAAGAATTGGGACCACTAATGCCTGAAAGGGTAAGCTATTTAACAAAGGTTGAGTTTCCCTTCCCCTTTGTTAGAGTTTAAAGCTTCCCATTTTGCTAATCCAGAGATCATGGAAATAGAGTCTCTGTGTTATCTTTAATAAAGCTTACGGTTCTATCAGTTGCATTACCTAATCTATAGCTTCTAATGTAACTTTCCTATCTAGTTCTTCTGGGTTAATTTCTACTTACCGTTATGTTATTTTTTTAAATTTCCTAGAGGAATATGACTTATAAAATTATGGAGTCATCTTGTTCCAATTCGAGTGTGCATAGCTCTTATATCCAGGTAATTTCTTACCCCAAATTTCTTTTATGTTTATTTTACTCTATCATTTTTACGATTACACTATTTCATGACTCACTGTTTAGACTGGTTTTTATGCCTGGTTGCCCTCAGGATTTTCCACTACCTTCCCACATGTAATTAAAACTACCATGTTAAATTGTGTTTTTTTCCTCCTTTATTTACCTTGAATCCATTTTTAGTTAATGCTTGTTGTTCTATTGAAGTGACATGTACATGAAGCGGTAACCGAATTGAATCAACTCCTTCCCGTTTCTAGTATTATAGATACTTTCTTAACAAAGTCCTTTATCTTTCCAAGTCAATTCTACTCCAGGACCACAGGTCGATGTGTTATAACCCTTGGTACTGGGTTCTTGTCTCATCATTGAGTTGGCTTATTATGTGCAAAATTTGCATGTGATGCATTCAATAACTTTTGTAATTTTTCGCAAAGGATTCACCTTTATGTTTGGGTTTGAATATGTACTGGATGGCCATTGAGCCCATTAGGATTATTTTTTCCTTGTTCACTAATTTGTTTGATCCTTGGATATTCCTTGGAAGTGGTGTATGAAACACCAAGACCTATTATATGTTTTATCATTACTATTATTTTGATTCTAATGGATACCATCCTCGGGAAGGAAGCCCCAGTTTTCCCTTATGAATATGAAAATAATTTCTCATTTCAATGCATTGTATTCTCATGCTTATGTTATGAAGAAGCCTCCAGTGATAAATGTATGTTTGCATTGAATTTATTACAATTCTCTGCTAGCAATTATGGTTTGATTATTGTATATTCTACAATCATATGTATATTTTCACTGTAGCTATAGACTGGTTCTATTTTCTTTTCTTTCAATATGGAGAAATTCCAATGATTAAAATTTTTATATTGTGATGTGTACAATACTGTATAATTTGATATTGTGCTTATAGTAAGCCTCTCATGACATTTGAAATATGGTTTTAATTCCTTACTAACTGCTTATAGATATTATAATTTTTGAACGTTTACATATAAGAATTTGCTGCATATGCATAGCTATTTAACAAACGTGGTATCCTTCCTTCAAAGGTAATTTTTCGCTTAATATCCTCTCAGAGGTGTTTCTTCAGTGATTTACTCAGAATCTTGACTTTGATATGTATGTAATATTTGTTGGCTACCTCACAAATATAGATTCTATATCTATTATTCTAGTTACTCTACCATGGTACAATTATTTATACAATTATATGTGTAACAAATATAATCCTAGAGATTCCATTTTAAAGAGTAGGGAATTTCCAGATGGAATAGAAGGGGAGAGTGAGGATCAGTGGGGTGAAACGTCCAATGCTTCAACATCTACCCAGGGAAACTCCAATGGAATAGAAGATATTGATTCTTTCCATTGCAGTGAAAGTAATCTAGGCAGAGAATCTCAACAGGCTTTAATCAATCCTGGACTTTAATGAGTCTAAGGGATTCCCCCATCCCAAGTTCAGTATATATTGTATCACCATGCATTAATTAATATTTTTATTGTAAAAGAGTTAAAATGGAGAGAATCTACCTGGGAGGATTTTTTGGATATGAATCAATTTGGAAATTTATGCATTGTGTCTATAATTGCACCAAAGAAGCAACTCGATGAAGCCCATGTTCAGATTAATAAAGAAAAATCTCAGGGTTATATTGATAAGAGGTTGAAATAGGTAAAGGTAGTAGAGCCACTATTTTTTAGGAGGGTAACATGAAGTATGTTGAAAATGAAGATTGTGCCATCGTCAGCCAAACCCTATATCGATTTTCCATAACCCCTTATTCATGCATAAAAATCCCCTGATCTAGATGCCTTAGATGAAAATCCATTTCAAACCCCTCTTTCTCATTTAGATGATGAAGTTATAAATGTGCAAGAACCATATGATCCTATAGAGGATTATTTACATATCAATAACATTACCCATTCTAGAGTTGCAGGTTTTGGGGAAAACTTTCAAGCACTAGTAAACAAAATTTCAAAAAATGTTGTTGATGGCTGCCATTTTGTCTACAAGGAGAAGATTTATTCTAAGGGTAAAGGAAAATCATTGAACTTTGAAGCCCTGAACCCTGTAAGTCCCTTTTCTGGAAACTATGAGTTCATTATAGATCCTTAATACCTATTACATTTTGATATGCAGGCTAAGAAATTAAAGGAGAAGTCAAGAGGATTAGGAACTTAAAATAGAAGGCCAAGGAATACAAGTCCTTAATCGATATTTAAAATCTAAGAAATAAACCCTAAAGGAAAGAAATGAAGAGCTTCATGAGGAATTAGAGAATATTTTAGAGGAGAATAAGCACAATATAGGAAGGGCTAAGAGGTGGCGTATGCAGTCTTACTTTTTGCAAATATATAGCAAGAATATGAGGAAGAAATAGAGAGAAATACAAAGGTCTAGTATACCTTAAGTGACTATCAATATTGTTCCAATTTAAGAAATGAATTCTATCAGAATATAAAGTATGGAAAACTATTAGGATTATTATATTTCTTGTTATATAATTATCTCGGCTCATCGTAGCCTCCACATGTAATGTAAATAGTATACAAACCTAGCTCTGGTTCTAAGCTAGGAAACTGGTCTTGCTACACTACTATGTTTTTTTGAATCATTGAACAACTCTAAAGCCACTATGATACATTTAATTTCGTGCTCAGGTACTAAAGACTTCATAACTATAATATCAAGTTGATTCCAAGTTCATATATGCATTATGTTCGTTTTTTTAAAGTTTGTGATTCAATTTTATTACGGACAACAAGCTAGTAGGCTTGGGCCCACCAACCATCCCATTTTCCTTTGTTCCTTTATTCATTTTATTCTCTCATATATATATATATATATATATATATATATATATATATATATATATATATATATATATATATATATATATATATATATATATATATATATGAGTGCTTCTAGATTGATTTGAAGGCATCATGTGTGGTTTTTTTATATGCTCTCCAAACTTGAGCTTGACTTCTTTAGATATAGCAGAGATATATTTCTTTAATTTATTTGCAGTAGTATTTATTTTATGTGTGATGAGGGTGTGCTTAGATCTTATAAGATACAAAGAGATATTTCCTATAATATATCTCATGTATGATCTCCAGATTTGAGTGAGGAATAATTCAATATTATTTTTATTGTTCTTTGTTATATGAATGGTATCTTTTTATTACTAAGCAGGGTTTCTATATTCTTAGATGATCTTAATGTTATACAAGGATCACAAAATATACATAATATAAACTTTCACATCTCTATTTGAGGAAAAAATCATAGGTTATTGGTCAGTCTCAAACCTAAGTTTCACAATATACGAGAATTATTGTAATTGGAATATTCCCTCATGAATGACTGTGTAACGAACTAGGAATTATATTAGTGTTGTGTGTGACCTATTGAAAGGTTGTAACAATTATGTCTCTTTTGAAAGTATTTTTTTGTGAGCGAACAATATATTTTATTTTGGATACAAGTTTTTTGGAAAATATTATTCCAATTGTTCAACCAAGTGACATAGGGTTTCTTGTGACCTTGTATCATGATTACAAGATTGTATCTTATTGAATATGTTTTATAGGGTGGTTGAGCTATCTAGAGGACACAATAACCTTATAAAATAATTTCATATACTTTAAAATCTAATCTCTAGTCTCCTTATGCATAGGTCTCCTCTGAGAGGTTTTGCTGATCACCCCAATATCCCCAGGAGATTCTATGTTGATGCTTAGAAGACAATGAAGATATACTATAACTCTCTTTAGGAAGAGGATGTTCTAGAGCTTTGGAATTTGCAATATTTCTATCTGAAAGTGTTTGTCATTTATCTGACATTTTAGTAGAATCAGACTTAACTTCAGAAGGTATTTCTTTCACAACAGTGTTTCTCTTCTTAAATGCAATAGATCACCTACACTTCAGTGCTACAAAGGCACATGCTTTGTAGTGTAAAACTTTTCCAGAAAATATTTATAACTAATTAAGGTAATGGCATAAGACTGAGAAGTAAATGATGACAATCATTAATGTCAGTGGGTGGGACAATGTTAACTCCATGTCAAACTTTTATTGCAACTAAACATCAATTGCATTCTTTGCAATAAGTCTGTCCAACATCAATGCACATTCAAAAATAGATTTATGCTAGTATCTCGTTTTTCTAGCATCATCAATATCATTATTTGCAGTAAGATTGTCCAACATCAATGCACATTCAAAAAAAGATTCATGCTTTTCATATGTATGGATACACTTTGGCCTCCCACTCACCATTGTTTCAAATCACAAATTTTTGTTTCTCAACCAATTATGCGAAGTCAAACATCTTGAGTTGAGCCATGTGGACATCTAGTTGAACATTTTATAGGAACACAGAACTCATAGGAAAATTCCTATATGTAATAGATCCCCTACACTTTAGTTCTTAAAAGGTGTGATTTGTAGTGTAAAACATTTCCACAAAATATTTATAACTACTTAAGGTGATGGAATAAGATAGAAAAGTAAATGATGGCAATCATTAATTTTAGTGGGTGGGTCAATGTTAACTCCATGTTAATATTTTATTGCAACTAAACATCAATTTCATTCTTTGAATAGACTGTCCAACATCAATGCACATTCAAAAACAGATTTATGCTAGTATCTCATTTTTCTAGCATCATCATTTTCATTCTTTGCAGTAAGACTGTCCAACATAAATACACATTCAAAAACATATTTTTAGGTGACTACAAGGAGATGGAAAATAAAAGTAGGAGACCTCCATCATAATAAGAGACAATAATGAAGAAATTAGCCACATCAAATCTAATTTTTATCTAAACTAATGAGGTGATGAAAATATGATGACATTTGATATCAAAACTAAACTAACAATAAAATAATATATATGTAATTAAATATTCATTCATCTCCATCATATCCATGCAAAAAAATGGGCGAGTTAAGATCATCTAGGCATAAACATCATGGAAACATTAAATCACCATAACTTAATTAGCTAGCAAAGCACCCTTATCCAGTAGATCATAATATATTGTCCATATCAACACACATCTAACCATCCACATGTCCATTTATTTGAAAGAATCCACAATATAGTCTTAAAATAATAAAGTCCAATACATTGTAGCAACTATATGTTCTAACCCTAGAATGAAATTTCATTGTTCATGTTGAACAATGTGCTCTACTCATATGAAATGTGCTAGTGGAAAATTTTCCAGAATGGCATCATGATCATCTATCGATAACCTCCATTGTCGCTGTTTTTTTCTACTCTTCACTTGCTTCAACTACAACCGAGTTGATATGACCAAGTGACTATATTGGGCATAAATAACCTCTGGCTGGTAATCTTGAAAAATAATATTATCTTTACATTTCTTTACTTCTTCAATGAAATGTCCCATTAACACCATTGAACTGATTGGGTATGTATAATTTGATGGATCATTATACTCTTGAAGCAATGTGGATTTAGACATTGTGCATCGTAATAAATAATAATGCACTTTTTCTTGATTATTTTTTGGTGCAATGACAACGAAGACATCACCTTCTCTAACCATATCAGAAACACGATCATAATCATTGTCAATCACAACCACTTCATTGTCCATTTCCTTGTCAGTCACATTTCCAAATGGGGGCAATGGTGTCAATTCTTCGTGTTTCCATGGTTTAACAAATTTCTTAATTTGGTTTTCATAGTCATCGATGGACTCTGTCTAATCAATACATGCAGAACAAAAGCAAGAGCACTTTCGTTTCTCAATGAAATGTATATTTGTCATGTTCTTACTCCTAATTGAGTGTAAAATTCTTGTTTGAGGGGTTTCAAGGCAATTAAATGGCAATGATCTATCAACATCACCCATTGCAATATTCCAAAAATACCCGATTGAGAAAAAAACACACATGTATGAGTCAAATTTTAAACAATATTTAATATTTTTTTATAACAAAATACACACACGTGTATACACATATATCTCTATATATGTATAATATATTGTTAGTTAAATGTGTACGCTTACCTGTGCACATCAGCCATCCTTGGGTTTGATACATGACTTAAATTGTCTTTGCACCAATTAACAACATCTAAAGAATTTGCAAGTCGGGAAGCTAAGTGATTCAATTGATGCCTCCTAAGTGCATGTTTTATGCATGCCCCAACACCATCGTGCTCTCATTTTCCATGCCCCGTCTCAAAATAATTCCATGTATGTCGAATGTTGGTTCTCTTATGAATATGAGACAACCAAAAGAACGATATTGCTGATTTAAATTAACCAGCACAACCATCTAACCATACCTAATGTTCTTTAAATGTGACCCTTCGTTTCAACAATTCATTATAAATAACATTAAAACAATGCCAAACAAAACATGTATCATGTGTTTGATCATCACTGATGTAGAAATAGTACTCCTTAATCACCTCATGATTATTTTCATTACTATCAAAACGATCGATATCAAACTCTGCATGTCTATAAAAAATATGCACAAATATAGATGCTTGTTCTGAATGATAATACTCACTTTGTATCTCCTTTTGTGGACTAAATGTGTAATTCTCAGCAAAATCAGCCACTGATAATATTGTTCCTTTTGGGAACACATCACGTGATTGCTTGAACTATAAATCCTACCATCGTGCTATATGATAGTGCTTAATATATTTGTATATTTTCACCCTGAACTTCTCCATAAACGATGTCACTAAAATGTCGTCGTCAAGTAAAGTGATCTTTTTTGATGTTGTGCTTGAATCTACAATAGGAGTGTAAGTAAAATTTTCATATCGCTTCCAATTCAGACTGAGATTTGACAGTCTGGGATCATTAGGATCAATGGGATACTTTGCATCGTAGAGTGCCAAATGAGAACACTCTGGGCATTTTCTTCCACCAACACATTCTTTTTTATAAAATAATTTATTATTCTCTCATGCACATAATATCTTCGATAAAAATTACTGAACACTTGAAGGAGGGGGGTCATTTGACCAATATTTTATGCCAAAATTTACAAATGTCTCATAAAATAATTGGAATTATACATGGTATCGACAACAACATGTGTCTCGAACAGTGATAGGCTTGACATACCATGATTTAATCTTAAAAAATGTGCTAAGGGAAACCTTCACATCAGTATTAATCTCCATAAAGTTCTGGAATAATTCTACTTAACTAACCTTTGTTATATGTTTGGCATGAGTTTGATAAACTCCCTAAGATATACAACGTCCTTTTCATTTGGAAACACACAAGAATTAAAATTCCAAAACTATTTTACCCTATCCCTCACACCATCAGGAAATCTATCATGATATGGATGCCTACAGATATTAGCCCAACATGAAGTTCATCATTCTCATCTAATTGAATTCTAAATTTTGTAAGCCTCCATAAACATTTTCTTGATGTTTTAAAATTTTTTGAAGTTGCTTACATCAACCGACTTGATGTAGTTTGTTTCGCGAGTACACCTGTTAAAAGTGCTGTACGAGCATGCTTTTCAACTTGAGATCACTTTTTGGATAGTGTGGCAAGTGCCAACGTCACATTTTTTGATACCATTTGATTTACTAAAACCTTTTTCTCACTTTTAATGCCCAATAATTCCACAAAATTTCTGAGAGATGTGTGATTTAAAAATCTACGTAACATCTGAGCTTGTTCTATGATCGATTTACCTTCAGAAAGATGTTTCAACCCCCAATTTATTTTATCTCAAACTTTATTTTCAGGCATTGGTGGTCCCAATTCTTCAATTTTAGTTGGATCCATATTAATTAGAAAGTTGTATTCATATACAACGTTCTTGGAACTTCCAATTAATTGTAGTGAAATTCGAGGTGTGGTAGTATCTTCTTGTGGTTATGATGTTGTCCCTGCATAAAAAACAATATTAACTTCTAATTTGAATTGACATATACATATTTTTAATTTTAAAACTATCTTGAACTACAATGTTTTAAAAAAAAAATACAAAATTCAAATTGAAGAAACTATTGACTCACCAGTGAGATCGATCTCAATATTCTCTTGGACATTTGTGATTTCAATATTCTCATTGACAAGTTCCTCAACATTCTCTTCGACATTTGTGTTTTCAATATTCTTGTTTACAAGTTCCTCAACATTTCTCATTTCCTCATCATTGCCATGCACCTCTACATCTCTTTCACGATGCTCTACCTCCACATTTATTTCATGGCTTAATATTTTCCTTTCCTCTCACCTTTTTTTGTAATCTCTCATTCGTTTCCACTGAATCAGTTCTATTTTGTTCACAAAATTGGAAACCTAAAATCCAATTCTATTTGGACCAAATACCCAAAAAAACATAAAGACGTCAGAATAAGTACTTCATGCTTTCAATAAGAGAGAAAATTAAATAAATAATTAAATTCATAAAGAAATTTTGCAAAAATACTTCATGCCTTCATAGAGACATTTTTCAAAGATACTTCATGCCTTCATGCACCCAAAAAAACATCAAAAAAAATTTTGCACCCAGAAAAAATTCGCACCTTCGTAGGAAAAAAATTCACACCTTCGCTCCTTCGGTGGTTCAGAATGGTGTGTGTAATATTGTGGAATTAATATTTCGAACGAGAGTATTTTTATAGAAATATCACCCGAAACATCGCAACGATATGATGAATCTTCGCAATATTTCGTAGGCCGAAGATAAAATGTTTCAATTAAAGTTTAATAAACTCTCATCCGAGAGTTTATTAAACTCTCGCTTGAGAGTTTAGTAACCTCACGGATGAGAGTTATATAACTCTTGTTCGAGAGTCTGCCTTGGGTAAACTCTCAGGCGCAAACTCTCGGCCGAGAGTTTGTACAACTTTCGGGCGAGAGCTTAGCCGCACGGTTAAATTTAACCTGTGGTGGTTTAAACTCTCAGTCAAGAGTTTAAATTTTCTTTCCCGAGAGTTTATTAAATGTCTTTCCTGAGAAATTATCTTGGCCGAGATTTTCTAGTCAACGAAAAACCAAGAAAATTATGCAGTTTTCAGGAACCTTCAGCTTTGGAGGGGTGGAACACCTACAAAAACAAAATGTTATCCTTCGGACCTAGTACCATTAGATTCATCTCTGAATCTAGTTTCTAATGATTTAAGATTTATGGAGTTTCATTAAAAATTTCATTTGTTATTAATTTTATACTAAACTATGTCACTGTGGAATTTCATTGTTCTGAAAATTGCAGTGAATGAAAATTCAATAACTTTAAGATGGCAACACCAAGAAAATCAGAAAAATCATATTTCAATTCCTCTCCATGTCTTATTCAAAAGGGTATTCTCATTTTTCTTATTGACGATCACATTGAAAAGAAAATTTAAGTCTCATAGAATGTACTGAAACATCACAGCTTGTTTGTCTTTGTCCATTTCAAAAAATAATAAAAAATAGTGATTTAATTTGAAAATTACCAAAAAATAGTCATTGCACTAGTGAAATCTATGTAGATTATGATAATATGGTTTATTTAAAAAAATGAATAACCATCCCTAAAAAAAGTTAGGGTTCAAAAAGTGACTCTTTATGTTTGCTTGAAAATTTCAAGTATATGCAGTTAGTAAACAACAAATTTACCACTCTATATGTCAATATTTAAAAAAAAAAAAAATGAGTATGGAGGTAAGACAATTATCTACAAATATTTCTTTTATGTCAAAGCATAATTTGCATTGAAAATATGAGTTTAGTGGAGTTGAAGTTGAAAAAACATAGAAAATTACAATTTTCAATGTCAAAAAAGGGCAAAAGGTGTTTCCCAACTTCAATTTAATTTATTGTTATTTTCAGATTTATTTATAGTTATACAACACCTTTTTTCTTTTTTCTCTACACACATCTGGGTTTTAATTAAAATTAACACACTTATCACATACACGCACACCCTAAGTTAAAAGCGCCTAGTTTACACCGCCAGGCCAAGACTATAACATTGTAATCAATTGATTCTACACCTCCCTGCCCTTGTTTCAACATTGTAATCATTTGATCCAGGACCTTCATGCCCTTGTTGGTCTCTCTTCCTTCTGTGATCCGTGTCTATTTTTCCATCATTGCGCCCCCAAGGCATTTATCTCGAAGACTTCTTGGCCTTCATCCTCAGTTTCCATTTGGAAGACTTACTCCTCCGCGTAGGGTTCAAGTTAGTCCTCCACCAAGTCCCTAATCTAACTCTGCTTCTCATTCATTGGGTTCCCCTTCTGGTTCTATCCCCAGCTCTCCTCCTGTCACCTTCATCATGTCTGGCTCAGGACCTAACGCTGGTGGTAGCCCTAGCCCTAATGCTGGGAATACTACTAGTGGGACCGCAACAAGAAATATCTCGACTACTCCCTTTCTCCCTTATATGGCAAGCTTCAGTCTTCCCGATTTTAACTAGTTAATTAATGAACCCATACACCATGATCCTATTTGGCCTGCTATGCCAAAAAAACTCCCTTAAGACATCCCCAAGTTTTAAGGTCTCATTGGAGAGGATGCGAAAAACCATGTTCAATATTTCCACATGTGGTGTTCGTCTAACTCCATCACCAATGACTATGTCTGTCTTCGGTTGTCCAAACGTACGCTTACTGGAAAAGCTTCTAAGTGATATGTTGACCACGCCCGCTAATCTCGTACTACTTTTGCGACTCTTACTAGGGATTTTCTATCTTACTTCGAGCTTCCCCTTCGTTATGACACTGGTACCAAATTTTTGACCTCTTTTCGTCAATCGTCTGTGACCCTCCTATCCGATCATGTCTAGGAATGGCAAAGAAGAAAGAGCCTATGTTGAGCCCCTACCTTCGAAGATCGTGTCTACATGGAATGGTTTCTAAAATCCCTTTTTCTTGCTATTGGAAAATATGTCGCATCTCATTTCCCTCAGGCCGAAGAAGTTTCCCTCTAGATTGCATTGAAATATGACCTGATCTATGCACTGTCTAGTTATGTTTATACCTTCTTACCTGATCTCCATAGACCTAGTGGTGCCAATGCATCGGGGGCATCCCATGCCACCAACGGTATCGTTGGAGCCCTTTCTCATCCTTACACTCATCCTCCCATGGGTTGTGGTTTCCCTCGGGGAGGGGCCAGCTCCTCAAGCACTTTTCCCCCTCCTGGTAGCATGTATCTAGGATACGACATGCCTCCTCCTTTTGCCCAACATGTTTACCACAATATTTCCCAACCTCCTTTTTATTCGTATCCACAACCTGGTGTGCCAATTCCTCCAACATTAGCACCTCAGCCTCCCTTTCCATCTCAACCCCTGTCACAATAGCCACCACCCCCCAGGGTCAGGTGTATGCACAGTAAGGTGCGACTAATCCTCCTACTTCCAAAAAGAAGAGGAAAGGCAACCAAAATCAATCTGCCCTAGGTAATATAGGACCGAATACCCAAGGGAATACACCTAACACAACAACCCAATAACATGGCACTCAGCCTAAGAAAGACAGGCATGTTCGCACAAAAAAACCTTATTCTTGTTGCGGTGTCTATGGTCACTACACCCACGATTATCCTATTTTACCTCAGATGTGTTAGAAGTGGGAAGTTCAAGCAACATCTCAAGGACATCAAGCCTCTCCTTCGGTTCCTCCCAACGTTGCACCTATACAACTGGCTATGTTTACCAATACTTTCCCCCAGCAAGGATTCGTGGCTACCCAACCCCCTGAAAATCAGGTGGCCACTCAACCTCCTCCATCTGGTACCTCTGATTACCAGATTCTCATGATGAACTCTAACCAACCCATTACCATTGACCTCAACCTTCAGACTCAATCCCGTCAGTACAATAAGCCCCCCGCTACGTTTTCCCCCAAGCCCCCTTCTTCAGGTCCCACATAGCCTCTTTCGACACCCAATGGTCCTTTACTGATCCTTCAGCCTAAGGCAGAGGTTCATACCAAGATCCCAAAGGGACCATTACACTGAAACATTGCTTTTGGTAAAGCTGCCCAGTCATATAGTTTAGTATATGACCTAGCCCAATCCCCTGCTGCCATGTCAACGCTGGAAGTCCTCCAGTCGTGCCCTTCACAAAAAAAATATCTAATAACTACCATGGGCGCTATGGATCCTTCATATGATTGTTTGATCATCTTCTATGTTGACCGGTCAGAACATCCTCCCCTTCCTACCTCCGTCGCCTTCCAAATACCTGTCAAGATTTGGAATGCCAACATCTCCCATTATATCATTGACGAGGGGGCATCCACTTGTGTGATGTCCGCTTTGTTTTGGAAGCAACTCGGATCTCTTGAGTTGGCCTCTTCCACTATCACCCTCCAAGCGTGGGATGGCCACTCTTCCCAGCCCCTTGGCATGTTCCGCAATTGTCCTAGTAGTCTTGCGGGCAAAATTTTTTGTGTTGACGTAGAATTCATTGATGCCCCCTTAGACTACAACATTTTATTAGGTTGTAGCTACACTTATGCGATGTTTGTTGTCCCATATGAAATTCAACAAGAGATGTATTTTCCTCACAACGGAAATATTTTCATCATCGACCAATTGACATATTACGAACCGAAGTCTCAGACCTCCCTTGAGTCCATCATCTCTTTGGCGGCCAATAAACAAATAGTCGAACCTTCGACCAGTGTCTCACCCAAAGTCTACAAATATTCCTCTTTTCTTAGTTCATTCCTTGGTCCTTCTCCTCCTATCTCTGATCCGAGCTCATTGAACGTTTACATGATGCAATCGTCTCGGTCCAACCTCAAATAGACTGGTTCGACTATTCAGTAGCCCCAACCTCCACAACCTACTCCCAACACCTCGACTCATCCTTCAAAACCCCTCCTCAATGCCCCTCATCTGTATCTGGTATCCATGAGCCTATCTACCCTCCCGGAATGGTTCCTCCTGGCCTAACCATCTCAGAGCTGTCCCTCCTGGCCATTACCCCTCTTGTCAGATATCATTTCTAGCTCCCCCTCCTGGAGTATTTTTGGTACCCGTTATGGCTACCTTATCTCTTCCTAACATGACCCTAGGGATCCCAGTCTAGTAAATTAATCCCCCAACCACTATCCCGCATGGTCAGCCTAAACCTTATCTTGGTTTGACCCCGGTCCAATGGTCACCACGATCCCTCCCTTTGCTTCCATGCCTCAGCCACCTCAGTAGGAACCTACTCCTATTGCAAAAGCTTCGAGTGAGGGGGGAAAAGCTTGCAAGAAGGCACCTAAGTACAAGGCTGCCCAAAAAACCACTGCTCCTCCTTAGCCTCCAAAGCATACCACCTGGTGTGCTTTGTGTGATGTTGTCGGTCATGCCACTGATACCTGTCCTAAATTGCCTCGTCTCAAGCCCATGGTCAACGAATATTTTCCGGAGTCTGATATCCAAAAGTTCTATGTCACTATACCCGATTCAGTCTCGAAACTCAAGTCTTTGCGCACAAATCATCCTTGTGCTTTCTGTGATTTCTATGGCCACTATACCTACCTATATCCCTACCTCAATGAATATCATGCCTCTTTAGACGCGGTCCGCCAATTCGAGGCCAAGCACAATGAGTCCACCTCTCCCTTTTTTACGAGTTTTTCTTCGGCAGAACCAGAGGTATCGCCTACTCCAATTGACATTCCCCCTCCTGATGTCGAGATGACAGAGCCTACGACCACCATTTTCTACTTATCATCATCTATGAGACCCACGGTGCAAGACCCCTCTGGGACTTCCCCTTCTGTTTCACCTGACCTCCCTTCAATGATCACCTAATCTACTTACTCTTCCGTCACCCCTCGTGACGATGTGCATGTGAACCTTTCTTCTCATGATGACGAGTCAGGTATCTTTTCCGCATCATGTGGTTACCCTTACACCAGTCACCCCATATTTTATTGTGATGAAGACATCATGAAAGCCTTTTCCAGCTCTGACTTCATATTTCCCTCCCATAATAGAAATGGCACCATCCTTGTCTATGGTGAATTTCGTGACTTGAACACAAGCTACCCTCAAGGCAACTCCCACACACCACCTACCTATCAGTGTGTGGGTGGTAGACATCCCCAGAGCACTCCCTCTAGCAGTGTTTGTTTGATTTCTACCTTGCGTTCGGGTTGCTAGCATTGTTCATCATACTCTCATTTATTGTCTTGTGGCACCTTTTAGATGGACCCCCCGTCCATACCATATATTGGTTATGCCGATTGTGCAAGTCACTACTCCCCGAATCTAGCCTCGGCAGGTTGGGCCATTTTTACCCCCTTACATTCGCTTATTCTCTCTAAAGACGTATGAATTGGTACTGCCACTAATAACCAGGCTGAATACGATGCAGTGTGAGGTTTATTAGCCGATGCCCTTTCCCATCACATCCTTCACCTTCAAGTTCATTTATATTCCCTAATTCTTGTCATGCAATTGAATGGTGTCTATTGTGTGCATAATCCTGTCCTTTTTACAACATATTTACGAGTGACGCTTTTGATGCGTGAATTTTAAATCATTACATTCATTCATGTAACTAGAGCACAAAATCACTATGTAGATAGCATTGCAAATAATATTCTGACTGGAATTTATCACACGCATTTCACACAAGGCAATAACAACAAACTATAAAACGATGCATATCCATTATATATGTCAATCAAAATGTTTTAGAGTCCATCAACTCTGATACATATTACATGCCCATAACATGTTAGAAAAACTCAAAACTGGGGGCACCACCTGCCCCTAAATCTAATCACTATCTGGAGGATCCCGGGCCAATGGCTCAGCTCCGACAGCTCGTAGATCATGCATCCCCTATCTGGCCATTGCCATGCGCCACATGACCCCTCGCCACTCCGAGGGCAGGCCAATACATGGCTCTATGTACTAGTCATCAAGATCTTTCCATCCATGCTCTGAAACACTAGTTAGAAGCCTCTCACATCTACGATGGATGTCCTCCAGGAGAGCAACTACATCCTTATTTTGTGGACCGCTCGAACCACCTAGTGCTGCATCCCCTGATACTGCAGGCCGCCCCATATACCCGACTTGTTTCATCGGTGTTGTATCTTCATACCAAATTTGAATGAATCAATACCACATACAATATTCTGAAACTTTAAAATGCACATAAAATATTAGCAGCTTTTCACTTACCATCGGGCCCCCAAGCTCAACCAGGCAGTAGTGGCAAGTCTAGGTCCCCATGATAACTCATCCCACTGTAGGGATAGTCATCTATGTATAGTGGCATCTGATCCCAATGAGAAAAAAACTCTAGTCGGAACACCCATCCGACTACCCCACCTCCCCCTCTGCACAGTAGCCGCCCCCAACGGCACATCCTGGGCTCTTTCGAGCCCCCATCCTAGATCTGTATGTGAGGCTGAAGTGTCGAGATCTTCTCAAAGAAGAGCGAGAAAAACACTGTGTCATATGCACAGTTGTGGCTCACCTGTTGCTTGCATAATGCTAACTGTCATTTCAACGACGACAACATCATTTAGGCCCACCCATAGTAGGTCCCACTCAACACACTCTAAACAAGCATCATCTGACCCCCAGTGATGTGGTGGAGTGCTTGGTTTTCCAGGATCCATAGCACCGTTGCAGCCACAACACGGGTTTCTAGCAGCTCTAGATCCTCGATCAGTATCTGTGTCCCCTTCACATGGAGACCTGGTTGAAAATGGCACTTCACAAAATCCATAATGTTCCGTCCCCGTGGTAACACTGGCTGCGTATTTACTATCATCCCAAGTGGCGGGAGACCAGTCAGAAAATATATATCCTGGACAGTCAAATCGATCCGGTTCCCCTGCACTATAAAGATCTCGTGACCCAGACCCCACTAGCTGACAATCTGAGCCAACAAGAGCTCCCCAGCTCTCATCAAAGGGTTCTCCACAAAATTTAGGACCCCAAACCTGTCCAATGCACTGCGGACACCATGATCCTCTTGGATCTCCAACTGTAATGTGTCCAGGTCTCTCTCTCTCTCCAGTTGATCCTCAATTCTACCATATCTACACAAAACCATCATATTTTTAGTGTATAGAAAGGAAAGACTACATTCAACCATAAAAACCTAGCTCTGAGCCAAGTAATAGCACGAAAATCCCCCTCTCTGACAGGTCTCACTTTTCAGGCAATTTCTGGGATAGGTCACAGTTTTCTGCCCAAAACCTACTACCCAGGTCGCAAATATTGCCCCAAAAAGTGTGACCCGAGCATTAAGAAGAGCAGTTGTCTGTTCTTGAGCTCCGGGTGCCTAAACTGAACTTTCAATCCACTAAAATGAAAGAGTAGGGTTAGGCCTCTTACTTGAAACTGATGGATCACGAACCAACGGTCGTTTTGTCCAATATGAATTCTGCAAGATTTATGGTCTTTTCTCCTCTCTACATTCACCATAGCTACACTTACAAATTAATCAAATTGGAGGGAAAATGCCATATTAAAAGAGAAACCTCAGATTTTTCTTTTGCCAACTGCAACCAAACCGTAGCTCGGTTTGAAAAACCGTCAGCACCGTTGGAAAGCTCTAACTAAGCTCTCAAATGGGTATCCTTTAGTTTTTTTGTGATTTGATACTTCACCTGAACACATTTTTTCCAAGAAGGATCACTTCACCACTCCTCAAAATCGAATTTCTTCACTTGCAACACTTGTACTTGGGGCACCACTTTTCCTTCATACTTGTCCACGCTCGGGTCGATTTTCATCGTGAGTAAAAATCTTGTACTCATGTTTTTATGGTCCCCACCGGTCCCATTCCTTGTGGCAGCATCATCGATTTGCCCTTGTTTAGAGAACCTGATTTGTGTCATTATTGCATCCATGGAGTCTATCCCGAGTCCCTGTGTATCCCACTACAGTCCTCCATCCTTCATTGCTTTGTTCCTCTCTCGTGTCACAAATTTTGGCCTTCAGTCATACTGTCCTCTATCCCCTCCAGTGTTGCGTCAGTTGTTGCCAGGTCATCCATGCCCTTTATGCTCTAACAAGAGAAGTCATCAACCGGCTACTCAGTACCCCCCATTCCACCATTATCCATGGTGTTAGTCTATCAGTCTCTCTACTATTATATCTTGTGCCTTAGTTGAGGATCCCTTATTGCCTCACCTATGGCGGACCTCCTTCTGTCAACATCAACTTATTCATTCCAGAAGATAGGTCTATAGGGCGGTGTACCTTGGTTCCAGCTTCCATTCTTTTTTGGTGCCTCAGATCAGGAAAAGGGACTCTTTATTTCCCTTTGAATTGATTGTTTCTCAGCTCCATCTCCTTATGGAATGATTGAGATTCATATGCTTGATGGTTTAGTGATGCAACAGATTGTACCAGTGATTCATGGTTGTGTGTGAGATGTTACAACATTGGATACATATCCATAGATTTGATGGTTCTGGCCTTAGCCTCTTGTAGCGCCTCTTTATTTTGCATGTATCATTCATATTTTCAGAGAATTTTCCTATTTTATAGGGCCTTTTTGGTTGTACTGATATCTCATATACTCGGACATTATTGTATAAGTCCTGGTTGTTGTCCCAGGCACAGTATGTATGTGGGATCCATTATCATGTCTTTATCTGGCCCATGTTTATGCCAGCATGTACTATATAGTTCAGTCCCTTGTTTACTGGACGCATTATTATTTGTACCTTGTTATAACGACGGGCGTAGGTATGCCTCCCCTGTCTCATGTAGAACATGCACTCACTCTTAAAAGAGACTTGTCGCACTTGTAACTCTCACCTCCTCAAGGTCTTTTCCTCTAGCGCTTTAGTCTATGTTATATTTCTCTCTCTCTGACTCCCCCTTCTGTGTCTAGTGATTGAGTTCTAACAATGCACTTCGGTCATACGATTAGCTCTTAACGCTCACACGCTAGGGGGAAATCCATTACACCAGATTTTGGTCATCTAACTTTTTACTATTAGATGAGCCAAAGTACACAACGTAAGACCAATTTTACCCTAGTAAAATTTCTTTCACTATGAAAAATAACTTAGTAAATCCATAATTTATTAATTTTTTATGGTCTAAATAGGAAACCCCATGAGGAAATATTGAATAAATACTTATTTTTTTATTTTCCTCAAGGGATAATTAATTAAACAATAGTTTAATTAATATTCCTGGTCATATTTAACCCAAAATAAGAAAATTAATTAGATAAATCGTTATTTATCTTATTACTTTCTAGGAATAATTATTTAAAACATTATTTAAATAATATTCCTTGTTAAATTTGACTAAATCATTTATAAATAATTGAATAAATCACTATTTATTTAATTATTACTCAGCCACATTCTTAAAATAATAAATATATCATTTGTTTATTTATACTTTACAAATAAAGGGATTTGACAATATTCAAATTCCTTTTCCCTCCAATAAAAATAATAAAATATTGCATAAAAGTTGGATCTAGATTTGGTTAATAATATTTTAATTATGCACCAATATATAGAATAACTCAATATTTTGTTATAAATAGAAGAGTTTTTCCATTCATTCACTACCTTTTGTTGCCTAAATATCGCTCTAGATCTATACTTTTGGTCTGACTTTGATCCTCCATCATTGTCTTCTACCTTTTTGCTTGTGATCTCCCTTTGAGTTCCATTTTTGTCTGGGTTTTCTACACCATCAAGAGAGAGACATCTTAGATCTGAAGCACTGAGGACATACAAGAACCCATCCCATTGAGGGGGACTGGTAACATATTTTTATGTTCCCTTCCCAGGTGTCATAATACAAAAATTCTTTAAAAATATTATTGTCTTGTCTATTGGATGCATGGAGCAACTCTTGCTTTAATTTGTTGTTTAATGTCTTTAACTGCATAGATGTGGATTTTGTAGCATTTATCTTGGTCAACTAACTGTAGATCTAAGGAAATTGACAGTCGCTTTTGATGTTAGGGTTGTTTTTTATGCACATCTAAAGTGAGTTTTTTTCGTACGCTTGCTATTAGAATTCACGCTAACACCTGTGATTGTGGTCAAAGTCCAGTCAAAGGACGTAAGCTGAGAGAAAATAACTCTTGATTTTCTCTGACGTAGAAAATCAAGAGTTAACCAGTCAAAATCCAATTCTATGTTTCGGTTAGAATAGGCATTTGTAGGCGTAATTAGCTCATCACATTTATGTTTTATTCTATTTAAATACTAGTTATGCAGAGACCGAATAGCAATTGTAATTTCTGAAACGCTATGCATTGCTTTAAACTATGTTCTTTTCATAATACAAGGATCGTTTTCATTGTTTCAGTATCTGCTTAATGTGTATATAATCAACTAGGATCTTGACCAATTCTGTCGCAGACGGCCCCTGCACAGGAGGAGGTTTTTCGTTAATTGTTTTAGTTTAATTATTTACTCTGTTATGTCAATTTTCTAAATACATTAATGTTGCATTGTAGCTTTTAAATCAGTATCATATAATCAAGTCGTGAATGTTTTATTAACATCAACGATATAATGATTGTGTAATCTTTGCTTTCCTAAAACATCTCAAGAAGGTAGATTTATCAACTTTCCAATTGGATTAAGTTTGAGGCAATAGAACTCACAGTTGTTTATTTTTATTTGATGTTTTGCTATTTAATTTCCTATATTAAATCTTGAGTCAATTGTATAATTGGATGCTCTAAAGATAAGGTCAAGAAGGTGACTTGTCATATTTCCAAATGGGGTGCTTGAGTGTTCAACCTAGGCAATCATTGAGCTTTTATTTTACATGTTTTTAAACTGTTGTTCTAGATTAAGATCCTTAGTCAATAGTATAATTGGATGTTCCTAAAGATTAGGCCAAGAAGGTGACTTGTCATACTTCCAAATTGGGTGCTCGAATGTTTAACCTATGTAATTACTGATTTTTCCTTTACATGCTTTAATTTCTTTCCTAGATTTAAATTTTCAAAACTAAAGTATAATCGGTTGCTTGTACATCATTTCAAGAGGGTGATTACATCATACTTCCATATTGAATGCTGGAGTGATTGAACATACATTAGTTGTTTTTCCTTTGAATCTGCTTTCATCTAGAGTAGCATTGAAATTTCAATTTTCAGTTATAAGATTCATATGCATGGAATAGGACTAATATTAAATTACAATTCATTTGAATAGATACTTTGTTTTCATATCAGATTCTAACCATTCAATAGTTTTTTATTCATTTTTATGCAAATTAGTTTAACTTAAGAACACTTCCTTTTCTTCCTTCTTTCAAAGTTAGTCTTATACATCTAAATTTCACTAGATTCAATTGATTCCTTTCATAGTTTTCATTTCTTGAGATTAACATTTAGACATAAAGCAAAAAACCCCCTATACATACAACGAAGTAATAAGAAGGTTAACTAAGCACATATAGTGCACCACACTTCATCAGATTACAAACCTCGGTTGATAATTTATGTAAGAAATTTAAGAAATTAAATTTCCTAAATAGTACTCATCAAAATACGTCCATACATGTAAATAAATCACCATTTGGATGCTTCCAAAATAAAATTAACAAAATTCTGTTACCCTTCTACAATGAGAGATTTCCAAAATTCTGCAAAAAATCATGTAGAATACCAAAATTGATCAAAAGTTCTCAAAATTAGTTCCTAGGAACCTGTAAAAGATAGGATACATAACTAAGGAAGCTTCAGCCAATAAATCCAAGCTATCCTTCTCCTTGAGCTTCATCTATGCTTGTTTAAGCCTCTTCTACCCTTGTTTCAGCCTTATTTGAGAAATTGTGTCCCTAGTACGATAGTGGTTTGTCATGTGTCTTTGCATCTTGTTATTCCTTTTAGACTTCTTCATTATCTTCTCCAAATGATCGTTAACTCTTGATAACCAAAGCTTCGTTTCCTCATTGATCTCCATGGAAATAAGCTCATCAAATGTCAACTCTTGAGATTGATGAATTGACTATCTTTCACGCTCCAGGGCCCTTTTGAAGCCTTTTTTTCTTGGTCTTCTTGTTTGTGTTTTCAGCCTCCATGTCCTGCATTTGGTCAAAAACAAAAATATTTTTTCCTTTACCTCTATTTGACTCCATTTCTGATTTGTAATTTCTTTGTTAGTGTTGATTCACTTGCAATTGAAAATTTTCCCGCTGAAGGAAAGTAATTTGGGATTGGGCAATGGAGAAGGCCTCTTTCAATTCTTCTATATCTTTATCTTTCTCTTTGATGATTTCTTCATATAATCTGACCTCCTCATGCTCTGATACCCCAGCTTCCAATGGAACAAACTCATTATGCTGATGCAAGAGAGGCTTCTCCTCTATTTGACATTGTTCAAAATGGGTGCCAAGTGTAAGAAAAATACTGGTAGAATTAGGGGCAAATACTTGTCTCTTCCCTTTCTCATATGTGTGAGAAAATCCCACAACCCTAGGAACATCTAAAGGTTGAATAGACATGCTAGAAGATCCAATCTCCATTGGTTGTGTTGATGATGTAATAAGAAAGACAGAAAGCGCTGCTGGCAATCTCTCCAAGAAGTTTTCCCAGGTCATGTCTATGGAGGACAAGTGATGCAACACAATGAGCTTGATTAGGCCATGAACCTTCTTATCCAATCTTAATCAAGCTCCTGTACAAATAATGAGTAAAATCAAGTGTTTTGACTGAGGTAAAATGCATCAAAATCCTGACGTGATACCTATATAACTTGGAGAATATTCATTCAAAAGTGAAGTACTTCATTATGAACATCATCAGAGGAGCATACTTGTTTCTCATGTGTTTGAAAGGAAAAAGAAATTCTGGCTCCTCTCTAGCATGAGGCTTGAGGAATTGCTTGTAGTTTTCAATATCTAGGTACATACCTTTGAACCAATTCTCTCCATGAGAACGGATACCTGTAGCTGAAGAAATTAGGTCAGAGGATAGGTTTATCTCCATACCTGCAAGAGTGACCTTTCCCATTGTTACACAACATTTTGTCACCATCCCTGCATTCCCTATTCTGAATACTGGAGGACCATCATAGTGACCCTTATGTACTATCACACATCATAATGAATGTCATTTCATCCCTTAACATGTAAGGAAAAAAATCTCTGTGGACCATTCCTGAAGTATACCCTTAAAAACATGTAATTTTGGGTCGACATTGTGGTGTGGTTATGTCCTTGCGCCCATGGCCATATTTGCACTAGGGCTCACGCCGTGGTCACTCTGTCTCTGAAGGAACCCCATGTCGAGCTACTTTTGGAAGGTTTTTTAATATGGAAATGAAGATTCTAGGATCTAACAGCTTCGTGGGTGGAATCATGGATGTTTGTCTGACTAGATGTGGTCGAGTTTCTCCTTTTGGCCTTCTAGTTCCCAAAAATGAAACTTCCCAAAGGGATAGACCTTTCATTCGCCATAAGTGGATCCCAAAAGTCTTCCTCCACTCCAATAAATTCCTCTTCATCCCATTGATTCTGCTAGCTAGAATAGACCAAGAGCTGGTGTGCAGAAGATAGCAGATAATAGTCCATAGTTGTGAGAGAGAGTTTGAGATTTTCACCTGTTTGAGTAAAATCGACGAATGAATGATTTGGAGACATGCCTGACTGAACCCATAAAATGAGGTATACAACGTCAAGGTGCAGGTTGTAAACTCCCTTTTATACATTAATATTACATGACTAATTTCTAGTTCCATATTTGTCTATGTTAATATTCAAAGTTTCTGACTCTCCTTGACTAGTTTGATAGTCATAAATGAATATGTATGCTCGTATGCTTTTAGTGTTTTCTTTATATTTGTGTAGGTGTGTGGATATCACTGCCAACAGAGTGAAAGACTTGAAGGAAAAATATAGAGGGATCACTGCAACATACTACGTCAAGAGCATTGGATTGAGGTAGGAAATCTATTCCAATCTGCATTTTGTTTATGAACTAGGAATTTAGAGACCAACATGTTCCCTTGTTGCTAGACCCACCATAGGGCTAGAGGGATCACCTCTATCCGCAGAGGGGATTTTCCTGCACAACAAGTTTGCATACATACTGGGGAGCGTCAATGCCTATTGTCTCTTATTGTTCGTTTTGAATTTTTTATTGTCTATCCAACTTTGGCCAAATTTTCATTTCTCTGCTATTTTTGGCTTGTTTGAATGCTTCTATCCATTTACCCTTTTTCTGGAGTGATAAGACTAGTTTTTCTCAGCAAGCCCTTTGTTTTTTCCTTTCTTTCCTTGCTCGGCGCTTCTGATTGTCTCACAGTCACGCCCATCTGCATGAGTTGTCATTAATACAAGTGCAATTTTTCCTGCTCAACATCAAATATTGTTGAATATCTGCGTTGATTCCTGTAAGGTTGAATTTTGGGCCTTTTGTACTAAGTTTCTAGAGTGGCTTATCCTTTAGGTTGGTTTTTCTTCTTGGATTGATCCATCTAGAACTTTTTTCCTGACTTGGTGATGCCAAGATACTGGGTTAAATCATATCCTAGCATATAAAATCACACGTACTTCCTTCAGCATTAAAATTCTCATAAAATTATTCAGTAAGAAAACAATTTGCAGTGGCAGCTCGAAATATACATAACGGAAAGAGAGATATACAAACACAAAAAATGCTGATATATAATTGCATAAGAAATTTCAAGCGCAACACATCCGGCCGAATAGTACAATGAATGGCCTTTCAACTCTCGGCCCTTTACAAAAAGCTCTCAATCCATTTCTCACTCTCAATGTACTCCTCACTTCTCTCAGCCATCTTTCATCCTCACAAAACCCTCCTATTTATACATTAATAATGAATTTATTTCACTCCATAAATTCCTCCACACAAACCTCAACTAAAATCTAATTTAGATTTATCTTTTTTTGGACTCAACTAAGTCCCATTTATGGAATTCCTAATCCCTAGATTATCTACCTAATTCAAATCCACTCATATCCTTAATTATTTAAGGAATATTTACAATAATCCTCACATTTATATTTTCTCTCCTAATTTATTAAAAATGAGAAAAATAATCAATAAAATAATTAAAATATCTCACCCCCTTAATTACACAATTGAATAATGAACATTTATCTTTGATGCTCCTGCATCGGACTCCCCATGTAGAGAAGTTTCCATAGACTCTCGTCTATGAGGTCTGTTTCTTTTCTGTAATAATGCGATAGCCACAAGTCCTGATGACTTGCTCCGTCCATGATTCCAAACTCCGTTCTGCCGCTAGTCCTTCAAAGTATCAACTCGATTTGGTAACTTATCGCTCATTCTGTCGATTGGATTCCATCGGCTTCTCTAACACTTTCTTTTGCCAATTCCTCAGAGTAATTCCTCTTTGTCAAATTATTTTACCTCCAACTGAGTTAAATGCTCAACTTTCTGCAATGGAGAATAATCAAGAAATCCTTATTGATTACAACTATAGTCTTTGATTTCTTTTATAGCAACAATTCTCTCATCTGATGATGTACCTGCATTCGCCAACAAACTGTTTGTTTTAAAATTATGAGACCTTTCTGTCTCTTTTGATGCTTCAGGCATCAATCTCCCATCATCAACTTTATGGAATTTAATAGATTCTGTTTCAAACTGCTGGCTACTTTCATCTTCATCCTGTTGGATCAATATTTATGTCTCCTTTATTTCTCTACGGACACAATTCCCTTGTTGCTCCTGATCTTTCATCTCAACTCCAAATAATTTCTGCTCAACTTCTATGATTTCGACATCATATCTTTTAATTTCGTTTTCTGTACCTACAGTTACATTATTATCTGAAAATTTATAACATTCATTCAACTCCTTAAATGTTAAAAACATTTCATCTTTATCATGTATAGTAACTTTAATTTCTTCTAGATCAGGTTTTGGAAGCTTCATTTCTCCCTCAAGTTCCTTAAGCCATCGTTCCAAGAACTTGATTTCCCTATGAAATATTTTCAGCACTTCATCACAACTTTCCTTCCCAGATTCATTCTTCCTTTGGCAATCTTCCTGAGTTGTCCTGGTTTCTGTGTCATCACATTGTAAACTTCTGTCAGCAAATTCACTAAACAAATACATTTGTTTACCTCCTTGGAATATCTCTACGACATTTCCATTTTTCTTTTGCTCCATAGCAGCTTCAACTGGTTTTCTTACCCCAAAAAAGAATTCATTTATGATTTCTTCCTCTTGCAACAAATCAGTACCTTCCTCCTCTGAAAGGAATTCTCCATCAAACTCCACCTCAATAGTTTCATTTTCTTCTGTGATAGTTTCACCAGACTGTTCACCATCTTTCGCACATCCTGTAAACATACATAAACTGTGAGATTTAAAAATGCAAGGCTTCATAGCCTCATCTGCTTCTCTCGCCAACACATCTTTAGATTCTTCCGAACTATCCCAATAGTTCATGAGATCTTCCTCATTGATCTCTTCACCCAAAATTTCACCCTGTTCTGGGCCAAAAATGGAAACATCCATTTTTAACTCAGCCTCTCTGAGTTTTTCATAACTCAACATCTGCTTGAGCTTCCTCAACTCTTCTGTCAACTTTTTGTTTACGTGCTTTTCCCTCTTTGTGTGTAGCCTCTGCCACTTTAAATTCTTTCTCATGGTCCAACCATGTGTCTGGTCTTTCATATTTTCCTGCAACAATTCCATTTAAAATTCAAGGTGAATTGTTATCTCAGCCTTCTCTCACTCATAATATTCATCCGTCCACTGCTCACATATGCCACTTACCTTGAAATTTTCCTTCTTCTTCCCTCTACTATGGTCTTCATTAGATCGTCGGAAATGACTATCAGCAATCATCTTCCCCTCCTTTGTGAACTTCATCAGTTCACGTGTGGATTTTATTCAATCCCCCTTTTAGTAATTATTCACACTTGCCATTGATAAAAAATTCAAGTTCTCCTCCTGCGCTTGGCCTCTCTTGGTTCTCTATCTTGGAAGCAATCTCTGGGAACTCTCTTTCTTCACTTGCTATAAACAAAACTTTAGTAACTCATGTGTTGCAATAACCAATTCTTTGGGTGTCGGGCTCCGCGAATCATGCACCCAATCACATTCAGACTCTTGACTTAGCTTACGAATTTTTGACTTCAGACTTACACCAATTCTTCATCTTGGATGAAAATACTCAATCTCAACTCAAACTATCCAAACTTTCATTTGACTCTAAAATTTGTTTTCACTTCAAGACTTGACCCAATAATTATGGCAATGGATATTTTGACTTAATTCAAGTTATACAATCCTCCAACAAACATACACCCCTAATACATTTTTAGGATGTAAAATCTTCACTTTCTTTCATACTTCATTCTTATGAAAAATCATCAGTTTTCCCTTATCATTTCACATGATACTGAATTCTTTGGTCGAAATTAAATTCAGGTTTTTCAAGATTTATTTTAAGGTGAAAATAAATAAACCATTCAATCTTCAATGTTCAAAAATACCTTTCTAAATTATCATACCTTATGCTCCCTTCAAGGTTATTAACAAACCTTCTCTTTGCAAACTCAGTTCTCTGGATTTCACTCTTCTGTGTCGTCTTTGTCACTGTAAATACTCGCATGCTCATAATCTTGTCATCTTAATGAAAACATTTCCCTTCACTTTTATGCACCATACAACATCAATTCACATCTCTTTACCTGTGTACATAGAACATGTTTTTATTTAACCTCTTCGATGAATAATGTACAACTCTTACATCACATCCATCCTGAATATCACCTCCTTAGATGCTGCCACATGATGGTAAAACAAATATTTTACGATATCAAGAAAGTATGTTTTCAATCACCAATCAAAATAATTCTTCTTTTCCCAACTACAAGCTTTGGTCCAAAATGACTTAACCAAAACTGTGAAGAATCCACATTATGCATAATAAACCCTCTCACATAAAAATGCATGTTTCTCTTTATATCACCCAGGATTAGCACATTTTCCCATTAATTTTCCATTCATTTATACTTTTGTATTTGCAACATTTCCACTCTTTCATAACATTCACAAAATATCACCTCTCGAGCATGGCAAGGAAATTTAATCATCCAGATTTTAAAATACCTCTACTCAATGAATATTGATTCATTCAATGAGAACTTACCTTGAATATTCTTGTGGTTGAAATGATCCAACCCTTCTCTGGCATATTCCTTTAGGAATACATTCAAGCCTCTACAGATTTATTTTGAATTTGTAAGGTCCATTCTATCCCTAGCAAATAAAATTCTTCATAGAAACTTTCTAACATAAATCTTTCCCAGCAATAAATGTTAGAAACCTTCAAAGTACACACAATCTCCGCTCTTAGCTTAAGTCTAGTTTTCTCATCTCAATCTCTTTGAGGCAGCAAAAATTGAAATTTTCTCAATTTTTTGTGGATTATGGCCCACGATCTGAACGAAACACTTTGCTTTTGCATAAAAAAAACAAAAGAAAATTACCTTCCAAGAGACAGTAAATGATCCATTGCTTGAGATTGCCAATATATTAATCATTTTCATTGTATTTGGTGGTGACAATCACCTTCTCAACAACCAAATACGCAGAGTAGAACCCACACCAAGCTGACCGTTCATGCTAACATCAGCTGCAAGAGGGATCTGCTGATTTCGTTTCACAAATCGGTGGCAGCACTAGACTTCCACCCTCTCCAGCACTTTACTGCATCAAGTACAACATTGCATAGATTCTGAAAGCTGAACCAAATTATCCATGGCTTCCATTGATTTCAACGAATTTTCCCTATCAACTCCAACCCAAACAAAATCACGCTGCCTTTGAAATGGGGAATCCATTCTCACAAACACTGCCCACGGTCCACATAACAATTATATTACATTTTAAAACGTGTTTCTCTGCAGTGTTGGGACTGAATCTACAATGTCCTGTGAATGGACTGACCACATAGCATACGTCAATGTAGCCGGAATTGCATCTGTAGCAATTTCTGTGGCCTTATCCTCATACCAATTCTGCCAATATTGAAATAACAAGTCTGTAACTGATACCATTGGTCTTTCAGCATTTGTGACCAAAATTCAATTTCACTTGTATGGTATAGTTTTGCTGTGAGCGCTATGGATCATAGATTTGTTTTGTCGTGGCCATATGTCACGTTGCTTCAAGATTTCCACACCACACTTCCGCTGCATGCTGTGACTACTCTCGTAGACGTTTACACGTTGGCTCTGTGTGTGGCTAGGTAGCACAGCTTATGCTCAGGAACAACTCACACTCTGGGTGCAGTGGTATCACAGCCTATGCTCGAGTCTGTCGAACTCTCGTCTACTGCGTGCAGTGATACATACGCCTGCTCACACCATGACTTTGTTTACAGTATATGTTACTGGCCAGCTCTTGTGAGCTCCCACACCATGCTTTCACTGCGTACATCGATATATTATGCTTGCCCTCGTGAATGCCACACTTCGGCTATGTGCATTATATGTCACGGCTACTCAAATATTTATCACATGCCAACCATCACATGTGTTAATGCCTGCATCATGCTTTCATCAGTCACCTTCACACCTAACGAAAACTGTAATCTCCAACCATGGCTGTGTGATGTCTCCTTAGCCAATGCGTTAAGGCCTCACCGTAGTGTGGCTTTGCCTTTGCCAGAAGCTTCTGATCCGTGGCTTTTCCAAAGCTGTGATGGCTTCTTGTTGCCACGTCTATTCTCTCCACATATTCATGCTGTCGACAACACTTGACCATTGGTATCGTGCTCCAATACGTCCACCCTCCTGCATTCACACGCTCCAAAAAATAGCCATATAAAAGATTGCATCCAATTCAGATATCTGAGTCATGATCCACAACGCATATATTTGAGGAAAAATTTACAATGCATAATGCATATATCGTAGACAAGATCAACAACACATAGATCAGAGGAAGGATTTAACGTGCATGCTTCCACCGAATTTGTGTTGTGTCGATTCAATCGATGCATAAAAACAAAACAAAATCGCAGTAGTAATAGATTCATTCTCTCATCAATCTTGAAAGATTCAATACCAAGACCACATTGGGCTTCGATACCAAATGATGCTAGGATACTGGGTTAAATAGGATCCTAGCATATAAAATCACATGTACTTCCTTCAACATTAAAATTCTTATAAAATTCTTCAGTAAGAAAACAATTTGCAGTAGCAGATCGAAATATACATAATGGAAAGAGAGCTATACAAACACAAAAAATGCTGATATATAATCGCATAAGAAATTTCAAGCTCAACACATCCGAACGAATATTACAATGAATGGCCTTTTGGCTCTCAGCCCTTTACAAAAAGCTCTCAATCCATTTCTCACTCTCACTATACTCCTCACTTCTCTCAGCCATCTTTCATCCTCACAAAACCCTCCTATTTATACATAAATAATGAATTATTTCACTCCATAAATTCCTCCACACAAACCTCAACTAAAATATAATTTAGATTTATCTTTTTTTGGACTTAGCTAAGTCCTATTTATGGAATTCCTAATCCCTAGATTATCTACCTAATTCAAATCCACTCATATCCTTAATTATTTAAGGAATATTTACAATAATCCTCACATTTATATTTTCTCTCCTAATTTATTAAAAATGAGCAAAAATAATTAACAAAATAATTGAAATATCTCACCCCCTTAATTACACAATTGAATAATGAAAATTTAGCTTTGATGCTCCTGCATCACTTGGCTATCTCATTCATTCCAGTTTTGTTATCTCTCGTTCAAACTGTGTGGATTATCCATACCAGGGTTTCTAGGTGTTTCGAACCATTCACTTGGTCACATGTTCATAGGGTGTCTGATATTTTTATGAGTCAGTTTGGTCATTCATGTTTTAGCATTTCATGTGGTTACTTTGTATTTTCAGCTGATTGTACGTGAAGTAGGGTTGTCAATATTTCATTCCGTGTCTGTTTGATTCTCCCTCCATCACCCTGAGCATAGATCACATTGCTCGTTGGTCGACTAAAAAGCCCTTTATTTTGCGTAAGGAAATGCATTCCTAGTTTAGAGTGCATGTTTATGTTTTTTTGTATTTTATCTCTTCATGTTTTGACGATCTCGTTCAAATCTACTCGAAGCTAGTATTTGTTTTTTTAGTGTAGTATTGCATTATTTCTTATCACTTATACTAAAGAACAAAATATTTGCATTCTTCCTTCTTATTCAGAAATGAAAAGTACTCTTTTGCATTATTAGGTTCCCTTTTCGATTGGAAAGTGAAAGACAAAAGAAAAAATTGTTTTTTGCTTTGGCTGTGTTAGTAGAATATAGGAAAGTGTCATTCTTGCATTTGCTTGACTGCTACTTTGTTGCGAACCTCTATCCTTCACTTAGTTAGCTTTTCATCGAAATGAAATGGTATTCTTTCTCTCAAATAGTTTCACATCAGAGATTTAAGGTAACATTCGGCAGGGACTTGGAACTAAAACCTAATTTAAAGATAAACCATAAAATTAACTCAATCAATCTAAGGAAGCATTGAAAATTAACACTCACTGTTGTGGTGGATTTGACGCACGGGTGTATGAGATCGCACCAGTTTAAGGGGTGTGGTCTACCCCTATAAAATATTGGTAACAGGAAGAAAGTGGTGGAGCTCAAAAGCATACAATCTAGAGGAAAAAGTATGCAAATGTACGCTCAAATTGAACTAAAAATTAAAACAAAAATATACAGAAGCTATTGAAGAGAGTCAAAATGATAATAATGCAAATGATGGCTCTAGGCCTCTTCTTATTAAATGTTTGATATGGAGAAGAAATTTTACCCACTTGCCAAAGGGCCCCTAGACAATGGTTCGAGGTCCCGATGCAAGGATTTTGTTTTTCCATGCTCTTCCTCTAATGCAATCTCCCTCTCTCTCTACTTTGATGGACTAGGATTGTTGGCTAGATAATAATTGAGTCCCCTCTATCTCCAGCTCTAGGTCACACACTGCTGGTATTGCTTGGGAAATTCTATCCAACATAACAATGTGATCACCCATTCTTCATCTCTTGGTGGCTTTATATAGGGGATTTCAAATCCTCCTTCCCTCCCTTGGTACATGGTGGATGGTGACCCAAGGGAGAGGTTTTATTCCATCGTGTGCTCCAAATATTCCTTTGTGTGCTCACATAATGTGTAAGGAGGCGCTGATGGGTGCCGTTAGGCAGCTTCATGCAAGGAGTAACTGTCCTTTTCTTTGTGTGGTCCCGGAAAGCAACATTTTTCCACTTTCACGAATGTGCGCTTATCGGGCCAAAAGGCACACAAAAGGCACTCTTCTCAAAGGATAAAGCATACAATTAGCATTTTAGGACTATTTCAAATTTGATTTTCTCGAAACCTTAGAGATTTTAAATAATTTCTTGATTCCATAATGTTTTCCTGTCTTGTAAATCCTTTGGCTTGACATTAATTAATGTCATCTTCTGTTGTACGATTTTCCAGTGTTAACATTTTCCCCCTAATGTGTGAGGTCTAGGAAGGACTGTATAGCTGAAATACATTATAGTTTCTTTTCTGTATCGTGCGCAGAGAGAGAGAGAGAGACCTGTGTGAATCTTGGAATTGACAACACCTTGCACTGTTTCCGACGTGACCATGGCCTAAGGGACCCCTGAAAGAGAACAAAATATACAACATATATTCAAAATTTCAATGAGGCTGGCATGTCCCATGCTCATGATGCTATGGCTAGTTAAACAAAATTGACGGATACATGTGCTATTTGTGTCACTACTATGGTAGTGATGCTGGTGGTTGTTGAAGATGACTGTTGACGCCCTTAGGGGCATTTTTTCCTTGAAGATAAGTGGAACGTGGTACCTACATGCGTAAAATTGGTATGGAATATAGTTGCGCCATGTACGCATAGGTGATGGGACCTTCCAGTGTAAGCATTGTTTAACAGAGAAGCTTATGGAGGCACGGGTCTTCGACAGATCTTGATCAAAGTGTAATGGTTTTAAAGTACGATACCATCTTGACATGAAAATTTGTCATAGTCAAATGTCAGGAGGATCAATGACATCTATGGACAATGATGTATCCCAAAATTTTGCCTGAGGATACCCCTTTACATGGGAGGGGTGATCCAAGGTACCGCTTCCTTTTTGGAAGAGAGGTGTCGAGGTCGACAAAAAGGAAGCCTCAACCAAACCATGGGTTGGCGACCTGAGGGGTCGGGGGCCTAGATGTGATAGGCTTAACATAGGCATGTTGGTGAGAGGTGACTAAAAAGTGATTATGGGGATTTAGTGGCCCGAGGTTGGAGTATACTTTAGCAGATTGGTGGCAGTCATAGTTATTTCTGAAGGGAAAATCCCTAGAGTCAGTAGGACATCCAGTGCGGGTGTAAACCTGGCTATGAATTTCATGATGGTGCATGCATGGGGGTAAAATAATTTGACCAAGGGGAATGAGGGACTGCTGCCATGGAAGAAAAGATGAAATATGAGGGTGAAGGGGCGAAGTGCACTATTTGCGGTCTTTGTACACTTACCAAACGAATAAATAATAAGGTTTGGTTTGTACAAAACATAGAGATGGGTACCCCAAAACATGAAAGTGTTCGCTCAATGGAGGTGTGAGGATGTTTTTTTGTTGGGGTTGGGGGTCCCATTGGTTGGTCTCATGTGTGGGGTTGATGAAGCGGATGAAAAAATGTCGCAGATGGGATTATGTTGGTGGAGGTATGGTGGCCAAATGCAATGTGCGGGGGTGCACTTTCGATCTACTTTTACAACCTGGTCTCCTGAGAAGGGGGTTTCAGTTTGAATGGTAAACTTGACCTTATGCATGATGAAATGGATGGGCACGAGGTGCTTCCTGGACTGAAGAGGTATAGTCATGGCGTCACTTTTGCATCTATATATGGTCTACTTTGGGTGACAAGCGCCATGGAGGGAGGCTCTACTGACCAACGCAGATGTTTATCATGTGCAGGGTGGGGTGATGATAAACACGGTCAGATATGAGGACGCTATGGTTTATTTCTGATGGAGAAATGATGTCAAGATATGAAAAGTTTGTTGGGACTCTATCATGCTGGGGGTGGAATGATACCTGCTACGGAACCTTCAGTAGATGGTGCTGTGAATGGTTTGTGGGTTCTTCCTGCAAAAACAACTACCTCAAGTGAAATCATCTTCTTTTCATCAAATATTATTGAAAGACACAAGCTTTAAAAAGGAAGATGAGAGAGGGCATACATGCCGGCACTAAAAATTTATTTTTCTGGAAAGTGAATGTGTGGCATTGCTTTCGTTTGTCATGGCATGCTGATGACGGTGCAACTTACAGTTTTTAGGATGGACCTTCTGATCTCTTGTTATGGACTTTCGAAGTTATTGAAAAGGGCGATAAATAGGGGATTATGGCCCTAATCCTATTCGTTTGTACTTGTTGAATTTTGGGAGAGCAGAGGTGCTTGCAGAAATCACCCAGTGGAGTCACCGATCCTGTTGTGGTGGATTTGACGCATGGGTGTACGAAATCACACCAGTTTAAGGGGTAAGGTCTACCCCTATAAACTATTGGTAATAGATAGAAAGTGGTGGAGCTCAAAAGCATACAATCTAGAGGAAAAAGTATGCAAATGTATGCTCAAATTGAACTAAAAATTAAAAAAAATATATACAGAAGCTATTAAAGAGATTCAAAATGATAATAATGTAAATGATGGCTCTAGGCCTCTTCTTATTAAACATTTGATATGGAGAAGAAATTTTACCCACTGTCCAAAGGGACCCTAGAAAATGGTTCTATGTCCCGATGTAAGGATGTTGTTTTTCCAAGTTCTACCTCTGATGCCGTCTCCCTCTCTCTCCACTATGATGGACTAGGATTGTTGGGTCACCAACAATCGAGTCCCCTCTATCTCCAGCTCCGGGTCACACACTGCTGGTATTGCTTGGGAAATTCTGGCCTTAATAACAATGTGATCACCCATTATTCATATCTTGGTGGATTTATATAGGGGATTTAAAATCCTCCTTCCCTCCCTTGGTACATGGTGGATGGTGACCCAAGGGAAAGGTATGATTCCATTGTGTGCTTCAAATATTCCTAGGCAGCTTCATAATGTCTAAGGAGGTGCTGGTGGTTGTTCTTAGGTGGCTTCATGCAAGGAGTAACTGTACTTTGCTTTGTGTGGTCTCGAAAAGTGAAATTTTTCCACTTTCATGAACGTGTGCTTATGAGGCCGAAAGGCACACTGAAGGCACTCTTCTCAAAGGATAAAATGCATAATTATCATTTTAGGACTAGTTCAAATTTTATTTTCTCAAAACCTTAGAGATTTTAAATACTTTCTTGATTCCATAATGTTTTCCTGCCCTATAAATCCTTTGGCCTAAAATTAATTAATGTCATCTTCTGTTGTACGATTTTCCAGTGTTAACACTCACACTTAGATGTCTATGGTAGTGACGTGTTCCGGCATCATTAAACCTAGTAGTTGTCGCTCACAATATTGCATTAGACAGTGCTAGTACGGACTTGTGCTCCCCGTAGTGTCGTGTATATAAAGGGAGACCCTTTTAGGTTGCAATCCTTTATCCATAGGAAGCATAGTCTACTTCCTTGTAATCATGATACAACAAACATAGTATTTAGGGAGATTGGCTATCGTATGTCAAGTCCTTGGTCATTTCTCTTTCATTTGATCACCAAGGTGCATATTGCAGTTCGCAATTACTTGGTCACCCTGTATGCCTAGAACATCCTAAGTAGTAATTTTTTTATCTTTACTAACTCTTTAAAATTGAAAAGATCATTAATCCCTTGTCCTTTCAATCCCGTTAAATTCGAAAGTGGCCAGAGTCACCTTTTTTCCTTTTCTTGACTCTTAAAACATGAAAAGGAAAAGTTTCATTTCAATGTCTTAAAATTAACTGCTCATTATAACATTTTACCCATGCTCATCTTAGATTGAGGTCAGTGGCAATGCTTCCTGAGTCTATCAACCCAGGGGTCCAATCAGATGGGAATCCTGGTTCGTTTCCCTCTTTTGGAAATGTTGGTGCCCCATATATGGAAATGTTGTCCCTCCCATGATTAACCATTGTTCTGCCATTTTGGTTATTTTCGACCCCTATAGTTTCGAATATACTAATTATTTCTCAACCAAGTTCTTATCCACTTGAACCATGTCAACCCCATGTTGATCTTAAGGTTGACCCCTCGCCTTATTTTCCCATTTCTTCACCTTGTTCTTCCTCTTCGCCTGGTGAATGTCTAGATTGTAGTAACCGGGTGGCTAAGGAGAAGAAGTAGAAGTTGAAGAAGAAGAAGGAAAATAATCTAGAGGGTAAATCAGCAACTACTGCTACCCATGCAACTAATGTTGAGAAACCTCTTATTACGTCACGTAAAGTCAAATTCCCTTGCAAGCTATGTGAGGTTGACCACCTTCTTCATGATTTCCTTGGTATACCCAAGGTGCTAGAAGTGTGGTCCGTTGGCCCGATTCATCCTTCATCATCAACCTATGGGCATCATGCTAATGATGAGCCTTTAGCTAGAGATAATAAGACTCATAAGAAATAGGGTAATATCAAATTTCCTGTAGGTTGTGTGAAGGGAACCATCCCATTCACCTCTGTCCTTATATGGATGAAGCTTCTAAAGTGTTGCATACCCTTTCGGCTTCTGAGTCCTATCTTCCCATTGGTTACTGGAAGTTTTCCTCAAGCCCTCTCATAGTTTATAAAGTCATTGATCGGGATTCATCCCTGGTCAATTCCACTCTCTCTGAAATCTAGTTTCTCGAGTCCATTTCTGACCAACCATTGGTTAAGAAAAAGGTCAACCTAATTCCACCTACAGTTCATCAGGTCTTTTCCATTGAGAGTGGGTCTCATCCTAATCAGGTTATTTTTGTTTCCACAGATTCCCTAGGATCAGAGGGTGATCCTCCCGTTTCCATGATCCAGGAGGGCGATCCTCCTACTCCCGTCACTACAGTCCCAAAAATTGATCCTCCTTCTCTCATTCCCGGAGTTCAGAAGGATTGTCTTTCCACTTCCATAACGCAAGGGGATAATCCTCTTATTCCTATGGTATCCCTCCATGTAGTTTGGTCACTTCCTTTGATTGGAGTCAATTTATGAGATACTGTCTTCCTTCTTACGTGCCCTTTGAGATCATTGTGCAAGCCTGCAATATGTTTGTACTGAGAACGATTAAAGATGAATGTGCCTCAGTTAGTATTCTATCCTCAACTACTTGGCAAGCTTTCAGTTCTCCACCGCTTGTGCCTGTTACTCAGAATCTGTTGGATTTTAACAGAGGAACAATTCAGCCATTAGGGATCATTCTGAAGTTGCCTATTACTTTGGGAGGGAAAACCGTCTATATATACGTGATGGTTGTCCAAGGCCCCTTGGATTTTAACTTACTCCTGGGGTGCAACTATACTTATATCATCAGAGCACTTGTCTCTTCCCTCTATTGTGTGATCTGTTTTCCACATGAAGGTCAGATCGTGACCATTGATTAGCTTTCATTATTTGGTCATGATGTAACATCTGATCTACCATCGACCCTTCCTGGTCCTCACCTTCCAGTGGTATCTTCCCTACCACAGGTTAATTATGTGGCCACCTGTTCCAGGTCCACATCCACTGATAATTCAGTCAGTGAGGTAGTACACAATGTAATGGGGGCATTGGATTCTAATTTTATTGTTCTCCCGTCAAATGAGAAACTCTTGGAGGCCATGACTTCTTATTTGTCATGATCAAGTCTTTCAGAGCATAGTTCATTTTCTTGTGTCAAGCTCTATAAAAAATGAAACAAGCTTATTTCAGACCATATTTCATTTTCTTGTGTCAAGCTCCTTAAAAAATGAAACAAGCTCATCGGAGCATGGTTCTTTTTCGTGTGTCAAGCTCCTTAAAAAATGAAACAAGCTCTTGTGAGGATAGTTATTTTACTGTGCCAACCTCGTTAAAAAATGAAACATGTTCCCTTTTCAATTCGAGTCTTTGATTAGATCTCGTAATATCCAAGTCGAGTCTTTCGCTTGATCTCATAATTGAACCTTCATTCTATCCACCTGTCAGTAACTAGAAGTCTACTCCTATGAATGCACTGAAGCTTAGGGGGCATGTACCTCGAATTGAGTCACCATGTTGGGGGCATGCAAACTTATTCCAAGCATATTTTTCCATGTTTTCAAGCTTGTTTAAAAATGAAACCAATTTCAAGCATAGTTTTATAAAAAGTTTCAATCTTGTGTAAAAATGAAACCAACTTCAAGAAGAGTTTCCTGATGACAAGCTTGTGTAAAAATGAAACCATTCTTATTTTACCTCTCGTGATTTCCATTTTATTAGCCTGTTTTTCTAGATGAGAATTGGTTTTCTCATTCCATTAATACCATCTACTCGGACAATCATACGCTCACACTTGATTGTTTTACCCATTCCCGAGGAACAACTACAATGAGTGGTATTGTTAGCCAACCTCTTAACCTTTACTTGTTCTGAGCAATTCCACCATCACCGCAACAATTTTCTAACCTTAATACCACTCGTTCCTCCATGAAGAGTCAACTTTCAACTCTTTTTTGACTCTCAAAACATGAAAATATTTCCGAGCTCAATTGAGTCACCATGCTGGGGGCATGCAAACTTATTCCAAGCATAGTTTTCCATGTTTTCAAGATTGTGTAAAAATAAAATCTATTTCAAACATAGTTTTCTAAAAATTTTCAAGCTTCTATAAAAATGAAACCAACTTCAAGAAAAGTTTCCTGGTTTCAAGCTTGTGTAAAAATGAAACCATTCTTATTTTACCTCTCGTGATTTCCATTTTATCAGCCTGTTTTTCCCATTCCTGAGGAAAAACTACCATGAGTGGTGTTGTTAGCCAACCTCTTGACCTTTACTTGTTCTAAGCAACTCCACCATCATCAGAACCAATTTATACCCTTAATACCGCTCGTTCCTCCAGGAGGAGTCAACTTTTAGCTCTTTTCTGACTCTCAAAACGTGAAAAGATTGATGAGATCTTGTCGTTTTGAACTCACTAAAGGTTGCAAAACATCATCTACCCAATATAAATTTACCCATTTTTCAGGCTGGGATAGATTATTTACAAAAAAGTAATACCTTAGTCGAACATGACGAAGAGCTTCTCCCAGATATTATTTTCTACCTTTTCAGATTTGAGAGACAACCTATGAAAAGGGACCTTCTGGAGTTTTCTTTTCTGCCTATTTTCAAACTATCTAAACATGAAAAGACACTAATTTTTTCCTTTTTCAAACTTGTTAAATCTAAATGACATTGGAACCATTGCCATGACTTTACCGAGTTCCTCCTTCCTAGGGCTTGTAAAATATAATAGGATGGATTTGTCTGAAGGAAAAAATAATATGACAAGCATATGATATCATCTTCAAGCTTGTGTAAAAATAAAGACGTACTCACTAGAAATGGTGGGGGGAAATGGAACTAGTTTTCAGTTGCGTCGACAGTATGTCGCTCTTGAACATGAAACTTTCCTGTAGTTCGTGTTGGGTTAGGGACATCCTACATTCATCATTTTTCCTCCATGGTTTTGGGTTACCATTTTGACCTCTCATCTGATCTTTTCCTCGTCACCATGACCTCTAATATCTTTATGTCAAATAATTCCAGATTCCAGAGTCGTGTCGCCAATATTTTTAAGAGAAGTCCCTTATGTAGTTTTCAACCCCTGATCCTTTGTTCAGTCTTGATTCACTATCATCTTATTCCTTTGTCTCTTGTCGATGATGTGGGAAACATTATGGCCCTCCTTCGACCAATCACTTCCTGTCGACTTCAACCCATTATCCAGGAAGCTGATCCAGAGACTCCCTTCTGGTACCTTCGAGCTTGCATGCCTCAATGGAAATTTCTTCACATTCAACAATAGGTTCTCATCATTGGCCTTCGATCGGGTGATTTTGTGAATGTTCGACTCTAGTTCATTCATCAAATTTCGTGGATTGTAATAGCAGTACCTTGAGAGCCATTTTCATTATTGGTGGTTTCTCTCGTGCCTGTTAATGACTTCCATCATCGGCTGGTAATCAGGCGACTTTCTTGCATGTTCGACTTCAGCTCAATCATTCACCTGACTGAATTTGTACTTGGTTGGGTTGGGACAGAGCATAAGACCTTGGGTTTTACCTAATGAAATCCAGGTTATGGGATGATTTGGTTTGTCATGACTGTATACATGACTCGTCTGATTAGATGGTTGTGACGATACCCGAGTCTATTTTATGATCCTTCTCATTGGATGGTTGTGTCCATACCATGGATCTTATTACATGTTCTCTATTATGGATGGTTGCACCCTTACCTCATACTTATGTATTAGAGATATCAATCATACTTGACGGCGACATTTTGGTTTAGAAATTTTCTTGTAAAGCATTTCACCTCTCCCTCTCTCTCAGACTTCATGCTTTAGGGGGAATCTATTAAACAACATTTTGTCACCATCCCTACATTCCCTATTTTGAATACTGGAGGACCATCATAGTGACCCCTGTGTATTGTCACACATCATAATGAATGTTATTACATCCCTTAACATGCAAGGAAAAAAATATATGTGGACCATTCCTGAACTAGACCCTTAAAAACAAGTAATTTTTGGTTAGCTTTATGGTGTGGTTATGTCCTTGCATCCATGGCCATATTTTCACTAGGCCTCGCATAGTGGTCACCTTGTCTCTGAACGACCCCCACGCGGAGATAATTTTGGAAGTTTTTTTAATATGGAAACAAAGCTTCTAAGGTCTAACATCTTTGTCGGCAGAATCATAGATGTTTTTTCGACTAGATGTGGTCGAGTTTCTCCCTTTGGCCTTCTAGTTCCTACAAAAATGCAACTTACTAAAGGGATAGAAATTTCCTCCACCATAAGTGGATCCCAAAAATCTTCCTCCACTCCCATAAATTCCTCTTCATCCCATTTATTTTGTTAGCTAGAATAGATCAAGAGGTGGTGTGCAGAAGATAGCAGAGAATAGTCCATAGTTGTGAGAAAGAGTTTGAGTCTTTCGCCTCTTTGAGTCAAATCGACGAATGAATTCTTTGGAGACGTGCCTGACTGAACCCATCAAAGGAGGTCTACAATGTGAAGGCGCAAGTTGTAAACTACCTTTTATACATTAATATGACATGACTGATTTCTAGTTCCATCTTTGTCTATGGTGATATCCAAAGTTTCTGACTCTCCTTGACTAGTTAGATAGTCGTAAATGAATATGTATGCTTGTATGATTTTAGGGTTTGCTTGATATTTTTGTAGCTGTGTAGATATCACTACCAATAGAGTGCAATACTTGAAGGACAAATATCGAGGGATCACTGCAACATACTACATTCAGAGTGTTGGATTGAAGTAGGACATCTATTCCAATCTACATTTTGTTTATGAACTAGGAATTTAGAGACCAACATGTTCCCTTGTTGCTAGACCCACCCTAGGGCTAGAGGGATCTGTAATATTCTCAATTAGCCAAGCCAATGGGAATATTCTATTTTTCCTTATTTTATTCTTCATTTCATGATTAAGGAATAAATTATAAAGGAGGACATGTAAAACTCCTGAAAACCATAAATAAATCAATGCCTATGTGAACAGAGACATATCTGGGCTATGTAAATAAACTTTTGCAGGTGTGAATGGATTTAAATCACAATATTGGGTCATCCTTGACCAAATCAATAGCGCAGTCCAGGTACAATGACCTCATGGATATACAACACAGTTCTAGATGGAGGCTCCACATGTGAAAGGGGTTAACTCATTGAGGTGGTTTAGGGTTTGACAAGGATTTCATCCTATAAAAGAAGGAGGAGGACAAAAATAGAAGGTTGTTGATGTTATTATTTTCTAAAGGTTTTTTCTGTTGAGACACACCTCTTGGGGTTTTCTTTTTTAGGATCCCCACCTCCTTCCTTGAGCAGCTCTTGGAGGAGTCTTGTTTGTCTAGTCCATTATCCAGCATTTGGCCAAGCCTCATCTTGCATCTACAACGTATTCTTGCTTAGGATTGGGTTTTCCATGTGAGCTGCAGCAAGTGGAACACTAGATCTGCTCAAATCTAGCTTGTACTGGTGCCTCTTCTCAGTGAGTGTGTCTTTTAACGTCCTAGAAGAGTGCATTAGTGGGTTGAGTTTCAGATCCATACATTGGCAGCAGGCCAAAGCATTCTCAGAGACAATAGCACAGTCCCTCTTCCATGACTGCATTATTTTCAAGAGCAAAGTTGCAGGGTGACTTGGCATTATTTTCAGAGGACAGATCTCTAGTGAAGGGTTTCTTCCTTTCACTGTGGTGATCCGTGGATTGGCCAACCAATCAATATTAGTTCATATCTGATCTCATATATATGTTATTATTCATAATTTTCTGAATAATTTTGCAGATCTGTGACTTAGATCTCAGATCTACTCTTGTACCTTCATGTTTTGCTAAGATCCCCAAGGGGATTGTATAAAGAAGCATTTCTTGCTTACAAATCTGATATAAATCTAAAATTTTATGTACATATATGCTATAGATCTTATTTTTAATATACTGCATGCTTCAGGAATGAAAATTACGTTGTCAATCTCTTTCTTCATTTTCTTGTGTTGTAGTGTCTCATTTTGAAGCCTTGATCCATGTAAAAATTCTTTCTTTCTCTGATATATTGCATAAATCATGTCATAGGTATGATTTACTGATTTTTATAATTATTTTCATCTAATTAATTCAGAATTTACGCTGCATATGCTTCATCCACATTCTGCATACTCTAGGTCATGGGAAATCAACATTTTTAAGCCATTTTGGGAGTGGGAGAACTGTGTAACCTAGGTAGCATTATTTGTTTGGGCTGAAATTTCGTATAGGGGTTTCACATAACCTAATATAGAAGCTCCAACCGTCATCCCTCCTTATTTTTACGCACTTCCCTGAAATTAATCATTTTAGGGCATAAATCACTTCTTTTCCCCACCCTTTTGAGTCAAGAAGTGAAGTAAAGTTGTTGTTTTTGCTTAGAATGAAGGATCTGTCACCTAGCATCAGTTAAATTTGATTTCTTACTACTCTCCAATTTTGTAATACCTTAGGGTATTCTTACTGTTGTAGAAAATCCCTATATTGTTGCATTTCCCCACTTGGGAAGGAGAATATAGGCGATATACTTGCTGAGGTTATTTAATCTGATAGTGATATGTTTCTTTACATATAATGAGATGTTCTACATTGCCATTCTCATGATTTTCTGAAGCTCCAAAAATAGAATCTCTCAAAATATTCTATTTGTTGTAGCTGTTCTAGATTTGGAACATTACAATGGTATTGAAGCAAGATATTTGGCACATCCTGTGAATTCTTGGAGCCAATATGTCTTCAGAGAGAGGAAAACCTCTCAATGATAGATAGAAAAGGTATCATGGAAGCAGACAGAAGAAAAATGATTACACCATTGAAACCCCTTTGTATGGAAGAATAAAAGGAGTAGAGTTCTCTAACATTCTTTCTCAAGCTTTGCATGAGCTGGAGGGAGAAATCAAGGGAGTGAGGAATGGAATATCAGTAGATCTCTTGATGAGGTTTTCACAAGAGGGTATCCCCACTACTTCATCTGATGTGTGTGAGCATGCAGCCACACAATCTATTCTACAACGTTGCAACATGTCTGCATTCCTTGCAAGAGGAGAAGAAGAGGGAGAGACAGCAAAGGAGGAGACCCTTGGTGACTACCTCCGAGAATACGAATCTCAGCCTAAAATATTCAAGGAGAATTTAGGCTTCCCTGAGTCTTTTCAACTCAAAGAAGGGAGAAGATCCATGAAGATAACTCCATTTCAGAACATTGCTGGGAGGGGTAAAGATCTGCTACATGATTTGCCAAGGGAAAAGGCCTTACTTCAGCAAGATCATTCTTCTCAAGAAGAAGACATGAATGTCCTTTCCTCAATGAGAGATCAAGAAAAAGGATCTCTTATTTATGGGGCATACTCCATTGTTGAGGAGGAGGAAGAAGTAGAATAGAAAGGTTCCCCCAGTGCTGTGATCGCAGGAGGGAATCTAGCTTTGTTGAGAGATGGAGTTGAAGCTATTGCTTCCACTATGAGGGCCCTTGTATCTCTACAAAGAGGTCCCCAGGATCTTATTCATGGAAAATATGAGCAGCATGTGTCTATGATGATAGACAAGGAGACAAAACAAAGAAGCACCTTAGATTGTGAAATCTTGCAGAAGGTGGGCAATGAAGAAGGAGATGGGGGAGTTGCTCCAACCACTCCTTATCATGGTACTTCCACACAGCAATTAGAGATGTATTTTCACAGTGGAAGTAGTCATATTATGTTCCCATCGGTATTTCACATGGTAATGGGCCATGATACATCTTTATTTTGTGGTGTACCCCCTCGGAGACCACCTGATTTAGATTTGATGGGAGATGTTTCATGCATTGATGCTCCTTCCATAGATCCAAGAAGGAAGAGAGGATTAGGAGACCATGCTACAGCGCTAAGAGTATGGGGGAGGTACAAAGAAAGGGAGAGAATTTTTCCTTTGATTTCACTATCTATCCTCACCTCTCAAATTGCATTGAGAAGATATGCAACAAGGAGAGAAAATGACACCATCATGAAGCATGGGAGGCAAGCCTTGAAGCAGGAGGCAAACTTTTTTGAAGAACACTCTTCCCTGCTAGAAGAGAGATGATGGTCCCACATGCATGCTTTGGTGAAAATATAAAGGCCTTGGACAAATGATACCCTCCCATGGGAGACTAACTTCCAATAGCTTCCATTTCCTTTGAAGCATGTGCATGAGCAAGGAGGGCAGCAAGGAGGGTTTGAAAACCTTCCACTTTGTACCTTTGGCATAGGAGATGTCAAGGAAGAAGAAAACAACATGGAAGATACTTCAGATGACCTCCTACCAGTGCTGTCATTGTTGGGCACCTTATATCTCTATTGGAAATCCCAACTGTTGATGGAATATTCCAAGGATCTTCATACTTGCATGATTCTTGATGACTGGTTTCATGAAGGAAGCTATTCAGTACTTGATGGAGTCATCTATAATCATGGTAGGATCTTCTTATCTAGAGCCTCCAAGCTCAAGGAGAAGTTACTACAATGGTACTATGAGGAGTTCTGTTTCAGCCAAGAGTGTCTTATGAAGCTCAACAACACCATCTTGAGGAGCTACTATTGGGAGGGCTTTGAAGGAGAACTCTATCAGCATTGTCAAAGATGCATGAACCTTGTGGAGATGGGGCAGTGAAATAGCTCTGTTGGAGAGTTAATTCAGCCTTCTCTTTCCTTTCTTGAGGGAGGAGATAGATCTATGCACCACTCTAATTTGATGGGAAGGACTATTGGTGAAGAATATGCTCAGGTGATACAAGTTTATTTTTCTGATTATATGCATTCTTCCACCTTGTTTACACAGGCCATGACTCCAAGGAGGAGAGTTTTATCTTGTCAATATCATGGAAAATTTTGGGCCACAATACTTACTGTACCTGGCCACTCCCTTGGTGGACAAAGGAGATCTTGTTTCATGATGGGTTTTTTCCTAAGGCACCAAACATATCTCATACATTCGGCTACAGTGAGATGGCATGGGCTGCAAGTAAGTGGTGGGAAGACCACTTACCACATCTTGGTTTAATGCAGGCAGGATATGCATTACCCTGGTTCCACATGTGGGACTATGACGCACCTACATATGTGCACCTTTATGTTTGTTTGTACATTATTTTTCTCCCATACATTGATGACATGCTTGTACTTTTTGTGGGAATCTATGGAGGGAGGATGAGAGGTATGCATGTGCCTAATGAGCTGAAAGTTCTCCATGTGTCATGTGTTATATATTTCAGAGGGTACATTAGGAAAACCATGAATGTTTCACATGAGATCTTGTTTCCTTGTGGGATGGATTTTGCACATCTCATATTGACTCTAGGAAAACAATTCATGGGGGTCTGGATTGGTGAGAATCTAGCTTATGATGGGAGCTTGATCCTTGATGATGTCACCAATGGAGGAGAATTTTTTCAACACTCACCTTATCAGTTGCTTGAGGACAAGCAACATCTTGGAGGGGAGGACTATAATATTCCCAATTAGCCAAGCTAACGGGAATATTCTATTTTGCCTTATTTTATTTTGAATTTCATGATTAAGGAATAAATTGTAAAGGAGGACATGTAAAACTCCTGAAAACCATAAATAAATCAATGCCTATGTGAAAAAAGACATATCTGGGCTATGTAAATAAACTTTTGCAGGTGTGAATGGATTTAAATCACAAGATTGGGTCAACCTTGACCAAATCAACAACACAGTCCAGGTGTAATGAACCTCATGGATATACAACGCAGTTCTAGATGGAGGCTCCACATGTGAAAGGGGTTAACTCATTGAGGTGGTTTAGGGTTTGACAAGGCTTTCATCCTATAAAATAAGGAGGAGGACAACAAGAGAAGGTTGTTGATGTTATTATTTTCTGAAAGTTTTGTCTGTTGAGACACACCTCTTGGGGTTTTCCTGTTTAGGATCCCCACCTCCTTCCTTGAGCAGCTCTTGGAGGAGTCTTCTTTGTCTAGTCCACTATCCGGAATTTGGCCAAGCCTCATCTTGCATCTACAACGTATTCCTGCTTAGGATTGGGTTGCCCATGTGAGCTGCAGCAAGTGGAACACTAGATCTGGTCAGATCTAGCTTGTATTGTTTCCTCTTCTCAGTGAGCGTGTCTTTTAACCTTTTGGAAGAGTGCATTAGTGGGTTGAGCTTCAGATCCATAAATTGGTGGCAGGCCAAAGAAATCTCAGGGCCAACAGCGGAGTCCCTCTTCGATGACTACATTATTTGCAAGAGCAGAGTTGCAGGGTGACTTGACATTATTTTCAGAGGAGAGATCTCTAGTGAAGGGTTTCTTCCTTTGACTATGGTGATTCGTGGTTTGGCCAACCAATCCATGTTAGTTCAGATCTGATCTGATATATATGTTGTTATTCAGAATTTTCTAAATACTTCTGCAGATCAGTGACTTAGATCTCAGATCTACTCTTGTACCTTCATGTTTTGTTGAGATCTCTAAGGGGAGTGTATAAAGGAGAATTTCTTGTTTACAGATCTGATATAGATCTAACATTTTATGTACATATCTACTGTAGATCTGAGTTGTAATCTACTACATGCTTCAAAAATGAAAATTACGTTGTCAATCTCTTTCTGCATTTTCTTGTGTTGTAGTGTCTCATTCTGAAGCCTTGATCCATGTAAAACTTCTGTCTTTCTCTGATATATTGCATAAATCATGTCATAGGTCTGATTTACTGATTTTTATATTTATTTTCATCTAATTCCTTCAGAAGTTACGCTGCATATGCTTCAGTCACATTCTGCATACTCTAGGTCATGGGAAATCAACATTTTTAAGCCATTTCGGGAGTGGGAGAATTTTTTAACCTAGCTAGCTTTACGTGTTTGCACTGAAATTTATTATAGGAGTTTCAAATAACCTAAGATAGAAGATCCAACCGTCATCCCTCCTTATTTTTACGCACATCCCTGAAATTAATCATTCTAGGGCATAAATCACTGCTTTTCCCCACCCTTTTGAGTCAAGAAGTGAAGTAAAGTTTATGTTGTTGCTTATAATGAAGGATATATCATCTAGCATCAGTTATAGATGATTTCTTGCTACTCTCCAACTTCAGAATACCTTAGGGTATTCTTACTGTTGTAGAAAATCCCTATATTGTTGCATTTCCCCACTTGGGAAGGAGAATATAGGCCATATACTTGCTGAGGTTATTTCATTTGCTAGTGTGATGTTGATTTACATATAATGAGTTTTTCTACATTTCCATGCTCATGATTTGCTGAAGCTCCAATAATATAATCTCTCAAAATATTCTATTTGTTGTAGTTGTTCCAGATTTGGAACATTACAGGATCGCCTCTGTCCGTAGAGGGGATTTTATTGAAAAACACCCATACTGTAGCTTGTTGCAAATAGGTTGGAAAATTGAAGATGATACCCCTCCTTCCATAATAATTTCACAAAATGTCAAACACTGAGCTCTTTCAAAGCATCGTCTAGCCAATGGCGAAGCGTTAATCTCATGTATGGTGAATGGTTCAAACCTGAAGTGGTACCCTCCCTTGAATATCTTCTTGTCACTCTCCATGGTTTTTGTCACTGGAATGATGAAAACCCTAGGGTGTTAATGAAATGAGTGAATGAATGGAAATATGAAGAAACAAAAGTTTAGGAAAGTGTGATTTTGGTGGATGAAATGAAGGGTCTTGAAGCTGAGAAAAATTACAGTAACATTTAAGTAGGTTGTGTTGTGTGTTAGCTTCAATTTTTAGGTGGAATTAGGGAAAATGAGTGTGAGGAAGGTGTCAAAATCCCTAAAACACAGGAAATTCCCAATTTTGACAATGAGAATAGCTTGTGTAATAGTAGGGTAAGTTAGTAAGATGAAATGGGAGTCATGGGGTTAAGTAAAAATTATGATAAAAAATCAATGGATAGGGTAGTGTCTTAAATCCATAATGAAAGTGGAATGAAGTGAAGTGGATAAGTTTAGGGTTGTCAAAACCTCAAAACACAGGATATTCCCAATTTAGATTGTGGGAAAAACTCGTGAAAAAGTGTTTTTGATGTTTGAGGACATGGAGCTAATTAAAAATTTTGATAAAAATTCAGTGAGGAGTATGGCACCTTAGCTCCACATTTCAATTGTAATGAGGGAAAATGGATAAGTTTAGGATGGTCAAAATCCTAAAACACAATCAACCCCTAGGTTTTCATTGTTTTCACTGTGTTGAAACGTTAGAATGAGGGTTTGATTATATTAGGCATGTTAGGGATGGTAGTGTAGGTAATATGAGTGTATATATGGAGTATAGGTGATGTATGGTTTAGGGCTTATGTGATGGAGTTAGGGTTTAGGTCAAATATGGTAGGTTAGGGTTTGTCATAATAAATTTTTAAATATATGGACAGTTAACATATGGAGAGAGCATAAAATGAGCATGAAATGATTTTAGATCCTCAAAATTCAATCAAACACAAGAATGAGATGATGGCTTACCTTGTATGGAGGCCACACTATGGAAGGAACCTCGAGCTTTGAAAGTTTGGAGGATTTCCAAGCTTAAAAATGCGAGAAATTGCCTCTAAATAGAAGCGTAAAAACTCTGTACAGGAGCGTAACACTGTGTTATAGGAGAGTAACAACGATGGCAGGAACGTAACAACAGTATGTGCATAGTAATTGTGCTACGCCTGCGCAACAATCCATAAGAGTAACACTTGTTGTACAGCGTCCACAGAAGTGTAAAAACACAGCCTGACAGTGCAATACAAAGCCTAGAAACATAACAAAGGTAATTTTTGAAGGATTGCAAGTGGTTTTAATGGAATTTGAAGGTGGTGCTTTCGAGTTTAGAGAGTATGGAGGGTAAGTAAAATGAAGAGTTGCTCTCTCATTCACATGAAAGGGTAAATATGAATTAGATGAGGGTTTATTTTCCCTTTATAAACTTTGAAATGACCTTTACCTCTTTGAAACTTGAAAAAATACTTTTTAACCCTTTTTTACACTTGAAAAGTGACATATTGCTCTTCCAAATGAGATAAGAAGGTAGAGTAAAGTTATTTTGAACTCTTTTACAATTGAAGTGACTTGATTGAATTTTGAATTAAATAATGAGACAAACTTCTCCTTTTAAATAAGACAGTAAGACAACTTTTTAAAACCTTTGAACTTTAACACCTTTGAACTTTCACATTGGATATGACCTTTCAAAACAAGATGAGATGTCCTTAAAAATTGAGAATGACTCCTTTGTCTCTGACTAGGACAATAGGTCAAAATTGACCTCTTTTGAAGTTCTTTGATAGTTAAGATGAATTTTTTGGTCCTTAAATGTGACAGCGAGACATAATTCTTATTTTTCATGAGACAGTGAGACATAAATGATATGCTTTGAACTTTATTGGAACTTGAGCTATATGAAACATGAGAGGTGGCTTTTATTTCATCTTCATAAACAAGCTAACTCCTTCATTAGGGTTTTATGAATGGAATGGAGGGTTGTTGCCTTATTTTATGTGAAAATTTGAAGATTTTTCAAAGGCAGAAATTACCCTAGACAGTGACCTATATGGAATGGAGTGACCTAACCCTAGCCCTCTTTAATGATGATGATGGAGATCGTGAAATTGAAACTGATGATGGCGATGAATGAAATGAAGGAGCAACATACATGATTTAGAACTCTATAGTGACCAAAATTATTTTCTGAGAACTGGTTCAAAAAAGTAAAAAAAATTGACCCACGACTTTACGGAAAACTACTGAAAGAGTTTGTTTCACAGAAATACAAACCTATGGATAAGTATGCTTTCCCTAAGTGGGTGGTTCACTTAGAACAACATAAAGAAATATAGCTGACCTTTTCCTTAAAATGAATGGATAAAGGGAGAGAAACCTACTTGTAATATGTTCGTTTTCCCTCTCCTCCCTTCGTCATTTTTGTCGCCCTCAATCCAACTTAACTCACTTGATTGATACCTTCCATGGAAAACAGAAGATAGAAAACAATATAAAGGCAATACGATCTATTCAAATTTAAAAAAATGAATCGATTAAACTCATTAATACACATATAACATCATTGACACGTGCATTGGGAAAGGAACAAATTTCTTTATTATGAATTAGAAGGAAGAGTACAACCGGTTGATCGATTCTTTGTCACTCATCCAGATTGAGTCCCATCCTCATAACATCTAGCATTAACAATCCAGAAACATCACAATACATGCATAATACCTCCAAGAGTTGATATATCACCAGCATAACTCTACTTAACAGAAATTATTTCTCCCTTGTGCACTATGTTCAGTGCTCTATTTATAAGTAGATGAACGTAGTTTGACATAAATGAATCATTGAATGGATTTCCTAAAAATGGATGAAGAGGTTTCCTTGTTCATGGGAATAGGAGGATGAGACGTTTAATGAATTCATGGGTTCCAAATTTGAGGCTATTAGATGAGGTGAAAGCTATAACAACTTCTAGAAGTCACTAGAGGTTAAGAAGATTCTCGAAATCCAATGAACAATTTTCTCCCAGTCGACCAACGCACTCTGAAGTGAGCCTAGATCCTTTGCAACACAGCCTTTCATGGGAGTAGATGCTCTGCAAAGCAGTTACAATTGTCTAGGGGTGCATTGATGGCTCAATGGGGCACTTCAACTGGCATCTAAGCAGTGAAACTTTCATGAAGGAAGACCATCAATGTGATGACTTGTTTAGGGCATGTAGCAACCAATTAAGAGAATGTCGATGGACCCTAATGAATATTGATCTGTGCTTTGGGATGATTCCCAAATAGACCTATAACAACTTCCCTGTAAATCATGAAGTAAAAAATGATAATGTTCAGTGATTTTCTTTACGACGTGATGAGGAGGAACCGAAGCGAACAATGACTTGCGTCAATTACAATACATTACATCATGATATCCCTTCATATTGTACATGAATTTTTGAGGGAGGTATATCCCATACTCAGCACATAAACTATCATAACATCATAAAGTCGTCTACATATATAGACTTTCTACAAATATAGACCCATGATAGGATGATCATCTGAGTAATGACCATAATACGAATGATTTGGTACTTCTCCTGAAATCACAGCCCCGATGGATGAAACTAGATCTGGGGTCTTCTATCTCGTTCACTCGATCGCCCAAAGTATGAGTCTAACCATGTGAATATATGATCCAAAGTCAAACATTGGAAGACACCATATGATTAACAGCCAATGATGTGGGTTGTTAAAAAATGCGATAGAAACCACCGTTGATGATAATGGCTCTCAAGGTATTGCAGTACATTCTGCATGGTGTGAATAGAGGATTTGATGTCAAACACCATACAAATTATTTCGGTTGAAGGCCTATGATTTCAACCTATCGCCAGAAGAGACAAACCCATCGTTGATGTAATCAAGCTCCAAGGTACTGAAAGGTTGTTTCTAAGTCAACTTCCTGGATGATGAGATGATGTCGACAGGAAGTGACTCATTGCAAGAGGGCATTGATGCTTCCCTCAACAATGACATGAAACGGGAGTAATGATTTTGGAGACAAAATGTGACTGATGAAGTAATGTCAGGGATGAAATTCATGAAATGAAGGTTTATGAGTATTGCAAAGGATGAGGAATAACTAAGTGAATTCTCTTGAATATATCAGCGACATTGAATGAATTGGCAGCATTTGACCCAAAACTGAAGTGATGGAGTGTATGATAGACCATAGGTATGATAGACCATCAAGTAGATTACCCAACCCAAAAATCACGTAGATGAAGTGAATACGTGTCATTTTCAAGAGCGACTTTCTACCATAAAGTGTTTTATCCCTTTCTAGTTTTCCTCACTCATTGATGACTAGTATCTCTTTAATTTTTAGCAAGCTTGAGGATGATAACATATGCTTGATGTATATTTCCACCCATCGGGTGAATCCATCGCTATTTTATGCTTTAACGAGTCTAGCAAAGGTGAAAATCGAGCTTGTCATGATGGACAAGTCTATCGCTATTTGATGCTTTAACGAGTCTAACGATAGTGAGAAATTAGTCCTTTTTCATATTTAGAGAGTTTGAAAAAGGGACTAAAATAAAAATCCACAAGTTCTTTTTTGTATAATAGTCCCTCATATTCAAAAATCGTAAAATAATACATGAGAGAACATCCTAGCCATGTTAAAATAGGGTTTTCCTTTTTCGTAATCATAATATATCTCAGTTCAGAAAAGCATTAAAATTATACTGAGTAGATGTCGTTTCAATTCCTTTAACGAGCTCGAAAAGACAAGCGCTCGACAATATTTTCATATTTTGAGAGCCTGAAAAGAGTTGAAAGAGAACTCCAAGGGGGGTTCCTTTTTCTTATTTAACAAAGCTCAAAAAAGAGATAAAAGTGTGCTTTGAATTCCTTTTTCATGTTTAACAAAGCTCGAAAAAAGAGGATAAAAGTATGCTTTGAATTCCTTTTTCATGTTTAACAAAGCTCAAAAAAGGAGGATAAAAGTATTCTTTTAACTCCTTTTTCATGTTTAGAAAAGCTCAAAAAAGAAATAAAACTGTGCTCTGTGGTCAATATCGCATTTCATGATCATGCACGAATAACTCACTACTATAATTAGCTACAAAACTGCTCAAAGAAATATCAAATGGTTTAACAATACCTATTTAAAATATTAAAAATGGGTAAAAACCATAGTCATTCAATTAAATATGCATAAATTAATCAAAAAGACTATTAAATTAAGAAATGACCAAGTCATTTTTACCATTTCACCTTTACCATTTGAATTTTAGTGCTCTGAGCCTGTTTTTCCCTCGAACTTCAGCAGTTGATTGCGATATATTATGTGGATCATTTCTCATGTCATCTAAACCAAGTAGAAGATCTTACCCTCCTCTTTCTATTGATTGCATTCTTCTTCAGTTTCATGCACATTTTTTAGGTTTTTGGGGCCCCTATGGTAAATATACAATGTCGTAGGGCCAACACACCCTTGAATGTCGAAAAGTGCATTGCAGAGAGGCTGGAAAGAGTCCTTGTTCCTCTGCAACGCTCTATATCTCACTCAAGGGTGCATTGGGCACAATTTAGAAAGTTGCATCTATGTTTCTGCCCAAACTTTCCCCAATTTTTTTCATGGAATGGATCCTAACTAAGTCTATGGTGTGATTTTAGACTTTGATCAGATTAGAATTTCGATTACATGGCGAGAAATAGAACATCAAGAACAAGATATGGTTGCCCTAAATGATCTTGGCATTGTGAGAGCCCTCAGAGACTCTGGGTTTCTCAAGTACTTATGATTGTCAGGGATGAGGCAACACATGGAACTATTGAAGTTCTTGATCTGTTCATGGGACCCAGAACTACAAGCATTTCACATTGGGGACAAAGTGCTCCAAATATTGGTTGATTCCATCTACTTTCTCACAGGTTTATCGAGACGTGGTACCTCGATTTCCCTTGCGGGCTTTGCGCGTGGAGGTGAAACAGTGAAGGACTACATCTGACAGTTCTGTCGACGAGGAACTGAGCCTAGTAAATATGGAAATATAAATATCAAATATGTGTGTGATATGCCTTTGCGAACTCTCCTATTCACTATCGTAAAGCTAGCTGGCAGTGTGACACTACATGTCTCGAATAAATCATACATGCAGTCTGCCCCTGAGTGTCTCGATCCAACCATGTTCAACTGGGTGGAATCAGTACTGCTTCGGATGAACGAAAAATTGACCAAGGTAAAAAGTGGTAAGACCAAAAATTTCAGTTATGGGTCAATTTTGATCACTTTTTTTTTGGAGCAAGTTCCATTGATGCAGCCACAACATGTGACGTTGGGATTAGTTGGTCCTAGAGATCCACAGATGCAACAGTGGGTCGATTTGATGGATGGACATGTTGGTCAGTCATCGATCTCATTTTCCACTGCATTCTTTAGTTGGATCCGAAGACATAATATCTTCATAGAGCAGCATCCATATGTAGGGATGGATTTCCGTGGAAATCCAGATTTGATGTTACCAACCGACGCTCAATGGGTTGCTATAGGTAAAACGTTGACCATGTTTTTTATTTTTTGGGGTTTTTTTACATATTTTTGTATTTTTTTTATGTTTCCAATACTAAACTAAATATTTTTTATGTATTCAGATGTAGGTATTGTTCGACCAGTGATTCATGTATAGCAGGCAGGAGAACCAACAGATGAGATTATCGGAAGAGCAATCCTACAGGATTTGGATTTAGCCGAGACTCTTGTTGAGTTGCAGCAGCATGTGGAGGGATTGAATCTTGGTATACCATACTCCCAAATACCTATGAGGCTACAACACCATACCATTGGTGTGCATAGCCATTGGATGAGGTTATTGTGCATGATAGCCCAAGCAGTGACCTACTATCATGAGCATCACTAGGTTTACTTATATTATGCTATGTATGTATATATATTGAGGTCAGATGACCAATGTGTCTTGGCCACAATTTTGTAAAAATATCAATATAAATCTATTTCTCTTTCAGTTTTTTTCTATGATTATGTGCAATCCTATTCAATTGTATGATGTGAATTGAAAATCTATCTTCAAATATGTTGAAAATGTCTATTTAACACATAATTCGCCAATGAATCAATCGTAGTGTTAAATTTTATGTGAATATGTTGATATTGAATGTAATCCAAATGTATTTCCAAAAGATGAACTCTAAGGAACATGCGATGAATTACTGGATTTCAGACGATATAGACGCCAGTAAGTTATAGTACGAAAAATTGTGAGTCCAACTTGATGATGATGCGGCGAATGCTAAGTGAAATGGCATCAGAGAGTAGTTCAATCAACCCGCTATACTTAGCGATATTGTTGGTCAATCGACCGATACAAATCCCTTGGAAACTCACTAACTCACCACTTGGAGAAAAGATGGCCCATCCTGCAGAGGATAAATTATGAATACCATGACTAGCACCATCGACATATCCAAAAAATGGTTCTGAAGAATCAGACATCTGCAAAAAATGCAAAAAGGATTACTAACCACATGAAAAACTATAAAAGGCACACTACTACACACACAATCAAATCATATAATAAAATGTTTACTACACAAAATCAAGCATAGTAATGTTTAAGATACAACCCATTTCAAGGCTATGACAATGGAATCCCATCATAATTTACCAACTCGTAGGCACCCTTAGCTAGAATTCGCTTGACAATGTAGGGGTCGTGCCAAAATGGTTCAAATTTCCCTATTCCTATCTTATCATATTCCCGATCATAATGCAATACTAGGTCTCCTTCCAATAAGGTGTGAGGCTTTCCATTGTGGTCATATTGTGCCTTGATTCGTCCCTTATGTGCTTCGTTGGCCAATGCGGCTTCACGATCTGTTTCATCTAGATGGATGAGATCTAAAAGACGTGCCTCTTATTTAGAAGTGCCAGGTAGTAGGTCAATACCGAGTTTCACCAATGGTATTTCGCATTGTATTAGTAAGATAGCTTCCATACCATAAACCAACTGAAAGGGAGTGAATCCAGTCACATTTCTCACCAAGGTTCGATATGCCCGCAAAGTTGAGCACAAGATCAAATTCCAGTTTTGTTTATGAACCCCAATCATGCGCTGAAACATATGCTTAAGAATATTTTTGATAGCTTCAAATTGTCCATTATCTTGCAGATAATAAGGGGTAGAAATATCATGTGCAGGCCTAAGTTGGCAGTAAAATCATCCATCATTTGATTGCGAAATTTTTTTCCATGATCTTTGAATATAGCTTGTAGCACACCAAACTATGAAACCACATGGTTAAAAAAGAACAATGCAACGATTTGTCACATGTTGTTGAATGTAGGCATCACCTCGGCCCACTTGGTAAAATAGTCAACGACGACAATAATATACCCATGCCCCCCGACCGAGCGGGGGTTACATGTCATGAAGTCAATGCCCCATTTTGAAAATGGTCCAACAATGATGACAAGATGCATTGGTGTTGGTGACAAGCGGGTTTTATGATCAAATATCTAATAAGCATGACCACTTCTAACCGTGATAATGCAGTTGCAAAATATGGTAGGCCAAAAGTAACCAGCACAGAGAATCTTCTGCGTGGTAGCATAGCTAGACAAATTTCCACCGCATGCACCAGAATGGAAATCATGTAGGACTTTTTTAGCTTCCTCATGCATGAGGCACCTACATAAAATCGTATCGACACCACGTCGATAAAGTGTATCGCTGACGATCAGATAATCTTTGGCTTGGTATTGAATACATTGTTGTTGCGAGCGAAATTTATTAGGACAAAAATTTTGGGTCTGGAGATAGATCACTAAATCTCCATACCATGGATCAGATGAATCGATAAAAAAAAAAGATTCATTTGGAATTGATGGTTCCATAGTAGGATCGATACTACTCGAAGGAAGGTCACAAATAAGCTCAGAAAAAAACAAAGACTTCTTTGACTTTTATTGATGAATTTCAAATCAAACTCCTGCAAAATGACGATCCGCAATATGAAATTAAAATGGTCTTTCGAAGCAGGATATAATGGAAAAATCTTTGTACAACTTGAACGACTTGCAAAGCGAGCATCTCAATGTATGTGTACTTAACTTCCATATCATTTAGATTATGACTAAAATAATATATTGGATGTTCAATCCCATCTTCTTCTTGAACTAAAACCATAGCGATGGTTGTATCTGCAGTGGTGAGATACATGAATTAGTCAGTCTAATAATTTGGGGGATAGATTAATGATGCTCGGATTAGGGAATATTTAAGAAAACCAAAGGCAGCTTGCCCAACCTCATCCCAATGGAAGGTTACCCCCATTTTCAAGAGTCGAGTAAATCCTTTAGCCATTTCAGCATAGTTAGGAATGAACCTCCTTAGAAAATTAGCCTTCCCTTGGAGTCTCTGTAACTGAAGCAGATTGGAAGGAGTAGTTAAATGAAGAATAGCCTGGACCTTCAATGGATCAAGCCTAATTTCGTATTTCAAGAAGATGAATCCAAGAAAACAACCAAAACCAACACCAAACACACATTTGTGTGAATTGAGGTGTGTTTTATAGTGACGACATCATAAAAAGACCGCTCTCAGATGTAGCGGGTGGTCAACTCGTTTTCGTGAATGTGCAAGTAAGTCATCCAGATACAGTTGAACTATGTTCTTGATGTCATGAAAAGCATAATTCATTGCCCTCTGTAATGTGGCCCCAACATTATTTAAACCAAAAGGGAGATTTCGATAAGCGAATGTGCCTTAGGGATAGATAAAATTTGTTTTATATTGGTCCTCTGGGTGAATATTAATCTGATTGTAACCGGAGAATCCATCCATGAGAGAAAATATTTCACATCCAGCACATTCATCAATAATCTAGTTGATAAAGGGAGTTGGATAGTTATCTTTCGAACAAGAATGATTGACATTTATATAGTCGACATACACTCTAATTGTCCCCTATTTCTTCATCATAAGAACAATGTTAGATACCCAATCAGTAAGCGAAACATGGTAAATGAATCCAGCACACAAAAGTTTTTCAACCTCTACTTTAATGGCAACAAATTTATTAGGGTGAATAGGACAAAGGCATTGTCACATCGTCTTAACATTATGATACATTTTAATCTCATGTTCAACAATGCTAGAGTCGATACTTGGCATCTCCTCATATGACCAAGTGAATACATCTCAGAATTCACGAAAAAGAGTGTGGTAAGTGTCAAGTTCAAATGGACAGCAATACGCATTGACATGAATGTTTTCTTCAATACCAAGTTTAGATCTTTAACTGCATAGATATGCAATTAGTTAACCAAAATAAATTCTACAAAATCCAAATCTATGCAACTAAAGACATTAAACAACAAATAAAAGCAAGATTTTCTCCATGCATCCACTAGACAAGACAACAATATTTTAAAGTTTTTTTGTATTATTACACCTGTGAAGGGAGCATAAAAATATGTTACCAGTCCCCCTCAATGGGATGGGTTCTTGTATGTCCTCAGTGCTTCAGATCTAAGATGTATCTCTCTTGATGGTGTAGAAAACCCAGACAAAAATGGAACTCAAAGGGAGCTCACAAGAAAAAAGGTAGAAAAAATATGACAATGATGGAGGATCAAAGTCAGCCCAAAGGTATAGATCCAAAGCAATATTTAGGCAACAAAAGCTATTGAATGAATGGAAAAACTCTTCTATTTATAACAAAATATTGAGTTAATCTAGATATTGGTGCATAATTAAAATATTATTAACCAAATCTAGATCCAACTTTTATGGAATATTTTATTATTTTTGCTGGAGGGAAAAATCATTTGAATTTGGTCAAATCCCTTTATTTGTAAATAATAAATAAATAAATGATTTATTTATTATTTTAAGAATGTGGTTGAGTAATAATTAAATAAATAGTGATTTATTCAATTATTTGTAAATGATTTAGTCAAATTTAACAAGGAATATTATTTAAATAATGTTTTAAATAATTATTCCTAGAAAGTAATAAGATAAATAATGATTTATTTAATTAATTTTCATGTTTTGGGTTAAATATGACCAAGAATATTAATTAAACTGTTTTTTAATTAATTACGCCTTGAGGAAAAGCAAACAAATAAAGATTTATTCAATATTTCCTCAGGGAGTTTCATGTTTAGACAATAAAAAACTTAATAAATTATGGATTTACTCATTTATTTTTCAAAGTGAAAGCAATTTTACTAGGGTAAAATTGGTCTTACATGGTGTACTTTGGTCCATCTAATAGAAACAGGTTAGATGACCAAAAATTGGTGTAACATCAGGCTTATCTAGGACCTAGTCAGAAATCTTACCCCTATCTAGGTTACCAACAACATAATCCATTTGTTGATATGAAAAGGCCTACTGCTTAGGTGATTCCATCTTATCGTGGATATGCTCAACCTGACGTTAATCGATAGTTTCCATTTTTTTCAACGTTGGAGTTACCATATTTAAATCGGCTCACCAATGATCCAATTCATTATTTACCTCGGTGGCCAGTGATTCCACATAAATTACCCTCGGAAATTCAAAAAATCAATGGAAATTCTAGAGAATACCCCTCTACGGATGTAATGTCTTATCATATATGGTGTTCATCAAACTCCTTAAATGATGATTCTGTTAGATTGCGACTTTTCCAGCGAATGCTTATTGGTCTGGCTGCGAAGTGGTACATTGAATTACCATGAGCTTCTTTTTATAACTCTACAGCTTTAGCCACTACTTTTTTAACCCACTTCCAGTTACCCATCAGATATGAAACTAGAAAAAACTTTTGACCAGCTTTAAATAGACCACTTCTATTCATATATCAGATCATATACATGATTGGCATCGTCGTCGTCGAATGGTTAAAACATTTGTTCCTAATCAGCTTTTAGTGGAGTGGCTTATTAAGTCCTCTTTGCCATATATCACCGAGGATGTGGCCAAAGGAGGTGTTTTCACTAAAGATAAAGTCATTGGTCATGCCCAGTATCTGCATCTAATTTACACTCAATCTGGCACGCTCTACGAAAAGATTCTAAACGCGCCGAGACTAATTTTATTATTCCTCCTGCTCCATATGGTCAGAACATTCATGCCAATGATAAAAACCCTATTGAATTTGATCCTACTTCTTCTTTCAAAATCCATGTCGTGTCATTTGAAAAAGGAAAAAGTGATAAGCAACCAGGAAATAGGAAGAAGGGGAAAGACAAGAAGAAATCAAATTCACCCCTGCAGGAAAAATCATCTGATCTCTCTGGTTCTTTTTGAAAACCTCGTTACCCTTGCTTGATATGTAATGAGGATAATTTTACGTGATATTTTCCTCATCGCTCAGAATTCCCAAGGCTTCTTAAGACTTCTGTCACATTTGTAGTGTTGATAAATCCTTTTTCAAACACAGAAACACATATGGTTGCTACAGATCCTGCTTCTAGTTCACAAGTGCTTATGCTATCTGCCACAAAGACCAAAATTGATGTTTTGGTGTCGATTCGAAGTAAATATTACATTAATCCATTTTCATCTTCCAATGGTAAAGCTACAGATCAACCTACCACTTCTACCTCGACGTCATCTGAGACAGCTCTACCACCTATCCTTCGAAAGTTAATAATAAAACCGCCAAAGGGAGTACTTCACAAATCTACATTAAGCCCTCAAGCTCGTTCAACTCAAAATTATGATGTAGTAGAAGACCTGGCTCAATCACCTTCTGCTATTTCAACGTTTCAAGTTATTTATAATTTTCCCTCCCATAAGCAGGCTTTGTTATCTGTGATCGGTGGAATTGATCCGACGGATTCAAATTTTGTAGTCTTTAAACACGTGGGCTACATGCCACAATTACTAGCAGAGTTAGCATTCTGGATTCAATTACATGTCCTGAATCGCCTCATTCATCACACTATAATTAATGAAGGCACATCTACTTGTATCATGTAAACGAGTTGCTGGAAGTCACTTGGCTCACCGACTTTGTCACAATCACCTAAGGCCTTGAAATCTTTTGATGGTCATACATATAAGCCTTGTAAAATTATTAGTAACCTGCTAGTAGAATTAGGGGGGAAATCAGTTACTGTTGAATTTGAGGTCGTTGACGGACCCCTCAAATATTTTTAGTCTCCTATATTCTACAGTATCACTAGATGACTATGGATTTTCTGTAGTCTGCTGAAAATAACATTCCTTGACTATCATTTATTTTCAGAAATCTCATTGCCTTCATTATTTTCATTTTACCTTTCCACTATTTCTCATTTTTCCTCTCTCAATACCCTCATGCTCTAAAAAAACCCATGTTGGACCCTAAATCCCTCATTTTAACCTCTTTTCCTACCCAAAACCCATTTCCTATGCTAAGCCCCCACATCCCATTACTAAAACCCTCCCCCTTCACTCATTTCCCTCCATTTTTATTCCAAACAATGTAAAAAACATTTTTACATTGTTTTGAAATTAACTTTATTCAGGACCCACTATTTAAATAAAACCCTCTTTTATTATAAAAATACCCGACCCCATTATATTAACCTCCCTACACCCTTTTACGTTTAAAACCCCCGCCTTAAACCTTTTTCTCGTTCTCATATATAACCCTGGCCCACTATGTGATTAAGCGCTTCTGCTTTAACTTACCTCGGGCCCCACAGTATATACAACCCACTTAGTTATTTTAACCCTGCTTCATAAAAGCCCCGCGCTAACTATTAAACCCACCATCGCATTCAAAAGTCCCAGCCCCACACATCAAATCAACCCGCAGTCCATTCTCCGCCCGACCACTGTTGGAGCTACTCCTCCCGATCCAACAATCCTAATCCCACATCGCAAACCTAAATGCGTGAGGGTTAAAATCCTTCGAGGCTTGCAAAATGGGAAATATTCACATCGTCCCATCCTGCCACAGGTCGCTTCCTATGTGGTATCGCATGCCCTCTGCTCAATATCGTTTACCACTTACACCCTATGTGAAAACCATCCACCGCCTCGTGCCATAACCTGAAACCACCCACCCGTTCAAACATGTTGAAGCCCTTTTCCATCGTGATAAGCCCCAAACCACCGTAAAACCCTTATAATGCATCCAAAACACCTGGAGGGCCATAACCAAGTGCAAAAACCTAAAGCCTCTATTACCCGAACTCTATCCACAACCCAGGTTTTAATTAATATATATTTTTTTAATTGTGCAGGTGACTGATCTGTGAGAAAACGCATAATTTTCTCTTCTAGGTCTAAAAAATTTGTTTAAACAGGTTCTCTAGGTGATGATCCAGAATACCTTATTTCATCAAAAGACCAGGAACGCAAGATTAATTCGAAAAACATCAATGGATCATGACCATTGATGATCATTCAATCGCTTTGGAGGCAAAAAAATAGTTCTTCAAATAGAGAGGATAAAAAGAATAGAAATATACAGTGGCTACGCAAAGATAAAAAGAAAATGAAAAACACAGTCAAGGGACAAATGAAAGATAAAAGGGATTAACGGTTTAATTAGAGGCTAAAGGTAAAAGACGGGGTTGGAAGACCAAGTTAAAGACAAAGCACAGATAAAAGAAGGTTAAAAGAGAGATAAGAGATAAAAGAATATTAAAGGAATTAAACAAAGAAAGCAGAGTTAAGGAAGAGACAAATCAAGGTTAAAGGACAAATTAATAGCAAATCAACAAAGGAAGACAGATCCAAATGACAAAGAAGATCACCATTTACTTCTTCACAATTGGATTGGCCACCTACAGCCAAATTTTGGTTTAAACACCTACCACAGTTAATAAAGAAATTAGAGATATTTTAAACATCTCAAATAGTTATTGTAAAAGTTAAAGCTAAGGGCATAAAAGTAAAAAATATCCTAAAGTTAGCTCAGCAGTTAAGTCAAAAGTTATTATTGCAGTGAGTTAGTCAGTGATATTTTTCTTTGGGCCTTTCATGGTCTCAAAGGTCAAGATTACATTTACTCTATAATAACTACAGTCTGAAACCCTAGAATAGGATCACCTCCTCATCTGCAGATAAATATTGCATGCATTGTTCCTTATTTTTGTTGGTTGGTTGGTTGGTTGGCTAGTTGATGAGTTTCTAGGCTTAGATTTTGATCAGAATCTGAGTTGCAAATTTTGTTGCACTGGAGCATTGTAACTGTTTTGGACATAAATAATACAAGCATGTTCACAGGATTCTTGAGCTATGTTAATGGTGATGTTATCCCTCTTTGTCATTATTTCTTCTTGGTTTTCCATGTTTTCCATCAATTTCTCTGATAAAAGAACAAAAAATTTAGATTTAGATATGTTGTCTTGGCACCTTAATTCTGTATGTTTCTTTCATCTTAATATTTTATTCTACAAGGTCTGATTAGAGAATTCAGGGGTGTCTTTCTCTTTAGTTCCACCTAGCTTGTTTCCTTGAAGTTTAATTAGTAGATTTTAGCTAAAGAATTCATGGTTTTCCCTCCTCTTTGGTTTTCCTTAAACTGTTATTTTAAAGGCCTTATTTGAAGTTTGATTAAAGAATTCAGCGGTGTCCTGCTCTTTAGTTTCATTGAACTATTATCTCGAATGTTTTCTTTGTCTGAAAGTAGTAGCTAGAGAACTTAGGGGTGTCCTGCTCTCTAGGATTGTTGTATTGTTGTCTTAAGGTTTTGTTAGTATAGATTAATTAAAGAATTTAGGGGTGTCCTACTCTTTAGTTCCTCTTAAACAGTTATCTCAAAGGCTTTTCTTGTTTAAGTATATTTAAGGGATTCTTAATTGCCCTTTAGTTTTACTGAATTCACAACTTATTGTCATTTCATATTTCATCTAAACTAAAAAGATCTACTTGATATAGTTAGCTTTCCTATGAAAACCCTTGCAGAGTTGATGTATAATTAAATCTTTTTATGACTCCATAGCCCAATGGATTAATGCTTCTCACAGTCTATCTATTCAACTAAAACAATCAATCAATTAATCAAACAATCAATAAAACAAAACAAATAGTCCCAGAACTTCATAACTAGCCTAGAATCAGAAACATAAGCATAAAGATAAATCAAGTAATCATAAACATAGAGAGAGCCCTCTTTGAGCCTATGAAGGCTAGGTCCTTGGACACCGAAGTGGTATCATGTGGTTCCCTACAGATTTGTTTTTTCCAATATTGCAAATCACGTGGCTCCAACATAGTGGCGACCATATTGGGGAACTGAATTATTAAAAAAACTTAATATCTCCTCAATAACTCAGAAAACCCCATTCAAATTTAGATAAATCAAGTGTTAGCCAAGACTAGTATCTGGTTGTTGATGGTGGACAACAGCCAGCCTCAAGACAGTTAAAATCATCCACATGGTGACTCCACTAGTTTTCAGTAGGCCTGCTGACTCCACTGGTTTTCTAACATAATCCACTGGGAAAATTATTGAGAAATAATGATATCATCAAACCTCAAATAAAACCTAGTCAAAATACTTTGTGAATAAAGTATTTATTTCACAGGTTGGTTTGTTTTCAAACTATTATAAAACTCTCAAACTTTCTGAACCTTGGGTCCAAATTTTTGCTTCTAGAAGAATCTGTACCAATAGGTCCCATCCAGACCCAAACCCTCCTACAATAGTTGACAATCCAGAGCACATCCTAAGAAAATCTCCTAGATCTAAAAATTCAACTTTTAGCAAACCTATTCACAAGGCAAGTTCCCTACCTGGAAACCTTAAAGACTTGCAAGATATCCTATCTAGCTCACCCCTAGAACAAAGCTTTTGCAGGACTAGATCCAAGAGTTGGATAACCTAGATAGTTTTAGACCCATCCATTTTATAGCAGAATCCTATTGTACTAACTTCAAATCCCATTCATACACCCACGGTTCATTGTTTCCTCCATTTAACCCTCCACCTCCTCTTAGAAACCGTCCACTTGTTAAACCTCCTTTGTTTCCCCAACCACCAACCATCACATCCTGGTATGACCCATTAGTCCTAAAATTGCCTTTATTTCCTCTACCACAAGATTATCAGTCCAAGATCCCTTTATTTAATGAGAGTAGTTCTACAATTGCTCAAAAACATGTGGATATAATGGAGCACTGTTGTGATCAACAAGAGATAGATGATGAAACTATCAAGATGAAAATAATTTCCCAAAGCTTAGGGGGGAGAAGAAAGAAAATGGTTTAAAGGCCTAACCCCTAATAGTATACATGACCTCCCTTCTTTTCATCAGTTTTTCTTAAATAAATGGGAAGTCAAGAAGAACCCTCTCCAAATCTTATCAGAGTATGAAAACATCAAGAGAAATGTTGGAGAGGGTGTCTAGGAGTACTGCACTAGGTTCAATAGTGTATATAATGCCCTCCCTACCCACATGAAACCTCCACAAGGTCTAGCCCTAATGAAATTTCTAGATGGGTTTGACCCAGAAATGGCTTATCAACTAAGAGAAATAGATCCTCTCACATTAGAATATATGCAGAGGGGTGCAATAAGTGTAGAGGCAAATCTGATTGCCAAAAGAGCTAGGATGAAAAATGAAAAGAGAGTCACATATAGGGAAGAGGCTGTAGCCTCCACATCTGATACTAAGATTGATAACCTTGTTATAAATATGGAAAGGATGATGGAGAAAATAAAAATGAATGAAAGAGCTTACCCCGGAGAAAACCAAACAGCTCCTCAAGACAGAAATCAAAATAAGAACCAAAACCAAAACTTTAGAAGAAATCCCCCCAGATAAGATAGAGAGGTTCTGACCAGCAAATCAAGCCCCATTTTCAAGAAAAATATGTTGATGAGGATGAGGGAGTGATTGAAGAACGATAAAAAAGTCAAATCAATCTAATGTGAGTAAATAATGAGGATATTGTTTTCCTCACCGAGGAAGAACAAGGAATATTTTCCCCAAATGAAGAAGAATTCCAAGAATCTGAAAACTATAAACAAGGATTCGAAAATTCCATCATGGAATTGCATAGGCAATATGACCTCAGAAGAAAGAAAACCCAAGACACTCCCAAGAGAAACAACCTAGAAATTTCTGATAGGAACACTCCTGAAAATGATCCTAAAAAGACAGCAGAAACCTTAAACACAATGGTTAAAAGTTATGATAAAAAAAAAAATGGCCAATATAATGGCAACCAAAGAAGAACTAGTAAATCAACTAGCTGCCCTAAAAAAACTGATTTAATTGAGACTCAAAATAAAAATCATCAAGCTGAAATTGTTGTAAAAATAGTGTCTAATAAAACTGATTTGAATCTACCAAAAAACCAAACACCCTTTAGTATTGAGAATGAAATTGCCAAGATAAAAATCTCAATACCTCTTACTGAATTAGTTGGCCAAGATGTATAGAGATCTCAAGTTTTGAAAGTTTTGAACATAGGAGAAAATGTTGATTCTGTAAATTTAAATGATGACAAACCAGACCAGCTTCTATTGGGACCTGATGTAGAAGAAAAATTTCAAGAGGGAGGTGTACCTCCATTTTATGTCAGTTTGAATATTCACAATAATATCCTCCATAATGCCATGTTAGATCCAAGAGCTTCACATAACCTCATGCCAAAGGCAGTTATGGAAAGACTAGGTCTTGAAATAACTAGACCATACAAAGACTTGTACTCTTTTGACTCCAGTAGAGTTAAATGTCTAGGCTTGATAAAAAATATTTGTGTTAATTTAGCACAAATACCAGCCAAAAGCCTAGTAATGGATATTGGAGTGGCTGACATTCCCCATAAATATGGCATGTTCCTTTCATGCTCATGGGGAGCTAAATTTCAAGGCACCCTCCAAATGGATATGACCTGTGCTACCATTCCTGTCTTTAGCCAACCAAGAATACTATATAGGGAAACTCATATGAAATACATGTTCAGCAGTCAAGAAAAGCCTAATAACTCTCCTCTATACTCTGTCCACACAGAACTTGATTCATTTATCCTTTACAATGATGAAAACATTAATGAACAGGTAGTCGTAAACGATAAAAAAAACTGAAAAAGAGGCAGAATAGTCAAACCAAGAAGACCAAATAAAAAATGAACAACATAATAACCAACATGGTGGCAACCACAATGACCAACAGAATGTTAAACCTGAAATTGAACCTCCTTGAAGCATGAGATTTGATGGTTCTTGTGGTAAAACTGGTTCAGGAGTAGGTGTTTGGGTGCACAACACTAAGAATAACGATGCAGAGGGCCACTCATATAAGATAAATTTTCAACGTACAAATAATATAGCAGAATATGAGGCACTCCTCCTAGGTCTACACTTACTCAAGAAATTAGGATCCAAAAGGATCTTTGTCCATGGGGACCGAGCTCGTCATTAGGCAGATTAAGGGATAATATTCAACTTAACATCCTAGATTAAGAGCATATAGGAATGATGCCCTCGACCTCCTAAAAAAATTCAAAGAATATGATCTTGCCTTCATCCCAAGGAATCAGAACATCCTTGCCAATGGTCTAGCATTTGCAGCCAGTACTTGCCAAAACCTTATCATAACAAAAAATACACAGTACAAGTTAAATATAGACCAGCAGTCCCTGATAATATAAAATATTGGAAAATTTTTGAAGGTGACAAACAGATTGAAGATTTCTTGCAGTCCAAAAATGAGTCTGAAATGCCAAAAACAGACTCAGATCATGGAGAGGACTGCTCTATTGAGGAAAAAATATGCAAGGAGGAGGCCACCCATGATGCTGATGTAAATCTGTTAGAAAAAGATGACCCACATGAGACAGAGTTCTGTGCAGATCCAGAAAAAGAATACTTTGAAGTGCTTTAGTTCAAAGATAATGCCTTACCAAGAGGACTAGTCCCTCTAGAGGAAATTTTTGATTTTAATGATGTTGCTAAGAAGCCAAAGATGGAATCCACTGAAGAAAATGTAGAAGAGTGCAATATAAGAAGTGAGCAAGAACCCAAAATGATAAAACTGTCAAAGACACTGCCAACACATATAAAGCAGAAATATATTGAGTTGTTCAAAGAATTCAGTAATGCTTTTACTTGGAGCTATGAAAACTTGAAGTCATATGATACATATATCATTCAACACAAGATCCCTCTTAAACAAAGCCAGAAGCCCTTTAAACAGAAATTGCACAGAATAAACCCTATCCAACTGCCACTGGTTGAGAAATAAATAAAGAAAATGTATGACACTGGAATAATAGTCCCACTAAGGTACTCAGAATGGGTCTCAAATCTTGTATCAGTGAGGAAAAAGACAGGAGAAATTAGGCTCTACATAGACTTCATAAATCTAAACAAAGCATCCCTGAAAGACAACTACCCTTTACCAAAAATATATCACATATTGCATAGGGTAGTAGGCTCTAAAAGGATATCTCTGCTAGATGGCTTCTTTGGATACAATCAGGTGCTGATACATCCAAATGATCAACACAAGACAACTTTCACTACACCTTGGGGCACCTTCATGTATGTTAAAATGCCTTTTGGGTTAATGAATGTTGCAACTACTTTCCAAAGAGAAATGGATATTGCTTTCTCAGAATAAATAGGTTACTTCATTGTAATATATCTTGATGACATCATTGTCTATTAAAAAACAGATGAAGAACACCTAGCTCATTTGAGAAGTGCAGAAATTATGGTCTGTCTTTAAACCCCAAGAAAACTTTGTTTGGCCTACAAGAAGGGAAGTTTTTAGGCCACATCATATTTGAATAAGGCATCAAGATTGACCCAAAGAGGATTGAGGGAATATTGCAAATCAGTCACCTAAGAAACATCAAAGAGCTTCAATCTTTCATTGGAAAGATAAAATTCTAAAGAAGGTTCATACCAAACCTTGCAGAACTCCTAAGAAACATCACTAAAATGCTCAAAAGAGAAACAACAGTCAAATGGACCATAGAAGCAAAACAATCTTTTGCCTTGGTGAAGCAAGATCTTACACAAACACAAGTTCTGATCAGCCCCGACTTCACCAAAGATTTCTTCATTTTCTCTTTTGCATCAGAACACACAGTTGTTGTTGTCTTATTGCAGAAAAATACAAAAGGACAAAAGCATCCCATATCTTTCTTCAGCCAAGCATTAAGGGATACACCTATGAAATATAAAATCATGGAAAAATAGGCTTTTGCGTTAGTCAAAGCACTAAAAGATTTTAGAGTCTACATTCTACACTTACAGATCATTGCATTTGTAACTCACATAGTGGTTAAGGACATACTTACACAAGATCTTGATGGAAAAAGAGGTAAATGGATTGTTGTTATATTGGAATATGATCTGGAAATCAAGCCTACCAAGCTAATCAAGGGACAAGTACTGGCTAAACTCATGGAGAGTGTGGAGGCCATCTTTATTGGAAAACCACTGTTAACAAAATCCTTAGGGTTGGTTTATATTGGCCGACCCTGTTACACTGAAAATTGTCATCCTGACATTATGCTATGTGTATGAGCTCATTATTACTCACACTTCTCCCTTTGCAAGTCTAACATATCAGTTCTTCATGTCAAGCCTTGAAAATCAAAGAAAAGTTCCTAAAAATCTCCTAAACTTTGGTGTCGCACTTTCTCTCTATCTTGCCTGCAGTCCCGCACCTAATGTTAAGCTCTCTTGCGTACCTGAATGCACTTTATCTGTGTTAAAGGTGTGGACCCCTGTAAGATAAAAAAGGAGCAAGTAAATTCCAAAAATCTTAATAAAAGTAAATTCTAGAAGCCTCTAGAAAGAATCTTGCGGTGGCAGAACCGCTCTTATGAGGTGCATGTATCCCTTACCTTATGGAGCTAACCCCTTGATGTGAGGAGCTTATCCCTTTGAAGGAGGATTCTATCCCTTCATAGTTGGAATAGAAAACCTCCTCTTTTCCACTATAAAAAGAGGCATTGGGTAGCCTCAAGGGGAGTTCAAGCTTTAGAATATTTGAGGTTAAGTGCTGTTAAGATTCAGAATCAGTTAACTAAGACTTTTGTGAGGAGAGATTACATACCTCTATTCTTCTTGGTTGGAGGAGTGCAGAGCTTATCAAAGTAGAGGAGACTCCTGCTTTGGACCCCAGGAAGGCTTGTGCAACATCAAGGCTCAGGTTCTAAGGTTTTCCTTCTTTTGAAATTAATACAAATATACTCATTTTTCTCAATAAGCTGTTAGTTAATGGTTTATTTCATATATTCCTTGATCACTATGATAAGCATGGTTTATGATGATTTCTATACAGGTGCTATGTAATATTTTTCTTGTTTGCGACTGCAGGTTTATGAGGAAAACTCCTTCAAGTGCACGAGGGACAACAACGACTTCAAACAAGCGCTGGACATACGGTAAGTCTTTTACAACTCTATAGAGCTTTTCGTAGATCATATATGCTTAGAGAAATATTAGTTTATTTGGCTGTTTGTTGCTAGATACTTTTAGTACTAGGGAGATTGGTCTTGTCCGCAAGACGGATTAATCCACACAACAAATTGGTGACTCCGCTGGGGAAAGAACTTGTTGTTTTTGGTTCTCTTTTATTTTGATTTGAGGAAACGTTTTTCCTGGTTTTTAATTGATAGATATCTGCCTGGGTAGCTTAGGTTTTCTCTGTTTTTGAAAATTTTGAAATCTTGTATGTTTTTCTCTAGTTTTTCTGGGACCGCACTTTGCCTTCTTTGCACAGTGCAGGCAGTTTCGCATTTTTCCTTGAGTAAACAGTGCGGTACCGCACCTGTTACTTTTGGAAGCCTGTGGACCTTGTTAAAATTTTGAAAAAATATAGATTTCTTTTTTTAGTTTATCTTTATTTTGATTTAGATTTTTTGGTTTTTGCCCAGATTGATGATTGTTTCTGTCAAAAGCCTTTTGTGAATTAATCTCTGCAGTATTAGTGTTTTGATGATTTTCTAGAAGTTTTGCGTTTTGGATTGTTTTTCACTTGGTCTTTGTAGTGATTCGAAGCATTGACTATTTGAAGTACCTCAGATTACATTGGTATTTTTGTCTTTTTGCTGAATCTAACCTGATTGTGAAATCATCCTTTATTGAGAAATAGAGCTACCTGTTTCTTTGCAAATCTTCGAAAAGAAACTTTGTTATAGGTTTTTGAATTTCATTTTTTATAAAAACATATTTGAGTGTTTTTGATCTGTTTTTTATTCTAGACGAATAGATCCTTATTTTGCTGAATAACTAAGTAAAACATTCTTCAAAAATTCTTAAAGCTTTTATTCAATTAGATTGTTAAAGTTTGTAGATCTCAGAATTAGTTTCATAGTTTTGAGTGCTTTTAAAATTTGTAGATTTCTTTTGAAGGAAACTTGTTTTGTAGCTTCAAGTTTTTGAAAGTGAAAGGATTTTTCCTGTGAGCTTTGATAATTTGTCTCATTTTGAGTTATTGTTGGAAAGACAAAAATATTTTCTTTCAATTATTCTTTATGTTCAAAGAAGGAATTGTTTATTAAAAGAATTGCATTCTCCAACTCTTTCTTAACTAGAATTTCATTGAAAGAAAATGATCTGATTATCATTTTTAGGTGCATTTTTAGTGTTTTTGGAAGTCGAGTTTTCACACCATCAGAGTTTCATTTCCGCACCCATTGACTTAAGAAACAACTCCTAAAAGTAACACTTAATTCAAATTTATCTAGTAATCTTTTTATTTTCTAGGGCTCTTATCACCAACATAGCTTAGGCTAGTATCTTGGAGTAGGGAGTAATTAACTCTCCAAGATAGTAAAACAAACAAGTAGGAAATAAATCCAATTGTAATTTGTATAATCTGGGAAGCTTCTCTTAAAGAAGTCAATCACGAGATCATGTCCGAACCTTTGAGACAATCAATTCTGTTTCATTGGGGAAGATAGAATATTTTGCACGCATTACAAATGGTAAACCTCAGATTAACCATTGTCGAGGAGCCTGGGGTCACTTTTCGGTAAACCTCATATTAACCATGTCGAGGAACCTTCAAGGATATTGAGCTTTGTTACTCTGCCCTTGTGCGTGGGATCAGATCGTAGATTGTTCCCCCAGTTATATTTGTTACTGTTAGTAACCTTAGTGTCCACAAACTTAAGATTATTTCTTGAGGTGACACTGAAGGAAAGATCTCACTGTACCTGGAGCAGACGTCGACTAGACTCACTTGGACTCTCTGGGGCGTTCTCTTCACATGAGATGGTTTTGTGAGGAAACTTGTGCCAGTCTGTTTCATTAAGTAGGTTGTCGGGGTAACTGTTCCAACCGCCCTTTCTGTATTAAATTTATACTAAGTTGGATTTCATCACCAACTAGTGTTTTTAGTACGGGAAGTTACTGTTTGTGTGTGGTTTGAACTCTTATATTTTTAAGCGTGTGATTCAGCTGTTTATTTCTTTAGAGACTTTAGGTGTTTTCATTGAAATTTTCTTTGTTTGCATGTGATTAGTTAATATTTAATCGTGGCGGAATTGCCGAGACAATCCCGGCGACTACAACGGAAACCCCCTGAATATACACCAATTCAGCTTGAAGGGATTTGTGCTCTGGTATCATCTAGCAGCGGTAGGATTAGATCAACAGAAATTGGAACTTCATCTATAGTGGTTCATCCTGATCATCAAATACCCATAACAGAACACATTCAAGAGGTGATTTCAGTTTCTGAAGTTACTGGTAGTATTTCTCCTTCCAGTGAACTAGCTGACGAACCTAAAATATCTGAACCTGAAACTGAACCTTTTGTTTTGGAAACATCCTCAGGATTTATTACACCAACTTCTAGCGATCCTGGTTCACGTAGGGTAAGAAATATTGTCACTGACGATCTTCCATATGGACTAATTTCTATTGAAGAAATTACTAATCCAGACAAAGAGTTATCTCTTTTCGAATCCCCTCAGTATTTAAATCTTAGGGAACGTGAATCTATTTTCTACAGCCCTATTCGAACTAGTGCTTGGTATCTATCCTTAACAAATTTTTTAGATAATTTGGGTCTTGCTTTTTCTCCACCTCGAATTCCATTTCATCCAACACCTAGAGGTTACTATCCGTCATCCATCATGGCAGGAGAGTCATCCATGTTTTCCCAGACACCGAAAGCATTTTTACATGGTGGTCCTTCTGTTCCTTCGGGATATCGGGCTCTGTCTGGTACTTTCTCGGGGGCAGCTCCTCAACCGATTGAAAATGTGTTATCATCTGGTTTAAGTGGAATTAAAACTAAAATGTCGAACGCTGAGCAAATCTTTATGATGTCTGGTAATATTCCAAATCCTCAACCTCAAGGCAGTCAGTTACCGCCTGGAGGGCAATCTCAGGGAAATCAGCTACTGCCTGGGGGGCAACCTCAAGGTAGTCAGTTACCGTCTAGGGGGAAACCTTCAGGAAGTCAGTTACCACCTGTGGGGCAACCTCAAGGTAGTTTTTTCCCAGGTCAAACTGTGGAATCATATTATTTTTGGGTACAACCCTAAGGATAGTACATACCTCAAGGATATCAACCTTTAGGATAGTATATACCCTAGGGTCAACCCCAAGCTCAATATGCTCCTCAGGGTCCTTATCAACCCCAACTTCAGTACGCGCCTTAGGGTTATCAACCTCAAGGTCAGTACCCAATTCAAGGTTACCAACAGCCTTCTGGTCAGTCATCTATATAAGGAGCCAGAAATTTACCACTTACTTATCAACCCTACGTTCAACCAGGTTATGGTCCTTCCGTTCAACCTTCTGCGGGACAATACCCTGGAATGAATATGGTGTGGGATCCGTCCCAATATCAATATCCTATGCAGCCTAATTTTCAGTTACCTTTTCAAACTGGACAGCCTTTGGTTTCTGGTCCAACCCAGCAACCTGTCCAGCCTACTATTCAAGCTCCTGCACCTAGTTCTGTTCAGCAGTCTGCGCCTAGTACACCTCAGACTCCGCCTCAAACTGCTGCAACTTCTGCAACATCTGTTCAACCTGTAAGACCTGTTTCTAGAGTATCAGTAGCCCCGAGTTCGTCTATCCTTGCATCCGTGCAAATCCCTCAAGTCTCTATACCCCAGTTAGGACCTTCAGTTCAGACTTCGGTTCAGATGCCTACGGGACAAGCTAGTACAGGTATGGTGGTCACAAGTCTGTTAGCAAATTAAATATTACAGAGCAACGCAACACATAAAATATGCGGAAAATAAAAGCACACAAAACACATAAAACTAGAGAGACAAAGATATACGTGGTTCACCCAGTTTGGGCTACGTCCACCCCGAACATCCAGTCCTTCCTTTCTATTATCCAGCAAAATGAAAAGACAAAAAACCTACAGCAGATCCGCTGTAATATCCTCTGTTCTTTCTCACAGTCTCCCTCTCTGTTTCTCGCTCCGAGAATACACATACAATACACAGCTGCAATACAATGCCCTCATAAAAGTGAGGGGTTGCCTTCTAGGGCAAAAAACCCTAATCTAAACATAACTTCTACAGTCAGATCATTTGCCTAATGAACGAACCAGATTGACTAGAAATTACTATACGTTTACAAGGCAATTTTACATATGTTTTTAGCTTCGAGGGCGCTGCCCCTGAAAAACCCCCGCCAGGGGGGGGCTCCTAAAAGCGCTGCCCCCCCCATGGACCCCCCAAGGCAGCGATTAATTACGGGTGGCATTGCCGCCCCTTTTAAGGTACAGGGGTCCAATGTTGTGATACAAAGTAAACAAGATAATCAGGCTCCACACCCAACAGTCTCCCACTTGGAGACTGGTTGTAGCAACTCCACCGCTGCTTCATTTGCTAGACAATTACTCCTCTTTGAACCTGGCTGTTCCTCATCTTCATCGTCATCCTTGAAGACCAATTGAAACTGAGCATGTTCTCAGTTTCTCCCTGGTTACAACTTTTGTTAGCATATCTGCAGGATTCTGGCTAGTGTGTATCTTTTCCAGCTTCAACTCTCCATCTTCTAATACTGACCGTATGAAATGGTACTTGAGATGTATGTGTTTAGTCCTGGAATGAAATGCTGAGTTCTTTGCAAGATGAATAACACTTTGGCTATCACTGTATAGTGTGCCCATATCATGCTTCTTACCCAATTCATCCATAAACCTTTGTAACCAAATCATTTATTTACTAGCCTCTGTAGTAGCAACATACTCTACTTCTGTTGTTGAAAGTGCAACAACACTTTGGATTTTTGAAACCCAACTGACAGTTGTTCCACCTATAGTAAATACATATCCTGTAGTGCTCCTCCTGTTATCTCTATCACCTGCCATATTTGCATCAACATATCCCTGTAGAGCAATGTTTGAACCACCAAATCATAATGCTTGATTTGTGGTACCTCTCAAATATCTGAGAATCCATTTTACTGCCATCCAATGTTATTTTCCTGGATTATTCATGTACCTGCTTACAACTCCCACTGCATGTGCAATATCAGGCCTTGTGCAGACCATTGCATACATTAAGCTTCCAATTGCTAATGCATATGGAACTTTAGACATATAATCCATGTCTTCTTGGGTCTTTGGGCACATCTCCTTACTAAGTTTGAAATGGCTAGCAAAAGGTGTACTAACTGGTTTTGCATTCCGCATATTAAATCTTTTCAACACCTTTTCTATGTACTCATTCTGAGACAGTGTTAATTTGCGATTTTTCCTGTCTCTAGTTATCCTCATACCAAGGATTTGTTTTGCAGCTCCCAAATCCTTCATTGCAAAGGAATTTGCCAATTTTCTTTTGAGCACCTTTATTTCCTGCATGTTAGATCCTGCAACAAGCATTTCATCTACATACAATAACAATATAATATAGCTGCCATCATTTTGCCTTTTTAGATAAACACAATGATCAGAGTGACATCTAGTATAACCTTGTTCAGACATAAACTTTTCAAATTTTAGATACCACTGCCTTGGAGCCTTTTTTAAGCCATACAAGCTCTTTTTTAACCTGCACACCAATTTTTCTTTCCCTTTTACCTCATATCCTTCTGGTTGCTGCATGTATATCTCTTCCTCCAAATCCCCATGGAGAAATGTTGTCTTTACATCTAACTGTTCAAGATGTAAATCTTCCGCTGCTACAAGACTTAAGATAGTTATGATTGAATTCATCTTAACAACAGGAGAAAATATTTCATCAAAATCAATACCTTTCTTCTGTGCAAACCCCTTCACCACAAGTCTAGCTTTGTACCTCTGTTTTCCTCCATCTTCTTCCTTCAACTTGTAAACCCATTTATTCTGCAATGTAGTTTTACCTGCATGCAACCTGACTAAGTCCCAAGTCTGGTTATGCATTAAGGAGTCCATCTCTTCTTCCATGGCTAGCTCCCACTTCTTCCTACTTTCAACCTGCATTGCTTCTTCATAACATTCAGGTTCACCAGAATCAGTCGGCAATAAATAATATAATGAAGGAGAGTATCGTTCAGGGGGTCTACTTATCCTGGTAGATCTTCTAACACCACTTTCAGGTGTTTGAGGTGCCTGTTGCTGTTGTGGTGGTTGCTGCTATTGTGGTTGTTGATTATTATTATTTTCAGGCACCTTTACTTTTTCAGATATCTCATCAAGAACCACGTATTCCTTGCTTTCTTTTTCCTGTTTCTTTTCCTGCAACTGATTCTTATACAAGACCTTTTCATTGAATATTACATCTCTGCTCCTAATGATTTTGTGATTTTCATAATCATATAAGCAATAACCAAAATCATTAGCACCATATCCAATAAAGGTACATTTCTTTGATTTTGCCTCAAGCTTTGTTCTGTTCTCTTTATTAATATGGACAAAGGCCTCACAACCAAAAGGCTTTAAAAACGAGTAGTTTACCTTTTTACCTGTCCATGCTTCCTCTGGAATACCACCATCCAAGGAACTTGAAGGCCCTCTGTTTATTAAATAAACAACAGTATCTACAGCATCTGCCCAAAATTGTAAAGGCAATCCTGCATGCAATCTCATGCACCTTGCACGCTCCATGATTGTTCTGTTCATCCTTTCTGACACACCATTTTCTTGTGTTGTTCTTGGAACTGTCCTCTCTCTACTAATTCCATGCTCTGAACAGTACCTATCAAACTCTTTGCTACAATACTCACCTCCATTGTCTGATCTGAGACACTTCAACTTCTTTCCTGTCTCAATCTCAACCAAAGCTTTCCATTTCTTGAAAGTATCAAATACATCAGATTTATTATGAATACAATAAATCCATGTTTTGCTAGTTGCATCATCAATAAAAGTAACATAATAGCGAGAGCCACCAAGAGATGATACCTGAGCAGGTCCCCATACATATGTATGCACAAGCTCCAATTTTTCGCTCTTCTTTTCTTTCCCAACTCTGAGAAATCTGACTCTCTTCTATTTTCCATAAATGCAATTCTCACAGAAATCCAAATCAACATTCTTCAAACCTGGCAGCAAATTTCTTGAGTGAAGAATTTTCATCCCCTTCTCACTCATGTGTCCGAGCCTATGATGCCATAATGCTGCATCTTCTCCTTCGAAAGTTAAAGCATTAATAGAGTTAGAAATACCATTGCATAAATACAATGTACCAACCTTTTCACCTTTTGCTATTACTAGGGCTCCTTTGGTGACCTTCCAAGTTTTATCTGTAAAAGTTGTCACACAACCTTCACTGCCTAACTGCCCTGTTGAAATCAGATTTTTCTTCAGATCTGGAACATGCCTTACCTCCTTTAGTAGCCATTGGTTTCCATTCTGTTGTTTTACAAGAACTTTACCCATTCCAACAATTTTACGGGGTTTATCATCACCCAAACGAACTTGTCCAAAATCTCCTTGAACATAGTCATGAAAATATTTCTTATCAGGTGTGGCATGGAATGAAGCCCCTGAATCTACAACCCAAGAATTAGTAACATTTTCGAAATAAAGAATCAAAGCATCTTGTAACACATCACCTGTCACATTTGCTTCATGATTGTTTTCTTGCTGTGTGTCTCCTTCTTTTCCCTTCCGAGATCTACAGTATTTCTTTAGGTGTCCTTTCTTTCCACAATTCCAGCACACTATCCCCGATCTAGACTTGGATCTGCCTTTCCTTGATTTACTGCGATATCCTGAGCTCTTTCCTCTTTCCATTCTTCTTCCCCTAGACTCTGTACTCAAAGCATTACCTGATGTCTCACCGAAGCTTTTCCATTGCATTTCCTCGCTAAGGATAGCACCAACAACATCATCAAACTTTAAAGTACTAGATCCAAAGACAGAGTTACTAATGGCCATAACTAAACCATTCCATCTTTCTGGTAATGAGCACAAGAATAACAGAGCTCTAACTTCATCATCAAAGTTTACCTCTACAGAACTTAACTGACCAGTAACTGTATTAAATTCATTTAAATGGTCTGCAACAGATCCACCTTCCGACATCTTCATATTAAATAGTCGTTTCATAAGAAATACCTTGTTTGAGGCCGAGAGTTTTTCATATAGTTCCAACGTCTTCATCAAACCCTCTCTTGTTGTTTCCTTCAAAATATTGAAGGCGACTGACGCTGCAAGACACAACCGTACTGTTCCGAGTGCCTTTCTATCGAGAATGTTCCATTCCGCGTCTATCATGGCCGCCGGCTTCTTTGTTTTTCCGCTCAGTGGTAGGTATATATCTTTCTGATACAGATAATCTTCCATCTGCATCTTCCACAGCGGGAAGTTTTGGCCGTTAAATTTCTCGACCCTAAACTTACCATCGTCTGCCATTGCTCCCACTTGAACCAGGAACCCTTCTTTCCTGCGAGTTTATCAGCCAAATATACCTTCGGCTCTGATACCCGTTGTTAGAAAATTAAATATTACAGAGCAATGCAACACATAAAATATGCGGAAAATAAAAGAACACAAAACACATAAAACTAGAGAGACACAGATATACGTGGTTCACCCAGTTTGGGCTATGTCCACCCCGAACAGCCAATCCTTCCTTTCTATTATCCAGCAAAATGAAAAGACAAAAAACCTACAGCAGATCCGTTGTAATATCCTATGTTCTTTCTCACAGTCTCCCTCTCTGTTTCTCGCTCCGAGAATACACATACAATACACAACTGCAATACAATGCCCTCATAAAAATGAGGGGTTGCCTTCTAGGGCAAAAAACCCTAATCTAAACATAACTTCTACCATCAGATCATTTGCCTAATGAACGGCCTAGATTGACTAGAAATTACTATACTTTTACAAGGCAATTTTACATCTGTTTTTAGCTTCGGGGGCGCTGCCCTCAAAAAACCCCCGCCAGGGGGGGGGGGGCTCCGAAAAGTGATGTCGCGCCCCCCTCGACCCCTCACGGCAGCGATTAATTACTTGCGGTGTTGCTGCCCCTTTTAAGGTACAGGGGTCCAATGTTTTGATACAAAGTAAACAAGATAATCAGGCTCCACACCCAACAAAGTCAACCGCAATTCACGTATCAACCGTACCAGGGACAACCTCAATTTGGTCCCGTTTCACAAAATCCAAATTATCAGTATCAACCGTACCCTGGCTACACTTATCAGTAGCCTCCACAACCCCAGTTTGGTCTGGTTAATCCTATTTACTCGGGAGGTTACAAAATTCCTAATGCAACTCTGATTCCCAGTTATCCTGGGTATCCTTCTCCTAGAACTGCTTTGGCTACTCAAGGTTTTCGTGACCCTAACCATCAGTTACCATTTATTGCAACTTTGGATTTACCTGATTTGACGCGCCTTACGAATGATCCAATTTTCTATTATCTGTACTGGCTGCCAATGCCGCATAAGTTGCCCAGTGATATACCAAAATTCGAAGGTAAGTCAGGAGAGGATCGATCAAATCACATCTGTTAGGGTCCCGTGATTTGGCTGATTAGAAAGCCAAATGACAGTGTAACATCAAACCAATCTTTGGAGCCCAAGGAACTAGCCTTCCTGGACTCAGAGAAGGCTCTCTCTATTTGTATAGGGGATATTTCTGTGTTTGCTTATTATGTTATGATTTTAGGCTAGTTATGAAGTAGGTTTTTTGGTTTTGGTTTTTAGGTTGTGAGGGATGAAACTGATCAAAGATATAAGATAGGTAAAAATATGTCAGATCAACTGGGCTATGGGGTCAAAAAGGTCAAGAAAGCTATCAGATGGTGATGCAAGGCTATTGAAGGGCCGATTTGATTCGAGGTGGAAAGGATCTTTGGGAAAAATGGAATAAAATGGACATCAAGTTTGGGAACAAAAAAGGATTTCAAGCATACATAGTTCAATAGCTGACATAAACATGGTAGGGCAAACCATTAATCATGAGAAATGTAACTATAGGCTAATTAGTACATAGAAATAAACATTCCAACCATGCATAGAGATATATAACTCTCTAACTTTGGGAAATGACTATCAGACTTTGGGAAAATACACTTAAGACAGACAAACAACTCAAAACACTATGTCAGAACACCTAAACACAGTACTTCAAGTTATTGGGCACTTTGAAAACAATATTGTATAGTCTTAGGCAAAGGGCAAGATCAGAACAAGACCTCCTTGGTTCAACAAATGACAATCTAATCAGTCAAAGAGAAATTTCATGGATGGAGCTATGGCTAGCCATGAGTAAGAAGGGCATACCGTGAATCATACTTAGCATGCATAAAACCATGAATGAAACAAGAAAAAATATCCTTAAGTTATTAAAGAGGAATCAAGAATTCTTTAATGTGACTAAGAATGAAGAAAACATGGAAGCTATGAAGAAACAGGAAATTTGAGGTGCCTCCAAGGGCATGTCTCAAATTTTTTCTCTACTGTTCTATAGCAAGCAAGAAACATGGATTTATGAATAAAAACTAAGAAAAAAAACAAAGAGAGAGACACTATACCATTCTACCAAGTCATGGAATCCAACAACAATCCTCTTCATCATCCAAGAACATCCAAGAGACTATCCAAAAGCATGATACAAGTATTTCTTCCAAAGCTTATATGACCATATATTGCTTCTATCATCAAGTTTAGCCTTGTTTATAATGAAATCCTTTGGAATAAATAGGCCAAAGTGAGGAAAACCTCTTAGTTCAACTTGACATCTCATTGGCCTATCCAAAATATCTTATTTTTTCCTTGAGGCTTTGCAAAGCCCAAGGCACAAAATATCTCATAAAATATCTAAAAAAATGCTAAAAGATGGAAATAAATTGACTTTTCATAACTTCTCATGTGCAAAAATAGCTAAACGCACATGAGGAAAAATCAATTTTGAAAGGTTCAATTTTTACAAAAATACTCAAAAAATACATCAGCAAGAGGTCCCCTGACTTGCCGGCAACTTTTGGCAGCCTTCCCGATGTGGAAATAAGGCCCATGATAGCTCGTGCATAAGGCAAACATTCTAATATGCACATCATCTTCTTCTATTTCATAAAGGTAAAGTAAATCCTCAATATTTTGGACGTGCTCTTCAGCGGTGACTTTGGAGCTTTCTCCATCAAATCTGGGTAATTTATTTTGAATATTTGCAGGGAGGGCTTGAAAGATGGGAGGTAAAACCAGAGGCTTGTATCTTTCTGGGACCTTTGTGGATATAGGTAGTGTAAAAAGAGACTTATGACTGTTTGAGGTTTCAGCCAGAGTGGGAAAGGTAGCATGAGGCTCATGTTTTGCTAGGTTTTCCATAGGTGAATCTGGGGTAAGCACAGGTGTATAAGCCTGCTCATGGTCTAAAATTTGAGGCTTCGCTTTTCGAGGTTTGAGATCCTTCCAATGATCAATGTAGATCTCATCGGTGTATTCTTGATCAGGCTCAAAGTAGGATAGAACATAGTTATAGATAAAGACAATAATTTCTTGAATCCAACTAAGGCTTGAGTGCTTTTTCTTTCTAGGATGACCGATCATGTTTTAGGTTCTTCCTCCAGTGGAGTTTTTAGGTCTATTAAGAGTTGTGGAGTCGCCAGGTGGAACTTGGTTGTTTTTATAGAGATGTAGCTATGGTCCACCACCAATAACTAGGAAAAACCAATCTGGGGATGTTTTTGAGGTCTTCTGAGTTTTTATGTGCCTATGAGGTTTGGAAGAGTTTCCTATAACAGAATCATCATTTTTCTAAGATGGTGAAAGAGCTATCTTCTACTCTTCAAACAACACTCAAGTTTTCTAAGTTTGATTAAGACTTCGAGAATTCTAAGGTGTACTTAGATTGTCACTAACTCGGAAGGTCCCACCATGATCGTTACTATGTTAGTGAGCAGTGGGATAATTCAATCAGATATTATTCTTAAGGCTGTTGGAATTTTTAGGGAATCTAAGTCTGTATATCACTCAGAGTCCCACCATGATCGCCATTATGTTAGTGTGGCGATGAGGTGGCTCAATCAGATATTAGCCTAGATTTTAGTAAAGTAGTAAGGCCTACTAGAGGCTAGTGGAGTCACCAAGTGGATTTTTAATTGTTTTGAGGTATATGCATATGGTCCACCACCATTACTAACAAAAACCAATCTAAGGGATTTTTTTGGGGTTTTTATGAGTTCTTTATGTGCAGCCTAGTTTGTAAGAGTGTTCTAAACCTGATTCATCACTTTTCTAAGATGGTGAAACAAAGAGTTTACTCTAATTGATTCTATAGGCTGATGGTCTGGTTTAATGTTGAGGGAATAAAGAGTCTATAAGAGTTCGCTAGACTGTCATGTACTCAGAGTCCCACCGTGATCGCCATTATGTTAGGGTCCCGTGATTTGGCTGATTGGAAAGCCAAATGACAGTGTAACATCAAACCAATCTTTGGAGCCCAAGGACCTAGCCTTCCTGGACTCAGAGAGGGCTATCTCTATTTGTATAGGGGATATTTGTGTGTTTGCTTATTATTTTATGATTTTAGGCTAGTTATGAAGTAGGTTTTTTGGTTTTGGTTTTTAGGTTGTGAGGGATGAAACTGATCAAAGATATAAGATAGGTAAAAATATATCAGATCAACTGGGCTATGGGGTCGAAAAGGTCAAGAAAGCTATCAGATGGTGATACAAAGCTGTTGAAGGGCCGATTTGATTCGAGGTGGAAATGATCTTTGGGCAAAATGGAATAAAATGGACATCAAGTTTGGGAACAACAAAGGATTTCAAGCATAACTAGTTCAATAGCTAACATAAACATGGTAGGGAAAACCATTAATCATGAGAAATGTAACTATAGGTTAATCAGTACATAGAAATAAACATTCAAGCCATGCATAGAGATATATAACTCTCTAACTTTGGGAAATGGCTATCAGACTTTGGGGAAATACACTTAAGACAGACAAACAACTCAAAACACTATGCCGGAATGCCTAAACATAGTACTTCAAGTTATTGGGCACTTTGAAAACAAGATTGCATAGTCTTAGGCAAAAGGCAAGATCAGAACAAGACCTCCTTGGTTCAACAATTGACTATCTAATCAGTCAAAGAGAAATTTCATGGATGGAGCCATGGCTAGCCATGAGTAAGCAGGGCATACCGTGAATCATACTTAGCATGCATAAAACCATGAATGAAACAAGAAACAATATCCTTAAGTTATTAAAGAGCAATCAAGAATTCTTTAATGTGATTAAGAATGAAGAAAACATGGAAGCCATGAAGAAACATGAAATTTGAGGTGCCTCCAAGGGCATGTCTCAAATTTGTTCTCTACTGTTCTATAGCAAACAAGAAACATGGATTTATGAATGAACACTAGGAAAAAAAACAAAGAGAGAGACACTATACCATTCTACCAAGTCATGGAATCCAACAACAATCCTCTTTCATCATCCAAGAACATCCAAGAGACTCTCCAAAATCATCAGACAAGTATTTCTTCCAAAGCTTATATGACCATATATTGCTTCTATCATCAATTTCAGCCTTGTTTACAATGAAAGCCTTTGGAATAAATAGGCCAAAGTGAGGAAAACCTCTTAGTTCAACTTGCAATCTCATTGGCCTATCCAAAATATCTTATTTTGTCCTTGAGGCTTTGCAAAGCCCAAGGCACAAAATATCTAAAAAATGCTAAAAGAGGGAAATAAATTGACTTTTCATAACTTCTCATGTGCAAAAATAGCTAAACGCACATGAGGAAAAAGAAGTTTTGAAAGGTTCATTTTTTACAAAAATACTCAAAAAATACATCAGCAAAAGGTCCCCTGACTTGCCAGCAACTTTTTGCAGCCTTCCCGATGTCGAAATAAGGCCCATGATAGCTCGTTGGAAATCTCTGAGTGTCTAATTTCTGGAAAAACTTGAATTTTCCTAATATGATGCCTGGAAGTCCTCCAAAAATAGGCCTGTGTGTAAAAAACCAAAAAATAAGCGTTGCTGATAGACCGGGCAGAGTGTAGAAAAAGCGGGTTTTTTTCACCATTTTGGGGGAGAAAATGATCTTCAATTGTTCTGAATATCACTGCGTATGTGACCTTCAATTTAATGCATCCAATGGTACCACTCTCAAGAGTTGAGGATGCTCCAAACCAAAATGACGGCGCCAAGATTTTATGCAATTAGGCCCAAAAATGTCGAAAAACAAGAACATGTAAAAATTTTCTCAATTTTGGTGAGCAAGTCCCTCAAGGATTTTTAGAAACATGTCTAGAAGCGCAGGCCAAAATTCCAAGCCTAAAGGTGTCTTTCTCCCTTTTTCTCACCAGTCGCCCTCTTTGGGCAGTTTTGAGCTTTTCTTGGTTTTCTTCTTTGTTGTTTGGCATTCTAGCTTTGGTGAAGAAGTCATGGCCCCTTGCCTAGGAGAGGGAAATAGCACATGATTTGGAGAATGCCCTTCATGATCCATGTTTTGTATTTTCTTGCCCTCATCATTGCTTGCTTGAGGGCTGCTTTGTTTGTCTTTGTCACTGCCTTCTTTATGACTGTCATGCTCTTTCCCTTCACTGTTTTGTGCTTCATCACCCTTATGCTTATTTCTGTGTTGGATGCCATAATGTTCCCTTTCATCACTAAAGTCATCTCTTTAGTACTGTGTTTGAGCCAAGAAGCCTTTAACAAGACATGTTTGTGGCTTCTTGAAAAGAAGTCTCCTTTGTTTTAGCACAAAAACCTTCTCCTCAAACATTTTCCCTTTTTGATATCACTGCCTTGCTTTGTTTTTAGATGATAAAGCGCCTTTAAACCACTATTTTTTTGAAGATTGCATTGAATTGACAAAGGTCTTCATCTTCTAACCACTGCTTCTTCTCTAATCTATTAAACAAATTGCTTTCAACACCACTGTTTTATGTATTTCACACCTTCAATTTGAAATGATGATTGCTAATGTTTTAATCATTGCTTTATTTGTGGTTAAAACAATAGAGGGACTGATTTAAAACACTGCTTCAAATGCTCCTTCAAACTGATCATGAAGCCCTTCATAAACTCTATTTTTCTTCTAGAGGTTTGTGCAAATCCTTGACTATTTCATATCACAAAAATACCTCTTTTTAAACTGACAAAACCCTCATCTCTTATTCACTGCTTCTCTCTGTGGTTTCAGATGATCAAAGAAGCTTTGAAATCAATGTTTTAACACCCTTGCAAACTGATTTAAAAACCTCAACCTAAGTCTGCTTTTTCTTTAGAGACTAGGTGTGTTCTAGGTCATTTATAGCATAGGAAAGATTTTCAAATTAGCTCCTAAAACCTCCTCCCTGATACTGCATTATCCTTCACTATTCAAAGAAAAATTCCATCCTTCGAACTTGTAAAGCCCTCATCATCTATCACTGTTTTGAGTTTCTTGATGGCGCTGCTCTTCGTCACTGTGTTGCATATCATCAATGTGTTCTTCTTCACCTTGCTGCCCTGCCTCAAATAGCCTGTGGAAAGTTCTTCTCAAGCACACAAATTTGTCCTCTTTGTTAGTCACTTTTTGACCAATGGAAATGCATCAAATGCTATGTGAAATGGTTCTTTAATATCAGTTGTTTGCTCCTTACAAATCACTGCTTGTTTCCTTTTTTATGCCAATCAACAAATGGTTTTAATAACAGGCACACAGTCAACTAAAATGTATACAAAGTCAAGTGATTTTCGGTGTTCGGGTAAGATCATAGAGCTCTTGGTGTTTTGATGTAAGCAAGGCAGCTTATTTTTTAGACAGAGGAAAAATACTCCTCACAATCAACACACCCTTCCTTGTTTCACTATTCCTCACCCACAGTTAGACAGAAAACCTCCAAACTGATTTAATAACTTCACTCACTAAATTCTGCTTCATGGAACAAAAAAGAGAAAACACTGGTTTTTGCTTTTTAACCACACAGAGGGGACTTTTGAAATGAAAAAACACTTACACAATGATCACTGTTGCTGAAATTAGCCCCACTGCTTTGCTTTTCAAACCTTGTTTTTCCTCCCTTTAAACACTTCGTCCACCTTTCAACTTGTTTTGAGGGCAGTTTGTTACGTCTTTAGACATCAATAAGAACCGCCATTTTACTATGTTCACCTTGAGAAATCATAAACCACAGCAAATCTCGAGTTTTTAAACAAAAATATCAACCCTCCTAAGCACTGTTTTCACCAATGCATATAGCTGCCAGAGTTTAGCTTTGTTTTATCATAGTAAGGTTACCTTCACAATTTGAAAAAACCTTCACTACTGTGTATATTCTGACTTTGCAGGTTTATGTTTTAGCATTGTTCTGAGGGCAGTGCTTAGGCCTTTAGACACCAATACAAACACACCAATTCTATTATGTCAGTCTTGGGTAATGGCAGCCACAGCAATTTTTGGATTTTCAACAAAAATTCAACCCTCCTTACCACTGTTTTCACCACTCTATTTGCTGACAGAGGTTATGGTTTCATCTCAGTCTTTGGGGGCAGCTCTAGGTTCTTTGAAACTAATGAATCATTCCACTAACCTCCCACCGTGACAAACTTATTCAACACATTTAACACACTACCTTGATTCACACCATGAGCTTCATTTTTCGCCACTACTTAATAGTTTTGAAATGAGCAAGGAGGCAACAAAATACCTTGAAGATCAATGGAAGCCCTTGTTTGATTGGTTGAGCAGCTCTAAAAAGAGTTTTTTTGAAGGTTTTAGGTGAGCAGAACGTTCAGAAGCAAGAGCACCGCGCGCTGCTACAGGCACGCCGCGCATCAATAGAAAACCCTTGTATTTTCTCTCCCAGGCGCGCTACGCAATTTGTCAAACGCGCCGTGTAATTTGCAGCCCGTTTTGGAGGCCTTACCATTGTCGGAATTGGGCGCAAGATGGATCGTTGGAAAGCTGTGGAAGTATAATTTCCAGAACAACTTAAATTTTTTCATTTGGTGTCCATTTGGTTGTCCAAAAATGTATTTTCTCAACATTGGTAAAAACTGGTGAATCCTGGTGCAGAAATGCACAGTGCTGTTTGTAGGCCACTTTTGGATGCCTTCCCGGTGTTGGAATTGGGCCTGAGATGGCTCGTTGGAAAGCTATTGCAGTATAATTTCCAAATATGCTTGATTGGTTTCATTTTGTGTCCATTTGGTTGTTCAAAAATTGACTTTCCCAACACTGGTAAAAAATGGTGAATGCTGGTGCAGAAAAACATAGTGTTGTTTGCAAGCTACTTTTGGATGCCTTCCTGTTGTTGGAATTGGGTCTGAGATGGCTCGTTGGAAAGATATGGAAGTATGATTTAAAAATATGATTTATTTTTTTCATTTGGTATCCATTTTTGTGTTCAAAATCTGACTGTCCCAACACTGGTAAAAATGGTGAATCCTGGTGTAGAAATTCTCCCGTGACATCTATATTTTTTACATTTCTCACAAACCATGATACCTGTGTAGAAACTGAGGAAGGTTTTTCTTCTTGAACCTATGAGGAAAAAAAATCTCTCTCAATTTTGTAAATTTCATCTCTTTTTTGTCAGAAACACTGTTTGAAGCGAAACTGGTCTTGGGCAGGACACATGATTTGTCTCGCCTATGTGCTTATTTTCCAAATTTCTCCTTGCACCCTCTGCTTGTACATGAAGGAGGTGATTTTTTTACACCAAATTCTGGGCCCTCAGCTTATTAGTTAAGGAATTATTTCAAAAAATAGTGTCTTTTTCATGTTCATCAATTGAGGATTTGTCTTTAAATAGGCTATCTATGGGCCCTCTACTTGTTGTGAAGGAGGCCATTTGAAAACAGAAATTCTCATGCCCCTTTCTCTATTACTGAAGGAGGAATCTCAAGCTGAGTGGGTACTCTATTTATGATTGAAGGAGACCTTTGAATCTAGGTCTTTTTCTTTCTCTGTTCATTATTGAAAAGCCTTTTGCTTACAATTGAAAGAGGCCCTTGTAAACTGTATTGTTTACTTTTATCTCTGTTTTAACCTTGAAGTTCGGCCTTCAAACAAATTTTAGATCATGTTGCATAATCAAATTCTTGATGAAAAGCTAGAACACCTCCTACATTAGTATGTTCAGTTTTTTTCTGTAAAAGCAAACTTTTCCTTTTGCAACCTAAAGAAGGTGATTTTCATTTTTCTTTGTAGGGACAGCTTCTTGAAAACTGTGTTGGTTGCATAAGACTGATTTTCAGAGCTGGCCCACCTGTTTGGAAATAAATGTAAAAATTCCATTTTGAGTTGCTGGAGGCAGTGATCTTCTGATCTTTGTATCTTTTTGCCATGATGGGGGACTTTTTGACCTTTTTGGTGCTTTGACTTTGCGGGATTTAGTCCAGTGAGTTTCCTTTCTTTGCAAACTGCATTCTCTTTTGATTTCCAACAGTGAACTGCTACAATTTGAAGTATTTTCTTATCTTTCCCAACACTGATTTGAGCCATTCATACTAGCACCCCTGCAGAGATGCATTGTTAAAATAGCTTTGATCATTGGAGTTCCTTCTTGTAGTGTCATGATGATAATGCCTAAAATTTCAGTTGATATTCTTTCTTTGGACATAAGACCTAAAAACTCTGCTTTTTCTTGAATTGAACATTTCTAATATTTGCTGAAGCAAAACACAATGACCACTTTGATGGTGTATGACCTACAGATAGACAAAGGGTTTTTTTGCCAGATAATAATAAATGATGGTTGACTGATATTGAAGACAAGGGTTTTGACTAGAGATAGATTTTCTCAAGGTATTTTCCCTAAACACCACCACCTAGACCTAGAGACTTTGTCATAATTTTTAAGGGATTTCTGAGATATTGTTAGGTAATTATATGGAAAAATAAACGATGAGAGAGGAGTAAAGAACTTGATTTATGCTGGACAGTGAGCTGTGTGAAAGCAGGGGAAACTGATATCAGAGGTACAAGGCTTGTGACATTCATGTACAAGGAAGGTTTGCTGATTTAGGACAGGACTGAAACCTGAAGACCACTTCCATATTAATATGCAAGAGAGGGGGAAAAGACAAAAATTTGTTTGAGGGTTTTTCTAGAGGACAAATTGACTATTCAAGATTGGTTTCTAGAAAACCTAGATAAGGAATCTAGTCATCAAAACAGGCGAAAATACTGATGAATAACAAAATGAATTATCACCTCTGGTGTGCATCTAATTCAATCATTGATGATTCGATTTTCTTACGTCTTTTCCAAAGAACTCTTATTGGTCTTACAGCCAAATGGTACATCGAGTTACCACGAGGCTCGTTTAATAATTTCAGTCAGTTAGAAACTGCCTTCTTGACTCATTTTCAGTTGCCTGTCATATACGACAATGGCACGGAACTATTAACTTCACTAAAACAATCCACATCCACGTATATTTATGATCATATTCATGAATGGCGACGTAGAAGGTGTTTGGTGAAAGTTTACATTCCATATCAAATTTTGGCGGAATCGTTTATTAAATCATTGTTACCCAAAATCACTGAATATGTAGCTAAGGATGGTGTTGTTACTGAAGAGCAAGTAGTTTCTCAAGCTCAGTACCTTGACCTCGTTTATACAAAGTCAGGTAATTTACATGAAAAAATCCCCAACCTTCCAAAACAAGGTCAAATAGCTACTGCTCCTTCAGGGTCTCATGCCGCTGATGGTATGATTGGTACAGTCAATACTAAAAGCATGAAGAAATCTTCAAAGAATTATTCTCCTATTATAACTTTACCAGATTCCCTGAAAGGAGAATCTTCCCCTGAAATTTCTGCCGACACTCATGTCGTAGAGACATCTACGGCCAAATCTAAATGCGGTGGTAAAAAGAAAGGGAAGAATAAAAACAAAAAGAATTCAAAAGAGAAAACTGATAAAAATGAATCCAATGACGAAAAACGTAAACCTCATTATCCTTGTTACATTTGTGATGAGGATCATTTTACTAAGGAATGCCCACATCGAGCAGAGGTTGCAAAATTCGTTAAAGGTTCACAACAACCTGCTATCTTGAAGGATCCTTTTCCAACTCAAGATAGTAAAATGGTTGGTTCTACCTCGAATACCTCAGAAGAACCTATTCTAATGATGTCTCATGTACATATTACGACGTGATCGCAAGATTATGGTACTAAGAATCATGTTGATGGTAAAGAAGTAGAATCTTCTAATGCAAATACATCAACTACAACTCCTCCTATTTCTGGTCCGCTATAGATCGAGAAACAAAATCCAGACTTAATAATCAAACCGCCTGCTAAAGGTGTTCTTCGGAAATTAGCTTTCAATCCACATGCAAGATCTGCTCAGAATTACAACATTGTTGAAGATTTAGCTATTTCCCCTTCAGCAATGTCGGCTTTGGAAGTGTTGCAGTCATGCCCAGCACAGCATAAATTACTTTTGTCTGCCATAGGAGCTGTCGATGTTCAGGATTCAAACCTTATAATATTCGATTTAGAGAATAGTACACCTCTCCTACCTCATCAAATGGCTTTCCAAATTCCAGTGTTAGTAAAAAACAGACCAATCTTTTGGACTGTGATTGATGAGGGAGCTTCAATGTGTATTATGTCGATCCAGTGTTGGAAATCGCTTGGTTCTCCTACACTCAATCAGTCTCTGACAATTCTTAAGGCTTTTGATGGTCAAGGTTTTCACCCTTTTGGTGTCTTGCAGGATTTACCCATAGGGGTCGAAGGTAAAATTGTAAATCTAGATGTGGAAGTGGTTGATGCCCCTCTAGATTACAATCTTCTTCTGGGTCGTAGTTGGTCTTATGCTATGACTGTTGGTTTTTCTTCGGTCTTTCGTCTCGTAAAATTTCCACATCAAGTAAGGATCGTTACAATAGATCAGTTAACTTATTTTTCATCTGACTCAGCCTCTACAGAAACAATCCAGCACATTGGTAAAGCGACTATCCCTTACAAGGATGTTGGGGTAGGTTTTATTAAAGATTCTGGTTTACTAGGAAATTTTTCTTTTCCTCCTCCTAACTTATCACCTTCTACTGCAACTATTCATATGATTTTGTCAAACACTGTTATGTTTGATGATCCTTGGGTCGTACTGTCCAACTCTGAGTTAGATTCATTTGATGGCATCATGCCTTTGATTCCATTTGAAATTGCGTACCAGGCTGTACAGTCACTTTCCAACCCATTTTCAACCGAAATTGATCCAATGAATGGGGTCCATGAGGAATCACTTTCTATATCCAGTTCAGCCACAACGACATTTCCTGATCTTGTTCATACTGATGAGCAGATTTGTGAATTTTTGTCCGTTGATGATTTACCATGGGAATATCTACATCACCGATCTTCGTTTTTACCTGAACTAGATCATTTTGAAGATGATTTCGCTTCAATTTTTACTGCTGAATATGTCAAAGAACCCTAGAATCCATTGTGAATTCCTGATTCTGAGTTAAATTTGGAAAATATCTCTCGAATGATTCCAATTGACATTTCAGTAAAGTCAGGAATAATTGAAAACATTCATATAGGTGCTTGTTGTACTGAAGATGAAATTCAAACTTATAAAGCCCTATTTCAAGAATTCCATGATGTGTTTGTCTGGTCCTATGAAGAAATGCCAGGAATTGATCCATCAATTTTTGTACATGAAATCAAGACTTACCTGGATGCCAAACCTGTCTGTCAACGTTTACGTCAAATACATCCTAGAAAAGCTGTTGCTATCAAAGCCGAAGTTGAAAAATTACTTCGCACAGGTTTTATTTATCCAATTCCTTTAATGGAGTGGGTATCAAATATTGTTCCTGTTACTAAAAAACAAGGAATGATACGAGTGTGTATTGATTATAGGGATATTAATCAAGCTTGTCCCAAAGACAATTATCCAACCCCCTATATCAATAAAATAATCGATGATTGTGTCAGTAGTGAAATGTTTTCCTTTATGAATGGTTTTTCCAGTTACAATCAAATAAACATACTCCCTGTTGATCAGCCAAAAACAGCTTTCATTTGTCAATGGGGGACATTTGCTTATTGCAAACTACCTTTTGGGTTAAAGAACGCTGGAGCAACTTTTCAAAGGGCTATGTCTTATGCATTTCATGACATTAAGCACATTGTGTAGCCTTATCTCGATGATTTACCTGCTCATTCATCGCATAGGGCTGACCATCTCACTCATTCACGAGCTATCTTTATGAGATGTCGGCATTATCGAATTAGGCTGAATCCACACAAATGTGTTTTTTGTGTAGAATCAGGTCGCTTGCTGGGATTTGTTGTTTCGAAAGCAGGCATTCGCGTCGATCCGTTAAAGGTTGAAGCTATTGTTAAATTACCTCCTCCTTCGACTTTACGCCAAATCAAAATTTTGCAGGGGAAAGCAAACTTTTTACGTCGGTTCATTCCTAACTATGTTGAGCTTACAAAGGGTTTTACCCAGTTGCTGAAACAAAACATTCCATTATTTGGGATGAGATCGCCGATCGATCTTTTGATGCACTTAAACACGCGTTGACCCATACACCATTATTGCATCCTCCCAACTACAACTAGGATTACGTTTTGTACCTCGCTGCTTCTCATTCCACTATTGGGATGGTTTTAGTTCAGGAAGACGAATCTAACACTGAACATGTGATTTATTATCTTAGTCGGAATCTGCATCCGACTGAGATCAAATACACACATGTGCAGAAATTGGCCTTGGCAGCTGTTCAAGCTGTCCAAATATTTAGACACTACATCTTGTTACGTAAAACCACAGTAATTTCTGACTGTAACCCTATGATGTACATTTTAACCAAACAATTGCTAGAGGGAAAGTATTCCAAATGGATAGTCATCCTGCAAGAATTTGACTTGGAATTTGAGAAATCCAAGGCAAATAAATCTTTGGTCTTTGCAGAACTGATGTGTGATTTCCCCTCTACTGATACTGAAACTATGGCAGAAGAGCCCATTGCAGACGAATCTTTGTTTCTTATCAATACTCTCGATCCATGGTATGGAGATATCATTGTTTATCTCCAAACCCAATCTTTTTGGCCTGAACTCTCATGATCTCAGCGACGAAAAATACGCTTCCGATCCCAAAAGTATAATATTATTGGTGATACACTCTATCATCGTGGAGCAGATTCTATTTTCCGACGCTGTCTTATTCATGAAGAAGCTGAAAAGGTTTTAAATGACTTCCATTCTGGAGCATGTGGCGGTCATATGTCTGGGTATGCCACAGCCCATAAGATATTGCGCACTAGTTATTTCTGGCCATCGTTATTCAAAGATTGTATTTATGCAGTCTAGAAATGCCACAATTGTCAACTTTTTGATCGTAAGATGTGCGTGCCACCCGCTCCTCTTCACCCCATAATTGTTGTTGGTCCTTTCACGAAATGGGGTATCGACTTTATTACATGTAACCCTCACTCGGCCGGGGGGCATGCGTATATTATATTAGCAGTAGATTATTTTACTAAGTGGGCCAAGGCGATGCCTACATTTTCGGCTGACAACAAGACTGCTGCAACTTTCGTATTTAATCACATAATTGCTAGGTTCGGTGTTCCTCAAGCCATTATTACAGATCATGGAAGTCATTTTCGGAATGTCATGATGACTGAAGTGACAGATCAACTTGGCCTGCGCCACGATAGTTTCACTCCGTATTATCCGCAAGCCAATGGTCTGGTTGAAGCCATAAATAAAGTTTTAGTCACCATGATTAGACAAATTATTGGTATTCACAAAACGAATTGGCATTCCATGTTATTTTCATCACTTTGGGCATATCGAACCTCAGTAAAAACATCAACTGGTTTCACTCCCTTTCAACGCGTTTACGGTTTGGAAGCTGTGTTTCCGATTGAATGCGAAATTCCGTCACTGAAATTAGCCATAGAATTACTCCCATCTACGTCTGAAGAGGAGAAATATTTTTTATACTTGGTTCAGCTGGATGAGAATCGACGAAATGTTGCAATAGAAAACGAGGCTCATGTTAAACGAATAAAAGCTCAGTATGATAGAAGTGTTACCCCTCGAAATTTTTGAGAAGGAGACCTAGTCTTATTTTATGATCAAGCCAACGATAAGCTAGGAGCTGGGAAATTCGTGCCCATGTGGCATGGCCCTTTCATTGTTAAACGAAAGCTAGCAAAAGGGGCCTATGAGCTGATAGATTTTGATAGTGTCCCTTTAGATAAACCCAGAAATGGAATTTATCTGAAGCGATATTATGCTTAAGCTTGGTGTGGAGATTTTTTATTAGATTAGATTTCTTTACTGCTAGTGTGTCTTAGATTAGAAAAGCGTGCCTAGTTTAGAAGTGTGTTTTCTATCACTATTCCTGCTTATCTGAGTTTTACTCCTGATATTATAGATGTCGACGTCTCTTCAAACCTACATTGGTTTTGCTGATGGTGCTTGTCGTAGTACACGAAACATTTCTTCCGCAGCTTGGGTTATTTATTCACCCTCTGACGAGTTAGTATCCATGCATGGGGTAAGCCTTGGTCAAACAATGAATAACATTGCAGAGTATAGTGAAGTGATTGAGTTATTATCTGAATCCATATCTTTTGGAATTCAGAGTTTGATTGTTAGGTTCGATTCTGAACTTGTTGTATTACAGCTCAACAGGGTTTATGCCATTAGAAATCCAGTGTTATTACGGTTATTTTTAAGAGTTCGTCTCTTGGAACGTGAATTTTATTATATTGAATATCAACATATTCCAAGAAATTTAAATACATTAGCAGATGCAGTTGCTTCTAGTATGATAAATCAACATTTGCAATGATCAAAACAGTAAAACAAACAACATTCATAACATGTACACAGATAGCTGGTAAATAGTGATATATCATAGTATAGAAATGTTTTCAAAAAATATACATCGTCTTCGATCATAGGTTGGAAACACCTTATGATCGACAAAATGATAACACAAAAAGTCAAAAAATATCAGTCTACAACACGATGATCCCATCACTGATGGTGATCATGATAAGAGACCACTGCTCGGGCCACCCTACATAGGAACCTCCTAAGAGGTCCTAGAACACCAATCATGTATCTCTGCAATCTGAGTGGAATCTCATCTATGTCCGTCTCTGGAATATCTAGAGTCAGACGCTCTAGGTGATGCTCTAAATCAGACAGGATTTCTGCTGATTGGCTTGCTGGGGCTGGTGCGGCTGCAACTGGTTGTCTTCTTTCATAAGGCTGGAGATGGGCTGGTCGTCGTGGGCCCACATCTACGTTCAGAAAAATTTTGGTTATTAATTTTCAAGATGATCAAAATACAAAAAAATTAGAACTTAGAATTTGTTGAAATTGATTTTACCTGTTTCATCCCACTATTCCCCTGCTGGGAGAGTCATCTCTCGATTGCCGCGGAAATCTATCCTGGTATATGGAAAGCCCTCTATGAAAAAATTTGGTGGTCTAGCCAATGAAAATATGGAGGAAATCGAACAATCTCAGTGCCCTGAATACCGTGACGGGCCATCAATGCAACCCAACGAACCGTCCTAGGTTCTCGAGGTCGACCGACATCGACAGGAATACTCTGCAGAGCTAACATGGGGATCCTCTCTACAGAAAAAGTGACCACAATGGATCCATATCCAAATTTATTTGTTTTGCCATTTTTCGCTCTAGTTAGTTGGTCTTTTACATTGGCCAACACAGCTTCGTACCAGTTGAAAATGGTGCCTCGAAAACAGTCCATAGAAATGCGCATTTTTGAACCGGTAGCTACATGAAGCGCTGCACTCCCACACAGTCTGGTAACAGTAAACGCAATAAATTTCAGCTTGGGACGTGTTGGGGTTCCCATGTTTTGGCCAGGTTGGCAGAGACCAAAAGATGAGACAACATAGAACCACTTCAGGACCTTAGGATCTAGCCCTCCTAGGTCCAGAGAGGGATCTCTCTATGATATTCAAAGGTTAATGTCTTTGAAGCTCAATGTTAAGGTTTTAGGCCAGTTATAGGCACATGGTTGTTTGATTGTTTGTGTTTGGTTGTTGGGAATCAGGAAAGAAAGGTCCAATATAAGACAAGGATGAGCAAAGAGGGAACTAGGCAAAGACAGATAACTCAGGGAACATCAAGGCCATTGGGCAATGGAGTCAAGAAAGGGTTTACTTGTGTTCGATGTGCAAGCTTTCAGTTGGGCTAGTCATCTAGAGCATTTGGATCTTAAAGGATGGTTGATGGAATGGAACATTAAGGGATGAAATTGAGTGAAGGGGAACCAACCAATTCTATCTATAGATCAGGTCAGAGGTCATTTAACTCCAGACCTACTTGGAAAAAACCAAAGGTAAGACAAGGGATCTTAGAAATGTTTAAAGAGATGGAAAGATCCTAGTGAGGAAGAGGCAGTGTTCTAGACCTCCCAGTGTTCTCAACTCATCTAACTAAATCCTAACAAGAACCTCTGAACATAAATTTCATTAATCCATACATCAGAGAGCAGGAAATGACATCCACTACACTGGTTAAATCAGTTGAAATCGATATTCAGATACACATATAAGCAGAAAACATAAAAGGCTGGGAGAGAAGCAACATAAGGTACCTATCAAGGGTAAATATTATGCTAAACTTCTGATGCGAGCCTGAAGAAATGTAATGAAAGGAAAGCAAGTCAATCACAAATATAGAGAAAGGAAAACATCACCAGCTGCTTTAGATTAGTATCCAAAGAAATGTGCTTGTCATATAAAAACAACACCAATCAGGTACATCAATGCCCACAGCTTGAACATTCAGTCTGAATACATCCAATCTCAGCCTATCTTACAATATTACAAAAAGAACTTGTCTCAAGAGGAAAATGCTTGCAATCTGCTGATATCCAATCAAAAACCAACAACCCCTTCCTTCTGATGCTTTATAGAAGATGATGAATAGAAGGACGACTCAGGTGGTAGGTCAATACTAAACGTAACATTATACACAAAATAAATGCAGGGCCGAAACCCATTCTGTTTGACTGCTGAGTATTTAATCTCTGTCACTTCCCTTGTGAAGGGTGATCTTATCTGGATATGATCTTGACATTTGTCGGCTGTGGTACTTCTGGTGCTTTGAGCAAAATAAAATAAACTACTGAGAAGTCTGCTGCATAAATGCTCTGGTGATTTTGAACTGTTGTTAGGATGGGAATTCCCGGTGCATAATAAAAGCTGTATGGGCACCCTGTACTTGAAAAAGCACATTCTTCTGATGAATGACCTAATGTTACCTTATACTCATGCTCAGGATCTCTTGATTGATCTTCGTGATCTACAAACTGATGCTTTGTCTTTTAAACTTGCTGTTTCAAGGCTCCAGATATTCTTTAGGGTGCCTTAATCTCTTTTTCCTCGTACTGAACACTCTGCCGCTCCATTTTTTCCTCTGACAGGTTAGCTCGAGCTTTTAATGGTGCTGGGAGACTTTTATAAAGTTTAAAACCTGTTCTCTTTAATGCATTTCCTGTGTTCATCTTCCAGGGTCATTTTCCATACATTCCCGCTGCTAAAGATGCTCTTTCTGGATTTCACTGTCGCTGTGCAGAGGCTGCACATTATGGCGATCTTCATCATTTTCAACCGTGCAAAACATGGAAACTATGAAGAAAACCATTGATGGGGTGACGGATGAGGTGTGGTTGCAGAAGATAGCCATGCAGATGACGAACAGGGGAGAAAACGCGGACAACAGTGATAAATCGTTCTGGTAGAGGTCGGGTGGTCCACGGGATAAATTTGACTGAAAAACATTAAAGAACATGAATTTAAACGAACATATGCAATGGAATGGGTGAATGTACGAGGAATACACATGGATGGATGATGTGGCAGATGGACTCGGTCATCGGGGGTGGACAGATCCAGACCGTTGATCGCGGAGGAGATCAACGACGTGGGTGACATACGGTGGGCCATCGCGATCGCAAATATCTGCGATGGGTGATCTGAGCATTCAATAGAAATCTGCGCTTTCCAATATTGCAATGGGGCAGACTTGCAATGGGAAGGAAAATGCGATCAGAGGGAGAATGCGATGGAGCGATAAGTGTGACGGGCGGAAAGTGCGACGGCGCGATCGGACGATCGCATCGCAAATATTTGCGATGGATCTAATGAACATAACACACGAAAATGTGATCTACGATGGATGCGATATGCGATATTTCGATTAGTGCCTCAAGGGGTAGCACTCAGTCACAGTGCTCGTTTACAAGGGGGCAATAGCTAAAGGGGCGGCGGAAAAGGGGCTAAGCCTTAGTATAAGGTCGGAAGTGGGTTTTTACCCATTTTCAATGAAATTAAAGGCTAGAAGAGGAACGATAGAGGAACAAGGGGGAAAAAGGCCAAGAAAGGGTAGGGGAAGGATATAAAGGGGATTTGGAAAGATTGAGAGGGTGCAAAAGGGAAGTAGAAGGGGGGACAAAGGGGAATGGAATAAGAAGGGGAGGAGGCCCTTTGGGCATTTCTTCACAAACAGAGAGGCTTGCAACGAGAATCAGCAGAGGGAAATTTATCAAAGGACACTAGGCACAAAGGGGCTTCAAGGAGGATGGGTTTTTAGGGGAAAGGCATTCCTTGAAGGCTCCAAAACAATCTAGCCCCCAGCTTGCTTGTCAAGAATTTCATAGGGGGGCTAATAGTGGCTCCACATGGGGATGGCTTCTTCTTGAAGGAGTCAAGAAACCAGAGGTGATCTTTGGAGTAGGCCAGATGCCTGCTGCTTGGCACATCCCTTCTTTCTTTAATTTTCAGTTGCCACAATATGTTAAAGACACAAATCAACAGAAATATTTCCCAACCAATCTACCTACCCAAACTACAGTTCTAACATTTCCCTTTGGGTGCATTTGAGCTAGCAGACCCTTTACATTTTATTTTCAAAACAAAAACAAACCTATTCTAAATCTACCCTTATTTCTCCATGAGACCATATTAGACTGTTGGCCTCATATGCTTCCCTACCTAATCTAACATCTGTTGGGATTAAAATGTCCAGCAGATTTCTTCTCCTACATTCTAAAACAGGAAATTGAAAAACAGCCAAGTCAGGATTAGACTGTCTGACTTGCTGGACTGAAGACTTGTAGAGAACTGTAAACAAAACTGTGAAGGCATGAAATCAGTAGTTTTGAAGTATCCTTCTCTATTTGTGACTCAGATTTTGATTGTATTAGAGCCAATCTTTTGCACTTTTCAGAGGTTCATGTTTCGAGTATGTTTGAACCTCTGCTTTCTTTCTATTTTTCGGAACATTTTTTCTCTTTTCTTGAAAGTAGAACTGCAATGGTATGTACAATGGAAATGGAACTGGAAATGAAAAGTTAGCAGAAATAGTGCTTGAGCATCCTACGATTGACAGGACCCCCAAAAAGCTCTGTAACATCAATTTCTTCTAAGAAAAATGCATTCGAACCCACAGTAGCCTAGATGAAAAACGGACCCTGCCACAAGCTGTCAAATTTGCCATGTTTTCCTTTGTACTCTCTTCTTGAATCCCACTTCAGAACCTTGTCACCAACTTTAAAATTCGAAGCTTTGGCCCTTTTTTCAAACTTCCTTTTTATGTTGTCCTGCATTTTGGCAGCTCTGTCATATACCTGCTCCCTTGTTTGCTGAAGATGGATCATTTCATTTATTCTCCTTATCATGCTGTCTTCCTCTGACTGGATTTCCTGGACAAGTTTGATCACTGGAATTCCAAGGCTAGTAGGAAAAACTGCTTCTATTCCATAAACCAGCTGGAAAGGTGACATGTCTATAGATTTATTTGTGGTGAGCCTGTCAGCCCACAGAGCATGTACCAAATTTTTATGCCATGACTTCTTGTTCTCTTCCAGCAACTTCTTGATGATTGTAACCAGGCTTTTGTTAGATGATTCAGCCAAGCCATTACCTTGAGGGTAATAGGCCGTTAAATGACCAAGAGCTATTCCGTACCTGTGACAGAACTCAACCATTTTCTTGGATCCGAAGGCAGCAGCATTGTCAGTGATTAATTTCCTTGGACAGCCAAACCGAGATAGGATGAAGTCTTCTAGGAACCTAATGATGACAGAATCAGTGGCATTCCCAGTGGGTATGGCTTCTATCCATTTATTGAAGTAATCTGTGGCAGTCAGGATCCACTTGTGTTGTCCGGAAAAAGAAGATTGAATTTCCCCAATAAATTCTAGGCCCCATTGCATGAAGGGACCTTCCACAGTGATAGGTTGTAAAGGGAGGGGAAGGAGCTTTTTTCTGCCCTCAAAGATTTGGCATTTATGACAGGCAGTTATCATTTTATGGACATCACTGAAGAGTGTAGGCCAATAATAACCAGACCTGAGTATCTTATTTGCCATGGCTTTCCAACTCAGGTGGCCTCCACATTCTCCAGCATGAAACTCCTGTTTAACATTTTCAGCTTCAGTTTCAGACAAGCATTTCAGCAATAGGCCATTTGGATTTTTCCAGCATAGATTCTCATTCAGAATGCAATAGTTTCTAGCTTTGAGTTTTATGAATCTGGCCTTGGTTTTGGACAGCTATGGAGGGGCATTGAGGTTGGTGAGCACGTAAAGGATATCAGTATACCAAGGAGAGTTTTGAAACTGCTCCTCAATAGTCGGATGGGGCAATCCTTCCTGCTCATCCAAGGCATTTATCATGCTAATGTCAAGGGCCTGCAAGTTTGCTTCAGCCATTAACTGGGCTAGGCCTTGACCTTTGATCAGCTTGGTGGGTTTTATTTCAAGGTCATATTCCAAGATTGTAGCAATCCATTTGCCCCTTTTCCCATCAGGGTCTTGGGAAAAGATATCTTTAACCACTATATTTGGAACATAGGCTATGGTGTGAGAATGCAGAATGTACACCCTAAAGTCTTTTAAGGCCTTTATCAGGGCATAGGCCTGCTTTTCCATGATGTTATACTTTAAGGGTGCATCTCTTAAGGCTTTGCTGAAAAAGGCAATTGGTTTTTCATTACCCTCTGAATTGTTTTGCAGCAAGACTGCAGCCACAGTATGTTGGGAGGCAAATGAAAATATTAGAAAATCTTTCGAGAAATCAGGACTAATCAGCACAGGAGCCTGCGTGAGTGCAAGTTTCACAGATTCGAAAGATTGCTTGGCTTCAATAGTCCACTTAACTCCTACACCTTTCTTTAGCATTTCATTCATTTTCCTAAGGTGCTCAACAAGATTGGGAATGAACCTCCTAAGGAAATTGATCTTCCCAATGAAGGACTGTAACTCCTTGATGTTTCTTGGATGTGTAATTTGGAGTATTCCCTTAACTCTCTGCGGTTCTATCCTAATCCCTTTCTCAGATATAATGTGACCAAGAAGTTTACCTTCTTGCAACCCAAAAACATTTTTCTTAGGATTTAAGGATAGGCCGTACCTTCTGCATTTTTCGAAAACTTTCCTCAGATGTTTGAGATGCTCTTCTTCAGTTTTAGAAAAGACAGTCAATTCATCCAAGTAGATAACTATGAAGTGTCCTATCTCATCTGAGAAAGCGATATCCATCGCTCTCTGGAAGGTAGCTCCAACATTTATCAGTCCAAAGGGCATTTTCACGTACATGAAGGTGCCCCATGGAGTGGTAAAAGCTGTTTTGAGTTGATCTTCTGGGAGTACCAGAACTTGGTTGTATCCTGAAAAACCATCCAGCAGGGAGATTCTCTTAGAGCCCACTACCTTCTGTAGGATATGTTCCATTCTAGGCAAAGGGTAGTTGTCTTTTAGGGAGGCTCTGTTGAGGTTTCTGAAGTCTATGCATAATCTTATCTCCCCTGTTTTCTTCCTCACAGCCACTAAGTTTGATACCCAATCAAAAAACCTTACAGGGACTATAATGCCTGCATCATACATCTTCTTAATCTCTTTCTCAACTGCAGGCAATTGTTTTGGGTTGATCCTACGGAGTTTTTGTCTGAAAGGCTTTTGATTTTCCTTTAGTGGTATCTTGTGTTGTATGATGTTGGTGTCATAGGCCTTTAAGTCTTCATAGCTCCATGCAAACACATCCATGAATTCTTTAAACAGCTCAATGTATTTCTTCCTCATGTCTGCAGGTACAGACTTAGCCAGTTTTATCATTTTAGGCTTGGCTTCAGTGCCTATGTTGCATTCTTCCACATCTGAATCTGCATGTTCTATTGTGGGATTTTTTGCTACGACATCAAAGTCAAAAAGGTCCTCTAGGGGTGCCAGGCCTCTGGGTATGTTCTTATCTTTGGCCTGCAACACCTCTATTTCCTCACTATTTGCGTTTTCACAGTTTTCGGTTGGATTTCTAGTTTTTTCAAAAAATGTGTTTTGTTCTATGTTACAGGGTGTTTCTTGTTCATCTGGGGGATCGTCACCTGGGCAGTAGTCATCATATTTTGAGTCTAAATCAGAAAATTCAAACTCATTTCTGCCCACCAGGAAATCTTCAATCTGTTTGTCTCCTTCAAAGACCTGCCAATATTTTTCATTATCTGGTATCGCAGGTTTGAATTTGGTCTGAATGATGATTTTTTGGTCAACTGGGGCCTTAGGATGTGAACTAGCCAGGCAAGCTAATCCATTTGCAATTGCATTTTGACCCCTAGGAACAAACACTAGCTTATACTCAACAAATGTTTTCAGCAAATCCAGAGTGTCATTCCTGTATGCCCTAAGCTTGGGGTGTTTTGCTGAATACTCACCATTCACTTGTTTGATTACTAACTCAGAATCCCCGTGCACAGTTATCCTACGGGCCCCTAACTTCTCCAATAAATTCAGACCCAGGATGAGAGCCTCATACTCTGCAATATTATTCGTGCATTTGAAACGCAGATTGACATCATGGCTCTCTGCGTGGTCATTTTCTGTGTTACGTAGCCACACCCCTGCTCCAGCATTTTTCCTAGTACAGGACCCATCAAAGTTCATTTCCCACAGGGGTTCGCCATTTTGTTGCGCTGAGGAGTCTGTACTAGGTTGCAGGATATCCTGTTCTTCACCGCATATTCTACAGGTTTCACTACTGTTTTCTTCTTCAATTTCTTCCAAGGTAGCCATTATGTTTAGGTCTGTGCTTTTAGGCTCTACGTTCGTACCCATGTTTCCAGATTCTGACTCCTCAAAGGATTGGTCGTTATAAAGGATGAAAGAATCTAGGTCAGTGTGCACATAGTACAATGGTGAATTCTCAGGCTTCTCGGGGCTACTGACTAAGAATTTCATCTGAGATTCTCTATATAGTCTTCTAAGTTGGCCAAATATAGGGATAGTGGCATATGAGCCATCCATCTGCATCGTTCCTTGCAGTTTGGCTCCCCATGATCTAGATAGCAGCATGGCATACTTGGGTGGCACATCGGCTACCACCACATCCATGAGCATACACTTAGCAGGAATCTGGGTCAAACTCACACATAAGTCCTTGATTAGTCCTAAGCATTTTACTCTACTAGAGTCGAATGAGTATAAGTCTTTGTAGGGTCTAGTGATTTCTAGGCCTAACCTTTCCATCACTACCTTAGGCATTAGATTGTGTGATGCTCCAGAATCGTGCATGGCATTGTGAAGGATCTTGTCATGAACATTGAGACTGACATAGAAAGGTGGAACTACCCCTTCCTGAAACTTTCCCTCAATCTTCGGACCAAACAAGAGGGCAGGTTGATCATCATTCAAGTTCACAGTGTCATTGTTTTCCCCTAGATTCAATGCTTTCAAAATTTGGCCTTCATATACATCCTGAGTGGCCAGCTTAGATAATGGTACATAGATTTTGATTTTTGCAATATCGCTCTCTAAATTGAAAGTGGACTGTATCTTTGAAGTGCTTACCTCTGTTTTATTGGCCACCTTGGTGACCGAAACAGTTGGTAAATTCTCATTATGTACAGGGTTGGGAACAATTGCTTCAGGAGTACTAACTGAAGTGCTAGTACTATTGGTTGGTTGGCTTTGTTTTTCGGTGTCTTGGTTGTCCTTTTCTTTGTGTTTACCGGAACTTTCAGCTGCTGTTTTGTTACTTGCAACAGATGCTTTAGAGGATTTATCAGGTCTTTTCTTGATGATCACCTCAGGGGTTTTGGCTTTTGAAGTGTCTTGGCTAATTTTCTTGCTCCTAAGTTCATATTGTTCTCTGACCTGTAACATGGCATTTTCAAATCCTAATCTGTAATCTTCAGTTTCTAACCATTCCTCATCCCAGTATGAAGGTGAGGGCTGGTCTTCCCCTAAATCACAGTTAAGGACCGAGTCTTCTGTTTCAAACATGTTTATAGTATTCCCTTCAGACTCTTCTATGATTCCCTCATCTTCATCTAAAAAGTTTTGGAATGGGGGAATAACTTATTGATCTGATTATTTTTGTCTGTTGGGAGCATTGTTGTTCCTTCTAAAGTTTTGGTTCTGATTTTGGTTCTGGTTTCTGTTCTGATTGCTAACTGTGACAACCATTTTTTCCATCATCTGTTGTAGTCTTTCCATGTTTTTAGACAACTTTTCATAGTTTGGATCGGATGTGGAAGCTACATTGTCATCCCTATAGGTTACCCTCCTCTCAGACCTCAGTCTTGCTCTTTTCTCAATCAAATTGGCTTCTATGTTTACAGCCCCTTTCTGCATATCCTCCAGTGTGGTGTATTCTTTATCCCTAAGCTCATAGGCCATGTCAGCATCAAACCCATCAGAGTATTTTCTAGGGCCATACCTTGTGGAGGTTTCATATGTGGAGGGAGAGCATTGTAGATGCTGTTAAATATTGTGGTGTAATCGTGGACACTCTCTCCTACATTTCTTTTAAGGCTCATGTATTCGGCTAGGAGTTATCGAGGGTTTTCCCTAGTCTCCCATTTGTTTATAAAGGTCTGATACAATGCAGGGAGATCTTGGATACTGCCAGGAGGTAAGCCTTTAAACCATTTCTTTACGTCACCTCCTAGGCTTTGGGCAAAGATTCTCATTTTGATTGATTCATCGTCAATATCCATGTAATCAAAGGAATCCTCCATTTTATCTACATGTTGCTGAGTTGTTATGGACTCTTTTTCAGTGAAGTGTGGTATTTTTTACTGATAATCGTTCGGTAAGGGTAACATATACTGAGGTAAAACTAAAGGTGCTTACCAAGCTGCCATGATAATGTTCTGATGGGGTAAAGGGTTGGCTTGAGCAGCTGGTATTTGGATGACAGGGATGTTAAGACCAGCAGAGGTTTGTTGAGCATATCTAGGGTGGGAGAGCCCCAAGTTTTGAATGAAATGGATATCAGGCAGTGTAGATGGAGGGGTTTCTCTGTCCCTAGTGTGTTGACCGCTATGAGATGATGAATCGTGAAGCTCGAGATCTGGCCGGTCTAGATGACTGAATGAACTAGTTCTAGGTAATCTGTTAGGTGGGTCTAGGTCAAGGAGAAAATGTGATAGAGCTGTTAAGTCTTCCGGTTCAGAATTAGCTCTATGAACGTGACTGGAAATAGTTGGTCTTTGAGGGGTAGGAGCTCCCTTGAGGATACTCTCCGGATTGTCAACTATTTCAGGTGGATCAGGGTCGGGATAAGCTCTGGTGTGGATGGTTCTGAAAGCCAGAATGTAGTTTCTAAGCCAAGCAGCTTAACCCTACTTGGTACTTTTACTGTGGTTGATGTTGTCTCAGGGGTTGGTCTCCCAGTGGAGTCTAATGTGAAACCAAGTCGATCAGCAGGCCTACTGATCACCAGTGGAGTCTTTCATTTAGGAATAATGGAGTCGCCAGGTGGAGGGTTTTAGGGTATATCTAAAGGGGTACACTTTCCACCACAGTGCTCAGGCACTATCACCTTTCAAGGATCACTTCAAAAAACAAACTCCAACCAGAGATTGACTGGGAGGGCGTTCACCAGATATGTCACCTCCAAAAGAGGATGAGATCCGAAGGCTACATGTCCCTTTCCAGGCTCTGTCTAAGAGTGTGAAGGATACTCGATAATGGAGGTCAATTCAAGAAATGAGTGACTTAATGTCAACCTAACCAGAGTTCTAAGTTTCTGAAGTTTTTAAGAATTTTTAAGGTGAAATGTACTCAGAATCCCCAGTGGAGTCACCATTATGTTGGGGTTCCCATGTTTTGGCAGTGTTGACAGAGACCAAAAGATGAGACAACGTAGAACCACTTTGGGACCTTAGGATCTAGCCCTCCTAGGTCCAGAGAGGGATCTCTCTATGATAGTCAAAGGTTAATGTATTTGAAGCTCAATGTTAAGGTTTTAGGCTAGTTATAGGCACATGGTTGTTTGATTGTTTGTGTTTGGTTGTTGGGAATCAGGAAAGAATGGTCCAATATAAGACAAGGATGAGAAAAGAGGGAACTAGGCAAAGACAGATAACTCAGGGAACATCAAGGCCATTGGGCAATGGAGTCAAGAAAGGGTTTACTTGTGTTCGATGTGCAAGCTTTCAGTTGGGCTAGTCATCTAGAGCATTTGGATCTTAAAGGATGGTTGATGAAATGGAACATTAAGGGCTGAAATTGAGTGAAGGAGAACCAACCAATTCTGTCTATAGATAAAGTCAGAGGTCATTTAACTCCAAACCTGCTTGGACAAACCCAGAGGTAAGACAAGGGATCTTAGAAAGGTTTAAAGAGATGGAAAGATCCTAGTGAGGCAGAGGCAGTGTTGTAGACCTCCCAGTGTTCTCAACTCATCTAAATAAATCCTAACAAGAACCTTTGAACATAAATTTCATTAATCCATACATCAGAGAGCAGGAAATGACATCCACTACACTGGTTAAATCAGTTGAAATCGATATTCAGATACACATATAAGCAGAAAACATAAAAGGCTGGGAGAGCAGCAACATAAGGTACCTATCAAGGGTAAATCTTATGCCAAACTTCTGATGCGAGCTTGAAGAAATGTAATGAAAAGAAAGCAAGTCAATCACAAATACAGAGAAAGGAAAACATCACCAGCTGCTTTAGATCAGTATCCAAAGAAATGTGCTTGTCATATAAAAACAACACCAATCAGGTACATCAATGCCGACAGCTTGAACATTCAGTCTGATACATCCAATCTCAGCCTATATTACAATATTACACAGAGAACTTGTCTCAAGAGGAAAATGCTTGCAATCTGCTGATATCCAATCAACAACCAACAACCCCTTCCTTCTGATGCTTTATAGCAGATGATGAACAGAAGGTCGAATCAGGTGGTAGGTCAATACTAAACGTAACATTATACACAAAATAAATGCAGGGCCGAAACCCATTCTATTTGACTGCTGAGTATTTAATCTCTGTCACTTCCCTTGTGAAGGGTGATCTTCTCTGGATATGATCTTGACATTTTTCGGCTGTGGTACTTCTGGTGCTTTGAGAAAAATAAAATAAACTGCTGAGAAGTCTGCTGCATAAATGCTCTGGTGATTTTGAACTTCTATTAGGATGGAAATTCCCGGTGCATAATAAAAGTTGTATGGGCGCCCTGTACTTGAAAAAGTACATTCTGCTGATGAATGACCTGATGTTAACTTATACTCGTGCTCAGGATCTCTTGATTGATCTTTGGGATCTACAAACTGATGCTTTGTCTTTTAAACTTATTGTTTCAAGGCTCCAGATCTTCTTTAGGGTGCCTTAATCTCTTTTGTCTCGTAATGAACACTCTGCCACTCCATTTTGGCCTCTGACAGGTTAGCTCGAGATTTTAATGGCACTGGGAGACTTTTATAAATTTTAAACCCTGTTCTCTTTAATGCATGTCATGTGTTCATCTTCCAGGGTCATTTTCCATACATTCCCGCTGCTGAAGATGCTCTTTCTGGATTTCACTGTCGTTGTGCAGAGGCTGCACATTATGGCGGTCTTCATCATTTTCAACCCTGCAAAGCATGGAAACTATGAAGAAAACCATTGATGGGGTGACGGATGAGCTGTGGTTGCAGAAGATAGCCATGCAGATGACGAACAAGGGAGAAAACGCGGACAACAGTGATAAATTGTTCTGGTAGAGGTCGGGTGGTCCGCGGGATAAATTTGACTGAAAAACATTAAAGAACACGAATTTAAATGAACATATGCAATGGAATGGGCGAATGTACGAGGAATACACGTGGATGGATGATGTTGCAGATGGACTCGGTCATCGGGGGTGGACAGATCCAGACCGTTGATTGCGGAGGAGATCAACGTCGTGGGTGACATACGATGGGCCATCGCGATCGCAAATATCTACGATGGGTGATATGAGCATTCAACAGAAATCTGCGCTTTCCAATATTGCGATGGGGCAGACTTGCGATGGGAAGGAAAATGCGATCAGAGGGAGAATGTGATGGAGAGATAAGTGCAACGAGCAGAAAGTGCGACAGTGCGATCGGACGATCGCATCGCAAATATTTGCGATGGATCTAACGAACATAACACATGAAAATGTGATCTGCGATGGATGCGATATGCGATATTGCGATTAGTGCCTCAAGGGGTAGTGCTCAGTCACAGCGCTCATTTACAAGGGGGCAATAGCTAAAGGGGCAGCGGAAAAGGGGCTAAGCCTTAGTATAAGGTCGGAAGTGGGTTTTTTACCCATTTTCAATGAAATTAAAGGCTAGAAGAGGAACGATAGAGGAACAAGGGGGAAAAAGGCCAAAAAAGGGTAGGGGAAGGATATAAAGGGGATTTGGAAAGGTTGAGAGGGTGCAAAAGGGAAGTAGAAGGGGGGACAAAGGGGAATGGAATAAGAAGGGGAGGAGGCCCTTTGGGCATTTCTTCACAAATAGAGAGGCTTGCAACGGGAATCAGCAGAGGGAAATTTATCAAAGGACACCAAGCACAAAGGGGCTTCAAGGAGGATGGGTTTTCAAGGGAAAGGCATTCCCTTAAGGCTCCAAAACAATCTAGCCCCCAGCTTGCTTGTCAAGAATTTCATAGGGGGGCTAACAGGACAGATGATAGTTTTTATATCAATCTGTTTGTCCCTGGGGTCTGCCTGGTCATTACAGAATTCTTGTCGAAGACTAGCGACAGTTTGGCCACCTGGCCTAGTCCCAAACAAGGAAAGTTGTTCGCCCCTCTTGGAAAAACCAGTTAGAAAATAAATATCCTCCAGCTCAATTTTGAGCCGGTGGCCGCCAATAATGAAACGTTGGTCCTGCACGTTCCACCTATTTACCAGCCATGTCAGGAGGTCTACCTGTGCTCTCATGCCCTGGATGGCCTAGAATTTATACAAACCACATGATCTTAATGCCTGCATTGTGGGCAAATGGAGCATTGCGACGTCATCCACATCCTCATGCTCACGTTCTCTCTAAATAAACATCTTTTTAATCCTACAATGCATAAAAATATATGTTAGAACAATCTAATTTGAAAATTTTTGGGCGCCAAATGAGAAATTTGATTTTGAAATTTAAAAACGCGGGGACCGCACTTTCCCTTTGTACACAGTGTGTAGGAACACATGCGCTCTGTGGGAAAAGTGCGGACCCACGACTTCTTTCTACATAGGAAAAATTCGGGGTCCGCAGGGCCCATGTGTGGCACCCGCAGACCTCCGCGGGCGATTTCTTAAACTATATTTTTCCCCTAAAAATAAAATATAAAGCCTAAAAATGAATTGTAAACTGATGAAATGCAGGATTAAGAGGTCGTGGATTACCTGGGACTGACGGTTCTCGATTTCGTCGGATGGATTTTCCAGAATATTCACAGGAACTTCTTTACCCAAAAGCTTCTACTTTTCACTCTGAACTTGAACGGTAAAAAAGAAATTGAAAAAATCCTTTTTATAAGTTTTTTCGAATAAATGAATTTTTAATTTGTTTATTTTTCACTTTAAAAGGCTATTTTTGAAAGCATTTTTACTTATCTTAAACAGGTATGTGTAATGTTTCAATTTTTTGTGCAGAAATTGGATTTTTCAGGAGTATTGATCGCTTTTCAACAAAGAGCATACTTTTATCACTTTTTCGGACTCTTTCAAAGATTTTACGAAAAACTGAAAACTTGGAGTCCTCTTTTAAGCCCTTTTCAGACTCTCTAAACATGAAAATATTTCCGAGCACTTGATTATTCGAACTCGTTAAAGTAAATGAATAATCGTCCCTTTAGTATAAGTTTACCCCTTTTACAGACTGAAATGGACTGTTTACGAAAAAGGTATACGTTGACTAATTACGATCAATAGAGTTCTCTCCCACATTATTTTATCCTTTTTTCGGGCTCGAGAGACTAAATTTACGAAAAAGTACACCCATGGAGTTTTCTTAATTTTTTTCTTCTGACTCCCTAAAATTGAAAAACACAGAGTTTCTCCTATACTGGACTCGTTAAAACTTAACAGTAAAAGACCTGTTCAATTTTAAACAGGAAGGGACCACTCCTTCTTAGGGTTCGAATCTTAAACTAAGTTGGACTCATCCGAAGGATGATCTTATAAACAAGAAAATTTTATCCTCCTCAAGCTTGTCAAAAATAAAGAGGTACTTGCCAGAAATGGTGGGGGAAAAGAGAGAAAAATGAACCTGTTTGTTGTATTTTGATTATTCGAAAAACCATTAACCACTCTTGAACATGACACTTTTGTTCACCTAGGTTGGGAAAATATTTTTCCTAATAGTTAATCAAACCATATTGAAAGTCTTCATCCGGTTTTTGGGTATTAGCTTTGGGTCAGTTGTCACCAAACCATCTGCAGTGTCGTTATGTGTTCAAGAGGACAGTTCAAACAAACCATTCATCTGCAAAATATCTGTCATCCATTTTGACCATCCCTGAGTCAGTCCTTGCCAATATATTTTTTCAAAACTTGATCTATGATTTCGTGTTGTGGGCTTGCCTACGACGGATCACTTTCTATCGACGACAGCTCATTATCTAGGAAGTTGATCTAGAAATCATCAGGTACCTTGTGCATACCTTAATGGCGGGTTTCTCGCCTTCGACGACAGGTTGCATCATTGACCTTCGATCGAATGATTCCGTGACATGTTCGACTTCAGCTCATTCATTCACATTTCATGGATTGTAATGAGTACTTTGAGAGCCATTGACATTACTGGTGGTTATTCTCACACTTGTTAACATTTTACATCATTGACTGGTAATCAAGTGGTTTCTACCATGTTCGACTTTGAAACATTCATTCACATGGATAGAATCGTACTAGTTCGAGATGCAGAAATCAAGACCCTGGATCTAGTTTCTACCATCCAGGCTGCGAGGAATTTTTTTATCATTTATACAGTGGACTATTTATAAACAAATGGCTGCATCCATATTGTGTCTACGCATGTCTATACTGTGATGTACTCAAAATCATTCCTGTATTAGAACAGTTTGAATTAGTTTCTAGTTAGTTTTGATTTGAGTATGGGAATGCCTACCTCAGCAATGATATATATATATATATTTTTCATTAAATTTTTTTACAGGTTTCGACTGGGGTGTCCACAGGATGATCCTTGAAATGATAAAGTACTGCACTCTTCATATATGACAGACTTCAACATCATCTATTCCAGACTTTGCACTTTAGGGGGCAATCTGTTACACTGAAAATTGTCATCCTGACATTCTGATATGTGTATGAGCTCATTATTACTCACACTTCTCCCTTTGCAAGTCTAACATATCAGTTCCTCATGTCAAGCCTTGAAAATCAGAGAAAAGTTCCTAAAAATCTCCTAAACTTTTGTGTCGCACTTTCTCTCTATCTTGCCTGCGGTCCCGCACCTAATGTTCATCTCTCTTGCATACCTGAATGCACTTTATCTGTGTTAAAGGTGCGGACCCCTGTAAGATAAAAAAGACGCAAGTAAATTCCAAAAATCTCAATAAAATTAAATTCTAGAAGCCTCTAGAAAGAATCTTGCGGTGGCAGAACCGCTCTTATGAGGTGCATGTATCCCTTACCTTATGGAGCTAACCCCTTGATGTGAGGAGCTTATCCCTTTGAAGGAGGATTCTATCCCTTCATAGTTGGAACAGAAAACCTCCTCTTTTCCACTATAAAAAGAGGCATTGGGTAGCCTCAAGGGGAGTTCAAGCTTTAGAATATTTGAGGTTAAGTGCTATTAAGATTCAGACTCAGTTAACTAAGACTTTTGTGAGGAGAGATTACATACCTCTATTCATCTTGGTTGGAGGAGTGCAGAGCTTGTCAAAGTAGAGGAGACTCCTGCTTCGGACCCCAGGAAGGCCTGTGCAACATCAAGGCTCAGGTTGTAAGGTTTTCCTTCTTTTGAAATTAATACAAATATACTCATTTTTCTCAATATGTTGTTGTTTAATGGTTTATTTCATAGATTCCTTGATCACTATGATAAGCATGGTTTATGATGATTTCTATACAGGTGCTATGTAATATTTTGCTTGTTTGTGACTGTAGGTTTACAAGGAAAAATCCTTCAAGTGCACAAGGGACAACAACGACTTCAAACAAGCGCTGGACATACGGTAAGTCTTTTACACCTATAAAGAGCTTTTCATAGATCATATATGCTTAGAGAAAGATTAGTTTATTTGGCTGTTTGTTGCTAGATACTTTTAGTACTAGGGAGATCGGTCTTGTCCGCAAGACGGATTAATCCACACAACACACCCTCTTCCAAGACATTCACAAAATGGTAGTTTCATGTCATAAGTGCCAAATATTTGAGTGAAAAAGAAAGTTGCTGCCATTGCCTTTATAGCCAATTTCTGTTGAAGCTCCTTTTCAATAATGGGGCCTAGATTTCATTGGAGAAATCCACCCTACAACCTCTGCCCAACATAAATGGATCCTTACTGCAACTAACTATTTTACAAAGTAGATAGAATCCATTCCTTCCAGGACTACCACAGACTGAGTAATTATCAGATTCCTTGAAAATAATATTCTATCTAGATTTGGTTGTCCTAGAAAAATCATTACTGACAATGCTTCTGCTTTTAGATCGAAGAAAATGGTGGATTTTTTCCACAAATATCACATTACTTTGGGCCATTCTACAGCTTACTACTCTCAAGGTAATGGGTTGGCTGAATCCTCAAATAAAAGCTTGGTGAACATCATCAAAAATTTGCTAGAAGAGAACAAGAAATCATGGCACAGCAAACTAGTTCATGCATTATGGGCAGACATGCTAACAAATAAGAAATCAATTGATATGTCTCCCTATCATCTAATCTATGTAACAGATTCAGTATTCCCAACAAGCTTGGGAATGCCAGTAATGAAGCTCATTCCAGAGGTGCAGTCTGAAGAAAATGACATACAAAGAAGAATAAACCAGATTGTTCAGCTGCAGAAAACCAGAGAAGGAGTATACAAAAGAACACAACTATTACAAGAGAATATCAAGAAGCTCTTTGACAAAAGGACCAAGGAAAATTATTTCATCATTGGAGACAAAGTGTTGAAATGAGATTCGAGAAGAGAGGACAAGGGCAAACATGGGAAATTTGACAACTTATGGAAAGGTCCATGCATCATCCATTCTGCAAGAGGTAATAATGCATTTTTCCTACAAGAAATGGATGGAACATAATTATTTGGAGGTCCTGTCAATGGAAAGATGCTCAAGCATTACTTCAGTTAGAAATCTCAATTTAAAGTTTTCTCCATTGTATACAACATTGCTGGAACAAAATATCTCAAAAAAATTGATACAAAAAGGAAGAAAGAAAAGAGGAAAATAGGGCAAATAAAAGGAAAAGGTAAGGCCCCATAACAAAAAACAAATATTTCTGAAAGTGTGCAAGTCCAAATGCCACTACCTTGAAAATGAAGTTTTGTTCAAACATACAGCCTAATCATGATTAAACAAATTTTGAATTTTTGTTGATAAGTTAGAAAATGAAGATTTTCCAAACTGTTTAAACTTGGATTATCATTAGGTAGATAGAAAATGACATTGATTCTAAAATCTAAATCTGAACCAAAAAGTAAAGGAGACATATAAGTGATAAATGAAAGATTCAGGATCAAAGCCCTCATTTTTTAGTTTACTTTTTGCAAATAAATATTGTGTGCAGTTTGTCCAAAATGCCACAATTCATGATGATCAAAATGCTTAATATTGATTCATTCATGCTTTAAATTTCATGTTGATAGTTAGTGAATGAAAATCTGTCAAACTGTTTAATCTTGACAGATAGGTAGTTAGGTAGAGAATAAAAGAGCTCATCAGTCTAATATGAGCCTTTGGAAGTTATAAGGGTAGAAATAGATAGTTTTCTGCTTTCAAAAGGAAAATGATGTCAAGGGTTTGCAAGTCTAAATGCACCCAAAGAACGAAGAAAAAAATGTCAGAATATATGATGGGTAGGCAGAAGTAAGTTGCAACAAACATGGTTTGTCAATTTTTGAAGATCACAGTCAAAAAAAGTTGCAGTAGACCAGCATTACAAAATGGGAAATCAGCCAAGTACATAAAGCACTGATCTACAAAATCTAGAGATCTGAGATCTGAGATTCTTGACACCTCCTAAAGGAGCTGCCCTCCCCAGCTGGAGCCACTGTTAGTCTCCTGTATTCTACAGTATCACTAGATGACTATGGATTTTCTATAGTATGTTGAAAATAACATTCTTTGACTATCATTTATTTTTAGAAATCTCACTGCCTTCATTACTTTCATTTTACCTATCCACTATTTCTCATTTCGCCTCTCTCAATACCCTCATGCTCTAAAAAAACCCATGTTGGACCCTAAATCCCTCATTTTAACCCCTGTTCCTACCCAAAACCCCTTTCCTATGCTAAGCCCCCACATCCCATTACTAAAACCCTCCCCCTTCACTCATTGATCCAGGTGGATTAAACAGGTACAAGTACAAGTGGCTCAGCAAAGAGGGCTCAAAAATCAAAGTGTTCAGATTGTTATCGAACTAACTTCATGTTGTAGATCTCGTCTTTCTGATTCCAACAGCTCAGGCGGCACTCAATTCCGAGTCTGTATGAAGGAGTTAGGAGCGGTCAAATTTTCGGGTTGACTTGGTGATTGGGCAGCCTTAAGGAGGATGAAAATTGGACCAAACCCAGCCACCGGATTCCGACACACTCAAGCCAGGTTCTTGGCGAAATTTTCGCCTAGTTAAAATGACTCCTATGGTCAAAAACCGAATTATTCAAAATGTGTAATTTGTTTTAATGAAGCAAACAAAAAATAAAAATGGGTCGGCGGGCCATAACCCCCGCCGAACCCCACGGTACCTGCAACACCAATGCATTAATGGGTTGGGGGGATGGTGGTGAACCCCGTCACCCCCGAGCTCTGCGCCATATGTTGTAGCAGTTGGGTTGGGTCGTGGGATCCGGACCTTCCCATCGCATCAAACTTCCATGCTACCCAAATCCAATGGCGGAGGTTGTGGGGCGGGCCACCCAATGCTAGTTTGGCCCCCCTAAACACTATTTGCAACACGTTATAGTTAAAAAAAAAAATTATGTCAGTTATGAAGTTTTAAAACAAGCCTAGTATGGAGGTTCGGGATTTGACCCCCCGACCTCTCCTCAACGATTTTTTATTTTTACCGCTACATCAAACCACCTCACGTGGTTAAGTCTGCCCACGAATTTGTATATAAACCTGTCATTTGAAATTGCACCCAGGCCATAGAGCAGAGGAGTGCGTGCACGTAGACCGAAGGTTTAATATTTTTTTATTTGCAAGTGCAGTGGAACCATGAGCCAGAAAATAGGCAGGCGGAACCTTGATTGAGGCCGATTTTCAGGAGGGTGAAATTTTGACTTTGTCCAAATGAGACAAATTTTATGTCATTTCAGCACTACTTGAAAAAATGAGTCTAATGGCGTGCTCAGTTTCTGCTTCTGATTTTTCGATTTTTCAGCCACTTTTGGAAGTGGGTTATGCAGGTGTCAGATTTCCACATGTGAGCAGTCATTTTCACCTTTTTCCATGCCACAAGATTGATGGTGTTTTCAGATTCAGCAGCAAAGCAGCTCAGCCTTCAAAAAATGGCATCATGAGGTATATGATGTGGATTCCATGTACTTCTTTATTTATTTCTCGTTGAGATGCATTATGTCTTGCAGATCCCGGTTGATACATGAGTTGTGGGATCTTGCTTTGTGTTGTTATTGATGTACTTTCAACTATGGATTTGTGTCATGTATGAGTCCCTTTTATGCCACATTGGCGGGATGCTCGTTTTCATATGTGTATTGTTGATATCCCTTGTTTTCCAGGATTGGCGGGATACTCTTATTTATTACATGTCAACTATGGTCATACTAATAAGAGTCTTTCTTTATGTATGAGAGTTCCGAAGTGGAACATCTCTTAAAGAAGTCAAGCCACTCTTGCGTGAGGGAAATTTTTCCTTGTATGTCATAGGGAAACACATCCATGTACATCCTCTTCTTACAACACATAATGCAATGGCCTACACCATCTTGACACCGAGGCTCGGAGATGTAGTCCCTCCTGGACGAACTTCGTCATCAAACAACGTGTTCTTATGATTGTTGATATTTTTCATTTATGTTCCTCTTATTTACAGCTACAGTTGTGCATTTATGTTCTTTAACGTCTTAATTAAATGCAATTATAATTATCAGCCGGAGTAAAAGGTCTTGGATAAGGGTATCAAGAATTTACCCTGGATCAAGTGGTATCAGAGCATGTATTCTTGTTGATTGGATTGCAGGCATGAACATTGAACGTTTGCCGAATTGAGTCGTGGAGAGTTTCAAGGAAATGTATGAAACCATGCTCAGGGTGTCCGAGAAAGCAGACATACTGTACGAGGCTTACGAAAAACAAGCAGCAGAGAACGAAGAATTGAAGACCCTCCTACACAAAGAGAAGGAGGACAAACAACAGTTGCAGCTTCAGTTGCAAGCCACAACAGAAGCGTGGGAAGATTGGAAATGCAACAATGAAATTCTGCAAGCATATCATGAAGCCTTGAAGGCATTCCTACATGAAGAGAAGGAGGATTAGCAGCAGTTGCAGCTTCAGTTGCAAGCCACGACAGAGGCATGGGAAGATTTGAAACGCAACAACGAAACTCTTTAGAGAGATCATGATGCCTTAAAATAATTCCTACAGAAAGAGAAGGAGGAGATGCAGCAGTTGCAGCTTCAACTACAAGCCATGTTAGAGGCATTGACGGAAGTGAAGAGCAATGAGGGCTTACAACATATTTCTTCATATGTTTCGCAATCAACACCTACGGTAAACAGTGCTGATTTTTCTTCAGTTTATTGACACGATATAATTTCAATTGGAAGTGTGGAGATACCCATCACAGGTACCGGCATGAGACTCCTCACCAAAATGGGGTACAGAGGAGGAGGACTTGGCATTCGTGGCCAAGGCATAACCAAACCATTGGAGGTTGTGCAACGACCTCGTTATGCTGGTTTTAGGTACACTGGCGAAGGATGTTTGAAGGACATCAAGGGAAAATAAATAATGATGAACTCTCCAAGGAAGATGAATGATAGGGACAGTTCACCATCGTTCCATGGCAATGCACGTTGCAGTGAAGGGACCGAGGCAAGCTCCCATCATCATGATCGCACCAGAGACCACCCCAGAAAGTATACTAAGTCTCATTATTCCAGAGTGAATTTTGACTATAAGAATGTTGATAACCACAGTCGTAAAATATGGCATCGTAAAACTTGTTATTTTTGTGGTTTAAATAACCATGTGCTTTCTGAGTGCTGGAAGAGGATGGCAGCACAAAGGAGGAAGAGGCATGAAAATCCTTCTTCCCAACAGGAAAAGAAATCAGTTAAGCAAGTTTGGAGGAAAAATAAATTTTTCACCCATTACGACCGAAGTGGCCACCAAAGAGCCACATGCTGGAAACTTCATCTAGAGCAGCGCCTTAAATACAAAGCACCCGTGCATACACCAGTCGAAAGAACTGATCGACAAACAATTTCGCCATAGGGAAATGAGCCACTCATTTTAATAAATGAGAAGTGGTTCTTCTAGATTGTTTTTTCTAGAGATGTTAAGCTTGTCATGGCCATGCTTGTAAGTCATTTCTTGCATTTTTATGAAATTGATGATGTGTTTCCATCACTCGTTTAAGCGACCATTCTATTTTTTTTTGGCCTTGTTTTATAAGTCGTGTGTTGGATCTCTTTCATGTAAAAGTGATGAGGTGTTGCCATCACTTCAAGATGTGACGATTATGTTTTGGTCATGTTTTATGAGTCGTCTGATGCATTTCTTTCATGTAAAAGTGATGAGGAGTTTTTCCATCACTTCGAAATGCGACAATGAGGTCTGGTCTTGTAATTTTGTTGAGGTATGATTTCCATTTTGCTATAAACTTGACCACCGAGTGCATGTTATAAACTCGTGGCAAGTATGGAAATATTTGGGTCATTGTTGGTCACATTGAGAATGTAATGTTCGTTGCAGCTTTAGGCAGGTGTTGAAATTGCGATTTCGAAGGAAAAAAGTGAAGGAGTCTTCGAGGGATGTGCCTTCTCAAACATTTGTGTTGCAACAAATTTCAAGGGATGTTCCTTTTCATACATTTGCATTTCCGCAGTTGCAGGGATTGGCTTTGCATCTTGATTCCGAAGTACGAGAGGTGAAGGATTCTTGAAGGGATGTGCCTTTTCAGACATCGCATTGCAGCAGTTATACTTGATGGCTTTGCATCTTGATTCCAAAGTACGTCAGGTGAAGGAGTCATGTGGGGATGTGTCGTTCAACGACATTTGTAGAAAGTTGATGATAGGTAAAGTTTGATGCTTTTGGAGGACCAAAAGCTCCTCAGTGGGGAGGATTGATCTAGGTGGATTAAACAGGTACAAGTACAAGTGGCTCAGCAAAGAGGGCTCAAAAATCAAAGTGTTGGGATTGTTATCAAACTAGATTCATGTTGTATATCTCGTCTTTCTGATTCTAATGGTGCAGATGGCACTCAATTTCGAGTCTGTATGAAGGAGTTAGGAGCGGTGAAAGTTCTGGGTTGACTTGGTGACTGGGCAGCCTTAAGGAGGACGCAAATTGGACCAAACCTGACCATTGGATTCCGGCACACTCAGGCCAGGTTGGCGAAATTTTCGCCTATTTAAAATGACTCCTATGGTCAAAAACCGAATTATTCAAAATGTGTAATTTTTTTAATGAAACAAACAAAAAATAAAAATGGGTTGGTGGGCCATAACCCCCGCCGGACCCCACGGTACCCACAACACCAATGCATTAATGGGTTGGGGGGTGGGTGGTGAACCCTGCCACCCTCGAGCTCCGCGCCATATGTTACAGCGGTTGGGTTGGGCCGTGGGATGCAGACCCACCCATTGCATCAAACTTCCATGCTACCCAAATCCAACGGCAGAGGTTGTGGGGCGGGCTGCCCAATGCGAGTTTGGCCCCCCCCAAACACTATTTGCAACACGCTATAGTTTTAAAAAAAAAATTATGTCGGTTATGAAGTTTTAAAACAAGCCTAGTATGGAGGGTCAGGATTTGACCCCTTGACCTCTGCTCAACGATTTTTTATTTCTACCACTACATCAAACCACCTCATGTGGTTAAGTCCGCCCACGAATTTGTATATAAAACTGTCATTTGAAAGTGCACCCAAGCCATGGAGCAGAGGAGTACGCGCATGTAGACCGAAGGTTTAATATTTTTTTATTTGCAGGTTCAGTGGAACCATGAGCCAGAAAAGAGGCAGGCGGAACCTTGAGTGAGGCCAATTTTAGGAGGGTGAAATTTTGACTTTGTCCAAATGAGATAAATTTTATGTCATTTCAGCACTACTTGATGCCATGAGTCCGATGGCATGCTCAGTTTCTGCATCTGATTTTTCTATTTTTCAGCCACTTTTGGAAGTGGGTTATGCAGGTATCAGATTTCCGCATGTGAGCAGTCGTTTTCACCTTTTTCGACGCCACAAGATTGATGGTGTTTTCAGATTTAGCCAGAAATCAGCTTTGCCTTCAGCAAATAGCAGTATGAGGTATATGATGTGGATTCCATGTACTTCTTTATTTATTTCTCGTTGAGATCCATTATGTTTTGCAGATCCCCGTTGATACATGAGTTGTGGGATCTTGCTTTGTGTTGTGTCATGTATGAGTTCCTTTTATGCCACATTGGCGGGATGCTCGTTTTCATATGTGTATTGTTGAGATCCCTTGTTTGCGAGGATTGGTGGGATACTCTTATTTATTACATGCTAGCTATGGTCAAACTGATAGGAGTCTTTATTTATGTATGAGAGTTCCACAGTGGAACATCTCTTAAAGAAGTCAAGCCACTCCTGCATGAGGGAAATTTTTACTTGTATGTCATAGGAAAACACATCCATGTACATCTTCTTCTTACAACACATAATGCAGCGGCCTACACCATCTTAACACTGAGGCCCGGAGATGTAGTCCCTCCTGGACGAACTCCGTCATCAAACAACGTGTTCTTATGATTGCTGATCTTGTTCATTTATGTTCCTCTTATTTACAGCTACAGTTGTTCATTTATGTTCTTTAACGTCTTAATTAAATGCAATTCTAATTATCAGCTGAAGTAAAAGGTCTTGGATAAGGGTATCAAGAATTTACCCTGGATCACTCATTTCCCTCCATTTTTATTCCAAACAATGTAAAATCCCTTTTTACATTGTTTTGAAATTAACTTTATTCGGGACCCACTATTTAAATAAAAGCCTCTTTTATTTTAAAAATACCCGACCCTGTTATATTAACCTCCCTACACCCTTTTACCTTTAAAACCCCCGCCTTAAACCTTTTTCTTGTTCCCATATTAACCCTTGCCCACTATGTGATTAAGTGCCTCCGCTTTAACTTACCCCAGGCCCCATAGTATATACACCTCGCTTTGTTATTTTACCCCCGCTTCATAAAATCCCTGCACTAACTATTAAACCTGCGATCGCATGCAAAATTCTTGGCCCCACACATCAAATCAACCCGCAGTCCATTCGCCACCTGATCACCATTGGATCTACTCCTCCTGATCCAACGACCTTAATCCCACATCGAAAACCTAAATGTGTGAGGGTTAAAAACCTTCGAGGCTTGTGAAATGGGTGGTATTCACACCATCCCATCCCGCCACGCATGTCTCCCTATGTGGTATCGCATGCCCTCCGCCCAATACCGTCTACCACTCACACCCTATGTGAAAACTGCCCACCACCTCACACCATAACCTGAAACCACCGACCCATTCAAACTTTTTGAAGCCCTTTGCCATCACGATAAGCCCCAAGCCACCGTAAAACCCCTGTAACGCGTCCAAAATACCTAGAGGGAAATAACCAAGCGATAAAACCTAAATCCTCCATTACCCGAACTCTGTCAACAACATAGGTTTTAATTAATAAATTGTTTTTAATTGTGCAGGTGACCGATCTGTGAGAAAACGCATAATTTTCTCTTCTAGGTCCAAAAAAATTGTTTAAACAGGTTCTCTGGGTGACGATCCAGAATACCTTGTTTCATCAAAATACCAGGAATGCAAGATTAATTCGAAAAACAGCAATGGATCATGACCATTGATGATCATTAAATCGCTCCAGAGGCAACAAAATAGCTCTTCAAATAAACAGGATAAAAATAAGAGAAATATATAGTGGTTGCGAAAAGATAAAAAGAAAATGAAAAACATAGCGAAGGGACAAATGAAAGATAAAAGGGATTAAAGGTTTAAATAGAGGTTAAAGGTAAAAGAAAGGGTTTGAAGACCAAGTTAGAGACAAAGCACAAATAAAAGAAGGTTACAAGAGATATCAGAGATAAAAGAATATTAAAGGAATTAAACAAAGAAAGCAGTGTTCAGGAAGAGACAAATCAAGGTTAAAGGACAAATTAAAAGCAAATCAACAAAGGAAGATAGATCCAAATGACAAATCAAATCACCATTTACTTCCTCACAATAGGATTGGCCACCTACAACCAAATTTTGGTTTAAACACCTACCACAGATAATAAAGAAGTCAGAGATATTTTATGTAGCTCAAATAGTTATTGTAAAAGTTAAAGCTAAAGGCATAAAAGTCAAAATATCCTAAATTTAGCTTAGCAGTTAAGTCAAAACTTATTATTACAATGAGTCAATTAGTGATATTTTATTTTGAGCCTTGCATGGTCTCAAAGGTCAAGATTACATTTAATCTGTAATAACTACAGTCTGAAACCCTAGAATAGGATCACCTCCTCATCTGCAGATAAATATTGCATGCATTGTTCATTATTTTTTTTGGTTGGTTGGTTGGCTAGTTGATGAGTGGCAAGGCTGGATTTTTATCAGACTCTGAGTTGCAAATATTTTTTCACTGGAGCATTGTAATTGTTTTGGACATCAGTAATACAAATCTTGCAAATCATGGGGCTCCAAAAACTACAATATATTACTTGGAAGACCACGGGTTTATGCTATGGATGTGGTAGTATCTACTTACTTTCGTATGATCATCTCCTCCCATAAAGGAAGTAACATATCCATCGATCAACTCGCATTCTATGCCTCTGGCTCACAGACAACTGGAAGCATTCTATTTTTTCACGGATCCCCACCTTCTCTTCAGAGCATTGGTGTAGGACTCTTTGAGGATCCTTCTTTAATGGGAACCTTTTCATTACCATCGCTTGCGACATCGGAAGAAATTTCTAATATAGAGACTTGCAACATGATATCTTCCACTTCATCTGACTTAAGGAAGATATGCAATGATTTAGAAGTAGTTAGGTTGGGTGACATCATGTCGCTAAGTTGAAATGAGCTAACATAGCAAACAATTTTCTTGGCTTATGCAGCCAATCTAAATCCATTGTCGCTCACCGTTTCGGTTTATCGTTCTTCGAATTTTGGTATTTCTTCTGATCCACTTTCATGCGTAGTCTCCACTAATGAGAGAATTATGGAGTCCATGATGCCGGAAGAAGAACCATGGCAATCATCACATCAACGATCCCATCTTCCATATTATAGTGAATATAATCCATCTAAACTATATCGCCCTACTGTTGTTGATTTCTTGACGAATTCTCTTCCTATCCACGCCATCGATTCCAAGCGAAACCCATCGAATATCGAAGAAACGATTTCTATCGATATTTCAACCAAACTTGGTGTTACACCAATTTTTGGTCATCTAACCTGTTACTATTAGATGGACCAAAGTACACCATGTAATACCAATTTTCCCCAGTAAAATTGTTTCACTATGAAAAATAACTTAGTAAATCCATAATTTATTAAGTTATTAAGGTCTAAATAGGAAACCCCATAAAGAAATATTGAATAAATCCTTATTTGTTTGATTTTCCTCAAGGGATAATTAATTGAACAACAATTTAATTAATATTTCATATTTAACCCAAAACAGGAAAATTAATTAGATAAATAATTATTTATCTTATTTCTTTCTAGGAATAATTATTTAAAACATTATTTAAATAATATTCCTTGTTAAATTTGACTAAATCATTTATAAATAATTGAATAAATCACTATTTATTTAATTATTACTCTACCACATTCTTAAAATGATAAATAAAACATTTATTTATTTATTATTTACAAATAAAGGGATTTGACCAAATTCAAATTATTTTTCCCTCCAACAAAAATAATAAAATATTCCATAAAAATTGGATCTAGATTTGGATAATAATATTTTAATTATCCACCAATATCTAGACTAACTCAATATTTTGCTATAAATAGAAGATTTTTTCCATTCGTTCACTACCTTTTGTTTGCTCAAGATCGTTCTGGATCTATACTTTTGGACTGACTTTGATCCTCCATCATTGTCATATTTTTCTACCTTTTTACTTGTGAGCTCCCTTTGAGTTCCATTTTTGTCTGGGTTTTATACACCATCAAGAGAGAAAGATCTTAGATCTGAAGTGCTGAGGACATACAAGAACCCATCCCATTGAGGGGGCTGGTAACATCTTTCTATGTTCCCTTCCCAGGTGTCATAAATAAAAAATTCTTTAAGAATATTCTTGTCTTGTCTATTGGATGCATGGAGAAACTCTTGCTTTTATTTGTTGTTTAATGTCTTTAACTGCATAGTCCACAATTAGTGATCAGAATAAATGCTACAGAAATCCAGATCTATGCAGTTAAAGACATTAAACATCAAATAAAATCAAGAGTTTCTCCATGCATCTAATGAACAAGACAATAAGTTTTAAATAATTTTTTGTATTATGACACCTGTGAAGAGAACATATAAAGATGTTACGAGTCCCCCTCAATTGGATGGGTTCTTGTATGTCCATAGCGCTTCAGATCTAAGATCTCTCTCTCTTGATGGTGTAGAAAACATATACAAAAATGGAACTCAAAGGTAGCTCACAAGCAAAAGGTAGAAAAATATGACAATGATGGAGGATGAAAATGAAGCCGAAATTATAGGCGAGGAACAGCTGCTTGGCAAGCGAGGTGAAATGTCGAAAATATTCTATTTATAAAAAAATGTTGGGCTGAGGTCTAGGTATTGGTGCATAATTAAAATGTTATTAACAAATCTGCATCCAAAGTAAGGATATTTTATTACTTGTTGGAGGGAAAAAGAATTTGACTTGGGTCAAATCACTTTATTTGTAAATAATAAATAAATAAATGATTTATTTATTATTTTTAGGATGTGGTTGGGTAATAAGCAAATAAATAATGATTTATTTAATTATTTAAGAGTGATTTAGTCAAATTTAACAAGGAATATTATTTAAATAAGGTTTAAATAATTATTCCTAGAAAATAATAAGATAAATAATAATTTATCTAATTAATTTTACTGTTTTGGGTTAAATATGACCAGGAATATTAATTAAACTATTTTTTAACTAATTATTCCTTGAGGAAGATCAAAAAAATGTGGATTTATTTAATATTTCCTCATGGGGTTTCCTGTTTAGACCATAAAAAACTTAATAAAGGTGTTTTACTAAGTTATTTTTCATAGTGAAAGCAATTTTACTAGGGTAAAATTGGTCTTACATGGTGTACTTTGGTCCATCTAATTGTAACAGGTTAGATGACCAAAAATTGGTGTAACACCTGATACTGTGGGAATGGCTGTTGTGGATGACATGGTATCTAATAAAATGGTTGCCTGCCAGGATAATTCGAACCTGGTTGTGAATAGACAAGGCCAGCACAAGCCTGTGACTAAGGTAAACTAGCCTGCGATTTTGAAATTCCCAATACATATGGTTGTTGAATACCAGCTTAGGAAGACAGAGTCTATAGACCCTAAACTTGAGGGTTAGGGGTGGAAGGACCCGCTTGTGCAGACTGAACAACAACCATAGAAGAAATAACAGGCATAGTAGGCACAGAAGCAACAGGTTGAACTAGTTGATATTGATACATAATTGTTTGTGTCTGAACAGGAAAATTAGGCTGTCATTGGCAAACAAACATTCTGGTATATGATGGACCTAAATACGACGGAGTACTACCATATCGATCGAACATCTGTGGCCCCCCAACATATGGAGTATAGGGATATTGCACATACTAACTTTATTATGAAGGGTATCCAACATATATTAGATAAGATGGAAGACAATTAGATGGACCGGCCTGATATTGAGGGTCAGGTCGTTGAGTACTCGTAATAGATGAACCAGATATAACTGAAGACAATGACATATATTAGAGGAGACACCAGAGTAGGTTCCATTTAAAGCCTGGTAACTCAGTAGGATGGATGGTGTTATGAAACTAGCTACAAAAATAGAAGAAAAGAGAGATCAACGCCTTCGAAATAAGCCACTCCAAGGGGGAAACCTCCTTTAAATTACATAAATGAAAATTTCTTGGATGGTACAAATTCTTGGAGGGTACTCCCTGAATCAATCAACACTATTTCCTTTTTCTTCTTGATATGTCCTGCTATTTTGAGAGTTTGAGGAGTGGTAATTCCTGCCAATGCATTACAAGATATGGTCAGACTCATTTCTTCTTTCTCTAGGGTTGGTTCCTATAAGTGTATATCCTCTTCTTTTGAAGTTTCTTGTTCATTTTCTTCCTCCTCTTCACAAGCTATGTAAAATAATTTCTTCTTAGCACACTTATGACATTTAGTGTATTTGCTATCACAACTGTAGCAAAGCCATTTTTCTTTTTTTTCTTCCAATTGTTTTGGTGTCAAACTTGTAGGTTATGGAAGTCTAGGAGTAGCAACACTTCCATATTTATAGATGTGAGTGGTAGGCTTCCTTCTCGCCATAATTTTACATTCATTTTTTCTTGCCAGCCTAAATGCCTTCTCTAATGAATTAGGTTCCCAAAGGTGAACCTCATGTTGGATGTTATCCTTTAAATTCCCCATGAAGACATCGATCTTGTGTTCCTATGGAATATCAATTACCCTTATATTATATTTTTGGAAGTCCTCAATGTGTTCCACCACTGAAACCTTTTGTTTGAGATTTATCAATTGGCTAAAGAAGGTGATTAGCCAATTTAATGTCTTAAATTTCTTATCATAAATCATCAACCAAGGTTAGTAATCTGATGAAGTGTGGTGCACTATATATGCTTATTTAACCTTCTTCTTACTTTGATGGGTATGTTTTTTATATTGTTTTGGGGGGTTTTGTTTCTTTATGTCTAAAGGAGTTAATATTAAGAAACAAGAGCTATTAAATTAGTCAACTAAATCTAATTAAGTTTTAATGTTAAAACTAGTTTTGAAAGAAGGAAGAAAATGAAAATTTATTTAACTATTCTAATTTGCATAAAAATGATTCAAACTTTAAATGGTTAGAATTTGATCTAAAATCAGAGTATTTATTCTAATGACCTTGAGCTTTTGGAATTTAGAGCTAATTATAATCTATCTTAATTTAATTTTCTCCATGGATTGAAAGAATAAATCCTATGACTAAGAATTGAAATGACAATTCTATTCTAAATGGAAAGAAAATTCAAAGAAATTGAAAAGAAACTACTATATTACCAACTACTCAATCATCCAATTTTGGAAGAATAACAAAGTCATCTTCTTGACATGATTTACAAGCAATTGATTATACATTTAATTTAAATATTTAATCTAAGAAAGAAATTAAAAAGAATGTAAAGGAAACTCAACTACTGTATGACTAAATACTCAATCCTCCAATTTTGGAAGCATGACAAAGTCATCTTCTTGATATGATTTTTACAAGCATTTAACTATACATTTAATTGAGAATTTAATCTAGGAAATCAATGTAAAAGCATGTAAAGGAAACTCAACCACTATATGATTAAATACTCAATCATCCAATTTTGGAAGAATGACAAAGTCATCTTCTTGATATGATCTATACAAGCATTTAATTATACATTTAATTGAGAATTTAATCTAGGAAAACATGTAAAGGAAACTAAGATAATTGTATGCTATAATGCTTCAAACATAATCCAATTTTGGAAAATAGAAGAACTAATTTCTTGAGATGTTTTTGGTAAGAAAAACATTACACAGTTATTCTAAAACTAATTCTAAGAAAAAATTCATAAATTTAATCTATGAAATTATAAACAATTTAATCTAAGGATCAGCTGTAAATCAATGTAAATTTAACTTATGAATTCACAAAACAGAGCTAATGAAATTAAACTAAAAATAATAATAAAACCTCATTTCTGTGCAGGGGACCTCTGCGACAGAATGAGTTGAAATCCTAGCAGACTATGTGCACATCAAGAAGGAACTGGAACAAACGAACATGATCTTCGTATTATGAAAGAACAGAGTCTCAAAGCATACACAACATTCACAAAATTAAGACTATATTCGAGTTTCAAAACGACCAATATTTAAAAAATTCAATGTAATTGTCTTGAGGTATTTCCATCTACAGATGGCAATTACAACTTAAAAATAGAAACAAAATCTAAGTGGTTAACTCTTGATCTTCTACATCAGAGAAAATCGAAAGTCTTTTGTTCTTGGATCATGTCCTTGGACCGAACTTTGACTATGAGCATAGGCACCTTTTTCTGTCAAATTCAAATATGTGGATAGGACGAGATCCATGTGAGGATCATTTCAAGGATGCCCATGTGACTCATTCCTTCATTCGCTCCTCGGAACCTGTCAAACCATTAAAGTAGTTGTGGAAACAACAATTAGCTGCAGAATATCATGCGTTCTGTAGCTAAGCTACAAAAATTCATTCAAATAAAAAGAACATAAAAATATGGGATATAGATCATTAAAATTCATTCTCTAATATGAAACATGTCGTTTATCATTGATTGGAATTATGGATTTATGAATAGGTAGGGAAAAGTGAAAGGATGTCAGAGAAAGAACAATTTTGAGGTTCAACATACCCCCACTAAGAAGCCATTGCATGTCCTCATGCAATTATCAAAAAATGTGAACTTCCTTCTCCTATTGCATTTGTTCAAACACCTATGATAATGCATCCAGTTTTCTCTTCTTTCTTTTCATTGAGGTGACTGCCATCCTAGGTTTTCTCATAAGGAGTTTGTATTTGAGATTGATGATTGTTCTGTTGAGAGATTTGTTCTTTATTTTTAGCTTTCTGTTCTTTTTGCACCACGGTCCTAAATGTAGGATGGTGTTATCACTAATGAATTTCTCCAATTGGTTTTGCTGCTTTAAAGCTTCATTTTCCTGTTTAATGTGCCTATTCAATAATTATATCTCATAGATTTCTTGCTTGAGGGTGTTAACCAGAGGTTCTTGTGGACTTATAGGTTGTTCTTGTATACTTGGATTCACTGGTGCATTTATTTTCTCCAATGACTCAATATAGTCATATATCTCTTGTTGTGTTGGGTCAATGCCTAGAGATCTTCTGCTGGGACTGCCTTCAAAATTATGTACAGGGGAATTTGCAGGACTATGTGGAGGAGAGACATTGATGGATGATGGAACTTGAGGTTCCTCCTCTAAATTTACAAACTTTTTTTCTTGTATTGGTGTCTTCTTCATGGGTCTTCAGAGTATAAATATTCTCCTTGGCCGTGGAGGGTTTAAGTTTTCTTCACTTGTGACCTTGCTTTTATTTTTTGTTTTACTTCTTTTCTTAACTCCACCCTGTTTCTTATTTTTCATCAACTCCACAAGGGTAAGTTCCTCTTCATCTTTCTATAGTGGAGGTGAAGTTCTGACCTCCATGCTTGTATCAATCTTCCTTATTATACTTTTTCTATTCTTGTCTTCCTTACGATGCTATGGCTCATCTTGGAAATGGTTTCTGATTAGGAAACTATCCCAAGAGTATCCTATATTTTTCAAATGAAATTCAAGAAGTATTTTTAGCAACCCATGATGGTGCATGGTATTCTCTATAAACTGAATTTTTTTCTATACATTTGTGGACATTATTTTTAAACTATTCAGTAGAAATAAAGGAAGCTTTATTTCTCCATCCTTCAAAAAATTCATCAACAACCGAATATGATAAACAAACATGTAGCCAAATCTTCCTTCACAAGTGATAAAATTATGTAAAATTAAAAGCATATTTCTCCATTTGTTCTTTAGTGTTGAGCTAGGAATACCCTTTTTTAAAATAGAAGTATCAATACCTGGATTCTTGAGGAAAACTCTCCATCCTTCACTATGAAAATTATTTGTTTTAAATGATTTCTAGCCAACTCTTGGGAGCTATGTAGCTTCAACTATGAAGGCCTCGGTCACTGAAAATTTTATGTCTCCTATTTCGACCTCTGTTATGTCGAAATACCTCGCAAAAGACTTCGTGATATCCTTGTGGAATCTGTCAAATTTTTCTATAAATTTGAGCCACTTACCCTTCTGCAGCATCTCTTTGATCTGCGGATAATCCTCCATGTATTTAACTCCCACTAGTTTAGTCGTGACTATCAAACCCATGTCTTCTGTCGTGAAGAGTCTAGCCTTCAGAATTTTTCTTCTCTGTATGAAATGAATTGGGTTGCAGATCTGGTTAAGAATGTTGAGGGTTTGTAGGGAAATATGACTGAAATGAATACTTGATGGGGTTTTAAGAAACGTGGATGAATAGGTTACAGAAGTAGGATATGAGTGTTTAATCATAAATGGGATAATCCGTTATGGATCATTATGAGATATGATGCAGATGATGTGGTCGATTTATGACATGATGTGAGTCCAAATCAAATCAAATGATGACATATTGAGGCAACATGCAATCATCTACGTTATATATGCTAATGTTTTTATATTTTTATTTAAAAAAAAATATGTAACATACCTTTAGAACTAACCTTTTGTTGTTATTTCCTTGATTCTTCAAGTATCCTTCAACATGATGATCTTCAAATGGAGTTCTCAATTTCTTGTGCTCAATATTCTTGCTTTAGTAGGCTGTTAAATGTGACAGAGCTACAGAATGTGGTATCAACTGCAGAATGGAATGTCAGCTGCAAAATGGAATAATAGTTATAGAATGGAAGTAGTTCTGTACTACTTCTTTTATTGCTTTAGAAAAAGAAAGGGAACAAATATTTTTAAGATTTTTAGAATGGAATAGCAAATATAAGATGTCAGAACTCTGATTTTCATCCTATATTTTATGTATAAGGATGTGAATCATTGATTGGTTTTCATACTTATACAATTATTATTATTTTGAATAATATATATATATATATATAATTTATTTTTTTCTTTTTTTTTAAGATATGAAAAATAAAAAGAAGAATAAGTTGGGGAATAATAAGGATTCTTTTTATTTTTCATATCTTAAAAAAAAAAGGACTAAGTTGGCTTATGATAGACTTTTAATCAATTTCCATTCACAAGAAGAGGTACATTTTCTTCATCAATTGTCCTTATCCTGACTACTTCATTGTCAAATAAATTTCAATATCATAAGGCCCAAGCCAATGGGTCTGAAATTTTCCTTGAAAGTATTTGAACTTTGAATCGAACAAAAGTTCCCAATCCACTTTTTGAAACTTTTTTTCCTTTATATATTTATCATGCCATTTGGACCTTTGCTGCTGGACTAGACTGGTTCTTTGAACTACATCTTGCCTGATTTCATCAAGCTCATTAAGTTGCTCCAATATGTGCTTCTAGGCTTCTGATAAGTCAAGCCCCAATTAGACTTCCATCTTGAAGGTTTGGATCTAAAATTATATAGGAAATAGGACTTGCTTCCCATAAACAAGTTCATAGGGAGTACATCCTATTATATTCCTCCATGTAGTCTGGTAGGCCCATAAGGCTTCAAGAAGCCCATTTACCCAATCCTTCCTATGTAGATGTGAAATATTAGTGAGAATTCCTTCGATCACCTTATTGGTAGAATCCACTTGACCATTTTCTTGTGAATGATATGGAGTGGATTTTCTATGTTTGATCTTGTAATTCTCTACAAGATTCTGCACCAACTTGGATGGAAACTGGGTTTCCTGATCTGTCACAATTTCTCTTAGGACACCAAAACGAGTGAAAATATCCTAAAAGAGAAATTTAACTAAAACATTTTCATAAGCTAAATAAAGTGCTTTAGCTTCTACCCATTTAGTGACATAATCAATACACCCCATAATATATTTATTTTGATTAGATGGTGGATTGATTGGTCCAACAAAATCCAGGGCCCATTTTTCAAATGGTTCGATGAGTACCTGAGGTTGTAATGGAATTTTATCTGTAGGAACATGTTTCCCCATTCTTTGACAGTTGTCACACCTTTTGACACACTTCCTAGAATTTTTAAATATGGATGGCCAATAATATCCTTAATGAATGATTTTCAAGTCAACCTTATTATCAGCAAAGTGTCCACCACAGGGTTCATCATGACATGCCTTGAGAATCTCAGGAATTTCATCTTCTCGAACACACCTTCTGATGATGAGATGTGGACCTATTTTATACAATTCATCATTAACCCGTGAGTAAAATTCACTTGTTTGAATAATTTTTCTTTTCTCTCTAGGAAACAAGTATGCAGGTAACTTTCCTGTAACTAAGTAATTAGAAATATATATAAACCAAGGAGATTTAGTAGATATTTCAAAAATATATTCATCAGGAAAATTATCTTCTACTAGAGTATCAATTTTAACATTTTGAATTCTAGACAAGAAATCAACAACGGTGTTTTTATTTCCAGGTCGGTCTAGAATGGTGATATTGAATTCTTGCAAGAGTAATAACCATCTTGTGATTATGCCATTAGTAATATATTTATTCATTAAATATCTAATAGCATAATGATCTGTATGAATAAAGGTTTCATATCTGGTGATATAATCTCTAAGTTTGTTGATATCATGAACAACATCTAGAAATTCTTTTTCAGTTACAGTGTAATTTAACTCAGAAGGAGTCAAATTTTTTCTTGTGTAATAGATGGCATAGGGGATCAAATATTTTTTTCCTAATACAGCTCCCAGAGCTGTATCTGAAGCATCTGTTGAAAAAGGTAGTTTCAAATTTGGACCTCTTAATATGGGTGCTTCAGAAATTTTTATTTTTAAAGTTTCAAATGCCAATTGGCAATCATGATTCCAACAAAATTCACAATCATATAAGAAAGTTGAAGAGTGGGGATGCTATTTTAGTTAATTTTTTTATAAACCTTCTATAATACCCTGTGAATCCTAGAAAACTTCTAACATCCTTTTGACAAATTGGAATTGATAATTTGGATATTACTTCAACCTTAGATGAATCAAATTTAATTCCATCTCCCGAAATGTGATGTCCTAAAACAATTCCTTCAGTAAACATCATAAAACATTTTTCATGACTTAATGAAAGATTTGCTTCTTTACATCTTTTAAGAACATTTTTCCAAATTTTCTAAATATTCTTCAAATGAATTCCCATAAACTATAAAATCATCCTTATATACCTCCACACAATCATGTATTAGATCAGAAAACATTCCCAATACTGCCCTTTGTAATGTTGCAGGTGCATTTCACAAACCAAAAGGAAGTACTCGGTAGGCATAGGTTCCCCATGGACAGGTGAATGTGGTTTTATCTTGGTCTTCAGGTGCTACTTGAATCTTATTGTAACCACTAAAACAATCCAAGAATGAGAAATACTTCTTTCCTGCTAATGTATCCAATACTTGAACTATGAAAGGTAACGGAAAATGATCTATTAGGGTAGCTTTATTCAACTCTCAATAGTCAATGCATACCCTCCACTTACCATTAGTTTTAGGTACAATCACCAAGGGAGAAACCCACTGACTGTCTGAAATTGGGTAAATGAAGTTTAAATTCAACAATTTTTGCAATTCTTCTTTCACAATTTCCATAAGATTTGGATTCATCCTTCTTTGAGGTTGTTTGATAGGCTTAAAACTTTCCTCAATGTAGATATGATGTATACAAGTCTTAGGACTAATTCCTTTCATGTCAGTGTATTCCTATGCATATGCAGAAGAATTTTGTTGTAATGTTTTGATTAACTTTTCTTGTTGTAATCTTTCCAAGTTTTTTTTATGTTCAAATATTTTCCCAAAAAGATTTCAATTGTAGAGTTACAAAATGCTTCCATAAAATATAGAGACATCTGCCTAGATGACAGGTATTCAATATTGCATTGTTCTAGAAAATGATCACGTTCATATTTTGAAGATTATTCAAAGTTTTCTATTGAATTTAAGGTTTGGTTATCTTCACTAATACAAGAAATAGTAAAGAGAGGTTGTATATCATTGTCATCATCAATCCATTCTTCATCTTCTATTTCTATGATTGTTTTTGCTGGAGGATATAAAGTGAATTTCTATGTTGAATTACCAATAGAGATATACATGTCACCAAATCTACAACTAATGAAAGCATGAGTTGTGGCCAACCAAGGTCTTCCTAATATTAGTGGATGACCTCCTAGATTTTTCTTCGAGGTTAAAAGCATAAAATCGATCAGATACTCCCAAGAGTCTAAGGATACTGAAATGTCTTATAATACACCATCTGACTTGATTACTAATCTGTCTGCTAATTGCAATAATGTAGGTGTATATTGAAGATTTGGAAGCTTGAGTTGTTCCATGGTTTGTTTGCTCATGGTGTTTATGGTTTCTCCTAAATCAATAGATGTATTTGGAATTTCAATACCATTGATATGTGTTTTTACAACTGGAATTCCTGGATCTAAATATTTTTGCATGGAAATTTTTCCCATCACAATGTCTGCAATTTTTCCTACTAATTGAATTCTTTTTCTTTTTTGTTTTTCTTCTTGGTTTCTTCATTCTCAACTCTCTTATTGTTTTGGCTAGAATTGGAATCTCTTTTATGGCCTGTAGAAATGGAATTTTAATACAGAAATTTTTCAATTCATCTAGAAAATCATAATTGGGCAACATTATTTGTTTTTCTACCCCTCTATCAAATTGTAATCTTTCAGGAAAAGGAGGGTTAGAAATAGATATTGATGGTTGATCTATGATAGGAGTTGAGTTTATTAGTTTTTTTTTTTATTTTTTTTATTTTTATAATTTTGGTTCTTTTGAAGAGATGTCCCTTATTCAGAACTTTTATTTTGCTATACAGAAATTTCTTCATCAAAATTATCTTGTTCTTGAATGAAAACAAAAGGTTTTTTTCTTTCTAATATTCTACCAGATCTAAGTTGAACATAATAAATATCTAGTGAAGTAATCATGTAAGTCTGAAATTGTTGTCCTTCTATAGTGTAAGCATTTTGATAATTTTTATCATTTGGGTTTGGCAATGGTTGGGCAGGTAGTTTGTTTGGTCTTTGTGGAAATGGTAATGAAAGTTGTGGGTTTTGGTTTTGGAATTGGGGTTGTTGAGTTTGTTGTGGAAATTATTGGGGAGGATAGTTTGGATACGATGGAGTATATTGGTATTATTGAGAATATTTACTATAGGGATTTTTCATTCCCTATGCCCAAGGTTGAGGTTGGGACCAAGGTTGCTGCCAAGCATTCCAATTATTTGGTGGGGGTTGAGTATACATTGGGTTGTTAAAACCTTGAGTTTGTGACCCCTGCCACAGTCTTCTAGAGAAAAAGAAAAGAGGTTCTACTGGATTTAAAGTTACTTCTTCCTGAAAAACAACCCTAAGACCTGGAATTGAAAGGAAAATCTTAGTTTCGTGATTTTTTGAGAAAATTACGCATGTCTCTATGACTTTTACATCAAGATGACACTCTCTTAAGGCATGCTTCTTTCTGCATTTAGGACAGAAAATAACTAAGGCATCAATTTCAGCTTTCTTCTTGTTTTGTAATTTGAGGGTGTCTATTTGTTCACTAAGACTCCCTAAAATACCTGTTTTAAATTCATCAAGCATATTTCCAATTTCTGCCCTACTTACTATTCCAATTGCAGATTTATTTACTCTAGAGAGAGAAGGATCTCTTTGATTTTTCCCAGTTTTTTATTTTCCCCTTGAGAGATGAATACATAATCCACCAATTTCAGGTAATGTGAGTTGAGAGATTTCTACCCTCCCCATCATGTTGAGAAAGTCTATCCATTCATCTCTAATGGCTTTTAACAAGAGAGATTTTAAAATATATTAATCTAAGTTTTCCATTTTATCCCTTTGTATGTTATAATTGAACCTTTCAATTAGATCCTCTAGGTTTTCATTCTCTCTTTGCATCATCTTGAATACTTCATCCTTCCGATTAATAGGTATGCAATAATCTAAATATATTTCTAAAAATTATCTTTTCATATCATTCCATGTTCTAATAGATTGTGTGACTAAACCCATGAACCATTTTAAAGTGGCTCCTTTAAGTGTTGTGGGAAATAGATTTAGTTTTTTAGAGTCTTCTAATTAGTCATAAGATCTACAAAAAATTTCAAATTCAAACAAAAAGGTTTCAGGATCTTCACTTTTTAATCCATGGAAATTTGGAAGAATGGAAGGTGAAATATTTTTCATTATGGCATTTGTATCCTCATCAATTATAAGAAATCCAAAAGGATTATCATCTTCCCTATTTCTTTTGTTTCCTTCACTGCCTCCTCTATTTCCTCTACCTCTTCCTCCACCTCTTCCTCCTCCAGACAGTAAATTTTCTCCATTTAAAATTTCTCCTTGTCCTTCTCCTACTCCTGCCATTGTAGATTCCTCAGAGCTAATATGAGGTTCTAATTGTAAATTTAATTGATCTTCCTCTGGTTCTTATATCAATGGGATATTGAAGAAATTTTCTTCTTCTTCTTCCTCATTAGGAATTTCTAATTCTTTAGCTAGAATGTGTTCTCCTGTAGAGGTGAAAAAGGTTACTCCTTCTGTTGGAGATCTAGGATCTTCTTTCTCTAAGACTACCTCAGTGGATGAAGTATGAGATCCTCCTATTTGGATTTCTGAACTTAAGACTTCAGGAATTCTATATCTCGTGAAGTATGGAATGTGGGTTTGAGAGGGTAGTGTAGCACTACGTGGGTTAGGTGGGGTGAGTGGTATTGTTGGAATTAAACTCCTGCCTCTAGCTAAGAATATACCCATAGAATCTCTTTCTCTACGCATGTCATTTTTTTAGATGTAATAAATAAGGTTACCTAATTACACTTCCTCGGAAATGACGCCAAAATTTTTAGCCAATTTAATGTCTTAAATCGCTTATCATAAATCATCAACCGAGGTTAGTAATCTGGTGATGTGTGGTGCACTATATATGTTTAGTTAACCTTCTTCTTAATTCTATGTGTATGTTTTTATATTTTTTTTATCTGAATGGAAAATGGCATCAACCCATGGTATTCATCTACCCATGTTATCCATCCACCCATGGAATTTACCCATGGTATTGTAAATGGCATCGACCCATGGTATTCATCCACCCATGATATTTATTTGCTCATGGTATTGTAAGTGACCCATGGTATGTATCCACCCTTGGTATTCATCCACACATGGGATTTACCCATGGTATTATAAGTGGTATGTACCCATGGTATTATAAGTGGTATCTACCCATGGTATTGGCCTATGGTATCTACACATGGTATTCTATCTCAAAAAAAGGCTATAAATAACAAGTCTTATTTTGTAAAAGGAAATATTTTCCACCACAATGTATCTTCTACAGTTATTCTTTATTTTAATAAAACAAGTTTCTTTGTGGTTTTATTTTATTTGTGTTCTCTCTTTTTTCTAGCTTTCTAGTTTTGTAGATCTTCTCAGATCTATTTCAAATTTTTAGATCTTGGGGGCGTCCCCCCAAGATCTGGATCAGTGGTATCAGATTCAGGTTACGCCTCCATGGGAATGAGGGTTTGAAACATATTTCAGTTTCAATGTTTTGCAGCAATCTTCAGAAAAATTCATGAATTTTTTTGGGCGGCGAGATTTCAGATCAGATCTGAAAATTTTGGTGCAAAATTTGCAAAAACAAAGACCAGATCTGGATTCCTTGCGAAAAAATACTCAAATTCAAAAAAAAAATCGGCCAAATTGGAGTTCGGATGAGGGAGATATTGCTAATTCAAAATCAGCAATGTTGAAGCAATTTTTCTGACGACAATTCATGGACGGCGGCTCTCTTGTCATTTTTCGCCATTTTTAGTACAAAGTTTCAAATAAATGGAGATAGATCTGAGCTCCTCTTGAAAAATCACCCAAGTTCAAAAAAAAAATCGGTTGAATCAGAGTCCGGATGTGGGAGTTATCGTTGATTTAAAATCAACTATTTTTTCAGAAATTTTGTGACGGCGTGCCAGTTCCAGCGCAAATCTGAGAGTCTAGAGTCTCCAGATAGTGGTTTCAAACACATGAAATGATGCAGAATGATCATTCCATTTCCAAAAACAGGTTATAATAAATATTCTGAGTTATATTGACCGATTTATGCTCATTTTAAATCTGGAGCAGCATTCGGAGCGGGTTCCCTTTGGAGACGTGCCCTCCCACCCCGCTTTAGTAGGCACCTGCTTCACATTCATCAGTTTGATCATAGCAGCATTCAGCTTGGGTTATTTGGAGACGTGCCCTCCCACCCCAAGCTATGTAGGCACCTGCTACTTCATCAACAATCAGCATCACAGTTATGGGTCAACTGCACAAAATCATTTTCATCGAAGTCCATTTGTTAGGCCGCACACTGTTAGTCACACAGTTGGTCACAAGCATTACAGGGTATCTCTATCCTTGGATCTTCGTTTGTCATGATTTTGGTTCATCCACAAACCCACACTTCATCGAAGTCCATTTGCTAGGCCACACACTGTCAATATCACAGTTGGTCACAAGCATTACAAGGTATCTCTATCCTCGGATCTTCGTTCATCACGGTTATGGGTTAACTACAAAAAACCCTTCTCTTCAGTGGCTCTTCATATTCAACAAAGGCTTCTCAGGAGGGAACTTCATGCAATGGGGACCATTGCTTCTTAAGGAGGGAGGAATGATCCGAATGGAAAATGGCATCAACCCATGGTATTCATCTACCCATGTTATCCATCCACCCATGGAATTTACCCATGGTATTGTAAATGACATCGACCCATGGTATTCATCCACCCATGATATTTATTCGCCCATGGTATTGTAAGTGACCCATGGTATGTATCCACCCATGGTATTCATCCACACATGGGATTTACCCGTGGTATTGTAAGTGGTATCTACCCATGGTATTGGCCTATGGTATCTACACATGGTATTGTAACTCAAAAAAGGCTATAAATAACAAGCCTCAGTTTGTAAAACGACAGATTGTCCACCACAATGTAGCTTCTACAGTTATTCTCTATTTTAATAAAACAATTTTCTTTGTGGTTTTATTTTATTTGTGTTCTCTCTTTTTTCTAGCTTTCTAGTTTTGTAGATCTTCTCAGATCTATTTCAACTTTTTAGATCTTGGGGGCCTCCCCCCAAGATTTGGATCAGTTTTGGGGGGCTTTGTTTCTTTATGTATAAATGAGTTAATCTTAAGAAATGAGAGCTATGAAATGAATCAACTAAATCTAATGAATTTTTAATGTTAAAGGTAGTTTTGAAAGAAGGAAGAAAATGAAATGTTCTTTAACTATTCTAATTTGCATAAACATGAATCAAAATTTAAATGGTTAGAATCTGATCTAAAACAGAGTATTTATTCTAATGAACTCGAGCTTTTGGAATTTAAAGCTAATTATAATCTATCTTAATTTAATTCTACTCCAGGGATTGAAATCATAAATCCTATGACTAAGAATTGGACTGGCAATGCTAGTCTAAATGGAAAGAAAATTCAAAGAAATTGAAAAGAAACTATTGTATGTCCAACTACTCAATCATCCAATTTTGGAAGAATGAAAAAGTCATCTTATTGACATGATTTACAAGCAATTGATTATACATTTAATTTAAATATTTAATCTAAGAAAGAAATTAAAAAGCATGTAAAGAAAACTCAACTACTAAATCATCCAATTTTGGAAGCATGACAAATTCATCTTCTTGATATGATTTTTACAAGAATTTAATTATACATTTAATTGAGAATTTAATCTAGGAAATCAGTGTAAAAACATGTAAAGGAAACTCAACTACTATATGATTAAATACTCAATCATCCAATTTTGGAAGAATCACAAAGTCATCTTCTTGATATGATCTTTACAAGAATTTAATTATACATTTAATTGAGAATTTAATCTATTAAAACATGTAGAGGAACCTAAGATAACTATATGCATATGTTCTAATGCTTCAAACATAATCTAATTTTGGAAAAAGGAGAACTACTTTCTTGAGATGTTTTTGGTAAGAAAAAAATTACACAGTTATTCTAAAACTAATTCTAAGAAAGCATTCATAAATTTAATCTATGAAATGATAAACAATTTAATCTAAGGATAAACTGCAAAGAAATGTAAAATTAACTTATTAATTAACAAAAAATAGATAATTAAATTAAACAAAAACAACTAATAAAACCTCTTTTCTATGCAGGGGGCCTCTGCGACAAAATGAGCTGAAATCCTAGCAGACTATGCGTGCATTAAGAAGGAACTGTAGCAAATGAACATGGTCTCCGTATTATGAAAGAACAAATTCTCGAAGCATACACAATGTTCACAAAATTAAGACTGTCTTCCAGTTTCAAAACGGCTGGTATTTAAACAAATTCAATATAACTATCTTGAGGTATTTCCGCCTATAGATGGAAATTCCAACTTAAACATAGAAGAAAAATCTAAGTTGTTAACTTTCGATTTGCTACGTCAGATCAAATCGAGAGTCTTTCATTCTCGGATCACATCCTTTGACTGAACTTTGACCATGAGCATTGGCATATTTTTCTATCAAATTCAAACATATGGATAGGACGAGATCCATGTGAGGATCATTCCAAGGATTCCCATGTGACTCATTCCTTCATTCACTCCTCAAAACCTGTCAAACCATTAAAGTAGTTGTAGAACCAACAATTAGTTGTAGAATAGCATGTGTTCTCTGGCTGAGTTACAAAAATTCACTCAATAACAAGAACATCAAAATATAAGATAGAGATCATTCAAATGCATTCTCTGAGATGAAAGATGTCATTTATCATTGATTGGAGTTATGGATTTATCAAAAGGTAGGGAAAATTAATGAGAAAGAATGTTAGAGAAAGAACAATTTTGAGGTTCAACAGAAGGTGTTGCTCTTTGTATCCTCATAATGTGCTATCATTTCCTCCGTAAAAATTGACTAAGTGAAAATTATTTTACAAGATAAAATCCATCGATACCATACAAATGTATTTTGTTCTAAATGTAAAGTTGCAATGCATACCTTTTGTGTGTTTTGCACATTATTGAGATCAAAATATTGCTCCATCTGTAGTATCCACATATCGATCTTTGGAGTATGGTAGGTCTTCAATTCAAACTTAGATTTTATGAAATCACGATTAACATTTATTTTGTTCTAATAATGAGTTTCCTCTACTATCTTTTCTCCATTAGGAATCATTTCTTGTATCAACTTTTTCAAACCTTCTGTTATCACAAAATTGCACCTGATAGGATGCTAATCAGACAATCTCATGTAACCGTTTCAAACCAATATTGTGACTAAAGCTTAGCCTCTTCAGTCTGAGAGGGCTCTCTCAAAGGGTTAATGATATTGAATAAAAATGTATTTAGATGGCTAACTCTACTTTCAAAACAAATTTCTTATGATGAGTGTAGGATGAAAATAGTATCAGTATGAAAATATTGGGCTTATGGAGTCAACACTTTCAGTGATTCAGTAGTTAGTTCACTTGACATGGAAGCTGAGGCAGGTAAAAAAAATTAGCAGAAGTACACACACACATGAAGCAGGAAATCACATAGTCAATTCATCTATAAAGGAAGTCAGAGCATTACATGAATGAATTCTGAGTATTAAAGATGAAAACCACTGCAAATGGTACACATAAAAACATAGATAATATAAGCACTAAAAACTCAATCAGAATCTCAGGTTGGTCAAGAAACAAGTCTTTGTATTACTGAAAATAGTGTATTTACATAAAGCTGTACTTTTGCCAAAAATCTCCAACCCTTTATAAATTCGAATATCTACCCTTTAATAGACTTGTTACATGATATATGATCTACCTATTGGATATATTCATCTAACTATTCCTAATGATACCTTGCATAACAAGAAAACATGTGCTTTAATGATAAAATGACAGCTACACTATGAAACAATCCTTTTCCTAATAGGACTCAAACTGCTACTTATTACATCAACTACCCTATCTCCTAAAAAAAGTTAAATATTTGAGAACTAATCCTTCACATGTTTGAATAGGCTGTGATAGAACTCATCACTCCATGACATCTTAATTAGCCTTCTCCAAATCTGGAAACAAACCCTATTTTTAAGGAAAACTGGTCCTTATCTTCAACGAATGGCTTGGCTGATGAGTTGTCTTCATATCATGGTCTTCAAGTCTTGGATGGCTACTGGCATAGTCCTTTTACCCTTTGAAAGTATCCACCTATCCAAAACTTCCCAAAAACTTTCTCATTAACCTTCAAAACAACACGCTACGAAAGTATGACAATTTCATAGTGTACTTTCGTAGCATACAAAAATTCCCTTTTCCATCAACTTTTCTAATTCTTTCTTTCTGCATTGTCTTTATCATCCTTACATACCTCTACCATATCATTTTCACCCTTTAGAAACTTCTCAAAATGATTAAAACTGCAAAATAAAGCTACAGTAGTTTTGTAGTGTTTTCCTGTTCTTCAAGCCTAGGAATGCTACAAAACTCTTGAAAACAGTGAAATTTCCATATTTTTGTCTAGCTTAGAAAATGTGTCTTCCAATTGTAAAAACCTTGTTTCTAAGATTCCATTTAAATTTAAAATCATAAACCTTCTCAAACTATAAAACTTGAGGTGTTTCTTCCTCATTGGTGATGAGTTGAGCAATTAGCTCCTCAACTACTATCATTTTTAGGCCTTTCTTCTCTAGCTCCTCATGGATTAGTTCTACCTATTATTGGAGGTCTTTGAATTGGTCTTCAACATGCCATGAACCCCTCTGCATGTTATGGACCTCATCAAACTAATGAGGAACACAATCCATCTCACCTTTCATATTTAAAACGACTTTACAGATTTTACCTGTTTTTTTATGAAAAATAGGTCTTAGGACAGAGCTTATATCTCTGAATTCATGATGTATTTTTTAAAACTGGAGGATTTGGTTTCAATAATAATGTGTTGAAGAGAAACCTCTCTTGGGTTTTTGAAAAACATCTCCATCTTTCCAGAATCTGCATTCTAAAAACATGTATAAAACAGGAAAATTATGCATTCTGAAAATAGGGCTGAAAGACATCTCTGTATCTCCCAATATCTAGCACCATTGAGAAAAGTGAAAGAGGTTATTGTTATTTGATATATTCTTGAAACTAACCTCTCTCGGTTTCTTAAAATGTTCTTTGTTTTCCCAGAAACTACCCTTGAAGTTGACTTCTCAAAGTCAGAAAACAAAGAAATGCTTCATATTCGCTACGAAACTAGCAATAGTTTCGTAGTTTTTTATGCCTATTTTACACTTAATTCACTACGGAAGTAGGAATTCTTAGCTAAAATGACCTTTTTTTGAGTTTTAAGCTTGGGAAATCAAATATGTTAGCAAATGATGACTGATGGAACATGATGTGACCTATATGGAGATGGTTTTGAGATTAAATGAGGGTGGTCTTGAAACTTAGGATAGGTTAAGTATGAAAAAATGAAATTTCCAATGCCAACTTGAAAAAGGTTTAAGGATACCTTACCCTTTTTAAGGAGTGAAATATATGACCATGTCAATTAATGACTCACAAAATTATGAGTGATAACAGTGGCTCCACTTGGGATGGTGTGCCCCAATGGTACACCAAAGAACCTATAGTTCCAGTGCCATCCATCTTCTTGGAAATAAAAACTCTGAAATTTATGAAGACTTTCCCAAGCTCTTATGGCCTTCACCTCGGGCTCAAGCTTGATGATTACTGCTAAAAAACCAAAACTATACATACTGAAAATATGCTCAGCCTACTTTAGCTTATTCACATACACTCCTACCTACCCTAACAACTGTAATCTTCATGTTTGATTCAAACAACATGAAACTTCCAATGAAGCTAATCATTGATCTGATCTGACACTTGAACCTCTTGACTGCACTTGAACTAAAAGTAAACAGGATACTGAAATGACCAAGGTAACATAAAATGAATCTAATCTTCATAATGAAAATATAACTAGAAATCTAGATTGTAGAACTCTTCCATGTAGTCAGCTATAGGATCATAGAAGACATAACCTGTTTTTTGATTCTCAAGAAATTATGCAGTTTTGAACAACTCATATATGCTTTGATCAGCCACACAATATTTTAGTTGTGTGCTATCAAATTGATTTTCAAAAACAGGGCATTCTTCCTCAATCTCAAAAGAGAAAAGTAGTAGCACCCTCTCTTTGTGTTCTGCCATTAAAAACTTTTGAAAAGACTGACCTTGATCATGAAGACTATAACATTGAATTTGATCTTCTAAACTTAAATTTCCTTTTTAATGTTATTAGCAACTTCATCCACAAATTGAATCTTATCTTCTGACTTGCACTCAAATGACTTCATATTAGAAGACAAGGATAAAGAAAAAATTTCATCCACTTCCTTATTAGTGTGATCATTATTTGATGTAGGCTGATGCAAGGAATGACATGAAGAATAAACTTCTTCCTTTACCTAATGATTATAGCAATTATCTTCCAATATTTCCTCTTGTTGTTTGAAATGATTCTCATACTTCTGATGATCAAAGGACTAACAATTTTTCTGCAACTTTTCATCAAACTCAGAGGATGTAACATGATTTTCATAAATAAACTCCTGTTGGGTTTCATTTTCATCCAAGAGAGAGGCTATCCTTTCTTCTTGGTGATGAAAGGGATTGTTATGAAGGGCCTCTAAAATTTCCTCATCCATGAACTCATCATATTCATAAAAATTCTCCAAATATTCAGTAAAAATCACACAATTTTTACAGCATTCTTTGACCAGCAATAAGGAGGGATGACACTCTTCATACATATCATAAAATGCAACACGGAAATCAACAAGAGAATATAATGAACCATTTGGCACGCTTTTGTACCAAGACCATGCTTTTCCTTTGAAAGTGACCATAAACATCTTCATGAGACAATCCTTAGGGAACTAAACCTTAAGTCTGTGTACATGCATATGGAATCTAACCAAATGAAGAGCAGTATGGTATTTATTTTCATCTTTAAATATGGGAAGATCATTTAACCATTCGACCTTTGGCATAGGATTTAGAAAACCATGGATATGAGACCAATTCATAGGGGCATACTTGCCATTTATTCTTTCAATGGAACTAATCTTGCAACTTCATAAAGATACTGATCTTCAAGCAGTGGAGTCAACTTCAAATTAATTATTTGATGTGTGGAGTCACCAGAGCAGAAATACAACCAATATGTACCTAAGTGTTTGCTGCTCTCAGATCTTAGAACTTAAACTTTGTCCTTCTTCCTAGGGAAAATTTACACCTTCGGTCCCCGGCAACGACGCCAAATTTTTTTCACAAAATTGCACCTAATATGCTGCTAATCAGACAATCTCATCTAACTGTTTCAAACCAATCTTGTGACTGAAGCTTAGCCTCTTTAGTCTGAGAGGGCTCTCTCAAAGGGTTAATGATATTGAATAAAAATGTATTGATATGGCTAACTCTACTTAGAAAACAACTTGCTTATGATGAGTGTAGGTTGAAAATAGTATCAGTATGAAAACATTGGGCTTATGGAGTCAACACTTTTAGTGATTCAGTAGTGAGTTCACTTGACATGGAAGTTGAGGTAGGTAAGAGTTTTTAGCAGAAGTACACACACACATGAAGCAAGAAATCACACAGTCAATTCATCTATAAATGACGTCAGAGCATTACATGAATGAATTATTATTATTAAAACTCAATCATAATCTCAAGTTGGTTAAGAAACAAGTCTCTGTATTACTGAAAATAGTCAATTTACATGAAGCTGCAGTTTTGCCAAAAAATCTCCAACCCTTTACAAATTCGAATATATGCCCTTTAATAGACTTGTTACATGATAGATGATCTGCCTCTTGGCTAGATTCATCGAAATATTCCTAATGACACCTTGCATAACAAGAAAACATGTGCTTTAATGATAAAATGACAGCTACACTATGAAACAATATTTTTCCTAATAGGACTAAAACTACTACTTATTACATCAACTACCCTATCTCCTAAAAATAGTTACATATTTGACAACTAATCCTTCACATGTTTGAATAGGTTGCGAATAACTCATCACTCCATGACAACTTAATTAGCCTCCTCCAAATCTGGAACCAAACCCTATTTTTGAGGAAAATTGGTCCTTATCTTCAACAAATGGTTTGGTTGATGAGTTGTCTTCATCTCGTGGTCTTCAAGTCTTGGATGACTATTGGCATAGTCCTTTTGATCAGGAGCTCAAATCTGAGCTTGGGAAAAAGCTCAAAAATGAAAGTGCTCAAATTGATTTGGAACCTAAGCGATGGGATAAGCCTCGGCGATACGATCCCAACACCGCAAACGGCACTGAAAACTGACGCTGTATGAAGAAGTTGTTGCATTTTGAAATCGCCCAATAACCTTCAATTTTAAAAAATAATTTTTTAATTTTATGTGTTGAAAATATTTTTATTTTAATTATAGTTTAATTAATGTTTTTTATATATATAAAAATTTAATATTTTATTTGATTTAAAAAATCATATATTATATTAATATTTATATATATATATATATATATATATATATATATATATATATTAAATATTAAAAACTTTAATTAAATTAATTAAATACCACACATTAGTTGTAAATTCGAACTATGTTAAAACCCAAAAATGAAAGGGTTAATATGTGGCAGCGTAAAAGCGTTAAAACATATGGTTAAAGGATTGAATATGTGGCATCACGTATGGTTGAAAGAGCACGTGTTGCCATACGGAGCGGAAGTTTAGGAGGGGCTTCGGGCTAGCCCCCGCCCATTCCATAAGACCACAAGGCATTGACCAGAACCCAAAGCTTAACACTCCGGTGGTTACGAAAACATTTAATGTTGCAGTTTAGCCACATGACCGGAAGAAAATTTAATGCTACACTAACAGCTCCGCCAATTTTAGCGCCATCCCACCAATTAAGGCGGATTTACACTTTTAGCTCCAGTTAACTAAACTTAACTTGAGTTTTTTAAGGGGGAGACTGGCAGTTAGTAAATATGGCATATCTTTCACATGGGAGATCCTTTTGGAGTGAATTTTTTATTTATTTTGGGTCTCTTCGACATTCTGGACTCAATGGAGCAGGTCTGAAATCTAACAGAGGTCATCTTCAGAGGTTTAAGCATCGAAAAAGATGAAGGAGCCATTAGGGCCTAGAAGGAGAAGGTTGTGTTTTGGACTGTGTTTCTCTGTTTAAGGTAAATTAATAGGCATTATTAGCTAATTCATGCCTTTTGAATCTGTTTATATGGTTTTTAGAGCCTTTTAAGAATTTTAGAAAGCCGAAAAGCTTCATTTAAGTTCTAGAGGCCATTTTCCAAACAGAGTGTGTAGGCGAAACCGGAGCAGCCGGAGGCCGTTTTTGATGAAACAAAACTCTATCTTGACTATTTCAGTCATTATGGAACCAATGGAAGTGGTTTAAGATAATTTTGAGTACTTCTACATCTTGAGAAGTTGATATGAAGTCGTGGGCAGCCCTGGGCAAACCGTGGAGGAGAGCCATTTTTGGGGATGTTGTGCTTAATGTAAGCAATTTATCAGTTGATATTTGATATCTGATAATTATTGGATGCATCAGTAGTGGTTTTAGGAGCAGAAATAGAAATATAAGGGAGTTTGTGCCATTTAGAAGCTCAGAGAAGCTTAGTGCACCAACAGAAGGATGTGTGTCCATGGAAGCCTAAAGCTGTTTGCAGGAATTGGACAGCCATTAAAGGGATTTAAAATGGTATTCTCAGCCCTTTGAATCATTCTTGTATTCATTGTGGTTAATTTTGGAGCTTGTAAAAGAATTTTATTACCTTAATCCCAAAGAGTCTAGTCATGTTGACGAAGCTCAAAGGAGATGTAGCCCAAGAGTTGGGGTGAACTCCTATATTATATTACTGTTGTGTTTTGTTATTCTATGGCTGAATTTTATTGCTGATAAACATGTTAAGTTTTAGCAAAAACACATAAACAGAAGAAAAGACATACACCTCTTCCAAGCAAAAATTCTGCATAATGTCATGTTTGAGTAAGGGCATTTTAATTAAGTCTGAGTGTGTACCTCTATTATTTCTTTAGGCAGAGTCTATAAGTGGGCTAGGTAGCTTCTGGATTCATCCTTTCTTTGAAAGGTGACATATCCGGTAAATGCCCCTACAGTCTATCTCTGTATTAGAAATAAAAAGTTCTCACATTTTCAGATTTAAAATTTGGAGTATTTTCACTCATTTACATAAATGAAAATGGATACCTTGCACCCTTTTCAAGTACAATCCATTTTCAGATCAGAAGGTATCAGAGCAGTTTTTTGCTGTTTATATGCTCTAGGAAAAGTTATATAAACTATAGACAGAGTCTGAAGCAAGCCAGGAAGCCTTCGAACCACTTTTTTTATACAATTGCGTATTAGATAAATGCTACTTCAGTCAATCTCTGGTTTAGTTTATATTTTGAGCATTTGTGAAATCAGCCTTGACTGTTTTATTGTGTGCATGAGTTTGCTTGAGATCATTTTGGGATAGCTGGTGTTAACCCTCTCCAAGAGTTGAAGGCATTTAGTTGAAAGCTTTTCGTTTGTTTGAAAGCTTCGAGGAATTTTCTTTGGAAGTTCCTTTTGGTTGTTTTGACCATTTACATAATGTCAAATTCTGATGCAAGTGAATTTTCCTCCTTCACAAGATTCTTCAATGATGACATGAAGAATGAGTTCTTTAAGGTGAAGGACATGGTGCAGATTCTCCTTGAGGATCAAAGGGAAAGTGTTCAACTTCGTGCACAATTGCTAGCTATGCAGGAAGAGAAAGAAGCCATTCTTCAAAGACTGCATGATATGGAGTTGCAGCTTCTTCAAGCTCAAGAAGCTTTGTCCAAGAAAATACCTCATCTTCAAGATGTAAATCATGAGGTAAATCAGTCTGATTTGTCTTCAGTTTCCTCTATTGAAAAGTGTGTTGGTTCGTTTGAAAGGCATACAAGAGGTATTGGGTCCAAATTTATGTTGAAAATGGGCTATGAAGAAGGCAAAGGTTTGGGCAAGCATGCACAAGGCATTGTTGAGCCTATTTGTGTTGTAGAGCATCCCAAGAATATTGATCTTGGCTATGAGCAACTTCATGGCGAAGCTTTGAGCACATGCATTCAAGAATGTGATGCAAATTTGAAGAGAAAATTTCTCCCAAGTTCTCAATTACATCAATGTCATGATGGCAATCTTCCTTACCATTGTTTTAAGCCATCATTGCAGCAAGAAGATGGTAGACATGCAGCTTATGGTAAGCATGCAAGGTAGCATAAGAGGATTTCTTGTACATATTGTGGTCGTTTTAACCATCATGTTTCGAGATGTTGGATGAGGAAGAAGGCACACAAGAAGCAGATGAAGCAAAGACTACCTTCAAAGAATGTGCATATGATTTTCACTTTTTGCCAAAAGAAGGGACATGTTGTCTCTCATTTTTGGACTTTGCATCCAACTCGTCGTCCCACGCACATGCAGCAAGAGGTCAAAAATATTGGCGAAGGTGGAACCTCATATTCCATTATTGATGTGGAAAGGGAAGTTTCACATGAAGAAAAGTTGCAGCAGCAAAAGTCACCATGGAACTGGCTTGGTGAGAAGTGGATGGACTTCTTGACACAGTAAGACATACTCATTTTGTACATAAGAAAATTTCGGATGTATGCATGTATTTTATGATGTAATATCTTGTTTGTTTTGAGCCACCTTAGATCATTGATCAAGGTAGCGTTGTACAGTTTCATTCTGTAAATTTCTCACCAGAAATTTCTGTGTGGGTTCAAGAAGGTCAGTTGTGGACAAGTGCATTCAGAAAGGGAAATGTCGATTTCTTTTCATTTGTGGTTCCAAGTCACTTGCTTTGTAAGGAAAAAGTGTTTGAAGGGCTGAAGAGAAGAGGATTTTTATTCTCTCATTTGTTGTACTACAGTTCATTTCTTCATTTCAGTAAGATTTTGGGGACCAAAAGCCTCTCATTTGGGAGGTGTGATCAGGAGCTCAAATCTGAGCTTGGGAAAAAGCTCAAAAATGAAAGTGCTCAAATTTATTTGGAACCTGAGAGATGGGATAGGCCTCGGCGATACGATCACAACGCCGCAAACGGCACTGAAAACCGACGTTGTATGAAGAAGTTGTTGCATTTTGAAATCGCCCAATAACCTTCAATTTTGAAAGAGAATTTTTTAATTTTATGTGTTGGAAATATTTTTAATTTAATTATAGTTTAATTAATGTTTTATATATATATATATATATATATATATATATATATATATATATATTTAATATTTTATTTGATTTAAAAAATCATATATTATATTAATATTTTTTTATATATATATTAAATATTAAAAACTTTAATTAAATTAATTAAATACCACACATTAGTTGTAAATTCGAACTATGTTAAAACCCAAAAATGCAAGGGTTAATATGTGGCAACGTAAAAGTGTTAAAACATATGGTTAAAGGTTTGAATACGTGGCATCACGTATGGTTGAAAGAGCACGTGTTGCCATACGGAGCGGAAGTTTAGGAGGGGCTTCGGGCTAGCCCCCGCCCATTCCATAAGACCACAAGGCATTGACCAGAACCCAAAGCTTAACACTCCGGTGGTTACGAAAACATTTAATGTTGCAGTTTAGCCACATGACCGGAAGAAAATTTAATGCTACACTAACAGCTCCACCAATTTTAGCGCCATCCCACCAATTAAGGCGGATTTACACTTTTAGCTCCAGTTAACTAAACTTAACTTGAGTTTTTTAAGGGGGAGACTGGCAGTTAGTAAATATGGCATATCTTTCACATGGGAGATCCTTTTGGAGTGAATTTTTTTCTTTATTTTGGGTCTCTTCGACATTCTGGACTCAATGGAGTAGGTCTGAAATCTAACAGAGGTCATCTTCAGAGGTTTAAGCATCAAAAAAGATGAAGGAGCCATCAGGGCCTAGAAGGAGAAGGTTGTGTTTTGGACCGTGTTTCTCTGTTTAAGGTAAATGAATAGGCATTCTTAGAAAGCCGAAAAGCTTCATTTAAGTTGTAGAGGCCATTTTCCAAACAGAGTGTGTAGGTGAAACCGGAGCAGCTGGAGGCCGTTTTTGATGAAACAAAACTCTATCTTGACTATTTCAGTCATTCTGGAACCAATGGAAGTGGTTTCAGATCATTTTGAGTACTTCTACAGCTCGAGAAGTTGATATGAAGTCGTGGGAAGCCCTGGGCAAACCGTGGAGGAGAACCATTTTTGGGGATGTTGTACTTAATGTAAGCAATTTATCAGTTGATATTTGATGTCCGATCATTATTGGATGTAGCAGTAGTGGTTTCAGGAGCAGAAACAGAAATATGAGGGAGTTTGTGCCATTTAGAAGCTCAGAGAAGCTTAGTGCACCAACAGAAGGATGTCTGTCCATGGAAGCCTAAAGCTGTTTGCAGGAATTGGACAGCCATTAAAGGGATTTAAAATGGTATTCTCAGCCCTTTGAATCATTCTTGTATTCATTGTGGTTAAATTTGGAGCTTGTAAAAGAATTTTATTACCTTAATCCCAAAGAGTCTAGTCATGTTGACGAAGCTCAAAGGAGATGTAGCCCAAGAGTTGGGGTGAACTCCTATATTATATTGTTGTTGTGTTTTGTTATTCTATGGCTGAATTATATTGCTGATATACATGTTAAGTTTCAGCAAAAACACATAAACAGAAGAAAAGACATACACCTCTTCCAAGCAAAAATTCTGCATAATGTCATGTTTGAGTAAGGGCATTTTAATTAAGTCTGAGTGTGTACTTCTATTATTTCTTTAGGCAGAGTCTGTAAGTGGGCCAGGTAGCTTCTGGATTCATCCTTTCTTTGAAAGGTGACATATCCGGTAAATGCCCCTACAGTCTATCTCTGTATTAGAAATAAGAAGTTCTCACATTTTTAGATTTAAAATTTGGAGTATTTGCACTCATTTACATAAATGAAAATGGATACCTTGCACCATTTTCAAGTACAATCCATTTTCAAATCACCTTTGACCCTTTGAAAGTATCCACCTATCCAAAACTGCTCAAAAACCTGCTCATTAACCTTCAAAACAACACGCTACGAAAGTATGACAGTTTCGTAGCGTACTTTCGTAGCATACAAAAATGCCCTTTTCCATCAACTTTTTTTATTCTTTCCTTCTACGTTGTCTTCATCATCCTTACACACCTATACCATATCATTTGAAACCTTTATAAACTTCTCAAAATTATTCAAAATGAAAAAATAAAGCTACAGTAGTTTCGTAGTGTTTTCATGTTCTTCAAGCCTAGGAACACTACGAAACTGCTGAAAACAGTGAAATTTCCAGATATTTGTCTAGCTTAAAAAATATGTCTTCCAACTATAAAAAACTAGTTTCCAAGATGCCATTGACCTTTAAAATCATAAACCATCTCAAACTATGAAACTTGAGGTGTTTCTTCCTCATTGGTGATGAGTTGAGCAATTGGCTCCTCAACTACTGTCATTTTTAGGCCTTTCTTCTCCAGCTCCTCATGGATTAGTTCTAGCTATTATTGGAAGTCTTTGAATTGGTCTTCAACATAACATAAAACCCTCTGCATGTTATGTACCTCATCAAACTAATGAGTAACACAATCCATCTCACCTTTCATATTTAAAACCACTTTGCAGATTTTTCCTGTTTTTTATGAAAAATAGGTCTTAGAACAAAGCTTATATCTATGAATCCATGATGTATTGTTAAAAATTGGGAGAGGTTTTTGTCAATAAGAGTGGTTTGAAGAAAATAATCTCTTGGTTTGTTTAAAACCATCTCCTGTTGTCCATAATCTGCATTCTAAAAACATGTATAAAACAGGAAAATTATACATTCTGAAAATAGGGTTGAAAGACATCCCTGTATCTCCCAATATGTAGCACCTTTGAGCAACGTGAAAGAGATTAATGTGATTTGATATGTTCTTGAAAATAACCTCTCTCATTTTCTTAAAATACTTCTTTTTTTCCCAGAAACCGCCCTTGAAGTTGACTTCTCAAAGTCAGAAAACAGAGAAATGCTTCATATTCGCTATGAAACTAGCAACATTTTCGTAGCGTTTTCTGCCTATTTTACACTGAATTCGCTACAAGATTAGGGATTCTTGGCTAAAATTACCTCTTTCGGAATTTTAAGCTTGGGAAATCAAATATGTTAGCAAATGATGACTGATGGAACATGATGTGACCTATATGGAGATGGTTTTGAGATGAAATGAGGGTGGTCTTGAAACTTAGGATAGGTTAAGTATGAAAAAATGAAATTTCCTATGCGAAATTGAAAAAGGTTTAAGGATACCTTACCATTTTGAAGGAGTGAACTGTATGACCATGTTAACTAATGACTCACAAAATTATGAGTGATAACACCTTCCTTCAAACCTTCCATGTCTACGTTTATATCATTCTTCATGTCTTCCATTTTTTCTTCCATGTCTTCCATGCCATTCTTCAAACCATCCATCATGCCTTTATTCAAAACATCCATATTATCTTCCACGCCCTTCTTCAAACCATCCATATTAGCTTCCATGCCTTTCTTCAAAACCTCTATTTCATTTTTTGTTGCTCTTTGCAAGAGCGAAATTTGTTGCACTTGCTCTTGTAATTTTGATATATCGTTTTGCACTTCTTTCTCTTCATGATTCATAGTAGAGCCTTCTAAGGGCTTAATGGGTGTTGAATTATTTTTAGGGGGGATTTTAGAACCCAATACTGATATCTATGCTTGAATATGCCCTTTCAAACACTTCAAATTTATTTTTCAAACAAGACTTATGCAATTTGAAAAAGAAAATACACACCTTTTTCTTGCTTATGAGGAGCTCGATATTGAAACTGATGTATCTATGTCATGTAGGATATTCAATATCTGAAATTCGGTCGTGTAGTGGCCCTCTGAATCTTATTTCCAATGCCATGACTCAGACCTGATTTGGATCCTTCAAGGCAAAGCTATGCCCAATCTCCCACAATGACCTAATTATGGACTGGTTCAGTAGAGAAAAATTGTACGACATACCACGTGTCACTGCTTCCTCTTTCAGATCTAAATGGATACACGGGAAACTACAGTTTGTGAAATTTTGGCTAATTTCTATAGAATACAGAGGGTTATGAAAATTTTCTGAAGGTCGCCTCTTTTAGATGAAATTCGGGAGCCTGCAAAAACCTTAACTTCTATAGATCATATCTCCGAAAATATAGTGAACGAAGACCTGAAATTTTTACACGAAGTTCCCTAGGCTTTTGGCCTCTCATGGTAAAAAATTCAGCTTCTAAACCTTCATAGAAAAAAGGTATATCGAAAATTCCACGATGACCTGTTTAGAGCAGCGAAACCCTAGAATCCAAAGCTCTGATACCAAATGTTATGAAAACAGCTCCAAAAATATAAGAAAAGATAGATCAACGCCTTATAAATAAGCCACTTCAAGGGGGAAACCTCCTTTACATTACATAAATGAACAATTCTTGGATGATACAAATAAAAAAACCTCATTTCTATATGTAGGAGTCCATGGGGTCACAATATAATCCTGGTCGACCTAACAATAATAATGTAAGGGCACAATAATAACAATATGGGGGTTACAGGGGTACAACAATAACAATAATGGGGCTACACTAACAAAAATAAGGGGCTACACTAGTAATATAGGGACCTAACAGAAGGAACATGATAAAGATGTTCCTTGGGTGTCGTCGAAAACATCGAAGACGAAGAGACAATAGATGATGCCGCACCCGTAACAGACGGTATAGTCTGGGATTCTGTCTCTGCCATGGTTAAATAACCCAAAAAATACTCTAATGAATCTATGGGAACTTGAGATTAAAAAGGATCAATGGAAGCAGAGTAGGTCAAACAAGGAAAAGATTGATATAAATGAAGCCCTGGCCAAAAATGAGACGGAGTCGAAGGGGTTGTCTCTTCCTGAATTTCTTCCTCTATCGAAATCAAACTAGGTGGAAGCACTTCACTGTCAGGCCCAAGATAAATTTCAGGCGATAAACTCTATGGTATAGAGGAATATTGGATGGTTACAATTGGCTGAGGATCAAACAGTTGCACTGGAACAACTTCTTGTTGTTCAACTTCGGGATCAAATACTGGATCGAATTCCAGTTGAACAATCTCAGGTTCAGGATTTATCGTTTCACTAGATTTAATTTCAGTTTCCTCAGGTAACTATGAGATTTCCATCTCGAAAGTAGCAAATAAACTGGGATCAATCGAAGCGACTAGAGGCTCAGTACTCAAAGGATCATATGTCTCTGGTATATCAGATGATGTAGCACCAAGAGTTCCAGAGGTACTAGACTCGATAGGGCGAGCGCACCTTCATCTACTAGGAGTAGATTTAGGTGGTAACAAAGGTTTATCCACTATCCTACACGAACGACAGGGAACGGGTTGATCTTCTTCCACGATTTCTGATTTTTTTTATACAAAAAAAAATAAACAAAAAGAGGGTGATACTAGGAAAAAAATTTACCAAGCAATTGTCAACTATAGTATACTGCCTCAGTAAACCAAGGACTTATTATATGTTTAGGCAATCTCCCCTAATGTTATGTTTGATGTATCATAGGTATAAGGTGGCTGACTCGAATACCTATAGATGGTAAGCAACCTAAAGTTGTCCTCCCAAATATACACAAAGGTACATGGAGGCCCAATCCGTATTAGCATTGTCTAATGCGAAAAAACACAGTGAGAGCATCCCCTTATACTTTTCGTACTAGAACACCGCCCGATATACCCTAAAGTACGTGGACAAGATTCGTTATACTTACATATGTGGAATGAGGTATCACACTCAGAATTTATTGTAGACAAATAATGATAGCTACTAAGTTTAACGACGTCAGAACGCGTCTCCTAACCTAGTCCTCTAAATGTTATCATTAATGTTACAATGCTACCTTAGATAAATTCAGATAAATTTTATGTTGATCTTGATTATCAGTTTTTCTTTCAATTTCATCACGAGATGTATTGAACATTCCTAGAATGCAATTAGAATGATAAGCATTTGTTTCTAATTGATTTTCGACAATGAAAAACTAGCTACTAGGGATAGATCAATAAATTAATTTGCAATCATCAATGAACACATCTAAATACAATTTTTCCCTAAACTATTCCTCAAGTAGCACATACAATCCCTAAATGCAAATGCATGTTTTAATTTTCAGTCTCCTTTAAGTTTATATGACCGAAAAATAAACTAATGCACAAACAATCACTCAAAACTTTCAAGAGAAACGAAGACTGAAACGACAATTCCTCTTTTCGAAAATAATGAATTGATTAAATGTAAAATTTAACTGTGGAAATATTCAACAATGACAAAGAAAACACAAAGAAACATTGATCAAAGAAATCCAAAGTGAGGCAAGAATAGTAAAGGAAAACTTTTCTCTAGAGGCAATCAATCACTCAACACTTCAGCAAGCGAAAACTGACATGAATTGGCAAAAGACAAAACAGATAGATTTTGGTTGGTCACAGGGGCAACACAACCTTGAGTGGGATACAATGCATTGCAGATCACTGACCCTAAGCCAGTAGTTCTATGCAGAGCACTGTGTCAAAACCAACAATGCGTTGATGCCATAGGACTCTCTGAAAAAGAAAGCAATCACACTACTTTTGCTAAGACATATTCAAATGACTGAAAATAAGTAGGTAAATTCAACTACATATTGATGGATAAGGAAAACCACCAGGGATGATTCAGCGATCGCTAGTATGGTCGCCAATGTGTTTCACAGAAATACAAAACTACAGATAAGTATGCTTTCCCTAGGTGGGTGGTTCACTTAAAACAATAGAAAGAAATATATCTGACCTTTTCTTTAAGATGAATATATAAAGGGAGAGAAACCTACTTTTAATGTATTCTCTTTCCCTCTCCTCCCTTCGTCATTTTCGTCACTCTCAATCCGACTTAACTCGCTTGATTGATATCTGCCATGGAAAACAGAAGATAGAAAACAACATAAAGGAAATATGATCTATTCAAGTTACACAAATTGAATCGATTAAAATCATTAATCCACATACAACATCATTGACACATGCATTAGGAAAGGAACAAATGTTTTTATTATGAAGTATAAGGAAGAGTACAACCAGTTGATCGATTCGATGTCACTCATCCATCTTGAGTCCCATCCTCATCACATCCAGCATCAAAAATCCAGCAACATCACAGTACATGCACAATACCTCCAAGAGTTGATATCTCACCAGCATAACTCTACTTACCACAATTTATTTCTCCCTTGCGAACTATGTTCAGTGCTCTATTTATGAGTAAATCAAGGTAGTTATACATAAATGAATCATTGAATGGCTTTCCTAAAAATGGATTAAGAGGTTTCCTTTTTCATTGGAATAGGAGATAAGAGGTTTAATGACTTCAAGGGTTCCAAATTCCAGGCTATTAGATGAGGTGAAGTTTGTAACAGCTTCTAGAAGTCACTAGGGGTTGGGAAGATTCTCGGAATCCAATGAACATTTGGCTCCCAGTCGACCAACACACTCTAAAGTGGGCCTAGATCCTCTACAATGCAACCTTGCATGGGAGTATATGCTCTGCAAATCAGTTACAATTGTCTAGGGGCGCGTTGATGGCTCAATGGGGCACTTCAACTGGCATCTAAGCAGTGAAAATTTCATGAAAGAATACCATCAATGTGATGAATTGTTTAGGGCATGTATCAACCAATTTAAAGTATGATAAACCCTAATGAATACTAATCTTTTTTTTGGGATGGTGCCCAAATCGACCTGTAACAAAGTCATTTGATCACTCACATACCTGAGCTAACATTGGCTCCATCTTTGGATGGAAGCTCCTTCAAGAGGTGTCAAGAATATCGTAGATTATGTAGACTTACCAATGGGCGATGGATTCAAACTAGACTTTGAAAAACTTTGACAAACTAGGAATGATGAAAGAAATTTGGAAATGACTTTGACTCAAAAACTAACTTGACTATACTAACTGAAATTACTTATGGTAGAAAACCAGTAGGATCTTAGGGCCTTCACCTTGGGCTTCAAATCCTAATGATAATTGCCCTCCTACTGAAGATATATATACAATGAGGCGATATGATCCCTCCAATGTAACCAATACAGCAAATGGCTACTTACTTGAATCTTGCTCACACATTCCCGGAGCAGGAAAAAGGAACAAAAGACAAGAAACTCAAAGTGTCCACTGAACATGTGCTCATGATCCATAAATATAAGAAGATTCATCTTCCCAGATGGCTATAACAAATTGACCAAAAGATCATGAAGAACATGAAACATAATATTTTATGGATAACTTAAAATAGGAAAACAAACCTCCTTCCCGAAAAACGATGCCAATAATGTTATCACTCTCATGTATTCTTCCTCACTGGCACTAGATTAGATATCCAATTTGAAAAGCAGTGAATAATCTATTTACCTCCTTCTTAATAGAGGGAAAAAACTTATGACTCATTCTTCTTAGCTTCTGGCAGAAAGGTTTATGATCTGGCTTCAAGGGAATGGTATGCTGAATTATGCCCTTATCATAGACTTTCAAATCAGAATATTCCCAAGAAAATACATCAAAAAATTGAGACATAAACATTGCATATTTACCTTTCATTTATGCACTCAAATATTTTGAAATTTTTACCATCTTTGGCTTTTTCGGAGTGCCAAGATTGAGATCTTCCACTCCCACTTCTGTCAATAACATGGTTGGTTTGCGTGCAACATATTCTTGATCAAAAATATCTTCCAAAGGTACCAAAACTCTTATCTTTCAGTTCAAGCACTTGCATATCTGCTTCATGGATTTCTTGGTCATTTTCATAGCACTGGTTGTTCATTTGAGAATTCACAAATTCCTCTTCTCTCTGCAAAAATTTGCTGATCTATTTATCATATTGAAAAATTACCAATACTGAACATTTTTTGGGAAAACAGGGTGGTGTTTTACATTTATCTCATACTTCTTATTAGGATATAATGGAATTTTGAACATGCTGGCCAAAGTAGCAAGAGAATCAACAATAACATTATTGTCCCTTGGGATCAATGATAAAGTGTACTCAGAGATTGTCTTGAGGATGTCTAGCACTGCATTTCGGTAAGCTCACACCCTTAGATGCTTGGCCTGGTGTTCCCCTTTGACATGCTTTATTACTAAATCGGAGTCACCATATACAGAAATATTCTTTGCACCTAGCTTCTTGATAATTTTCAGACCGACTATTAAAGCCTCATACTTGTTAGGATCTTATAAATTATAGGGAAATCAGGGCTGTTGAATTATATAAATTGGTTTGGCCCGCAGGATGAAAACAATGTTTTATCCTGCAAAGTGGGGTTCATTTTCAAAATCATCCTGAATCAAATTCTTCGTGGAGCATATTTAAAAAAAGTGAGTGATAAAAGTTCCATCTGCACTGCTCCAGAATGACACAAAACATTTCTCATATACTATTCTAGTTTTGTATGGAGGCTTGGATCGAAATTGTCTTCATATTCCGAGCTCGATTGATTCCATTCTCCCTCTTCATCCATTTTTGTTTGACCTTTCATCTCCCTACCGCAGCCTTCATGCCCTTGTTCTCCCTTTTTTCACCCATCCATCATTTTCGTCATTACATGCATAAACAAGCTTAGGATTAAAAAAAATAAGAAATGAACATATAAAAATAAAAATAAATATATCCTAAATTTTACATGTCACATCATGGGGCTAACCCCCCACCACTTTCCACCTCATCCACCCACCAGCACTTTAATCTAACGACCTACATTACATTTCACCCTCCGCCCCCTACCATCCTAGCTTTATCCTCACAGGGGGGTCTGAAATGGGTGGTTTTCAAAAGTGCCCCCACCCCCCCTATGTGTCATTCTCTCATTATTTAGGACCCCCACCCCCCTATTACCACTTACCACTTAAAGGGGGGTCCGAAATACCACTTCCTCTCCTTCAAAACCGTTTTTTATGCGGTTCTACTAGTGCATTTTCGGGAGAAATTCCGGGCAAATGGGAACGAATTTTGAAAAACTGAGAGATTTTTTTATTCAACATGGGATGAAGAAAAAAAATATCTCCCATATTTTGTGTCTTGAGTTGGGTGAATCGAAGCCATGTTTCAGCCCTATTTTTTAAGATTTCCATTTTTCCTGTTTTGGTCATGATTTTGCGACAACTTTTGTGGAGAGATGGAAATGAATATTGAGAATCCAAGAGAGGTTTGTAACCAGAACAGGGCAATGAAAAATAAACTCTATTATATTGTGCATAGGTTTCACCTTTGGGGAGAAACAAATGTCTGAGTGTGCCCCTTTTTTCAGCAAATTCGGCCTAGTTTTCAGCTCTGTAACCGTTTTTCCTATTTTGAGAAGATTGGAGATTTGATCCAGATAAGATTTTCAAGGTACCAAGCCACAAGATGAGCCAGCCCTAGAGTTTAGCACTCAAAGGGATAGTGATAATAGCACAAATGTCAGATTTATAGCTACAAATATATGAAAAACCTGATCGCAGGGTAATAAAAATATCTATCCCGGATGAAGAGCGTTGGGAACAATTGACTAATTTACTAGATTAAAAGAGTAAATATGATACACAAGAGCATATGCCAGTTCATCTGCCAAAACATCAATAAAATGTGGTCCATGTCCTAACTGTCCCACTACATCATAACTTATTTTGCACAGCACATTCCATCGAGGCTATAATTTGGCAACAGTTAGAGTTTTCAATTAAATTTAAGTGTAAAAATACTATGTATATTAGACACTGTATTATTGTAATTTTTTGTATAAATATTGTAGTTTTGGAAGTATCAAAGGGTCGATTGATTAAGATCAAGAATATTTTTTTCTGTTGAAATACTGTAATTTTTTTCAAAGCACTGGAGTATCAATAATAATAAGACCATTCACAGGATTCTTGTGGCTTAAATACTGGTGATGTTTTTCTTCTGTTATTATTCTTCATTGTTTTCTTCCATTGTAATCATCTTAATTCCAATTATAAAGAGGAAAGCGTGATGAATAGGATTTACTTTTGAGTACCTTATTCTAGCTGCATTTACAATCATAATGTTTTCCACTGAAGGCCAAACTAAAGAATTATTAATTTCTCTTTAGTTTTGTTGAATATCTTCATATTTATTTCATAATCCTTTTATAAATTTGAAAGATCCAGTAAATACTCCTAGCTTTCCCTGTGTTTACTCTGTGAAAATTTTATGTAACTATCTAGTTATATTTTGACTCCATTGCCCAATAAACATTAATCAATTGAATACACTCAATTTTCCAAAATCCAAAACAAAATTCAAAACCCAAGTACAAACATAACTAGCCTAAAAAATTATCTAAACAAATTTAAATCTTAAAGAGAGAGCCCTCTCTGAAACTGGCATGGCTAGATCCTAGTTTCCAAAGTTTTTTTGGTGTTGGCCTATGTGATTATTTCTCACAATCTCTAGTAAATTACAGAACGCTAACAATACTCAGCTTCATTGTTTGAACATTCGAAAGCCAGCTTGTAGGAGTACATTAGAACATTGGGAGGAATTTTTAATGAATGATTTATAGGGTTGTGAATCCACACTCCAATAACATCCCCTTATTTTACAAGAGCTCCATCGAATTCCATAGTCCAAAAACTACTTTCCTCATCCAGAAACTACAAATCAAATGGCTAAAATTTGCTTGTTGCTTGAGAGACTTCTGTTGTACCAAAAACATATGTTTCTTTTTCTTCTTTACCGAACCCTAATAAGGAGTGGTTCAGTCCTGTTGTGATCAACAGGTCCTGTACTGTTTAATTTTAACGAGTCCAACATAGGATTAACTCAGTGTTTTTCAGTTTTAGGGAGTCATAAGAAAAACATAAGTAAAATCCGTAGTGTTCTTTTCCATAATTTTAGTCTCTCAAACCCAAAAAAGGATAAAATAATGTAGGTTAGAACTCTATTGACCATGCTTAGTCAACATATACTTTTTTCATAAATAGTCTAATTCAGTCTGTAAAAGGGATAAACTTATACTGAATAAATGACTGTTCATTTACTTTAACGAGTCGAATAGTCAAGTGCTCAACGATATTTTCATGTTTAGAGAGTATGAAAAGGGCTTAAAAGAGGACTCCAAGGTTTTTATTTTTCATATTTTTTATAGAACCTAAAAAAGTGATAATAGTCTAATCATTTTCAAAATGATTCTTTTCAAACATAACCTATTCCCTGCACAAAAACTAAAAAAATTACAATTATCTGCTCTCAAACATGAAAAACATTTTTAATTTTGACTCCTAAAGTGAAAATAAACAAAATAATATTATTTTATTCATTTAAACTATAAAAATAAATCAAAACAAATATTTTTTACCTTATAGTTTTTAGAGTAGAGAAAAAATATTTATTTCCCTAAACCTTCTGGAATAGACATCAGGAGAACCAATCATCCATTTCGAGAACTATGAACTCTAGGTATTCCACATCATCATTATCGAGCTTTTCATCCGTTTAGTTTTTCATTTTAATTTTTTAGGTGAATTTTTAGGGGGAAACAAGGTTTTGAAATCCGCCCTCGGGGGTACGTAGGTTTTCGTGGTGAAACCCGCGCACCCCAATGATTTTTTAGTAGAAAAAATCATCGGGCTGCCATGGTTTTTATTCATAGCTCATGCACAAAAATGCATTGTGTATACATAAAATCCACGAAAGCGCCGTGGTTTTTTCAAAATCATGTTTCTATCCATAAGAAATGGTTTAATTTCTCCCAACTTATTTCTAATGATCCTTATTGATGGTTTTTAGGTTAGCAATCATGTTTGAATGGCGTGAAAGGGAGTATGAGCTTCAAGATAAAGAAGCCATGGATGACCCAAAAAAAATTCACACATTAAAAACTTGTGGATTGTATAAATTCTGGGTGATTCAAGGAATGAAGGCACATGTAGAGCTGATGACCAGGTTAGTCAATGCTTGGGATGTTGGAGAGAAAATCTTCATCATTTGGGACCATAGGATTGTGATCGAGCCAGAGGATATCTAGTTCCTCACTGAATTACCCTGCATAGGGAGAGACATTTAATTTTTTGGGTCACGACCAGGTGGTCTTCCCACTGCATATTATATGGCTCAATATTATAGCAAAGATTTAGAACTAAATGATGGTCACATTGATATTAAAACCATTGTGGGACTAGACCTAAGGATCCTTGAATTTATATTTACCAAGTTGTATGGCAGTGCAGCTCCTCATGTGGATACCAAAGCACAGATGCAAACTGTAGTTGAATGTTTCAGGGGAACAATTTTCAACTTGTGTGAAGGAGTGTTGGTCAACTTGAAAGGCCAAATTATGAGAGCGAATAATGGGAAGTTGAAAAACTTCAGTTATGGAGCCATTCTTGTGTCTTTCGCTTCGGAGAGGATTCCACTCCTTGCACCTCAGCAGTCTCCAATAGATTCGACAGGACCGAGGTAACCACGTATGTTGTGATGGGTGCCATTGATGGCTCTCCATGGTGGCGATGGTGGTCCAGTGGTTCGCTACACCCCTTAGTTCTCTATATGGCTCAGGAGCCAAATATTCATGATTGAAGATTTTCCTTACGTAGGGGTAGATTTCAGGGGTGAGCCTGACACATCACTCCCAATGGGGACACAATAGGATGCATCAGGTAAAACAAATCATTTTGAATTTTTATGTTATCTAATTTTTATTTTATTTTTTATCATCTAATACTAATAAAAATGTTAAAATGCAGATGTTGGCCCATCACGACCAGCAGTGCTTCATCGCTTTGATAAGAAAGATGCATAGCCTATAGTAGGCCCACCACAGACTGATGCAGTAGAGGCTCTTACATAGCTAGAGCACAACCTAGAGAGTTTGAATATTGGCATCCCGAAGATAGCGATAGATGATATACCTCTCAGGCTCCATAGAAATGTGACTAGGGTTCCAGGCCCATTCAAGAGGTATCTACACAGGGTGGCACGTGCCCTTGTCTGCTACCATGATCATCATCATCGATAGCTGATGGTCAATATAGATTGACATTTTGTTTTTTTGTATCGGTATATTTAGATCATAAGGTGTTTGAAACCTATGATCAAATATGATGCAATATTTTTTGACACATGACTATTTTAACCTAATGATATTACCACTTCCGATCTTTGAGTATCTTGTTCAATATGGATAAAATATTGTTTTTCTTTACTTTTAATTATGCATATGTCTATTTAAAACTTGATTAGCTAATGCATTAGCCAATGTGTTTAAATTTCTTGAAATTTGTTGATATTCAATTTAATCTAACTATATTTCCAAGAGATGAACCCTCCAAAACATTCTTAACACGACTAGATTTCTTATAGCATAAACACCATTTAAATGTGAAAGATGGAACAACTTCTATAAGTCACTAAAGGTTTGGAAGATTCTCGGAATCCAATGAACTATTCGCTCCCAGTTGACCAACGCACTCTAAAGGGGGTCTAGATCCTATGCAATGCAACCTTGCATGGGAGTAGATGCTCTGTAAAACAGTTACAACTATCTAGGGGTAGGTTGATGGCTCAATGGGGCGCTTCAAATAGCATCTAAGCAGTGAAAGTTTCATGAAAGAATATCATCAATGTGATGACTTTTTTAGGGCATGTATTAACCAATTTAGAGTATTAAAGACCCTAATGAATATTGATCTTCGTTTTGGGATGATGCCCAAATCGACCTGTAATAGAGTCATTTGATCACTGACATACCTAAGCTAACATTGGCTCCAACTAGGGATGGGAGCTCCTTCAGGAGGAATCAAGAACATCGTAGATCAAGTAGCCTTACCATTGGGCGATGGAGTCAAACCAGACTTTGAAAAAATTTCACAAACTTGGAATGATGAACTAAATCTGGAAATGACTTTGACTCAAAAAATAACTTGACTATACTGACTGAAATTACTTATGGCAACAAACCATCGGGATCTTAGAGCCTTCTCCTTAGTCTTCAAATCCTAATGATAATCACCCTCCTACTGAAGATATATATACAAAGAGTCGATATGATCCATCCAATGTAGCCAATCCAGCAAATGGCTACTTACTTGAATCTTTCTCATGCTTTCCTTGAGTAGGCAAAAGGAACAAAAGATAAGAAACCAAAAATTTCCACTGAACATGTGCTCATGATCCATAAATATAAGAAGATTCATCTTCACAAATGGCTGCAACAAATTGACCAATGGATCATGAAGAACATGAAACATAATATTTTCTAGATGAGTTAAAGCAGGAAAACAAACCTCCTTCCCCGGCAACGGTGCTAAGAATGTTATCACTCTCCTATCCTCGTCCTCACTGGCACTAGATTAGACATCCAATTTGAAAATAATTGAATAATTTATTTACCTCCTTCTTAATAGAGGGCAGAAACTTATGATTCATTCTTCTTAGCTTCTGGTAGAAAGGTTTCTGATCCGGCTTCAAGGGAATGGTATGCTGAATTATGCTCTTATCATTGACTTTCAAATCATAATATTCCCAAGAATATACATCAGAATATTGAGACATAAATGTTGCATGATTACCTTTCATTTTAGCACTCAAAGATTTTGAAATTTTTACCATCTTTAGCTTTTCTAGAGTGCCAAGATTGAGTTCTTCCACTCCCACTTCTGTCGATAACATGGTTGGTTTGCATGCAACATAATCTTGATCAAAATCTCTTCCATTGGTACCAAACCTTTTGCAATGGAGTTATATAGCACTGGTTGTTCATTTGAGAATTCACAAATCCCTCTTCTTTCTGCAATAAGTTTTTGATATGTTTATCATATTGAAAAACTTGCCAATACTGAACATTGTTTGGGATAGCGGGCTGGTGTTTTACATTTATCTCATACCTTGTTATTAGGATACAATGGAATTTTCAACATCCTGGCCAAAGTAGCAAGAGAATCAACAATAACATTGTTGTCCCTTGGGATCAATGATAAAGTGTACTCAGAGAATGTCTTGAGGATGTCTAGCACTGCATTTTGGTAAGCTCGCATCCTTGGATTCTTGGCTTGGCATTCCCCTTTGACTTGCTTTATTACTAAATTGGAGTCACCATATACAAAAATATTCTTTGCACCTAGCTTCTTGAGAATTTTCAGACCGACTATCAAAGCCTCATACTCAGCTTCATTGTTTGAACATTCGATAGCCAGATTATAGGAGGACATTAGAACATTGGGTGGAGTGTTTAATGAATGATTTATAGGGCTTTGAATCCACACTCCAATACCAGCCCCTTCTTTTCCCAAAGCTCCATCGAATTCCATAGTCCACAAACTAGTTTCCTCATCCAGAAACTGCAAATCAGATGGCTGAACTTTACTTGTTGCTTGAGAGACTTCTATTGTACCAAAAACTTATGTTTCTTTCAGCCAATGTGTGGTTCTTATTCTTCTGTACCAAACAGTAAGAAGGAGTGTTTCATTCCTATTGTGATCGACAAGTCCTGTACTGTTTGATTTTAATGAGTCCAACATAGGATTAAATCAGTGTTTTTCAGTTTTAGGGAGTCAGAAGAAAAACATAAGTAAACTGTGTAGTGTTATTTTTCGTAAATTTAGTCTCTCAAACCCAAAAAAGGATAAAATAATGTAGGAGAGAACTATATTTACCATGCTTTGTCAACGTATATTTTTTTCGTAACAGTCTAATTCGGTCCAGGAAAGGGATAAACTTATACTCAATAAACGACTATTCATTTACCTTAACAAGTTCGAATAGTCAAGTGTTGAGCGATCTTTTCATGTTTAGAAAGTCTGAAAAGGGCTTAAAAGAGGACCCCAAGGTTTTTGTTTTTTGTATTTTTCATAGAGCCTGAAAAAGTGATAAAATTATGATCATTGTCAAAATGATTATTTTCAGACATAACCCGTTCCCTGCACAAAAAGTCAAAAAATTACAATTATTTTCTCTCAAACATGAAAAACATTTTAAATTTTGACTCCTAAAGTGAAAATAAAAAATATAATATTATTTTATTCATTTAAAACTACAGAAATAAGTCAAAACAAATGATTTTTACCTTTTAGTTTTCAGAGTAGAGAAAAAATAATTTTTTGCCCTAAACCTTCCAGAGCAGATATCAGGAGAACCAACTAGCGATTTCGAGAACTGTCAGCTCCAGCTATTCCACATCATGATTATCTTGCTTTTCATCTGTTTATTTTTTCATTTTAATTTTCTAGGTGATTTTTTAGGGGGAAACAAGCTTTTGAAATCTGCCCTAAGGGGTGTGCAGGTTTTCGTGGTGAAAACCGCACATCCCGATGATTTTTTAGTAGAAAAAATCATCAGGCCGCCGCGGTTTTTATGCATAGATCATGTACAAAAATGAATAGTGTATACATAAAACCCACGAAAGCACCATGGTTTTTTCAAAATCATGTTTCTATCCATAAAAAATGGTTGAATTTCTCCCAACTGATTCTAATGATCCTTATTGATGGTTTGTAGGTTAGTAATCATGTTGGCATGAAAGGGAGCATGAGCTTCAAGATAAAGAAGCCATGGATGGCCCAGCAAAAACTTCGCACATTAAAAACTTGTGGATTGTATAAATTTTGGGTGATTCAAGGAATGAAGGCACATGTAGAGCAAATGACTTGGTTATTCAATGTTTGGGATGTTTGAGAGCAATGCTTCGTCATTGGGGACCATAGGCTTCTGATCGAGCCAGAGGATATCTAGTTCCTCACTGGATTACCCCACAGAGGGAGAGACCTTTACTTGTTTGGGTCATGACCAGGTGGTCTGCCCACTGCATCTTATATGGCTCAATATTGCAGCAAAGATTCAGAGCTGAAGGATGGTCACATTGATATTAAAACCATTGTGCGACTAGACCTAAGGATCCTTGCATTTAAAGTTACCAGGTTATGTGGCAGTGGAGCTCATACCAAGCACAAATGCAAACTGGAGTTGAATGTTCCGGGGGAACAATTTTCAACTAGTGCAAAGGCATGTTGGTCAACATGAAAGTCAAACTTATGAGAGCGAAGAATGGGAAGTTGAAAAACTTTGGTTATGGATCCATTCTTGTGTCTTTCGCCTTCGAGAGGATTCCACTCCTTGCACCTCAGTAATCTATAATGGATCCGACGGGACCTAAGTAACAACGTATGTTGCGATGGGTGCCATTGATGGCTCTCCATGGTGGCAATGGTGGTCCAATGATTCGCTATACCCCTCAGTTCTTTATATGGCTCAGGAGCCAAATCTTCATGATTGAAGATTTTTCTTACACAAGGGTAGATTTCAGGGGTGACCCTAACACATCACTCCCACTGGGGACATTGTAGGATGCATCAGGTAAAACAAATCATTTTGAATTTTTTATTTTATCTAATTTTTATTTGATTTTCTATCATCCAATATTGATAAAAATGTTAAAATGTAGATGTTGGCCCATCAGGACCAGCAGTAGTTGTGAAACCAGCTCCAAAAATAGAAGAAAAGAGATATCAATACCTTAGAAATAAGCCACTTCGAGGGGGAAACCTCCAATACATTACATGAATGAACAATTCTTGGATGATACAAATGACACAGCCAAGTTTCTATATATAGGATTCCATGGGGCCACAATGTAATCCTAGTGGGGCCATAATGTAACCCTAGCCGACCTAACAATAATAATGTAAGGGCACAATAATAACAATATGGGGGTTACAGGGGTACAATAATAAAAATAAGGGGGGATACACTAACATAATAAGGGACTACACTATTAATATAGGGACTTAACATGCCCCTCTCCTTGAACCAAGTGTTGTCCTCAACGCTTGATTATTTCTTGATGCTTCTATATAGAATTCTTATCCTCCCATGTGGAATCTTCTACAGGAAAGTTCTTCCACTTGCTGCGATACTCTGAATTTGATCATACTTGTCAAGTTTTGTTTTTGTGACTGCTTCAGAACTTCTTTAGATGTGATGTTGATCTTCCTGTTGTTTCATTAGATTCTAGACCAAAGTTAGGTTATCCTTTCAGAGTTGGAGAACTTGTTGATGCTCGATGTGATCTTCCACTAATTTATCATCCATATTAGCTATTATTTTATGCTTCAAACCATCCAACTTAGCCTCCATTTCTTCTTGTAAACCATCTATGTCATCTTCGACTTCTCTTCATAAGATCAAAATTTGTTGCACTTGGTACCATAAATTTGATATCTCATACTGCAATTCTTCCTCTTCATGCGTCATAACATAGATTTTTGAGGGCTTAATGGGTATGGAATTCTTTTTAGGAGGCATTTTAGAACCCAATACTGAAATATATGCTCAATAGGCCCTTGGAATCACTTCAAACTGATTTTTTTTAACACAAGACTTATGCAATTCAGAAAAAAATTAAAAATAAATAAAAAAATAAATAAAAATAAAAAAAATAAAAATAAATAAATAAATAAATAAAAATTAAAGAAAAAAAAAAAATACACTCCTTTTTTCTTGATTTTGAGGAGCTCGATATTGAAACAGAATTATATCTGTGATTTCGGATCTTCAATATCCAAAATTTGGCATTGAGGTAGCCCTCTGAATTCTCTTTTGAATGCCACAGTTCTGACCTGATTTGGATTCCTCAAGGAAAATTTATATCCAATCTCCCACAATGACCTAATTATGGACTAGTTCAGCAGAGGGAAAATGTACGACCTTCCACATGTCACTGTTTCCTCCTTTGGCTCTGAAATTGATAGAAAAGAAACTACATTCTGTGTACTTGTGGCCACATTTTACATAATTCCATTCTGATTCTCATAGAGAGAGTTACGAATCGTTTCCCACGATCACCTCTTTGAGATGAAATTCGGGAGCCTGAAAAGGATCTAACTTCCACAGATCATATCTCTGAACATATTGAAAACCAAGCTATAAAATTTTGCGACGATGTTCCTCAAGATTTCAGCTTTTCCCTCTCAAAATTTCAGCTCCTGAACATTCGTAGAAACAAAGTTATAGGGAAAATTCCAGGATGACCTGTTTAGGTTAAATTTAGGAGCCTGCAAAAAGACCTAACTTTCACAGATCATATCTCCAAAAATATTACGAACCATTTTGCGATGATATTCCTCAGGATTTCGACTTCGTACTCGAAAAATTTCAGCTTTTGAACCTTCGTAGAAAAACGTTATAGCGAAAATTCCAGTATGACCTATTTAGAGCAGTGAAAACCCTAGAATCCAAGTTCTGATACCAAATGTTGTGAAACCAACTCCAAAAATAGAAGAAAAGAGATATCAATGCCTTATAAATAAGCCACTTCAAGGGGGAAACCTCCAATACATTACATGAATGAACAATTCTTGGATGATACAAATGACACAACCTCCTTTCTATATATAGGAGTCCATGGGGCAACAATTTAATCCTAGTGGGGCCATAATGTAACCCTAGCCGACCTAACAATAATAATGTAAGGGCACAATAATAACAATATGGGGGTTACAGGGGTACAACAATAAAAATAAGGGGGGATACACTAACATAATAAGGGAATACACTATTAATATAGGGACTTAACAACAGTGCTTCGTCGCTTTGACAAGCGAGATGCATACCACCACAAAATGATGTGGCAGAGGCTATTACATAGATAGAGAAAATCCTAGAGAGGTTGACTATTAACATCCCAAAGACAGGGATAGATGATATACTTCTCAGGCTCCATAGACATGTGACTAGTGTTCCAGGCCCATTCAGGAGATACCTACGCAAGTTGGCACGTGCCATAGTCTGATACCATGATCATCATCGTGGATAGTTGGTGGTCAATCTAGACTGGCATTTTGTTTTTTTTGTTTCAGTATCTTTAGATCATAAGGTGTTCGAAACCTATGATCACAGATGATGCTATATTTTTTGACACACGACTATTTTAACTTAATGATATTACCACTTTTGATCTCTTAGTATCTTGTTCAATATGGATTAAATATTGTTTTGTTTTACTTTTAATGCTCCAGATGTCTATTTAAAACTTGATTAGCTAATGCATCAGCCAATGTGTTTAAATTTCTTGAAATGTGTTGATATTCATTGTAATCAAACTGTCTTTCCAAGCCCACCACAAAATGATGCGACAAAGGTTCTTACATAGTTAGAGCACAACCTAGAAAGGTTGAATATTAACATCCCAAATACGGGGATAGATTATATACCTCTCAGGATCGATATACATGTGGCTAGGGTTCCAGGCCCATTCAAGAGATATCTACACAAGGTGGCACGTGCCATAGTCTGCTACCATGATCATCATCACGGATAGTTGATGGCCAATCTAGATTGACATTTTGTTTTTTTTTTTTGTATCAGTATCTTTAGATCATAAGGTGTTTGAAACCTATGATCACAGATGATGAAATATTTTTTGACACATGATTATTTTAACCTAATGATATTACCACTTCCAATCTCTGAATATCTTGTTCAATATGGATCAAATATTGCTTTGTTTTACTTTTAATGCTGCATATGTCTATTTAAAACTTGATTAGCTAATGAATCAGCCAATGTGTTTAAAATTCTTGAAATGTGTTAATATTCAATGTAATCAAACTTTCTTTCCAAGAGACAAACCCTCAAAAACATTCTTAACAAATATGGATTTCTGATAGCATAAACACTGTTTAAATGTAATACAAATCTAACCTAACAATCAAACGTCGAATACTAAATGAGATGGCATCAGATAATAGCTTAATTACTCTGCTATATTATGCAATATTTTTTGTTGTTTGATCGAGGCATATCCTATGAATATAGACTAACTCATCAGTAGGCGAATAGATAACCCAAGCAACGAAAGAGATGTTTTGTGTACTACTACAGGCATCGTTAGCAAAATCAATTTAATTCTGAAGGAACGTCGACATCTACAAGCACAACCTAGAGCGTTTGACTATTGACATCCTGAAGACAGGAACATATGATATACCTCTCAGGCTCCAAAGACATGTGACTGGGGTTCCAGTCCCATTCAAGAGATATCTACGCAGGGTGGCATGTGCCATAGTCTGCTACCATGATCATCATCATGGATAGCTGATGGTTAATCTAGATTGACATTTTTTTTTGTATCAGTATCCGTAGATCATATGGTGTTTGAAAACTATGATCACAAATGATGTAATATTTTTTGACACACAACTATTTTAACCTAATGATATTATCACTTTCGATCTCTGAGTATCTTGTTAAATATGGATCAAATATTGTTTTGATTTACTTTTAATGCCAGAGATGGCTATTTAAAACTTTATTAGCTAATGCATCAGAAAATGTGTTTAAATTTCTTAAAATGTGTTGATATTCAATGTAATCAAATTGTCTTTCCAAGAGACGAACCCTCAAAAACATTATTAACAAAGTTGGATTTCTGATAACATAAACACCGTTTAAATGTAATACAATGAGTTGTGAATCTAACCTAACAATCAAACATCGAATACCAAATGTGATGGCATCAGATAATAGCTCAATGACTGCACTATATTCTATAATATTGTTCATTGTTTGACTGAGGCATATCCCATGAATATAGACTAACTCATCGGTGGGCGAATAGATGACCCAAGCATCGTAAGAGATGTTCCATATACTACGAAAATTGTCATCATCAAAACCAATGTAAATTTGAAGGAACGTCGACATCTGCAGTATCAAGAATAATCAATATAAGCAGCGAAAGTAGCGAAAACTCGTCAAGAAAAAATAACTAACCTAATGCACACTTTTCTGATCTAAGGCACACTGTTCTAAAAAGTAACTAATGTACACAGATGATCTTCACACGAAGAATCATGCATAATATATCTTGGATAAATCCCATTTCTAGGTTTATCTAAAGAGACATTGTTATAATCGATTAACTCATAGGCTCCTTTTGCAAACATGCGCTTAACAATATAAGGACCATGCCACATTGGTTCGAATTTACCAGAACCTAGTTTGTCGTGAGCTTGATCGTATACTAGAACTAGGTCACATTATGAATATATGTGAGGGTTAACACTTTGATCGTACTGAACCTTAACACATTTTTTATGAGCTTCGACAGCTAATGTAGCGGTGCGATGAGTCTCATCCAACTATGCTAGAGATAGGAAGTGTTTCTCCTCTTTAGAGGTAGTTGGTAATTATTCAATCGCTAATTTGAGTGATGGGATTTCACATTCAATGGGTAACACAACTTCCAAACCATAAACAAGATGAAAAGGAGTGAACCCTATGGATGTTTTTGTAGAGGTATGGTACTCCCATAATGCCAAAAAAACATGGTATGCCAATTTTTTTTATGATTTGTAACAATCCGTTTAATCATGTGTTGGAAATATTGTCATTGATGGCAAAGGAGCAGAAATGAGTAACAGTAGAATTACCAGTGATAGCAGAGGCGGCAGAGGCAACATAGGCAGCAGAGGTAGTGAGGTCAGTTGAACAGCGAAGGAAGGAGAGGAACTACATTAAAAATTGGCAAAAAAAAAGAATTTCCGTCATTTTTGAGCTATGGGATTACTGAAGCTGACTTTGTATAAAGAATTTCAAGGAGATACTACACATTCTGTTGTGTATACACAGTGAAGTGAGATCTAGAGTTTGAAGTTACATTTGGGGGTTTTATTGTATTTACAAACGATTATAAAACCACAAAAAATGAATAATAGAGGTTAAATCATGCGTGGAATGAATTCCAGAGTGGGTTTGAAGACTGGTTGACATCATTAAAACATAACGATGGAGTAAAGGAGAAGTCATAGTGCAGTGAATAGAAATCGATGGTTTGTTTGAAAAAAGTATACAGAGGAACTATAACGAAAGAAATTGGATGTGGAATTGGGAGTCAACGGAAAAGGAGAATAGAGGACGGTTTCATAAAACAATAGATGGTTTTCACACAGCTTTAGAGTGGTAAGTGGTAAAAGTTGAAATTAACATGATGGCGTTAAGGATTTGACACGTAGCAACACAAAACCAACTATTTCGCGTGAGATTGAAAAATTGAAGGTCATTTATGTTTGTTATGCGATAGTCATTGGATATATCAGAAATTAGATCGACGGTGTAAAAGGTACGTTGAAATAAAGGTGTGGGATCGTAAATATTTATATGGTTTATTTGGGGTTTAAACCATAGTGTTGAGAATCATAAGCAGAGATGATATTATGATAGCGCTTGAGTATTAATCGGAAGTGCCAGCAGCAACGAGGACCGTAGATCTGGACAGATCAATGGTGATGATCGCATTGGCAGAAATCAGATCATAAATCAAAAGCAAGTGCAATGGATGCGATGTGATGCTATCGCATATCACAATCGGCGATGCTTAGGTGATAAGAATTCGTAAGTTATAGAATTTACAATGCGATGGATGAATGCGATCGCATATCGCAATCGGGGAAGGAGAAAAATCACACAAACATAGTGGTCACAGAAAATGTGAAGTGCAATATGATGGCGTGGGGATGACGTGGCAAGTGACGTGGCAGCTGACGTGTACCTAACCCCACAAATCAAAAATAAATCGTGATGACATGGCAGTGACGTGGCGATGACGTGGCAAGGTGACGTGGTACAATGACATGGAGATGACGTGGACTTGGCCGGCATATCGTAAATCGAAATATTGGAGGGGTGAAGATCGTAAGAGAAAAGTTGCAATACGATGGATAGAAGCAATGTGATGTGTCGATGCGAATGGACACGTGGCAACACAACACAATATCACACATCGGCGATGTGAAGTTCATCACATACCGCGAAGTGGCAATGCGATGCGATGCGATGTGAAGTGGTGATGCGAATCAGTGATGCGAATTTTATCGCATATCATAGATCGCAAAGCTCAGAAGAGATAGCACTCATAAACGTCGAAGTGCGATGAAGCGATAACCGTTGGATCACGAAGTAGAGATCTACGATGTAGATTAGAAGTGCTAATTTGGGCATCGATAAATGTGCAAGATTGACGAAAACAAAAATTTACGAAGGTATAAGGTTTCTCTTTGAGAAATAGCATCGGGAGGATGAAAGAGCAACATAGAAACGAAGAAAAATAGAAATAGCCGAAACGTCGAGATACAACCTGGTGGGACCCTTCGCATATCGCATATCTGGATATCAGATGGACGAAGGCACATGGGATAACTGAATCGCCGAAGTGCGATAAAGAGAGCGGACGCGATAAAGATCAAAGTCAAAGCCTAAAGCATTTCAAGTCCAGGAGTATGTGGATTTTACTTTGTAAATCGTTTCGGAGAGCAAAAGGAGGATTATAACATAAAACAAAAAGGAAAGTATGAATGCGGGTAGAAAGGCTCGGGTAAGGACCTGACACAGAGAAAGGGCAAAATCAAATGTTTAGAAGAGTGGTGAAGGTTGAACACTATGGGCACGAGAAAAAGAGGCATGGTTGGGCAAAAGGAGATATGATGGCACTGTTAGAAACGCAATAGAATGGGTCAAGTCGAAAAAAATGAGCTGTTATGTAACAGAGCTAGAATATAACAGCAGAAACTAAAAAGACAGTGACAGCAACAGAAAAGACAAATGTATGGCGAACCAAGAGCTGAAAGGGATGAGTGAAATATATTATTGTATCTGTAAATATAAATGATTTAATTATTTTTATTGTATGTGATGCAAAGGCAAGTCTCCAAAGGCAAAGCAAAAATCCTCTGTAATACTAAAATGTATGCATATTTTTATATTATTATGAATGGGTTGGACAAGAAAATGAGAAGGGGGAAGGCAAAGAGTCATACCTATTCATTTCAAATTCCCTGTGAAATGCAAACTGTTATGAGGTGATCTCTATAAATAATGTTACCATCATATGCATAATAATGGAGATAATGAAGAAAGAGGTTAAAGAGTGTAAGAAGAAGAAGAATCAGAGAGAGGAGTTGTGAAGATCCAGAGATGATATAAAGAAAATTTGAAGGCTGGAAGGACAACAGTAAAGAAGGAGAAAAATAGAGTTGATATCCAGGTAAATCAGCATATGATTTTATTGTATAGTGAGGAAGTTGGTGCTTCCATATCAAGTTGTAGCTTGATAGATGTCCAGTTGTAGATGGTTGATGTATAAGCCTCCTATAGGTTGTAGCTTGCAGAAAATAGATGGGAGTTGGAGCTTCCTTGTAGGTTGTAGCTTGCAGAATTGAGGTAGTAGCCTCCTGTAGGTTGGAGCCTACAGAAAATCAGTGGTGAGAGGGAGTTGGAGCTTGCCTTTGCATCACAACAATAATAAGATGTGGTTTTCTCCCTTATGGGTTTCCACTTATATATTCTATCTATGTGCATGATGATTATATGTTGATATTCTGTATTTAATCTGCTTAATACCTGCTATTCACTTATTAATATTGTTGTTCCATTGTATATTAAGTTGATCATGAAATGAAGATGTAAATAAGTGTAAAATAAAGTTTTACAAGACCATGACTGCATTAAATTGATTCACCCCCCCTCTCATTTTAACCAAGGGTTCAACAATTGGTATCAAAGCGAGGTTCCTTCGGTATCAGTTTAACAACTGGAAGGAGATCCTAGGTCCCCAAGATGGCTAGTCTAGAAGGATGCTCAACAAATAAAGCCCCTTTGTTTACTGGCACAAATTATGCCTTCTGGAAAATAAGAATGAGGATGTACATAATGTCTCTTGGAATAGAAGTCTGGGCTGATGTCGATTTGGGATATGCCCCAAAGGATTCTGACATAGAGAAAGAAGCCAAACAATATTTTATAGCTAATGCCAAAGCCACGAATGCTCTCTTAAGTGGTCTGTGTGAGGCAGAATTTATCAAACTAATGCACAACAAGACTGCTAAAGAAATATGGGATACATTCGAAAGTATCCATGAGGAAGATAAAAAGGTGAAGGCTGCCAAGCTGCAAGTCTATAGAGCTTAGTTTGAAAATATAAAAATGAATGAAGAAGAAGGTGTTGCTAGCTTCTTCTTAAGGGTTGCAGAAATTGTGAATAACATGAAAGCTCTTGGAGAAACCATTAGAGAATGTGTAATTTTTCAAAAGATATTGAGATCTTTACCATCTAGTTTTAACCCCAAGGTTTCTGCCATAGAAGAAACAACTAACTGGGAAACATTGACCATGAACCAATTACTTGGAAACTTAACAGCCTATGAGATGAGACTTCCACAGAGGAAGTCAAATGTGAGGAAGGCGGCCTTTAATACAGAGAAGAGCAAAGAAGAAAAATAAGATACATGCTCCTGCTCTGATGAAGAAGAGGCCAAATTTTTCAAAAGATTGGATAGAGGCTCAGGCAAGTATAAAGTTAAACTTCCATTTAAATGCTTTAACTGTGGAAGAGTTGGGCACTATGCATCTAAGTGTCCTCATAAGAAAACAAAGAATCAGATTCAAGAGACAGATAAAACCAAAACAAATAAATGGCAGAAAGGGAAGAGATTCAATAGAAGATCATTTTATGCTCAGCAAGATAGCAGTTCATCTGAAAACTCAGATGAATCCTCAAATGAAGAAGGAACCTCTAAATTTGTGTTGAGGGCCAAATAAGAATCAGAAAGATTCATTTTAGAAGAGGAGGAAGAATGTGAGGTAGATCTTGAGGGGGAACTAAGAAGTGCCCTGGAGGAAATTGACAGACTTAAACTAAAGTGTAGAAAACAGAAAGATATTCTCCTCAAATATGTAAAATAAGAACCAACTTCAGAAGACCTCAATCAGTTGAAAGTAAAACTTGAAGAAGCTAAGAAGGTGGAAGACACTCTACTAAAGCAAATTGAGGATAAAATTCAAAAGCAAGAGAAATTGGAAGAAGAAGTGGTATTCCTGATAAAGAAACTAGAAAACACCCAAAGGGAATTGTCAATGAACACTCCTCGAATGACAAGCACTGAACAGTTGGACAAGATTCTAAATGCTCAAAGGTCTCCTCTCATAAAGGCTAGGATAGGATATGAAGGAGAAACTAGTAAGTCCAAGGTAGAAGATAACAAGAATGTCATTTTTGTAAAAGCTGTAAAGGATAATGAAACAACTCAAAAAGGAACCACATAAGCAGAATCCATCAAGAACTTGATGTGTGATGAAACAAACAGAAACAAGCAGCAACATCAAGAGACAAAGAATGAGAGGAAGAAGCTAGCAGTTGCAAAAAGATCAATTGTTCCTGAAGACCAATTGAACAAGTTTGAAAGATCTCAAAGGAAATTCTTTCCTCCTATGAGAGATGTCACTTTTTTTGCCTGTCACAAACTGGGACATATTGCTGCATACTGTCAGACAAAAATAATCGATTTCAACAAGAAAAAGATGCAGAAATTGAAAATACTACCTCAAGCAAACAAATGGAGAGGACAACCCTACACCAGGTACAATAATCGTTTCCATGGGTATTGTTTTTGTTATAAGGGGTTCGACCATAAAGCCATGGAGTGAAAAATGTATGGACAAATACTGATGCTTAAAACCCCACGGAGATTTATGAACAATTAAGAGTTCACTCGTACACATAATCCATTTAAAAATATAATCAAATGCTTTGTATGCCATCAAATTGGACACATGTCTTCCAAATGTCCTCTCAAATAATGTGGTCCATATTCTTAAAAAAATTTCCAAACAAATAGTTGCCTGCAGTGGAAAAATAATTTGAATAAGTGTGACCTAGCTCTAATAGCCCAAGATCAGAAAAGCCAATGGTATTTGGACAGTGGATGTTCAAAGCATATGACTAGAGATCGAATCAAGTTTGTAACCTTTGATGAAAATAAATCTGGGAATGTAACATTCGGCAATGATAAAGCAGGTAAAATCAAAGGAAAAGGCTTAGTCAGTTTGAATAATGGAAGAGGAAAAGCTCAAGATGTACCATTTGTGGATGGGCTGAAAGCCAATCTGCTAAGCATCAGTCAAATGTGTGACAAAGGCTGTGAGGTCCTTTTTAGAGCCCAAGATTGTGAGGTAAGATCAAGAACCACAGGAAAGACCTTGATCAAAGGTGTTAGAATAGAAAGTAATGTCTATATAGTGGAAGAAGAGAATGAAGCATGCCACATAAGCAAACTTGATGAATCATGGTTATGGCATAGAAGACTGGGACACCTAAAATTTGACCATATCATCAGTCTGAGCAAGAAGAATGTAGTCACAGATATGCCAACAATAAAGAAGCCTTCAAATACCATATGTAAATCCTACCAACTGGGCAAGAAGACCCGCATATCTTTCAAGACCAAAGAGATACTATCTACAAGTCGGCCTCTTCAGCTTGTACACATGGACCTGTGTGGACCTTCAAGAACTAAAGCACCAAGCGGAGACTCTTATTTCATGCTGATAATAGATGATTTTTCCATAATGAAATGGGTAGCATTTCTCAAATATAAATTTGAAGCACTTGAGAAATTCAAGATATTCAAGGCATTGGCAGAAAATCAAACGGGATGCAAGCTAAAATGCATCAGATCAGACAGAGGAGGTGAATTCACAGACTATGATTTTGCAGACCTATGCAATGAGCATGGGATAAAACAACAATTTACAATTGCAGGTACACCTCAACAGAATGGAGTGGAAGAGAGGCAAAATAGGTTAGTACAATAGATTTCCAGAGCTATGATGCAAGAAATTAACATTCCCCAAACCTACTGGGCAGAAGCAGTACACACAGTTGTTCACATTCTCAACAAAGCTCATCTAAGACCAAATTGTGACAAGACTCCTTACGAATTATGGCATGGTAAACCAACATCAATCAAGCACTTTAGAGTCTTTGGAAGCAAGTGTTACATAAAAAATAATGATGAAAAAATGGGAAAGTTTGATGCAAGAGATGATGAAGGAATATTTTTAGGATATGCATCCAAGAGTAAGGGTTACAGGTGCTACAACAAAAGACTGCACAAAATTGCGGAAATCATTGATGTAATATTTGATGAAGATCTACCAAACAGAACAAAAAGCACAAGCTGTGCCAATCCTCCAGATGATCTTGAAGCTGAGAACCAAGATAATGATTAACATAGCAAGACAACAGAAGATATTTAATTAAACTCAAAAGGTCCCTCAAGACACACTCAAAAGAACCATACAGAAGATAAAAGCATTGGGGACAAGAGTGTGGGAGTGCAGACAAGAATACAACTTGTTGAACAGAAAAAAGAAGTATACCTAGCCATGCTATCTCAAATAGAGCCAAAGAAGTTTGAAGAAGCCAGTAAAGACAAAAACTGGGTAAATTATATGAATGAAGAACTAGACCAAATTGACAAGAACAATACCTGGGAGTTAATTCCAAGACCCACTGGGAAAAATGTCATTCGCACAAAATGGATATTCAAGAATAATATCAATGAAAAAGGGCGGGTAATCAAAAATAAAGCCAGAATTGTATGCAAGGGGTATTCTCAAATTCAAGGACTTGACTATGATGAAACCTTTTCCCCTGTAGCCAAAATGGAAGCAATCAGAATGTTTTTAGCCTTTGCATGCTATCATGATTTCAGGGTATACCAAATGGATGTGAAGTCTGCCTTCCTGAATGGAGACTTAGAGGAAGAAGTCTACATTGAACAACCTGAAGGATTCTCATTAACAGATAAACATGACTATGTGTGTAGATTAAAGAAAGCCTTATATAGTCTGAAACAAGCTCCTCGTGCATTGTATTCAAGGTTGGAAAAATACTTGCAAAAACAAGGGTTCAAGAAAAGAGGAGTAGACAAAAATTTGTACATAAAGGCTAATGAAAATGAACTCTTAATTGTAGTAGTGTATGTAGATGACATCATGTTTGGTAGCAACAAAGATGAGTTAGCAAAAGGATTTTCTCAAGAAATGAAATCAGAGTTTGAGATGTCAATGATTGGAGAGCTCCCCTTCTATTCAGGACTTCAAATTCAACAAAAGAACACAGGAATATTCATTTCGCAAGAAATATACTTAAGAGAAATTTTGAAAAGGTTTAAAATGGAAGATTTCAAACCTGTGTCAACTCCCATGATCACTGGAAGCAAACTATGTACTAATGATGGATCAACAGATGTAGATCAAAAACTTTACAGATCCATGATAGGAAGTCTGCTATACCTAACTGGTTCTAGACCAGACATTATGTTGGCAGTAGGACTTGAGGCAAGATATCAAGCAACACCAAAACAAAATCATTTACTTGCAATAAAGAGAATATTTAGATATCTACAAGGAACTTCACATTATGGCCTATGGTATCCAAAAGGAAAAATATTCACATTGACAGCATACACAGATGCAGATTGGGCAAGCTGTGTGGATGATAGGAAAATCACAAGTGGAGGTGCATTTTATTTGGGAAAAATTCTGGTGGCATGGCTAAGCAAGAAGCAAACTTCTATCTCTCTATCTACAACAAAAGCAGAATACATAGCAGCAGTTGCATGTTGCACACAGGTAATGTGGATGAAACAAACTCTCCAAGACATGAAGGTAAGCATTGATGAACCCATTTCCATCAAATGTGACAATACAAGTGCAATAAGTATATCAAAAAATCATGTACTTCATTCAAAAACAAAGCACATCCCAATAAAGTACCACTTCCTCAGAGAACAAGTAGCATAGAAATTAGTGAAGTTGGAATATGTACCAACTAAGGAACAAGCAACAGACATATTCACGAAACATCTTGCTAAAGAACCATTTGAATATCTAAGAGACAAGCTAGGGGTAGTGTCTGCAGATGTTACTCTCTAACATGATAAGAAATCAGAAATAAAAAAGGGGGGGGGGGGGGGGGTGGTGGTTGCATACAAGAAACATGATCAGTGCAGAAGACAATATCAGACAAGAAAGCATCATTCCAGGGGGAGAGCAATCAATAAATTTTCATCAAAGAGCTAGAGAAATGGTCCAGCAGTGCATGGAACAGGTCCTCAAGATCATAGAATTATGAAAAGATAGAAACCACACTGGGAAAAGTGCAACTCTTTGCCATTGATGTCAAAGGGGGAGGAAAAGCAAGCAAAAGAAGAAAGGGTCTTCTGAAAAGCAACCAGAGGAAGTCCTGGAGGAATCATTGGAGTATTGCCATCAATGCCAAAGAGGGAGACTATTGGAAGTATTGTCATTAAGGGCAAAGGAGCAGAAAGGAGAAACACTAGAATTACCAGTGATAGCAAAGTCGACAGAGGCAGCATAGATAGCAGAGGCAGCAAAGGCAGCAGAGGTAGTGAAGGCAGTTGAACAGTGAAGGCAGCAGAGGAAATACATTAAAAATTGGTAGAAACCAAAGAATTTCCATCATTTTTGAGTTATGGGATTACTGAAGCTGACTTCGTATAAATCATTTCAAGGAGATATTACACATTCTATTGTGTATACACAGTGACGTGAGATATAGAGTTTGAAGTTACATTTGGGGGTTTTATTGTATTTACAAACGATTATAAAACCACAAAAAATGAATAATAGAGGTTAAATCATGCGTGGAATGAATGCCAGAGTGGGTTTGAAGATTGGTTGACATCATTAAAACAGAACGATGGAGTAAAGGAGAAGTCATAATGCAGTGAATAGAAATCGATGGTATGTTTGAACAAAGCATACGAAGGAATTGTAACAAAAGAAATTGGATGTGGAATTGGGAGTCAACGGCAAAGGAGAACAGTGGACGGTTTCAGAAAACAAAGATGGTTTTCACGCAGCTTTAGAGTGGTAAGTGGTAAAAGTTGAAATGAACGTGATAGCGTTAAGGAGTTGACATGTAGCAACACAAAACCAGCTTTTTCACGTGAGATTGAAAAATTGAGGGTCATGTATCTTTGTTATGCGATAGTCATCGGATATATGAGCGATTAGATCGACGGTGTAAAAGGTACGTTGAAATAAAGGTGTGGGCCTGTAAATATTTATATGGTTTATTTGGGGTTTAAACCATAGAGTTGAGAATCATAAGCATAGATGATATTATGATAGTGCTTTAGTATTAATAGGAAGTGCCAACAGCAATGAGGACCGTAGATCTGGATAGATCAACAGTGAGGATCGTATCAGCAAAAATCAGATAATAAATCGGAATCAAGTGCGATGGATGCGATGCGATGCTATCGCATATCGCAATCAGCGATGCTTATGTGATAAGAATTCGTAAGTTATAGAATTTGTGATGCGAAGGATGAATGCGAAGTGATGGATGCGATGTGATGTGATTGCATATCGCAATCGGGGCAGGAGAAAAATCGCACAAACACAGTGGTCACAGAAATGCGAAGTGCGATATGATGACATGGGGATGATGTGGTAAGTGACGTGGCAGCTGACGTGGACCTGACCCCACAAGTTGCAAATAAATCAAGATGACGTGGCAGTGATGTGGTGATGACGTGGCAAGCTGACATGGCACGATGACATGGAGATAACATGGACCTGGCTCGCATATCACAAATCGCAAGATCGCAGGGGTGAGGATCGTAAGAGCAAAGTTGTGATGCGATGTTCCAATGCGAAGGGACACATGGCGGAACAACGCAATATCGCACATCGGTGATGTGAATTTCATGCATACCACGAAGTGGAATGCGATGCGATGCTAAGTGGCGATGCAAAGTTCATTGCATATCACAAATCACCAAGTTCAGAAGAGATAGCACTCATAAACGTCGAAGTGCGATGAAGCGATAACCATTGGATCACGGAGTAGAGATCTACGATGCAGATTAGAAATGCTAATTTGGGCATCGATAAATGTGCAATATTGGCGGAAACGAAAATTTACGAAGGTATAAGGTTTCCCTTTGAGAAATCGCATTGCGAGGATGAAATAGCAACATATAAACGAAGAAAAAGAGAAATAGCCGAAATGCCTAGATACAACCTGGTGGGACCCTTCGCATATCGGGAGATCAGATGGACGAAGGCACATGGGATAACTGAATTGCCGAAGTGTGATAAAGAGATTGGACACGATAAAGATCAAAGCCAAAGCCTAAAGCATTTCAAGTCTGGGAGTATGTGGATTTTCCTTTGTAAATCGTTTCGGAGAGCAAAAGGAGGATTATAATGTAGAACAAAAAGGAAAGAATGAACGCAAGTAGAAAGGCTCAGGTAAGGACCTGACACAGATAAAAGGGCAGAATCGAATGTTTATAAGAGTGGTGAAGGTTGAACGCTATGGGCACGATAAAAAGAGGCATGGTCAGGCAAAAGGATATATGATGGCACTGTTAGAAACGCAATAGAATGGGTCAAGTCAGACAAAATGAGCAGATATGTAGCAAAGCTAGAATATAATAGCAGAAACTAAAAATACGGTGACATCAGCAGAAAAGACACATGTATGGTGAACCAAGAGGTGAAAGGGCTAAGTGAAATATATTATTGTATGTGTAAATATAAATGATTTAATTATTATTATTGTATGTGATGCAAAGGCAAGTCTCCAAAGGCAAAGTAAAACTCCTCTGTAATACTAAATTGTATACATACTGTTATATTATTCTGAATGGACTGGACAAGAAAATGAGAAGGGGGAAGGCAAAGAGTCATACCTGTTCATTTCGAATTCCCTGTGGAATGAAAATAGTTATGAGGTGATCTCTATAAATAATGTTAACAACATATGCATAAGAATGGAGATAATGAAGAAAGAGTTTAGAGAGTGTAAGAAGAAGAAGGAGCAGAGAGAGGAGTTGTGAAGATCCAAAGATGATATAAAGAAAATTTGAAGGTTGGAAGGACAACAGTAAAGAAGGAGAAAAACATAGTTGATATCCAGGTAAATCAACATATGATTTTATTGTACAGTGAGTAATTTGGTGCTTTTATATCAAGTTGTAGCTTGAAATATGTCCATTTGTAGTTGGTTGAGGTAGAAGCCTCCTGTAGGTTGTAGCCTGCAGAAAATAGATGGGAGTTGGAGCTTCCTTGCAAGTTGTAGCTTGCATAATTGAGGTAGTAGCCTCCTGTAGGTTGGATCCTACGGAAAATCAGTGGTGAGAGGGAGTTGGAGCTTGCCTTTTCATCGCAAAAATAATAAGATGTGGTTTTCTCCCTTATGGGTTTCCACTTATATCTGCTGTCTATGTGCATGATGATTATATGTTGATATTCTGTATTTAATCTGCTTAATATCTGTTGTTCACTTATTAATATTGTTATTCCATTGTATATTAAGTTGATCATGAAATGAAGATGTAAATAAGAGTAAAAGAAAGTTTAACAAGACCATGACTTCATTAAACTGATTCACCCCCCCTCTCAGTTTAACCAAGGGTTCAACATCATGTTGGTTAAAACCTTGTAACGGCCTCAACTTGACCATTAGCTTCTGGGTAATATGGTGTAGAATTATCACGGCGTAGGCCAAGTTGAACGGAAAGTTTGGTCATCATAATGTTTCAAAAATGACTCCCATGGTCCATAACAATATCTTGAGGGACACCGAACCGAGAAATCACGTGATTGAATATGAAAATTGCTATAGTTTTTCCATTAGTCGGGAATGTAGGCATCGCCTCGGCCCATTTGGTAAAGTAATATATGGCGAGAATAATATCCCAATTCCCCCCGGATGAGTGAGGGTTACATGTGATCAAATCGATGCCACATTTGGCGAAAGGACTGACAACAATGATTGGGTGAAGAGGAGCTGGAGGTGCACACATCTTTCAATAAAAAATCTAGCAATTGTGGCATTTTCTAACTACGAAAATACAGTATTTGAATAGTGACGACCAATAATAGCCAACGAGCAATATATTTTGGGTTGTTGAAAACCCAGACATATGACCACCATACACTCCAGAGTGGCATTCATTCAAAACCCTTTTGACTTCTTCATGAGTTATACAATGTCGAAAAACAGAATCGACACCATGACGATAAAGAGTGTCGCCAACAATATTGTATTGTTGATATTGGTATAGAATTATCCATTAATATGATCATGAAAGATCTGGCCGAAAGGTTTGGGTTTGGAGAGATATAATGATATCCCCATACCAGGGATCTAATGTATTGATTAGAAATAGAGATTCATCAACAAGATGGTTTTCTACCACCATTTCAGATTTAGTATTGGGAAAATCACACATAACTTCAATCAACACCAGTGATTTCTTAGACTTAGAATTCTCGAACTCCAAATAAAACACTTGCAGGATAATGATACATTTAGAGTATTTTCCCCCGAACAATTTTTTCGTCAAAACATACATCATCGGGTTGCAATTAGATATCACTATGGTTTTGTGTAACAATATTTAATGATGGAATCGTTGGACAGCTTGAATAGTTTTCAAGGCCAATTTCTCCACATGTGAATACTTGATTTCTGTCGGGCTGAGATTTTGACTTAGGTAATAAATCACATGTTCATTGTTATAATCATCCTCTTGAAATAAAACCATTCCAACTGTGGAATCAGACGCCACTAAATATAAAAAGTAATCTCTGTGATAATTAGGCGAATGCAACAACGATGCATGGGTCAATGCATGTTTAAGTACATCAAAAGGTTTATAGGCAATATTGTCCCATATGAATGGAACATCCTGTTTTAACAACCGAGTGAAACCTTTAGTTAACTCTGCATAGTTCGGGATAAAATGACGCAGAAATTTTTCTTTCCCCTGCAAAATTTGGATTTGGCAAAGAGTGGAAGGAGGAGGAATATTAACAATATCTTCAACCTTTTATGGGTCCACATGAATGCCTTCTTTTGAAACAATGAATCCAAGTAAACGTCTTGATTGTACACAAAATACACATTTGTGCGGATTCAAACGAATTTTGTAATGCCTACATCTCATAAAGATGGCACGTAAATGTGTAGGATGATCTTTTCTGCGTAAAGAATGAGTAGGTAAGTCATCCAAGTAGGGTTGTACAATATGTTTGATATCGTGAAATTCATAAGACATAGCTCGTTGATAAGTTTTGCGAGCATTTTTTAGTCCAAATGGTAATTTACAGTATGAAAATGTTCCCCATGGACATATATATGATGTTTTAGGCTAATAAGCAGGCAGTATCTTGATTTGATTGTAGCTAGAAAATCCATCCATAAACGAGAATATTTTGTTTCCAGTACAATTATGAAGAATTTTATTGATGTAAGGGGTATGATAATTCTCTTTAGGACAAGCCTTGTTAATATCCTGATAATTGACACATACTTTGATAGTCCCTTGTTTCTTGGTTACGGGAATTGTGTTAGATACCCAATCCGTCAAAGGAATAGGATAAATAAATCATGCACACAGTAATTTCTCAACTTCAGCTTTAATTGCAGCAGCTTTCTGTGAATTTATTGGATGTAATATATGTCTAATAGGCTTAACATCCAGGTATGTCTTAATTTCATGAATAACAATCTTAGGATCAATACATGGAATTTCTTCATAAGACCAGGAAAAAATGTCTCAGAATTCCTGAAATAGGGCTTTGTATATTTTGATCTCTTCAATCGAGAAATAAGAACCTATATGAATGTTTTCAGCTACCCTAGGTTTAATTGATATGTCAATAAGAATTGTGGGGGAAATATTTCCCAATTTTTTTCAGAATCTGAATGAAGAATAGGCATAGGATTTTGAGGTTCCTTAACATAGTCAATTGAAAATATGGATAAAAAATCATTCTCAATTCTATCAAGGTCAGGTAAAAAATAATATCGATGATGAATATCATCCCATCGTAATTCATCTGATGACAATATTTCTCGGATATTTTCATCAGTTGAAAACACTTATTGAAAAGGATCTGGAATTGATGTCATGGCTGAGCTTGATAAAGAAGAAGACTCTTCACTAACCACATTCATTTGATCAGTATAAGTTTATGGACTATCAGAACATGATTTTACCGCTACATATGCCGATTTAAAAGGACTTAAAGACATCTCGCCACCATAGGAGTCCAATTCTGATTCTAAAGGTGCATTCCATGTGTCATCAAATGGAATTGTGGTTGATGTAATCATATTGATATTTGTGATATTTCGTGGTACGTTAGGAGAAGGTATAGTGAAATTTACCATGAGAGTGAAGTTTTAACTATTCCTACCCCAACATATTCATAATGGGTAACCATTTTTCCAAAATGCTGGACACTATATGTAGAAGTAGGGTCTGAAACAATGTAAGACAACTGGTCGATTTTAACAATATTTCCTTTATGAGGAAACATGATCATACGAAATAATGATGAAACGACAGTGGTCATAGCATAATACCAACTTCAACCCAGAAGAGGGTTGTAATCAAGAGGGTTATCAACAACTTCCACCTCGAGTGGTACCATTTTTTCTTCTACCTATATAGGCAAATCCTAGAGTATTCTGAATGGGTGAAAACCTCTTCCATCAAAGAAATTAATAATGGTTGGTGACTGGTTTACTGTCAGAGAACCAAGAGTTTTCCAACAAGCTAAGGATATAATGAACGTATATTCTCCCTCATCAATTACTGTGTGAAAAAGTCACCTTGATTTGACTAATACCGGAATTTGAAAAGCCATTTGATGTGGGAGTCTAGGTATAAAGTTCTCGAGATCAAAGACAATGAGATTCGAGTCTTGAGGATCAATCACTCCCATATATTATAATAGTGATTTCCTCTGAGTTGGACAAGATTGCAGCAATTCGAGGACCAACATTGCTAAGGGGATATGGCCAAATCTTCAACAATATTGTAATTATGAGCGGCTCTCGCATGTGGGTTGAAAGCTGATTTTCGAAGTACACATTTGGCAGGCGGTTTAATCACTAAATCGGGATTAGTTTTCTCTATTTTCAATGGTTCAGACACCGAAGGAGTTGATAGAGGTGGTTGACTGGATGATTTATTTTATTTTCTAGTTACAGGACTCTTAGATCCATAGTCTTGAGATCACATCGCAACCATGACCTGTGACATCATCAGGATATCCATTGATGAATTGGAAGAAGATCCTAAAATTTTGTTGTCTTGTTATGGAAAATAATTTTTCAGGACAATAGGCATGGGTGAACCTTTGAAAAATTTGGATACCTCGGCCCAATGTGGCCACTCTTTGGTGTATTGATCCTCATCACATATAAGACAAGCATAACAAGGTTTCTGTTTTTTGTCTAATGGTTCAGTTTTTTCATCTTTCTCTTTGGGAGAAGTGTGTTGTTAATTTTTACCATTCCCCTTCTTCTTATTGCCAAATGATTTAGCTTCGGTTGTAGATGAGTCTATGGCGTGAATCTCGGCAGAAATTTCTAGGGAAGGATCTCCTTTAGGTGAATCTGGTAGAGTTATGATTGGAGAAGTAGATTTAGATGATTTCTTATTATTCTTTGTCATATTAACTATACCAATTACACCATATGCGGCATGAGAACCACAAGGAGTTTCAGTGAGTTGACCTGGGTGTGGTAAATCAGGATTTTTTTCATACAAAGTACCTGACTATGTATAAAAAAGGTCTAGATACTATGCCTGAGCTATGACCTGCTCTTCTGTGACAATTCCTCCTTTAGCTACATCTTCATTAATCTTAGGAAGCAATGATTTGATGAACCATTTGGCTAGAATTTAATTTGGAATGAAAAATTTGACTAAACATCATCTACGCTGCCATTTATGTATGTGATATGAAATGTATGTATACGTACTCTATTTTAATGAAGTCAAAAGTTCATTGCCATTATCATAATGGATTGGCAACTGAAAATGAGTTAGGAAGGCTATTTCTAAAGCATTGAAATTGTTGAAAGAGCCTTGTGGTATCGCAATGTACCACTTTGCGGCTAAGTCAATCAAAGTTCTTTGAAAAAGTCTCAAATGAATCAAATCATCGACTAAGGAATTGGATGCATACCACACATGATAATTCATCCCATGATTCAAGGGGTCTTCTCCTGATTTTCCTTCAAACTTTGGAATATCACTGGGCTACTTAGTAGGCATTTCCGTCAAAAATAGAAGATAGTAAATTGAATCATTTGTTATCCAAGACAAGTCTGTTAAATCTAAAGTTCCAATGAATGCTAACCCCTGGTGTCTTATTGTGAAAACTGATAACCTTGAGGAGAAATACCAGTACCCGGAGGATGATATCCAGGAAAACCTGGGATAGCTTTGAGCAGTTGGGATTGGTATACCTCTAGGATATCTAGGGTTAGCCATACTGAACTGAGGCTGAGTTGGGATTTTATATGTATAACCAAGGTATGGTTGGCTCTATTAAACTAGATTTTGTTCCATTTGACCATATTGAATTTTCCCTTGAAATGGTTGAATTTGAAAAAATTAACCTTGAAAGGTTTGACCCGTAAAAGGTAGACTTGTTTGAACCGTAGTTGCAGCAGGTTATCTTACAGAGGTTTAAGGAATAGACTGAATTTTAGGTCCATTTTGAAGAGTAGTAATTTGAGGAATTTCTTGTGTAACAATTGGTGTTGTCGTTTGAAGGGTTGTAACAATAGGGTTTTGAGAAACTCTAGGGATAGGTGTACTTGGTTGTTGAACAGAAATTTGCGCAACATATTGGATAGGAGTTCTTGGAGTACTCAGAATAGCTTTCTGACTACTTGGCACAAATACCTATGGGGAAATTTGAAGTGCACCTTGAATAGGTTGTTGGACTTGGGTAAAACCAAATTGTCCAGACAACTAAGTAGGTTGTTTATAAGGTACTTGTAATGTAGGTTGCAAAGAATGTTGATTTAAAAAAGGATTCCACACAGTATTTATTCCTAGGTAAGGAGCTCCCATCGAATTTTGTGATGCATAAGGTTGACCATAACTAGTTTGAGGCATTGGAACATAAGTTTGATAATTACCGGGAATATTTTTTCCTACAACCAGGGATAGGTTCCAGCAAAAGGTTTCCCTCCTTGAAAGGATGGCTGCTCCTGATAAGTTTTTTGAGGTTTTTTCCCTTGGAAAAGTTGTTGCCCTTAGAAGGGTTGCTAACCCCCCAGGCTCCATATAGCCACCTTGAGAGCTATCTTAAGGAATATTCCTGGAAAATATGTAGACCTGTTCCATTGTCAAAGGTTTGGTAGTAGATTCATACAGACTAGTTGACTTGGTAGAAGTTTTGAAGGATGGAGATGCTCCTGAGAAAGTACCAGAGAGAAATTAGTACCCAGCAGGAAAAGATGGACCGCCATACAAAAATGTTTTTGGTGATGACGAAAACATAGATGAATTAGTAGACATGCTTTGTGAAGCCATGTAACTAACTCTGAGTATAGAGTAAAAAGGTATGTGTCATGGTGACTGATTGTAACCGGAGTTGTGTAGAAAGTCAGTAAATTGATGATACCGAGGATTCGGTCTAAAAGGAATGAAAGGGTAAATTTTTTCACTATACCTTAGATCTAAATATTCTTGATGCGAAGAAATTGTGATCTCTTATTCCACGTCATATATCTCTTCAATGCTAATTAGGCAGGGAGGAATATTATGAGTAATAAGAAGTTTCAATCGAGCTGAACAAGGAAAACCAGGAGTCGGGGCTATGAGATCTGAAGGTGACTCAGAATAAGTAGATTCATATTCAGGGTCAGATATTTCAAGTTTAGTGAAGTGTGTATCTGGCAATACACCGTTAACAGATTCAACTATAATTACTTCAGAAATTTCTGGTTGTTCTTGATCTTTTTCAATTATCTGAGGTTGATTAACTTCGAAATCAGGATGTATTACAATGGATGTTTCTCCCTGTTTAGTAGACCCAGTTATTGATTGTTGAAATCTTCCAGATTTAATTTTTCCCAATTGACTGGGTGTATATTTAGGGGGTTTCCCCTGCATTCTACGTGAATGCCTTAGTAGTTCAGCCACATTTAATCTTTTTAACACACAAAATCAAAAAAATTCAAAAGAATACACCTAAGGTCACTAAAAACAAAGCAAATGAACACATGCCTACAAAATATAAGAGACAAACCACACAAAAATAGTATGCTTCCACGATCAAAACACTAGTTGGTGATGAAATCCACGTCGCATAAATTAATGTGGAAAACTGGTGGTTGGAACAGTTACCCTGACAACCTACTTAATGAAACAGTCTGGTGCAAGTAACTTCACTATGCCATCTCGAAGTGAAGGGTACCCTTTGGAAATTCAAAGTGATTCTAGTCAACGTCTACTCCAGGTATAATGGGACCTTCCCTCCACCGCCACCTTGGGAAAAATCCTAAATATTATGGCCACTAAGGTCATCAACTGATACAATTGCACCTAGGGAAACAGTTTATGATCCAATATACACATAAGGGTAGAGTATCGAGCTCAATACACTTGAAAGCTCCTCGACATGGTAAATCTGAGGTTTCCTAACAAGTGACCGCAAGCACCTCGACAATGGTTAATCTGAGGTTTACTGTTTGTATTACGTGCACATATTCTATCTTCACCAATGAAGTGGGTCTAATTACCTCACTGGGTCCGACATGAGCTCGTGCTTGACTCTTTTAAGAAGATCTTCCTAGAGTACAAATGCAACAGTTGGATTTCCCTATCGCAAGATGTTACGTACTTTTTAAAACTTCTTTGGAACGTTAATTACAACCTATTCCAAAGCACTAGCCTAAGCTAAATTGGTGGAATGAGCCCTAGAAAATGTAAAAAATATCTAGATTGATTTTATTAAGCGTTGTATTTATTTGGTTGTTATTTACACAAGGGGGAATGGAGATGAAACTTGATTATATTGTAACTTGACTCAAAATACCCTAAATGCATCAATATGAAAATGCAACTCTTTTATTTAGATGAATTCTATTTAAGAGAAAGTTGAAGGAATTTGGAATTCAAAAAGTACAAGCTTCCTAAAACTTCAAATAAAATTCCTTTTCATCAAGAAAACAATTTCATTAAGAAGACAATTTCCAAACATGACCAATGTCTCTTTTGTGAAGAAAATTTCTTTGATTACAAAGCCAAAAGCTACAATTTTTATGAACGAACAAATCTCAAAAGAAAGCAGCTTCTAAAAACCCTAGAAAGTGTTATCACTTGGATTGAACCTCAGGCTAAAGAAGGAAATTTCGAGGTAACCTCAAACCATGCTTAGCCAAGTAGTTAGCCCTACTAGGCAAGGAGAGGGTTATCTCTGTATATATCATATCCAAGATGACTAAGGAAATAAGATATCAGGCTAGGTATATTAGCTCAGGGTTTTGATTTTGATTGTATGGGGTTGTGTTGGATCAGAAGGAGAAAAACAGTTAGGGCAAGGGAAATTAGATCAAAATTTGCAGGGTGTTCTATGGGGAAAGGTAGGTATAATTTTTAGCACTTTAGGGTTTCTATGGTGGGATGATCAAGACAGGTGAGGGGCTAGAAAGAGCATGGTGCAATCATGGGTTCTTTCTAAACTCAAGAAATTTAACATACTGTGGATGTCTACCCAAAACAAAGCATCTGAGAATGGATTATGCATATCTAACTTGCATACATTCACTTAGAAGTTATGAAATTATAAATGAAATTAAAAAAACATTCTAACAACTGAGAAAAAAAGAAGAAACAAAACTAAACACCATACCACATGGATCCGATAAAAATAGCTGCAAATTTGATTAATTTCCTGCTCATAAATGATACAAAAGTGTGTTTCTTCAAAAGCTAAACATCCAACTGAGTCCAAACCTTACAAATGAGAAAGAAAAAGAAGATATAGACCTCAAAAACACTCTTCCTAGCCTCAGGGAGTCGAATCCATGAGATGAGAATCAGTTACACCAAATGCTAAACAAGAAACTAAATACTAGGAAGACCCAACATTTGCCTCTAAAAGAGAGGAAACTGATTCATTTGACCTCTAGAGGACTCACCTAATGTATCTACCTTAGATAAAAGTAAAAACATGACATTTAAATTCATCGTGACCATTTAAATTAGTAATTTCTTCATTTTCCAAAGTAAAATTAAAACTGGAGTGAAACTCAAATTTTACTGAAGACTGTGAAAAATGCATTTTCCTTGTCAAACGCGCAGCGTCGAGGTAGAAAAAATGGCCTCTAGTCAATTCTAGTTTTGCGTGCCTTCCTGGTGTCCAAATAAGCTCCATTATAGCTAATTGGAAAGCTCTCAGAGTCTAGTTTCCAAATATTCCTCCAGTTTCTAAAATGGTGCTCATTTTCTCTATCAAACACCCAATCTCCCAAGACTGGTAAACACGCATCGACCAGGTCAAAAAGGAGGCAGAAACATGAATATTTGGTATTTTTTTGCATTTTTGAGGGACCATTTCTCCTCCAAATATTCTAAAACTTACTAGGGTTGATTTCCTCATCATTATTAACATGATGGTGGTGTCTATTTGTCATTTGGAGGCCCCAAAAAAGAGCGCAGCGTCCAGGTCGTTGCGCCCTTGGCAGAATTTCTGCATGCAAAAGACTCAAAATACCAGAAATGAACTGAAGTGCCAAGTGTGCCAAAATTTTATCAAAATAGTGAGTATACTTGTTTATCAAGTGCTTGAGGCATGAAGAGACACCTCATCAAGTATATCTAACCTCTCTTTCTCCCCTTGCTTAGTCAAACTTTCAATCTTAGCATTGGCTCCTTTGAGCTTGGCCAATGCAATTCTCTCTTTCCGTGCATGAATCTTGAATCTTGTTCTCAACAAGTCATTGTCCTTGTTTTCCTTCTCTAGTAACCTCTCTAAATGTGTATTGGCTATATCAAGCCATGATTCCTTGTCCTTGCTAATCTCTAAGGCAAGCAACTCACTTGGTGTGAGTTTCTTTGCCAACTCAACTTCTCTCTGTCTTTCCCGAGCCAAAGCTCTCTTCAACCCTATAGTATTTTGTTTCTGTCTTGGAGGCTAATCCTTCTCATCATACATTTCACTAAATCTTTCCAAGGTCTCCTCCAGCAATTCTTTATCCTTTTCTACCTCTCTTTGTGCTTTGATGGTCTTTACCTCATTGATGATTTGCTTAGTTTTCAGCTGTTGATTTTCTTGCTCAAGAAATTCAATCACATATTTTTCTCTCTCAAGATTAGCTTGAAGTTCACTAATATTTGATTCTTTGCCTTTGATTGATGCATAGGTGATTTTTCCCTAATCTTCCTCGTCTAGTTCAATCAGCTGAAATTCATGTTCTGTTTCATGTTTGTCCTCCTATTCATCAATGATTGGCTCTTTAGCCTTTTCCTTGGTGTGAGCTACTTTGCCAACTCATCTTCTCTCTATCTTTCCCAAGACAAATCTCTCTTTAGCCCTATAGTCTTTGGTTTCTGTCTTGGAGGTTTATCCTCCTCACCATATATTTCACCAAATCTTTCCAAGGTCTCCTCCAGTAAGGCCTTAGCATTTTTTTCCTCTCTTTGTGCTTTGATGGTCTTTACCTCATTGATGCTTTGCTTAATTTTCAGCTATTTATTTTCTTTCTCAAGAAAGTCAATATTTTTCTCTCTCAAGATTAGCTTGAAGTTCACTAATCTTTGCTTCGTTGCCTTTGATTGCTGCACTAGTGATTTTTCCCTCATCTTCTTCATCTAGGTCAATCAGCTAAAATTCATGCTCTGTTTCATGTGTGTCCTCCTATTCATCAATGAATGGCTCTTTAGCCTTTTCCTTGCCTTTGTCCACCTGTTTTGTTGATGAAGAAGGCATGGCCCCTTTCACTCCAAGTGAATCAAACACATGCTTGTAGCCTCTCTGATAAGTCTTGGGAAATGGCTCAACATCAGTAAAATTAGCCCAAGTTGCCTCAATATCCTCCTCCTTCTTGATGACTCAGAATCATGATGAAGGGTTATAGAAAGGTGAAGAAGAAGGATCAACATGAGGTGAATGAAACAGACTTGGTGATGATGTATGAGTAGCAGGCTAAGATGGATGAGTGGATATGGGAGGATGAGATGATGAGGGGATATTTTGATCATGCTAACTAGGTGGGGTCGTAAAAATTTAATTTTCTATGAATGTGTCCCATGGAATGTTCTTTTGTTCAAGATGATGCATGAATATAATTTTGATTAGGGAGTGGTGAATTAGACTCTTCATTTGATGATTATAATCCCTCTTTTGTGTAATGTATGCCATATTGTCAATACTACGGGAGAGGAAATAGGGTATGTGAAGCATTCTGACTCTAGTGAAATGCATAAGAAGCCAAATATGATATGAATAGAGTTGATAAAACCTCCCCTCACGGGTGAAGTATTTCATGATGTTTTCATCATAGGGACATATCGGTCAAGAAGATGAGAGAAAGGGAAATTGTCTTTTTTTCATCCTTGTATCTAGGTTTAAGATATGGTTCATAGTAGATATGATCAAGGTTTCCTTGTTTAAGCCATTTCTCTCCCACATTATGGATCCCTGTAGGAGCTGCAATGGCATTAGTAGACATGGTAAAAGTAACCCCAGCAAGAGTGACCTGCCTATCATGAAGACCTAAGATGAATAGCCTTGCTAACATAGGGTGATATTGGATCCTTTGCACCTTCTCACAAAATTCAAAGCAACCAACATGTTTAAAACATGAAACAGTAAGTGGAGAAGCCATGAGTTATTTTTTGTTTGTTGATTCATATCTGATGGTTTTCCCTCCTTTCTTATATGTCTTCTTCTTTGGTGTTTTCTCCTCAATGAAATTTCTATTTTCTTTTTCAGACATTGTGGACTTGAAGACTTTGAAACCCTAGGGTAAATGGAATGAGATGAAGGGAATGTGGATTTGAAAGGAGAATTTGTGACAAATGGAGGAAGTGACAATGTAAATGATAACCTAGGTCTAAGAAAACCCTAGGATGTTATAGATATTATGACTGATATGTGTTTAGGGACATGAGTATGGGAAATATGAATGAAAATGGAAAAAGAAAATGAAAACTAGGGTTTCATAGCAATAAAAACTTTAAATTTTCATTAAATCATGAGACACTTCAGTGAGAAGGCTTGATAGGGTTAACTTATTGTTTGAAGGAGCTATGAAGAATTATGTGCAAAAAACTAAGCTTGCTAGGAGTGATAGAACCCTAAGAAACCCTCTCCGTTCAAACACATAGCGTCCTAGAGGAACGCGTAGCGTCCAGGAAAACGCGCAGTGTCTGTTGATTTTTTCTCTGTAGATGATCGGTCAAATGCGCAGCACCTGGGCTGAATGCGTAGCATCCAGGAAAACGTGTAGCACCTAGGGCAAACGCGCAGTGACCAGTGAAATTTTCTCCAAGTGCTCAAAAACTCTGAAATTTTCTCCTCTGTTGGAAACTCCTGATGGATGAATAGAGGCAAATTATTTTTTTGAAGATTTTGAACAACTTTATATCTTTAGGAATTGTAATTTTAGTTTGAATAACCCACTTTCCATATGTTCACTTTTCCCTTTGGACTTTAGCACTAATACTCTTTAACTTTCTGAATTTTTGGCATTTTGCAGTTTGATCAAGCCATGGAGTTTGGTTTTATTTGCTCCATTTAGGCCAGAAATGATTGCATTGACAGATTTAGATGAATTTATTGCATATGAGAACATAAAATTACATTTGGAAAAATATAAATAAATTATGTATTGAATTTTATATCAAAATGATATTTTGGTATAAAAGTAATTAAACTCAAAAAATACAACTTTGAAAATATGATAATTACATCATGATGATCTTCTATATAGGAAAAAAAAATATCATTTAGTCCCTCTCATATATTTGCTGACCTCATCTAAAATGGAGGAGTGACCTTGAAAAATAAAAAACCTAATGACCTAATTGGACTTCTTTAGACCTGACTTTCATGAATGAGATTTTATTTAAAAAACTTCCTGGTGAAAACACAATTTTCATAGGTGCTGTTATGCTCAAGGAGACATGAGAATGAATCAGCCAATATAAATCTCTAAGGGAGAGTGAGGTTTTATTGACAAGGACAACCAACCACCAGTGGAACAATTTTATATCATGACCTAATGGAATGATTGAAAATTTCCTTAGAGTGGGACACCTAAGATGCACATGAAAAATGTGTTTTGATCCCTGGTGGAAGTATGCAAATACTAACACTAAAATTGGCTCCAGCTGGGGATGGTAGCTCCTTGGAGGTGCCAAGAAAATCGTAGACCAAGTGCCTATTCATTGGGCAATGGAATCAAAAGCTAAAGACTAACTGACTACTGAAAACTTGACTCAATAAACTAACTCAAGACTGACTGAAAAAGATTCTCGGAATTGAGCTTATTCAACAAAACCTATTCTAACTGATCCATTCATCACTTGATCAAGTGATGTTGTAATGCCAGATTAGCCAATCAAGAAACTAGAACAATAATGATGCTTGCAGTGCTTGAACTAGAACACAATCGGGCATTGTGATAGCCATACATGCACATAATGCCTCTGGCTTTGTGAAATACTATCTGGTCTATCATTTAAAATAAAAAATTATACCATATATGTTGCAATGGGATCATAAAAACCAGACTCTGTCTGCTGCTCCAACTCCCCAATACATTCCTCCAGCCGCAAACTGTCAATGCAAACATCCAAGGGAAACCTTACCTTTCTTTCCTTCTGCTGGAAAAGGTTCCCAAAGAATGGGACTTGACAGTCCAGATCCTGGGACTGTATTTGGGTCTCCAATTCAGCTAGATCTTTTTCGATTTTGATGGAAAACCCTTGCAAGAAATTGAGCTTAATTTCATGGCTACATCGACAAGACTTCCAAGATAAGAAGAAAGAGATGAAGCAAAGTTCACATCTACCTCATCATCTGTACATATATCTTCCCATTCTATAAATCCTTGAATAGAGGCCGCCTCTATTTCGAATTATTCCTTCTCCATCCATGTTTCGAGAAATATACACCACAACTCTGAAATGAATTAATAGATCTGACAGACAAATTTTCAATCCATTGTCTACATTTCCCTTTAAATGAATCATAGAACAATCTGATGAAGACATCTTCTTGTTTTACTCTAATAAGTTCAATTTTTTATTTTTTTAATTTGCTACATGTTTAAGAGTCAAATTCAGATCTTCTCTATTAAATATAGGGCCATTGCTCAAAAAAATGCATCTTTCGGTAATTGATTAGGAAAACCAGGAAGATTAGAAAAGTTGATACATGAATACCTTGAACAAATAGAAACGACATCTAGGTCCTTAATTTAGCCAATGGAGCCACCATCAATATTTTGAAACTCGGGATTTCGAACAATGGAGTCGCCAGGTGAATGTTTCATCCTTCATATGTGTCTGACCGTTGTTCACCATCAGCAATCAGATATGAAACTTGAACAATATTTCTCGGAGAATATTTGTCATCTCGTTCCCTGGCAACAGTGTCTTCCCCAGTATGGTCGCCAAAATGTATTGATTTGGTTGTTATTTACGCAAAGGGGAATGGAGATGAAACTTGATGATATTGTAACGTGAATCAAAATACCCTAAATGCATCAATATGAAAATGCAACTCTTTTATTTCGATGAATTCTATTTAAGATAATGTTGAAGGAATTTTGAATTCAAAAAATAAAAGCTTCCTAAAACTTCAAATAAAATTGATTTTCGTCAAGAAAACAATTTCATTAAGAAGACAATTTCGAAACATGACAAATGTCTCTTTTGTGAAGAAAATTTCTTTGATTGCAAAGCCAAAAACTACAATTTTGATCAACGAACAAATCTCAAAAGAAAGAAACTTCTAAAAACCCTATAAAGTATACAAAAATTCAATGAAAATAAAATTTCTAATTATTAATCCTAACTAATATACCTATGAGTGTCTTTTTAATGATTTCTCTTAGTTGTAAGCAAACTAAAAATGTTTCCACTTGGCCTAGCAGAAATGAAATCATGAAATACTAGCTTGAGATAAATCAAACTTTGGTGATCTAGAAGCTTTTCCATTTTGCAATCAAATAAGAAAAAAATATTCAAATACTTAAGGCTACCAATAATCCTGGTGGCTCATGGAGACAATAACATAAAACCTGTGATCTTTGGCAAATGAATCTATCTTCCAAAAGGAGCAACAAAAAACCAGTGAAAACCATAATTGAATTATGCAAAAAGGATGATTTATCAAACAAGACTCTAATGTGTTAAGGAGGAATTCACACATAGACTCTAACAACTGGTATAGATAAGGCTAAACCTTAAGAATTTGGTTATCTAACTCTCGAAGAGAAAATTTTAATTTTTTCAAAATTTCCCACGGGGTGTGCAACTTCTCAGTGCAAGCCAGTGTGCATGCCCAATGAACTATACTGGCAAGTTGCATAGGTTGCTGCTTTGTTTTCCACAGAAAACCGTGTAGGGCAGAGAAAATTTGGAAAAAATAAATTTAAGGTTTTCTATCTCAGAGAATCTAAAAGGTTATATACCCAATCACACTAAGAGAAGTCAAACCAAGAAAGCTAGAATATCAAGCCAAACATAACCAAAGAAAACTAAAATTTTCTTCCCCAATATGGTCGCTAATTTGTTTTGTGGATTAATCCCTCTTGCGAACAAGAGCGATCTCCCTAGTACTCCAAGAAGTAACTAGATTCAAAGATCCATTGAATACCTCTTTCTCTAAATTATTTCTATTTTAGATTCATTAGGGGAATTTTGAGGTCTAAAATGGGCCTCCTAAGGAAATTATAAAATAATAGTGGAAATAATAAAATAAGATCATGTTACATCATTAAATTTTCAATAAAAAAAATAAAAAACTACTTTTTCAACTTGTATTTTGAACTTATCTCCCTATGGGTTGATCTTAAATTGATTGTTAGTTAATGTTTTGCTAATATCATTTTTAGAATTAACATAAAAGTGCTTTGGTTTGCTTCTTATGCAAGGGTTTATACATGTGTTTATGATTGAAAATTCATTAAAATTGATGATATTGAACTCAAAATCTTGGAAACTCAATGTTGAACAACATCATACAAAAACACAGCAAGCACAAATAACATAGACAAATACACAAGTTTTTGATAAATGATTTCACCCCTCTTGGGCTACATCTCCTTGGTCCAACTTCATAGTGTGGGCCTTTGTATTAGCTTCAATTGTGAAAAGTGTTGTTTATAGTCTCTTGTTGCCTCTCCAACCTGCTCCAATGGCTCCAAAACATCGAAATATACCAATAATGACTCTTCTTGAGCTAAAATTGATCAAAAATTGCCTCAGTTATGGAAAAACCATTTTTTCCTAATTTTTCTCCACAAATTCTAGAAGTCCGCCAGTTAACTCCACTAAATGTGGAGATTTTGCCACATCTGGCGGGCCCGCCAGTTCTGCCGCTAAGATAAATCGTAATTAATTAGTGATAAGCACAAATTTAAGTGAGGTTAACGTGTTGTTAAGGGCACATTTACCAAAAATCTTGTTTTAGCGCTAAACACGGTTAACATGGTTAAACCACGGATTAACATAATAATACGGTTTAATAAAACTCTGCCGAAATATGGGTATTAGGTCCTGGTTCTGGCACGTGGAAATGTGGGAAGGGGTTGGCCCCCTCCGGACCCCCAACTTGGCGCTTAACAAATTTCAAATAGTGGTGAGATCCTTATGGGGTAAGGACCTCATGGTATGGTGCAATGGTAAGGTTGTGGTGTTGTGTGCGGGTGGTCATGGGTTCGACCCTAAGCCCTGTCATAATATTTTGTGGCACTCCATATGGGTGAACCTTAGTCTCAAACTTTGTTTATAATGTTGTATGTTGATATAATATGTGTGATGTATATTACACCCCACAACTATGGCTCAACCTTGGTATACTATGTATAATGTGCCCAACTTCGACCTTGCAAAAAAAATCAATATGTCATCCACCTTGCCATGGGGGAGGGCACGTGACAGCCTCCGGCTGTGCCACGCGGCCCTTCTCCGTTGGCTAAAAAATCCACCATAAATAATAATAATCTACCATAGATAATTCCAAACTTAGGATTAGGAGAAAAATTCAACTTCCCCAAGCAACATTGGTGAATTTAGTTATGACACGTGTCAGAATGTCACTGTTGAAAACTAGAGAATATTACCTAAAGATTCCTGAGGTGATAACTGGACTACCAAGTCATCAGTCTGTCACTATTCTGCATAATTTTTACTTGTTTGAGAAAATGAAAAACAAACTATAACTTACTCATATGAACTCAGATTTTGATGAAATGAGTTTCTTTGGAATCCTGGTGAAGAGCTCTATACAGTTGGTCTAGTTTGAAGCATTTCTGAGCATTTTCATTTTTTAGTTAAATATTGAGCCTCTTATCATTCCTCCCTACTAGAAGCCTTTTGGACCCCAAAATATACATTCAATTTTTCAGCAGGTGATGGTACATCTCCCTCACCCTTTCACTCTCCATCCATTTGGCCTTTGAAGGATTTTGTCCCTTGAGTCCCACTCTAAGGTATTCGGCATTCCCTCTCCTTGAAGTTCTAATTATTTTGTCAAGTATGAGATATTGTTGAAGTTCATCAAGATATTCTGGTGAGAAATCATCTATTGATGGTAGCTAAACATGCTCTCCTTGATCATCAATCAAAGGAGGCTCAAACAATCTCAAATTCTCAACATTAATGACATAATACATTTTCATATAAGGAGGAAAATCTAGCTTAAATGAATTAGTACCAATATTTTCCATAATTTTAAATGGACCATAATGGATTGGCTTGAGCTTTTTGCCTTCCCCTTGCAATATTTCTTTGTTGATATACAACCAAAATTCATCTCCAACCTGGAGTTTGTGATCAACACAGTGTTTATCATGCCTTTCCTTGTAGTTTCTTTGACTCTTTTCAAGTTGCTCTTGCACTGTGTGATGTATCAACTGAATTTTCTCAATGAACTTCCTTGCCTTATCTATGTCACTATGACCATCTATAGCGACATCTTTCTCAAATATGAATTCCAAAGGTGATCTTGGAAAGTACCCAAGACATGCCTCAAATGGCAATGTGTTTGTGGAAGAATGCTTTGCCATGTTGTATGCATGTTGAATGTAATGCAACTATTCATCCCACAACTTGGGATGTTTGCTGCAATAACCTCTAAGAAGATGAATGAATGTTTTGTTTACCACCTCGGTTTGACCATCTATTTGTGGATCAAATGATGTACTCTTCTTCAACTTTGTGTCCATCATGTCCCATAATTTAGACCAAAAATTCCCATCAAACCAGGAATTTCGATCACTTACAATAGAAGTATGAATACCAAAATGAATCCATACATTTTGAAAGAAAATATTAGTGGTTTGTTCAGTTGTAATTGTTTTCTTATATGGAATCAAAAGACACATTTTGTTGAACCTATCTACCATAACATACAATTAATCATGACCTCTCCTTGACATAGGAAGACCACCTACAAAATCCATTGAGATACTCTCCCAAGGATGTGAAGGAACCGAAAGTGGAGTGTACAATCCAAGTTTCCTATTACTAGGCTTACTTATTGCACATAAATAACATCCTCTAATAAAACGAGATACATTATCAATCATGCATGGCCAATAACAATACCTTTGGAGATTCGCTACTGTCTTTCCTACACCGAAATGTCCAACAATCAATGATGTGTGCGCCTCCCTTATGATATTGTTTGTTTCTCCCTATGGTATAAATAACTTGCCCAAGTGCTACAACAAACTGTTATGTACATGATAATATAACTCTTCATTTTTGTTTCCCTGACTCAAGATTTCATACACATCTTGAAAATCACTATCATATGCATATTGTTCAATGTAACTTTCATGCATAACTAAATTATGATTATGTATAATAGATGAATTTACAATAGGCCTAGAGAGAATATCATATACCTTATTGTATATTCCCTTTTTTTACTTGATAACCAAATGAAATTGTTGTAGAAATCCCATCCATCTAAAATTTCTTGATTGCCGCAACTTTTACTGTGATTTTAAGTACTACGATGGCAGATGGTCGGTATGGATAATGGTCTCTTTCCCCATCAAATAGTGCTTCCATTTCTTTACAATTTGTACCAATGCATATAAATCTTTTTCATAGGTGGGATAGTTAGTCAGAACTCCATTAAAAATTTCAGAATGAAATGAAATAGGCTTACCAAGCTGCATGAGAACTCCTCCCATAGCATAATCACTTGCATCTGTTTGGATCTCAAATGGCTGTCTAAGATCCAGAAGAGCCAATACCGGTTCTGAACTTATTTTTTGTTTTAAAGCATCAAAAGATTTTTGCTACATATGTACCCAATTGAAGACTATCTTAACACTTTTCAATGCATATAACAGAGCTACAATGGAATAAAAATTAGCAATGAATTTCCTCCAATATTGTGCTGCCCCAAGAAAGCTTCTTACCTCTGTAACTGTATTGGGCTTGGGCCAATTCAGAATGACCTCTACTTTGGAATGGTCTATGTTGAACTCACTTCCTCCAAAAATGTGTCCCAAATACACTAAAGAAGTCTTGCCAAACTCACACTTTGACATATTTAAAAATAATTGCTCTTTTTTCAATACATGAAGTACCTTGTTCACATGAAAGATATGTTCTTCTCTTGATTTTCTGGATATAAGTATGTAATCTAAGTGTTGAGGAGGTAAATCCCCTCTGCGGACAGAGGCGATCCCTACTAGCCCAGCAGGGGTCTAGCAACAATCAAACAATGTTACGACGCAAGTTCCTAGTTATGAATGAAAGACTAGAGATAGAAGCCTACCTGGATTCCAATGCTATGATCTGAAGAAGAAGCATCCCCGTTCCTCAACCTCGGCAGATCACAATCCCTCCACGATCTCCGCGGATGAACACCTACACATGGAAGAAACAAACATATACAAGCATAAAATCCGGCATACGTAACTAAACATCAGTCAGAAAGGATGTTACTCATATTAACATGATGGAAAACAGAGTGGAACCATAATCATAATCATCTATTAAATAACAAACGAAGAGAGATTACAACCAAGTTCTGACGTCGCGGTCTCCTTCGGATGGGTCTCCAGTCGTCCACGTCTCGCAAAGCTCACCAAGGAAAGGGAAAACCTCTCCGGAGTCTCTCGACGATGGTCTCCTTACTTGAGTCGGCCTTAAGGGAAAAAGAGGGCTCTTTACAGCACAAAGGCTCTTGGGAATATGGAGATTCAAAGCTTAGGCACTTCAAGACTATCAACCTTTCAGCCCCTTCATCAATGGATGAAGGCTATATTTATAGAGGAGAGGAGGAGGTTGGGATCCCTACAATAGTGGAAGGGAGGCCTTATCCTTTGGGAGGTTCCCCATATGGTGGAAACAAGGGGCCAAAGGAGGAAGGCCGTGGTTATTCAGGCGAAACCACTCCTGATGACTCATCCACGAAGTTGTTGTAATCGAAACTTCGCCTCCTTTTTAAAAAAACTTTCCATAAACAGAGTGGCGCGGGTACAACACTGGGACAGAGCGCCAATTGGCGCGGGCTCAGTGTTAATTTTCCCCCATTGGCGCGAGTACATAACGGGCTACCAGCGCCAATGCAAAAACAGGTGTTTTTAGGGGTCTGCTCAGGAAATAATCAACAGAAGGAGTGTTGTCCTCATGGAAAGGGATACAATGATGGTATTTGCAAGGCATGACACTGCTTATTGGTCACAGAAACGACCCTCAGGTAGATGGGAGTGGGGACGGTGTCATATTGCGACGCAACGGATACTTACAAGTATGAGGCCCGAGAGAGAGAGAGGTGAAATGCTTTACGAGAACATGTTCAACTGAAGCCCCGCCGTCGGAAAACCTGCGTAGAAAAGTACAACCGATATCTCAAGTACATGATGTATATGCGGTATGGGCGCAGCCATCCGAAACAGAGTACACTATAATCCGGATCCAGGGTATGGGCGCAGCCATCCAGCGAGGATCAAATAAATAGACTCAGGTATGGTCGCAACCATCCAAGCAATGAGTCATATACATAATGATAATAATCCACAATCGCAACCTGGATTACAACAGACACAATCCAGGGTCTTGCGCTCCATCTCGACCCAAACAAAGTACAAGTTCGAGCATGTGAATATGTGAGCTGAAGTTGAACATGCAGGAACATCGTCTGATTACCAGCCAATGATGAAAGCTGTTAATAGATGCGAGAGGAACCACCAATAATGACAATGGCCCTCAAGGTACTACAGGTACAATCTACGGCGTGTGAATCAATGAGTTGGCGTCGAACACCCGCAGAATCACTCGATCGGAGGCCAATGATGAAAACCCCACGTCGAATGCGACGAACCTGCCATTGAGGCATGCAGGCTCTAAGGTACCATAAAGGAGTCTCTAGATCAACTTCCTAGATAATGAGCTGAAGTCGACAGGAAGTGACCTTGATCGAAGGTGGGCCATAATGTTTCCCACATCATCGACACGAGACAGAGGAACATGATGTTTTGTTGTGAATCAAGATCGTATGAGAAACAGAGGAAGGTTGATATTTGCAGAGGCCAACTTCTCTTGAACATATAAACGGCACGACAGTGGACTTGGCAGTATTTGACATCAACGGATCAGAGGTCATGGTGACGAGACAATGAGCAGATGAGAGGTCAAAAGGGATTATCCAAACCCACGGAGGCAAAGTGAAGAAACGAGATGAGATGTCCCCAACCCGACACGAATGCAGACAAGTGCCATGTTCAAGAGCGACATACTGCCGACGAAAACGACGATGGTTCCATTTTTCCCCCACCATTTCTGGCGAGTACCCCAATTATTTTTTATAACAAGCTTGAAGGGGATAGCATATGCTTGTGATATAAGTCCGCCCTTCGGGCGAATCCATCCTAGTGCATTTAATGAGTCCTAGGAAGGAGGAACTCGGAGAACGTCATTTCGACTAGATCCGATGTCATCAGGGTTTAACGAGTCTGACAAAGGAAGAACTCGGCGTCTTTTCATATTTAGAGAGTTTGAAAAGACAGCAGAAAAGAAAACTCCACAGGTCCCTTTTCGTAAATAGTTCCCCAGATCCGAAAAGGTAGAAAACAATATCCGGGAAAACCTCCTAGTCGCGATAGGCTAGGGTATTCCTTTTTCGTAATCAATCCATCCCAGCCCGAAAAAGGGTTAAACGTATACTGGGTAGATGTCGATTCGTGTCCATTTTAACGAGATCAAAACGACAAGGGCCTCGGCAATCTTTTCATGTTTAGAGAGTCAGAAAAGAGCTGAAAGATGACTCCTCCTGGAGGAACGAGTGGTATAAAGGGTAGCTACTGGTTCCGGTAATGATGGAACTGCTCAAAACAAGTAAAGGTTAAGAGGCTGGCTAACAAGACCACTCATCGCAGCGGTTCCTCAGGAATGGGTAAAACAACCAAGTGAAGGCATATGATCGGCCAAGCAGATAGTGACGATGGAGTGAGAAAACCAAGGTTCATCTGGCAAAAACAGGCTAATAAAATGGCAATCACAAGGGGTAAAGGGGAAAGGTTTCATTTTTACACAAGCTTGAAATCAGGAAACTCTGCTTGAAGTTGGTTTCATTTTTACACAAGCTTGAAACAAAGATAAACTATGCTTGAAGTTGGTTTCATTTTTACACAAGCTTGGGCGCAAAATTAAACGGCAGAGGAAACCGAAGGTTTTCATTTTTACACAAACAGAACGGAAACAAACTATGCTTAAAATGTTGTATGCTGACCATCGTGTACGATTAGGTACATACCCCCCAAGCTTGATCCATATGATCGGATGGGAGTGAAGGTTCAGGATATGAGATCAAAGACTCGACTGGGATTTTACGAGATCTTATCAAAGACTCGAATTGAACGGGAACGTGTTTCATTGTTTTAACGAGGTTGACACATTAAAGGAACTATCCTCAGACATCCTTGTTTCATTTTTTAAGGAGCTTGACACAAGACAAGGAACTATGCTCCGATGACCTTGTTTCATTTTTTAAGGAGCTTGACACAAGACAATGAAGCGTACTTTACAACACTTGTTTATTTTTAAGGGAAAGCTTACCGACACCGAGGAGAAGCCGGGTATACTAAACGGAAACACACACAGCTCTTGCGTCAAAGGCGGTACTCCCAAATTCAAACCGATGGAAGGAAAACATCTGGAAATGGGGACCCGATACCCCATTTGATGCACGGCGCATCACTGAGCACAGGCATGGGGTAGGTAGCCACATAGTTGACCCGCGGTGAGGCAGATACAACGGGTGGATAGAAACCAGGAGGGGGTGATGGCGGACCAGATGCCATATTAGGACCAAAGAACGACAGCTGATCAATGGTCACGATCCGCCCTTCATGTGGAAAACAGGCCACACGAAAAAGGGAGGAGACAAGCGCTCCCATGGCATAGGTGTAATCGCGCCCCAGGAGCAGATGAAAATCCAAGGGGCCTGGAACGACCATCACATCCATATGGATGGTTTTCCCTCCCAAAGTAATTGGTAACCTTGGAAGGATCCCCAACGGTTGACTGGTCCTTCTATTGAATGACAACAGATTCTGTGTAACAGGCGCAAGCGGTGGTGAACCGAAAGCTTGCCAGGTAGTTGAAGATAGAATACTAACAGACGCACCTTCGTCTATAATGGTGCTGGGTACAACCAGACCAAGAGCCTGTACTGTGATCTCGAAAGGCACATAAGACGGAAGGCGAAATCCTGCAAATCGATTCCAATCAAAGGAAGCGACCAAACTACTCGGAGGAGCTACCATCGAAATGCGAAGGTCTTCCCCTGATGTTACGGAAGCAGAAGCCTCCTCCATGACCTCCATCTCGAAGGCGGGAGGAATATCTTTTGGAGCCTCCATCATGGGAGCGGAGGGCAACTTCTTGAAGTGGGAAAGGACGAGAGAATGCTCCAAGTACGAAGAATCTAAAGAAACCGGAAAGAACATAGGTGTAGATCCACTCTCAACGGAGAAAAGACACAGGTGCATGACTGACGGGGCAAAACTCACGGAGTCTACGACCAATGTTTGGTCAGGGACGGATTCGTGAATTTGAATTTCTGGAGGAGTGGGATCGACCAAGGATGACTCTTGACCAATCGTAAGATCAGCTGGCGGAGGACTCAAAGAAATCCGATTATAACCAGGTGGAAGGTGTGGTGTAGAACCGGTCGGGTTGTCCAAAACTCGCTTGGCTTCATCCATATAAGGACAAAGGTGAATGGCATGGTTCCCTTCACACAACTTACAGGGATTGGTGATCTTACCCCGCTTCTTAGGAGCCTTATCAGTACCAGTTGAAGACGTGCCCCCAACTTGGCTCCCGGAAGTCAAAGGCAATGGTGGATGGCCATCGGACCATGCTTTGAGCACCTTGGGGATGCTAGGGCAGTCTCAAAGAAGATGGTCTCCCATGCACAACAGGCAAGGGAACTTGACTTTCCGTGGAGGGTTGGAAGGTTTATCAAGAGGAGAATATTTCGGCTTAGGTGGCGCACTTTTGTACTCTCTTTTATCGGACTTCTTCTTCTTTGTCTTCTTCTTCTTCTTCTTAGCCACCTGGTTACTCGAATCCAGACTTTCACCTGGCGAAGTAGAAGAGGAGGACGCGGAAATAGGCGAAGAAGGGGAGAGGTCCACCTTGGAATCAACATGATGTTGTTCAGGTGGAGGGACTGATTGAACAGTAGTGGAGACATTCGGGACCACAGAGGTTGAAAACAACCAAACAGGCAACCCAACAGTTAACCCAGGAAGGGACAACGTCGCCATGTAAGGAGCACCAACATTTCCAAAAGGAGGAAAATGACCAGGATTCCCTTCTGGGGGGATTCCTTGGTTGGTAAACTCTGAAAAAGTTTCCATTAGAAATGATCTTCAGAACAACACCCTAAGGAAACTAAATTTAACCAGGAATATTTCGTGGGCAGTTAATTTTTTAAAACATTGAAACAAAACTCTACCGTTTCATCTTTTAAGAGTCGAGAAACTGGCAAAAGGTGACTCTATCACTTTCAGATTGGAAACAAGCGTGAAAGGACAAGCGCTTGACGGTCTTTTCAAGTTTAGAGAGTCAGAAAAGACCAAATGACTGCTCAGGAAATACTAGGCACAAAGGGTGTACCAAATATCCATGAACTGCAATATACACCTTGGTTTCAATAATGAAACATAAATCGACCAAGGACTTTCCGTACGTGCAGGTAATCTCCCCGAATGCTATGTTCGGTGTATCACGGGTATAGGGCGGCAGACTCGGCTTCCTGTGGATAAAGGATTGAAAACCTAGAGGGGTCTCCCTTTATATACGCGACGGTACGGGGAGCGCACGTCCGTACTAGCGCTGTCTAAAGCCAACAGGCGAACGACAGCTGCTAGGTTTAACGACGCCGGAACACGTCTCTAGCCTAGACCTTCTAAATATGTTTCGTTAAGTTCCAATGCTGCCTTAGGTTAATTGAATAAATTTTACAATTGATCTTCAATTAAGTTTCAATTTTCAGGCCCTATCGTATGTAGTGTCTTAAAAGACTCCTAAATGCAAAGCTATATGCCACAGTCCAACATTTCGTTCGATGAAAACTAGTTAGAGAAGAGTTGAGAGCTTTTACACAAACAAAATGAACGGAAGACAAACAATGAGATCTCTAATGCAACTAATGAAATTGAAAACTTTTCATTCAAAACACTAATCACTAGCGATATGGAAAAGATCACAATTTGCACTAATTAACAAAAGAAAAAGATATTTTTTTTATTTTCAATGTTTAATAGCTAATATGCACTAAACAAACTTGAAAACAAATGGAACAACTTGAGAAACGATATTCGAGAGAGCGAAATAAACAAATTTCACTCACCAACACAAACAATCAAATCCCCAAGTCGACCAAAGTCTCTCACAACAAACAAAAGACTCAAAAGCTTCCAATGGACCATGTGATCTAGGTCCAAGGCAAGACCAAACGAATTTCGAATGAAGGAATGAACAATCACCCAAAAATCGTAACAAAACAATGAACAACTACTTAGAGGATGCGGAGAATCAATCAGATAGTTGACAAGACAATCAAAACACCAAAACTCCCAAGGAGGGCTCGATACACTAAGCCACTAGATGCCCTAGGGCTTAAAACGTGAAATCGGTAGATAAAAGCAAACAACCAAAGGACATAGGTGAATTCCCAGTCAAACAGGACTCCAACACACTCAGGCAGTCGGAAAATCAAGAAGAAAAACACTGACCAAATCCAGAGAGCTCAAAAATGAGGAAACTCAAAAACCTTACAGGAGTGGCGCGACTGTAAGGATGAAACTGGCGCCAGAAAGCAATTGGCGCGGGCTAAACAAAAGCAACATGCGCCAATTGGCGCGACTGTCGGGTTAAAAACCGCGCCAGTCGAGTTTCTCAGCCAAAATTAAAAAAAAGCTACTCCAGAAGCAGATCAATGCAAACTAAGCAAACCAAGAAGCAAAAACAGTGAAAGAACCTAACCCAGAAGGTTCATCAAGCAAGGAAAAACATAAAATAATCAAAGCGAGACAACACAAACGAGACAGTGAAATCCGGACGATCCCCAGCGGAGTCGCCAAATTGTTGAGGAGGTAAATCCCGTCTGCGGACAGAGGCGATCCCTACAAGCCCAGCAGGGGTCTAGCAATAATCAAACAATGTTACGATGCAAGTTCCTAGTTACGAATGAAAAGACTAGAGATAGAAGCCTACCTGGATTCCAATGTTATGATCTGAAGAAGAAGCGTCCCCGTTCCTCAACCTCGGCAGATCACAATCCCTCCACGATCTCCGCGGATGAACACCTGCACATGGAAGAAACAAACAGATACAAGCATAAAATCCGGCATACGTAACTAAACATCAATCAGAAAGGATGTTACTCATATTAACATGATGGAAAATAGAGTGGAACCATAATCATAATCATCTATTAAATAACAAACGAAGAGAGATTACAACCAAGTTCTGACGTCGCGGTCTCCTTCGGATGGGTCTCCAGTCGTCCACATCTCGCAAAGCTCACCAAGGAAAGGGAAAACCTCTCCGGAGTCTCTCGACGATGGTCTCCTTACTTTAGTCGGCCTTAAGGGAAAAAGAGGGCTCTTTACAGCACAAAGGCTCTTGGGAATATGGAGATTCAAAGCTTAGGCACTTCAAGACTATCAGCCTTTCAGCCCCTTCATCAATGGATGAAGGCTATATTTATAGAGGAGAGGCGGAGGTTGGGATCCCTACAATAGTGGAAGGGAGGCCTTATCCTTTGGGAGGTTCCCCATATGGTGGAAACAAGAGGCCAAAGGAGGAAGGCCGTGGTTATTCAGTCGAAACCACTCCTGATGACTCATCCACGAAGTTGTTGTAATCGAAACTTCACCTCTTTTTTAAAAAACTTTCCAAAAGCAGAGTGGCGTGGGTGCTTAACTAGGACAGAGCGCCAATTGGCGCGGGCTCAGTGTTAATTTTCCCCCATTGGCGTGGGTACATACCAGGCTACCAGCGCCAAGTCAAAAACAGGTGTTTTTAGGGGTCTGCTCAGGAAATGATCAACAGAAGGAATGTTGTCCTCATGGAAAGGGATGCAATGATGGTATTTGCAAGGCATGACACTGCTTATTGGTCATAGAAACGACCCTCCAATGGGCGAGATGGGAATTGCAGGGACGGTGACAAATTACTGTGTAACACTAAGTAAAAAATTGTGAATTCATCTAGAAATGGTCTAAGTACATGATTCACGACTCTCATGAAATTAGCAAGAGAATTTGTTAGACCAAATGGCATAACTAGCCACTCAAACAATCCTTGTCTAGTTTTAAAAGCAGTTTTCCAAATGTATTCTTTAGCTATTCTAACTTGATGATAACCACTTCGCAAGTCTAGCTTAGTGAAATATCTTGCATACTTTAACTGATCTAAAAAATCATCAATGCGTGGGAGTGGGTAGAGATTCTTTACTGTGATTTTATTCAGTGCATGGAAATCTATGAAGATGTGCCAAGTCTGATACTTCTTTGGTAACAAAAAAATTGGTGAACCACATGGCGAGGTAGACGGGCGTATGATATCTTTGTTCATAAATTCTTGGATTTTCTTCTTGATTTCCAAACTCTCCATAATTGACATGCGATACATACCAATGTTTAGAAGTGGAACATCCTGCTGCAACTGAATCTCATGTTGAATTCCCCTCTTGGGAGGTAACCCATTTGGTTCTTGAAACATCTCGCCATGCTGACTTACCACATCAAACAAATCAGATTTTAATTTTTCATCACATCCTTCAAAATATTGATAGTCAACATCATCCTTTTTCTTGATCATGAGAAGCACAAAATTTTTACTTGCATTAACTAGCCTCTTCATTTGCCTGGCATTAACTAAACAAATATTTAGTTTTTTGCAATGAGCTCTCACAATATACTCCACCCCATCCTTAAGAAAATGATATTTGTTCTCATGGAAATAAAACATTGCTTTCATGTCATACAAATATGGACTTCCCAAGATAATCCTGGAAATGTCAATTGGAACCACATCTAACTCGACTTCATCAACAAAGTTTGCAGTAATAGAAAATATAAATATGCATTTCCTTGTAACCTGTAAATTGGAATTCTTAACTATCCAACCCAAAGGGTACGGTTTATGAAGTGGTAAGGTTTCAAGGTTAAGCTTTTTGACCAAGTCTTCTAAAATCAGGTTTGCTTGTGACCCACTATCAAACAATGCATCAATAATTGTATGATTTGCAATCACTCTAACATGGAACAATTCTATCCTTGTGTCTTCATTTGGAGTGTTGTTGTGAATATTTGAGGAACTAGTACTTGATATGGCTTCCATTCCTTTGTTAATTATTGTATCTTAAGAGACAATGCCTTGGTTGTGAAAGGAATCAATGCTTAAGACATTTTAAAAGTGTGTCACAGAAATGATTTATCATGAAGTCTTTGTTCTATCTCTCTCGAGACTATTTTTCTAAAACCCTTAATGATCTGGAATAATAAAAGGTTTCATAATGCCATTCACTGTTGATATCTGGATGAAAGGAAGAACTATAGGGGAAAATCAAAGTAATATGCTGAAAACACGGGATCTACCACTTCTAAGTTTTAGAGGAAATTCATGGAGAGAGAGGAAACTCAAAATAATATGATGTAAACACATAATCTATTACTTCTAAGTTTCGAAGAGAATTTATGAAGGGAGAAGAGATGGATTGAAGGAGCGAAAATTAAGGTTATTTAACTCTTACCCACAAATGTAATTAAGATACCTGCTGCTACATTACTTCACTTCATTCAAAGAAGAAGGGACACAAAATGGCACAAGAAACATGAATCACCATCAACAGTTGCACGAAACTTATTGCTTCTTTCATTTACCCATCAGAAAAATAAGTACAAAATGTAATCCCCAAGAGGTCTGGAACTCAGGCCCCCACTTCCCTCATTCTCTCTTCCTTAAATACAAAAAAAATAAGTTTGTAACTACTCAAGCTTCTTGAAACTCCTAAATTGCCTAAACTGTTAAACTACTTATTACACTACAATCGAGGACACCATTGTAGCTTCGATCTTAACAAAGAAAACAAAATACACTTAGAATATAATCCTTTTGTTGAGTCTGATTTGTTGCTGACCTGTCTCCTTCTGTTTTGGCTAAGATGTCCTAATAGTCTGAAAAAACGCATCTCCACCTAAATCTTCCCATGCTTTTGTGTTTTGAATGTTGTCATCATATCACCTGCTACCCGACTCTGCCTCTTCTGCGCGTGCCTGCTGTGTTTAGTCTTCTCTTCTCCTTTGCTCTGCATCAGTTCACTTACCCGAGTCTCGCTGCCCGTGTTTATACTTTCTTCCATTATCAAGGTGTTTCACCTGCTTTACATTATAATCCTCATTTCTTCCTCCGATGCAATTTAATACAAGAAATGCCTTACCTCTGGATTTGAAAACCTTTGGAGTTCACTTTTGAAACCACATCGCATCCACCTGCAAATCGAAAATCAAGGATTTTTTATGAAAGACAGGAGGTAAGTGTTAAACTTTGCGATGTGTGAAGTGTGATAGGCAGAAGGTGACATGGCAGGCGGAGGTGGGACTACCCGCAGGTCGCATATCGCAAGTTTTACATGGGAGTAAGAGGAGGTTAAATGTTATGTTTTTTGAAGTGTGAAGTGCAGGGGCGGGGAAGGTGACGTGGCACAGACAGAGGTGGGACCGCGCCTGTAGATCGCACATCACAGGGTTTATATATAAGAGGAGGGTGGTAAATGCTAAAAAGCGCAATGTGTGAAGTGCGATGTATGAGAGGGATGACATGGAAGGGTGGAGGTGGGACCGCCTACAGATCTCATGTCGCAAGTTTTATATGGGAGAAAACAGAGGGTAAAAGGTAAGATTTGTGAAGTGCGATATGCGATGGAACTTATGGCTAACACATGGCTCTTCTTCACAATCTCTGATCCATTAAGTCTCTTGCATATTTATTTGTGATATCCATTCTTGAATGCTTATCTCTAACTTAGATCTTGTGATCTAATCTTGTCCTTCCATATGAATTGTGTTCCTGTGCTATGATCTTTGTCTTCCATCTCTCCACTTCAATTCTGCGCTTTGATCCTGACCGTCTATTTTCTCCTTTGCGCCTTCTCCAAAACCCTTAAGTTCTTTTAAGGTAAATACATTATTTCTCTGCTTTCTCTTATTTGAAAGTAGAGGGCGTGGGCTCCATCTATCACCACATAATGTCCTTTATTTTATCCTGAAACCACTTGCGGGGGCACTTAAGAAGATTTTTGGAATTTTAAGAGAGTGTTCCCACAGTTAATGTCAATTGTCACTTTGCAGGTAAGCAGATTTAACGAGATTTCTTGTGGGGGAACTCCTTGGTATAAATATCGTGCAATTTGTGCTCCTGGGTTGCCATTGGATCTAGGCACAATGAATACGAGCCTTCATTGTACTCTAACTTGGAAGAATGATAATATTCTTTAATTTTAACTTCAAGACATATTAGCATTAAATGGTATTCTGTAGCGCTAGTCTCTCCTTGATCCGGATTTATGCAGGAACACAACAAAATACACAAATAAGGCTTCATTTCATTAATATCAAATCACAGAAATATGCTTACAAACATGATGGAAATAAAATATCTAGGGTGTTGGTAGCGAATCTTTGAGAAGACATGTGGTAGCTACAGGCCTCTGAACTGTGTTACAATGAGGCTCGAGGGCCTATTTATTATGGAGAAACAATGGAAAAATCTAAACATCCAAAAACCTAACCCTAGGAGATAAAGCACCAAAAATATGAGCCTCGTTTGGGTAAATTGGTGTTTCAACTTCTTGGGGACATAACTTCGGCATACTATCTCCATTTGGGGCTTCAAAACAGCTCCAGAAGTTCAGGACCCGAAAAACTGCTAAAAATAGTAAGTTGTGAAAAAATGGAAAGAGACAATGGTGGGGCCCCAAGTGGAATAGGCGAGTGGCCACCAATATCCACCTGGATCATTCCTCCCCCCTTAGGAAGCAATGGTCCCCATTGCATTGAGTTCCTTCATGAGATGATGAAACTTCTATTGAATCTGGTCCCTGGTGAACCACTTGCCTTGGTGCAGGAGTTGGCTAGCTTTGACAACCTAATACAATTGGATCTTCTGTCGACGAGTGTTATTGATTTGCATGTCCATGATACAGTCTGTGGTGGCCTGTTCCATGCAATATGGGTTTAAATATTTTGGTGTGAGTTCTTCTGCAATGTCAGAGGTGTCCAATAGAGGTGGGAAGTAGGGACGAAGGTGGTCTACATTGAATACTAGGTGCAGAAAAAGGAATGGTGTAATACTGAGCTCGAATGCAATGTTCCCTACAGCCTTGGTGATGGTGTACGACCCATATCAGAGCGGACGACTCTTGCGGTGGGGTCCAGTGAGGCGCTCCTTCTACAAATGTAGCCACACTTTTTCACCCACCTGGAAGTTGTGTGGCATCTGATGTTGATCATGTCGTTGCTTGTACTTAGCATTGGCTATGTCCAATATGTCATGAACCTGTTGGAGGATGTGTTGAATGTGCTCGATGAAGTTGTTTGCTTTGTCAACTTCAGCCTGGACATGAGTCGAATCGGCCTCTGTGGTTGCAAATGGCATGGCTATGTCAATGGGACATAGTGGCTGGAATCCCAAGCCCACCTGAAAGGGGTTGTGGCCGGTTGAGCTGTGGAGAGCCTGGCTATAACTGTGTTGTACATAGGGAAGGCTCTCATCCATGTGCGTGGATTCTTTGAATTGTATAAGCACAGAATGTGTAAAATCATCCTGTTGACGACCTCTGTCTGGCCATCAGTTTGGGGATGGAAAGCTGTGGACTTGGTGAGCTTGGTGTCCAACATTGACCAGAGGCTGGACCAAAATGTGTTGAGGAATCTGTTGTCGCGATCTGATATGATAAACTGTGGGATCCTAAAGTGCACACACACTCGTTCAAAGAAGAGTTTAGCAGTGGCTTCTGCTGTGATATTCTTCATGCAGGCCGCCATAATGGCCATATTTGAGAATTTGTCGACGACCATGAAAACACAGTCATTTCCATGCTTAGTAGAAGGAAGGCTTGACATGTAATCCATGGAGATGGATTCCCAAGGTCGACTAGGGGTAGGTAGCAGAGTATATAGTCCTTGCTTCTTGATGGTCGGTTTGGCAATGGCGCAAGCAGTGTAGAATCTGATGTACTTCCAAACATCCTGTCGAAGGTTCAGCCAATAGAAATACTTCTACAGTACTACCACTGTTTTCTTGACCCCAAAATGCCCATCGACTCGACTGTAGTGCGCTTCCCATATCATCTTGGCACGCTCGCGTGAAGGAACAAAAAGGTGTCCTAGGTGACATAATAGTGTATCTTGGAGGTGAAAATTTGGAACTTGCATACCCCCCAATAGTGCCTTGTATGTGTAGCTGAATTCTAGATCGTTGTTGTAGAGAAGCGGCCAATCAGAAGTCTCATGCCCACAAGAGTTGAGAACGGTGGTTATGGCCATGATCGATGGTCAGCTGAGGCATTCTGCAACATTATTGGTGCTACCCTTCTTGTACTTGATGTTCAAATGAAATTGTTGCAGATATGTGGACCACTTCTAATGGCAATCGTTCTGCAACTTCCCTTGTGTCTGTATGAACTGTAGGGGTCAGTGGTCTCTGTGGATGATTGTCTCCTTCCCCAAAATTTAATGCTTCCATTGTCGACAAACCTGCACAATGGAATACATTTCTTTGTCATAAGTGGGATACTTTCGAACTGTGTCGGAAAATGTCTCACTGTCATATGCCACTGGATGCCCCTGTTGAGTAAGAATTGCCCCAATAGCATAGTCAGAGGCATCTGTCTCGATCTCAAAAGGTTGTTGCAAGTCTGGTAGTGTGAGCACTAGGGAAAAATAGAGGCGATGTTTCAATTCTATGAATGCCTTCTGTTGATACTCCGACCAAGAAAAATTTTCTTTCGCTCCTCCCTTGGTGACTTGACTCAAGGGCCAAGTGATATGAGAGAATCCCAACATGAACCTGCGGTAGAGATTAGCAAGACCCAGAAAGTTGCAAAGCTCTGTTAGGGTGGTTGGGGCTAGCTAATACTGAATGACTTGGATCTTGGTTGGATCCACATGCATCCCCCTTTCATCAATAATGTTTCCTAGATATTGAACCTGGGGCATGCCAAAAGTGCACTTATCCAAATTAACACGCAAATTGTGTTGCCGCAGTGTTTGGAGGACTTCTCGGATGTGGTGGAGGTGCTCTTCCCAAGTCTGGCTGAAGATCAGAATGTCATCCAAGTATACCACTACAAATGAGTTGGTGAATGGACGCAATATGTCTTCCATCAACCTCATGAAGGTTGCGGGAGCATTTGTCAATATGAAAGGCATGACGAGCCATTCGAAAAGGCCCTCCTTGGCTTTGAAGGCAGTCTTCCACACATGAGAGGGTTCGATTAGTACCTGGTGATACCTAGACTTCAAGTCGATCTTGCTGAAATATTTTTCCCCTTTGAGTTGGTCCAGAAGGTCATCAATCTGTGGGATCGAGTACCTATTCTGGACAGTGATCTTTTTCAGCGCCCGATAATTAATATAGATTCTCCAAGTCCCATCCTTCTTCTGTACCAACACGACCGGGCTCCCACAAGGTGATGAACTTGGCCAGATGTGACCTTTCTGCAGCAACGCCTGAATCTACCTCTTGATTTCATCATTCTCCAGATCGGTCCTAGATCGGTCCATTGGGTAGCGACGCCCAAATATTAATTTACATGCTTTTTGGCTTTTGACTTAAAACCAGTTAGGGAGGCCTGGGGTCAAGTTAATGTGGTGCTTGACCTGACAGAGTAGAGGCACCCCTGTGGGTGAGGTGAAGATGTCCCCGTACTCCTTCACAACCTTGTCCATTTGTTGTTGTCATGTAGAGGAGCCATGTCTAGAGGTCGTGGCCACAGTCTTATTCTTGCCTTAGGGGTGGATCATCAAGAAAAAAAATTTCCTGGTTTGGGAAATGAGCTTACTGCATTGTTTTGCAGTAACCAAAGAGATGGTGGGAGGTAGTGGTACCTCTGGTATCCTATACAATTTATTTCCCAAATTAACAATAACAGCGCAAGGCCAGGACTCATACGCATCATGTTGCTTCCACAAGTATGGTTGGCCTACTAATACATCAATAGGAGCAATGTCACACAATACCTCATCCGTGAAGGGCTTGATGCTATAGGGAAGGCTGCACTGCTGGCTGATGCGAAGATCCCGTCCTTGGTGAAGCCACCCGATGGTGTATGGTTGTGAGTGCGTTGTGGTTGGCAAGCCCAGCCACTTCACGACATCTGCTGAAATGAGGTTCTTTTGGCTCCCATTGTCGACAATGAACCGTAGCGGGGAACCCTTTACCCACATCTGGGAGTGGAAGAGACGCTCTGCCTCCTCTAGATCTTCTGGTTCCTCCTTCTGGATCTTCGTAGTGGCAATAGTGGCATTGGGCTCCACATCAATAATCTTCTTCCCTTTATCATTCACCTTGTCAGGTTCTGATTCAGAGTCAAAGCATGCATATGATTCATAAGACCTCATCTCGACCACCAGCGACTGCTTGGCCTGACACTCACTTGTGTTGTGAGTGGAGCTCTTATGGAACTCACACCACTTTCCTGTGTCCTTCTTTGGCTTCGTGGTGTTGTTATTTGCTTGTGTCTTTGGCAGGTTGTCTTTGGCAGGTTTTCCTGGTCCGCCATGCCTTGGATTTTTCCTTTGTTCTGCGGTTTGGGGGCACCTTTCCCTTCCTTTTGATTCGCAGATCCAAAGTCTCACTTCTTCTGTTTAAATTTCTGCTCAATCTTGGCAGCATACTGGTATGCCGTACCAAGCAAGGAGATTTCGAGGAACTCCATTTCCTCCTGAATGTATCTATGCAGACAACCGCGATACTTTAGCACCAAATGTTTCTATGAATCTTTGATACCCAACTTTGTGCGCAGGGTATGGAAAAGATTCGTTAGCTCATGCACATCTTGATCCATTTTTTGCTGCAGCGTGGTCCATTGTATGTACTTGTCCTCATAACTCCCCACGGGATAGTATTGTTCCTTGATGGCATCTCAGAAAGAATTCCAAGTGGGTACGGCTGAGAACAGAGAGGGTTTTGTCTCATCCTTTTTCTCATAGTAGGCTTCCCACCAGTCCTTGACATGGGGGGTAGCTTTGAGGAGTGCAAAAATAATCTTCTCCCGGTTGGAAAAGTCATGAACTGAGAAATATCCTTCTAATAGATTCAACCATCTATCTACGACATCTACATCTATTTGACCCTCAAATATGGGAATGTCAAATTTTACTTGTACCTTAAAGGGAGTCGCGCCTCCAGAGTGGCTGTTGGATGCAGATGCACCGCCAATGGGCAGTTGTTGAAGGATCTGGGCAAAGTTATCCATCATCACATTCCTTTGTTTTTCAAGGGCCTCCTCTAGCAATATTTTGATAGGATCTCCTGCTCCCTCATCTATCTTTTCATCCCCCATGGGCGTCCGTCGGGGTTTGCGAGGTTGATCTTGCAAAGGTTCCACCAGATCGAGCCCTAACTCCTTATACCCCGACCTCGTCAGGGACATGCAAAGAAGGATTGAGAAAAAGAAGACCGCTCTGATACCACTGATCCAGATTTATGCAGGGACGCAACAGAATACAGAAATAACCATAAACATAGAAATATAGCGGAAATAAGGCTTCATTTCATTAATATCAAATCACAAAAATATACTTACAAACATGATGGAAATAAAATAGCTAGGGTGCTGGTAGCGAATCTCTAAGAAGATATGTGGTGGCTACAGACCTCTGAACTATGTTACAATGAGGCTCGAGGGCCTATTTATTATGGAGAAACGATGGAGAACTCTAAATGTCCAAAAACCTAACCCTAGGAGATGAAGCGCCAAAACTATGGGCCCCGTTTGGGTAAATTGGTGTTTCAACTTCCCAGGGACGTAACTTCGGCATACTATCTCCGTTTGGGGCTTCAAAATGGCTTCGAAAGTTTAGGACCCGAAAAACTGCTAAAAATAGTAAGTTGTGAAAAAACTGAAAGAGATAACGGTGGGCCCCAAGTGGAATAGGTGGGTGGCCACCAATATCCACCTGGATCACTCCTGAGCTTGCGAATGAGCCTGACTCGACCCTGACTAGTGCGTAATGTTCTGAACGTGCCCATCAGTCCGGCTCTTGAACTATTATCCACGTGAATGAGCCCGACTTGACCCCTCCAGCACACTTTTCTCTTTGATGCTCCTTTGGCTTAGATTACACCTCTAATGCTACTGCTTCCTTGATTTTGGTTCTGGTGCACATGTGATGACGAATCCTCGTTGAGCTTGTGGTTATCCTTTCAAGCATATTATAGGTCTTCTTGAAATTTTAACAATTGTTCCTCAATAACCTTGAATTGCTCAGAACCTCTCTTGAATTTTAGCTGAGTCGAATTAGGCTACAACATCTGCCTCCAATTGGGGACAACCTTTTGGTAGAAAAATGCTGAAAACTTGTAGATCAATAGTCGTTATTGGGCATGGAGTCAAGGAGCACTTGTAGATACACAAAATTTATTGGGCATGGAATCAATCCCAAATGGGAGATGATCCAGTATGAAAATCTCGAGAAACCTGCTACACTTTGGACTCCTTTCTTTATTCTTAAACTGAATATACCTAAATGAAAATACTACAACTAAAAATGCTCAACTTCTGAGATTATTTATGTACAAATCCTATCTATATACATGGCTGAACTTAATTAGGTGAATTCAGCCTTCCTATGGCACCAACAAAACATATGTGTGTTAGAATTAATGCCCCCATACTGTGGAAATTTGAGGATCAAAACAGGGACATACAATGAAAATTTTCCAGATACAAAGCTTTGCACATACCCTTGCATAAATTCTTGTTGCTGACAAAATAAATTTGTCATATAATCGACCACTAGATCATAGAACTGATGAGGCAAATGTTCGGCTGCCTCCTTTTCTTAAACATATTGTTGATGTAGACTTCTTTGAACAGAGCAGTTTCCTTCACTGTTTGACTCCTCAATGAGGTTGTATGTGAGAAGATAGATTTTTGCTTTATGTTGATAACCATTTAGGCTGGAAAGATAAATACAAGGTTTGTTCCTCATAATGCTAATGTTCTTCATATAATGCCAATTCTTGACAAAAATCTTCCCCCTCCCGCAAGAACACCTGTTAAGTTCCACTAGTTTCTCCTCTATTCACAAAATCATTCAAATTATGAAAATTGTAATGATCTTCCAAGATTCTAGTGTGTAGTTCAGTTGCTGCAATGAATTTCTGGCCAGAATCCTCAAAATTCTTGAATTCTTGTATTTCAGCAATACAAGCATTCCCTGACCCCTTTTCAAAATCCTTGTTCATCTATGAATTTTCATTCTCTTGTAAAGAAATTCCAATGTTTTCTTGAAAGGCCCTCTTATCTTCAACAAAACTTGTTCTTTCAACATGATAGGAGAAATTTCTACAAGCCCACACATTATCTTCAATTTCCTATGCATAAAGAAACATCAACTCTAGAGTGCAAGGCTTTCTCTCCTTGAGATAAAAAGCCAGGACAATAGAAAGAGCCCTCAAATAGTAAACCATAGCTACAGCTTCATGAGGCTGAATCTCTTTTGGCATGCTGAAATAAATTTTGTGAAACCTCCTATTAAACTCAGTGATTGATTCATTGCTCTGCCTCTGGATAGAATATAATTCCAAAAGGTGTTTTTCATATGACTTACGCTCGCCCCAATATCTAAGAAATATATCTTGAAAACCTTTCCAGTAACTAATTGAGCTTGTTTCCAAACACTGGAACCATTGCTGAGCACCCTGATTTAATGAATGAAAAAACATCCTTAAATTTGTGTCCTCATAAATATTTTGAAATTTGTCCAGAAAGTAATCAAATTCCAAGATATGTTGTTCAGCTGAAATATCTTCCTCCTCTCCATAAAAACTTGGCAAAAATTTGAATCCTTTCGAAGGATATTAATGGAGGATTGTGGGCAGCATCAAGGGTTTGAAAATCACCTTGGTTCCAAGCTAGAAAGAAGCAGATTGTTTATGAGGTATAATTTTATCACCCAAAGATGATGAATCCTCACCTTTATGCCCAAACTGTGATAGACTACTTTCAGGAATAGTAATGCAACAGTCATCTCTCCTTTCATATTTAGGAGATGAAATTGTGTCAGGATCAATAATACAATCAGAGGAAAAATATTCTTTCTCCAATAAATAATGTAGATTTTGGGCCTTATAATCTTCTGAGAAAATAAAGCAAGAAAAAAACTTCTTGATATGTAAGGGAAAATAGACCACCAAACTGATAGTGAAAAATAAAACTTCCTTTAAAATATTCAAACTCTGATATCTGTATTTTCCATGGTGCTTTCTCATTTTTCTTTCCCTCAGAATTCCTCATCTAATGAAACCTTCATCAATGGAGTCGTCTGGTGAATAATAAACAACCAAATTTGTATATAAATCTTGTTCACCATTAAGAAATAGATTTCAATACCCAGGGAAAAATAATTTTGTGCCTTCGTCCCTAGCAACGACGCCAAAAAATATTGTATCTTAAGAGACAATCCCTCGGTTGTGAAAGGAATCAGTGCTTAAGAAATTTTAAAAGTGTGTCACATAAATGACTTTATCGTGAGCTCTTTGTTCTATCCCTTGAGAGACTATTTTTCTAAAACACTTAATGATCTGGAATAATAAAAGGTTTCATAATGCCATTCACTGCTGATATCTAGAAGAAAAGAATAAATGCAGGGGAAACTCAAAGTAATATGCTGAAAACAAAGAATATATTACTTTAAAGTTTCATCAGGAGTTTGTGAAGAGAGGGGAAACTAAAAATAATATGTTGTAAAGACATAATATATTACTTTTAAGTTTTAGAGAGAATTTGTGAAGGGAGAAGAGATGGAGTGAAGGAGCGCAAATTAACGTTATTTAAATCTTACTCACAGATGTAGTTAAGAGACCTGCTACTACATTACTTCACTTCATTAAAAGAAGAAGGGACACAAAATGGCACAAGAAACATGAATCACCATCACCAGTTGCACGAAACTTACTGCTTCTTTCATTTACCCATCAGAAAAAGAAGTACAAAATGTAATCCCCAAGAGGTCCAGAACTCAGGCCCCCGCTTCCCTCTTTCTCACTTCCTTAAATACAAACAAAATCAGTTTGTAACTGCTCGAGCTTCTTGAAACTCATAAACTTCCTAAATTGTTAAAATAATTATTACATTGCAATCGAGGACACCATTGTAGCTTCGATATTAGCAAAGAAAACAAAATACACTTGGAATATAATCCTTTTGTTGAGTCTGATTTGTTGCTAATGTGTCTCCTTCCATTTCAGCTGTGATGTCCTAACAGTCTGCATAAATGCATCTCCACCTGACTCTGCCCGTGCTTTTGCATTTCGAAGGCTATCATCATGTCACCCATTACCCGAATCTACCACTTCTACACGTGCCTGCTCTGTTTAGTCTTATGTTCTCCTTTGCTCTGCGTCGGGTCACTTACCCGAGTCTCTCTACCCGTGTTCAGACTTTCTTCCATTATCAAGGCATTTCACCGGCTTTACATTATAATCCTCCTTTCTTCCTCTGATGCGATTCAACACAAGAAATGCCTTACCTACGGATTTGAAAACCTTTGGAGTTCACTTTTGAAACCAAATCACATCCACCCACAAATCACAAATCAGGGATTTTGTTATGAAACACGGGAGGTAAGTGTTAAAATTTGAGATGTGAGAAATGTGACGGGCGGAAGGTGACGTGGTAGGTGGAGGTGGGACCGCCCGTAGGTCACATATTGCAAGTTTTACATGGGAGAAAACATAGGTTAAACATTATGTTTTTCAAAGTGCGAAGTGCGGGGGTGGGGAAGGTGACGTGGCACAAACGGAGGTGGGACCATGCCTGCAGATCGCATATCGCAAGGTTTATATGTAAGTGGAGGGCGGTAAATGTTAAAAAGCATGATGTGCGAAGTGCAATGTATGAGAGGGATGATGTGGAAGGGTGGAGGTGGGACCGCCCGCAGATCACATTTTTCAATTTTTATATGGGAGCAAGCGGAGGGTAAATGGTAAGATTTGTGAAGTGCGATATGTGATTGAACCTATGGCTGACACGTGGCTCTTCTTCACAATCTCCGATCCATTAACTCTCTTGCATATTTATTTTCGATATCCATTCTTGACCTCTTATCTCTAACTTAGATCTCGCGATCTAATCTTTTCCAACCATATGACTTGCGTTCCTGTGCTATGATCTCTGTCGTCCATCTCTCTGCTTCAATTCTGCTCTTTAATCCTGATCGTCTATTTTACCCTTTGTGCCTCCTCCAAAACCCTTAATTTCTTTTAAGGTAAATACATTATTTCTCTACTTTCTCTAATTTGAAAGTAGAGGGTGTAGGCTCCAGCTATCACCACGTAATGTCCTTTATTGAAACCTGAAACCACTTGCGGGGGCACTTAAGTGGTTTTTTGGAATTTGAAGAGAGTGTTCCCATAGTTAATGTCAACCGTCGATTTTCAGGTGAGAGTATTAAATGAGACTGCTTTCGGGGGCACTCCTTGGTATAAATATCATGCAATTTGTGCTCCCAGGTTGTCATTGGATTTGGGTGCAATGAATACGAGCCTTCATTGTACTCGAACTTGGAAGAATGATAATCTTGTTTAATTTTAACTTCAATACATCTTAGCATTAAACGATACTCTGTAGTGCTAGTCTCTCTTGAGCTTGCGAATGAGCTTGACTCAACCCTGACCGGTGTGTAATGTGTTGAATGTGCCCGTCGGTCTGACTCTTGAACTGTTCTGCACGTGAATGAGCCCGAATTGACCCCTGCTACATGATTTTCTCTTTTCTGCTCCCCTGGCTTAGATTACACCTCCAATTGTGTTGCTTCCTTGATTTTGGTTCTAGTGCACATGTGATGACGAATCCTCGTTGAGCTTGTGGTTATCCTTTCAAGCATATTACACGTCTTCCTGAAATTTTAACAATTGTTCCTCAATAACCTTGAATTTCTCAGAAACTCTCTTAACTTTTAGCTGAGTCAAATTGGGATACAAAATTAACCATGGCTATGATCTTGGTCTCATCTCCTGAATCGGATCCATAATCCTGTTGTGTGGTGCCAGTAATCTTTTGTTTCCCTTTGTTATTTGGTTTCTTTGGCCTTAGTTGGGGATATAGTTTCCAACAGTGGGCTTCATCGTGCCCCTTTTTGGAACAATGTTTGCATGTAGTTTTCTCACCTTCTTTCTTGATGCTTGCATTATTATTTACCTTCCATTTTCCTCCCTTCTCTTTTCCCTTACCCTTGAGTGGCTTCTTCTTGCTACCCTGTTCCTGAATGTTCTTTCCCCTTGCTTCAAGATGCATGGCCTGCAGACATGCTTCATCTAAGTTATTTGGGTTAAACATAAGGATAGTATGTTTCAAGTAGGAATGTAAAACCCCATTGTATTTCAAGAGTGTGTCTTGTGAATTCAAGTTTACTCCTAACGACAAAGCCCTCTTTCTAAACTATTGGGTGTACCCTTGAACAGTTTGGCCTTTGATTTTCCTAAATTTTTTCCAAATCATTATTTATTTTTGCATATAGGCTAATGGATAAAACTTTCTTTTAATGGAAGAAATGAATTCAACCCAAGAAATGGATATCTTACCATGAATTCACATTTCCTTTTTAGTCTTTGCCTTCCACCAAACTAGTGCTTGTCCTTCTAGCCTTAATGAATCCAACTGGATCTTTATGGAATCTTCTTGTAGATTCTAAATTCTTCAGTATACTTATAATTGACGAATCCAATTGTCTAACTTCTTTTAATTTACCTCACCATTGTACATGGGAGGTTCAAACTTGATGTCCAACTTGAGTAATGGAGTTTTTCCTTTTGGGATTTTGGAATGAGTGTGGGTGGTTTTTGTGGTGGAAGTGGAAGATGAAGATGTTGATGAAGATGATGAGGATGAGGATGGTGGAGATGGAGGTGGCTTTCCTCCACTTCCTTTCGAAATATTATCTTCATCCTTTTTACCATCTGAAGATCCTTCTCCATGTGGAGGCTTAGAACCTTCTCCTTCTTTTTCTACAGTGAATGCATCAAACATGATTTTAACCATTCTTTGAATGTCTTTAAAGTCTATATTGACATCCTCTTCTTCTGAATGTCCATGAGTCTCTCCAAATCCTGACATAATGGCTAAGGATTCAAGCTCAACCTCTGATGCCTATACCTCTTCAATCACTTCAGCTTCTTGTGAAATTTGTACCTCTTCAATCACTTCAACTTCTTGTGAAATGTGTACCTCTTCAATCTCAACTGCTGGAGATGGAAATTGAGGTGCTTCAAATGCAGCTTTGAGTGGAAATTTGAGTGAATATGATGCTTTCTTATCTCTCTTTCTTCTTGTCCTAATCTCAGGACTAACAACCAATAGCTTCCCTTCTCGTCTCTACAACTTCAACCTTGTAAGCATCACAAAATTGAAACTATTAAAACGCTTCTTGCAAAATCTCAAGAAAAGCAAGAAAATAACCTTTAGCAACCTTGTGCTCTGATACCAACTTGATCTCAAAATTGATTGTTAGTTAATGTTGTGCTAAAATCAGTTTCAGAATTAACATAATAGTGATTTGGTTTGCTTCTTATACAATTGTTTATACATGTGTTTATGATTGGTAATTCATTAAAATTCATGAGATTAAACTTAAAATCATGGAAACTCAATGTTGAATAATGGCATATAAAAACACAGTAAGCACAAATAACAGAGACAAATACACAATTTATGATGGAGGAGTTCACCCCTCCTGGGCTACATCTCCTTGGTCCAGCTTCATAGTGTAGGCCTTTGTACTAGCTTCAATTGTGAAAAAGTGTTGTTTATAGTCTCCTGTTGCCTATGCAACCTACTCCAATGGCTCCAAAACATCAAAATATACCAATAATGACTCTTTCTGAGCCAAAATTGGTTGAAAATTGCCTCAATTATGGAAAAACCATTTTTCCCTAGTTTTTCTCCACTAATTCTGGAAGTCCGCTAGTTAACTCCACTAAATGTGAAGATTACGCCGCATTTGGTGGGTTTGTGAATTCTGCCGCTAAGATAAAACGTAATTAATTAGTGATAGGCACATAGTTAAGTGAGGTTAACGTGTTGTTAAGGTCATGTTTAATGGAAATCTCGTTTTAGCGCTAAACATAGTTTAACGTGGTTAAACCATTGATTAACATAATAATACAGTTTAACAAAACTCCGCTGGAATATGTGTATTAGCTCCTAGTTCTAGTGCGTGGACATGTGGGAGGGGGCTGGCCCCCTCTGGACCTCGAACTTGAGCTTAATAAACTTCAAATAGTGGTGAGATCCTTATGGAGTAAGGACCTCATGGTATGGTGCAACGGTAAGGCGGTGATGTTGAGTGCGAGTGGTTGTGGGTTTGACCCCAACCCCCGCCACAATATTTTGTTGCACGCCATATGGATTAACCTTAGTATCGAACTTTGGTTATAATGTTGTATGTTGATATAATATGTGCGATGTATATTACACCCACGACTATGGTTCAACCTTGGTATAATAAGTATAATGCACCCAAATTCGACCTTGCATAAAAAATCAATATGCCATCCACCTTGCCATGGGGGAGGGCATGTGGCAGCCTCCGACTGCGCCACGTTTCCCTTCTCCATTGGCTAAAAAATACACCATTGATAATTCCAAACTTAGGATTAGGAGAAAAATTAAACTTCGCTAAGCAACATTGGTGAATCTAGTGATGACACTTGTCACAATGTCACTGGCTGAAAACTAGAGAATATTCCCTGAAGATTTCTGAGGTGCTGACTGGACTACCAAGTCATCAGTCTGTCACTTTTTTGCACAATTTTTACCTGTTTGAGAAAAAAAACAGCATACCATAACTTACTCAAACAAACTTGGATTTTTATGAAACAAGTTGCGTTGGAATCCTGGTGACGAGCTCTATCTGGTCACTCTAGTTTGAAGCATTTCTTATAACTTTCATTTTTTAGCTAAATATTGAGCCTCTAATCATGGATTTACTCACGTTTTGAGTAGGAACACTCATAGGATTCATAATTTGATTTCTCATCCAAGGAGTACCCATGTTGCATACTTTTGATGGACCCTGCTACACGAAAAATGATAAATACATGAAAAATGTGATTCCAATCATGATTTTTCATGTAATTCTCATTTTCCTGTAGTAGGGTCCATCAAAAGTATGCAACATGGGTACTCCTTGGATGAGGAATTAAATTTTGCATCCAATGAGTACTCCCTCTCGAAATTTGACTAAAACCTTAGAAGATAAGTTTAAAATAAAAGTTGAAAAACTAGTTTATTATTTTATTATATTTTAATGTTTTTAATTTTTTACCCCAAAAATGGTGAATCCCCATTGTTGACATCATCATATTTAATCCTATTGGTTCTTATAAATTTTATTTTGGTTGTACATTTTTATTAGGAGGCCCATTTTAGACCTCAAAAGTTCTCTAATGATTACAACTTTGAAATAAGGAGGTTATGCTCCTACCTTTCAACCGAGACGTTCAATGTAGCCTTTTTCCTTTCACTCCAAAAAAATTCTTCAATGCTGAGAAGAACTTGCAATCAAAAAAATTTCAAAAGATCAAAGCACCTGCAATATATTATAATCACAAATACTAGTTTAACTTATTGATCAAGGAGTCTAAGTATTGACACCATTTACATGAATTCAGAAACAAGACAATGAGAAAAAGAGATCCATATGTATTATCAGAAATTTAAAAGAGCAATTTTACAATGTGAGAATTGATGTTTTACAGATTTATCCTGTGTGTCTACGTAATCATTTCCTTCGGTTTGATAAGCCTTCCTCCCTATAATGAACAACATGAAGTCGTGTACACAAAGGTGTGATCTTCAATGTGAAAACAACAACTTACTAGTTCAGAATCTATGAACTCTATGAACTCTCTCCGGCTTAGAACCTATACAAGTCAGTATCTACCCTTCAACCTGAAACTTCAGCTCAATTTTTAGATATTGAGGTAGTTTCATATCCATTAAGAGAGGGATGATTTCCTCCCATGAATGGATTTGGGTTCCTTTGGCCAAGATATAATTTCCATGAGTAGAGGGATAAAGCTCGAACTGGCGCGACTCTAAAGGCTTCCAATTGGGAGAATATTCGACCAACTAGGCTTCTAGAAGTTAGAATTTTATATTTACTTCCTTTTTACGGGGTGCACAGGTTTTAGTGGCGAACAGAGTGGCGATGGGCGCGAATAATAGAAGAAGTATCAGTGCATGTCCAGGTAATGGTCACAAAAAGCGCACAGGTAATATTTTAAAGGTATTAAATAACTTTTCTCCAGTTTCCAATACTTGGTTCAGGAACATGAGTATTTTTTACCTCTAAGGGAACATTTTATGGGTGGTGATAGACCCATAATGATATTCAAATTTCATGGTGACAAAATGATGTGTAACAAGAGTGCCTCTTCCATTCGCAAATGTGGCTGAAGGGTTCTCCACTGCAATTCCTTGTTGATAGCGGAATCCAAAGGAACCTCATTTTAGTAGAGGTCATGAAGCGGCTCGACCTACCGACCATAGCACACCCACAGCGATATACCATCGGGTGGCTTCACCAAGGAAGAGATCTTTGCATCCACCAGTAGCTCTACCTTCCGTAAAACATCAAGCCATTCACGAATGAGGTATTTTGTGATGTTGCTCCTCTTGATGTGGTTGATGTATTATTCAGCCAACCATACTTGTGGAAGCGACATTCTTTGTATGAGTCTAGGCCTCATTTTGTTGTTATTACTTTGATAAACACATTGTACATGTTATAAAATTATATATTACAGAGCAATGCAACACATAAAATATGCGGAAAACACAAGCACACAAAACACATAAAACCAGAGAGACACAGATATACGTGGTTCACCTAGTTTGGGCTACGTCCACCCCGAACAGCCAGTCCTTCCTTTGTATTATCCAGCAAAATGAAGAGACACAACCTACAGCAAATCCGCTGTAATATCCTATGTTCTCTCTCACAGTCTCCCTATCTGTTTCTCGCTCTAAGAATACACATACCATACACGACCGCAATATAATACCCTCATACAAGGTGAGGGGTTGCCTCCTAGGGAAAAAAACCCTAAACTAAACATAACGTCTACCGTTAGATCATCCGCCTAATGAACGACCCAGATTGACTAGAAATTACTATAATTTTACAAGGCAATTTTACATCTGTTTTTAGCTTCGGGGGCGCTACCCCCGAAACCCCCCGCCAGGGGGGGCGCCATAAAGTCGCAGCCACCCCCCCTAGACCCCCTAGGCAGCATTTAATTACTGGTGGCATTGCCGCCCCATTAAGGTATAGGGGTCCAACGCTATGATACAAAATAAACAAGATAATCAAGCTCCACGCCCAACAATCTCCCACTTGGAGACTGATTGTAGCAACTCCACCATTGCTTTATTTGTTGGACAATGACTCCTCTTTGGACCTGACTGTTTCTCATCTTCATCATCATCCTTGAAGACCAATTGAAACTGATCATAATCTTAGTTTCTCCCTGGTTACAACTTTTGTTAGCATATCTGCAGGATTCTGGCTAGTCTGTATCTTTTCCAGCTTCAACTGTCCATCTTCCAAATGGTACTTGAGTTGTATGTGTTTAGTCCTGGAATGAAATGCTAAGTTCTTTGCAAGATGAATGGAACTTTGGCTATCACTGTATAACATGCCCATATCATGCTTCTTACCCAATTCATCCATAAACCTTTGTAACCAAATCATTTCCTTACTAGCCTCTGTAGTAGCAACATACTCTGCTTCTGTTGTTGAAAGTGCAACAACACTTTGGATTTTTGAAACCCAACTAACAGTTGTTCCACCTAAATTAAATACATATCCTGTAGTGCTCCTCCTGTTATCTCTATCACTTGCCATATCTGCATCAACATATCCCACTTTTAGGTCTACTTATCTTGGTATATCTTCTAACACCACTTTTAGGTGTTTGAGGTGCCTGTTGTTGTTGTGGTGGTTGCTATTGTTGTGGTTGTTGATTATTATTATTTTCAGGCACCTTTACTTTTTCAATGATCTCATCAAGAACTATGTATTCTTTCTTTTCTTTTTCCTATTTCTCTTCCTGCAACTGATTCTTATACAATATCTTTTCATTGAATATTACATCTCTGCTCCTAATGATTTTGTGATTTTCATAATCATATAAGTGATAACCAAAATCATTAACACCATATCCAATAAAGGTACATTTATTTGATTCTTCTTCAAGATTTGTTCTATTTTCTTTATTAATATGGACAAAGGCCTCACAACCAAAAGGCTTTAAAAAATAGTAGTTTGCCTTTTTACCTGTCCATGCTTCCTCTGGAATACCACCATCCAAGGAACTTGAAGGCCCTCTGTTTATTAGATAAACAACAGTATCTATAGCATCTGTCCAAAATTGTAAAGGCAATCATGCATGCAATCTCATGCACCTTGCACGCTCCATGATTGTTATGTTCATCCTTTCTGACGGACCATTTTCTTGTGGTGTTCTTGGAACTGTCTTCTCTCTGCGAATTCCATGCTTTGAACAATACCTATCAAAATATTTGCTGCAATATTCACCTCCATTGTCTGATCTGAGACACTTCAACTTCTTTCCTATCTCAATCTCAACCAAATCTTTCCATTTCTTGAAAGTATCAAATACATCAGATTTATTCTGAATACAATAAATCCATGTTTTTCTAGTTGCATCATCAATAAAAGTAACATAATAACGAGAGCCACCGAGATATGATACCTAAGCAGGTCCCCATACATCTGTATGCACAAGCTCCAATTTTTCGCTCTTCTTTTCTTTCCCAACTCTGAGAAATCTGACTCTCTTCTGTTTTCCATAAATGCAATTCTCACAGAAATCCAAATCAACATTTTTCAAACCCGACAACAAATTTCTTGAGTGAAGAATCTTCATCCCCTTCTCACTCATGTGTCCGAGCCTATGATGCCATAATGCTGCGTCTACTCCTTTGGAAGTTAAAGCATTAACAGAGTTATAAATACCATTGCATAAACACAATGTACCAACCTTTTCACCTTTTTCTATTACTAGGGCTTCTTTGGTGACCTTCCAAGTTTTATTTGTGAAAGTTGTCACACAACCTTCACCACCAAACTGCCCTGTTGAAATCAGATTTTTCTTCAGATCTGGAACATGCCTTACCTCCTTTACTAGCCATTGGTTTCCATTCTGTTGTTTTACAAGAACTTTATCCATTCCAACAATTTTACAGGGTTTATCATCACCCAAACGGACGTGTCCAAAATCTCCTTGAACATAGTCATGAAAATATTTCTTATCAGGTGTGGCATGGAATGAGGCCCCTAAATCTACCACCCAGGAATCAATAACATTTTCGAAAGAAAGAATCAAAACATCTTGTAACACATCACCTGTCACATTTTCTTCATGATTTTTTTCTTGTTGTGCGTCTCCTTCTTTTCCCTTCCGAGATCTACAGTCTTTCTTCAGGTGTCCTTTCTTTCCACATTTCCAACACACTATCCCTGATCTTGACTTGGATCTACCTTTCCTTGATTTACTGTGATATACTGACCTCATTCCTCTTTCCATTTTTCTTCCCCTAGAAGCTGCACTCAAAGCATTACCCGATGTCTCACCAGAGCTTTTCTGTCGCATTTCCTCACTAAGGATAGCACCGACAACATCATCAAAATTTAAAGTACTAAATCTGAAGATAGAGTTACTAATGGCCATAACTAAAACATTCCAGCTTTTTGGTAATGAGCACAAAAATAAAAGAGCCCTAACTTCATCATCAAAGTTTACCCCTACAGAACTTAACTGACTAGTAACTATATTAAAATCATTTAAATGGTCTGCAACAGATCCACCTTCTGACATCTTCATATTAAATAAACGTTTCATAAGAAATACCTTGTTTGAGGCTGAGGGTTTTTCATATAATTTCACCAATGCCTTAATCAAACCCTCTGTTGTTGTTTCCTTCGAAATATTGCAAGCTACCGACACCGCGAGGCATAACCATACTGTTCCGAGTGCCTTTCTATTGAGAATCTCCCATTCTCCATCTGTCATAGCCGTCGGCTTCTTTTTTTTTCCGCTCAATGGTAGGTACAAATCTTTCTGATACGGATAATCTTCCATCTACATCTTCCACAGCGAGAAGTTTTGGTCGTTAAATTTCTCAACCCTAAACTTACCATATTCCACCATTGCTCCCACTCGAACCACGAACCCTTCTTTCCTACGAGTTTATCCACCAAATAGACCTTCAGCTCTGATACCAGTTGTTAGAAAATTATATATTATAGAGAAATGCAACACATAAAATATGCGAAAAATGCAAGCACACAAAACACATAAAACCAGAGAGACACAGATATACGTGGTTCACCCAGCTTGGGCTGGACAACCAGTCCTTCCTATGTATTATCCAGTAAAATGAAGAGACACAACCTACATCAGATCCGTTGTAATATCCTCTGTTATCTCTCACAGTCTCCCTATCTATTTCTCGCTCTAAGAATACACATACCATACACAGCCACCATACAATACCCTCATACAAAGCGAGGGGTTTCCTTCTAGGGAAAAAAACCCTAAACTAAACATAACTTCTACCGTCAGATCATCTGCCTAATGAATGACCCAGATTGACTAGAAATTACTATACTTTTACAAGGCAATTTTACATATGTTTTTAGCTTCGGGGGTGCTGCCCTCGAAACCCCCTGCCGAAGGGGGGGGGGGGGCGCGGGGCTCCATAAAGTCGCAGGCGCCCTCCCCTGGAACCCCTAGGCAGTGTTTAATCATGGGCGGTGTTGCCACCCCATTAACGTATAGGGGTCCAACACTATGATACAAAATAAACAAGATAATCAGAATCCACACCCAACAGTACATGATACCAAAGGTAGTACCACCTCCTGCCATCTCCTTGACTACTGCAACATAACGCAGTAAGATCATTTCCCAAACCAAGAAATTTATTTTCCTTGCAATTCGCCCACAGGGAAAGAAGAAGATTGTGGCCACAGCCTCAAAACATGGCTCCCCTGCATGATAGAAGCAAATGGACAAATTCGTGGAGGAATATGAGGAAATTTTCTCCTCACCCACAAAGGTTCCTCTACACTGTCAGGTCATGCACTCCATTGATCTGACCCCGGGCACATCGCCACCTAATTTTTCCATACCTCATGCAGCCACATAGACATAATCCACACATGTACTGTCCGATGTTGATAAAGCAACCAAATTTATTGAACACATCCAGCATGTCCGCTAGCAGGTCCACAACATCTTCGACAAATCCAATACCAAGTTAAGTAGAATTTGCCTCATCTCTTGGAGGAACTCAACTCAATGGGGACCATTGCTTCCTAAGGGGGGAGGAATGATCGAGGTGGATATTGGTGGCCACCCACCTATTCCATTTTGACTCCCACAATCATTTCTTTCATTTTTTGAGTTTTAGCATAATTTAGTATTTTTAGCAGTTTTTCGAGTCATGAACTTTCGGGGCTATTTTGAGGCCCTAAACAACATTTTTTGGGAAAACTGGGAGCAACATGGGAGCTCCTCTGATGTTTCTCACTCAAAGTTTTATTCCTCGGATATATATTTATAATGAGGTATTAAGCGAGTCAAACAGAGATCAGATGCCAAATTTACGTCCCTGGAAAGTTGATGTACCAATTTACCCAAACAGGGCCCATAGTTTTGGCGCTTCATCTGCTAGGGTTATGTTTTTGGATGTTTAGGTTTTTCCATTGTTTCTCAACGATAAAAGGCCTTCGATACTCATTGTAACACAGTTCAGAGGCCTACAACCACCACATATCTTCTCAAAGATAAGCTACCAATGCCCTAGCTAGTTTATTTCCATTATGTTTGTAAGCATATTTTAGTCATTTGATTTTAATGAAATGAAGTTTTATTTCCACTGCATCTCTTCGTTTATTTCTATTTATTTATTTATTTACGTTCCCACATAAATCTGGATCAGGTTTGAGAGTAACAAGCGGTCTCCCATGTCCAAATACGCAACGCCTATTTTGGTTATCTACCCCGCATCTCCCTGGAGTGAAACCCTTGCGACTTCCCAAAAGGAAACTATATCCACTATCCAATCACACACAAAATATTATTTTTCAATGTCCTTGTGGTGTTGGGTGATGTATAGGGTAGCAACGAAAAAAGACATGGAGGGTAGTTAATGGACAAAAGGAGACGAGGTTGCAGACCTGAGAATGACTTAACACATAAGGTGGATGTGGAGGGGAGGAAAACAAAATTCCATGTGGCAGAGAACGATAAATGAGGTGGAAAAGGAAGGTGGGTACGACGTAGTAGTCATATACAATTTTAAACGTGGGTGAGGACAGGTGGCGACACTTCATGCCAGGGGAAAAATGGAAACCTCAAGCCGCAAGGTCATGCGGGAAGCTTGTGTTGCTTACACATGGCCCACTTTGTACACACTTCATATGACCTCCAGGACCTATCATGCATGCATATTGAGGGCACGAAAGAGTCTCATTCATTGGATGGGATAGTGTCGTAGTTGTCGGATCCGGGAAGCACGTAACTTCCTTCATTGTTGTTATGTCCATTATCTTTGCCCATTATGGCCCAACATGCCTGCGCTCACGTGTGCTTGCCAGTTCCTCATTCCCATGATCTTAGCGTTGCGTTCTTGACGGGAATGAACCCAAGTTGGGCGATGTTTGTTGCTAGTGTGGACCATTCCTTTCGGTTCGCGCCTGAGTAGTGCACTCAACCCGTGCTTCATAAAGTGTCACGGGTATGGAACTAACAGGTTAGGTGGAAAATTTTATAGTATTAATTAGTTCAATTTGGTGTTCATTTTTATAAATATATAAACTTACAATATCTTTCTTTTGAGTTTTTTTATTATGCTCTATATAAGAAATATTTCTTGTAAATACATAGAAATTTGTGATTACAAATTGTTTTAACAAAAAAGTTTATGAAGTAGTGAAGTAGCGAAGTAGCCACAACCTAATTGTTGCAATTCCCGTGCATAATTTTGAAGTGAAGTAGCCACAACCTAATTGTTTCAAAGTGGTCCCAAATTTGTAAGAAGAATATATTTGAGAATCATATTTTTTTTTTAAAGAAAATTCGAGAATCATCTTTAGTAGATAACAAAAATTAACTTTATAATTATTCATGTTCTAACCCTTTAAAGAAGAAACTTATTTAAATTAGAAGTGTAAAATTTGACACCCCCAAAAATGCATCATGTGGCATACAAAGCACTATTATTTGCTGTACACTTTTTGAATTTATTAAGCTCTTTAGGTGTGTTCTCATAAATGATCATTTATATTATTTTTTATTTTACTACCAATAGCAAGATTGAAATTTCGATTTATTATTATTAGTTGCATATTGAATGTAAGGCAGAGGCTTTACAAGACCTTTCCTAATAAAGAAGGTAATATTTTGGTTTATTTTTTTTCTACATGTATGATATTTCAATTCCCCATTCAAAACATAAAAAGTATTCCCTTCTAGCTCATGAAAATAAATAGTTATTAATTTTGCGAAGTCTAGGAGAAATCGATTAATTACTACTTTTGTTTAGTAAATCTAACGTGTCATTTGTAGCAGGCGAGGTCTCCTATTTTTCTTTGATTTAGTTTGACATACATCCTTCTCTAAAGATTTCAAACACATATGTATGCACATATTCCATTATCACGAGTTATAAAATATTGTGTTATTGCCCATTATCAATCTCATGTATTTAAGGTGGTTAGTAAGGTTAACTGAATATGTGAGGAGTATCTAGGGTTTTTATCTCTATATTTTCACTTGAATGAAAGAAACCACAAATGCCTCTACAGCATTATGAAAAGCAATTGCAAGGGTCAATGTATCCTTCTCTCCATTACATGTAGAATCGGAGATGTAGAAACAATAGCTATAAATGGTTTAGAAAAATAGATGTAAGATATGGAACAAATTACATAGTTTAAGTAGCATCAACTTCGCTTTGGGAGAATTAAGAAAACAATGGTATCTAATGAATATGTGAAGATGATATGTTTTGAAGCCTATGTCTTATTTTCAAAGGCATTTGAGCTTTTTATTTAGGAGATTATATTACTTTCATGTTTACATAATGAAGAGAACAAAGATCTACATTACAAAGAAATTACATTATAGGAGTTATAAGCACGGGTGATGTTCTTGATTTTCTTCTTTATAGTGTTCCTAGAGATAATGTCAAGGATGGGGAATATTAGGGACCCTTGCAATTCCTCATGCATAATATATATCTTGTGGAGGGACACATGTTAACTGATGCATGATTAGCCTTAAAATCACAACCTTAATAATGGTTTGATGGTTTCTTGACAAACAATGTCTCAATAGTTAATGTCTCAATAACCTTTAATGCTAGACAAACAATTGATGGACGAACCTCCACCACAATGATCATAAGTTCAGGTGGAATACATAGTAGCAATCAAGAATAATCAAGTTGATTTCTCATGAGCCTTGATTGCATCCTTCTAAAAACTACATTTTCTAAAAAAAAAAAAAAAAAAAAAAACATTTGTTGATGAGTGAAAGCTTAGGGGATATTTATTTATCTTAATTGGTTCGCCTCTTATATATTATTCGATGCTAATTTCGATCAATATTGTGTTCTTGTTATGCCTAGCTATATCTTGACAAAATAAATGTTTATTAAAAATATTTTGATGGGAACTAGAGAGATTTATGATTGGTTTGAAAAGATGAAGACAAGATTTTGTCTATAAAGAATAGATAAATAAAATATCTAGTCCTATTGTGATATTTTTAAAAAGTTGGTACATGAAATTTTGGTTATTTGTTTTCAAGGCTTTCTCGTGATTTTCTTCTAGTAAAATGAAGCATATTATTTATGGCGACATGCATTATGAAATAAAAGAAATGGATGTAATACAAATCCTTTAGGAACGAAATTTTGCACTTTAATATAAAAAGATTTATGCATCAAATGTTAAAAAAGAGCCTTTTTAGCAATAGAATTATGGGAAGGTGATTGGAAGAAAAGAGATCTATGAGATGGGAGAACATTAATGGACCAATAACTTAGTGAATGAAAAAGGCAAGGAAGGATAAGTCCATATTGTTAAGTTTCCATCATTGAGGGTATGTTGAATAGGAATACATGAACTCTAGACGACTAAATTTTTGTTTGTTGGAAGATAATAATTTTGTATCCAACACTCTATACATCATCGAATTGAATTTTGTAGATGATGAAGAATGTTATGACATAAAAACAATCGATACTTTTTTACCAAATATATACAATAAGGCAACAAGGTTATAACATTCCACTTAAAATATTGATCATGAACTCAATTATACATCTTGATTATGGATATATAAACATAAAACTCTATAAATGGATATATAAACATAGAACTCTATAAATCTCAAGTAGAAAAAGCCAAAACTAATTACACCACAAATTAACCATAACTCCAACCGTTAAAATTTTGAGATCTCTTACTTGTTTATTTATAAATTATAAATTATAGTAAAAATGTTACCGCTTTTTGCTTTGTGCCTATTATCGTTACCTTGGATAGTTTCTTAGATATCATTAAATAACCATGTATTTTTATTTTTTCAATTGTTTTGAGATTTTGGTAATTCTTTAGCAATATTTGCAGTGCTTGATATTTCATCATGATAAATAAATATAGGCATTGCACTCTTTTAATTCATTTATAAACAAGTGAAAATATTTCCATGAAAATATCTCTATCTCAGTGAATTTTGTAGAAAATTTATTTTTAAGTAGAGATATTAAAAATAAGCATGTGCTTCAATATCTTGAGTTTATTCAAATAAGGAACAATTCCACAATCTACGATGAATCAAATTTTGAAATTCACAAAACATACTTTGCATCTTAGTGCAAGCACTCTAAACAAGGAGCTTGTCAACTTTGACATGTTGAATATGTCATCAGGTAAATTTTGGCATCACTGAACCATCCTCCCCAATGTCCTTTCACTAGTTGTTTCTCCATTGTTTTGTAAATGTAACACTTTTAGTTGTGTTAAAGTACTCAAATTGGCATACCAACACCAACGCAATACGAGTTTTTTTAAACACCCCACATTCTCTGGCAATGGTTGTCGAGACGTCTAACTCAAATCAAGAATGTTGATAGAAATCATACTCCCAATCACCTTTATTGGAACAACTGTGTAATATTCCCTTTCTTGATCTAGTCAAAGTGGATAGAATCAATCCATGGTACTTACCGTGGTATTTTCCCATGGAATTGACCCATGGTATTTGTTTTTGGTTTCTGAGAAAAATAATAAAATAAAGTCTCTAGAAAGCCCATCAAGCCTATAAAAGGGGAGAGAAGCTAGGAATTTAGGATCAGTCTGGTATTATCTATCTTATTATGTTTGGGTTGAGAACCTAGCCTGACCAGTTCTATTATTGATCTCGGGACGAAAACCCCACGGTGATCTTTATGTGGTGGATCCATCCAGGATTCACGAGTGGGATTCAGTTTCTTATATTTGTCATTGTCAAGCAGCTTTGCATGCCATTTGTAGGATTTTATGGTCTGGGCATGTATTTTACTTTCAGTGAATAATATAAATAAAATGGTTTCATTTCTTGTGTTATGGTTCTTGATAAAAGACTGTATTAAATGAGAACACTAATATGTTTTAGATCTATCAAAATTTTTATTGTTTGGAATCTTACAGTGGTATCAAAGATGTGCATCCTGCCAGCCTGAGAGTTTTATGCAAGGAACTTCGATGAAATTTATTTTTCACCCTAGCCAACATTTCTCATTTCGGTGATATTTATCACCCTAGTTGGATTTTTAGTTTTCAGTAAATTATTTTATTGGGAGACATAAGTGAAGGGAAAATCATTTATATGTCTGTGGGTTAAATTTGTGAAAATATTTGAAGGCATGATTGACAAAATCATTTATAGCTTGTATATAGCCTCTTATGAATAAATGTACCCATGATATTTATTCATGTGTATGGAATATTATAAATGTACCCATGATATTTATTCATGTGTATGGAAGATTCATATATTTCTTGTGAATATGGTCATTGTTGAAAGGCTGGAAAGTTATTGCTAGACAGGGATCATTCCCAGGTTTCTCATTAGCTAAGTATTGAGATCCATTGATGCCAATGTCGTCATTTTATTATTGGAAACGTCACAAGAATCAACATAATGATATATCAGTCGATTCTCTGGGCTACAATACTTCTGTGGATCAAAGATGGCAACAACGTACAAATCAGAAGCAAGAGAAGAACAAAAGGCCTTTCTCTCAAAAGGTCCATGTTATCCTTCAATAGTCAAAAGATATCCGGAAGGAAGATGTAACAAGCAAGTGTCTCTTCGAACTTGGATCCAAATTGCAGGGTACAAAGTCAAAAGATGTTCTCCTACAGCTAGACACATTAAATATGGATTTGAGCTTAATAGAGAAATCAGAATGGGAAGGGTCAAGTTGGGCCTTGAAGCCATCCATGCTTGCTTTGATACAACCTAGGTTCTTAGAGCATTCTTGTGAAAATATTAGACTCATGGTCGCCTCTTGTCTCAGTAAAATCATAGCCTTAACAGCACCGCTATTTCCCTACAATGATGACATCATGAGGAGGACTTTTCGGGTAATGGTAGAAGCAGTCCAAGGGTTGGAAAACACCACCGTTCTTACTTTTTTCCAGAAGTGCACAATTTTGGAACAGATGGCGAAATTCAGATTTGGTATGCTTATGCTGGATCTAGAGTGTGATGATTTAATCCTTCATATGCTCCAATACTTCTGCAATGGAATTTCAACGTCTCATCCAAACTTCATCAAAACAAACATGTAAAAGATCATGTCTTCGATCTTAGGAGAAGACAGGACCATCTGCGAACAATTGAGATCCAAGTTGTTGGCCATCTGGAGGAAAGAACTAATTGTATCACCTGCTGCTTATGAACTACCTAAGGGATTGATCAAACAAAGCATCAAACTACTTAGAAAGAAGTTAACTAAGGAGGAACTAACAAAGATTTGTGGAGACAGTAAGAATGAACTAAGGAGGAAAGGCTTATGCTTTGTATGTAAGGGAGTTTGGGCACTTGCCCATACATGTCAAGGTGATAAAGAGGCAACAAAGATAGAACAAGAGGAGATTCCTTCAGATCATGGGGAGTCTTTTGTAGCCAGGTCTATTGATCTTCAAGATGGTGACCAATAGTGTGACATTATTCAGGGAGGCTTGCAGGATGACAAACATTTGGAAGTGCATGAGGGAATTCTACCTAATGGTATCAATGAGTTAGACTCCTATACAATGGAGTTCGTAGATTCCCAGGCAAATATCCATAAAGAATATGAACAATCAAGTATACATAAAATTCCACCAATGCATCTATGTTTGACAGTTGAAAGGGATGAACATATTGTCTCCACAGATGAAGGAGACCTGGGAGATTTGAGTGAGGATCCAGCCATAGTGAACTAGCATGATGAGTATGATCACAAGGAGCAACATGATAAACATAATGTGCAAAATGGACCATTCCTAGAGAGTTGGTCAAAGGCTCAAGTTGAAGATGTGGTCGTGGGGCATCCAGTGCAGTCAAATACAGAGACATTCAATAGGGCACTAGAATTTCCAGTGAAATACTTTCAGGAGAGGATCATTCATTTCAAGACAGATCTTATGTTGTTGAAGCAAAGAGTCTAGACAGTCCGAGACACTATCTTACAGGAGAATAGAAAAATTGAGGAACTCATAGGGAAATGTGCCAAATCATCGACCAAGCTGTCTAGTATTGAGGAACAACTCAAATCCCTCACAAGGCCGCATGAGGAGTACAATTGGGAGTTCCATAGCAGCGCTCTACAAGAATACATAGATAAAGCTTGCAACATCAACAATCCACCCTTATACATTGGGAAGAGCAGGGCAGAATTCTCCAAATACATCATGTTGGGTAACCAAGTAGAGCAGCATGAATCGAGCATCGAATAACATTAACATAGTAGATTTGCAGATATTCATTCTTTCCCAAGTATGGATTGGCGAGAGATTATGAGTTGGTATTCTATTGATGGGTTGATTATTTGGAGGATACCCATAGCTAAGGGAAAATTACATCTTGGACCATTTGGTGTAGGCAACGATGGAGAGTTGAAATTGTACCATAACCCATAGGTCCCGGGATTTAGGTGGTATTGGGATCCAGGAGAATCCATTGAGGAAAGGATTGGTCAGAGGATTGTTTGGGATCCAGGTATTGAAGGATCCATTCGAGACCATTCAACATGGAGGGCATATTGAATTGTATGAGATCCTGGTATCAATGTACAAATGCTTCTATTGTGGATAGAAGTGGATCGCTTGAGGACAAGCAATCTTTGGGCGAGAGGATTTGTAATATTCCCTTTCTTGATCCAGTCAAAGTGGATAGAATCGATCCATGGTACTTACCGTGGTATTTTCCCATGGTATTGACCCATGGTATTTGTTTTTGGTCTCCGAGAAAAATAATAAAATAAATTCTCTAGAAAGTCCATCAAGCCTATAAAAGGGGAGAGAAGCTAGGCATTTAGGATCAGTCTGGTATTATCTATCTTATTATGTTTGGGTTGAGAACCTAGCCTGGCCAGTTCTATTATTGATCCCGGGACGAAAACCCCGCGGTGATGTTTATGTGATGGATCCATCCAGGATTCACAAGTGGGCTTCAGTTTCTTATATTTTTCATTGTCAAGCAGTTGTGCATGCCATTTGTAGGATTTTATGGTCTGGGCATGTATTTTACTTTCAGTGAATAATATAAATAAAATGGCTGCATTTCTTGTGTTCTGGTTCTTGATGAAAGACTGTATTAAATGAGAACACTAATATGTTTTAGATCTATCAAATTTTTTATTGTTTGGAATCTTACAAACTGTCAATTTGTTTCTCACCATTGACGATGCACGCATTTCTGGAAGAGAACTCAATTCGTAGCTGCTCAACAAAATCCGAGTGCATCCTGAACATTTTTTTTGAGACAAAACCTTCAGACCCTTGCCTGTGCGACAACAGAAGTTTTCTTCCACCTTAGCTGTATGCATGGCCACACCTGCTAAAAGAGCACATGCCCATCAGTGTCTTAGAGGATCGGTTCAATCAAACAACGATCGGCTCGTGTGGGTTTTGGTGACCCATCTCATTTAATTGCACCTTCTTCTGCAAAAAGCCCTTCTCCTATCCACAACAAAATCAAAATCTCCACATAATCCCCACTCTTTTCTTGGACCACATATCCGGTTGTTATAGAGGAATTCTTTGAAACTCCCATCCCCAACACTGCTCTTCTATCCCTTGAACTCACAATAATTTTGGAGTTGGAGAGAACAGTGAGCAGGGCCACACCCAATTCCTCTAGCAGTTTTCCACCCTCTCCCCACACATCATCTAGCAACAAGGCAAACATCTTTGCCTCTATTCTCTGATTCAACCACCACATTTTTGCATCCTCTTTCTTCATATTTTGAACCAAATCTATTTTTGTTTACATTACTATTTGGCTATAAAATTTATCCCTAAGCTTGTAAGAGAGGGAGATAGTGACACAGTGAGCCAAAGCAAGAAGCCATCGCTAAACAAAAGTCTCACCTTTTGGCTGCTGAAGAGTGTAGAAAAGTTTTGCAAGATCCACCGTTGCCAACAACATCAATGCCGAAGAAAGAGTTAACATCTGCATCGATCACCCACATCTGCCATGATATGATTTTCTCACAGCAGTATCCTTCTTAAAACATACATATATATACTGAATGTATATATTTGAAAATCTCTGGAGGATAACAAGAACTCTCCCCTCAATTCAATCGATCCTTCAAGCAATACCAACAGTACGAAAGCCTTAGGCATTCCTAACTCCAAAGCATTCCTAACTTGTATCTCACGCATTCTAGGGGAGAGTCGCCAATTGTTAAACACGTTCCCCTCCACCTCAGCAAGCAACGTGTAATGTCACGTGGTCGTTGTACGACAGGTGTCCATTTCAACTGGCCACGTGTTGGGTTGGTGCCACCATTAAATGTGGGAATTTACTGCAGGTTTAGGGTTTGGTCTGGCGGTTTAACCGGGATGAGGTCTTACTCCCATTCATTTTTGCTCGGGCCCGAAGTGTGGGCGTTCGGCTCCGCCGCTGGTGGTGGTTGCCGGTACCAAAACTTGTGCGCCTTGTCGCCATTTGCTGAATATTGTTCAACATTTCCTTGCCCACCATTGCTGGTTGTCTGTTTCGTGCAGTTTCTATACCTGTTCGTCGGTTCCGCCATGTTTGTGTTGTTGGGTTTGAACCTTTGTCAGTTGCTGAATGTTGTAGCTCGCAGGGGGTTCCTATTCTTGAATGCGAAGTCTACTATTGGGTCTGCCTTTCCTCTGATGCTGGACCGCCAGATTATCGATTGTTGTCTACAAGGGTTTCGGTCTGCTTGCTCTGGTTTATTGAATTCTTCAGGTTTGTCTGCAATTCGTTCAATTTTTACTCTGACAATTCCATTTTTGTTGAGAAAATTCTAATTTTCTTGTTTTTTTGCAGGTACAGGGTTCCATGGTGAGTGTTCGCATTGGTTCCAGGGTTCCAGGTTCCTCAGCGGCGACGCCCTGCAACCTTTGCACTTCTCAACCTCTGCGCTTCTCGGTGACCTCTGGTAGGATTCACAATCCTACCAATCATTTGCTGTGTTTTTTAACACTTATTCCCTATGTTTTTTAACACTCCCAATCGTTGTTTGGTGGAATTTAGCTCTTCTTGTTTTCTTGTAACAGTGAATGGAATTTTTGTGGGTTTATATGTGGTGGAATTTATGTTTTTTATCTGTGGGTTTAGGGGTTAGGGTTTGGTTCTGGTACTTGGCAGAGTTTGAGGTCGTTTTGCTTAGAAGAGCTGCAAACCTGTAATATTGTTTGTTAGAGCTGCAAACCTGTAAATAGAGTTTGAGGTCGTTTTGCCTAGTTAAACCCTTTTTTGCCTGCGTCTGTCTCTTACGAGCCTTGCAATGGCCCACCCACAGTGCCTTGCAATGGCCCATCTTTACTCCAGACTCTAAAGATACTCTTTCAAAATGAGAATTTCGTTCTATTTTTTAAATCTCCATGCACATACTTTTTTAATGGAGAGATCAACAGTTCCTATCTTCTACTCCTTGCTTTTTTCCACTAAAGCTCTTCCTCAGTGATAACCTATAAATTCGAAGAATGAATGGTTGAATGTACCTGAAAATGAACAACTGTGGTCCTCCAGCAGGGATGCTACATATAATTTAGAAACATGAGAAACCTACTATTGTCTGCATGCACAATTGGATAATGTGCAAGTCTGCTGCATAGATCTGGCCCGGCGAATAGTTGTCGTTAGGGTGAAATTTCTTCTACATTATGATTCTGTCATGTTTAAGGAGATGTTTGGTCTTGATCAAATATGAGACTCAACAAAAGTAAAATGGGTTTTTGAATTAATGAAATGGAGTGCTTTTGGACAGCAAAACTGCAACTGACTCAACAAAAGTAAAAGGGGTTTTTGAATTAATGAAATGGAGTTGCTTTTGGACAGCGGAATTGCAACTGACTGTTGAAAATCCCTTATTCAACTAAAACGTTTCTATTGCTATCCACGTTTCTATTTCTATCCATCGCTAAAACGTTTCTATTGCTATTGAGTAACTTCTTTTATTGCACTATTGGCTACTAATAGGCCCTCACTTCCTTACTGTGAGCAACACACTAATAGGCCCTCACCTCCTTGCAATATGGTTACTAATTACTTAGCCATATGGAATGTACATATTGTGGACTTGGTGGACATGGATATAGTAGTGTTACTCCTATTGAGCTTGAGAGGATGCTAGTTATAGTAGGCCTGGGATATCTTGAGCCTTCTACTGCAATTTTACATGAATTAGATTGTGCACTTTTTTCTAATTCTGCCTGTTTGTGGTCTTCTTTTGAGGCATGCTTGTAATCTTGGCACGGCCCTTTTTTGAGCCATTTCCCTCTTGTGGTGCGTGCAACCAGGGCACATTTTTCACCACCAATTTTGCAGGCTTTTGGGCACATTTTCAGCAGTTGAGTGAGTAGCAATGCTATCATATTTTCATTATGTATTCACTTATTTTACAACATATTTTGAGCATTTTTTACAGTGTATTTTTGCTAGTTTAGGCATGTTTTACAAAGAGGTAATTATTTTGTTGTTTGAAGTTAATTACTACTGAAACAAATTAATTTTTTTGGAAGGTTTCTTGTTTCTTCTTTGAAACATGGCTTGTTATTTTGATAGAGATTCATGTCTTGTTGTTGGTCATGGTAAAAATTATCAGGAAAATATTGATAATTGGACCTTGCAAATTAACAAGATGGATGAAAAGTTGAGTCTTATCAATCAAAATCCCATGATTATTTAAGGGACAATGACCTGATTCTTTGCAAAAGCATGTGCAACATTTGCTTGAGTAAATTCTTTTCTTGCACTATTGGCTACTAATAGGCCCTCACTTCCTTACTGTGAGCAACACACTAATAGGCCCTCAACTCCTTGCAATATGGCTACTAATTAATTAGGCATATGGAATGTACATATTGTGGACTTGGTGGACATGGATATAGTAGTGTTACTCCTATTGAGCTTGAGAGGATGCTAGTTACAGTAGGCCTGGGATATCTTGAGCCTTCTACTGCAATTTTACATGAATTAGATTGTGCACTTTTTGCTAATTCTTCCTGTTTGTGGTCTTCTTTTGAGGCATGCTTGTAATCTTGGCATGGCCCTTTTTTGAGCCATTTCTCAGAAATCCCTGGTACAAGCCGCCATGGCGCCATGGATTCCCGAAATGGAACGATAAAAAGTATTTACTTTGTCAAACACTGCAACATATGGAGAGTAGGGCGTCAACAGTTATGGAGAGTAGGGCGTCAAAATTCATACTTTGGGAGTCTTGTTTGAGATGATCCCAACAAATAGAAGTTGGGTAATGGATCCAACTAGCTGCCTATAATGATGTACAAATAGATTGTATCTATTGAACCCTTAGATTAACATCTCATGTTAGGTAGATATAACCAGATTGGTTTTGATTATGCTGTTAGGCTACCTTATTTTCCTAAAAAAAATGATTTAATTATGAAAAACAAAATTACATTCACTATGTGTTTTTCTACATTTCAGATATATCCTTAAGCATAGGAAGTGATAAAAATATGGCTGGGAAGATATCTTGCTTCATAAACAGTCTTCAAAAATGTCAATATGACAGCCCCATCACAATAATTCTAACATATCACCGATTTGAAACCAAACGTAGATTCCATCCAAAAATCCACATCATAATGTGGTTACATCCAAAAACATTTAACACTCCTATTCTTTATGGCCTTGAGAATCTTCAGTGCCAAACCCTGAGTTGCCTGATTGAGCCAAGTAGGTTGGCCTTCCCAAGAAGGCTTGATTAGGTGGTGGTTGATTGCTGCCATATAATTGAGACCAATTTGTCCCTTCCAACCATGGAGGAATTGAGTATCCGTACCTCACACTTGCGTTAAGTGGAGGTGTGTGCTGAGCATACATTGAATTCAGACCTCCTGTGGTAGGAATAAGGCAAGTGGGTAAACCCCGATTTTGATACTGAGGCACTTGAATGTTTATGAGGTCTTGGAATAATGTTGTATTATTTGCAATGTTGTCCAATGTGTTGGACATGTTCTTGGATTCATTCTCATCAACTGTGCTTGCATTTATGTCAACCATATGAGTCAACCCTTGTTCCCTTTCAAGCATTTGTTGAGCCTTCCTTGCTTCCTTTTCTTGTCTTGAGATTTTTTTTTGTTGCTCCTTCTCTTGCCTTGCTCTCTCTCTTTCAAGCCTTTCATCTGCTCGACGTTGTGCTGCAATAGCCCTTGCTGCCTTCTTCTCCTTGGCTTGATCTTTTTTTTTTTTTTCTGTTTTAATTCCTGAATTTCCATTTTCTTATTTTCAGACTCAATAAGGAGCTTTATATAGTCTTCAGAGGTGAGTAACTGTGAACTTCGCCCCAAACGAAGACTATTGGTTGTTCCTTGCTTCTTTTTCATTGACACTCTTTCTACCGGTAGCTTTAAGAATCGCCCAAGTAACTTCTCCCTCCCTCCCACCTGCATGTCATTGCTTGGCACTTCAGTATCCGTGGAACTTGATTGAACTATATTGTTTTCTTCATCTGCTGCCTCATTATGTCCTCCATCTTCTTCCATTGATCTATTGTCCACAAAAAAATGAACAATTTCACTATTCAATTCAGCCACTTGTGAAGGCATGTTCATGCTTTGTTCATTGGTTCTTGATATTGGGAAAAATACTGAGAGGGGGGGGTGAATCAGTATTTACTGCATACTAAAAAATTTTCACTTTTTCATTCCTTAAAACCCATACACTACTTTACTTTAGTAAACTCGCGTATATACGCGGATACCTTTCATTCAACTAGCGTATACACAGAGATCTAAATATGTCATTAGTTCTTTGCTTATTCCATTATTCATTCATCAGATGTTCAATAAGCAGTAAACATGTGCAGTAAGAACAGAACAAAGCATCACACATGAACACCAGGATTTTTAGGTGGAAACCCAAGTCGGGAGAAAACCACCGCTGCAGTTGCTCAGCCTTCAATATTTTATTATAGAGAAAACATCTTACAACATATGTGCTGGCGCAGACTTGACCAGCACGCAGGCACCCACCTGCGCTCGTTTACCAGCCTCTCCTGGAAGGGAGCTCCAACCCCCTGACTCGTTTACCAGCCTCTCCTGGAAGGGAGCTACGAACCCCCGATCTCGTTTACCAGCCTCACCTGGAAGGGAGCTACAACCCCCTGACTGAAGGCTACAACCCTCAGCACCACCTTGGACCACGTTTCATCAATTTTCACACCGGATCCAACAACTTCAATAGAACAACACTTGCATGCCACGTTTCATCATATTTTCGGTATCGTACTCCTTTTTCATTCTTTCAAGCTCAACCATACAACCAAACTCGATACAGTAACCTTAACAAGAGAAGGTATAGCAAGAACACAACAGTCATTAGACACTTATTACTTTTAATATGTGACTTCAGTGAAACCCCGAAGTTTGCATACGCGCTTTCCCTTCACTGATGTCGCGTATATACGCGCTTCCGTCCACACAAACCAGCGTATACCTCAGTGTATATTTCATTGCGCATACGCGCTTTCACTTCAGCGAAGCCGCGTACATACGCGCTTCCTCCGTGGCAAAGTAGCGTATAGATCTTCAATCATTACAGAGCAGCATACTTCTTCAGATCAGATATTCAGTTCAGATTTACCCTTTACTTCCGTACGATGATCGCCCAATCTGTATCTAAGCTCATAACCGTACTCAGTAGATACAAGTACATTTCAGATCTAGATCCCCTTCTTCATCATTGGTGCATCATACATTCAGATTTCTCATTCAAGTGTAACCCTTTCCATTCAGATCTACTTCAGAGAGAAGTATTCATTCAAGATCAGACATCTTGCACTCACCCTCATGATTTGCACAATGAATTTCTTCTCCTTATATAGGTTTACCTTTTTCAATACCATGAGTCCCTTTTTCAATACCATGAGCCCAAAACCACATTACATCCGATGGTATTCCTGGACGGGGTCAATTAGGCGGAACATTACCCAATACAATGGGTCAATATCATGGTGATTACCCCTGGTTTTGCACTTTTAGAGCGCTTTTTCCCATACGCGACTTGGAACGTTCTTTTCCACGTGCATACGCGACTTCCCCTAGACAGATCCGCGTATACCTAGAGACATATTCTTTTCATCAAGATTGAGCACATGCTGACTTCTTTTCTTCACTGCCTTCTGTACACACTGTAGATACATCATATTTAGCTCATCAAGAACATATTCTAGCAAGCACAACTTCATCAAGTAAGTTGTCATCATCTTCATCAAGTGGGTTGCCTTTCAAGGAAAACTCTTAGCATCATATCACATCAGATTTACATCATTCACCAAGTCCATCAAGTCAAGAATAACTTCATTAGGTGGATTGCCATCAAGGACAACACATGTCAACAGTCGCATGTCTTCATCTTCACTCAGTGGGTTGCCATCAAGGACAACACTTCTGCATCATATTTCCAACAATCTCCCCCTTTGGACTTGATGGCAACCACGATGGTGTTTGGTTACCACAACAGATAAGTACATTAACACCATGTCACTCTCCCAATTCTTTGACACCATTATCTGCATTCAAACACCATGTCACTCTCCCCCTTTGACATCAAGGGCAAAGGGCGGATCAACACCAACATACTCTCCCCCTTTTCTCCTCATGTAGAAGAAGCGTTCTGCAGATCTGATGTATACTGAAGTGACCAAGCTCCCCCTGAGTTCATGCTGAAATTTCAAACATATTTTTCAATGAAGTACATGACTCTATCACCAAAGACTCATACTTACATCAATTATCCATCCAAGTGGATTTACATATGAGACTCAACTACCCAACCAAGTGGGTTTACACATGTGACTCAGCTACTCAACCAAGTGAGTTTACAACATTTGACTCAGCTACCCAACCAAGTGGGTTTACAACATTTGACAAGTCCTTACATGACTGAATATTACAAGATTGACATCATGGGTCTCAACATGATCTTTTCATCAAATTACATATATGACATTAAGACCAACACCAGAAAGTCCTCAAGAATGAGAACATATTTCAGAACAAACATAATGCCAACAATGCATTATACTCAGCAACGCTAATGCTCCCCCTGAATCTGTGCATCCAAGCATTCTTTTTGTAAGACTAAGGCTCCCCCTTAGTTTGTGCATCCTGAACACTTTCATCAACAAATCATCAAGGCATCTTCATTAAATCATTAGAAAAAGAATTATGAGAACTGGAACACCACCAGAGTTACCAAACAGTATCAGAGATACCAAACAGCACTGCAGCTGTGCTAAAGAGATCTGACTTCCAACCAAAAATTGTCAGCAATCATACATACGCGGTTTTCTTTGTAGGAACTAGCGTATATACATGACTGTGTTTCAGGAAACCCGCGTATCCCAAGCCATCTTCTAAATTTATGCAGATTTGTTCTTTTGACTGGCAGATAATACTCCCAGCTTCTATCTTAGATACTCAAACGCTTCCCTGGGCAGAGGTTTGGTAAAAATATCAGCAACTTGTTCTTTGGAGGGAACATACTCCAACTTCACCTTTTGTTCAAGCACTTGTTCACGTAAGAAGTGATACTTGATGGGAATGTGCTTGGTATTCGAATGCATAACAGGATTCTTTGAAATACTGATGGCACTTGTATTGTCGCACATAATGGGGACAGGAGGTGTACACTTGATTTGAAAATCTTGTAAGGTTTGCATCATCCAAAGGAGTTGAGTGCAACAAGATGCGGCAGCCACATATTCTGCTTCTACTGTAGATAAGGCAATAGAATTTTGCTTCTTGCTGAACCAAGATACTAACCATGGTCCCATATAGAATGCACCACCACTAGTGCTTTTTCGATCATCAACACTTCCAGCCAAATCTGCATCAGTGTAAGCATGAAGAGTAAGATCAGCATTCTTTGGATACCATAGACCAAAGTCTTGAGTTCCTTGTAGATATTTGAAAATTCTTTTCACAGCCTGAAGGTGAGACTCTTTTGGATTAGCTTGGAATCGTCCAACAATCCCAACAGCATGCATAATGTCTGGTCTAGTCCCAGTGAGATAAAGTAGACTTCCTATCATAGATCTGTATTCTGGTTGATTCACCGTGGGAGAATCATCATGAGAACTGAGATTACATCCGGTTATCATTGGTGTACTTACAGGTTTGCACTCTTCCATGCCATGCTTCTTCAGAATTTGCTTAATATATTTTTCTTGTGATAAGAATATACCATCTGTTGCTAGTTGCACTTGCAAGCCAAGAAAGAATTTTAGTTCCCCAAGTAAAGACATTTCAAATTCTTGCTGCATGACAGAAGCAAATTTCTGACTCATAGATTCTTCGTTACTCCCAAAAATGATATCATCAACATATACAACCACAATCAATAGTTTATCATTTTCAACTTTTTTGTATAAGTTGCTATCAGCAGACCCCTTTGAAAATCCTTGTTGATGAAGATATTTGTCAAGACGATAATACCATGCCCTTCGAGCTTGTTTGAGACCATATAGAGCCTTTTTAAGTCTACAAACAAGATTTTCATCATTTCCCAAAATGAATCCTTCCGGTTGTTCTATATATACTTCTTCTTCTAGATCACCATTAAGAAAAGCAGATTTAACATCCATTTGATAAACTTTGATTTGTTGATAACTTGAAAAGCAAGAAACATTCTTATGGCTTCAAGTCTAGCTACAGGAGCAAAAGTTTCTTCAAAGTCTATACCTTCTTGTTGAGTATACCCTTTGCAAACCAATCTAGCTCTGTTTCTTACAACATCCCCATTCTCATTTAGCTTGTTCTTGAAAATCCATTTAGTTCCAATGACATTTTTATCATGTGGTCTTGGTACCAATTCCCAAGTGTCATTCTTTTCAATTTGATCAAGTTCTTCATTCATGGCTTGCCTCCAATATTCATCTTTGCTTGCTTGATTCACATTGTGTGGTTCAATTGTGGATATGAGTGCCAAATGATTAGAAGATCCCACAAGAGTTCTCCTTGTTCGTACCCCAGATTCCTTGTCACCCAAAATTTGAGATTCAGGATGATTCTTTTGAACATATCTGGATGGAGCTTTTTCAGATAGATCATCTTCAGGTTCTTCATTGGATCCACTGTCTATATCATTGCTATCTGATGTAGAAGGCCATATGTTGCTATCATCTTCTTTTGTTGTTTGTTTTTCTTCTTTAGGAGCTGCAGGAGACTCATCAATAACAACATCAATACATTCAACAACCTTTTGAAGCCTTTTATTGTAACATGTGAATTCTTTGCTTGACGATGAGTAACCAAGAAATATCCCTTCATCTGATCTAGGTTCAAATTTGCCAAGCTTTTCATCATTATTTTTGATGAACCATTTACTTCCAAAAACCTTAAAATGCCTCACAGTGGGAGAATTGCCATACCAGAGTTCATATGGAGTTTTGTCACTATTTACCCGAACATGAGGCTTATTGAGAATGTTAACTGCTATATGTGCTGCTTCACTCCAGAACATGTCAGGAACATCAGAATCAGAAAGCATAGCTCTAGCCATTTGAACAATTGTTCTATTCATTCTTTCTGCTACACCATTTTTTTGTGGAGTGCCTGCTACAGAGAACTGTCTTTTTAATGCCATGTTGTTCACAAAAATCAAATAATTCATTTGATGAATATTCTCCTCCTCGATCAGATCTAAGACACTTGATTTTTAGATCTAATTCATTTTCTGCCAATGCTTTGAAGCTCTGAAATTTTTCAAGTGCTTGATCTTTGTGTTTCATGAACCCGATCCAACACATTCTAGAGTAGTCATCAATAAATAAGATATAGTATTCTTCCCCACGTAATGAATTTTTCCTCATAGGTCCACAGATATCAGTATGAATGATTTCAAGAGGCTTACTTGATGATCCTTCTTTGGCATTAAATCGTACTCTGGTCTGCTTACCAAATTGACAAGATTTGCATATGGTACTTTCCGGAAGATTGACCTTGGGAAGATCACGAACAGCTTGAAGTCTGCTTGCTTTGTTGATTTGAGAGAAACTCAGATGCCCCAGCCTTCTATGCCATAGCCAATTTTCTGAAGACTTGCTTAACTAACATTGATCTATGTCGTTTAGTACATACAGGTTGCTTGGATTTCTTTTTCCTTTTATAATGATTTTACCTGTATCAAGATCACGAACCACACATTCTTTGGAACTGAAAACCACTTCTGCTCATTGATCACACATTTGACTAACACTTAACAGGTTATGCCTTAATCCATCCACATACATGACATATTTAGCCTTCACTTTTTCTTTTAGAAATACTGATCCTTTTCCTTTAATTACAGCAGGAGTATCATTTCCAAATGTAACTTTCTTTTCCTTTTCTAGAGCATTATAAGTATGAAGTTTGCTTTTGCCACCTGTCATGTGTCTTGAGCACCCACTATCGATATACCATTGATTTTCTTCACCTTCTGCAAATAATGCTATCCCACAATTTTCAACTTGCGGTTCTTTCTTTTTCCACACTTTAGAGCTTGAGGGAACATGTTCTTTTGGCTGGATCTTGTTCCTGCATTCAGATTCTTCATGGCCAAAGTTATTACAATAAGTGCATTCAACTTCACTTTGAAGAGGAGAAAAATTGTTATAGGTATTCTTCTTTGGTTCAGTATCCAACCTTTTCTTTCTTGCTTCTCTTTCCATGATGGTTTTATATGCAACACATTGAATAGCTTTATGACCAAAATTGTGACAAGTGAAACATTGCCCATTGAAGTAGAAATTTCTGCGATCATGGAATCTTTTATTTGAATTTACCTATTGGTTGTAGTGTCTTTGAAAGCTATCCCTGTTAGTGTTCCTTGAATTGAGATGGTCCTGCTTTCCCTGTAGAGATCCTTTATTCCCTTGCTGAGTGGCTGAATGATGTAAACCACCTGTAACTGCTTTTAGATAGTTTGGTGCTGAAGTTTGAGAAGATTCTCCGGTATAACCAAGACCTGTCTTTATAAGAGGAAAACGTTGTACCTTTATGATCTCATCTAAGGTTTCAGATCCTTTAGCAAATCTAAGATTCAAGGTTTTTGCTTTCTCAACTTCTTTTCTTTGACTTACCACTTCACATTCTAGTTTTTCAATATGTTTCTTTGCTTCTTCAAGCTGCTTTTCAATGGTCTCTCGGATTATCTTTTGTTCTTCTAAGAGAATTTTGTAATCTTCTAAGCGTAGTTTGAGTTGATTATCTTCTTCAAGAAAATCTTTTTCCTCTAGAGCATCCATAAAAGTATCCTTTTCTTCTTTTTGTTCAAATGCCATGAGAAGTCTAAGATCTTCTTCACATTCTTCCTCACTATTAGATGACCCATCACTATCTTCATTAGTATAGTAACTTTTCTTAGAGCTAGATCGGTTCTTATTCCTTCTTACTACTTCCTTTCCTTTATAAGGACATTTTGCAGCATAATGACCAACTTTTCCACACTCAAAACATTTGAAGGGAAGCTTACCTTTGAATCTTCCAGTACCTAGTTGAAGCTTTCTCACGAAATTCGTTTCTTCTTCATCGGATATATAGCTGGATTCTTTAACAACTTCCTTTTCCTTTCCTTTTGTAGATGTCTTAAAAGAAGCTTCTCTTATTTGAGAAGGACCTCCTTGTCTCATTTCAAAAGCAGTCAGAATACCATGCAATTGAACAATAGAAAGAGTTTGCAGATCTTGCCTTTCTTCAATAGCCGAAACTTTAGAGTCAAATTTATAAGTCAAGGATCTTAAGACCTTTTCCACCAGAGTAGTATCAGTTATGGTTTCACCCAAATTTCTCATTCGATTTACAATATCATCCAGACGAAGAAAGAAACCGGCAACACTCTCATCACTATGCATCTTCAAATTTTCATATTCAATTCTAAGAGTTTGGAGTTTTGCACTTTTTACCTTTGTGTCTCCTTCATAGCTCAGAATGATTTTGTCCCATATTTCTTTTGCTGAATGTAGCTGCATCACTTTAGCAAATTCTAATTCAGACATGCTTCCTAGCAAGACATTTACTGCTTTGGCATTGGTTTCATACTTTTTCCTTTCTGCTGCATCAGTAGGAATACTTGCCGGGTATTGATAACCTTCTTCCACGATTGCCCATACATCTTCACCAAGACTTTGCAGATATGCTTTTGTACGTACCTTCCAGAATATCAGATTACTTCCATTGAATAGAGGTGGCTTTATAGACATTACTCCTTCTTGACTTCCCATTGCGACGGATCTCCTTTAAGCGATCAAGCTTCTGCACAAGGACCAGCTCTGATACCAATTGTTGGGAAAAATACTGAGAGGGGGGGGTGAATCAGTATTTACTGCATACTCAAAACTTTTCACTTTTTCATTCCTTAAAACCCATACGCTACTTTCCTTTAGTAAATTCGCGTATATACGCGGATACCTTTCATTAAACTAGCATATACACAGAGATCTAAATATGTCATTAGGTCTTTGCTTAGATCATTCCATTATTCATTCATCAGATGTTCAATAAGCAGTAAACATATGCAGTAAGAACAGAATAAACCATCACACATGAACACCAGGATTTTTAGGTGGAAACCCAAGTCGGGAGAAAACCACCGCTGCAGTTGCTCAGCCTTCAATATTTTATTATAGAGAAAACATCTTACAACATATGTGCTGGCGCAGACTTGACCAGCACGCAGGCACCCACCCGCGCTCGTTTACCAGCCTCTCCTGGAAGGGAGCTCCAACCCCCTGACTCGTTTACCAGCCTCTCCTGGAAGGGAGCTACGACCCCCCGATCTCGTTTACCATCCTCACCTGGAAGGGAGCTACGACCCCCTGACTGAAGGCTACAACCCTCAGCACCTCTATGGACCACGTTTCATCAATTTTCACACTGGATCCAACAACTTCAATAGAACACAACTTGCAGGCCACGTTTCATCATATTTTCAGACTAGACCCTTTTCATTCTTTCAAGCTCAACCATACAACCAAACTGATACAGGAAACTCATAACAGTAGAATACAGATAGCAGCAACACAGCAGATTAGATCAGACATTTCTTACCACAGACTTCAGCAAACCCTAGTTTGCATACGCGCTTTCCTTTCACTGATGTCGCGTATATACGCTCTTCCGTCCACACAAACTCGCGTACACCTCTGTACGAATTACAAAGCCAATTTCATTGCGCATACGCACTTTTTCTTCAGCGAAGCCGCGTATATACGCGCTTCCTCTGCGGCTAAGTAGCGTATAGATCTTCAATCATTATAAAGCAGCATACTTCTTCAGATCAGCAATTCTGTTCAGATTTACCCTTTTACTTCAGACAGATGATCGCCTCAATTCAGATCTAAGCCTTCCATAAGTAGATCTAGTAGATACAAGTACATTTCAGATCTAGATCCCCTTCTTCATCATTGGTGCATCATACATTCAGATTTATCATTCAAGTGTAACCCTTTCCATTCAGATCTACTTCAGAGAGAAGTATTCATTCAAGCTCAGACATCTTGCACCCACCCTCATGATTTGCACAATGAATTTCTTCTCCTTATATAGGTTTACCTTTTTCAATACCATGAGTCCCTTTTTCAATAACATGAACCCAAAACCACATTACATCCGATGGTATTACTGGACGGGGTCAATTAGGCGGAACATTACCCAATACAATGGGTCAATACCATGGTGATTACCCCTGGTTTTGCACTTTTAGAGCGCTTTTTCCCATACGCGACTTGGAACGTTCTTTTCCGCGTGCATACGCGACTTCCCCTAGACAGATCCGCGTATACCTAGAGACATACTCTTTTCATAAAGATTGAGCACATGCTGACTTCTTTTCTTCACTGCCTTCTGTACACACTGTAGATACATCATATTTAGCTCATCAAGAACATATTCTAGCAAGCACAACTTCATCAAGTGGATTGTCATCATCTTCATCAAGTGGGTTGCCTTTCAAGGACAACTCTTAGCATCATATCACATCAGATTTACATCATTCACCAAGTCCATCAAGTCAAGAATAACTTCATCAGGTGGATTGCCATCAAGGACAACACATGTCAACAGTCGCATGTCTTCATCTTCACTCAGTGGGTTGCCATCAAGGACAACAATTCTGCATCATATTTCCAACAATCTCCCCGTTTGGACTTGATGGCAACCACGATGGTGTTCGGTTACCACAACAGATAAGTACATTGACACCATGTCACTCTCCCAATTCTTTGACACCATTATCTGCATTCAAAACACCATGTCACTCTCTCCCCCTTTGACATCAAGGGCAAAGGGCGGATCAACACCACTCTCCCCCTTTTCTCCTCATGTAGAAGAAGCGTTCTGCAGATCTGATGTATACTGAAGTGACCAAGCTCCCCCTGAGTGCATGCTGAATTTTCAAACATATTTTTCAATAAAGTACATGACTCTATCACCAAAGACTCATACTTACATCAATTATCCATCCAAGTGGATTTACATATGAGACTCAACTACCCAACCAAGTGGGTTTACACATGTGACTCAGCTACTCAACCAAGTGAGTTTACAACATTTGACTCAGCTACCCAACCAAGTGGGTTTACAACATTTGACAAGTCCTTACATGACTGAATATTACAAGATTTACATCATGGGTCTCAACATGACCTTTTCATCAAATTACATATATGACATTAAGACCAACACCAAAAAGTCCTCAAGAATGAGAACATATTTCAGAACCATCATAATGCCAACAATGCATTATACTCAGCAACGCTAATGCTCCCCCTGAATCTGTGCATCCAAGCATTCTTTTCGTATGACTAAGGCTCCCCCTTAGTTTGTGCATCCTGAACACTTTTATCAACAAATCATCAAGGCATCTTCATTAAATCATTAGAAAAGAATCAAAGATACCAAATAGCACCACCAGAGATACCAAACAGTATCAAAGATACCAAACAACACTGTAGCTGTGCTGAAAAGAGCTGACTCCAAGAAAAAATTGTCAGCAATCAGACATACGCGGTTTTCTGTGCAGGAACTCGCGTACATACGCGACTGTGTTTCAGGAAACCCGCGTATCCCAAGCCATCTTCTAAAATTTATGCAGATTTGTTCTTTTGACTGGCAGAGAACACTCCCAGCTTCTGTCTTAGATACTCGAACACTTCCCTGGGCAGAGGTTTGGTAAAGATATCAGCAACTTGTTCTTTGGAGGGAACATACTCCAACTTCACCTTTTGCTCAAGCACTTGTTCACGTAAGAAGTGATACTTGATGGGAATGTGCTTGGTCTTCGAATGCATAACAGAATTCTTTGAAATACTGATGGCACTTGTATTGTCACACTTAATGGGGACAGGAGGTGTACATTTGATTTGAAAATCTTGTAAGGTTTGCATCATCCAAAGGAGTTGAGTGCAACAAGATGCGGCAGCCACATATTCTGCTTCTGCTGTAGATAAGGCAACAGAATTTTGCTTCTTGCTGAACCAAGATACTAACCGGGGTCCCATATAGAATGCACCACCACTAGTGCTTTTCTGATCATCAACACTTCCAGCCCAATCTGCATCAGTGTAAGCATGAAGAGTAAGATCAGCATTCTTTGGATACCATAGACCAAAGTCTTGAGTTCCTTGTAGATATTTGAAAATTCTTTTCACAGCCTGAAGGTGAGACTCTTTTGGATTAGCTTGGAATCGTCCAACAATCCCAACTGCATGCATAATGTCTGGTCTAGTCCCAGTGAGATAAAGTAGACTTCCTATCATTGATCCGTAATCTGGTTGATTCACCGTGGGAAAATCATCATGAGAACTGAGATTGCATCCGGTTATCATTGGAGTACTTACAGGTTTGCAATCTTCCATGCCATACTTCTTCAGAATTTGCTTAAGATATTTTTCTTGTGATAGGAATATACCATCTGTAGATTGATGCACTTGCAAGCCAAGAAAGAATGTTAGTTCCCCAAGTAAAGACATTTCAAATTCTTGCTGCATGACAGAAGCAAATTTCTGACTCATAGATTCTTCATTACTCCCAAAAATGATATCATCAACATATACAACCACAATCAATAGTTTATCATTTTCAACTTTTGTGTATAAGTTACTATCAGCAGACCCCTTTGAAAATCCTTGTTGATGAAGATATTTGTCAAGACGATAGTACCAAGCCCTTGGAGCTTGTTTGAGACCATATAGAGCCTTTTTAAGTCTACAAACAAGATTTGCATCATTTCCCAAAATGAATCCTTCCGGTTGTTCTATATATACTTCTTCTTCTAGATCGCCATTAAGAAAAGCAGATTTAACATCCATTTGATAAACTTTGATTTGTTGATAACTTGAAAAAGCAAGAAACATTCTTATGGCTTCAAGTCTGGCTACAGGAGCAAACGTTTCTTCAAAGTCTATACCTTCTTGTTGAGTATACCCTTTGCAAACCAATCTAGCTTTGTTTCTTACAACATCCCCATTCTCATTTAGCTTGTTCTTGAAAATCCATTTAGTTCCAATGACATTTTTATCATGTGGTCTTGGTACCAATTCCCAAGTGTCATTCTTTTCAATTTTATCAAGTTCTTCATTCATGGCTTGCCTCCAATATTCATCTTTGCTTGCTTGATTGACATTGTGTGGTTCAATTGTGGATATGAGTGCCAAATGATTAGAAGATCCCACAAGAGTTCTCCTTGTTCGTACCCCAGATTCCTTGTCACCCAAAATTTGAGATTCAGGATGATTCTTTTGAACATATCTGGATGGAGCTTTTTCAGACAGATCATCTTCAGGTTCTTCATTGGATCCACTGTCTATATCATTGCTATCTGATGTAGAAGGCCATATGTCGCTATCATCTTCATTTGCTGTTTGTTTTTCTTCTTTAGGAGCTGCAGGAGACTCATCAATAACAACATCATTACATTCAACAACCTTTCGAAGCCTTTTATTGTAACATGTGAAAGCTTTGCTTGACGATGAGTAACCAAGAAATATCCCTTCATCTGATCTAGGTTCAAACTTGCCAAGCTTTTCATCATTATTTTTGATAAAGCATTTACTTCCAAAAACTTTAAAATGCTTCACAGTGGGAGAATTGCCATACCAGAGTTCATATGGAGTTTTGTCACTATTTACCCGAACATGAGCCTTATTGAGAATGTTAACTCGTCAGATAGGCCGCTTCACCTGCATGTCGTGAACATCGCAGTCAAGTACATAGCTCTATCCATTTGAACAATTGTTCTATCTATTCTTTCGTTACACCATTTTGTCAGAGTGCCCGCGCGCAGAACTCGCTTTAATGCCATGTTGTTCACAAAATTCAAAGAATCTTATTCGTACGAATATTCTCCTCCCCATCGTATCTAAGACACTTGATTTTTAGATCTAATTCATTTTCTCGGCCAATGCTTTAAACTCCAAATTTTTCAAGTGCTTGATCTTTTGTGTTTAATGAACCCGATCCAACACATTCTAGAGTAGTCATCAATAAATAAGATATAGTATTCTTCCCCACGTAATTACTTTTCCTCATAGGAGCACAAACATATCGCATGAATGAGTTCAAGAGGCTTACTTGATGAACCTTCTTTGGTATTAAATCGGACTCTGGTCTGCTTACCAAATTGACAAGATTTGCATATGGTACTTTCTGGAAGATTGATCTTGGGAAGATCACGAACAGCTTGAAGTTTGCTTGCTTTGTCGATTTGAGAGAAACTCAGATGTCCCAGTCTTCGATGCCATAGCCAATTTTCTGATGATTTGCTTAAGTAACATTGTTCTATGCCATTGAGTACATACAAAGTTGCTTGATTTCTTTTTCCTTTTATAATGATTTTACCCTTTTCGTATCAAGATCACGAACCACACATTCTTTTGAACTAAAGACAACTTCAGTTCCTTGATCACACATTTGACATACACTTAACAGGTTATGCTTTAATCCATCCACATACATGAAATTATTAGCTTTCAGCTTTTCTTTTATAAAAACAGACCCTTTTCTGTTAATGACAGCAAGAGTATCATTTCCAAATGTAACATTCTTTTCTTTTTCTAAAGCAATATATGCAAGAAGTTTGTTTTTGTCACCTGTCATGTTTTTTGAGCATCCACTATCAATATACCATTGATTTTCTTCACCTTCTGCAAATAAAGCTATGCCAAAATTTTCAACTGGTGGTTCTTTCTTTTTCCATATTTTAGAGCTTGAGGGAACATGTTCTTTTGGCTGGATCTTGTTCCTGCATTCAGATTCTTCATGGCCAAAGTTATTACAATAAGTGCATTCAACTTCATTTTGAAGAGGAGAAAAATTGTTATAGGTATTCTTCTTTGGTTCAGTATCCAACCTTTTCTTTCTTGCTTCTCTTGTCATGATGGTTTTATATGCAACACATTGAATAACTTTATGACCAAAATTGTGACAAGTGAAACATTGCCCATTGAAGTAGAAATTTCTGCGATTATGGAATCTTCTATTTGAATTTACATGTTGGTTGTAGTGTCTTTGAAAGCTATCCCTGTTAGTGTTCCTTGAATTGAGATGGTCCTGCTTTCCCTGTAGAGATCCTTTATTCCCTTGCTGAGTGGCTTAAATAGGGAAACCACTAGAATCGTTTAGATCAAGGTGGTGTCAAGTTTGAGAAGATTCTCCTAAGATATCCAAGACCTCGTCTTTATAAGAGACCTTTGTTGCACTTGATGATCTCATCTAAGGTTTCGTATCCTTTAGCAAATCTAAGATTCGGTTATTTTTGCTTTCAATTTCTTTGACTTACCACTTCACATTCTAGTTTTTCAATATGTTTCTTTGCTTCTTCAAGCTGCTTTTCAATGGTCTCTCGGATTATCTTTTGTTCTTCTAAGAGAATTTTGTAATCTTCTAAGCGTAGTTTGAGTTGATTATCTTCTTCAAGAAAATCGTTTTCCTCTAGAGCATCCATAAAAGTATCCTTTTCTTCTTTTTGTTCAAATGCCATGAGAAGTCTAAGATCTTCTTCACATTCTTCCTCACTATTAGATGACCCATCACTATCTTCATTAGTATAGTAACTTTTATTAGAGCTAGATCGGTTCTTATTCCTTCTTACTACTTCTTTTCCTTTATAAGGACATTTTGCAGCATAATGACCAACTTTTCCACACTCAAAACATTTGAAGGGAAGCTTACCTTTGAATCTTCCAGTACCTAGTTGGAGCTTTCTCACGAAATTTGCCTCTTCTTCATCGGATATATAGCTGGATTCTTTGACAACTTCCTTTTCCTTTCCTTTTGTAGATGTCTTAAAAGCAGCTTCTCTTATTTGAGAAGGACCTCCTTGTCTCATTTCAAAAGCAGTCAGAGTACCATGTAATTGAGCAATAGTAAGCGTTTGAAGATCTTGCCTTTCTTCAATAGCTGAAACTTTAGAGTCAAATTTTGAAGTCAAGGATCTTAAGACCTTTTCCACCAGAGTAGTATCAGTTATGGTTTCACCCAAATTTCTCATTCGGTTTACAATATCATCCAGACGAAGAAAGAAACTGGCAACACTCTCATTACTATGCATCTTCAAATTTTCATATTCAATTCTAAGAGTTTGGAGTTTTGCACTTTTTACCTTTGTGTCTCCTTCATAGCTTAGAATGATTTTGTCCCATATTTCTTTTGCTGAATGTAGCCGCATCACTTTAGAAAATTCTGGTTCAGACATGCTTCCTAATAAGACATTTATTGCTTTGGCATTGGTTTCATACTTCTTCCTTTCTGCTGCATCAGTAGGAATACTTGCCGGGTATTGATAACCTTCTTCCACGATTGCCCATACATCTGCACCAAGACTTTGCAGATATGCTTTTGTACGTACCTTCCATAATATCAGATTGCTTCCATTGAATAGAGGTGGCTTTATAGACATTACTCCTTCTTGACTTCCCATTGCGACGGATCTCCTTTAAGCGATCAAGCTTCTGCACAAGGACCTGCTCTGATACCAATTGTTGGGAAAAATACTGAGAGGGGGGGGGTGAATCAGTATTTACTGCATACTCAAAACTTTTCACTTTTCATTCCTTAAAACCCATACGCTACTTTCCTTTAGTAAACTAGCGTATACACGCAGATATCTTTCATGAAACTCGCGTATACCCAGAGATCTAATTATGCCATTAGTTCTTCACTTACATAATTCCATCATTCATTTATTAGATGTTCTATAAACAGTAAACATGTGCAGTAAGAACAGAATAAACCATCACACAAAGCATCACACATGAACACCAGGATTTTCAGGTGGAAACCCAAGTCGGGAGAAAACCACCGCTGCAGTTGCTCAGCCTTCAATATTTTATTATAGAGAAAACATCTTACAACATATGTGCTGGCGCAGACTTGACCAGCACGCAGGCACCCACCTGCGCTCGTTTACCAGCCTCTCCTGGAAGGGAGCTCCAACCCTCTGACTCGTTTACCAGCCTCTCCTGGAAGGGAGCTACGACCCCCTGATCTCGTTTACCAGCCTCTCCTGGAAGGGAGCTACAACCCCCTGACTGAAGGCTACAACCCTCAGCACCACCTTGGACCACGTTTCATCAATTTTCACACTGGATCCAACCACTTCAATAGAACACAACTTGTAGGCCACAATTCATCATATTTCCAGACCGAACCCTTTCCATACTTTTAAGCACAAACATACGTAATCAACAGATACATATCAACACAGATCAGATAGCAGAAACACAGCAGAACAGATCAGATATTTCATACCCCTTGCTTCAGCAAACCCTAGTTTGCATACGCGCTTTCCCTTTACTGATGTCGCGTATATACGCGCTTCCGTCCACACAAACTAGCGTATACCTCAGTGTATAATTTATTGCGCATACGCGCTTTCTCTTCGCTGAAGCCGCGTATATACGCGCTTCCTCCGCGGCGAAGTAGCGTATAGATCTTCAATCATTACAGAGCAGCATACTTCATCAGATCAGATATTCAGTTCAGATCTACCCTTTTGCTTCAGACAGATGTTCGCCTAGATGTTCGCCTAATCACAGATCTAGGCCTTCCATAAGAAGATCTAGTAGATACAAGTGCATTTCAGATCTAGATCCCCTTCTTCATCATTGGTGCATCATACATTCAGATTTATCTTCAAGTGTAACCCTTTCCATTCAGATCTACTTCAGAGAGAAGTATTCATTCAAGCTCAGACATCTTGCACCCACACCCATGATTTGCACAATGAATTTCTTCTCCTTATATAGGTTTATCCTTTTCAATACCATGAGCCCCTTTTTCAATACCATGGGCCAAAACAATACCATGAGCCCAAAACTACCTGGACGGGGTCAATTAGGCGGATCATTACCCAATACAATGGGTCAATACCATGGTGATTACCCCTGGTTTTGCACTTTTAGAGCGCTTTTTCCCATACGCGACTTGGAACGTTCTTTTCCGCGTGCATACGCGACTTCCCCTAGACAGATCCGCGTATACCTAGAGACATACTCTTTTCATCAAGATTTAGCACATGCTGACTTCTTTTCTTCACTGCCTTCTGTACACACTGTAGATACATCATATTTAGCTCATCAAGAACACATTCTAGCAAGCACAACTTCATCAAGAAGTTGTCATCATCTTCATCAAGTGGGTTGCCTTTCAAGAAAAACTCTTAGCATCATATCACATCAGATTTACATTATTTACCAAGTCCATCAAGTCAAGCATAACTTCATCAGGTGGTTTGCCATCAAGGACAACACATGTCAATAGTCGCATGTCTTCATCTTCATTCAGTGGGTTGCCATCAAGGACAACACTTCTGCATCATATTTCCAACACTTGAGACACTATGGGCGTTCAAATTAATCATGTTTTCTGCCAGCCATGATGGTGGGTTTACTTGGCTAGGCAATGACAATTGGTCATTTTCAATTTCATGCCCAATATCAACAATTTCATTTTCTGCATTAACAATATCAGCATTTTCATTTTGAACTAAATCTGCATTAACAATATCAGCAATTTCTGTTTCAACAAAATCTGCATTCTCAACTGCATGTTCAACAGTGTTTCCATGAATTTGCTGACAAGTATATTGTGTTTCACATACCTTCTCATCATCATCAGCATATAACTGTCCTTGAGAGAGGGAAATTATATTATCAGCTGCAACCACATCATCATGTTCATTTACTTCTTCTTCCACTTCCTGTCTTTCTTCCTGACCATCCACATGGAAAGCTTGGTTACAAGCAGTATCATGCATAAGAGCATCATAATTTAGTGGCCATATTCCTATCCTTCTAAAGCCAGCCTTGATATTTGATGGTGTCAGAGCCCTTTTAAAAGCCTTACTTTCAAGCTCTGCTAACTCGAACCTTTTGACCTCAACCCCTGGATTCTTTGCCATCCATGAAGCACGTTCTGACCTGAAATAGTTTTTGAAAGGGCCAAACACACTAACATCAAGTGGCTGCAATCTGTGAGTGGTATGAGCGGGCAATGTTAAAAGGTCAATGCCCAAATTGTATGCTTCCTCAATTGTTTGTAGAGCCATGTGGCTTCCATGGCCATCTAATATCAACAAGTGTCTGTTATTAGGTGAGACACCACCTGGCACAGATGCAGCAAAGTGGCAAAGCCAATTTAAAAACAGCTCTTTAGTCATCCATGCATGGGGATGTGCAGCCATGCATGCTCCAGGTTCACAGTTTTGTATATAATTTTTCAAATGATTTTTACCTTTGAAAAGATAAAATCCTGGGATTGAAGCACCAATTGCATTGACACAACATAAAATGGTTATCCATTCCCTGCTCTTAGGCAAAATCTTTGGCACGTTTCGGCTACCTCATTTCGCAATTACCCTCATGCCACAATTCCTTCCCGCCTGTAAACCTGTTTCATCACAGTTCCATATATGGTCTGCAGCATAAGAATGTTTATCATATGTACTAGAAAGAGTGTCATAGAACTTACATACAACTGTAGGGCGCAAATTTAATGCTCTGTCTCTGTCAAGGCCCTTAGCTGTACGCAATACAAGGTCTGGATGCCTTTTTTTAAACCCAAACCACCATGATTTACCGGGAAACCCATCTTTGAATGGGTTTGGCCTCCCTTGACAGATTTGAGCAACTGTAGATTTGAGTTGTATCAACTCTAGCCCATGTCCCAATTGGGCCATTTCTTTACACCACTCAACCACCTCGGCCTCCTCCTCTTCAGTCATAACTGTAACAGGCCTTCTACGTTTGGTGTGAGTCAGCCCATTTATCCAATAATGTATTGATGAAGGGGGAATAGTATGCTTCTTTGCAGATGCCCGAACAGAATATCCATTGAACTCTATGTCGTCAATTGCAGCTAACATTTCTTCTTTTGTCCAACCTCTTATAACGCTGATATTTTTAGTCGAAGTTGCACCTTGGACTGTGGTTGACGGTGGCTCTGTGGCTGATGGTGCCACGACATCAGCTTCAGCCACATGCTCATCGTCAACAACATTTCCTGGGGCATTGGTGACATTGACATCACCTGTTCTTTCTTCATCCGATGAGGTGCATCGCAGTTGGGCACCCCTGGTCACTCTTCTGCCACTTCTCCTTGTGCGAGCGACATAACTCACTCTTGCCATGGATGCAACTACCTGTAGGCTGCAAAAGCACCAATTGCAAGATGTTATTCATAATTGAAAAGAAGGATTGTTTTCATATGATGAATACAACATCTATGCATAGCAATTGCAGATATATATGTTAATTTCAAATGCTACAGCTTCTATTTTCAGCTACTGAAGATATATATGTTAACTTCAAATGCTACAGCTTCTGTGCTCAACTCCCTATTGCAGATTTGTAGATTTGTTTTCAGCGACCTATTTATTCAAGGTTTTGTAATTTCTAGCAACCTATTTATTTTAATTCCGATCGGTCACTCAAAGATTGATCTATAGTTGATAGTAATCATGTTATGTATGAACTGGCAAGAGTGATTGTATGAACTGGCAAGAGTGATTGAAAAAGTTTCATTCTGTTATAAAAAAATACAATACCAGTAATGAAGGCTTCAGTGATATGAAATGGTTTGAGTTTATTTTTTTGAATCCATCTTATTGAATTTTTTTTTAAGATTTAGATTACAAATAGAATACAATTGTGATTTGAAATGGTTTAAGTTTTTTCTTTAAGATATCTTATATTAAAAAAAAAAAAAATTCATGTCAAATATATGGAAGCATTGAATCAAATCAAACTATCAGGTGTGATTCATCTTCAAAATAAATGAATAATCATTGAAAACCTAAACATGAAAATTTTCAATACGATAAATCTAGGAAAAAAAACTTGAAAAATACCGTACTTTTTACTTGCAAGAAATTCCAGTGTAAAGGCTAAACATGACCAATCCTGCCCTCTATTGGAGTACCTGACTTCTGAGCCAAACTTTACACGGTGGATCTCCAATCAATTGTAATATTTTCCAAGGTCATTGTTGTCTTAGCTATAAAAATTCATACAGATACCATGACTGTATTTGGAAACAAGGAGCAACTTTCTTGGTATGGAGAGGTTTCAAAACATTTTGGAGGCTATAGACAGTTGCCAAAGGTACGAATTCAATTCTGTATATGTACACGCAGGGTGGGTTTTTCTACAAAAATTGTAGTGTTTTTTATCCAGTTTTCAATGACTAGCAAGCATATTATTATATTTTGCAAAATAATATTTTGGTTATTTCTTTGAAATTGATCCATGTTGAGTAAATAAGTTCTATGTTTACTCCTTTGGATCTTATTGGCATCCACATTTCTTTCGATTTTTCAATATTCATGACAAATATGTTTAAGATCATGCGTTTAAACAGTACTACTGATCCCATTGTACAAACTAATGCTATTCTATTGTTATGGTTACACCTTATGAAAGCTGAGATGTGATTGATTACTAATTACACTATCTCTATAACTAAGATGTAACTCCATTGAATAAGCTGACCAATAGCTATACCACATATAAAAAACAGATAACTAGTCTGGAAACATCTAATCATGATTACTAGTTATGTTTACATAAGATATGATGTTGTATTATGTGCAGAACATAGGGTACCTTCTCTATACATAAGCTATTATAGGAGGGGTTCAATTTCCATTGCTTAAGGTGATTAGTGACATATAAGGTACTACTATGATGCTATGTTTAAGCTTGATATACGTATTGATTACTAGTCTCTACTGTGCCTTATTAGTATAACTCTTATTGTATATAGTTAGATAAATGGTATTACTACTAGAACACTGTTATCTCTGCTGTAACTAGTATTCCAAGTGAATCCATCATAACTAGTTAAAGCAGGTGATACTAATTATGGAAACACTATACGAGGCTTCTATCTTATGTATTCAGTATAAGTCTTCTTAACATGTAAGCAATAGATATGGGTGAATAAGCAGATAAAACTCTTCTACTAGCTCTATGTGATTAGATTGATTAGATGAATACTGGACACCTTGGTAAGAGCTTGTATTACCTGAAGTACTGTAGATATACTGTTGTAAACAAGATACCTTAGTTCAATGAACCTATAGCATTAAATAACATACCTTAGTTCATTAACGTGGATTTAGGTATTTCTGTGTTGCTCTTTCAATTTGTATCTATGAGTTTGGGACCCGTGTCTAATTTCCACAGAATTGTGATCCAGAACATTTAAGTTGTCTAGTATTATGGATGAATGTCAGAAATAATTGAAATAAAGACTCAGAAATCACTGAAAACCGAGACTCAGAAATGAAAATAAAAGTGTAAGAAAGCTGAAATAAAGACTCAAAAATTAAAATAAAATTGTAAGAAGGATGTAAACTAACCTGAATATACTGTGTTCTGTTTTGGGGTGTGTTATGTCTGGGTTGTCTCCAAGGCTGGGTGTGTTTTGTGCTGGATTGTCTCCAAGGATGGTGAATAACTTGAAACTGAAAAATGTAACTTCAACAGTGGTTGAACTTCTTTTATAGTTATTTGCAGTTGAATTTTATTGGTGACAATGATGGACATGGATTGCAATGGCTTCATTTTGCATGTGTGATCAGGATTGAATTTGATGTGATCTAATGGCTGAGAATTTGTTTTTGTTGATCCATGTGTTTGATCTATTTTGATAGGAAATCATTTATTGAATTTATTGGGTGGGTGTCATTTATTGTACACAGTGGGTTTAAATGTTGTTATGGGGTGGGTGTCATTTATTGAACACAATGGGTTTAAATGTTGAATAACACAGCAGTTATGGTTGACATACATTTCTTTTTATTATGTGCAGTATTGATATTTACTTCTCATACACAGCATCAGAGCTGATCAGATGGGTTGAAGTGACTGGCTTTTTGTACTTATTGACTTGACCATTTTGGAAGGAGAAATGGTTTTATGAGTTTTCTAGTTTAAATGTTGGGATTTGTAATCTTGATACTTATTAAGCTATTTATGGACAGTTGTGGGTTATTTATGGACACATGTGGGCCCATTCAATGACTTGGGAAATTTTGAACATAATTTAATATATATTTGAACTTCATGTTATTTTATTCTGTTTAATTATTGGTTGCATATATGTCTATTTTTGGTGGGTTGATGAGACCAGTACTATAACAATTACTGGTCCCTGCACAAGATTAGACAACTCTCCCCTATTAAAACCTACTTATAGTGGTACTGATTATTTAATTGCGTTGCTAAGATTGTATTGCAAATCCATGGCCGATTTTCAAACCTCTTCCATCGCGATTGGAATGAATGATGAAAGTCGAAGAATTTTCTTTTCCTCTGGTCTCAACGTTGGAATAAGCAAAAGGTACAGAAATCACAGGTGGGAGAAACTTTGTTTGATGCGACGTGGGAAGAAATGACATATTGCATGTTACTTTAATGTAAAGAGAAAGATGCCCATTCACTTCAGCGAACGTAAGCTTCTTTACCCCACCACCATAAAAGAGATTCAAATAATGGATTGGAGATCTTTTGTTATGTAAAGAGAAAACATATTTATATTTATTTCGTTGTTTGAAGAGAAAGATGAGCCCAGAGGAGATTCCAAGTAATGAATGGAGAACTTTGTTTAGGCAAAGGGAAGCATGATGTGATTATAATTATTTTGAAAAGGCATACAATTAATTTTATTGTTTGCATCATAAGCATAAACATAGCTTTTATAGGAAACCCTAGTTTGTCTATCTCAAAATGTTTATAATTTTTTTTTTAAATATTCATTGTATTTTGAAAAATGGAAAAATGAAAAGCCCAAAAAAAAGAAAGTGGAAGTTAATTAAGTGGCTATATTAATTATGTCTTTTAATGTTTTATGAAGAAATCATAAAGAAATTGTTTTATATGTTTTTCATAAAATTGTAATTATCATGGACATATGCTATGGTTTTTGGATATATAGGGGTGTAGTGATAGATTTCATTTAACATTTCATTTCAAAGATATAATTATTTGTAATTTAAATAATTTATGGATTAATGGATTTCTGTCAAATTTTATTCCACAACTATATATGTTGGACTGAAATTTATGAAGAGTTTTATTTATCTTACTTTCAATCCATTTAGTGCTAAATTGAAGTGGTATCAATATTTTATGATTGAACAAGATTTATGAAAAAGGGAAAGATCGTTCACTATAATTAGAGTAGGGATGTACACCCATGTTATTAAAATACCTTAAATGTTGAACCCATTTTTTTTAGACCAATTGCATAGTAACCTTGTGCTTTGATATTGCTAGGACTCTAGTATAGTGGTGTTTGTGACCCACCCTTACCTATTGAGCTTCCCACCATTTTTTTTCACAATAGCTTATTAAGCACTACACTACTACAATATTGCTTAGGCCTACATTCATGAATACTTTATAGTAAATTAAGTATTTATTATTTACCAAGATTTAATGTTAACATAAGAAAAGTAAAAACCCTTACAATAATGTGTTTCCATCAAATTTCTTTGCATGTGCTTACTCATTGAATGGGGAGCTAAAGACTTAATTTCAATTCATTCATGTTGGGTACCACCTTGATTATTATTTATCCACCTTTGCATAGCTCAAAAGTGTTATATGTATCGATCCCTTTGTCTACTTCATATAAGGGTGAAACCTTTAGTTCATGCACTATCAGATGTAGTATGATAATTACACAACATTAGTGATAGCACTAGAAGGAATCATGTTTGAACATTAAGGGATGTAGATAAGGAAGCTAGATTTCGGGTTGGAATTGAATATTGAATTGAAGTCTCTACACTTTCCTGTGGGTTCCACAAATCTTCCTCTCAATATGGAGGCTCTCCTACTAAAATGGAAAATGTGCTCCTTTATTTTATAAAAATGATTGGTTAGCTAGTTTGTGTTTCATTTGAATAAGAATGTTGTGAGACTAGAAAATCCACGTACTTTTAAGAAATCCTAAGAAAAGGAACATACATGAGGCTCTCTTAGAAATAAATCAAATGAATACTTCAACAAAAAATGATGAAAAATAATGTTGTTTAGATCCAATGCCTTAGAAATTGATTTAGACCCCCAATAGTGTTAAGCTTTGTAATTGATGAAGAATTTCATAGAAAGATAGTTGCATTCTCATATGAGTAAATAAGTGAGAGTGTGAAAGGAATATGTGAATAGATTGTAAAGGTTCACTTGACATATTTTTCCATGTCAATGTCTCTTAAATGCCTAGCTAAATTTAGATAAGTAATTTCCAAATTTAACTCAAAATGAAACACAAACCCTTGTTAAGTAGGTCATGGGAATCTAAGGTGATATGAATTAGTTGACCTGAATTTGGTAATTATATTATTTTTCATCCATATAAATTCTTTCAGAGTGGAAAAAGTGGAGGAACCAATTCACAATTATCGGTTGATCCCAATTTGGAAATTAGGGTTCGAAGCCTTCTAGAAGTAGTTTGAGGTGTCAAATGGTGATTTTTATTTTTGTGGGGTGGCCGAAGGGGGAAAAAACTTTGCTAATTGACCACTGCACCCATAGAATTGTTTTACATACATACCTTTTCAATTGTGCAATAATTTCCTCAAACAAAGTATGTATGCAAAATTTATGACACAAGGAAGTTGACCTTCTTGTTCCGACCACCATGATTTGAGAGGATGCCAGGTCAACCACCATTATTCATGGACAAGGTGTTAGCCACATGATTATGATGAAAAATAATCTAGAATATTCAATATTGTAAATATAACTAAGAGTGGAAGGAGTGAAACCTAACCACTAGTAAGTTATTAGCTTCTGTTATAACAATATATATGCATAGTGTCAACACATCCTCAAGGTACCACAAAACATAATCAAGCCATCCAAAATATTTAAATGATATGTCCCATACTATCTTTCTAGAGAGAAATAAGGTTTCCAATTGATTAACAAATAAAGGGAGGAACTTATGTACTATGAAGTTGTACTACTTACAAGAACATAGTAGTAGGATACCTGGTTAGGTTTCTTCTTGCACTTGAGATAGAGAGACTACCTTGAGACTTATGCATTTCTCTTCTTCACCATGGTGGCATTGTAGCTTAGCCATAGGGCAGTGTCCATAAAGGACAATATATAATTGCGTGGAAAATAGCTCTATCTAAGTTATTCGTGTAACTTTGAATTTTCTATATATATAAATACATCATATTTATTTAGAATTTTCTCATTATATTTAGTATAAAAAATATGGCATATAAGCTTGCAAAAATTTGTGATTGCAAATTGTTTAAAAAAAAAAATTATAACAAAGTATTAACTCTATTGAACATTAATTTCTTATATTGTAATCAATAACTATAGGCCCTAAAAACACTTTTATAATGAAGTAACCACAACCAAACTAGTGCAAAGTGGTCTTAATAGTATAAGAAGAATAAACTAGTGCAAAGTAGTCCTAATAGTATAGGAAGAATCAACTTTAGCAAATAACAAAAATTAACTTTATCATTTCGATATTATTCTTAGAGATCAAGAAAAGGATGAGTAAAACTGGGAACATTTGCCTAGGATTCCTCATGTAAAATATATGTCTTATGTCGAGATAAAATTTCTACTCATGCATGCTTAGCTTTTCCATAATAATTTTATTCTTGATGTGATCGCTACTCAATATAGAATGTCTCAACCATTAATGTCTCGCCAATCATGAATTCAAAACTAGTAGTTGATGTAGTGACCTAAATAAAAAAAATCATGAGATTGAGTGGAAGCCATGGTATCAACCAAGAATGATTAGGTTGATTTCTCAGATAGAATCCTTAGAGCAATTATTAATTTAGGAATTTCCAATATCATTAATTGTGATTAAGAGAGAGTGTTGAAAATTAATCACAAGTATCAAAATTAAATTTTCAACACCCCCACCATACTCGGAAGTACAAAACAATTTGATTTGCAGATTTTTCGAAGGAATGTTGAAGTAAATGAATTTTGACCATACAAGTATCAATCCCTGCAACACATCTGTCAATCAAAATCACCTGTAATATCTAACATGCTTGGTATGTTCAGTGAATGCAAGGATTTACTGCGTGACAAGAGTCTGTATTGCACGCTGAAAATTTATTTTGAGATTGTGCGCAATGTTTTGCAAATAGTTTCATAGTGTAATGGTTTAATTTTAATGTCATGACATATGGTTTTTGGTGGGTACCAAAAAGTTTGAGTGTCTGACCGAAAATGGGTGGCACCTAAAACCAGTTTTTATTGTGTAAAGACAAACCTATTTAACTCTGTAAAAAAACCTTGTCTTTCACCATGGCTAAAGGAGCTCCAGCCTCCATGTATTTATCTTCTTATGTATTTGTTGTTAGGAAATAGAAATAATACAATATTTTTGTTTGTGCCCTCATTTCAGAAATCTTTATTACTAGTTTTACTGCGAAATACTCTGTTTTGTAACTGCCCATAATTTATGAAGCTTCTACTCTCTGTTTTATCGTTGCGCGGTAAATGTTTTATTTTATTCTCTTCCTTTATTTTCTCTGTTTTATTGTTGCGCGGTAAATGTTTTATTCTATACTCTTTCTGTATATAAATTCTGTAGGTGTGTTTTCATTAACGATGATATATATATATATATGACAAATATCAAGATATATATCTATATATATATATCAAGATTGAAATTATGATTTATTTTTATTAGCCACATTTAAAGTTTTACAAGATTTTGTAATATAAACTGAATCAAATTTTTTGAGGTGAGAATTATTTTTGGATATATATATTGTGAAATTTTTTATTATTTAAATTGTATTTTTTAATATATAAATGAATTTAATGTCTTGAAAATCCCCTTGTCTATTAGATTTTGTAATCCACAACTTAAACTTGTAATTCTAATAAATCTTTACTAAATTTTAGACAAAATTCATCAAAAATATATCTGAAAATGGACTAAAATGTAAAACATTGAAATTATTTGAAATGTTTCAACTATAAGTTTTTTTTTTTTTTTGGATTTCTATATTTAATATATACATAGTTGGTTTTTTTAATATAATATATACATAATTGACATTGAAATATTTTACTTAACATTTGTAGCAGGATATTTTATTTATAAAATACATTATACATGGTAAAATGTTTTATTAATATAGTTTTAAATACATGCTAATAATATTTAATCTTACATATTGAATTTTTTTATTTATGAAGTATATTGAATTTATTATTATTATTATTATTATTATTATTATTCTAAGGGAAATATATTATTTTTATATTAAAACTTTTAATTTTTTACATATCTCTCTTTTATTATTTTTATGAGGAAGTAATTAAACTTTCTTATTTATTACTCCTACTTTCAAATACTTCTTCTGTGTTGAGATTGAAATATTTTATTATGGTCAACATTATACTCTCTCTCTCTCTCTCTCTCTCTCTCTCTATATATATATATATATATATATATATATATATATATATATATTAAGTAAGTCTGATATTATATTAATTTTAAAAATAAAAATAAAACATGCATCTTATATTTTCGTTGGTTGGCCTCACTGAAAGCAATACCATTTAGAAAAAAATTCATTCTTTGACACTTTGTACTGTTTAAGACTAGACTGAAAACTAGCTTTAGATACAAAATTAGGGGAAAAACATTCCCTAGAAGAGCTGCCCAAGGAGCGTCTATGAAACTGATAATCGGGTTGGGAAACAACCAAACCCTGTTTAAACTCTTGAGACATGCATATTGAGCATTGGATTTGGTGTACATTTCTTGGAGTTTTCGAGTTGTAACATCTGTCTTGTGCATCCGTCAATGTGCCAAGTGTGTGGTCTGCATATGTAGGTCTAAGAGATCAATGTATGGAACACTGTCTACCGGCAAGGATATTTGATATTGTACTCAATAGTCCACCATAGACATTGTATTTTCTACTTTGGACTCTAGAAAGACCATCTTGAGACCCCCTTTCTCATAATATAGAGCACTTTTGAGTTGTGCGGGAGGTAGGGGGTTTATTCTTTGCTATCCTGACATAACTTTTCATGTCCTTAGACACCTGCTTGGAAATATCCACAAATTTGTCGATGATCGAAACCTTCCCTATTTGTGCCACCTATCCTAATTTTGTGGTAGCATTTTCTATCATTACAGAGGGCAAGGTCTCCACTGTAAATGTTTTCTTTGAGGTAAATCCCAGTTGGTTGTTATACAATACTAGACCTTGGGATTTTGTTTCTTCATCCTCTTCATCTTCCCCTTCTAGGTCTCCCTCCAGCCTGCTCCTTTTTGAAGTATGTTCTTCCCCTGTTGGTGTACATGCACCTAGATTAGCTTTAGTTCAACTCTAGATATTGCTTGCAATGTGCACTTGTCTTTAGCTAGTTAACTTGAGTGCTTTACATGCACATAGTTAAATTAATTAGCTTTAGTTCAACTCTAGATATTGCATGTGATGCGCACTTGTTTTTAGCTAGTTAACTCGAGTGCTTACATGCGATGTGCACTTGGCTTAGCTAGTTACCTTAGTGCTTGCATGTGGTGCATGTGCACATTAGGATAACATAAAGCACACTTAGCTTTGGTTAGCTTTAATTATCCATAGTTATTGCATGTACAACTAAGCTTAACTTAGTTTATTTTATGTATTGATTCCAAAACTAATATTGATGAATTAATTTCATTATTTTCTCCATTCTTGCTCACTCCTTCATTCTCTTGCAAGTTTGTTCATTGTTTTGCAAATCTAGATCTTTGTATCTCAAAATCTCACATGGTATCAGAGCACAAAGATTTGTAATCAATGCACAAGAAATTTTTATTTGTAGCTTCAAAAGATTGAAGCAACAACAAAGAATGGAGTCTAAATTGGAGTTTCCACAATCGGTAATTCTTACTCCATATAATTACTTTGAATGGAAGCCAAAGATTCTACTTCATCTCAGAAGTAGAGGCTTATTTCGAGTAACCATGGAAACAAAAGTTGAACCAACATTGGCAGTGGAGAAAACAAGATATTTCAATCGCATGGACGAGGCCTTCAACATCCTATGTTTATCCATCTCTCTAGAATTGCTATTTCATGTTGAATCATGTTCAACTCCAAATGAAGTATGGAAAACTTTGGAAGAATTGTTTGGAAAACAAGATGAAATGCAAGGTCACATTCTCGAAAATGAGTTAAAGTCATTAGATCCGAGAAATTTTGAGAACATTCAAGATTTTTTCACAAGGTATAAAGCCTTGTTACTTCAGCTAAAAGGATGTGGGATCAACAAATCCAAGCAAGAAAATCATTTGATTCTTTCCATTTTATCAAAACTTGGTCCAGAGTATGCAGTATTGGTCTCTACATTCCACATAGTAATATCTGCAACTGGTGCAGCTTGGAAGATGCCCTCATTGAATTCTTTTATTTAGTCTTTGATGCATGAGCAAGATAAGCTCATCAAAATGGCACACTTCAAAATTCCAAAGCGTATGCACTTACTGTGCATGCAAAAGGAAAGGCAAATTCCAAAGACCATCAGAAAGGAAAAGAGAAGAAGGATCCTGATCCAAGAAAGGGAGGAAATCCCAAACCCCCTGATGGATCATCCAACTCAAAGGAAAGGAAAGGAACGAAAGGGAAATCAATGTGCAATTATTGCCATCGTGGTTTTCACCCTAAATCTGCATGCATGAAGAAGACTATAGTTCTTATGGTGTAGACACTCCAACAACACAATCTTGGAGACAACATTCCTGAGAATGCCAAGAAGTCGAGAGAAAAGCACAAGATCCAAGAGGTAATGGGCATGCTTTGATTTCTCTTCATTCTTCACCGCAAGAATGGATCATCGATTCAGGAGCTTCACATCATATGGCTTCTTCAAAGGAATCCTTTTCTTCTCTACATGCATAGTCAGGAGCTCCTATTCTCATGGGGTATAATTCTGCAGTTGCAGCAACTAGACAAGGAAGAGTGCAATTCGAAAATGGAATTTTTGAGAATGTCTTACATATTCCAAGGCTTTCTGTGAATCTTCTCTCAGTGTATCAGATGACACATAAAGGCAGCGGAAGGAAAGTGGATTTTACCCCAGATTCTGTGAGAATTTATTACATGCAAACCAACTTGAAGATTTCATTTGGCAAGGTAAATGATCAATCTCATCTGTATACATTTTCTGATTTTGTTCCTGAATCATATTCCATTTTTCTACTTACGCATGCAAATGAAGAAAGTAGGATTTGGCACAAGAGATTTGGGCACTTGAATTTCAGATATATGCAACAACTTAGCAAGCAAGGGATGGTCAAAGGATTGTCGACCATTGAATTTGCAAATGGTGTTTGTAATGGATGTGATCTTAGAAAGCATCCACAAGACAAGTTTGAGAAGGGGCATGCATGGAGAGCCTTTTCACCTTTGGGACTTGTACACAGTGATCTCATGGGTCCATTTCCAATGCTTTCAATGAGCAAAGAAAGATATTTGTTGTTATTTATAGATGATTACACGAGATGCATTTGGGTTTACTTATTGAAACTCAAGTCTGAAGTTTTTCAACATCTAAAGATTTTCAAAGTGCATGCGGAAAATCAGTCTGGAAAACACATCAAGATACTCCGCACAGATAATGGGACGGAATATGTCAACAAAGATATCAAGAATATTTGTAATGAAGCAGGCATACAGTTGCAACATACAGTTCCTTACACTCCACAACAAAATGGCGTGGCTGAAAGGAAGAATCAATATTTGAAAGAGATGGCCAATTGCATGTTGCATGCAAGATCTCTTTTGTCAAAATTGTGGGCTGAAGATATCAATTGTGCCTCGTACATCCATAACATATCTCCTCATAAATATGTTACTGGAAAAACATCTTTTGAGGCTTGGACTGGAATGCAACCTGAAGTCAGTCATTTCCGCATTTTTGGATCTTGATCATGGGCCTACATTCCTACAGAGAAGAGAAAGGCTTTGGAGCCTCAAAGTAAAGCATGCATGTTTGTTGGATATTCTGATGAAGTCAAAGGGTACAGATTGCTTGATATCAAGACTAAAGAGCTCTTTATTGAAGGGAGTGTAAATTTTGACGAAGATATTTTGCATGCACCAATAGATGAAATTGTTACTAAGTTTCCATCACCACTCATTGATGAGTATGCAGATGAAACTTTGGATCAGAATTTTGATGAAGATGAGTCTTTTCTTATAACACTTGTTGGACCGCCAGTTGTTGAACATCGAGATCATACTTTCGCATGTAGTTCGGAAGATTTTCGACCACCTTCAACACAAAAATGGCATAGCATGAGTGATATATTTAATGATCCTGCCTCTATACTTCAGTTTGAGGAGGATCTGCAAGCACTCTTAGCTATGAAGCCATGCATGCCCATGCATTCTTATATGATGCAGGCATCTGGTCCATAGACTTATGCAGAAGAAACTGGGCATCCTGAATGGGAAGCAGCAATGGATGAGGAATATAACTCTCTCATTGAGAACCAGACTTGGGATTTGGTTCTGCTACATTCCAATCATAAACTTGTGAGGTGCAAGTGGGTTTACAAGACCAAGAAAGCAGAAAATGGCCAAGTTAGTCGATATAAGGCACGATTGGTAGCAAAAGGTTTTCAGCAAGTACATGGTGTTGACTATGATGAGACTTTTTCTATTGTGGCAAAAATGGATTCCATTCGGCTAGCTCTCTCCATTGCAGAAACAAGAGGATGGGAGGTGCATCATATGGATGTGAAGGATGCCTTTCTTCACGGTGATCTCGAAGAGGAAATATACATGGAGTAGCCACAGGGATACATGAACAATTCATCTCTGCTATGAAAACTAAAGAAGTCTCTCTATGGCCTCAAGCAGGCACCTAGAGCATGGTATGCAAAGATGGATTCTTATTTGTTATCTCAAAATTTTGTACACTGCAAATCTGATTCCTATGTTTATTTTTAGAAGAAAATTGACTCCTTGTTGATCATAGTACTCTACGTAGATGATCTTTTGATAACAGGTAGTTCAACTTCTGTCATTACTGAGATTAAAACTGCATTGCATAAGCAGTTTTCTATGACAGGCACGAGCTTGCTAAATTTATTCCTTGGACTAGAGATCAATCAGAGTGGTTCCGGGATTACCATTTCTCAACCAAAGTATGCTAGAGATCTTTTGGAATGATTTCACATGAGAGACTGCAAGCCAATAGCCACACCTTTCTTATCAGGGATAAAGCTTGAGAATGGCCAAGACACACCATTGGTTGATTGCACATTGTACCGTCATCTTGTGGGAAGTCTTCTTTATCTCACTCACTCCCATCCTAATCTCTCATATGTTGTAGGAGCAGTTTCCAGATACATGCAAGAGCCACATGAGTTACACTGGAAAGCTGCAAAGCACATCTTTCGATATGTCCAGGGGACAATCACCTATGGGATTCATTATGCAACCAATTTTTCTTTGAATCTCATTGGGTTCACAGATTCAGATTGGGCTGGTGACAACATTGATTGGAAGTCCACCTCCGGTTATGTACTTACTTTGGGATCTGGCCCAATTTTTTGGTCAAGCAAGAAGAAGGATTCTATTGTTTTATCATCAGTAGAAGCTGAGTATAGAGGATTAGTCAATGCCACTATTCAGGCCATTTGGCTACAACATTTTTTATATGAGCTTGGGATTAGTGTCCATCGTCCAATTGTCATCTGGTGCGATAATCAAAGTATGCTAAAGTTTTGCAGAGATCCAGTGCAACAGCAGCGGACCAAACACATCGAGATCCACATGCACTTCATTAGAGAACTCATTTATGATGGGATCATCGATCTTCAGTATTGTCCTAGTTCTGAGCAGACTACTGATATCTTCACCAAGACTTTCACTGAGCAGAAGTTTCGATTCCTGCGAGGTCGTCTCGGGGTGAAGGACACGACTACCTAACAGTTGTCTTTTCTCTACTTCTGTATTATATTTGGAGGGGGGTTTTTCTTCCCACTGGGTTTTCCCTCTTTCTTCCTTTTTATGCATCGTATATGGGTACCTAAAATGACCGTGTTGTTGGGACTCATTCATTTTTCATCACACTCACCTTAGTTATGCTTAAGGGGGGGTGTTGGTGTACATGCACCTAGATTAGCTTTAGTTTAACTCTAGAGATTGCATGCAATGTGCACTTGTCTTTAGCTAGTTAACTTGAGTGCTTTAGATGCACATAGTTAACTTAATTAGCTTTAGTTCAACTCTAGATATTGCATGTGATGTGCACTTGTTTTTAGCTAGTTAAATCGAGTGCTTACACGCAATGTGCACTTGGCTTAGTTAGTTAACTTAGTGCTTGCATGTGGTGCATGTGCACATTAGTAGAACATAAAACACACTTAGCTTCAGTTAGATTTAACTATCCATAGTTATTGCATGTACAAATAAGCTTAAATTAGTTGCTTTTATGTATTGATTCCAAAACTAATATTGATGAATTACTTTCATTCTTTTCTCCATTCTTGCTCACTCCTTCGTTCTCTTGCAATTTTGTTCATTGTTTTGCAAATCTAGATCTTTGTATCTCAAAATCTCACATCCCCTCTATTAACCTCCATAGGTTCAGTTGTGCTTCGCTTGTGCCCTTAAAGCTAAGAAATTTATTATGTGGTGACATGTAGAAGTGCCTTGACTTCTTCCCAACTGTCCTTATTAGCACATTCTTCAATCCAAGGATTCGTTTTGTGTTTTTGGTTCTCACCATCCTTATCCTTTCTCATATTTTAGATGGTGTCATGCAGGTCGTACCTCCAAGCTCTTGCTTTCGAGAAATGGAAACTATAGAGGATCCTTTCCATAACATCTAGAGCATTCCTTGTGATTACACTGAAGTGTCCCATATTATATGGGAAGTGAAAAGTAGTTGCTTCCATCTTTGAGAAAAAATGGACTCGATCACCGATCATCCTTTTGGGATATACTCCAGCGCAAAAATGTGGTGAGTAAGGAAGGATGGAAGTTGATACGGTTCATATTCGAAACCATAAATCCTTATGAAAGTATAATCTTTGAATAGATACCAATCATCCAGACGGGTGTCCGGAGTGAATTGCAGTGTTTTTCTGAGGAAAGAAGGAAATATTGACAATGGTTGACCCTTCAAGCAAGTATACAAGAATGACATGAACAAAGAATTATATTTGAATAAGCCTTGATTTTTTTGGGTTTGTGGACCATGGGTAACCAGTCATATGTCAGTAGTAAATTATCGTGCTCATCCACTATCCTTGGTTTGAGTCTTTCTAGATAAAGTTATTGTTGATGGATGAACAAGTGGATGAGGTAGGTTTTATAGCGGAAAGCCTTTGCTTCTTTGAATTCCATCACCTGGGAGTGAATTTCATTGGAAAAGAATTCAAGAAAGTTGAAATGGATACAAGTCTCAGTAGATGGGTGCTGTAAAGACACTAAAAGGCCAAGAAAAGCTAAGGTTATGAAAATATCGAACTCCAAACCTAGGACCTAGGCCATCAATGGAAATGACACAACTGACAAGGGTTCGAAAATCAAGATATGGTAGGGGAGTTAGTATGGAGGTGGTGCTATTCCCTTCTTGAAACAAGCACTCACTACTGGTTATTGTATGTTAGGTGCTAAGCCAACCCATGATTTTCTTTCAATCTCATCCTTGTCCAACTTCTGCATCTCAATCTAACTTGGAAATGACAACATGGCTGCGATGGCTTTTGTGGTTGTCTTAATTATCTTGGAGCCATCATGAGATGACATGATTACTATCTTCTCCGACATAAATTTGGTAGCGCACCAAGTCACCATCATCAAAAAAATTAAAGACTCGAGGGAGGACAAGATAGGCCAACCCCGAGGCATACATGTCATTATGATCCTTTGACATGCTATTGGTTTCCAAAATAATTTGAATAGCATTCCACATGTCATGTGTTATCAGAAACGAGTCCTGAATGTTGGCGAGCTTGTCCATCATAACAAGCTCCTTCTCTTTCCCTTTTGTTGAGGTCTCGGTGGAGCCTTTAGTCAAATAGGTAGCCATTGATGGGGTGTGAGTTTAGTAGATCCTAACAAAATTGATAATCTCAAATGAAATGCGAGGGGAAATTAGCACTTGACTCAGAGAATGAAACGTACATGTGCGCCCAAGCGTTCTTGTGCCCAAGCGTTCCTGCCAGTTCCTTATGCCTACGATCTCAGTGATGCGTGCTTGATGAGAATGCAACCAAGTTGGGCGATGTTTGTTGCTAGTGTGGACCATTCCTTTCGGTTCACGCCTGAGTGGTGCACTCATCGCGCGTTTCATGAAGTGTCACGAGTATAGCACTAATATGTTAGGTGGAAAATTCTATATTAGTAATTAGCTCAATTTGGTGTTCATTTTTCTAAATATATAAACTTACAATATCTTTCTTTTGAATTTTTTATTATGCTCTATTTAAGAAATATTTGTTGTAAATCTATAAAAATTTGTGATTACAAATTGTTTTTGTTGAATTTTTTGTTATGCTCTATATCAAAAATATTTCCTGTAAATCTATAAAAAATTGTGATTACAAATTTTTTTAACAAAAACATAACAATTCTAACAAGTAAAAGGATTACTTATATTGGTCCTTAATTATGCAATGCCTATGCATAATTTTGTAGTGAAGTAGCCACAACCTAATTGTTGCAAAGTGGTTCCAAATTTGTAAGAAGAATATATCCGAGAATCATATTTTTTTTTAAACCAAAATCGAGAATACTATAAAGAACAAATTTATTTAAATTCCATTTTGCAAATTTATTTAAATTCCATTTTGGAGTGTAGAATTTGACACCCCAAAATGCATAATGTGGCATACAAAGCATTATTATTTGTTGTACACTTTCTGAATTTATGAAGCTCTTTAAGTGTGTTCTCATAAATGATCATTTATATTATTTGTATTTTGCTGCCAATAGCAAGATTGAAATTTCGATTTATTATTATTTTCTCTATACTGAATGTAAAGTGAAGGATGGATTTACAAGACCTTGCCTAGTAAAAAATAAAATTCTTGATCTACAAGAAGGGAATATTTTGGTTTATTTTTTTTCTACATGCATGATATTTCAATTCCCCATGCAAAACACAAAAAGTATTCCCTTGTGGCTCATGAAAAGAAATAGTCATTAATTTGCGAAGTTCCGGAGAAATCCATTAATTACTAATTTTGTTTAGTAAATCTAGCGTGTCATTTGTAGTAGGTGAGGTCTCCTATTTTTCTTTGATTTAGTTTGACATACATCCTTCTATAAACATGTCAAGCACATGTGTATGCACATATTCCATTATCACGAGGTATAAAATATTGTGCTATTGCTCATAATCAATCTCATGTCTTTGAGGACTTTAGTAAGGTTAACTCTGTGTGAGGAGTATCTAAGGTTGTTATCTCTATATTTTCACTTGAATGAAAGCAGCCACAAATGTCTTACAACGTTATGAACAACAAATAGAAGGGTCAATGTAGGCTCCTCTCCATTACATGTAAAATCATAGAAGTAGAAACAATAACTATAAATGGTTTAGAAACAATAGATGTAAGATATGGAACAAATTACATAGTTTAAGTAGCATCAACCTCTCTTTAGGAGTATTAAGAAAAAATTGATATCGGATGAAAATTATATGTTTGAATCCCATGTCTTATTGTGAAATGTGTTTGAGATTTTCATTTAGGAGATTATATTACTTTCATTTTTACATAATGAAGAGAGTAAAGAGCTACATTACAAAGAAATTACATTATAGGAGGTATAAGCAGGTATAAGTAGGGGTGTTGTTCTTGATTTTCTTTTTTATGTTGTTCCTAGAGATGATGTCAAGTATGGTGAATACTAGGGACCCTTGCAATTCCTTATGCATAATCTATCCTATGGAGGGACACATGTGCAAATGATGCATGCTTAGCCTTACAATCACAATCTTAATAATGGTTTGATGGTTTCTTGACAAGCAATGTCTCAACAATTAATGCTTAGTAGCCTTTAATGCTAGAAAAACTATTGATGGACCAAACTCCACCACAATGATTATAAGGTCGGGTAGAATCCATAGTAGAAATCAAGAATAATGAAGTTGATTTCTCATGACCTTTGATTACATCTTTATAACAACTAGATTTTCTATAAAAAATGCTTTTGTTGATGAGATAAAGCTTAGGGGGTATTTATTTACCTTTGTTGGTGAGCCTCTTATATATTATTCGATACTAAGTTTGATCAATACTATGTTCTTGTAATGTATAGCTATATCTTGACAAAATAGATGTTTTTTAAAAATCATTTCATGGACACTAGAGGGATTTATGCTTGGTTTGAAAGGATGAAAACAAGCTTTTGGGTATAAAGAATAGAAAAATAAAATATCTAACCCTATTGTGATATTTTTAATAAGTTGGTACATGACATTTTGGCTATTTGTTTTCAAGGCTTTGTCATGATTTTAGTCTTGTAAAATGAAGCATATTATTTATAGTGACATGCATTATGAAATAAAAGAAATGGATATAATAATCTTTAGGAGTGAAATTTGGCGTCTTAATATGAAAAGACTTATGCATGAAAGGTTTAAAGCCTATAGCTTATTTGGAAATAGAATTTTGAGAAGGTGATTAGAAGAAAAGAGATCTATGAGACGCCAGAACATTAATAGAACAATAACTTAGTGAATGAAGAGGGCAAAGAAGGCTAAGTCCATATTGCTAAGTTTATATCATTGAGGGTATGATGAATAGGAATAGTACATGTTTTGTTGTTGAATCTTGTACCAAATCCTATAATGATAATTCACACTCATAGTCTAGACTACTAAATTTTTAATTGTTGGATGATAATAATTTTGTGTCCAAAAGTCTATCCATCATGGAATTGAATTTTGTAAATGGTGAGGAGTGTCATGACATGAAAACAATCAATAAATTTGTAGCAAATGTATACACTAAGGCATAATATACCATTCCACTTAAAATGTTGATCATAAACTCAATTATACATCTTGATTATAGAAATATAATCATAAAGCTCTATAAAACTCTTGTAGGAAAAGCCTAAACTAATTGCACCAAAATTTACCATAACTCCAACCTTTAAACTTTTGAAAGATCTCTGACTTGCTTCTTTATAAATTATAGTAAAAATGTTACGTCTTCTTGCTTTGCATCTTTTATCGTGGTAGTTTCTCTGATATCATCAAATAACCATATATTGTTATTTTTTCAAGTAAATTTTAAACTAATTGCACCAAAATTTACCATAACTCCAACCTTTAAACTTTTGAAAGATCTTTGACTTGCTTCTTTATAAATTATAGTAAAAATGTTATGTCTTCTTGCTTTGCATCTTTTATCGTAGTAGTTTCTCTGATATCATTAAATAACCATATATTCTTATTTTTTCAAGTATTTTGAGATTATGATAATTCTTTAGTAATATTTGTAGTGCTTCATATCATCATGATAAATAAATATAGGCATTGCATTCTTTTGGTTCATTTATAAATGATTGAAAATATTCCATGGAAATGTCTCTATCTCAGTTTGAGAAATTAAAAATAACCATATGCTTCAATATCTTGAGTTTATTCAAATAAGGAACAATTCCACAATCTAAGATGAATCAAATTTTGAAATTCACAAAACATACTTTGCATCTTAATCACGTGCAAGCACTCTAAACAGGGACCTTGTCAGCTTTGACATATTGCATATGTCATCACGTAAATTTTGGCATCACTGAACCATGCTCCCCAATGTCCTTTCACTAGTTGTTTCTCCATTGTTTTGTAAACGTAACACTTTTAGTTGTGTTAAAGTACTCAAATTGGCATACCGCCACCAACGCAATACCAGTTGTTTTAAACACCCCACATTCTCTGGCAATGGCTGTAGAGACGTGTGACTCAAATCAAGAATGTTGAGAGAAATCATACTCCCAATCACCTTTCTTGGAACAACTGTCAATTTGTTTCTCACCATGGACGATGCACGCATTTCTGGAAGAGAACTCAATTCGTAGCTGCTCAACAAAATCCGAGTGCATCCTGAACGTTTCTTTTGAGACAAAGCCTTCAAACCCTTACCTGTGCGACAGCAGAAGTTTTCTTCCACCTCAGCTTTACGCATGGCCACACCTGGTAAAAGAGCACGCGCCCATCGATGTCTCGGAGGATCGGTTCGATCAAACAACGATGGGCACGTGTGGGTTTCGGTGACCCGTCTCATTTGATGGCACCTCCTTCTGCAAAAAGCCCTTCTCCTATCCACAACAAAATCAAAATCTCCACATAATCCCCTCTTTTCTTGGACCAAATTCTCTCGTTGTTATCGAGGAATTCTCTGAAACTCCCATCCCCAGCACTGCTCTTCTATCCCTTGAACTCACAATAATTTTGAAATTGGAAAGAACAGTGAGCAGGGCCACACCCAATTCCTCTAGCAGTTTTCCACCCTCTCCCCACACATTATCTAAGAAAAGGGCAAACATCTTTGCCTCTATTCTCTGATTCAACCACCACATTTTTGCATCCTCTTTCTTCATATTTTGAACCAAATCTATTTGTGTTTGCATTACTATTTGGCTACAAAATTTATCCCTAAGCTTTGTAAAAGAGGGAGAATGTGAAACAGTGAGCCAAAGCAAGAAGCCATTCCTAAACAAAAGTCTCACCTTTTGGCTGCTAAAGAGTGTTTTCAGAAGGAAAGTTTTGCCAGATCCACCGTTGCCAACAACACCAATGCAGAAGAAAACTTAATAGCTGCATCGATCACCCACATCTGAAGAAAACCAGGATCCCACATCTGAAGGAAAGCAGGATCTGCCATGATATGATTTTCTCACAGCAGTAAAAAATACAGTATCCTTCTTATAACACAAAAAAGAACCCTCAGAGATGACTGAATGTATATATTTGAAAATCTCTGGAGGATAACAAGAACTTTCAACTCAATTCAATCAATTCTTCAAGCAATACTAACAGGCCTGTGAGTAAGCATTCCTAACTCCAAAGCATTCCTAGCTTGTATCTCAGGCATTCTATTGCAGCATACTTATAGTGGTACTGATTATTCAATTGTGTTGCTTAGATTGTATAGCAAAGCCATGACCGATTTTCAAACCTCTACCATCACGATTGGAATAAAGATGAAAGTCGAAGAATTTTCTTTTCCTCTGGTCTCAACGTTGGAATAAGCAAAAGGTGGAATTTTGGAACAGAAATCACTGTTGGAATAAGAATACGTGGAGCAACTTTGTTTGTACCCTGTGTTACTTTAATGTAAAGAGAAAGATAAGGGCCATTCACTTCAGCCAACGTAAGCTTCTTTACCCCACCACCATAAAGATGAGCATAAAAGAGATTCAAATAATGGATTGGAGATCTTTCTTTATGTAAAGTGAAAACATGTTTATATTTATTTAGTTGTTTGAAGAGAAAGATGAGCACGGAGGAGATTCCAAGTAATGAATGGAGAACTTTGTTTAGGCAAAGGGAAGCATGATGTGATTATAATTATTTTGAAAAGACATGCAATTAGTTTTATTGTTCGCATCAGAAGCATAAACATAGCTTTTATAGGAAACCCTAGTTTGTCAATCTCAAAACGTTTAAAATGTAAATAATTTTTTTATTTTTTATTTATTTTTATTTATTTATTATTATTTATTTTTAATTTTAATTGTTTAAATGTTCATTGTATTTTGAAAATTGGAAAGATGAAAAGCCAAAAGAAAGAGAAAGTTGAAGTTAATTAAGTGGCTATATTATTCAATGGCAAATGAAATTATGGTTTTTAATGTTTTATGAAGAAATCATAAAGAAATTGGTTCGTATATTTCTCATAAAATTGTGTAAAAATGGTAGTAATGTGTCTATGGAAAATTTAAAGAAATTTCTAATAACTAAGCATTATGGATATATGGTGGGTGGATATGTAGGGGTGTAGTGATAGATTTCATTTAACATTTCAAAGAGACAATTATTTGTAATTCAAATAATTTATGGAATAATGGATTTTTATCAAATTTTAGCCTACAATTGTATATGTTAGAGTGAAATCTGTGAAGAGTTTTATTCATCTTACTTTCAATCCATTTAGTGTTAAATTGAAGTGGTATCAATATTTTTTTTTTTTTTTTTTTTTTAGATCTAGGACAATCGATAACTGGTGAGAGTTGCTTGAGCAAGGCCTGGGTTCAAATCCCACTGGCTTCCACTATAAACCTAGGCTAGGTGCAACAGCCTGCAAGCCGCACACAATAGCAATTAACTTATGCCTCAACAAGAGCCGAGACGTCCACTATGGGGTCGCCTACTCTTCTAGCCAAGACACAACAGGCATATGTCTCCACGGAGATTTGAACCTTGGTGGATGGTATGAAAACCTTCAGCCTCCACCGTCAGACCTCCGCTTCACGGACTGGTATCAATATTTTATGATTGAACAAGATTTATGATAAAGGGAAAGATCATTCTCTATAATTAGAATAGGGATGTACACCTTGTTATTAAAATAACTTAAATGTTGACCCTATTTTTTAGAGACCAATTACACATTAACCTTGTTCTTTGATAGTGCTAAGACTCTAGTATAGTGGTGTTTGTGACCCACCCTTACCTATTGAACTTCCCACCATTTTTTTTCAAAATATTATATTAAGCACTACACTACTACAATATTGCTCCGGCCTACATTCACGAATACTTTATAGTCAATTAAGTATGTATTATTTACCAAGATGTAAGGTTAATATAAGAAAATTAAAAAACCCTAACAATAATGTGTTTCCATCAAATTGCTTTGCATGTGCTTGCTCGTTGAATATGGAGCTAATGACTTAATTTCAATTCATTCATGTTGGGTACCACCTTGATTATTATTTATCCACCTTTGCATAGCTCAAAAATGCTATATGTGTCCATCCCTTTGTCTACTTCATATAAGGGTTAAACCTTTAGTTCATGCACTATCGTATGTAGTATGATAATTACACAACATTGGTGATAGCACTAGAAGGAACCATGTTAGAACATTAAGGGATGTAGATAAGGAAGCTACATTTGGGGTTGGAATTGAATATTGAATTGAAGACTCTACACGTTCATGTGGGTTCCACAAATACGCCTCTCAATATGGAGGCTTTCTTACCAAAATAGAAAATGTGTTCCTTTATTTTATAAAAATGACTAGCTAACTAGTTTGTGTTTCATTTGAATAAGCATGCTTTGAGACTAGAAAATCCACACAGTTTCAAGAAATCCTAAGAATAGGAAAATACAAGAGGCTCTCTCAGAAATAAATCAAATGATGAATACATTGTAAATGTTCACTTGACATATTTATCCATGTTAGTGTGTCTTAAATGCCTAACTAAATTTAGATAAGTAATTTCCAAATTTAACTCAAAATGAAAGAAAACTCTTGTTAAGTAGGTCATGGGAATCTAAGGTGATCTTAATTAGTTGATATGAATTCGGTAATTATATTATTTGTCATCTATATCAATTATTTCATGGTGGAAGAAGTGGAGGAATCAACTCACAATTACCAATTGATCCCAGTTTGGAAGTTGACCTTTTTGTTTCGACTACCATGATTCGAGAGGATGCCACATCAACCACCATTATTCATGGATAAAGTGTTAGCCACATGATTATGATGAAGAATAAAATAGAAGAGCCAATATTTGATCTGAATGGAAAGTGGCATATAACCATTGTATTCATACACCCATGGTATTTATCCATCCATGGAATATACCCACGGTATTCATCCACCCATGGAATTTACCCATGGTATTGTAAGTGGAATCCACCCATGGTATTGTAAGTGGAATCCACCCATTGTATTCATGCACCCATGGTATTGTAAGTGGAATCCACCCATTGTATTCATGCACCCATGATATTTATCCACCCATGAAATCTACCCATGATTTTCAGCCACCCATGGTATTCATCCACCCATGGAATTTACCCATGGTATTGTAAGTGGCATCCACCCATGGTATTCATTCACCCACGGTATTTACCCATTGTATTGTAAGTGGAATCCACCCGTATCTAAAGAGAAAAATAAGGCCCATTCACTTTAAAGAACGTAAGATTCTTTACCCACCACCATAAAAATGTGCATAAAGAGATTCAAATAATGAATTGGAGATCTTTCTTTATGTAAAGAGAAAACATATTTATATTTATTTAGTTGTTTGACAAGAAAGATGAGCACAGAGGAGATTCCAAGTAATGAATGGAGAACTTTGTTTAGGCAAAGGGAAGCATGATGTGATTATAATTATTTTGAAAAGACATACAATTAATTTTATTGTTTGCATCTGAAGCATAAACATAACTTTTATAGGAAACCTAGTTTGTCTATCTCAAAACGATATATATATATATATATATATATATATATATATATATATATATATATATATATATATATATATATATATATATATATATATATATTATATATTCACAAAACTTGGAAAAATGAAAAGTTTTTAAAAAAGAAGAAGAGAAAGTTAAACTTAATCAAGTGGCTATATTATTGGATAAATGAAATTATGTTTATTTTAATGTTTGATGAAAATATTATAAAAAAATTGTATATTCAATTTGATATGTGTTTCAGAAAATTGTGTAAAAATGACAGTTATGTGTCTAGGGAAAATTCAAAGAAATTTTAAATGACTAATTATCATGGACATATGGTGTGTGGATATATAGGGTTTAACATTTCAAATAGGCAATTATTTGTAATTCAAATAATTTATGGATTAATGGATTTTTTTGTCAAATTTTAATCCACAATTGTATATGGTGGAGTGAAATCTATGAAGAGTTTCATTCATCTTACTTTCAATCTATTTATTGCTAAATGACATATGGTGTGTGGATATATAGGGTTTAACATTTCAAATAGGCAATTATTTGTAATTCAAATAATTTATGGATTAATGGATTTTTTTGTCAAATTTTAATCCACAATTGTATATGGTGGAGTGAAATCTATGAAGAGTTTCATTCATCTTACTTTCAATCTATTTATTGCTAAATTGAAGTGGTATCAATATTTTGTGGTTGAACACGATTTATGGTAAATGGAAAGATCAGTATCTATAACTAGAGTAGGGATGTACACCCATGTTATTAAAAGACCTAAATTTTGACCCCATTTTTTAGAGACCAATTACACATTCACCTTGTTCTTTGATATTTTTATGACTCTAGTATAGTGGTGTTCGTGACCCACCCTTACCTATTGAAGTTCCCACCATTTTTTGTCACAATATTATATTAAGCACTAGACTAATAAAATATTTCTTAGGCATACATTCATGAATACCTTATAGTCAATTAAGTATTTACTATTTACCAAGATGTAATGTTAACATAAGAAAAGTAAAAAACCCTAAAAATAATGTGTTTCCATCATATTGTTGAATACCTTATAGTCAATTAAGTATTTACTATCTACCAAGATGTAATGTTAACATAAGAAAAGTAAAAAACCCTAAAAATAATGTGTTTCCATCAAATTGTTGAATACCTTATAGTCAATTAAGTATTTACTATTTACCAAGATGTAATGTTAACATAAGAAAAGTAAAAAACCCTAAAAATAATGTGTTTCCATCAAATTTCTTTGCATGTGCTTGCTCATTGAATGGGGAGCTAATGTTAGGTCCCTATATTACTAGTTTAGTCCCTTATTGTTAGTAGTGTAGCCCCCTTATTGTTATTGTTGTACCCCTGTAACCCCAATATTGTTATTATTGTGCCCTTACAATGTTATTGTTAGGTCGACTAGGATTATATTGTGGGCCCATGGACTCCTATATATAGAAGGAGGTTTTGGTCATTTGTATCATCTAAGAATTGTTCATTTATGTAATGTATTGGAGGTTTCCCCCTCGAAGTGGCTGATTTATAAGGTGTTGATCTTTCTTTTCTTCTATTTTTGGAGATGGTTTCATAACATTTGGTATCAGAGCTTTGGATTCTAGGGTTTTGTTGCTCCAAATAGGTCATCATGGAATTTTCGTAAAATATTTTTTTCTACCAAGGTTCAGAAGTTGAAATTTGTATAGCGCGAAGCCGAAATCCTAAGGAACCTCCAGTAAAAATTTCAGATCTTAGTTCGCAATATTGTTGGAGATATGATCTGTGGAAGTTAGGATTGTTTCAGGATCCCGAATTTCATCTCAAAGAGGTGACCGTGGGAAAAACATCATAACTCTCTCTCTGAGTGTCGGATTTGGATTCTGTAAAAATTGGATGCAATTACACAGACTGTAGATTTTGGTATATCAATTGTAGTGCCGAAGGAGGAAACATTGACACATGGCAAGTCATACAAGTTCGCTCTACTGAACCATTCCATAATTAGGTCATCATGGGAGATTGGGCATAAATTTGTCTTGAAGAATCCAAATCAGGTCAGACATGTGGTAATTGAAAGAAGATTCATAGGGCTACTCCATGGCTTAATTTTAGATATTTAAGATCCAAAATCACAGAGATAATTCAGTTTCAATATCGATCTCCTCAAAAGCAAGAAAAAGGTGTGTATTTTCTTTGAATTACATAAGTATCGTTTGAAAAAAAAAAATAGTTCGAATTTATTCCAAGGGCATATTGAAGAATAAATATTAGTATTGGGTTCTAAAATGCCCCATAGAAAGAATTCAATGCCCATGAAGCCTTCAGAAGGCTCTACTATGACTCATGAAGATGAAGAAACACAACATGAGCTATCAAAATTACAAGAGAAAGTGCACCAAATTTTGCTATCTCAAAGAGCAAAAAAAATGAAATGGAAGTCTTGAAGAAAGGCGTGGAAACTAAGATGAATGGTTTGAAGAAAGGTGTGGAAGATAAGATGAATGGTTTGGAAGCTAAGATGGATGGCATGGAAGTGGGCATAGAAGCTAAGATGCATGGCATGGAAGCTAAGATGGATGACATGGAAGCTAAGATCGATGAAAAAATGAAAGACAACATGGAAAACATGAAGAATGATCTAAAAGTAAACATCGAAGGTTTGGCAAAGTTGATACAATAATTTTTTCCTAATGGCAAAAAGATAGTAGAGGAAACTCATGATGAGAACAAAATAAATGTTAATCGTGATTTCATAAACTCTAATGTTGGATGGAAGAACCACCATATTCCAAAGATGGATATGAGTAATTTTGATGGCAAGGATCTCATAACATGGATACTACAGATGGAGCAATATTTTGATCTCAATAATGTGCAAAACACACAAAAGGTATGCATTGCAACTTTACATTTAGAACAAAATACATTTGTATGGTATCGATGGATTTGCTCCCGTAAAAAAATTGTCACTTGGTCAATTTTTACGGAGGAAATGATAGCACATTATGAGGATACAAAGAGCAACACCTTCTTTAGCCAATTGATAAATCTCAAACAAAAGGGTTGAGTGGGGCAACACATTGAGGACTTCCAAAAATTGAATATAAGGGTAACTGATATTCCAGAGGAACACAGGATTGATCTCTTCATAGGCACTTTAAAGGATCACATCCAACATGAAGTTCGCGTTTTGGAACCTGATTCATTGGAGAAGGCATTCAGGTTGGCAAGAAAAGTTGAATGTAAAATTATGGCGACAAGGAAGCCTACCACTCAATTCTATAAAGAAGGAAGTGTTGCTACGCCTAGATTTCCACAACCTACAAGGTTGAAACCACAACAATTGGAAGAAAAAAAAGCAAAAGGGCTTTGCTACAGTTGTGATAGCAAATACACTAAAGGTCATAAGTGTGCTGAGAAGAAATTATTTTACATAGATTGTGAAGAGGAAGAAGAAAATAAACAAGAAGAGGATATACACCAGGAACCAGCCCTAGAAGAGGAAGAAATGAATCCGACCATATCGTGTAATGCATTGGAAGGAATTACCACTCCTCAAAATCTCAAGATAGAAGGACATATCAAGAAGAAAAAGGTAATAGTGTTGATTGATTCGAGTAGTACCCATAATTTTATTCATTGTAAGGTAGCCAAGGAATTGAATTGTTTCCTATACCCAACACCATAATTTCAAGTGATGGTTGCAAATGGAGGAAATATAAATTGCTCTGGAAAATTTCATAATATCAAGTTCCAACAAAGACTATCTTCAAAAGAGCTGCAAAAATGGGTCACAAAGATGTTTCCTTCTCAACTTAATTTTATACAGATGTTTCTCTTTGCATTATTTTAAGTACTTTGGCAATAAGGTCGCCATTTCTTTAGTGCATGTAGTATTGCTAACATTTCCTTCTTATAAATAGCTTTCTGTAAATGCTTTCCTTTGATTGGATGACTTTCAAAAGCAATGGGTCTTCCTTCTTGCATTAAAACAACACCAATTCTATTTCCCGAGGCATCACATTCCACAATAAAGGTTTTTGTGAAGTCTGGCGTAGCTAAGACCGGTGCCAGGCAAATTTTCTATTTAAGATGTTAAAAGGCCTTAGTTGCTTTAGGAGTCCATGAAAATTCATCTTTCTTTAATAATGTTGTTAGAGGTGCTGCTATTCTCCCATAATTCTTAACAAACTTGCGATAATACCCTGTTAATCCACAGAAAACATCTTACTTGGGGTCACAAAGATGTTTCCGTTCCACATCTACAAAAAAAGTGTATTTGAGGTTGCCCCCTTGAAGTGGAGGTTTACCCCTCGAAGTGGTTGATTTCTAAGGCGTTGATCTCTCTTTTCTTCTATTTTTGGAGCTGATTTCATAACATTTAGTATCAGAGCTTTGAATTCTAGGGTTTCTCTTCTCCAAACAAGTCATCGTGGAATTTTCACTATAACGTTTTTTCTACGAATGTTAAGAAGCTGAAATTTTTATAGCGCGAAGAAGAAAAACTGAAGAATGCCGTGGAAAAATTTCAGATCTTGGTTCGCAATATTTTCGGAGATATGATCGGTGGAAGTTATGGCTTTTTGCAGGCTCCTGAATTTAACCTAAACAGGTCATCGTGGAATTTTCGCTATAAATTTTTTTCTATGAGGGTTCAAAAGCTTAAATTTTTACAAAGAAAAGCTGAAATCCTGAGGAATGTTGTGGGAAAATTTTAGAGCTTTATTCAAAATATTTTCAGACATATCATCTGTGGAAGTTAGAGTTTTTTCAGACTCCTGAATTTCATCTCAAAGAGGTGACCGTGGGAAAATTGTCATAACTCTCTCTCTGAGCATCAGATTGGAATTATGTAAAAAGTGGCTGAAAGTACATGGATTGAAGATTCCTTTGTATCAATTTCAGAGCTTAAGGAGGAAATAGTGACACGTGGCACATCATACAAGTTTTCTCTGCTGAACCAGTCCATAATTAGGTCATTGTGGGAGATTGGGTATAACTTTTCTTTGAAAAATCCAAATCAGGTCAGACCTGTGGCATTTGAAAGAAACTTCAGAGGGCTACTAGAGGGCCTAATTTCAGATATTGAAGATCTAAAATCACATATATAATTCAGTTTCAATCTCGAGCTCCTTAAAATTAAGAAAAAGGTGTGTATTTGTTATCAAATTGAATAAGTCTTGTGTGAAAAATCAGTTTGAATTGATTCTAAGGGCATATTGTAGCATAGATATCAGTATTGCGTTCTAAAATTCCACCTAAAATGAATTCAACACCATTAAACCTTCAGAGGTCTCTACTATGACTCATGAAGATGAAGAAATGTGACATGACATATCAAAATTACAAGAGAGAGTGCACCAAATTTCGCTCTCGCAAAGAGAAACAAAAAATAAGATGGATGGAATGGAAGCTGTCATGGAAGCTAAGATGGATGCCATGGAAGCTAAGATGAATGAAATGGAAGCTAAGATAGATGAAAAAATGAAATACAACATGGAAAACATGAAGAATTATCTAAAAGTAGGCATCGAAGGTTTGAAAAAGTTGATACAGGAAATGTTTCCTAATGGCGAAAAGATAGTAGAGGAAAATCATGATGAGAACAAAATAAATGTTAATCACGATTTCATAAACTCTAATGTTGGATGGAAGAACCACCATATTCCAAATATGGATATGAGGAAGTTTTAAGGCAAGGATCCCATAACATGGATACTACAGATGGAGCAATATTTTGATCTCAGTAATGTGCAAAACACACAAAAGGTATGCATTGCAACTTTACATTTAGAAAAAAATACATTTGCATGGTATCGATGGATTTACTCCCGTTCGTAAAAAAATTGTCACTTGGTCAATTTTTAGGGAGGAAATGATAGCACATTATGAGGATACAAAAGGCAACACCTTCTTTAGCCAATTGATAAATCTCAAACAAAAGGGTTCGGTGGTGGAGCACATTGAGGAATTCCAAAAATTGAATATAATGGTAATTGATATTCCAGAGGAACACACAATTGATGTCTTCATAGGTACTTTAAAGGATAACATACAACATGAAGTTTGCGTTTGGGAACTTGATTCATTGGAAAAGGCATTCAGGTTGGCAAGAAAAATTGAATGTAAAATTATGGTGACAAGGAAGCCTACCACTCACATATATAAATATGGAAGTGTTGGTACTCCTAGACTTCCAAAACCTACAAGGATGACACCACAGCTATTGGAAGAAAAAAGAGAAAAAGGGCTTTGCTACAGTTGTGATATCAAATACACTAAAGGTCATAAGTTTGCAGAGAAGAAATTATTTTACATAGATTGTGAAGAGGAAGAAGAAAATGAACAAGAATATTCAAAATAAGAGGATATACACCAGGAACCAACCCTAGAAGAGGAAGAAATGAGTCTGACCATATCGTGTAATGCATTGGCAGAAATTACCACTCCTCAAACTCTCAAGATAGAAGGACATATCAAGAAGAAAAAGGTAATAGTGTTGATTGATTTCGGTAGTACCCATAATTTTATTCATTGTAAGGTAGCCAAGGAATTGAATTGTTTCCTATACCCAACACCAGAATGTCAAGTGATGGTTGCAAATTGAGGAACTATAAATTGCTCTGGAAAATGCTATAATATCAAGCTATCCATGGGGGAATATGCATTGAATAGTCCAATGCTTTCCGTCTAATGATGCGCTAGTTGTACTAGGAGTACAATGGTTACAATATTTGGGGATGGTAGCTTGTACTTTTCAAGAACTTTTCTTGAATTTTTTTTTTAGAAGGAAAGGAAGTTAGATTATGGGGTATCACAGGGAAGCCGAGAAAGTTAATAAGTTCTAATGTCATGACAAAGATTTTGAAGAAATAACAATGAGGCGTAATTTCACAATTATGCTCACTAGAAGTTCCAACATCAAAATAATCTATTTCTCCAAGTATCCAAAAATTCTTGGACAATCATTCCAAGGTGTTCTAAACTCCCAAAAGGACTTACACCTTCGTGATCATGATCATGCTATTCATTTGATTCCAGGAATTGTTCCTCCAAACATCAGGCCTTACAGATATCCTTATGTCCAAAAGAGCGAAATTGAACATATGATTGTAGAAATGTTAGAGGCTGGTATAATTCAACCTAATCAAAGTTGTTTCTCTACTCCAGTAGTATTAGTGCACAAGAAGGATGGATCAGGGTGCATGTGTCCAAATTATAGGGAGCTCAATAAGCTCGTTATTAAAGATAAATTTCCCATTCCTGTGATTGATGAATTATTGGATGAATTACATGGAGAAATTTATTTTACCAAGTTGGATCTTCATTCAGGATATCATCAAATTAGAATGAAGACTGAAGATATTTCGAAAACAACATTTCGAACTCATGAGGGTCATTATGAATTTTTGGTCATGCCTTTAGGCCTTACCAATGCACCTTCTACATTTCAAGGGTTGATGAATTCCATTTTCTAACCCTTCCTTAGAAAATTTGTGCTAGTATTTTTTGATGATAAACTAATCTACAGCAGGTCTTGGAAGGATCATGTTCAACATGTTGACAGAGTGCTCAAACTATTGTAGGAGAAACAATTATATGCAAAAGAATCCAAATGTTTCTTTGGAGTACAAGAGGTGGAATACCTGGGTCATATTGTATCTCACAAGGGTGTTAAGGTAGACCCTCAAAAAATTAAAGCCTTTTAAGGAATGGAAAGTCCCCACATCCATAAAGCAGTTGCGAGGATTTCTTGGGTTAACAGGGTATTATCGCAATTTTGTTAATAATTATGGGAAAATAAAAACACCTCTAAAAAAATTATTGAAGAAAGATGCGTTTTCATGGACTCCTGAAGCAACTAATGCCTTTGAACATCTTAAAGAAGAAATGCACCTAGCACCGGTCTTAGCTATGCTATATTTCACAAAAACCTTTATTATGGAATGTGATGCCTCAGGAAATGGAATTGGTGTTGTTTTAATGCAAGAAGGAAGACCCATTTCTTTTTAAAGTCATCCAATCAAAGGAAAGTATTTACAAAAAGCTATTTATGAGAAGGAAATGTTAGGAATACTACATGCACTAAAGAAATGGCGACCTTACCTAATGTGAAGACACTTCAAGGTAAAAACTGATCATGATAGTCTTAAACACTTTTTGGAAAAAATACTATCTTCAGAAGAGCAACAAAAATGGGTCACAAAGATGTTGGGTTATGACTTTGAAATAATATAAAAAAAAGGGAAGCTAAATGTTGTTGTAGATGCACACTCAAGAAAGAAAGAAGAGGTGGAGCATTGCTTTGTGCCATTTCTATTATCCAACTAGATTGGATAACCAAAGCAAGGGATGAATGGAAGAAGGATGAAGAAGTGTGGACACTCATTCAAAAGTTGGAGCAAGATCCTAGTACATCTGATACATTATTTGGAAAAATGATTCCTTATGGTACAAATATCACTTATATATTTGTAAGAGTTTCCAACTATAAAAAAGATTCTTTTGGAATTGCACACTTCTCCTTTAGGAGGTCACTCGGGATTTTTAAAAACTTACCACAGGGTAAAGAAAGATTTTTTTTGGGATGGCCTTAAATCTAATATTCAAAAGTTTGTAGCAGAATGTTTGGTTTGCCAGCAAAATAAAGTTGAGACAATTAAGACCCCGGGTCTTCTACAACCTTTATCCATTCCAAGTCAATGTTGGGAGGATATTTCAATGGATTTTATTACAGTTTTACCCAAGAACAAATGAAAGAGTGTCATCATGGTGGTAGTTTATAGACTTACCAAGTATGCACACTTTTGTGCATTATCTCATCCATTTAAAGGTTTCCTTCTGAAATTGGTCGATTTCGTAGCTGTTGAGTTCTTGTTTCCGTGATTGCTTCAGGTTCCAATATGGTTTTTCCTTCCTCATCAAGTTCTGGAAATATTATTTGAATTGGAATTTTGTCCCCTCTAATCATTTTTAAGCTTGAAACATGGAAAACTGGATGCACTCGCGAAGAAGTAGGAAGCTCCAATTTGTAGGCCATAGTACCAATATTTTGCAACACCTTGTAAGGAACACAGTACTTTGGTGATAATTTATTATCCTTCTTATCTTGCTTGAGGGAAATTTGTTTGTATGGTTATAGCCATAAAAATACCCATTCTCCCACATCAAAACTTCTCTCACTACGATGTTGATCTGCCTGTTGTTTCATTCAATTTTGTGCCAAATTTAGGTTATTCTTTAAGAGTTGGAGAACTTCTTTTTGATGCTCGATGTGATCCTCCACTGATTGAACCCTGGAATTTTTCCTTAAAGAAGATGTGATGGACGGTGGATGATATCCATAAAGTGCGATAAATGGGGTCATTTTTTCTACAGTATGGAAGGAAGTGTTATACCACCATTTAGTGAGAGGTAACCACTTAACCCATTGTGCTTGCTTATTAGATACAAAACAATGAAGATATCCTTCCAAACATTTATTCACACTGTCTGTTTGACCATCGGATTGAGGATGATAAGACATTGAGCTATGAGCTAGTTGAGTACCCAAACAAGAAAATAATTTTGTCCAAAAATTTCCTATAAAAATGGGATCTCTATCACTTACAATAATATTTGGGTTTCCATGAAACTTTTGAATTGTTTCCATAAATGCAGTAACAAATGTACTTGCTTTAAATGGATGAGATAATGCACAAAAGTGTGCATACTTGGTAAGTGTATCAACTACCACCATGATGACACTCCTTCCTTCAGACTTAGGTAGACCTGTGATAAAATCCATTGAAATCTCCTCCCAACATTTTCTTGGAATGGATAAAGGTTGTAGAAGACTTGGGGTCTTAATTGTCTCAACTTTATTTTTCTCAAGCAAGAAAACCCGTTGAGTTTAAGCATATAATTAAGTGGAGGAAAAGAAACTTACAAGGATTCCCCTAGTAGCGGCGAGCGAACTGGGAAGAGCCCAACATGAAAATCGGGTGGTAGCGTCGCCTGAATTTTAGTCTATAGAAGTTTCCTCATCGGCGGACCTGGGCCAAGTCCCTTGGAAGGGGGTGCCTAAGAGGGTGACAGCCACATCAGGCCGGGACCCTGCCGCATCACGAGGCATTGTCGGTGAGTCAGGTTGTTTGGGAATACAGCCCTAATTGGGTGGTAAATTCTGTCCAAGGCTAAATACGGGTGAGAGACTGATAGCGAACAAGTACCGCAAGGGAAATATGAAAAGGAAATTGAAAAGAGAGTTAAATAGTGCTTGAAATTGTCGGGAGGGAAGCGGATGGAGGCTGTCAATGCGTCTCGGTCGGATGTGGAATGGAAACATATTTGTGATCCCAGTTAAGATGTTTTCTTTGAGTTAATAGGGTATTATCACAAGTTTGTTAATAATTATGGGAGAATAGCAGAACCTCTAACAACATTATTGAAGAAAGATGCATTTTCATGGACTCTTGAAGCAACTAAGGCCTTTGAGCATCTTAAAGAGGCAATGTGCCCAACACTGGTCTTAGCTATGCCAGACTTCACAAAAACATTTATTATGGAATGTGATGCCTCAGGAAATGGAATTGGTGTTGTTTTAATGCAAGAAGGAAGACCCATTGCTTTTGAATGTTGTCCAATAAAAGGAAAGTATTTACAGAAAGCTATTTATGAGAAGGAAATGTTAGAAATAATACATGCACTAAAGAAATGGTGACCTTACCTAATGGGAAGAAACTTTAAGGTAAAAAGTGATCATGATAGTCTTAAACACTTTTTGGAACAAAGACTATCTTCAAAAGAGAAGCATAAATGGGTCACAAAGATGTCGGGTTATGACTTTGAAATAATCTACAAAAAAGGAAGCTAAATGTTGTTGCAGATGCACTCTCAAGAAAGAATGAAGAGGTGGAAACATTGATTTATGCCATTTCTATTATCCAACCAGATTGGATAATAGAAATGGCACAAAGAAATGCTTCCACCTCTTCATTCTTTCTTGAGAGTGCATCTGCAACAACATTTAGCTTCCCTTTTTTGTAGATTATTTCAAAGTCATAACCCAACATCTTTGTGACCCATTTTTGCTGCTCTTCTGAGGATAGTCTTTGTTCCAAAAGGCATTGAATAGGGGGGAATATGCATGAATAGTCCAATGCTTTCCATCCCAATGGGAGGTGCTGATGTTGTACTAGGAGTACAATGGTTACAATCTTTGGGGACGGTAGCTTTTAATTTTCAAGAACTTTTCTTGAAGTTTTTTTCGAAAGGAAAGGAAATCGAATTACGGGGTATCGCAGGGAAGCCATGAAAGATAATAAGCTCTAATGTCATGACAAAGCTTCTGAAGAAATAACAATGGGGCGTAATTGCACAATTATGCTCACTAGAAGTTCCAACATCAAAATCATCTATTTCTCCAGACCTCCAAAAAGTCTTGGACAATCATTCCAAGGTGTTTGATACTCCCAAAGGACTCCCACCTATTTGTGACCATGATCATGCTATTCATTTGATTCCAAGAAGTGTTCCTCCAAACATCAGGCCTTACAGATATCCTTATGTCCAAAGGAGCGAAATTGAACGTATGATTCCAAAAATGTTAGAGGCTGGTATAATTCAACCTAGTCAAGGTTCTTTCTCTGCTCCAGTAGTATTGGTGCACAAGAAAGATAGATCATGGTGAATGTGTCCGGATTATAGGGAGCTCAATAAGCTCACTATTAAAGATAAATTTCCCATTCCTGTGATTGATGAATTATTGGATGAATTACATGGAGAAATTTATTTTACCAAGTTGGATCTTCGTTCAAGATGTCATCAAATTAGAATGAAGTTTGAAGATATTCTGAAAACAAAATTTCAAATTCATGAGGTTCATTATGAATTTTTGGTCATGCCTTTTGGCCTTACCAATGCACCTTCTACATTTCAAGGGTTGATGAATTCCATTTTCAAACCCTTAGAAAATTTGTGCTAGTATTTTTTGATGATATAATAATCTACAACAAGTCTTGGAAGGATCGTGTTCAACATGTTGATAGGGTGCTCAAACTATTGCAGGAGAAACAATTTTATGCAAAAACATACAAATGTTTCTTTGGAGTACAAGAGGTGGATTCTGGGAATCTGGGTCATATTGTATCTCACGAGGGTGTTAAGGTAGACCCTAACAAAATTAAAGCCATTAAGGAATGGAAAGTCCCCACAACCATAAATCATTTGCAAGGATTTCTTAGGTTAACAGGGTATTATCGCAAGTTTGTTAAGAATTATGGGAGAATAACAAAACCTCTAATAACATTATTGAAGAAAGATGCATTTTCATGGACTCCTGAAGCAACTAAGGCCTTTGAATATCTTAAAGAGGCAATGTGCATAGCACCGGTCTTAGCTATGCCAGACTTCACAAAAACCTTTATTGTGGAATGTGATGCCTCAGGAAATGGAATTGGTGTTGTTGTAATGCAGGAAGGATGACCCATTGCTTTTGAAAGTCGTCCAATCAAAGGAAAGTATTTATAGAAAGCTATTTATGAGAAGGAAATGTTAGCAATACTACATGCACTAAAGAAATTGTGACCTTACCTAATGGGAAGACACTTCAAGGTAAAAACTGATCATGATAGTCCTAAACACTTTTTGGAATAAAGAATATCTTCAGAAGAGCAACAAAAATGGGTCAAAAAGATGTTGGTTTGTGACTTTGAAATAATCTACAAAAAAGGGAAGCTAAATGTTGTTGCAGATGCACTCTAAAAAAATAATGAAGAGGTGGAAGCATTTCTTTATGCCATTTCTATTATCCAACCAGATTGGATAACCAAAGCAAGGGATGAATGGAAGAAGGATGAAGAAGTGTGGACACTCATTCAAAATTTGGAGCAAGATCCTAGTACATCTGATACATTTAGTAGGAAAAATGATTCCTAATGGTACACAAATTGCTTATATCTTTGTAATAATTCCCAACTAAAACAAAATATTCTTTTGGAATTGCACACTTCTCCTTTACGAGGACACTCAGGATTTAAAAATTTACCACAAGGTGAAGAAAGAATTTTTTTGGGATGGCCTTAAATATGATATTCAAAAGTTTGTGGCAGAATGTTTGGTTTGCCGGTAAAATAAAGCTGAGACAATTAATACCCTGGGTCTTCTACAACCTTTATCCATTCCAAGTCAACACTGGGAGGAGATTTCAATGGATTTTATCATAGGTTTATCTAAGTCCGAAGGAAAGAGTGTCATCATGGTGGTAGTTGATAGACTTACCAAGTATGCACATTTTTGTGCATTATATCATCCATTTAATGCAAGTACAGTTGCTACTACATTTATGGACACAATTCAAAAGCTACATGGAAACCCAAAGGTTATTGTGAGTGACAGAGATCCCATTTTTATTGGAAATTTTTGGATGGAGTTATTTTCTTGTTTGGGTACTCAATTAGCTCATAACTCATCTGATCATCCTCAATCCGATGGTCAAACTGAGATAGTGAATAAATGTTTGGAAGGATATATTCGTTGTTTTGTATTTGATAAACAAACACAACGGGTCAAGTGGTTACCTCTCGCTGAATGGTGGTATAACACTTCCTGCCATATTGCAGCAAAAATGACCCCATTTATGGAACTTTATGGATATCATCCACTATCCATCACATCATCTTTAAGAGAAAATTCTATGGTTCAAGCAGTGGAATATCACATCGAGCATCAAAAATAAGTTCACCAACTCTTAAAGGATAACCTAAATTTGGCACAAAATCGAATTAAACAACAGGTAGATCAACATCGCAGCGAGAGAAGTTTTGATGTAGGAGACTGGGTATTTTTACGGCTACAACCATATAAATAAATGTCCCTCAAGCAAGCTAAGAAGGATAATAAATTATTTCCAAAGTACTATGGTCCTTACAAGGTGTTGCAAAAGATTGGTACTATGGCATATAAATTGGAGCTTCCTACTTCTTTGTGAGTGCGTCCAATTTTCCATGTTTCATGCTTAAAGAAGGTTATAGGTGAAAAGCTTCCAGTTCAAAAAATATTGCCAAAACTTGATGAGGAAGGAAAAATCATATTGGAACCTGAAGCAGTCACAGAAACAAGAATTCGACAGCTACGAAATTGATCAATTTCAAAGTATCTCATCAAGTGGAAGAAATTACCTGCTGAATATTCTACATGGGAGGATGAAAATTTTATACAGAAGCACTCGGAGCTACTCAAGCATTGAGGACAACAATTTTTTGAACGAGACGGGCATGTTAGGTCCCTATATTACTAGTTTAGTCCCTTATTGTTATTAGTGTAGCCCCCTTATTGTTATTGTTGTACTGCTGTAACCCCAATATTGTTATTATTGTGCCCTTACATAGTTATTGTTAGGTTGGCTAGGATTATATTGTGGGCCCATAGAGTACTATATATAGAAGGAGGTTTTGGTCATTTGTATCATCCAAGAATTTTTTATTTATGTAATGTATTGGAGGTTTCCCCCTCGAAGTGGCTGATTTCTAAGGCGTTGATCTCTCTTTTCTTCTATTTTTGGAGATGGTTTCATAACAACTAAAGACTTAATTTCAATTCGTTCATGTTGGGTGCCAACTTGATTATTATTTATTCACATTTGCATAGCTCAAAAATTTTATATGTGTCCATCCCTTTGTCTACTTCATATAAGGGTGAAACCTTTAGTTCATGCACTATCAAGTGTAGTATGATACTTACACAACATTGGTGATAGCACTAGAAGGAAGCATGTTAGAACATTAAAGGATGTAGATAAGGAAGCTAGATTTGGGGTTGGAATTGAATATTGAATTGAAGTCTCTACACTTTCCTATGGGTTCCCAAAATCTTCATCTCAATATAGAGGCTCTCCAACTAAAATAGAAAATGTGCTCCCTTATTTTATAAAAAATGATTATCTAGCCAGTTTGTGTTTCATTTGAATAAGCATGCTTTGAGACTAGAAAATCCACATAGTTTCAAGAAATCCTAATAAAAGGAAAATACGGGAGGCTCTCTTAAAAATAAATCAAATGAATACTTCAGCAAAAATGATGAAAATTAATGTTGTTTAGATCCAATGCCTTAACATTTGATGTAGACCCCAATAGTGTTAAGCTTTGCTATTGATGAATAATTTCATAGAAAGATAGTTGCATTCCCATATGAGTAAATAAGTGAAAATGTGAAAGGAATATGTGAATATATTGTAAAGATTCACTTGACATATTTTTCCATGTTAGTGTCTCTTAAATTCATAGCTAAATTTAGATAAGTATTTTACAAATTTAACTTAAAATGAAACGCAAAACCTTGTTAAGTAGGTCATGGGAATCACCTCGGATGCGGGTGACACGCCTGACACGAGTGAATATCAAATCCAAACTCATACGGATTGCGAAAATCTCCAATGAAATTTCCCACTTGCAGCAGATCCAATTACCTTTAACTCCTCGCACGCTCCTTGTAGAACCAGAGATAGCGCAAATCAGATAGGCCTTGTGTCACCTGACACTGATCATCACCTCGCTCGCAACACCATTAATGCCCATGATGCTTAATCAACATTGCAGCCATGCCTACCCCTCTGCGCCTGCTCATCTACGTGAGCTCCATACGCAGTACCGTGCGAAGATCATTCATTGCCTCTTTGACAAACTTCATCCTTAATCCTATAAATCCTCCAGACCTCTGCTCCTTTCCTTCCTCATATGTTCTCCGCTGCATTTAACTCTCCTCCTTCTGATATGGACGCTCACTGATTCCACTAAGTTACAAAGTCTCAGACCCAGAGCGGACCTGCGCAGTCCCCTTCTTCTTATTTCTCTGGATCCTGTGCACCTATTCCCTAGCCTTTGTAGCCTCTCCCGCCCCTGTGTCACCCCCGCCTCCTCTCCCAAGTGCCCAATGGACCCCAGGATGCACCAATGCACTATTCACGGTGGTTAAAGAGGGGTTGTTCCGGGTCGTTATCATCGTGGCAAGGATAACCGCCTCAAATGGATTGAAGGCTCCTCATCCAGCACCCTTACCAGCCATCATTCCGCTCCCGGGCAGCAAGCAGAATCCTCCAAGCATCCTGCGCAAAGGGGAAGTCGAGGTCCAAGGAGGTACACCTCCTCTCCCAGAGCTCCCTCTCCACATAGCATTCTGGCACCCCTGAATAGTCCTATGCAGGTTGATAAGGATACGAACATATGAATTATGGATTCTAAAGGCGTTTGGACAAAGGTTCCTGAAGGAGTAGACCCAGACTCTCCCATGCTCTGAGCTCCTCAAATCTCCCCAAGAAAACTGCCACTGAAGTGGAAGCTGCAATGGAAGCAGATACTGTGCAGGCTCCTGCCTGTCCCATCAACGAGGAGAGTTCCCAATGCAGTGATGATGAGGATGAATAATGTTTGTGCAGCTATTCAGTTTTATTTTATTTTTTTTCATCTTTGCCCGCAGGGCTTTACTGTTATGTTCTACTCTCTAGCTTTTAGATGTATGAGCACTACTGTGTACAATGTTTTTCTCGTTTTCAAGTTTTGTCTGGGCCAGGCCCCTCCCCCGCGGAAGCCTAGAAATAGTGTAATGAATTCAGGGATTGGATGAGCGTAGCTTACCAAATCTGCCTGTAAAATATGTATTTTTATGTTTTCGAAATTAATGGATTAGCACAACTTACCAAAAAAAAAGAAAGAAAGTAGGTCATGGGTATCTAAGGTGATCTGAATTAGTTGACCTGAATTTGGTAATTATATTATTTTTCATCCATATCAATTATTTTAGAGTGGAAAAAGTGGAGGAATCAACTCACAATTATCGTTTGATCCCAATTTGGAAAATTGGGGTTTGAAACCTTCTGGAAGTAGTTTGAGGCATCAACTGGTGATTTTTATTTTTGTGGGGTTGAAGGAGCAGGGGGGAAGCTTTGCTAATTAACGAATACACCCATAGACTTTTTCTACACACATACCTTTTCAATTGTGCAATAAGTTCCTCAATCGAAGTATGTATGCAAAATTTATGACACAAGGAAGTTTACCTTCTTTTTCCGACCACCATGATTCGAGAGAATGCCACATCAACCACCATTATTCATGTATAAGGTGTTAGCCACATGATTATGATGAAGAATACTCTATAAGAGTCAACATTGTAAATATAACTAAGAGTTGAAGGAGTCAAACCTAACCACTAGTAGGTTATTAGGTTGTGTTGTAACGATATATATGCATAGTGTCAACACATCCTCAAGGTACCATAAAACATAATGAAGTCATCCAAACAATTTAAATGATATGTCCCATACTATCTTGCTATAGAGAAATAATTTTTTCAGTTGACTAAGAAATAAAGGGAGGAACTTCCGATTTACTGTTGAGTAGAGAAGGAATATCTCTCTGTTTTTTTTGAGGGATACATATTTTGGGTACTTAGAAGTTGTACTACTTACAAGAACATACTAGTAGGATACCTGGTTAGGTTTCTTCTTGCACTTGAGATGGAGAGACTACCTTGAGACTTATGCATTTCTCTTTTTCACCGTGGTTGCATTGTAGCCTAGCCACAGGGCGGTGTCCATGAAGGACAATACATGATTGCATGGAAAATAGCTCTATCTAAATTATTTGTCCGATGTTGAATTTTCTATAGATATGAATACATCATATTTCCCTAGAATTTTCTCATTATTTTTAGTATAAGAAATATGGCATGTAATCATGCAAAAAATTGTGATTGGAAATTGTTTAAAATAAAAGTTATGGCAAGGTGTTAACTCTATTGAACATTAATTTCTTATGTTGTAATCAATAGCTCTAACTAGGAACACTTTTATAATGATGTAGCCAAAACCAAACTAGTGCAAAGTGGTCCTTATAGTATAAGAAGAATAAATTCTAGAATAAACTTTAGAAAATAACAAAAATAACTTTATCATTTTGATATTATTCTTAGAGATAAAGAAAAGGATGAGCAAAATTGGGAACATTGGCCTAGGATTCCTCATGTAAAATATATGTCTTATGGAGACATAAAATTTCTACTCATGCATGCTTAGATTTACCATAATAATTTTATTCTTGATGTGATGGCTACTTAATATAGAATGTCTCAACAATTTCTGTCTTGACAATCATTAATTCAAAACCAGTAGTTGATGTATCAACCTAAATAAAAATGATCACGAGATTGAGTGGAAGCCATGGTGTCAACCAAGAAAGATTAGGTTGATTTCTCACGATCCTAGATAGAATCCTTAGAGCAACCATATTTTCGCTAAAACAACATTTTTTGATCAAATATATCTTTAGGATTATATATTTATCTTTATTGATTGGTCTCTTATAAATTATTAGATATTGAGGCTAATAAATATTATGTTCTTATCACTAGCTATATTTTGACAAAATAAGTGTTTATTAAAAATATTTTCATGGCCACGAGATGGATACATGTTTGGTGTGGGAGGATGTATATGATGATGGTTTGGCTATAAAGAACATATAAAGAAAATATTTATTCCTATTATGATATTGTTAATAAGTGGGTACATGACATATTGGTATTAGATCCAAGGTTATAACACTAGGGGATTTATGGGCTCATTTTTTTCTTGTAGCTTCTTAGCTTCCCAAAAATTTGTTGTTGTATATGGTGATAACAACATTTATATATATGATGACCATAATTTATCAAAAATAACCAAGGGTTATGCACTATTTTCCCACAATACCTATATATGGGATATTTCTAACTTTATACCAAATCCAAAGCCAAAAACTAGGAGCTCATTACATTCTATAGGAATTGTCACTGGCATAGGGTCTTTTGTGACATGTTTGGTAGACAAAACTATAAGGTTATGGGATATTTATATAGAAATGATAACACAAAAATTCATTGTGAATACGTTGCATAAAATTCAATATTAGATATTATTTATTGCAATGGACATCCTACACCTAAATATATTACTAACAAGGTACATGGTAACACTCTTCTAAGTTCAAAAATCAAAATGGAATGCATTTTAGATGTGGATTTGTCTAGATTGGGAGTTCACTGTAGAAGTTTTTGATATAATTTCTAATCACATGGAGTTATTAGAGAGAATATTTTACTTTGAACTTATAAGGACCTTCATAACATGGTCATATTTTAGGTTCAAATTCAATGTTATGTGTTCCATAATAGTGCCTATATGAAACCTAACTTTGTAGATCAACTTGGAGAAAATGAAAACTCTATATCCCATGGAAGTCCTTTAGACGATTTTTGGAATGGACATACAAACCCCAATCTAACATTTTCTAAAGATTTAGTAAATGTTATGTTAGTGTTGATGCACCATATTCTAGATTAGCTAGAGTTTATTATAGATCGATGGCTGGTGTAATATTATTATATGATGGAGCATCAAGCGTAACTCCCATCATATGCTTTGATTTCCATGATTTATGTTATGTTAGTTAAAGCTAGTGTGGTCTCTAGTAGTAAGGCTCTATAAGTTTTCACTCTTCTTGTGCAAAAAGTCCTTGGAAAATGATGGATTTCCCGAGGGACTGTTTAGAAAAATAAAGGATTCTTGATCCCACAGAGTGAGTAATTGGAAAGAAGAGGTGAATTGAATGAAAGAGGTGAGGTGTTTCTTTAATGTAAAGAGAAAGATAAGGCCCATTCACTTCAGGGAACATAAGCTTCTTTATCCCACCACCATAAAACAGATTCAAATAATGGATGGAGATATTCTTTATGTAAAGAGAAAAAATATTTATGTGTATTTCTTTGTTGGAAGATAATGATGAGCACGAAGTAGATTGCAAGTGAGGAATGGGAAAACTTTGTTTAGCCAAAGCAAAGCATGATATGACTATTTTGAAAATGAAAACAATGAGCTTTATAATTTGTATCTCACTAGCACAAAGATAACTTTCTTGGAAACATTTAGTTATTGTGTGTCAAAATGTTTATAATGCATATTATTATTATTATTTTGTTTTCAAGTGTGATTCAAAATGTTTACAGTGTATATTTTTTTATTTTTTTAAATATTAAGTGCATTTTGAAAATTGAAAAAATAAAAATAAAAAAATTGTAAAAGAGAAAATTGAAGTGAATTGAGGTGGATACGTTATTTAAAGATAAGTGATTTTTTTTTTAATGATTCATGAAAAAATCATAAAATATTTTTTTTAACAAGTTCCATGTGTTTCTCATAAAATTGTCTAAAAATTACAGTCATGTGTGTAGTGCAAATCCAAAGGAGTCCTTAATGACTAATATTTATGGAAAAATAGTAGGAGGATATGTAGTTTTTAGGCCTCGGGGCAACAAATCATGCCCCCATATTGTTTGCATGCCAAACACACATGGTGAGCACTGTGGTAGGCAAACAATTGGGAGGTGTGATCCCCTTGAGTGAGAGCACACCCAACCAAGATTCAAAAAACCGAATGTTGGGATTTCCACATTGGCATGGAGCACATGATTATATGTTAGCTTGGGTGGCACAGACACCATAATGGCACAACATGACCAAGTGACACACTCAAGTGCATAAGGAAAAAAGATTGTCTAAATGACATGAGGTAGCATGTCAAGGAACGATTAAAAAAATAGATTTAATGACACAAAGTCACATGGTGGCCTAATCGTGCAATGGTAGGGAATAATTAGAACAAGGGAAAGCTAAAAATTGATTCGACCAGCCGAATGGATGTGAAAAGTGAAGGGGTGTGGGGTGTTGAACCACTGCAACACATCATATATATAAAAATTCATGGAAAACCAAAGTAAATGGAGTTCCCAAAAATAGAATCAAGAAACAAAACCGAGGGAACAATGATGGGAGCTTGGGAAAGTTTGTTATAAGGTAAACCATTGAGTGAGCTAAGACAACAACCAACTGAGGGAAACAAGATAGGGTTGGATTGGAATGATCCAGGGTGGTGAAATGATTCGGTGCGATAGGTTTCTGGATTTGTATTTATGTTGGAATTTTTCATATTTTAATGAAGGAATCAAACCTCAATTTGCGTTTCGTATCTTAAGATTTTACATTATTATAAAAGAAGAGAAGGTTGGTGGGTTGTTTCCTATGAAAACTATGCACATGTGTATGATGAAATATTTTTGTGGATTGTGTATATTGAAATTATTTATAATGTATGGGGGATATGGCAATGTGCTTACTTATTATATATTGATAAAGTTATGATTCCACTAAGTAACTAATATATAATATAAATAAGAGTAGCATATTGTGAGGCGTAGTATGGGTGGATTAAAATTTTGATACATTGGACAATTGTGAAACACTCCAGTCTTGCATGGCCAAGGGGTCACACTTCACTGAACATGCCTTGTAACTTTGTGGAGCCCCTGGGGTCATGATAGGTGGCATCAGATCAGTTCAAAAATATAACCAAATGGATACGTGCAAGAAAAGAGGCATGTTGGATTTTTTTGGTTCTTGTTCACATGAATATTTTTATATGAGAATTATTGTCTTGGGGAAGGAATGAGACAAATGAAAGAAAATATTATGCTTTGTGAAAATGGAGATCAAAAAAAGGGAAGAACTAACACTTGTTGACACAGGTGACTCACCCAACTTCATGAAGGAAAGTTTGGCATAATAGTTTGGGTTGAAGGTAGTTGCAAGTAGGACTGCAATGAAGGTTGTAAACTCTCAGGTTGGAATGATGACATGATTGGAAAAATATGTTTCAATTCGGATTGATGGACAGAAGGGATTGTCGTATTTCACATTGATGACTATGAATTATTTTGAGGTGATATTGGGATAGGATTACTTGAGAGGAAATCAGGTGGTTTTGATGCCATGCATGGATTGACTCATTATAATGGGTGACAAAAAGACATGGTTTGTGCACACAATTTCACGGAAGCTAAAGGGATGTGAAAATTATCCCTACAATAAGTATGAAGAGATTAGAACGAAGGTCGAAGATCATTTATATGCAACATTGATTAAGGAAGTAGGAGATGATGGGATGTGGATGACTTTCCTTTCGAGCTTTTTGAGATTCCACGAACATATGCAAATAAGATGCTAGATAAGTTATTGAAAGTACTCCCACTAAGTGAATATTTGATCATCACAATGAGCTTGATCTTGGTGCTCCACCATTAGAATGAGCTCCTTAAAAGTTGTCAGGTATAGTGTTGAATGAGTTGAGGTGTCAGTTGGAAAAGCTAATTAATGAAATTTTTATTCATCATTCTTTTTATTCTTATGAGGCTACAATAATCCTTTAGAATAAGAAGGATACTAATGAGTTTAGGATGCTCCTTGAATACCGAGCATTGAACAAGCATAATGTGATGAACCAATTCTCCCTTCCACTAGCAATATATTTCTTTGAGAATTTTTCTAAGGCCAAGGTATTATTGAAGCTTGAATTGAGGTAGGCTTATTATTAGGTTGGGATAGTAGAGGGTGATGAAGAGAAGACAATCATGGTAATGAGGAATGAAAATTATGAATTCCTAATTGTGCCTTTTGGCCTATGTAATGCTCCTACTACATTTTCAACCATGATGAGTGAGGTATTGAATTTGTTCTTAGACAAGTTTTTTGTAGTATATTTCAATGATATTATAGTGTTTAATGATGATATGGATGAGCATAACAAGAACTTGGCACAAGTATTTGAGGCATTGTGGAAGCATTAGGTGTAATTGAAGAAGTTGAAGTGCATGTGAACTTAGAAGAAGGTACAATTTATGGACCATTGGATTGGTCAAGGATGTATTCACATGGGCCTTGAGGAGATAAACGTGATAATAGATTAGGAGGAGCATCCTAATGTGCATGATGTGGGGGTTTTCACTAGGATGACCAATTACTATTGGAAGTTCCTATAGAGCTCTTCGAAGATAGAATCCACCTTCACAAACTTGTTAATGAAAAAGAGACAATGGAAGTGGAAAAATAAGAGTAGACTAAAGTTTGAATAAATCAAGCGTATGATTGTGATAATGTAGAAATTTGCTGAATAATGATTAATTATCCACCGAGACTATCCTGATCACATACAATTCGAATTCATATGCAACACATAATCTCTTCCAATTGTGATCATCACAATATGCAGAAATAAAATGTATTTATACAATATCAATTCATCATACACATTAACACAATATGTATGGGGGAGAGCTTATAGCTGAAAACCCACAGTCTTAATTGTATATTATAATGGAGAAAACTATGTAACAAAATCAAGACAATACCTTCACATACCGCATCATCTCGCGGAAGTTACACACAAACTAGCTTGGTTTTGGAATTATGTACACGGTTCAAAACTCACTCACCAATTGCCTTTCCTCATTACAATCGTGATGTTCAAATAGAGATCCAAGGGGCGAATCTCCTTGGCTTGACAGCGCAATCATCATGGGCAATTCCTCCAAGTGTGGTGCAAATCTCATGCACAACCGATGTCGCCACTGATAGCTAACTCCACCCTTTCATCTACCTCTTTCACTGGTCTCCACTGAACTGTCCATGCACTGTAGTGAACTGATGTGTTCTTGAGTTGAATAATGAGTTACTAATTAATGAATTAAATAATATTAATTCACTCCACTCATAACTAATTGATTAGCTAGTTAAACTAATCTCAACTAGTTCAACTAAAATAAACAGAACACAACTCCACTAGCTGCCTCATTAACTCCACCAAACTTCTGCCACTGAAGTCCTAACTGAAGTCAACCATGCATGATGCCATCAAACCCTTGGGAATAGCGTAATTCCTCTGTCAGATGCATGAGCCACTTCCAAGGCTCGAAATGAAGTGCTCCAAGAGAGTAAACTGAAGTTTATAGTCCAAATATTATTAAGGGTAAATAATATTTGACTTCCCTATTTTTAGGATAGGCAGTCTAAAAATAGACTTCGACCTATAGGTCCAAAAATAGAGGTCCATCTATTTTTACCAACATGACCAATACTCCAAGAATAACATACTGCAACCCCTGGACCATGCTCCATATGTCTAAAAATAGACTTTGCGCCAGAATTTGCCTGCGGGCCCACTTAGTGAAGGCGACTTCATTTCACTAAGCTCCATCATCTTGCTGCAGTTTCAACAGATAACTCCCATGTTAAAACAGCTAGATTATGAGAGATCATTTCAGGTGTATACAGATGCATCTAATTTAATCATTAGGGGAACTTTAATGTAAGGAAATCACTTGTAGCTTTCGAGAGAAATAATTCATAAGATTGGGAGAGGAGGTATCTCATGCACGAAAAGGATATGAAAACAATGGTGCATTTTCTATAGGTATGGATGAACTAATTATTGTGAAAACCATTCATAGTGAAGATAAATAACATTGTGAAAAAACCGAAGTTGTCACTAAATAAGGATCAATGGAAACACTTTTTTGTTGAGTTTGACATGAATATTGAGTATAGGTAGGGGAAATGCAATGTGGTTATGGATGCCTTGAGTGGGAAGGCACAATTGATAGCACTTGAGGAAGAAGAATCCCTATGTACACCAGGAGAGAGTTAGATTCAATTTGTTGAGGAGTTGCATTAAAGAATAATTCATGAAGGGTTTTGTTGATGGGAAAAATTGTACCGCCAACAACAAGGGGGTATCCCCGGTGAGAGGTCCCAATTAGACCTCACACCATTTGGGATAGGAGCCCCATCTGGTATGTGGGCCAGACTGCTTCCATGAGTGTTTTCGCTGTTGGCTGTCATATGAGAAGGTGAAGAAGCGGGGATAAGGGTGAAATGACCAAACTGTGAGACAAAATCAACCTAATATTGAAAAACTACAGATAGAGATATAATCAAGTCTAAGAAACAATAAAAATGGGTAAGCCATGAGAGGGATCAGTGAGCCAAAGCCTAGTCAAACATACATAAACAAGAACATGCCAGAAGTTAATTACGAAGTAGTTCACAATCAATCACTGACATGGCAAGGACAAGTAAACATTGATTCGAAAATAAAAACGTACATGCAACCAGTATGAATCAGTACATAACACATTGTGTGTATGAAAGAACACATACAAATATAGTGAAATATCAGACAGCTAATATTACCACCATGTGCAATCATGCGAATCGGTGCCAGAAAAAGAGAATATATTATTAACGTTGCTGCCACTTCAAATACATATCTTGGAACTTGTGAAAACTCAATAGTGGGACATGGTATATTCATTCCAGTGCTTGATACAAAACCCCAGGCTTACTACAAATCCCTCTCCTAGCTACCAAGAGCTGAGTGCATTTAGCTCTCAAGCACAAATTCGCTATTTATTCCTAGCATCAACTCAAGTGCTAAATGTTGAGATTCAACAAGATGATGAGCTTAGTGAAAAGAGTCACCTTCACTAAGTGGGCCCGCAGGCTATTTTTGGCGCAAAGTCTATTTTTAGACTATGTCTATTTTTAGACATGTCAATCATATTCTATGAGTTGCAGGATGCTATTTGTGGATGGTTGGTCAAGTTGGAAAAATAGATGGACTTATATTTTTAGATATATTGGGCGGAATCTATTTTTAGATTGCCAATCTGAAAATAGATATGTTGAATATTATTAGCTCTTAATAATATTTGGACTCTAAACATTATCTTATTCTCTTGGAGCACTTCGGTTAAGTGCACAGATGTGGCACATCAGCTGACAGAAGGAATTACACTATTCCTGAAGGTTCACTGGAGCTAATGGATGAGGACTTCAGTTAGAACTCATGTGACAGAGTTTGGTGGAGTTATAGAAGTAGTTGATGGAGTTGTGTTCAGTTTAACTCAGTTAGACACAGTTGAGCTAGTTGTATCTAGTCTAACTGATTGATACACTAGTGAGAGTGGTGTGAATTAATTAGTTAATTAATTCACTAAATAATAACTCATTAATCAACTGAAGAATACATCAGTTAACTATAGTGCATGGACAGTTTCAGTGGAGACCAGTGGAGAGATAGGTGAAAGAGCAAGTGTGACTATCAGTTGTAACTATAGTGATGCATTGATTTCATCCAAGACTCAGTAGAGATGCCAATGAGGATTGCGTGAGAAAGGCTGGCTGAATTCAAGTTCATTTAGAGCCATTCTTCAGCAGGGATTGCGCAGTAGAGGCAGGATAGTAGGTGGCAGAGATCCGTGCATGGATTTGCAAGATCGGGCCTGATTAGTGTGTAGCGATTGTATTGTACTGAGAGCTTGACATGTTCAGCTTTGTATGAGGATTGTTACATGATCTCTATGAAATATATTATATACAGATGTTTGGGGTTTTTAGCTTCAGGCTTTCCCGTTAAATCACTGTGTTAATGTGTGTGAATTTTTATGGTTTCATGTGTGCATTGCAATTGATTTAATTTACGCATGTGATGATCAATGGTGGAATAGATTCTGTATTGTGCATGAAGTTAAAATAGTGTGTGATCAGGAGAATCTTGGATATATAACACATAATTTATATAATTTCTACACTAAAATTTCTTTATAAAATTTCTCGAAGTTGTACATATAGGCTGAAATGACTCTTGAGTTTCCCTTGACTCTTGGTCTCCTCGATTGTTGGACGACTTGCGATTAGGGCCACTTGTGACCTAAGGTCATTTGCAACTTGAGGTCGTTTATGACCTATGACCTGGGAAGGCCAGCGACTTGCGGAGCTTTGCAACCTAGGGAGGTCGCAACCTAGGGTTTTTACTTTTTACACTTCTCTTTTGGAGAGCTCAGACCTTGCAAAACAAGATGTTTTTCCCACACATCAGTCCTGTGCAAATGACTGGGTGATAGATGTGACTTTGAGCTTATAGTGAAGTTCTTGGATTTTTGTAAGGATCCACCTTGCTCACCAAAGAAAACCCTAGCATTTTTCATGCAAATCAATAGCTTCTATTTGAAAACAAATAACATTGGTCGAATGTCTTTATAATCAAATAATCATGTTGGAAGCATATTCAATTAATTGAAAGAATGATTTAAATAAATAACATTAGTTTAGACCCTGGTGTGGTCAGTTTTCATGTCGTAGTGTTATCAACGTGCGTGGTTTGTATATCGTAACCCTGTGATCTTTAACCCAATACCTCCTCCCTCTATGTGGCATGGCACCAATGAAGGAACGAATGAAGATTATTTACACCTAGCGTATTTCTCGAACATTTTATGTAGTCCTTTCTTGCTCACTTCTTGTACATTCTTTTCATGGCTTTGAATACAATGTGCCATCACATCCTTGACGCAGTCAATATAAGCTTGGTGCATCCTTTTTGTGTGCTCAAATGTGCACATATAAGGTATTGCACTCCATGCAAAGGTGGGTCTTTTCTTATTCTCATCGCACCTCAACAATATGTTGTCACGCGAGCTCTATGACCAATGTTCCCTATATCCATACAACCTCGCATCAAATGATAATTCCCTTTGCGTATAACATACAACGTGCCCTTTCCCTTCCTCAAACGCCTACCTCTTCCTGTAATCAGAGTGTATGCCCATCTTATGAGATTTGAATGCTTGAGAGTGTGCCTGACCATTTAATGAGCATAAGTGTTGACTTTGCATGAGGTTGCAATCTTGGTGTGGAGGTCACATAGTTAGAGAGTCGCGCCAGTTGTGGGCTCTATTGGGTGCGATTCTGTGACTTATTGACCTGGGAGAGGTCGCATAGTCGCATTGGGCTTGGGTCGCCACTTCTGACCAGTGGCATAGGCTTCGACTTTGCGACATGGACCTGTGAAGTGATTTTATGCGACCATGCGTGCATTCTTCCAAGGTATTATTGCATGAGGCATACCGTCTTGTGAATTCTCCCATCGCACAAGTCACATCCTTTGGCAACCATTGTTGTTGTAACACCTGTGACTCTGTGACTTTGGAAGAGATTGCATGGGGGGAGTGTGACTGTCTAGAGTAAATTTAGACCATCAATTTTAAATCCACAAGCCAGGTTCATCTTCAAATTAGATCTCGCAAGGCTGAAAATGCGCTTGAGGAAAATTGAGATACGAGCTGGTACTGGAAATACATTTGACACTTTATTTTGTGTTACGACTTTGGAGAAATTAAAGGATTCCCACCATGAATTCCTCTGTCCGAAGCTGATATGCAAGTGGAACTTGACAGGGGGAGGCAGGGAAAAAGACACATCACTACTCCTTTCAAATAAACTGGCACATGACATGTTCTCTGAGGTCCTTTTGAAGGTGAAAATATTGGAACTCCAATTTTCGTGCTTGTGCCAAATACCAATCAAAGAGGAGATGATTATAGTGAAATGTCATTAGCCTATCAACCATATCATGCGGATGCCACACATGACTTCAAATATGGTGCTCGTTCAATTGAGAATCGCTTTTGAACCAACGTCAACCATGACCATCACCAGAAACAGAGAGGATACTGAACTCCAAGTATGTAGTCGACATGATCCATGCATAGTCCCTAGATCTCTACCCATGGTTTAATATATGGTGGCCTTGGTGTTATTTGATCACTCAATGCAATGGTATGCTCAACGTGAGTTGTTTCCCATGGGTTCACTTCAAGATTCATTGGATCTGCATAATGTAAAAGTAGTTGAAATGCTCAGTAACCAGGGAGGTTTATAAAGCCAAAAGTCACATTTTTGTTTGGAGGTTAAATATTATGGAATTTTCCAAACAATCGAGATAGTGTGAAGGCTTTTTATATGATGAAAATCATATGTATCTCCAACTGTAGTCTCATGACTTGGTCGCACAGTCAAGGAGCATGTCGCATGGATGAAATATCCAGCAACGTGACACAACGAGGTTGCTTAGTTGCAACATCCTCAAGTCACACTCCCTGGTTAATCCTTAAGCATATTTAAGTGCGAATTAGTGACTGGTAGATCTAGTCGCACTCCACATCTTGAGCTGGTTGCAAATGGCCTTCAACAGACAACACATTCTCTCTTTTGTGTGGCTTAGAGTCACAACAAACATGAATTCCATGGCTGTCTCGTATATGAATTTTCTAATAATTTCCCAGGCGTATGTAGTGGAGAGCTCAATGTAATTAGCATATATATCTTGTAACCCTTATAATTACCTTTGACCATACTTCCTCCTAGTTAATAAGATTCCATGATGCATATGTGCCCGTGTCATGCAGTTGTCTTCAGGCCTTCACGAAATATGGCTCTCCGGGTACTCAATAAGGCACGCATTTGTATGGAGATGGATTTATGCCTATGTTGGCTCATGACCCTTAAAAAATTCCATAACATGTTGTCATTAAAATCCCTCCTTTAAACTTTAAATATGGCTTTTGAACTGATGCAGGATAATATCGCCCCTTAACTACGCCCATGAGGGATTCAAACGTGTTCTTATCACTTTGACCTTAGAGCATCGTCTTTTGATACATATGTGGAATGGTATGTGTTGGCTTGTGGTTCTTTTGAACTGATAAGGCAACATCAGAGTTAAGCAAAGGAGGAGTCGAAGCGGCTAAGATGAAGGCCAATCACTTCAAGCATGGGTCAGGAGGGCGCCCCGCAGTCAAAAGAGGAAAGAAGATTACCATTTACCTTTTCGCACCTCTAACCTCTCCCTTCATCGCACATTGCTCCTCGCACCATATAACTCTTACCTTCTGCTGCTCACATATGAAGCTCGCGATTTTATATCTGCGGGTAACCCCACTTCCGCCATGTCATCCATCACCCATCGCACATCGCTCCTCGCATAATATAACTCTTACCTTCTATTGATCACATATGAAACTTGTGATCTGCGATTTGCAGGTGGCCCCATTTCTTCCTTGCCATGTCACCCCTCTGCTCATTGCACTTCTCACATCGCAACTCTTAACTCTTTACCCTTCACTGCTCATAACAAAACCCCCCGACTTGTGATTTGCGATATCAGTTGGGCATCACCTTCGTTTACAACGTCACTTTCCGCCCACTGCACATCACTCATCACAGAGTATAATCTTTACCCTTTTTCGCTTATAATAAAAACTCATAGTGTGCGATGTGCGATATTAGTTCGGGCCCCACCTTCCCACCACGTCATCAATATCCCTTCCACAACCTTCGTTCTGCTCTTCTCAGTGTTAATGAGCCTCACTAACTCCACTATCGCTTCTTCCATCGTCCCCTCATCTCCGCTTCATATCACGCATCTAATGGCTCATGACCTGATTCAGCACCCCTCTCACCTTTCGAAGGACAACACCGAGGGAGGGGTGGGGGGGGGGGGTGCGCTAAATGGCCAGTTTTGGAAGCTACCTCTAGTGCTATGTGTCAACCCATAGTGATTTCACACCCCCCATCCAATACCATAAATCGGACAGGCCCCCTTCGAAATCCAGCCTCCAGTTATGCAAGTTAAATCACAACATGTGTTTTCGGCTGAAAAACACATCTATGGTTTATTCAATTGGTCTAGGAAATCTCCACTAAAGAGCGAGGCACGCATAGCACAACTAGCTATTTCACAATGGTTAAGTGGAAATCATGAGAATTAGGGAGTGGAGGTCTTTCGACAACAAATGAAATCTAGTGGTGGAAACCAAAATGTCCACCTATTCACGACCACTCCTCGCCGTCCGCATGGAAGATTCCAAGATTTGGCCTATGCGGCCCATAATTTTGTTTCTTTTTACTTTCTAATTATGATGTTTTGCTGGTGAAATCCCAATTTCACTTGATTTTGTTCTAATTTTCTGTTACAGGAGTGATTTCTTGATGCACGCTCTGCTAGTTTGTTAGGATATTTTGATTTTCACATGTCTAGGTCGATCATGAATTTTGATTCGATCGTAGACCCTCAAAGTGAACTCTATATAGAGAGAGTTTAGAGATGAAACAAAGGTTCTGAATTTTGGAAAAAATTTGCTGTAGTGTTGTGCAATTGTGCTCTTTATGCTCTGAGATACATATTTGGGAGAGTTGTTTTGAATATAATCTGATATGCAGAGCTGTTTACTTGGATTCCAGATGGAGCAATGAGTAGTATGTATTTGTGTTCTCTTGTTTTTATGAAACCTCCTGTTTATGTATAATCATATTTCATGTTCTGCTGCTTTGAGGATTTTTGTAATGTAGCTGCTGGTAGTAAGCATTTGTATTCATGAATTTGTTCGATGTACAATGCTCATGTATTAAACTTGCTGCACTTCCTTAATTCGCACTCCATGAATCTCTACTGTTGGTCATATTCCACTTACACCCGTTTCCTTTGAGTTCATGGGAGATAGATTCTTTATAATTTTAAGCCTATCTCTTGCAGATTTCTCCTCCATTCCTTCTCAACATTGTTGAGGTATAAAAGGTGTATTTTTAACTCCTGTTTATCCTACATTAATTATCAATCTAGGTACGACTTTTTATCTCAAGAGTGTACTCAGTCTGAGGCGACAATTTAATCTAAAAGTAATTTTCTTCAATGTGCAGTACAGTGTCTTAAATACAAGAGTAAACAGATGCTTGAAAATGAAATCTAATTACAACAATCTGAAATTCAATGTTCTGTAGTTCAAAAAATCACTCAACAATCATCAGTCAAGGATGCAGTAGTAATAATTCTTTCCTTTGTCAACTGATGTAAATGAAATAAAATATGAACAAGGTAATCAATCTGAGAACGTAGGAAATAATAACCAATGTCCTTTACAGTTGATGATCTTGCATTCCACACTAAAGCAATTAAATGGAAACGGTAACTATGTTAAATCACTAACACTACTAGTGAAAATAGACTAAACAAGCTTTTTGTAATAATACTCCAAAGCAAAACCAAACTCTTGCAAAAAGGAATAAACAGTAAAGCTAATTAACAACAAATTTATTTACTGGAAATAAACAACAAACTCTTCCTAATGGTAATGAACAACAATCTATGAATGGAAATGAACAACAAACTATTAATGGAAATGAACAACAATCCTGAATAGTGAAACTCTGTATCTACAAAGCATAACAATACAAATTATAAAAGAACAAATACTCTTGTTATGTGGAAAGGGACGACAACGCGATTCATTGATGCAACACACCAATTTCATAAATCATTAAACAGTAAGCTATAAAATAAGGTAACTGTGAAGAAATGGGGTTTAAAGGAAATGAAAACTAATGCAAACCATCACACGACTGAAATTGGAAGTTAAACGTAAAAATAGCAAGTGGATCCACCAGGGCCCGGGCCCTTAGCCACTAGTGAAGCACTGCTGAATTACTCCAGTATCAAATAATGGAATGACAACCAAATTTATGTATTAATCATATGTAGCAGAGTGTATAAGAAATCATACTCTTTTTTTAATTAACGAGAGTCGATGAACAATTCTAAAATTACAAAAGGAAATCTAAATAATCATAATATGTCTCTCCCCCTTCATTTCTACAAGCGTTGTTCTTTTATAACAACTAGTGGAGGAAACAAGAAGTATAGATAACTTTGAGCAGGGATCCCTCAATCTTCCTTCTCCGGCTATTTTTTTTGTCTTCTTGCGCTGGTGCCGCACTATTCCTTTCTTTACTTTGACTGTGTGCTCTAATCTTGGTCTTCTTGTCTGGCTACGGCCTTTTGTTGAAGGGACAACAGTTACATTTTCCTTATCTTTTCCCTCTGAATGGTGGCTTCCCACTTCATTTAGTTCCTATATAGAAGAAAAGACAATCTTTAGTTAATTTCGCAATCAGCACTAATCTCCTCAAATCTATTGTAATTCTTCAATATATTATTGTTCTAGAACATAAAGGAGTCACGATTAAAGGAAAAATATAAATAAATACATGGCAAATGCATACCTTTTCCAATGCTCAACACAGCCCCCTGCTTACCCTTTTTCATGTCCTCATGAAAACCATAATTTACATGTAAAGCAGTTAGAGAATAGGTTGGATAGGGTTTTTCATTAAGTGGTCTAAAACCATGATTTGCAGCTAAAAATTCAGAAACATGCCCTGTCTGCCCTTCAGTTAATTCATATTTGGCCTTATAGTCTGTTTCAGGATACCAGATAATAGGGCTACGATATCTACAACCTAGCCAATACAGGCCTTCCCTCAAGATGAGGTTACTATAGATAACTAGGTAGTTGGCAGCTAACTCAAAATTTTTGTAATTTAATGGCTCTCTGTCTTGAATATTCCAATTGGAAATCTTCCATTGGAGTTTAGCTGCTACTACGGCCTGGTCTCTGATGGATAGAAAATATTCTACCCCATCCAGGATGATTTCTTTGTGTATGGGTCCCAATGTTTGGATCACACCCTCCTTTGTCATTAAGCTTTTCTGCCTAGCCCACAATTGTAATGGGCGTCTCAGTTCACCTCTAACCCAAAGGTCTAACCCATTTTCTTGGCTCTGAAAAGTGTTATAGGCCTTGAGCCATTTTAACTGTTTAACAACAAATGAAATGAATGCTTGATATTGGATATCACCCACAAAAGGACTGGGATTTTTCTCCATTTCCTTAGCCGATATAAAATTGTGCAAATAAAATTCAGAGTAAATGCTGGAATTTTACTCCATAGAGTTTGCAGCAGCTTATAAAATCATCTACAGTTTCTAATTCTATAGGTTTTCCTACCTTAAAAACCTTAATTTTTAACTGCAAATATCTTTCTAATAAAAACAAAGCATAATTTTTGGCCAGGCACCTACATGCTAGAACATCTGTGTATAAAGAAAAGAGAGTATCCATTTTATTCCTGACCATTTTTAATCTATTCCTTACCTATTCAGCTTTCTCTTCTACCTTTCGACATCTTTCAAAAGCTTCTGCATCTGATGCATTGATGTCCTTTAATTGCTGCTGTAACTATTGATATTTCTTTTTGGGAATAGTCTCTTCTTCGAGATTTTCTCTAGCCCTCTAAGCCTGTGCTAGATCCTTTTGGAGTTTTGCTATACCAGGGTCTTTTATCAAAGCATTTTTGGGTTGAAGATCTGCCTAGGTTTTCTTATTAAAATGTGGAGTGCCTACAGTCTGTGTCTCTTTGTTGGCCATACTGCTAGAGTATAGTGCCTCGGTCTGAACATCTTTATTACAGACTTGTACATTTTCAGTTTGGGCAACTGCGTCCATAACAACTGCCTGTTGTTCCTTGTTATCCTGAATGAATATGGGCTCTGTTTGAGTATCCACGGCCCTTGCATTATGGGGTTCCATTTGGATGGCTGCATTCTTTGTTTTCGGGGTTCTTTTAGAGACTTTCCCCCTTTTTAGCACCTTAATCCTCTGCCTGAGTTGTTTTACTAATTTTTGGAGCTTTTGTTGTTCCTTCCACAACTTCTCAAGTTCATTTGTATTCTTCTTCTTCTTGGAAGGAACAGCTGTTCCTTTTTCTGTACTTGGTTTCTCGGCTAGGGTTTGTTCTCCAGTGGTCGTGCCCTCACCCATGCTTACTTCTATGCTTTCAGTAATCACATTCTCTAGGCTAGGTACCTCAGGGGAAGTAACCCTAGTTGGTTCTGCTGTTTTCTAAGGGGTTTCTTCTTCTGCCTCCTCAACATGCATTTCCTCAAACATGTCCTTGCTGATGACAGAATGTTCCTGCAATTGTTCTATCTCAATATTGAGATTGAGCGGACTGTGGGGTTGTATATATTCACTCATATTGGCCAAAATTTGGGCCAATTCATCCTCCTGTAATGGATTCTACAGTGGGCTTGCACTGGAGGTTACGAGAGGTTCTGCTTCCTCCCTTTCTTCTTCACTGGTATGGTTACTTTCTTCTTCTTCTTGCTCTTCTCCACTAGTATGGTTGTTTTCTTCTTCTTCCCGATCTTCTCCTCCTTCAAGTTGCGGGGGTTACTCTTCTTCCTGATCTTCTCCTCCTTCAAGTTGCAGGGGTTTCTCTTCTTCAGAACTAGGTAATTCCACAGGTTGGCTTCTACTACCCTGAAGGCTTCCCACCATTCCCATGCTTCTTCTTAATATGAAGGACTATCTATGTTTCAAAGGTTTGTTTTATGTGCTGGTGACTCTTTTTCGTTTTGGGGCAGGTAAGGTTGTTACTCCATCAATTGAGAATACCAATTCTTCCCAGCTAGTCTATTGCTGGGCAAGACTGTAACTAACTATTAATCGAATTAGATAGTTGTGGCTTACTACCATCCCTGTATGATGGGATTTCCTTATGCTTCGAGCAGCGTCATGCAGTAAAAAATTTAAAAATGCAGGGAAATTCACAGCACATTTCTGTTTTAGTATTGCTAATAATTTAAAGTGGCGTGGTCTTACCACATCCTTTCGTTCGTCGTATGTAATGTAGCTTTGCACTACTTTGGCCAGTTCTTTCCATGGTTCTCCCAGAGTTGCTGGTTGGACTCCTTTTCCTTTGATGATCAGGGTCTGTCCTTCATCCCGAAAGATGTTCATGGCCTCTTGAAGTTTTACATTTTTATGGGTCCATATGGGTCTAATTTCTGGTAGACCAGATAACTCAGCAATTACTGCCTCTGTCACTGTTATTTTCCTACCTCTTACCATGGAATAAATTTCCTGCAAGTTCTGCAAAAATTCGATAACCATAGTTTCATGGGGCTGCTGTAGTCGCGTAAGGTATGTAATCCACCCTACTCTCTCCAAAATTGCTCATGCAGCGTCAGAAAATATTAGTACTAGAGGTTCACTACATATGGCTCATCCTCCCATTTCGTCTAAATCCTGCACACTGTTAGTTCTTCACAATAATACACAGAATTGGCAATGGAACAGCTCCCCGTGCAAATCAAAAGAAATACCGTTAAGCTTGCTATTTATGGGAATTGATGATCATAGAGAATTGAGTCATATGCAGGCATCACCCACGCCCCCTTGAAATATGATAGGTTGCCCTCGACCGTCAAATGGAGGAGCAGCGTACTGCATGTAGTTGTACATTATAGAAAGGCATACATACTTATGATATGATCCAAAAATTATCGAATTACTGAAATCGAGGCATATTATGAAATCATGAATAGATATGAAATTCTATGTAATGATTCAAAAATAAGGGAAAGGACAATGGACATAAATAAAAGTGCTTATGTAGTCAATATTCACTTAAACCATTATGATTGATTGATAAACAATATTTCATATATAAAGGTTCAAGAAAAGGGGTTTAGGATCATAATCTCATTTGTATATAAGAAAAAGATATAAGAAAAGGGTTTATAATTGCTATTGAGTTGTGAAAAATATGACTCCAATACCATCAGAAAAGCTCTGTTGCCCACATGTGTCCATAACCTTAACAAAGTTGCTTTTTCACCCTTGGAACCATAATCCTTCATATATACCTAAGAAAGTGCTTTATGATGTCATGATGGAGACCATTGTCCTGGTTTTGGAACCAGATGAATCACAATGCCACTCACCGGGAAGGAGTGAAAGGTGGGCAGGCTGGCTCATGATGAGACCTCTTGTTCCAAGGACTGTTTATTTTTCTGAGTTTCCCATTGGATCATATCCCTGGTGTGGTAGCCATGATGGAAAAGCCACTTCACTGCTTCGTTATGATCATGGTAGGCTAGCTCGTAATGAGACCCCCTATCCTCCATCTGACATATCATAGAATTGTTGTATAGATGTATTTTTTCTTTTCTTTTTCCTTTATATAGCACTTTCCTATTGATGTATAAAGAATGGCTCAACACTCCTTAAGAGTAGGGATGGTGGAAGAAGTCTGAACATCTCAATAGAGGAAAGTATGCCCTTATTCTTATTCAATAATACAAGTCAAAGAGAATTATGAGGATTAGGGAAGAACCAACATGATAAAAATAATCAATCAAATTAGTTTTAGTGAAAATAAAGACAACAAAGTGATATAGATAGTTGTGTCCTTTCCTTTTTTTCTTATCAATACAAGGAAATTTTTTAAATATTACAATTTCTCTTTGATATTTTGATTCCATTAACCTCTAATTTTTGTGTCCTTGCATAAATTTGTATATTTTCCTTAAAAGGATCATGAAAAATTCTCAAAATATTGTTCTAAGAAAGAAAAATGCACTCAAAAAGTGTTGTTCCTTGAATCGAACAACTACTGTTCCTTAAGAGGAACAACAAAAAAAATCTACAGAAATGCTGTTCCTTTTGAAAGGAATAGCATAGCAATCGGAAAAAAATGTTGTTCCTTTTGAAAGGAACAACACAAACAATCGGAAAAAATGTTGTTCCTTTTGAAAGGAATAACAAAAAACAATCATCAGGATTGCTGTTCCTTTTGAAAGGAACAACGAAAGCAATCGGAAAAAATGTTGTTCCTTTTGTAAGGGACAACAAACACATTTAGCGGAAATTTTGTTCCTTTTGGAAGTAATAGCAAAAACATTCAGCGGAAATGTTGTTCCTTCTAAAAGGAACAACGAAAACAATTAGCGGAAATGCTGTTCCTTTTGGAAGGAGCAGCAGAAAGATGAACACGCAGACGTGTTGTTCCTTAAGAGGAACAACTACAGTTCCTTAAGAGGAACAACATGAAAGAATAAAAGCACACAATATTGTTTTTCCTTTAAGAGGAACATCACAAAAAATAAAATCTGTACAAAAAAACAATTTATTCAGGAAAAATTAAAAAGAAAAACTTATGTACAAGTTTCAGAAATAAAGGAATTAATCAGTGAATAAGTGTTGAGGAGGAATTATCTTCCTCAGCAAGAATCTACAATGTAGAATCTCCCGTAATTGCTGGTAAAAGGATTACCAATTAAGCGGTTTATGGTAAAGTCATAGTCGATGACCATTTTCTTTGAAAGAATGTCTAGATCCATCAATGGTAGTTAATGTAATGGTGCCATTGTCATGCACTTCCTGTATCTCATAAGGTCCAAGCCATCGTGTTTGGAGTTTTCCAGGGAAATCCTGAAACCTGGAGTCATATAGGAGTGCCCAATCTCCTTCGTGGAAGATTTTCTTTTTAATAAGGGCATCGTGCCATTTTGCTCTTTGTTGTTGAATTAATGCAGTGTGCTGGAGGGCGGAGAGCCTAATTTCATCTAACTCGTTGATTTGCTGTAATCTGCTGGCCTGGGCTTCATTTAAATCCAAACCTACCTCCTGGGTTGTTCTTAATGTTTTAATTTCAAATTCTATTGGAAAGATGGGTTTTTTTCCAAATACTAATTGATATGGTGAATACCCAGTGGTATTTCTCCATGTTGTTCGGTACGCCCACAAGGCTTCCGGAAATCTTAAAGCCCAGTCATGTTAGTGTGATGAAACTTTTTTTGTCAGTATAGATTCTATCACCTTATTCGCTCTCTACCTGGCCATTTTCCTGTGGGTAGTATGGGGTCGTGATTTTGTGCTGAATGTGGTAATTTTTTAATGTTGCAGCAATTTGATTACCTACAAATTGCGGTCCTCCATCTGTAATTACGTCCCTTGGGAGGCCATATCGCACAAATATTTGGAAAAGGAATTGTATTACAGAGTCCTCTGTAGCTCTTGGAAGTGCCTCTGCTTCAACCCATTTAGTAACATACTCTGTTGCAACTAGTATATATGTTTTCTGATTTAATGGTGGGTTAATAGGACCAACAAAATCAAGTGCCCATTGCTCAAATGGATCGATTACTAACTGTGGGTTTAAAGGCATTTCATCAGACTGTCTAGGGCATCCTACCCTTTGGCAACTATCACAGGCTTGTACAAACTATTTAGCATATTTAAAAATTGTAGACCAGTAATAGCATGTTTGTAAAACATTGTGACCGGTTCTGTGATCTGCGAAATGTCCACCACATGGCCCACCGTGGCATGCTTTCAGGATGTCAAATATTTGTCTTCTCGGATGCATATTCTAATGTGCATATCTACTCTGGTATGAAATAGGTAACCCCCAATCCAAGAGAATCGGGTATTGCGCTGCACTATCTGTTTTCGTTCATTGGGCATTAGATGTTTAGGTAATTTACCTACTGCTAAATAATTTGCAACATCAGCATACCATGGGGTTCTGGCAGTAACAACAAACAAATGTTCATCTGGGAATTGATCTTCGATTGCTGCTGCGTCTGTTGGTTTTGGCATTCGTGAGAGAAAATCAGCTACAAGATTCTCTTTTCCTGGTCGATCCTTTATTATGATGTCAAATTCCTGCAATAGAATCAACCATATTGTTACTCTACCATTTGTAACAGGTTTATTTGCTAAAAAATTTATGGCAGAGTGATCTCTATATAAAACTACAAGATACCCAGTTATATAATGTCTAAATTTATTTACAGTATGTATTACAGCTAAAAATTATTTCTCAGTCACAGTATAGTTTAATTTAGCAGGAGATAGATTCTTGCTAATATAATAAATTGCATATGGTTTTTTATCTTCTTCCTGCCCAAGGAATGCTCCAATAGCTGTGTCTGAGGCATCAGATCAAATTTGGAATGGAAAATCCCAATTTGGGTCCCTTAGTACTGGGGCTGTTGATAGAAGCTTTTTCAGATTCTCAAAAGCATGGCCGCATTTATCTGTCCAATTAAAATCAACATTCCCTGTTAGTGTGTATAGAGGTGCAGCTATTTGAGAATAATGCTCTATAAATCTTCTATAATAACCTGAAAATCCGAGAAAGCTACGTACCTCTGTTTGTGTGGTAGGAGTAGGTATTAACAAAAGTATCAGAATTTTAGCTGGATCTACCTGTATTCCAGCTGCTGAGATATAATGACCTAAGATGAGTCCCCCGATCATCATCATGTGGCACTTATGATGGCTTAAGCAGAGTCTGGTGTCAATGCACCTTTGTAGGACCTTTTCCAATGTTTCTAATGCTGGCTCAAAATCATCTCCATAAGGTGTGAAATCATCCATATCTACTTCGAGCCCTTCATTTATTATATCTGAAAATATGCTGAGAATGGCCCTCTGAAATGTGGCAGAGGTGTTGGATAGACCAAATGGTAAAACCCTGTAAGAAAATTTCCCCCAAGGGTAGGTAAAAGTAGTCTTATCTTGGTCTTCAGGGGCAATCTGAATCTGATTGTATCCACTGAAGCCATCTAGGAGAGAAAAGCATTTCTTCCCTGCTAATGTATCTAATACCTGGTCAATGAAAGGAAAGGGAAAGTGCTCTTTCTGGGTTACTTCGTTTAGTTCTCTGTAGTCTACACATATCCTCCACTTCCCATTCTTCTTTGGCACCACTACTAGTGGAGAGACCCGCTTGCTATCAGATATTGGATAAACAAAGTTGACATCCAAAAGTTTTTGTAATTCAGCTTTCGCAATATCCTTAAGATGAGGGTTTAATCTTTGTTGGAGTTGGCGAATGGGTCTATCATATTTTTCTATATAAATGTGGTGCGTACATAACTGGGGATCAATTCCTTTCATGTCTGGGTAATCCCATGCAAAAGCTCCCTTATATTTTTTTAGTAGTTGGAACAATTTTTCTTCTTATTCAACCATCATATTTTTGTTAATATTCAAAATTTTTCCTAGCTCAATTTCTATAGATTTTCTATTGTAAACAGAAGTGGTAGGTATTGATTGTTCTTGGATGTATTTCAGGGGATATTCTTCTTCTTCATTTTCAAATGCTGCCTTGATCATGTGACATTGCAAATGGGATCTGATTTTTGGTTGGTTGATGAAACTGTTAATGATGTCATCCTTTGTTTGGTCTTTAAAGTCGAGGGCATCTTGTATGGTTAATGGTGATCTAATGTTTTCTATGAGATATGATATAGGCTGTCTCTTTGTTTTTATTATTGTTAGGCTTGGCTGGGCTGGAGGGTATAAGGCTAAGTTCTTGACATAACTCCCTCTAGTTATAGTCATGATGCCTTGCCAGCAGCCAATGTAGGCATCAACAGTTGCCAGGCAAGGTCTACCTAATATTAAAGGGTGTCCATCTAGCTGGTTTTTGGGGTTGATAATCAGGAAGTCGGCAGGATATTCCTAGGAGTATATAGATACCATTACATCATGTAGTGTGCCTTTTGGCTTGACTACCGATCGGTCAGCCAATTCCAATAAGGTTGTTGTTGGATCTAATGATGTAATGCCAAGTTTTTGGCAAGTGGTGGTTGTTAGGATATTAATTGCAGCTCTCAAATCAACTAAGGCATTTGGAAATGATTTTCCATTGATTTGCACTGTAACTATAGGGTTTCCTGGGTCCTCATACTTTACAAGTGCTTCTCTTCCTGATCGTAAGTCAGATAGAGTGCCGACTACTTGGACAGTTGGGTTAGTTGTTGTTCTCCTCTTTGGCTTTCTTATGCATAGTTCTTTGATGGTATTTGCATAAATGAGAATATATTGGATAGCTTGGAGGAGTGGGATTTTTATACACAATTTTTTCAGTTCTCCCAGAAGATCAAAATTAGGATGTTCTATTGGACGAGGTATGATTAATCATTCTAGGAATGGTGGAGAAGAGGTGGTTTCTTGCTCATGAGTTTGTTGTATAACCACATTATCCTTTGCAGTGTTTATTCTAAAGGTAACGAATTTTCAACTTGAACATTTTTGTCTCCCTCTAATTCTATTATGCGCCCAGACCTTAGTTGAAGGTCATTGCACTCCCTTAACTCGGTTTCTAGTTCTGGTGCTTCGATTATTTGAACAGATTGAACCAGTCTATTATTAGGGTTTGGGTTGGGTTGGGTTGGGAGTTGTGGTCATAAGTTGGTATGGGGATTTTGTTGCAATGTATATGGTGCTGGCAATGTAGGTGGAGGGAGAGGAATCGTTCCAGCTGGTTGATTCATAGATCTTTCCCAGTTCGATTGCCAGGTCTGACTCTGCGAGGTGGAGGGGGACCATTGTGTTGGATATGTATTATTTTTCCAAAATGGTGGACAATAAGGAAAATTTGGCCAATTGGTTTGATTTGTTTTATTTGGCCATGGTGGTGTAGGAAATGGCTGTTGTGACCAACTAGGAAAGGGTGGTTGATTTTGCCACATTCCATTATATTGCTGAGCATTATACTGAGGAGAATGACAAGAAGAGGATGGATTAATGGGCATACCTGTTTGTCATGGTTGCCATTGACGACACTGATTGAGTAGGTATACTGTTTCTGTTTCTTCTTCTGCTTCTTTGTACACTGATTTCAATCCCAGGAGTGAGGGGCAACTTTCTGTAGAGTGATATTTCGTGCAGATGGCACAAACTTGGACTGTATCCAATAGGCACTCTTTATGGATATGTTTATTTCTGCATCTAGGGCATAATATTGCCAAATTTTGTTCTTCTTCTGCTTTCTTTTGTTTAACTTGCATGATATCAAGCTGCGTTGTCAGAGTCCCTAGAATATCAGTTTTCAAATCTTCTAGTAGATTGCCAATTTCTGTGTGGGTGATACCTCCATTGGAGGTCTTTCTATCCCTTGTGATCATGTCATGTTCTACTGGTTTTAGTCTTGTGCTGCCTCTTGAACTCCTGATACATAAATTAATAATGTCAGCAAAATTTTCCTGATATATATCACCTTTGCCCATGATGTTTAATGTTTCAACCCATTGTTCCTTCATCCCTTTAATTAATGTAGTTTTTAACACAATATCAGGTAAGGGTAAAGATGCTTAGGGTGATCTCTGGAGGTTGTATTGAAAGCGTTCTACATATTCCTCCAATGTTTCATTAGGTTTTGTTGTCATCTGAAATATTTCATCCTTTAATTTCCTGGACCTACAATAATCTAGATATTTCTTTAGAAAAGAAGCTTTCATCTGATCCCAGTCATTTATAACACCTCCACCTAACCCCATAAACCATCGTAGAGCTTCTCCTTTTAATGTGGAGGGGAATAATTTTAACTTTTGGGGATTGGTGGTATAGTCATACCCTATGCATAATACATCGAATTCAAATAGAAATGCATCAGGATATTCTGATGTTAAGCCATGGAATGTAGGAATATGTTGGAGAGGAATGGCCTTCATTGGTGCATTAACTGTAGTGTCCACAATGGGATATTGCAGTGTGGAAGTTTGGGGTGGTTGCTGGTTGTGGGCCATTTCATCAAATATGTGCCAATATCCTTCTGGGATTTTTAGGGAATTATTCCTAGACTGACTAGAAGGAGTAGGGATGACCTTAACAACACTTCCTTGGTCTGGGATAATGAGTGTCCCTTTCTAAACAATTATCTGAGGGGAATTTTGTTCTTCAGGTTTTTTTTGGATGATTTTGACAGCCCTTCCCTTATTTGGGCTGCTCAGTGTTTGGACTACTTTAAGAGGGGATCCTGGTTTTTCTCTTTCCCCTGTTTCTCCTTCCCCTTCGCGGATATTACTAGAGTTCCATTCTTGTAAAGAGATTGGGCGAGAATTCTCAATTTCTTGAGAAACTTGCTCTTCTGTTTGATTATGCACCTCAGCAAAAGCTACAGATGGTGATTCTGTGGCCCGAAGGAAACTAGTAGGTTTTCTAGAAGCAATTTTTCTAGGGCCTACTGATGGCTGAGATTCAACTCTCTTAATGATGTTTTCAATAAAGGTTGTTCACCCAAGGGTCATTGGTCCCTTAGGTTTTTCAGGTTTAGGAGGAATTTCGTTTTGTTCAAATTTTCTAGTCATTCAAAAAAAATGCAAGCATTCATTCCTACCTTAAATTTTCACTCAATTCTGCTATGAAGCGGGTAGATGAATGAGCATCTTACTCGCTCGGTACATATGTTCTTACCTTCCATTTTTAATACCCAGTTCTTCCCTAGCAGAGAAAATCAAATGTACACCACTCTTTTCTAAATAGCTACACTCTCCCCAGAAATGGCGCCAAAATGTCGAGGTATAAAAGGTGTCTTTTTAACTCCTGTTTATCCTACATTAATTATCAATCTAGGTAAGACTTTTTATCTCAAGAGTGTACTCAGTCTGAGGCGGAAATTTAATCTAAGAGTAATGTCTTCAATGTGCAGTATAGTGTCTTAAATACAAGAGTAAACGGATGCTTGAAAATGAAATCTAATTACAACAATATGAAATTCAATGTTCTGTAGTTCAAACAATCACTCAACAATCATCAGTCAGGGATGCAGTAGTAATAACTCTTTCCTCTGTCAACTGATGTAAATGAAATCAAATATGAACAAGGTAATCAATCTGAGAATGTAGGAAATAATAACTAATGTCCTTTACAGTTGATGATCTTGCATTCCACACTAAAGCAATTAAATGGAAACGGTAACTATGTTAAATCACTAACGCTGCTAGTGAAAATAGACTAAACAAGCTTTTTGTAATAACACTCCAAAGCAAAACCAAACTCTTGCAAAAAGGAATAAACAATAAAGCTAATTAACAACAAATCTATTTACTGAAAATAAACAACAAACTCTTCCTAATGGTAATGAACATCAATCTATGAATGGAAATGAACAACAAACTATTAATGGAAATTAACAACAATCCTGAATAGCGAAACTCTGTATCTGCAAAGCATAAAAATACAAATTATAAAAGAATAAATACTCTTGTTATGTGGAAAGGGACGGAAATGCGATTCATTGATGCAACACACCAATTTCATAATTCATTAAACAGTAAGCTATAAACTAGGTAACTGTGAAGAAATGGGCTTTAAAAGAAATGAAAATTAATGCAAACCATCACACGACTAAAATTGGAAGTTAAAGGTACAAATAGCAAGTGGATCCACCAGGGCCGGGCCCTTAGCCTTTAGTGAAGCATCGCCGAATTACTCCAATATCAAATAATGGAACGACAACCGAATTTATGTATTAATCATATGTAGCAGAGTGTACAAGCAATAATACTCTGTTTTTAATTAACGAGAGTCGATGAAAAATTCTGAAATTACAAAAGGAAATCTAAATAGTCATAAGATGTCTCTCCCCCTTCATTTCTACAAGTGTTGTTCTTTTATAATAGCCAGCGGAGGAAACAAGAAGTATAGATAACTTTGAGCAGCGATCCCTCAGGATCGAGAGATCCTAAGGGTTTCCCTCTATCTTCCTTCTCCAGCTATCGTTTTGTCTTCTTGCGCTGGTGCCACGCTGTTCCTTTCTTTACTTTGACTGTGCACTCAAATCATTGTCTTCTTGTCTGGCTACGATCTTTTGTTGAAGGGATAGCAGTTACATCTGCCTTATCTTTTCCTTCTGAATGGTGGCTTCCCACTTCATTTAGTTCCTATATAGAAGAAAATACAATATTTAGTTAATTTCACAATAAGCACTAATCTCCTCAATTCTATTGTAATTATTCAATATATTATCGTTCTAGAACATAAAGGAGTCATGATTAAAGGAAAAAGATAAAGAAATACATGGCAAATGCATACCTTTTGCAATGCTCAACAAACACCTCTGCATATTTTGAAAGTCTGTGCTCATTGTTTCAGACTTGGCCCATTTGAAAAGCCACCAAGCCATATAGCCTCTCGAGCCCTCTTGTAGTATAGGGTAATTCACATGAATCAGACTCCAAGGTCTTCTCCATTCCTGAACCACCAAAACCATTATTTCCCTTAATCCATATTCTGTTAGAGGCATTCATATAATTGTCCACATTTAACCTCTAATTTTAAGATGCCCTAGGCATTGGTCTTTTGCAACTCCAGGTTGTCTATAGGAGCTACAACATATTTTTGGCACCATTTTTGGGGACATGAATGAAGAAATATTTTCCCTGGGTTGAGAGTTGCATAGCCCTCACCTTGGCGACTCCACTATTATCAAAGCTCAAATAATTTGTAATCATGGATTACACAAGGCCTCACACTCGATCATATACCTCCTAGCAGAGAACCCCTTTTGTATCTGATCCTAAAAAGATCATATTTAAGAGAATCTAGAAGGAGAAGCAACCCAACCAGGCTAACCTACCCTCATTTTCTCTAGAATATTCTCCTTCCTCATCTCAAAAAAATGACATCTACGACTCTGGCTCCACAACCCGTGTACTTGAAAATCCTCCAAAAACCTATTCTTTAGTTATTTCAGCCTTAAAATTCAAAGCCATATCTGCTAATACTTCTCTACCTCCCTTGCACCCTACTCCCGAGGTTGAAGAAGTAAAATAAGTTGCAGCATTCCAAAGCTCTTTACAGAAAAATATCCAAACCTATACTCAACAGATACATGTTATACCCTAGCCATATCATCCTCATAACTTACCACTACTGCCCCTCATGGTTGTACCTGGTTTCCACCTCAAAAAATATGCTCCATTGGATTTACCTCAAGTACTGAATGACATGCCACACTATTATCTAAAGCTCCTCCCTTGGTTTACCAGGGAAGATAGTACTTCTGTGTAGAGACATATTGAAAACTTTTGTGCCTTTGCTGAAAATGTGAATGTAGAGCACTTAGATGTGGTGTTAAGGCTTTTCGTCCAATCCTTGGATGGAGAAGCCTGGAAATGGTTAAAGTCTCTAGCCGATAACACAGTCACCACTTAGGAATAAATGGAGAATTTATTCACACTAAAATGGGGATAAAAGAGGGATCATGGATATGTTCTCACAGAGTTCAACGCTCTTAAAAAGAGACATAATGAGGATGTAATCTCCAGAGGTTCAATAACCTCTATAATAATCTCCCTGCTAAGATAAAACCTCCCCAAGCAGCTGCTAAGGTGGTATTCGTAGGAGATTTCGAACCAGATTTTGGGTTCACTCTTAGAGAAATAAAATCCATATCTCTGGATCAGATCCAAACTGAATCATTGGAGGTATAAGAAAAAATTTCTTCTACTGGTAAATTCAAAGGGAAGACAGAGTATGAATCCAGAATAAAGAACAGGGAGGAGACTTCTTCTTCTAATCAGGAGAGGGAATCACAGGAGTATAGAATTGAAGAAATGAACAAGCTGATCAAGAACCTCTCAAATAAGCTGGTTAATATTGAATTTGAGGCCAAGAATTCCCCTCCTAGTTCCAACCAAATGGTTCTGAACCATGGGTTTAATCCCGAGTATTGAAAGCCCCCTCTACAGTTGTTGTAGCGAGAGAGGAAGGAACAACAAGACCACATTCAATCTCCTCTATACTTGGAAGGAGAGCGAGAGGAACAAGCCGAGGAAGTTACATACATCCAAGAGAATCAATTCCTCTCTTAATCTGATGATGAGGAAGGTGAACTCACCCTAAAAGGGGAGCAAGAAGAGAAGGAAGTCCCTTCAGAAGACCAAGATATTGACAATTAATGTAGGCAGTTCGTGGATTTCATGCAAGCTGAACTCCACAAGAAGTATGATATTAGGTCCTCCAGGAAGAGAACTAGAGTGCAAGAAAAAAGTGAGGAGTCAATATCAAGAGGATAGACCCCTCCTAGTTCTGCCAGTAAGGGGGGAAAGCCATTAGAAGGGTCTACCCCTCATAAAGCTGCTACATCCACCTCCACGAAACAAGGCTTTGATCCTCCCAAAAATGAGAAGTCCACATCTATACCTTTGAAACTGCCCGACCCTCCTAAAGAGCAGCTCCAAGAATTTATTACAGAAAAATCTCCCACAACCTTTGACCTCCAGAAAGAATTAGAGAAGGTAAAGAACCTAGTTCCCCTGATCGAACTCCTAAAACAACCTTCATACAAGGCTCAAGTGTCCCAATTCATGTTGTTGCATGGTGTAAGCCCTTTACATGACAACCTCAATCTCCAAGAAGAACGACCCATGGTATTTTTTTGACCTCATGTAGAAGAGAAAGACTCGACCACTCCCCCATTCTATGTCACTCTAGTGATACATGACCTAGTGTTGCATAATTTCATGCTAGATTACAGGGCTTCACATAACCTGTTACCATTGTTTTTCATGGAGAAAATGTGGTTACAAATACAGGACTTATAAAGACCTGTATTCTTTTGATTCTAAGAGGATGAAGTGCTTGGGTATGATAAAATATCTGGTAGTACACTTAGCCCATATTACGGCCAAAAGTGTGGTAATGGACATTGTTGTAGCTGATATCCCAGCTCGGTTTGGAATGTTTCTCTCCAGATCCTGGGTTTCCAAGATTAGAGGATCCATAAAACTTGACCTCACCTATGCCACTATTCCAGTATTTAGTGGGGAGGAAAGAAGATTATAACATGAATCTAGGTTTGCGAAGATGGTCACCAAAGCCGATTGTTTGACAATTCTCCAGTATATGGTAAAGAGGGTGAATTATCTTGTCTTATGCTTGAGGAGGATGAAAATTTCCTACAAGAAATGAAGGTCTGTTCTCTAATATAGAAGAATCCTATGAGCTGGGAGGAAAACAAAATTTGGACCTTGCCGTTTGATGGAGCTTATTCATGAGAAGGAAATGGAGCAAGGGTACTCTTGATATCACCAGAAGGTTTCTTAATTCCTCTCTCCTTTAAACTGGAATTTGAAGCCACAAACAACGTGGCTGAGTATGAAGCCCTGCTATTGGGATTGCAGGAAGCACAAAACATGAACATACAAAATCTCAAGGTGTTTGGAGATTCAGAGCTAGTAGTGAGGAAAGTCAGGAGCCAATGCAAAACTAAGCACTCACAACTCAAATGTTACATGAATGAGGTATGGGATTTGGTTGAGAACTTATTTTCTACTTTTAACATTTAGTTCATGTCGATGGATAAGAACAAAATGGTAGACTCATTAGATGTGGTTGCTAGTAATTCCACCGCCGTAGGATCCCTTGCTCAGATATGAGGTTTAAGTGTGATACCGCCCCTCCATTCCGGACAATGTAAAGCATTGGAAAGTCTTAGAGGAAAAAGAGCAGGTCAAGCGTTTTATGGAAATGGTGGGCGAGGTCTCAAATTTGGTGATCGACTCAATCACAAAGGATGACAGGGAAGAACCAAAAAATATATGGGAAGAGACACTGGTTGGGCACCATGTTTTTCAATTAAAGGGAAATTTCATTCCCAGGGGTCTCGTGCCATTGGAGATATTGTAAAATTATATCTCGGTCAACCCCAACAAAATGACCCTTGATGAGACTGTTAGGGATGTAAAGATTGGGACAGAGGAAGATCCAAAGGTGGTGAAGCTGTCAAAAGGGGTCCCTGAAGAATACCAAGATCAGTACCTCAAGAGGTTTCAATCATATAAAGATGTATTTGCCTGGTCATACCAGGATTTGAAGACTTTCGACATTGACATTATACATCATAAGATACCACTCAAAGAAGACACTAAGCCTCATAAGCAGAAGTTGAGACAGATCAATCCTCTTATCCTCCAAGCTATTGAAAACGAAATAAAGAAGTTGTTGCAGGAAAAGATGATTGTCCCTCTTAGGTACTCCGAATGGGTGGCTAACCTAGTGCCCATAAGAAATAAGAATGACGAAATCAAGCTTTGGATGGATTTCTGTAATCTGAATAGAGCCTCACTCAAAGAAAAATATAGCCTCCCAAAGATGGACCACATCTTGCAAAAGGTGGTGGGATCCTCCCGCTTGTACATGATGGAATATTTCTCAAGATATAATCAAGTGGTGGTTCTCGTGGAAAACCAAAAGAAGATGACGTTCACCACGTCTTGGGGAAACTTCATGTACGCCTGAATGTCTTTCGGCCTTATAAATGTAGGTGCCACATTCGAGCGTGTGATGGACATCGCTTTCATAGGAAATCAGGATAAGTTTGTGGTGATTTATCGGGATGACATGACCGTCTTCTCGAAGAGTGTCGCTGAACATATAGAGCATCTTCGGCGAACCTTTGACAAATGCCACAGGTATGGCCTATCTTTGAACCCCCAAAAAACCATGTTTGCCTTGGAAGAAGGAAAGTTACTAGGGCACATAGTGACTAAGGAGGGAGTTAAGATCGACCCAAAGTGGGTGGAGGTGATAAATGACATTCCCCTACCAAGAAACAAAAAGGAAGTACATGTATTCCTGGGTAGAATAAATTTCCTCAAAAGGTTTATCCCAAACTATGTCGAGATCCTCTGAAACATCACCGAGATGCTGAAGAAGAATAGTGAAGTGAAACGAAATATTGAGTCCAGGGATTATTTCAACAGGATCAAGCATGCCTTTGGAGAAGATCTAGTACTAGCGGGTCCAGATTATGGGAAGCCCTTCCTTATTTTCTCTTTCCCCTCTCCTCATACCATAGTTGCAGTGCTACTACAGAAGAATGAAGAAGGGCATAAATGACCAATTGCGTTCTTCAGCCAAGTCCTGTGGGATGGTAAATTGAAATATAATATCCTGGAAAAGCAAACATACACTCTGGTCAAATATCTAAAGGAATTTCGGGTGTATGGGTTACAATCTGCCATAACCGCCTACGTTCCCACAGTAGCAGTGAAGGATATCGTAGTTTAGGGCGACAGTTAAAGAAAAAGGGGCAAATGGATAGCAAATATTCAAGAGTACGAGATGGAGATAAAGCCTAACAAACTCCTTAAAGGCCAAGGGCTCGCAAAAATGATGTATGAATCCAACTGTCAAGCTCTGAGGATAAATTTGTCTATTACATGAGGAGAAGCACAGGAGAATACATGTGTGCATCAGGGCATAGAATCTTCCACACATAAGACACATGTAAATTACCTTCTATCGTTATGGTACAAAGATATAGTGGAGTACCTTTTAACCCTAAGGTGTCCCCCTAACTATGATAAGGCCAAGTATCGCACTTTGAGGTTAAGATCTCAAAAGTATACTGTGGAAAAAAGGTGACTGTATTGGAAGGACTCGACTGGGATTTTACTACTATGTCTAACAGAGCAGGAGGTTGATGAAATGATGATAGAGTTCCATAAAGGAATATGTGGTGGGCATTACAACTAGCGATCCACTGCTCACAAGATCCTAAGAGCAGGCTTCTTTTGGTGCAAACTATTTGGTGATGTACATGCTCACATCTGGGCCTGTAAAAAGTGTCAAACACTTGCTGAAAAGAAAAGGCTTGCACCTCTCCCATTGATCCAAGTCCATGTTGAAAAGCCCTTCAAACAATGGGTAATCGACTTCATTGGATAGATTCACTTGGCTTCTCGTAATTAGGATCAATGGATCCTCACTGCCACAGATTACTTCACTAAGTGCGTTGAGGCCGTGCCTGTAAGGAATGCCACAGATGGAGGAAAACATAGTAGCTAGGTTTGGATTCCCTGCTAAGATCATCACCGATAATGCCCAGGCTTTCAAGTCAGCTAAGTTCATAAACTTTTTCCAACATTATAATATCATTCTAGGACACTCCATTGCGTATTACCCATAGGGGAATGGGTTGGCGGAGTCATCTAATAAGAAACTGGTGAGGATTGTGAAAAATACCATCAATGAAAACCAAAATAGCTGGGACTCCCAAATCAAGTCTTCTCTTCGGGTGAATTGCATCATCACTAAAATATCCATAGGAATTTCCCCTTAGGAGCTAGTGTATGGAAAAGCAATAGTCTTCCCCATTCAACTCGCATTGTCGGTGGCCCGATTTTTACAATAAAGAGAGGAAGAACCAAATGACATTGTTAGGAGAATTAATTAGTTGGTGGAACTTAATGAAACATGGGAGCAGGTAAACCTCAGGTTAACATAGTACCATGAAAAGATGAAAGTCTTATTTGATCAAAGAGCTAAAGACAAGGAAATCCAAGTAGGGGATTTGGTGCTGCGATGGGATGTTAGGTAGTCAGACAAAGGGAAACATGGGAAGTCTGACCCCCTTTGGTTTGGTCCATTAAGGGTGGCAGAGGTCAAAGACAACAATACTTTTTTGCTGGAGAATTTGGAAGGAGATACACTCGAGATGCCTATCAATGGACAGTTTCTCAAGCCTTACTTCCAGCATTGATATCGGGCTATGATGGCCCATTGTACATATCCTCAAATTGTATACACTCCATTTGTTATTTTTGCATCAATTCCTATTTTTCTTTTGGTTTTTGCTGCTTGAAAATTTTTCTAATGATGATCCTAGGCACTTTAAGAAGAATCGAAGCAAGTGGTATAGCACTTCTCGACACACTCAAATGAGTGCGCCGTCCCCAATGGAGCCAATGTTGGCTTGTGGTTATTTTGAATGGATAAGAAAACATCAGAGTTAAGAAAAGGAGGAGTCAGAGCGGGTGGAGAGGACGCCCCACAGTAAAAAGAGGAAAGAAGCTTACCATTTACCTTTTTTCACCTCTAACCTCTCCGATCATCATACTTTGCTCCTTGTAGTGTATAACTCTTACCTTTTGCTGCTCACATATGAAGCCGCGATTTGCGGGCGACCCCACTTCTGCCACGTCATCCATCACCCATCGCACATCCCTCCCTGCAGAATATAACTCTTACCTTCCACTGCTCACATATGAAACTTGCGATCTACGATCTACGGGAGGCCCCACTTCTGCCTTGCCACATCACCCCTCTACTCATCGCACTTTTCACATCGCAAATATTAAATATTTACCCTTAACCACTCATAAAAAAACCCCCCAAATTGCGATTTGTGATATCAGTTGGGGCCCACCTCCATCTGCCACGTCAGTTTCTGCCCACCACACATCGCAGGGTATAACCTTTACCCTTCAACTCTTATAATAAAAACTCTCGGCCTGCGATCTGCAATATCAGTTCGGGCCCCACCTTCCTTCCATGTCATCAAGAGCCCTTCCAAAACCTTCATTCCTCTCTTTTCAGTGTTAATGGGCCTTGCTAACTCCATTATTGCTTCCACCATCCTCTCCTCATCTCCACTTCATATCATGCATCCGATGACTCATGACCTATTTCGGCACCCCTCTCACCTTCCGAAGGATAACGGGGGGGGTCTGAAATGGCCGGTTTTTTAAACTACCTCCGGTGCTACATGTTGGCCCACAATTATTTATCACCCCCCTGCCCCCCCCCCCCCCCCCCCATAAAATACCATAAACAGGACAAACCCCCCTCTGAAATCCAGCCTTGAGTTTTGCAAGTTAAAGCACAACATGGGTTTTAAATGGACAAACACAACTATGGTTTATTCAGTTGGTCCAGGAAATCTCCACTAAAGAGTGAGGCACACACAACAAAACTGGTCATTTCACAATGGTTAAGTGGAAATCATGAGAATTAGGGAGTGGACGTCTTTAGACAGTAGATGAAATCAAGTGGTGGAAACTAGACTGCCCACCTATTCACGACCACTTGTCGCCGTCGCCATGGAAGATTCCAGGATTTGGCCTACACAGCTAATAATTTTGTTTCTTTTTACTTTTTGATTATGATGTTTTGCTAGTAAAATCCTGATTTCACTTGATTTTGTTTTGATTTTCTCTTACAGGAGTGATTGCTTGATGCACGATGTGCTAGTTTGTTAGGATATTTTGATTTTCACATGTCTGGGCCGATCATGAATGTTTATTCAATCATAGACCCTCAAAGGGAACTCTATATATAGAGAGTTTATAGATGAAACAATGGTTCTAAATTTTGGAGAAGTTTTGTTGTAGTTCTGTGTGACTATGCTCTTTATGCTTTGAGATACATATTTGGGAGAGTTGTTTTGAATATAATCTGATAAACTGAGATGTTTACTTGGATTCCAGATGGAGAAATGAGTAGTATGTATCTGTGTTCTCGTGTTTCAGTGTAACCTCCTATTTATGTATAATCATCTTTCATGTTCTGCTGCTTTGAGGATTTGTGTAATGTAGTTGCCGATAGTAAGAATTTGTATTCATGAATTCATTAGATGTAGAATGCTCATGTATTAAACTTGCTGCACTTCCTTAATTTTCACTCCATGAATATCTATTGTTGGTCATATTCCACTTACATCGATTTCCCCTTAGTTCACGGGAGACAGATTATTAATACTTTTAAGCCCGTCTCTTGCGGATTCCTCATCTGTTCCTTCTCAACACCTCTACATATTTTGAAGTCTCTGCTCATTGTTTTAGACTTGGACCATTTGAAAAGCCACTAAGCCATACAACCTCTCGAGCCCTCTTGTAGTACGGGGTAGTTCACATGAATCAGACTCCAAGGTCTTCTCCATTCCTGAACCACCAAAACCATTATTTCCCTTAATCCATATTCTGTCAGAGGCATTCATACAATTGTCCACATTCAAAATATGATTTTAAGATGTCTTATGCACTGGTATTTTGCAACTCAAGGTTGTCTCTAGGAGCTACAATAGTATGTGTGGTTCACTCTATCACTACACACTTTCCAAACCTTTTTCCTTTTATGCTCCATGCATCATTTTAGAATGCGCGCTGGTTTTATGGTGGCCACACGAATCTGAATCATTCTTGGCAACAGTTCTCTTTAAAACATGATATCATGAACCATGTTCAATAAGCGCCCACCATTTCCTGTAACAAGAATATCCCTTGTCCTGTTGTTCGTTACAAAGTCGCATGAAGTGAATATTTTATATTATTAGATAATATTTCCTTCATAAATGTTGTCTTTTCGATCTATTATTCAATTTCACCATTCTTCATTCAATATGTGCCCAAGGTAGCTCCATTTAAATTCCTGCAATGAAAATGGAATAGATAATTAAACACTGAAAGAAATCCATTTAAAATGATTGGAGGTGCTAATAAAATTACAAATAAATTCTATGGGTAGAATAAGAGATAACTAAATTTGAAACCAACGCAACATTTGGGAACTATAATGGGCCTACTTATTGTAAGGTAGTTCAGCATCATGCGCTTCCCAGGATGATGAGGAAATTTTAATGTGAGTGCCTCGAGGTGAAGACAAATTCTGGATAGTGGGGACTAACAAAGCAATGTTTTATCCTACATCATGACAACATAGGATTCTAAAAATTCATGAGAAGGGGGCTGATGTTGAATAAACCTTTAGCACCATTGAAATATCCCATGATGGTAATGCAAGATTTCTTTGTTCCGCTATAATCCACATGGTATATAAATAAATTTGGAGGCCTCCAAAGACAAATTCATTCCAACCTTAATGGCATTGTAAGATGTGAGGACCATGGAGAGGTGAAGCTACACACAGGAGGTATTCCCCTAAACCTTAATGCTACTGTTGCGATCATGTTTCAATATAATATGAGAATGGTGAAGATGACAAGCACCCTAGAGAGTGAGGATTAATTCCCAACAGGGTTGGACCCTCAATAACAGACGCTTAGGGTTTCAAGGATGTAGGGGAACATAAAATTATCACAAACCTTAATGCGCATGCTGAGGCATAGGAATAGTGAAGGGTTTGCAATGACACTTTCCATGATGTTATGTGACACTGAATGTGTCCTAGGGATATATGAATTAGGCTAAAACAGGAAAGGGATCACTCTCCTACAAAATTTGGGTTTCCCCCAAACCCTGGCATAGTCAACATAATGATAGCCAGATTGAAGTGTTGTTTGTTCGAGATCAGGACCCCCACTAATTGGTTATGAACACTATGGGAAACCTAGATTTGAATCTCCAAAGGAAATCTCAACACTCTTTGAAGCAGCAACACCCGAAACCTTAATGCAATCATGAGACATCAAGACAAGTGAGCACGGTGTGCATTGCATGAATGGGTGCAGCGACAGGGTTTGGTAGGAAAAGGTCATGGGGAGATTAAGAAACTAGAGAGCTGATTAGAATCTCAACTGGCTGAGTGAGCAAAGGGGGGCTTGAAATTTTGAATATGCCCAAAATTTTGGGTGGTGTTTGTAGCCGCTACAAAAATTGGCGAACCACTAGTAGGATCCAACATCTCTGCCAACGCCCCTACACTATTTTGAGTCTGGATGGTGATGCAAAGGAATATTGGACAAGCAATATGAGTACCTCCTATGTTTCTTTGACCTTTATGGATATGCCTTCCCCTTGTGCCTCAGCTAGGTCTTGTTAATCAATAAACACCCAAGTAGTAATTCACGCATGCCAACAGTTGATGATGATGCAAAGAACAAGGCAGATGGATTATTATATTCATAATTTTAAAATAAGTTTCTGGTGTTGCTCCACTACCAGCAGGCCTAGATAGTAGCCCGATGGAGTCACTTCAAGAAATTAGAAGCATTTCTCCGCTGCTAGTGAGCTTGGTCAGTACCCTGCCGAATTCATTGCATTGCCTCTCTATGTAGGAAGCCTCTCTCAATCCTTTACCATTTATTTAATTTCATTTTTATTTTATGTGCACATTAGCACTTATTACTGGGTGTTCATTGCGCCAGGGTGGATGAGGGATCCTGAATTATTTTACAGGAAAGAGAGGTTGTTTCTTGTTTGACAGAAACTGAAAGATATTCTAATCTGGGTTTGTCCTCATGCCAATCCTTCACACCCCATCTCCAGTTAACAGGTGAAACATGAACACAATTCATTAAGACATTCAATACCATGATGAGCACAAGGTTTCAGGTTATGGATATAGGTCACTTGAACTAATTAAGGTTCCCCACAAGAAACCTTCCCGTGTCTCCCTGACTAATGAATTAGACTCATAGGAATGATTCCAAGGACGTGACTTTGATGACCAGTTCTGAGAGAAGCTTCCTCTTGGAGTAACCATCACAACCTCACATAGTTGTTAGGGTTAGGGTTTCATCATTATGGTAATAAAATCAAGGAAGACCTATAGGGTTTCGGTGCACATAAATAGGTCAAAGCAATCCATCCGGCTTCAAGCATGTGCGAGCAGGTGTAAGAAGACCAATCATGGCACCAAAGGTTTGAAGGTTCCAGGTTCAATAAAGGCTTAAGTACTGGTATGCAACCTAGAGGAAAATGGAAGTCTAGGTCAATGGCCAGTGTATACTATGCAAGAAGGAAAATACAAGATGTAGTGCAACAAGCAGGGCTTATGATGCAATGCAATGCTATGTGTGAGAGAAATTAGCTAATTACAGATAAAGAAAAATGCAAAGTACATGTAGTGATTATATGAAGGTCGTGCAATATTGAGAAAATGAAAAAGTATGAGTGAAAAACTAATGGAAAATTGCAGTGCATAAAATTGCTTACGGTAAAGCAAAGATGACAAACATAATTTTAAACCATAAAGCAAACCGTAGCAAGTAAATCCTGATAAACAACTTCAACAAGTAAACGTTAACTAAAAAACCCTAGCTAGAATAAACCTAAAACCCTAATTTAACCAGAGAGGCGGTCAAGTTATGTGAAATCATATTTCAAGTGTAGCCATTGCATTAGTTCCTGACCTGTAAGAACAAAAATATCCACAATCAGAACCAGCATAAAAAATTGTGCCAACAAAAAACATTACCTGTAAAGCATGCACAACAATAATAAGGTCATGGCTACTTACTCGAGAATGTACTAGAACAGATTGTTCAACCTGAACGACAATCTCATCTTGATAAATAGGAAGATGTACTTGAAACCTATAATCATCTAGCCATGACACACATCCATTCATGCATAACCCTAGATTAAACGAAAGTGAGGTAAGACACTGCCTTCTTGTAGATACATTTTCTAGATAGGATCCATCAAGCTAGCGAGCAATCTCATCATGATGTTGAGGATGATGAATTTTATGACATGGAGAAAATAGGCATTTTCGAGGTGAAATTGAGATGCCAGAGAATTCAAGTGCAGAAACCCTAATTTCGAAAACCCTAGTTTGAGGTTGTCTATGGGTTTTATCAAGGAAGTGAGGACATGATGTAACCGTACGCAGGAGATGAAGTGCCTCACTGCCTTGGAAAAACTCAGAACCTTAAAATGGGGGGGGGCTATCGAACTTCGGTGGTTTCGTGAGATTAACTAGCGAATGCATGTAGTCATTATTTGTGGTAACTGTATAACTATTAGTGAGCATATAATTAATTTGGTCAAATGTTTTCCCACTAATGGATTAATATTTTAGCAGGTCAAATTTTTTAGATTCCCGAGGATTAGATGAATTGAACAGAATATTCTCAGGAAACAGAGAGGTTGAGTGATTGGATTGTAAAAAATTATCTATTTGTACCTAGCTACAAACTGTACTGGCTGGGAAAAAATAAAAAATATTTGAGACAATGATTAGTGTCCTCCCTCCAGCGAAAAAATTAGGGTATGAAGGTTGATACATATCAGCTGATATGGGAGAAAAATACATGCTCAAAGAAACATCACTCAAATCATAGGATTTCCAAGATGAGATGGGATCCAGCACGATCATGCTAAGAGGAGTGTTGTGCACAGATCATGAGAACTTGACTTGGTTCAGGGGTCTTATCAGGATCATGAGAATCTGACATAACCATCAACGGAAGGTGAAGTGCCTCAAATTCCTGACAAGTCCTTGAATCGTCAAATTTCGGTGGCTTCGTAGGATCGACAGATAAATGAAGACGAAAATCACCAATGGAAACCCTAATTTGACCTGGTTCAGGGGTCTCATCAGGATCACGAGAACCTGAAATAACCATCAATGGAAGGTGAAGTGCCTCAAATTCCTGACAAGTCCCTGAATCTTCGAAAGGTGAATCATCAAATTCTGGTGGCTTCGTACGATCGACAGATAAATGTAGATGACAATCACCCAAGGTGTGAGGGAATATTTCTTCGGAAAAATTACAATCGTTGAAGCCAAAAATTTGATCAAGTTGGGTATCTGGTACATTAGGATCTTCTTGGATTAAACAAGAGGATGAATTGGTGAGAGAGACATCCTGAGATTGCCGAGACATAGGGTCTCATTCGTGACTGGTTAAAGGTTGTGGATGGAAGAGATAAAAAATAAGAGATTCATTATTCTTGTAGTGTGATTGTGAAACATACCCCTCGTGTTCATCACTGACACCAACACCAACAAGAGAAAGTTTTGAGAAATTTGTAGAAAACATTGGTGTGGCAGACTCATGAAATGAATCAGGGAATAATGGATGAAATGATTTGGACGAGGGGATCCAAATCATACCAGGACTTTCATCTCTCACATTAGTGTCATCCAGAGGGAAAAATGAACCTCCATGCACGTCACGGTCTGTGATATAGGAAAATCAATTTCACCTGAGACAATACCCATGTCATTTCTGAAAAGTGCATGAGATTTAGGACTAGACCTAGGCATATGTTTAATTGAATTGAGATTGGTTTAATCAACAGGAAGATATGTTAAATCAACCCAATTTTTGAGTTTTGATTTGAGAAGGTGTATGAAAGATTTAGAGGTGATACAACATGGTTCATTTCCCTGCAAGCATATTTCATCACCTATAATATTTGTGACTAAAAATTTATTAGCTAGCAAATCAGGAGGAGGATGAGAAATGTCACAAATCGTAATTTCCTCCTTGGAGGCTTGAAGTTGTTCCAGACTCAAAGAGATGGGAAAGGAAATATTAGGGGCAGGATCTAGACAATTATTAACTTGAAGATTATCATGACATACATAAGGATCATGATTTGTTTCAAATTGAACGTGTTGTAGAGAAATGAAAACCACCTTTTGAAACTGTTTAATTAAATATGCCCAATCGACCTCTATTTCAGGGAACTCAAAGAAAGGATGAATAAATCTAATAGCAAAATCCTCTAGATATTCTTGAGGTTTCATTCTGATCTCATTTATCCTTATTAATACATCTTGAAAAGTGTACCTGCGAAAAGCTTGTTGAATCTCATCTATGAGTTGATCAAACGAATGGATGGAAGTTGTTGCCAACATGTGGAACCATTTATTGATGCGTTCTTTAAGGGTGAGGGAGAAAAGCACACAAACAAATTCCTCATCATAAATTTCATAATATTCACAAAAATCAAGAAAATTAGAAAGGTGCTCGGTGACGGAAATTCCATTCTCACCATTGAACTTCAACTGAGACAAGTGATAGAGAGGCTCGTTGGGGATTCAGCATTGACAAATAGATAAACCCGATAAAACTATCGGTAATATGATTTGGGGATGATCCATTTACATATATGAGACTAAACTGCATGCTCCAAGGGCTCAACTTGTCATCTAGACCTCGTTCTAGCACCAATTCTATTGATGGGAAAAATTATACTGTCAACAACAAGGGTTTCTCCCCGGTGAGAGGTCCCAATTAGACCTCACACCATTTGGGATAGGATCTCCATCCGATATGTGGGCCCATCTGCCGCCATAAGTGTTTTCGCTCTTGGCTATCAGATGAGAAGGTGACAAAGTGGGGAAAAGGGTTAAATGACCAAATAGTGAGAAAAAATCAGTCGAAGATTGATAAGCTAGAGATAGAGATACAAGCAAGTCTAAGAAGCAATAAAATAGGTACGCCATGAGAGGGATCAGTGAGCAAAAACCCAGTCATACATACATAAACAATAACATTCTAGAAGTTAATTGTGAAGTAGTTCACAATAGATCATCGACATGGCAAGGAAAAGTAAACACAGATTCGAAAAGAAAAACATACATGCAACCACTATGAATCATTCCATACCATATTGTGTGTATGAAATCACACATACAAATATAGTGAAATATCAGACAAATAATACTACCACCATGATAAAACATGCGAATCAGTGCTAGAAAAAGAGAATATATTATTAATGTTGCTGCAACTTCAAATACATATCTTGCAACTCATCAAAATCCAATAGTGGAACATGAGCTATTCATACCAGTTCCTGATACAAAACCCTAGCCTTAGTACAATTCCCTCTACTAGCTAACAAGAGTTGAATGTCTTTAGCTCTCAAGCAAAAATTTTCTATCTAGTCCTAGCCTCAACTCAAGTGCTAAAAGTCCTTTACAAAATTTCCTGAAGTTGTACATATAGGCTAAAATGACTCTTGAGTTTCCCTTGACTCTTGGTCTCCTTGATTGTTGGGTTGACTTCCAAATAGGGCCACTTGCAACCTAAGGTAAATTTCGACTTGAGGTCATTTGAGACCTACAACCCGGGGAGGTCACAACCTAGGGGTTTTCCTTTTTACACTTCTTTGTTGGAAAGCTCAGACCTTGCAAAAGAAGATGTCTTTTCCTATGCATCAGTCCTGTGAAAATGACCTGGTGATAGATGTGAATTTGAGCTTATAGTGAGGTTCTTGGAATTTTGAAAGGATCTGCCTTGCTCACCAAAGAAAACCCCAGCTTTTTCAGTACAGATAAAAAAATTCTATCTATAAACAAATAACATCGGTGACATGTGTTTATAATCAAATAATGATACTAGAAGCGTATTCAATTAATTAAAAGAATGATTTAAATAATTAACGTTAGTTTAGACACCTGTGTGGTCCGTTGTCATGCCACAGTGTTATCACTGCATGTGGTTTGGATATGGTAACCTTGTGCTCTTTAACCCAATACCTCTTTCTTCTCTGTGGCATGGCCCCAATGAAGGACCGAATGAAGTTTATTTAAACCTAGCATATTTCTCAAACATTTCACATTGTGCTTTATTAGTCACTTCCTATACATTATTTGCATGGCTTTGAATACAATGTGCCATGGCATCCTCCACGTAGTATATACACACACATTTCCTTGGTGCATGTGTTATAAAATTATATATTACAGAGAAATGCAACACATAAAATATGCGAAAAACACAAGCACAAAAAACACATAAAACCAGAGAGACAGAGATATACGTGGTTCACCCAGTTTGGGCTACATCTACCTTGAACAACCAGTCCTTCCTTTATATAATCCAGCAAAATGAAGCGACACAACCTACAGTAGATCTGCTGTAACATCCTTTTTTCTCTCTCACAGTTTCCCTATCTATTTCTCGCTCTAAGAATACACATACAATACACAGCTGCAATACAATACCCTCATACAAGCGAGGGGTTGGGCAGAAAACCCTAAAATAAACATAACTTCTACCGTCAGATCATTTGCCTAATGAATGGCCCAAATTGACTAGAAATTACTATACTTTTACAAGGAAAATTTACATCTGTTTTTAGCTTTGGGGGCGCTGCCCCCGAAACCCCCCGCCAGGGGGGGGGGGATCCATAAAGTCGTAGCTGCCCCCCCCCCCCCTTGGACCCCCCCCAGGAAACATTTAATTACGGGTGGCATTGCCGCCCCATTAAGGTACAGGGGTCCAACGCTGTGATACAAAATAAACAAGATAATCAGGCTCCACACCCAACAATATCCCACTTGGATACTGATTGTAGCAACTCCACCGCTGCTTCATTTGCTGGACAATGACTCCTCTTTCGACCTAGTTGTTTCTCATCTTCATCGTCATCCTTGAAGACCAATTGAAACTGAGCATATTCTCAGTTTCTCCTTGGTTACAACTTTTGTTAGCATATCTTCAGGATTCTGGCTAGTGTGTATCTTTTCTAACTTCAACTGTCCATCTTCCAACAATGACCGTATGAAATGGTACTTGAGTTGTATGTGTTTAGTCCTGGAATGAAATGTTGAGTTCTTTGCAAGATGAATGGCACTTTGTCTAGCACTGTATAATGTGCCCATTTCATGTTTCTTACCCAATTCATCCATAAACCTTTGTAACCAAATCATTTCTTTACTAGCCTCTGTAGTAGAAACATACTCGCTTCTGTTGTTAAAAGTGCAACAACACTTTGGATTTTTGAAACCCAACTAATAGTTGTTCCACCTACAGTAAATACATACCCTGTAGTGCTCCTCCTATTATCTCTGTCACCTACCATAACTGCATCAACATATCCCTGTAGAGAAATGTTTGAAACACCAAAGCATAATGCTTGATTTGAAGTACCTCTCAAATATCTGAGAATCCATTTCACTGCCATCCAATTTTCTTTTCCTGGATTGTTCATGTACCTGTTTACAACTCCCACTGCATGTGCAATATGAGGCCTTGTGCAGACCATTGCATACATTAAGCTTCCAACTGCTGATGCATATGGAACTTTAGACATATAGTCCATTTCTTCTTGGGTCTTGGGACACATCTCCTTACTAAGTTTGAAATGGCTAGAAAAAGGTGTACTAACTGGTTTTTCATTCTGCATATTAAATATTTTCAACACCTTTTGTATGTACTCATTCTGAGACAGTGTTAATTTGTGAATTTTCCTGTCTCTAGTTATTCTCATACCAAGGATTTGTTTTGTAGCTCCCAAATCCTTCATTGCAAATGAATTTTCCAATTTTCTTTTGAGCACATTTATTTCTTGCATGTTAGACCCTGTGACAAGCATTCCATCTACATACAATAACAATATAATATAGCTGCCATCATTTTTCTTTTTTAGATAAACACAATGATCAGAGTGACATCTAGTATAACCTTGTTCAGACATAAACCTGTCAAATTTTAGATACCACTACCTTGGAGCCTGTTTTAAGCCATACAAGCTCTTCTTTAACCTGCACACTAATTTTTCTTTCCCTTTGACCTCATATGCTTCTAGTTGCTCCATATAGATCTCTTCCTCCAAATCTCCATGGAGAAATGCTGCCTTTACATCTAACTGTTCAAGTTGCAAATCTTCTGCTGCTACAAGACTTAAAATAGTTCTGATTGAGGTCATCTTAACAACAGGAGAAAATATTTCATCAAAATCAATACTTTTGTGAAATCCCCTTCACCACAAGTCTAGCTTTGTACCTCTGTTTTCCTCCACCTTCTTCCTTCAGCCTGTAAACCCATTTATTCTGCAATGTTGTTTTACCCACAGGCAACCTGACTAAGTCCCAATTTTGTTTATGCATTAAGGATTCCATCTCTTATTCCATCGCTAGCTCCAAATTCTTCCTAGTTTCAACCTGCATTGCTTCTTCATAACATTCGGGTTCACCAGAATTAGTCAACAATAAATAATATAATAAAGGAGAGTATCGTTCAGGGGGTCTACTTATCCTGGTAGATCTTCTGACACCACTTTTAGGTGTTTGAGGTGCCTGTTGTTGCTGTGGTGGTTGTTGTTGTTGTGGCTGTTGATTATTATTATTTTCAGGCACCTTTACTTTTTCTATGATCTCATCAAGAACTGTGTATTCTTTGTTTTCTTTTTCCTGTTTCTTTTCCTGCAACTGATTCTTATACAAGACCTTTTCATTGAATATTACATCTCTGCTCCTAATGATTTTGTGATTTTCATAATGATATAAGCGATAACCAAAATCATTAACATCATATCCAATAAAGGTACATTTCTTTGATTTTGCCTCAAGCTTTGTTATGTTTTCTTTATTAATATGGATAAAGGCCTCACAACCAAAAGGCTTTAAAAAATAGTAGTTTACCTTTTTACCTGTCCATGCCTCCTCTGGAATACCACCATTCAAGGAACTTGAAGGCCCTCTATTTATTAGAGAAACAACAGTATCTAAAACATCTGCCCAAAATTGTAAAGGCAATCCTGCATGCAATCTGATGCACCTTGCACGCTCCATGATTTTTTTGTTCATCCTTTTTGACACACCATTTTCTTGTGGCGTTCTTGGGACTGTCTTCTCTCTTTGAATTCCATGCTTTGAACAATACCTATCAAACTATTTGCTACAATATTAACCTCCATTGTTTGATCTGAGACACTTCAACTTCTTTCCTGTCTCAATCTCAACCAAGGATTTCCATTTCTTGAAAGTATCAAATACATCATATTTATTCTGAATACAATAAATCCAAGTCTTTCTAGTTGCATCATCAATAAAAGTAACATAATAATGAGAGCCACCGAGAGATGATACCTGAGCAGTTCCCCATACATCTGTATGCACAAGATCTAATTTTTCGCTCTTCTTTTCTTTCCCAACTCTGAGAAATCTGACTCTCTTCTGTTTTCCATAAATACAATTCTCAGAAAAATCCAAATCAACATTCTTCAAACCTGGCAACAAATTTCTTTAGTGAAGAATCTTCATCCCCTTCTCACTCATGTGTCTGAGCCTATGATGCCATAATGCTGCATCTACTCCTTTGGAAGTTAAAGCATTAACATAGTTAGAAATACCATTGCATAAATACAATGTACCAATATTTTCTCCTTTTGATATTACCAGGGCTCCTTTGGTGACCTTTCAAGTTTTATCTGTGAAATTTGTCACACAACCTTCACCGCCTAATTTCCCTATTGAAATCATACTTTTCTTCAGATCTGGAACATGCCTTACCTCCTTTAATAGCCATTGGTTTTCATTCAGTTGTTTTACAATAACTTTACCCATTCCAACAATTTTATATTGTTTATCATCACCCAAAAGAACTTGTCCAAAATCTCCTTGAACATAATCATGAAAATATTTCTTATCAGGTGTGGCATGGAATGAGGCCCCTGAATCTACCACCCGGGAATCAGTAACATTTTTGAAAGAAAGAATACAAGAATCTTGTAACACATCACCTGTTGCATTTTCTTCATTATTGTTTTCTTGTTGTGTGTCTCCTTCTTTTCCCTTACGAGATCTACAGTCTTTCTTCAGGTGTCCTTTCTTTCCACATTTCCAACACACTATCCCCAATCTGGACTTGGATATGCCTTTCCTTGATTTACTACGATATCCTAAGCTCTTTTCCCTTTCCATTTTTCTTCCCCTAGACTCTACACTCAAAGCATTACCCGATGTCTCACTAGAGCTTTTTCGTCACATTTCCTCGCTAAGGATAGCACCGACAACATCATCAAAATTTAAAGTACTAGATCCAGAGACAGAGTTACTAATGGCCATAACTAAACAATTTCAGTGTTCTGGAAATGAGCACAGAAATAAAAGAGCCCTAAATTCATCATAAAATTTTACCCCTACAGAACTTAACTGACTGGTAACTATATTAAAATCATTTAAATGGTTTGCAACAGATCGACCTTCTGACATCTTCATATTAAATAAACGTTTCATAAGAAATACCTTGTTTGAGGTAGATATAGTTTTTCCAATGTCTTAATCAAACCCTTTGTTGTTCTTTCCTTCGAAATATTGAAGGCTACTGACGCCGCGAGGCACAACCATACTATTTCGAGTGCCTTTCTATCGAGAATCTCCCATTTTGCGTCTGTCATAACCGTCAGCTTCTTTGTTTTTACGCTCAATGGTAGCTATAGGTATTTCTGATACAGATAATCTTCCATCTGCATCTTCCACAGTGGGAAGTTTTGGCCATTAAACTTATCGACCCTAAATTTACCATCTTCCGCCATTTCTCCCACTCGAACTAGGAACCCTTCTTTCCTGCGAGTTTATCAGCCAAATATACCTTTGGCTCTGATACCAATTGTTAGAAAATTATATATTACAGAGGAATGCAACACATAAAATATGCGGAAAACAAAAGCACACAAAACACATAAAACCATAGAGACATAGATACATGTGGTTCACCCAGTTTGGGCTACGTCCACCCCGAACAGCGAGTCCTTCCTTTCTATTATCCAGCAAAATGAAGCGACACAACCTACAACAGATCTACTGTAATATCCTCTATTCTCTCTCACAGTCTCCCTATCTGTTTCTCGCTCTGTGAATACACATACAATACATAGCCGCAATACAATACCCTGATACAAGCGAGGGGTTGCCTTCTAGGGAAAAAAACCCTAAACTAAACATAACTTCTACCGTCAGATCATTTGCCTAATGAACGGCCCATATTGACTAGAAATTACTATACTTTTACAAGGCAATTTTACATCTGTTTTTAGCTTCGGGAGCGTTGCCCCCGAAACCCCCCACCAGGGGGGGGGGGGGCTCCATAAAGTCGCAGCCGCCCCCCCGTGGACCCCCCAGGCAGCGTTTAATTACAGGCGGCGTTGCCGCCCCATTAAGGTACATGGGTCTAATGCTGTGATACAAAATAAACAAGATAATCAGGCCCCACACCCAACATCATCCTTTTTGTGTGCTCATATGTGAGAGTATAATTTATTACGCTCCATGCAAAGGTGGGTCTTTTCTTATTCTCATCGTACCTCGACAATATGTTGTCACACGAGGTCTATGGCCAATGTTCCCTATCTCCATACAACCTTGAATTAGATGATAATGCCCTTTGTGTATAACATACACCATTCCCTTTTCCTTCCTCAAAATGCCTACCACTTTCTGTAATCTAAGCATATGCCCATCTTATGCGATTTCAATTCTTGAGAGTGTGCCAGACCATTTAATGGGCATAGGTGTTGACTTTTTCTAAGGTTTCAATCCTGGTGCAGAGGTTGAATAGTCGGATAGTCATGTGATTTGTGTGCTCTCTTAGGCACGATTTTGTGACTTAGCGGCCTGAGAGAGGTCGCATAGTTGCGCCAGGGTTGGGTCGCATCTTCCTACCAATGACACAGGCTGCAACTTTGAGACATGGATCCATGAAGTGAATTTTTGCAAGAATTTGTGCATTCGTCCAAGGTATTATCACATGAGGAAAACCCTCTTGTGAAGGCTCCCATCGCACAAGTCGCATCATTTGAAAACCATTGTTGTTGTAACACCTGTGATTGTCTGACTTCGGAAGAGATTGCATGGGGGGAGTGTGTTAGATCCCTATATTACTAGTGTTGTCCCTTATTTTTGTTAGTGTATCCCCCTTAATGTTATTTTTGTTATTGAAAATTAAATTAACTCAGACAAATATATAAAACACACATAAAAAACCAAAGACAAAACATAGGCAGAAAAGGCTTCAGCCTCATGGCTTACTCACATATTTTTCCCATTATTAAAAGAATGTAATTTTACAATTAAATAGATGAGGAGACAGTGTCTCAAGATAGTACGTGCTATCTTGAACACCTTGTTGAGATAATTTCTCAACCAAACAAACACCAATATAGGAGCTACCTAAACTAACTCCTATCTTAGCGGAACAACCCAAACTAAAGAGTTAGGCATAAATTCCTAACTTTAAATATTTATTTTATTTATTTTATTTTTGGATTTATTATTGTTTTGTGAGAGAGGCTAACATTCCCCCCTTCAATGATAAATCCAAAATAAGAACGAGGAACCATCTTCCAAGTTCTCATGTTGATCCTCAAAAACATTGCTTGAGAAACCGCCAAAGATGGATGCTGAAAAACTGTAATATGAAGAGACTATGAGTCAGCTACATGTATGATTCATCTCTGAATTTCGCTTGACAACTCCATCATGTGCCAAGTTGAAAAAGGATCCATCTTTCCTTTGTGTGAAATCAGCATCCTTTGTCCACTGACAAAATTTGTTCAACACCCACTGGCTGATGATGTCAAAAGCAATTCACTGCGTTGTATTGAAAACTTCTCACTGCTTCTTTGCTGTCGACTGCCCACTAGAGAATTTGTTGATGCCCACTGGCTTCTTTTGTTGGTTTTTTCGAGACTTTCAGTCTGACAACCACCGTCAATTTCATTTTACATTTTCCCCCCTTTGTCAGCTGAAAGGAGAGACAACCCACTAGAAATTATTCTTGAACTCCCCCCCTTCAGGTGTAGGAGTGATGCATTTGTGTACTCCCCTGTTCAACTGCATGAGAGTACCATCTTCTTCTCAATATTGGCTGCACTATGTGTGATTGTATTCGGCTGTAGAACTGAGACAATCATTTGACTATGGATGACCATTTGCAAGGATCAATCCATTCATAGTGTATCTTCAATCTGGCTGATTATTGTTGGTTGTGACATTTTTCTGAGTAATTATTGGGCTTGTCACAATGGTGACAAGGATGGAGATCAAAACATTGATCTTCCATATGAACGGTTCTTTGACAATGAGAACATGTCATTTTTACTGCAACTTTGGGTTGTGTGCATTTCTGTTTGTCTGCAACTTTCTCAAAACATGTTGAGGTGATTTGTGCAAGAAATCCTGCACCGATGAACTTAATTGGCTTGGAATAATCTGGGATATGCAAGTTGGTGTCATCATTGACATATCCTAAGCCTCGTCTATTTCTGTTACTTTGGATTTCTTCCCATGGCTTGATGATTGGCTTGGAAGAAATTTGAACTGGAACAACTTCGACACTTGAAGCTTTTTGGATGAATGACTTATCATCTGGATGGTTCAAAGACTTGAAAGTATCACTCTTTTCTTGCAACTCATTTCGTTGTAGTTTTGACTCTAGTTGAAGAACTCAATGGTTTCATTTGTTTGTTGTAGATGCCATGAAATATCAACAAGAGTTTCTTTGCTGATTTGCTCCATGTATTCATCACTTGAGATGATCAAATTGTGAAGAATTTTTAACAACTGAATGTGTTGCTCCATCTGAACTTGCTCCCCTGAATTCATGCTCTCTTGTCGTAGATGTCATGCTTTGAACTGTTTCACTTGATTTTGTTACTTGAATGACAAGCTTTCTTGCTATGTGGCTTGAATGGCACGCTCGCTTGATTTGTTTCTTATTGCGCTTGCTTGGAACACTTGCTAGAGTTGTAGAACTTTCTTGCTTGAACTCTGGAATTCACACTCGCTTCATGACGATAGCTTTGCTTGAACGCTCACTTGACTTGCTTGATTACTTCATGTTCACTTGTGTTAGGTCTCTCTAACAAGCAATATTGGCAAAGTCCGATCACAGAGTTAACATCATTTCAACCAACTTTGGGATTCTAGGATCTAGCCCTCCTGAATTCGGAGAGGGATCTCTCCAATATGTACAAAGATGGATATTGTTTTTGAAGTTTGGGGTGATGATATTAGGCTAGTTATGAAGGTCAAGGGTTTTGTTTGGTTTTCTTGGATGGTTGAACATAGTTGCTGTTTGAGGCGGAAAGATCTATATGCAAATAGGTTCAAAGGTGAGAAGTTGCAAGCAGACATAATAAGCTTTGATTCTAAAGAAAGATGAGGGCAAGTTTTCAATCCATTGGGCTATGGAGTCATAAGAGAATTTAATTGAAACATTCAGGTTCAAGAGGGATCTATGGGGCAAGTCATCTATGCCTAAGGATCTCTTTAAGGTTTGATTTATGGAATGGGGTGATACAAAAAGAAAGGGAATTAACAGATGCAGAACAAAGAGCAGCCCAGGATCTGGTAAGTACTTTGAAACTAGCCAGCCTTTGACCAGGCACTTAAGAAAAACATAGAAGCAAACTAGGATCTAGTAAGTACTTTGAAACTATCCAGCCTTTGACACACTTCTAATAGAACACAGATTAAAAAAAAAAGGGAAACTTGAAGGCAACCTTTGGAGCAGAAGCTAGTGGGCTGGGACTTACCCTGATCCTATCCTAGTTCTTCTTGACTTAGTTACTTCCAAGACAATCACCAAGATAACACAGAATGGCCCAAGATCTGATGAGTACTTTGAAACTAGTCAGCTTTTGACACATCCTAAGGGAAACAGACAAGTAGTTGAGCAAACAAGAAAGGGACTCGGGGCTAACCTTTGATTTCCTCAATTCATTCCTTACACAACATATATGAAAGTAACATTTAAAAATAACATTCAGCAGTGACGAAAATATGAGGGAACGCCAGCATCTCTGTGCTTAGACTGAATTAAATCATTTCTAAATAACACAATTAGAAGAAAACATTGGGATAAATATTTTTCAGCCAGAGAAGGTCACTGATATACAACAAGCTCTAATACTGTTTAAACTGTTCTTTACAGTGGAAGATGAAACAAATTGAAAACTGAAATAAAATGACAAGTTACAGTGAGAATAACATCACCATCAGCATAGACCAGGATCCCATAAATCAACTTGTATTGATTGCTTCAAACCGGTTACAATCTTCAAATCCAACGTTTTAATCCATCTCTTTTCACAATCTAACCTCTCTGTTACAAGAAGAGCTCCAAGAGCCTATGAAACCACTATTTACAGTCAAGAGTTTTTCCACTTAGAAACAGCTACAACACTTTAGCAATTATATTGACAAACAACTAATCCAACCCCTCACTCATCTTCTTCTGGAGTATTTATAGAAGGATGAGGAGGTGAGATCTAATAAAAAGATCTCAAATACAATTAATGCAGAATTAATGTCTTCCTGGCCTGGGAGGCTCGATGAAGAATTTATACAGGTGTTCCACTGCATTAATGCGCTTGTACTTATGAAGTAAGCCCGGAAGGAGCTTTTGTTGACATTTGAGGACCTGCATACTATTAGGGTTACTCTGCAAACATTCTATCGTTAAATCTGGTGCAGAAATAACTTCTTTGGTTGTTCCGAGGCATAATATCTGATCTTGTTCAATAAATTCATCCTCTGATTGAGCATTCTGAGGCAATAGGTGGCACTGCGGTGGTTGAGGAATCAATTTGCCTCAAAGTATGGCGGTGGAGGCAACGTCTGATGAACACGTTTAGGTTTTGCTTTAATCTGTGCTCGAAGCCGGGGATTAGGCTTTTGATAACCGTCTTAGCCGTAATCCCCGCCAATCTATCCACAAAACTACTGCTCTGGTTCATTCTGTCTTCAAAATCTGATACTCTTCCCTGCGTCGATGTTGACTGCATTCTTCAGGCTTTACAGGGACACGTAGCAACTAAGGCTCATGAAACCTTGTTGATATCTTCATTCTTCACCCTGTGGTCGATTCTTTGGATTGATCGGAAGGACGGGAGTCGTCACCCTCATTCTTCAGATTTTCATTAAAACACGACGAAAGAACCTTAAAACCTGCAAAATACAAGAAAAATGAGAAAATCCTACGTTATATGGATAGACTACATCGGAGGGCGTGCGGGAAAATGGAGCAATCTGAGCCGTTGATCGTATTACGATCAATGGTCGGGAGCATTTCTGAAAAGTCAGCGGAGAAAAAGTGAACTTGTACCATGGAATCGGGAGACTGAATGAGAGCCGTCGATCTATGAAGATCGACGGTGGGGATCGGCTTTCAAACGCGTCGAGGGAGATTTAACAGGCGGGCGAGTTCGTTAAAGGCCGGGAGGATCGGGCGATCGGAAACCGTGAGATTGGAGGGCCCAAATCCAACGGTGGAGGTGGATCCTGCTGCCGGGCTATAGTACGAGGATTAGCACGCGGGCAATGGGATTTTCACGGCGATTTTGGAATGAAGTGGAGGACACGTGTCGGCTAGCATGTGGAATCGCTGGCCGACGGGGAAAACCGGCTTTACGCAGAAAGCGGTGCGGGATGAAACCAGCGGAAACAGGAAACAGCGCGGGAAGGGGGGTCCACCAGGTGGGGGCTCGTTCTGCTCCGTCGGATTTGGGGAGCAGATCGACGGTTCTGGTTGATCACAAAATGTAAACACGTGATTTAAAATTTCCCAGCTGAAACTTTAGAAATGTGGGTTTTTGGCTTTGCAAAGGAAAAATGTGGCGGAGAAGGGTTATTTTTGATTAAGTGCCTAAAGGTTAGACCGTTGTTTCCAGCGCTCGAATATGTGGAGAAAGACGGGCAGGGGCTTAGCCCGAGGGGGCTGAAGAACCAGCACATAGAAAATAGGTGTTTTTACATGATTTTATATGGTTTTTTGAAAAAGGAAAAAGGTTCCGATAGGCTAAAAAAGTGGGTTTTTAACCTTAGGAAATGAGATTATTGGAGGGGTAAGGAATATAACAGGGTTTGGTGAGGTTTTTATGGATGAAAGGGAACTGAAGAAATGAAGGTAGGATGGAAGTAGGGGAGGGGAAAAAGGAGGAGGATGCAGCAATACTTGACAAGGATTTTCATGGAATATCAGAGGCAGAGAGGAGGAAAAGTATGTAGAACTAACCAGTAGTTTAGGATCTTAAACAGACTTCAAGCACCAACAATTTTTAGGCCTAAATTTGTTTCTTGAAGGCTGCAAAGAATATTTAGCCACCAGCTGATATAATTGAAAAATATGGGTGGCTAACAGTGGCTCCACTTGGGGATGGCGCCTTCTTGAAGGCATCAAGAATTCAGACTTGATTTCTCTGGGATGCTGACTGGTGCTTGACCTATTGCTTGCTCTTGCTTTTCCTTTGACAAAATAATATCAGTTTATGAAAGAAAGATGGATTTCATCAATACAACTTCTACCTACCCCAATCCTACTGATCTAACATTTTTTCTTCATCAGAGTGCACTTGGATTGGCAAACTCTTTACACAACATTTTATTCTTTTGAAAATAGGAAATCTAATCTATTTCTACTCCTTATTTCTCCCTGAACTCAGATTAAACAGTTGAGCTCAGATGTTTCTCTACCTATTCTACTGTCTGTTGGGATTAAACAGTCCAACAAACTTTCATTCACTAAATTCTACAATAGAAATTTAAAAATAGTCAAGTCAAGATTGAGCTGTTCGACTTGCTATGATCTATGGCATAAAGACAAGCTGCACATAGATTATTATTTGCAGAAAATTTTAAATCAAAACAGAAGGCTTAAGATCTGAAAATTTCTCATTATGGCCTTCTCTTATCTTTACAGCTCTGTTTTTCTTTTTGGTGAGTTGTCTTTGCTTCTCTTCTGGTTCAAGTTTTGAGCGAATTAGAACCAGGTCTTTTCTCTTTGACTCAGAAATTGGAGTAGTTTTGAGTCATCTCTTTGGAAACTTTGGTTCATATTTTGAGGTGATTTGAACCTTAATTTCTACCCTACTCTATCCACTGATAAGCCAAGATTAAACAGTTTGGCAAATCGAATTTGCTACCCTATCAGCAGAAAATTGAAAGCTAATTAGTCGAGATTAGGCTGTTCGACCAACTAGAAGTGTGTTTTTGCAGGAGTGGCATTTAGGCTTGCACACTTTCAGATTCATTTCTCTTTTTGGCATGGGGCTATGCCTTTCTTGTTTTCATCTCTGCCCTCTTTTCTTTCTTTCTTTGTTTTTGTATTTTTTGATTTTTCATAACTCTAAATGCAATGTTGGATGGAATATTTACAGCGGAAAAAGGTAAAAAAGGCTTCAAACATGAAAAAAATTAAGAAAGGTAATGTTTTAGAATCCTGCCATTAACAGGACCCCCAAGCAATTCTGTTCCATTCAGTTCTTGTAAGAAGAATGCATTGTTCCCGGCAACTGAATGAATGGAATAAGGGCCAAGCCACAGATTGTCAAATTTACCAAGCTTTCCCTTGTCTTCCCTCTTTGAGTCCCACTTTAAAACTTTGTCCCCAATTTTGAAATTGCTGGCCTTTGTTCTTCTGTCAAATATCTTCTTGATATTGTCTTGCTTCTGCAATGCTTTGTTGTACACTTCCTCTCTGGTTTGCTAAAGATGAATGGTCTGATTTATTCTTCTGATTATGTCATTCTCTTCAGTCTGTAACTCTTGAATTAACTTCATAACTGGTACACCAAGGCTGTTAGGAAAAATTGCATCTGTACCATACACAAGCTGGAAGGGTGACATACCAATGGACTTCTTCAATGTTAATCTGTCAGCCCAAAGTGCATGGTTCAGCTTTGTGTGCTAAGACTTCTTGTTGTCTTCCAACAGTTTCTTTAATATGTTCACTAAGCTTTTGTTGGAAGACTCTGCAAGTCCATTACCTTGAGGGTAATAGGTTGTGGAGTGCCCCAACATTATCTGGTACTTGTGACAGAATTCTACCATTCTCTTTGATCCAAATGCTGCTGCATTATCTGTAATGATCTTAGTAGGACAGCCAAATCTGGAGAGGATGTTGGTTTCTATGAATTTAATGATGATTGAGTCATTGGCTTGTCTACAAGGAATGGATTCTATCCACTTAGTGAAATAGTCTGTGGCAGTAAGGATCCATCTATGCTGGGCAGAGGATGAGGGATGTATTTCTCCTATGAAGTCAAGTCCCCACTGTTGAAAAGGGGCTTCAACAGTAATTGGATGTAGAGGAAGGGGTAGTAATTTTCTCTTGCCCTCGAACAATTGGAATTTATGGCAAGTGGTTGTCATTTTGTGTATATCAGGGAAAAGAGTAGGCCAATAGAAGCCAGCCCTCAGAATTTTGTTGGCTGTTGACTTCCAGTACAAATGGCCTCCACACTCTCCTTCATGAAATTCCTGCTTAATATTTTCTGCATCAAACTCAGGCAAACATTTAAGCAATATACCACTAGCATTTTTCCAATAAAGACATTTATCAATAATGCAATAGTTTACAGCCTTTAATTTCAGGAATCTCGCCTTTGTTTTGGATAAACCAGGAGGTGTATTTAAATTAAGCAAAACATAAACAATATCAGTGTACCAAGGAGAATTCGCAAAATGATCTTCAACAATGGGAGTTGAGAATTCTTCTTGGTCATCCAAAGCATTAATCATATTAATATCAAGAACTTCACAATTTGATTCAGCCATTAACCTAGCTAGACCCTGACCTTTGATGAGCTTAGTGGGTTTAATCTCTAAATCATATTCAAGAATAACAACAATCCACTTACCTCTCTTACCATCCGGATCCTGGGTTAGAATGTCTTTTACAACCGAATTTGGGACAAAGGCAATGATGTGTGAGTGAAGGATGTATACCCTGAAGTCTTTTAAAGCTTTTACCAAAGCAAAAGCCTGTTTTTCCATAATGTTATACCTCAAAGGGGCATCCCTCAATGCCTTACTAAAGAACGCAATGGGCTGCTCTTGTCCTTGTGGATTTTTCCGTAAAAGGACAACAGCTATAGTATGTTCTGATGCAAATGAGAAAATATAAAAATCTTTTGAGAAATCCGGACTTATGAGAACTGGTGTTTTGGTTAACGCTTGTTTAACCAGTTCAAAAGATGTCTTTGCTTCTGCGGTCCATTTTACCCCTTGCTCCTTCTTCAACATGTTTGTGATATTTCTAAGGAGCTCAGCCAAGTTGGGGATGAACCTTCTCAAAAAGTTTATCTTTCCATTGAAAGACTGTAACTCTTTGACATTTCGAGGATGAGAAATTTGCAATATGGCCTCAATCCTCATGGGATCTATCTTTATGCCCCGCTCTGAAATGATATGCCCAAGAAGCTTACCTTCTTGGAGACCAAATAATGTCTTCTCGGGGTTCAAAGATATCCCAAACCTTCGGCACTTCTCGAAAACTTTCCTCAAATGTTCTAAGTGTTCTTCATCTGTTTTTGAAAACACAGTTACATCATCAAGATAGATAATGATGAAGAAGCCCAATTCTTCCGAGAATGCTATGTCCATGGCTCTCTGAAAGGTTTCTCTAGCATTCATTAAACCAAAAGGCATTTTCACATACATGAAAGTGCCCCATGGTGTAGTAAAAGTTGTCTTTAATTGATCATCAGGGTGGACTAGGACTTGATTATACCCTGAATAGCCATCTAGCAAAGAAATTCTTTTAGACCCCACCACCCTTTGCAAAATATGATCCATTTTGGGCAAAGGGTAGTTGTCTTTCAATGAAGCTTTGTTTAAATTCCCGAAGTCTATACAAAGTCTGATTTCTCCAGTCTTTTTCCTAACAGACACCAGATTAGATACCCACTCAGAATATCTAATAGGGACAATAATACCAGCATCGTGCATCTTCATGATTTCCTTCTTAACCAGTGGCAACTGGACAGGGTTGATTCTGCGCAGTTTTTGTTTGAATGGTTTTTGGTTTTCTTTAAGAGGGATTTTGTGCTGTATTATTTCAGTGTCATAGGATTTAAGATCTTCATAACTCCATGCAAAAACATCAGAAAATTCTTTAAACAACTCTAAGTATTTGAGTTTAATGTGAGCTGGTAGAGTTTTAGACAGTTTGATCAATCTCGGTTTTTCCTCACTGCCTATATTACATTCCTCCACTTCAGTTTCCACAGGTTCTAGTTTCGGTTTGTTGGCCACATCATCAAAATCAAACAGTTCTTCTAGAGGGGCCAAACCCTTGGGCAGACTATCATTATTAGAATGCAGAGTTTCCATTTCTTCTGTTTCAGATTTTGCACTTAATTTTGTTTGGTTTCTAGATATGATAGTCTGAAGGTTTATATCTACCAGCTGTGGAGATGGTTCTTCTTCACCAAGAAAATTTTCTTCACTGCAGTCTGTATCATAGTCTGAATCTGAACTATGGGGTTCAAACTCATTTCTGAATTGCATGAAGTCTTCTATTTGTTTATCTCCATCAAATACCTACCAATATTTCTTGTTATCTGGGATAGCTGGTCTGAATTTTATCCGAGAGGTGTCATCATACAGCATTGGGCAGGTTCTAGCAGCAAAGGCTAAATTGTGGGCTGCAATGTTTCTTTTTCTTGGGACAAAAGATAAGGTGTACTCCTCAAATGTTTTTAAAAGATCAATGACATCATTCCTGTAGGCCCTAAGTCTGGGGTGATTTGCATTGTACTCCCCATTGATTTGCCTAATGATTAATTCAGAATCCCCATATACATCGATTCTCTTGGCACCTAATTTTTTCAAAAGATGCAAGCCTAAGAGAAGGGATTCATATTCCGCTATGTTGTTGGAACACTGAAAGTTTAATTTGCATGAGATACATTTTGTATGATTATTCTCAATGTTAGTGATCCAGACACCTGCACCAGCATTTGTTTTGGTGCATGACCCATCAAAATACATAGTCCAGAGAGGCAAATTTTCAGTTTGGTGTCTGGACTTTGCATCATTTGATTCCCCAAGTTTCTCATCGGTTTGAGGACTTTCTTTCTGACCGTCAAGTTTTAGGTTCAAAGGATTGATGACTTGCAGTTCGAGACCTGTGTTGAGTTTGCTAGGATCTTCAGACACAATAGACTGTTTCGGCAATTTAGCATTGTTTTCCTCCTCTTTCATCTCAGCCAAGGATTCTGTTGAAATAATTTGTTCTGTGAGTGCTTCATTATTAAACATGATAAAAGAATCAAGGCTCGTGTTTATAGCATAGAGAGGGGAGTTTTGAGGCCGATCCTGACTTGTTACTGTGTACTGCATGTGGGATTCCCTATAAAGCTTCCTAGTCTGATTGAAAACAGGGATAGTTGCATAGGTCATATCCATTTGCATGGTCCCCTGTAACTTAGCCCCCCAAGATCGTGATAAAAGCATTCCATACTTTGGGGGGACATCAGCCACAACAACATCCATGACTAAACATTTGGCTGGAATTTGGGCTAAATTAACACAGAGATCTTTAATCAATCCTAGACACTTAACTCTGCTTGAGTCAAAGGAGTACAAATCTTTGTAAGGTCTGGTAATTTCAAGACCCAGGCTTTCCGTTACAGCTTTTGGCATTAAATTATGGGAAGCGCCTGAGTCATGCATAGCATTATGCAGAATTTTGTCATGAATGTTTAGGCTTACATAAAAGGGAGGGACAGGACCTTCTTGGAACTTTCCTTCAATCTTTGGACCAAAAATAAGCTCTGGTTGGTCATCATTAAGATTGAGAGTATCTTCGTTATCTTCTAAGTTCAAAGCCTTCAAAATTTTGGACCTATACACATGCTGGGCAGCTAACTCAGTCAAAGGAACAGAGATTTTGATCTTTGAGATTTCCTGTTCTAGGCTGAAAAGGTTTTGACTCTTTAAAACATTGGTTGCGGCCTTGTTTGCTGCTGCTTTATTAGCAATGACAGTTTGCTGATTCGGTTTATCTACAGTTGAAACAGTTGTTTTACCAGGAGTACTAACTGAGGTGCTAGTACTACTAATGTTTGCACTCTGTTTTTCGATATTTTGAGTGTCTTTCTCTTTACCATTACCAGAATTAACAGCCACTGTTTTGTCCTTTTGTTTGATTGTTTTAGACTTGGTTGCAGTGCTGTTTTGAGAAGGTCTGTCAGAGGTTTTATTGTTGGGGGTTTGTTGATTAGATCTACTTCCGAGTTCATATTCTCTTGAAGGCTGTATGATAGCGTTTTCCATGTTCTGATAGCTATTCTCATTATCATTTCTTCTGTCATCACAAGGTGTATAAAGACCTTGTTTTTCATCATAATGAACCTCAAAGTCATCATCATCTACCCCAAATAAGTTTATATCATCTTCCTCTGTTATTTGATCTGTTTGTTCAACTTCACTTAAAAAGTTCTGATGAAAGGGAGGAATGACCTGCTGATCATCTTCCCTGGGTCTGTTTGGAGGCTGATTTCTTCTAAGATTCTGATTCTGGTTTTGGTTTCTGTTTTGAGGAGCGCTCTGATTTAAACTTGCTTGCGCCCTCTCTAGAATGCTCATTTTCTTCATCATTTCTTCCATCATTCTTTCCATCTTTGAGCTTGAAGTAGAAGGGGTGGATTCCTCTCTAAAAGATACTCTCTTTTCAGCTTTCATCCTCGCTCTCTTCTCCATGAGGTTGACTTCCACAGAAAGAGCACCTCTTTGCATATCTTCAAGGGTTGAAAAAATTCTTTCTCTGAGTGAATATGTCATGTCTGGATCAAACCCTTCAGGAAATTTGTTTAAGGCTGATCCCTGAGGAGGTTTCAGTTCGGGGGAAAGTGCATTATACACACTGTTGAATCTGGTACAATAAGCTTGTACACTTTCCCCAGGGTTCCTATGGAGATTGTTATAGTCGGCAAGGACTTGGAGAGGGTTCTTCCTTACTTCCCATTTGTTTAAGAAGGTTTGATGGAAGGCTTGGAGATCATTAATACTATGGGGGGTTAAACCTTTAAACCATTTTCTCACTTCTCCCCCCAAACTTTGAGCAAACAATCTGATTTTGACAGATTCATTATCAATTTCATTTCTGTCAAAGTAGTCATTCATCTTGTCCACATGTTGAGATGTTGTTATGGTATTATTAGCATCATACAACGGAATTTTGGACTGATAGTCCTGTGGAAGATTGACTAATGGTACAGGAAGGACTAAGGGAGCATACCATGCTGCCATGATATGTGGTGGGGGTGGATTTACAAGAGGAGGTGTGGGTTGAAGTGGAGTGGTTTGAACAATGGATGAAAGATGAACAGAAGTGGATGGAACAGCAGTAGATCTCTGAGCTGATCTCGGATGAGAGACACCTAGATTATGTAAGAAATGTAAATCAGGAGGTGTTGATTCTCTATTCCCAAGAGTTTCACTTGTTTCGGGAGATGAAAGTGTAGGCTCAGAATCTAACTGATCTAAATCACCAAATGACCTAGTTCTGAATGGGTTTAATAAGTCAATTTGTGATTCATGAAGAGCTGAAAGGTTTTTAGGGACTGAATTAGCTCTTAGGCGTGGTCTGAAAATAGTTGAAGATTGTATCCTAGGAGACTTCCTAAGAATTCTTTCTGGGTTATCAACTATTTCAGGAGGATCTGGGTCAGGATGGGCTCTAGTGTGAATCTTTTTAGGAGCCACAATTTTATATGTTTAGACCCAACTAAACAAGAAAAGTTCAACCAGATATAACAATCTTTAGGCGGTTAACTAATCTGTTTTCTCAATTCGAATCCTGCAGTCCTCTAACTGAGTTTGAATGATTTTATAATGATAAGGGTTCATCCTAGTGGAGTCTTAAGGTCTGCTCAGGATGGTGGAGTCGCCAGGTGGAAGGTTCAGAGTGTTTTCAAAGGAGTACACTGTCCACCACAGTGTTTGTGAAACATTCCTTTTCAAGGATATCTCAAAACACAACAAACTCTAACCAGAGATTGACTGGGAGGGCATTCACCAGATATGTCACCCCTAAAAGAGCATGAGATCCAGAGGCTACCTGGCCCTTTCCAGACTCTGTCTAAGAGTATAGGGTAAAACACATCACAGACGTATGCAAGATATCAAAACTAGTGTTTTACTACCAATCTGAAATGTTTTTGGTATTTTCTGAATTGTTTATTTTTGTGGTTTTAAAAGAATGTGCTAACTTTGCCTCAAAACTTAGCTGCGGTTATGAAACAAAGAAAATCTATCCTTATGGCTAAGTTAGCTGATTTTCCAAGGTTAGATAAAAATTTAAAAGAATCCTAGGATTGACCTAGTTTGTCATTGATTCAATTGATTTTCATATTAATTACCATTTTCTTGGTAGTGCTTGAAAAGGTTGCTTATGACTCTCAAGATGTTAGGAAGATTCTGGGTAAGCTTTCCCCAGTGGAGTCGCCAGAAATGTTAGGTCTCTGTAACAAGCAAGATTGGCAAAGTCCGATCACAGAGTTAACATCATTTCAACCAACTTTGGGATTCTAGGATCTAGCCCTCCTGAATCCGGAGAGGGATCTCTCCAATATGTACAAAGATGGATATTGTCTTTGAAGTTTGGGGTGATGATATTAGGCTAGTTATGAAGGTCAAGGGTTTTTTTTGGTTTTCTTGGATGGTTGAACATAGTTGCTGTATGAGGCGGAAAGATCTATATGCAAATAGGTTCAAAGGTGAGAAGTTGCAAGCAGACAGAATAAGCTTTGATTCTAAAGAAAGATGAGGGCAAGTTTTCAATCCATTGGGCTATGGAGTCATAAGAGAATTTAATTGAAACATTCAGGTTCAAGAGGGATCTATGGGGCAAGTCATCTATGCCTAAGGTTTGATTTATGGAATGGGGTGATACAAAAAGAAAGGGAATTAACAGATGCAGAACAAAGAGCAGCCCAGGATCTGGTAAGTACTTTGAAACTAGCCAGCCTTTGACCAGGCACTTAAGAAAAACATAGAAGCAAACTAGGATCTGGTAAGTACTTTGAAACTATCCAGCCTTTGATACACTTCTAATAGAGCACAGATTAAAAACAAAGGGAAACTTGAAGGCAACCTTTGGAGCAGAAGCTAGTGGGCTGGGACTTACCTTGATCCTCTCCTAGTTCTTCTTGACTTAGTTACTTCCAAGACAATCACCAAGATAACACAGAATGGCCCAAGATCTGATAAGTACTTTGAAACTAGTCAGCTTTTGACACATCCTAAGGGAAACAGACAAGTAGTTGAGCAAACAAGAAAGGGACTCAGGGCTAACCTTTGATTTCCTCAATTCATTCCTTACACAACATACATGAAAGTAACATTTAAAAATAACATTCAGCAGTGACAAAAAGATGAGGGAACGCCAGCATCTCTGTGCTTAGACTGAATTAAATCATTTCTAAATAACACAATTAGAAGAAAACATTGGGATAAAGATTTTTCGGCCAGAGAAGGTCACTGATATACATCAAGCTCTAATACTGTTTAAACTGTTCTTTACAGTGGAAGATGAAACAAATTGAAAACTGAAATAAAATGACAAGTTACAGTGAGAATAACATCACCATCAGCATAGACCAGGATCCCATAAATCAGCTTGTATTGATTGCTTCAAACCGGTTACAATGTTCAAATCCAACGTTTTAATCCATCTCTTTTCACAATCTAACCTATCTGTTACAAGCAGAGCTCCAAGAGCCTATGAAACCACTATTTACAGTCAAGAGTTTTTCCACTCAGAAACAGCTACAACACTTCAGCAATTATATTGACAACCAACTAATCCAACCCCTCACTCATCTTCTTCTGGAGTATTTATAGAAGGATGAGGAGGTGAGATCTAATAAAAATATCTCAAATACAATTAATGCAGAATTAATGTCTTCCTGGCCTGGTAGGCTCGATGAAGAATTTATACAGGTGTTCTACTGCATTTATGCACTTATACTTATGAAGTAAGCTCGAAGGGAGCTTTTGTTGACCTTTGAGGCTCTGCATACTATTAGGGTTACTCTGCAAACATTCTGTCATTAAATCTGGTGCAGTAATAACTTCTTTGGTTGTTCCGAGGCATAATATCTGATCTTGTTCAATAAATTCATCCTCTGATTGAGCATTCTGAGGCAATAGGTGGCACTGCGGTGGTTGAGGAATCAATTTACCTCAAAGTATGGCGATGGAGGCAACGTCTGATGAACACTTTTAGGTTTTTCTTTAATCTGTGCTCGAAGCTGGGGATTAGGCTTTTGATAACCGTCTTAGCCGTAATCCCCGCCAATCTATCCAAAAAACTACTGCTCTGGTTCATTATGTCTTCAAAATCTGATACTCTTCCCTGCGTCGATGTTGACCGCATTCTTCAGGCTTTACAGGGACACGTAGCAACTAAGGCTCATGAAACCTTGTTGATATCTTCATTCTTCACCCTGTGGTCGATTCTCTGGATTGATCGGAAGGACGGGAGTCGTCACCCTCATTCTTCAGATTTTCATTAAAACACGACGAAAGAACCTTAAAACCTGCAAAATACAAGAAAAATGAGAAAATCCTACGTTATATGGATAGACTGCATCGGAGGGCGTGCGGGAAAATGGAGCAATCTGAGCCGTTGATCGTATTACGATCAATGGTCGGGAGCATTTCTGAAAAGTCAGCGGAGAAAAGGTGAACTTGTACCATGGAATCGGGAGACTGAATGAGAGTCGTCGATCTACGGAGATTGACGGTGGGGATCGGCTTTCAAACGCGTCGGGGGAGATTTAACAGGCGGGCGAGTTCGTTAAAGGCCGGGAGGATCGGGCGATCGGCAACCGTCAGATTGGAGGGCCCAAATCCAACGGTGGAGGTGGATCCCGCTGCCGGGCTATAGTACGAGGATTAGCGCGTGGGCGATGGGATTTGCACGACGGTTTTGGAACGAAGTGGAGGACACGTGTCGGCCAGCATGTGGAATCGCTGGCCGATAGGGAAAACCGGCTTTACGCAGAAAGCGGTGCGGGATGAAACCGACAGAAACAGGAAACAACGCGGGAAGGGGGGTCCACCAGGTGGGGGCTCGTTCTGCTCCGTCGGATCTGGGGAGCAGATCGACGGTTCTGGTTGATCACAAAATGTAAACACGTGATTTAAAATTTCCCAGCTGAAACTTTAGAAATGTGGGTTTTTGGCTTTGCAAAGGAAAAATGTGGCGGAGAAGGGTTATTTTTGATTAAGCGCCTAAAGGTTAGACCGTTGTTTCCAGCGCTCGAATATGTGGAGAAAGACGGGCAGGGGCTTAGCCCGAGGGGGCTGAAGAACCAGCGCATAGAAAATAGGTGTTTTTACATGATTTTATATGGTTTTTTGAAAAAGGAAAAAGGTTCCGATAGGCTAAAAAAGTGGGTTTTTAACGTTAGGAAATGAGATTATTGGAGGGGTAAGGAATATAACAGGGTTTGGTGAGGTTTTTATGGATGAAAGGGAACTGAAGAAATGAAGGTAGGATGGAATAAGGGGAGGGGAAAAAGGAGGAGGATGCAGCAATACTTGACAAGGATTTTCATGGAATATCAGAGGCAGAGAGGAGGAAAAGTATGTAGAACCAACCAGTAGTTTAGGATCTTACCAACAGACTTCAAGTACCAACAATTTTAGGCCTGAATTTGTTTCTTGAAGGCTGCAAAGAAAATTTAGCCACCAGCTGATATAATTGAAAAATATAGGTGGCTAACAACTTGAATGAATACTCACGCTCGCTTGCTTCAGAATTTGCTGGATCTCTTGCTTGGTGAAACTTGTTTCTCTTGTTTCAAGTTTACTGGAACTCATGCTCGCTTGCTGCAACCTTGTACTGACTTGATGCAGATTTGTTGAATGAATACTCACACTTGCTTGTAGGGGATGTGAACTTGTTGCTTGTTTGTTTTAGAGTTAAAACTCATGCACTAACTTGATTTTTCTTAAAGAAAGGGTGTCGAGAACTGTCGAAAATGCACGCAAGAAAGCTTATAATGATTTTAATGACTCACATAAAACAATGAATTCACTTGTCTTAATTTGACTTAGTTGAAGAGAATTGATGCTCTTGACTTCTTATCAATTTTAAAACTTGGGTGTCGGTTTCAACCGAGAATGCACCCTTACAAGTCAATGCAATTTCAATTTTATTACAAGTTCTTAAATTTATTTGCAAGAATGTTGATGTAGACGGTGCTATGAAATGCTGGAGTTTGAAGATTCATGAACTTGATTGTATTGAGTGAATTTACTTGTTGAAGTAGAATGTTGATGTTGAGTATTTGTCATAGTGGCGCAAATGCATGTGTTGAGTTTAAATATTCTTCCTTGCAGCTACTTCGTTACAAATGTTGTGCTTGTTTGTATTAAACTTTATGTGTGTGTTAAATGAGATCATTTATGTGTCAAAACTAGACACAAATCAAAAGCAACAAGATGAAGCATGCACCATCATCAACACATTATTCGTGTACCTAAGATCCCCTTATTCAATTTTGGGCAGATTTAGGACACAATCACCACAAAAAATATATGCTTTATTAAACTTTGGAGTACATAATCGTTCAACTTCTCAACATCTTCATGGAATCAAAGTTACAGAACTTCTTGGAAGAAAAATGACTTCAAAAACAGACTCAACCTCCTACAACAATGAGCTTTACTTTGAAAAACTGATCACTCCAAATTTACAAAAAAATCAATCCTTATCACTTCACAAAACATTTCTCAAAATTACAAAATGTAATGCACCTTATCACTCCAATTTTTTTTTTTTTTAAACATCAACCTTATTACAAAATCAATTCCAATCTTCACCCTTATAACTCCCAAAATGTTTTATCGACTCCTCTCTCCTAATTCACTCACCACCAAGAAAATACCATGACTCTACTAAGTCTCTCTTTATATAAAAAAAACTAAGAATTCACTTTTTAAAAAGTGAATCAAGACTTAATAAATCACTTTACGTCTCCTTATTTTGACTTAAAAAAGTCTTCACAAAATGGCCTTCTTAAAAGCTTTCCACTCTTTTACATAGTCTCTTACGGACTAGGAATTTATATATTGAATTTATTGATAGGTTTCTGTCCTCGCAAGCCGATCTGGAGATGGAGGGTCAATCTCTGCCTACCAAGTAGTCCGACGAATTTAGGCCATTTGTTCGGCGCCTCCCTGAGTTTAAATTCTATAACAAAGGCATTTTGTATTGCTTTCGCAATGACATTATTTTCGATATTTGACGTGCTAGTATTTTGGCCAATATTATTATTCTATTGGATTGTGATTTTCATGCTAACAATGAAGCGACAGATATTGCATATGATCAAATACAAATATGTAGAATTTTTAGTAGGAAAGAAGCAATACTCGGGGAAGAAATAAACAGTAGAGAAGGTGGAAACTCAGAAGTTGGAAGAAGGCATAACCTTACCTTCTAAATTTAACATGCAGTTTGTTTAAATTTCAACAAAATTTGCCGACATGCTTGTTGGTTTTGTGTTGATTGAAGACTCTTGCATGTGATTTCACCCAATGTCCCATGACTGAAACTTACGCTTTAATTTCACTGCAATATATCTTCAAACTACGACAACTTCCCTTGACTATCCACAAATGCATCGAGCCACCTATTGGAAGCTTCCTTGCATGCAATGCTTGGTCATGGTATTTCGGGCCACCATTAGCAAGGTGATGCCTGATCATGGTGCTTCAAGCCACCATTGCAACATTCACTGTTGCTCTTCCCACAGTGCTCGAGCGACTTTCTCCTTTTTGCTGCTTCTGCACAACTCCATAGACCGATTCTAGTTCACCTTCAATTGCTCGATACTACAGCTCTGCCTACGAGCTAGTAGTTTTACTACACTATTCCATGCATTGCCTAGCAACGTAATTACCATCCACATGAAAGGTTAACGTAGAAAATGAAGAATATCTGCTATGGAATCACATTCAGCAACGCATTTGTCAACTCACATGAAATTGATCACAGCCTAGCAACGCAAGGAGAATGGGACTATATATATATATAAGTCTTATGGCATATAAGATCATTTACTCATCGTTTTGTTTTTGTTTTTGTTTTTTTTGGAAGGATTCAATACCGATTTCTCTACATCGCAGTGCGTTTACTTACCACTGCCAATCTTGGTGCTGCCCATCTGCTTTAACGCTACGTCTAAATCCTCGACCCTCTCCTCACAACAAAGTTCCTGAAGCACCCCTGTAACCCCAATATTGTTATTATTGTGCCCTTACATTATTATTGTTAGGTCGGCTAGTATTATATTGTGACCCCATGGACTCCTATATATATAAGGAGGTTTTGTCATTTGTATCATCCAATAATTGTTAATTTACGTAATGTAAAGGAGGTTTTCCCCTCAAAGTGGCTTATTACTAAGGCGTTGATCTCTCTTTTCTTCTATTTTTGGAGTTGGTTTCATAACATTTGGTATCATAGCTTTGGATTCTAGGGTTTCATTGCTCCAAACAAGTCATCGTGGAATTTTTTCTATAATGTTTTTTCTATGAAGTTTCAGAAGCTGAAATTTTTATCACGCGAATCCAGAATCTTGAGGAACTTCGTGTAAAAATTTCAGATGTTGGTTCGCAATATTTTCAAAAATATGATGTGTGGAAGTTAGGGTTTTTTCAGGCTCTCAAATTTCATCTCAAAGAGGTGACCGTGGGAAAATCGTCATAACTCTCTCTCTGAGCATCCGATTGGAATTATGTAAAAATTCTCGGCAAGTAAACAGTTTTTGGTTTCCTATGCATCAATTTCAGAGCTGAAGGAGGAAACAGTGACACGTGGAATGCCATACAATTTCGCTCTAATGAACCAGTCCATAATTAGGTCATTGTGGGAGATTGAGCATAATTTTGTCTTGAAGAATCCAAATCAGGTCAGACCTGTGGCATTCAAAATAATATTCAGAGGGCTACTACATGAACGAATTTCATATCTTGAAGATCTGAAATCATAGAGATAATTCAATTTCAGTATTGATCTCCTCAAAAGCAAGAAAAACATGTGTATTATTTTTTTGAATTGCAAAAGTCTTGTTTGAAGAATCAGTTTGAATTGATTCCAAGGGCATATTGTATAATATATATCATTATTGGGTTCTAAAATGTCCCCCAAAAATAATTAAACACCCATTAAGCATTTAGAGAGCTATACTATGACTCATGAATATGAATAAGTGCAACATGACATATCAAAATTACATGAGCAAGTGCACCAAATTTCGCTCTCGCAAAGAGCAACAAATAATGATATGGAAGTTTTTAAGAAAGGAGTGGAAGCTAAGATGGATGGTTTCAAGAAAGGCGTGGAAGCTAAGATGGATGGTTTTAAGAATGGCATGGAAGCTAAGATGGATGGCATGGAAGCTGACATGGAACCTAAGATGAATGAAATGGAAGCTAAGATGGAAAACATGAAGAATGATCTAAAAGCAGACATGGATGGTTTGACAAAGTTGATACAAGAAATGTTTCCGAATGGTGAAAAGATAGTAGAGTAAACTCATAATGAGAACAAAATAAATGTTAATCGTTATTTCATAAACTCTAATGTTGGATGGAAGACCCACCATATTCCAAAGATCGATATGAGGAAGTTTGATGGAAAGGATCCTGTAACATGGATACTACAGATGGAGCAATATTTTGATCTCAATAATGTCAAAAGCACACAAAAGGTACACATTGCAACTTTATATTTAGAAAAAAATACACTTGTATGGTATCGATAGCTGTTCTCCCGTAAAAAAATTGTCACTTGGTCAATTTTTACGGAGGAAATGATAGCACATTATGAGGATACAAAGAGAAACACCCTTTTTAGCCAATTGATAAATCTCGAACAAAAGGGTTCAGTGGTGGAGCACATTGAAGACTTCCAAAAATTTAATATGAGGGTAATTGATATTCTAGAGGAACACATAATTGATGTCTTCATAGGGACTTTAAAGGATAACATCCATCATGAGGTTCGCGTTTGGGAATCTGGTTCATTGGAGAAGGCATTCAGGTTGGCAGGAAAAATTTAATGTAAAATTATGGTGACAAGGAAGCCTACCACTCACATCTATAAATATGGAAGCGTTGCTACTCCTAGACTTCCATAAATTACATGGTTAACACCACAAAAATTGAAAGAAAAAGGAGCAAAAGGGCTTTCAAGTTGTGATAGAAAATACACTAAAGATCATAAGTGTGCTGAGAATAAATTATTTTACATAGATTGTGAAGAGGAGGAAGAAAATGTACAAGAAACTTCAAAAGAAGAGGATATACACCAATAACCAACCCTAGAAGAAGAGGAAATGAGTCTGACCATATCATGTAATGCATTCGTAGGAATTACCACTCCTCAAACTCTCAAGATAGAAGGACATATCAAGAAGAAAAAGGTAATAGTGTTTATTGATTCAGGTAGTACTCATAATTTTAGTCATTGTAAGGTAGCCAAGGAATTGAATTGTTTCCTATACCCAGCACCAGAATGTCAAGTGATGGTTGCAAATGGAGGAACTATAAATTTCCCTAGAAAATTCCATAATATCAGGCTAAAAATGGGGGAATATGTATTGAATAGTCCAATGCTTTATATTCCAATGGGAGGTGCTGATGTTGTACTAGGAGTACAATGGTTACAATCTTTGGGGACGATAACTTTTAATTTTCAAGAAATTTTCATGATTTTTTTTTTGGTAGGAAAGGAAGTAGAATTACGGGGTATCACAGGGAAGCTGGGCAAGATAATAAGCTCTGATGTCATGACAAAGCTTCTGAAGAAAGAACAACGAGGCATAACTACACAATTATGCTCACTAGAAGTTCCAACATCAAAATCATATATTTCTCCAAATCTCCAAAAAGTCTTAGACAATCATTCCAAGGCATTTGAAACTCCCAAAGGACTCCCACATATTTGTGATCATGATCATGCTATTCATTTGATTCCAGGAAGTGTTCCTCCAAACATCAGGTCTTATAGATATCATTTTGTCCAAAAGAGTGAAATTGAACGTATGATTGCATAAATGTTAGAGGCTGGTATAATTCAACCTAGTCAAAGTTCTTTCTCTGCTCTAGTAGTATTGGTGCATAAGAAGGATGGATCACGGTGCATGTGTCTTGATTGTAGGGAGCTCAATAAGCTCACTATTAAAGATAAATTTCCCATTCATGTGATTGATGAATTATTGGATGAATTACATGGAGAAATTTATTTTACCAAGTTGGATCTTTGTTCAGGATATCATCAAATTAGAATGAAGGCTGAAGATATTCCAAAAACATCATTAGGAACTCATGATGGTCATTATGAATTTTTGGTCATGCTTTTTGGCCTTACCAATGCACCTTCTACATTTCAAGGGTTGATGAATTCCATTTTCCAACCCTTCCTTAGAAAATTTGTGCTAGTATTTTTTGATGATATACTAATATACAACAAGTCTTGGAAGGATAATGTTCAACATGTTGACAGGGTGCTCAAACTATTGGAGGAGAAACAATTATATGAAAAAACATCAAAATGTTTGTTTGGAGTACAAGAGATGGAATATCTGGGTCATATTGTATCTCTTGAGGGTGTTAAGGTAGACCCTAACAAAATTAAAGCCATTAAGGAATGGAAAGTCCCCACAACTATAAAGTAGTTGCGAGTATTTCTCGAGTTAACAGGGTATTATCACAAGTTTGTTAAGAATTATGGGAGAATAACAACACCTCTAACAACATTATTAAAGAAAGATGCATTTTCATGGAATCTTGAAGCAACTAAGGCCTTTTAACATATTAAAGAGGAAATGTGCCTAGCACCGGTCTTAGCTACGCCAGACTTCACAAAAACCTTTATTATGGAATGTGATGCCTCAGGAAATGGAATTGGTGAATTTTTAATGCATGAAGGAAGACCCATTTCTTTTGAAAGTCGTCCAATCAAAGGAAATTATTTACAGAAAGCTATTTATGATAAGGAAATGTTAGCAATACTACATGCACTAAAGAAATTGTGACCTTACCTAATGGGAAGAAACTTCAAGGTAAAAATTGATCATGATAGACTTAAACACTTTTTGGAACAAAGACTATCTTCAGAAGAGCAGCAAAAATGGGTCACAAAGATGTTGGGTTATGACTTTGAAATAATCTACAAAAAAAGGAAGTTAAATGTTGTTGCAGATGCACTGTCAATAAAGAATGAAGAAGTGGAAGAATCGGTTTTTTCCATTTCTATTATCCAACCAGATTGGATAAGCGAAACAAGGGATGAATAGAACAAGGACGAAGAAGTGCGGATACTCATTCAAAATTTGTAGCAATATACTAGTACATCTGATACATTTAGTTGGAAACATGATTCCTTATGGTACAAAGATCGCTTATATCTTTGTAAGAATTCCCAACTAAAAAAAAAGATTCTTTTGGAATTGCATGCTTCTCCTTTAGGAGGACATTCATGATTTTTAAAAACATACCACAGGGTGAAGAAAGAATTTTTTTGGGATGGCCTTAAATATGATATTCAAAATTTTGTGGCAGAATGTTTGGTTTGCCAGCAAAATAAATTTGAGAAAATTAAGACCTCTGTTCTTCTACAACCTTTATCCATTCCAAGTCAATGGTGGGAGAATATTTCAATGGATTTTATCACAAGTTTACCTAAGTCCGAAGGAAATAATGTCATCACGATGGTAGTTGATAGACTTACCAAGTATGCACACTTTTGTGCATTATATCATTCATTTAAGGAAAGTATAGTTGATACTACATTTATGGAAACAATTCAAAAGCTACATCGAAACCCAAAGATTACTATAAGCAACAGAGACCCATTTTTACTGGAAATTTCTGGACATAATTATTTTCTTGTTTAGGTACTCAACTAGCTCATAGCTCATCTTATCATCCTCAATCCTATGCTAAAACTAAGATAGTGAATAAATTTTTGGAATGATATCTTCATTGTTTTGTATTTGATAAACAAACATAATGGGTCGAGTGGTTACTTGTCATTGAATGGTGGTATAGCACTTCCTTCCATATTGTAGCAAAAATGACCCCATTTATGGCACTTTATGGATGTCATACATCGCCCATTACATCATATTTAAGAGAAAATTCTAAGGTTAAAGCAGTGGAATATCACATCGAGCATCAACAAGAAGTTCCCCAACTCTTAAAGGATAACCAAAATTTGGCACAAAATCGAATGAAACAACAAGTGGATCAACATCGTAGCAAGAAAATTTTTGATGTAGGAGACTGTGTATTTTTATGGCTACAACCATACAAACAAATTTCCCTCAAGAAAGCTAAGTAGGATAATAAATTATCGCCAAAGTACTATGGTCCTTACAAGGTGTTGCAAAATATTGGTACTATGGAATACAAATTGGAGCTTCGTGCTTCTTCGCGAGTGCATCTAGTTTTCCATCTTTCATGCTTAAAGAAGGTTATAGGTGAAAAAATTCCAGTTCAAACAATATTGCCAGAACTTGATGAGGAAGGAAAAATCATGTTGGAACCTGAAGCAGTCATGGAAGAAAGAACTTGACAACTACGAAATCGATCAATTTCAGAGTATCTCATCAACTGGAAGAACTTACCCACTGAAGATTCTACATGGGAGGATGATAATTTTATACAAAAGCACCCAGAGCTACTCAAGCATTGAGGACAACACTTTTTTGAAGGAGAGGGGCATGTTAGGTCCCTATATTACTAGTGTAGTCCCTTATTGTTGTTAGTGTAGCCCCCTTATTGTTATTGTTGTACCCCTGTAACCCCAATATTGTTATTATTGTCGGCTATGATTATATTGTGACCCCATGGACTCCTATAAATAGAAGGAGGTTTTGTCATTTGTATCATCCAAGAATTGTTCATTTATGTAATGTAAAGGAGGTTGCCCCCTCGAAGTGGATTATTTCTAAGGCGTTGATCTCTCTTTTATTATATTTTTGGAGTTGGTTTCATAATAGAATGCAACTATCTAGTTTACCTTTGGACCACCAATTTTAAATCCATGAGCCCATGCATCTTCAAAGTAGATCTCGCCAGGCTAAAATGCACTTGAGGAAACTTGAGATACGAGTTGGTGCTGGAAATACATTTGGAATTTTATTTTGTGTTATGACTTTAGAGAAATTGATGGATGCCCACTGCGAATTCCTCTGTTTGAAGTTGATATGCAAGTGGAACTTAACAGGGGGAGGCTAGGAAAAAGCCACATCACTACTCCTCGTAAAGAAACTAACACATGTCATGCTCTCTTAGGTTCTTCTGAAGGTAAAAAAACTAGAACTCCAATATTCGTGCTTGTGCCAAATATCGATCAAAGAGGATATGATTACAGTGAAATATCATCAGATTATCAACCATATCATGCAGATTGCACACACGACTTCAAATATGGTCATCGTTCAAATGAGACTCTATTTTGAACCAACGTCAACCATGACCATCAGTGGAAATAGAGAGGAGACTGAACTCCAAGTACGTGGTCGACATGATCTATGTGTATTCCCTAAAACTGTACTCGTGGTTGAAGTTGTGGTGGCATTGTTGTTATTTTATCACTCGATGAAACTATATTATCAATGTGATTTTTTTCCCATGGGTTCCCTTCAATATTCATTGGATCCACAGAATCAAAAAGCAGCGGAAATTCTCAATAACCAGGGAGGTTGATAAAGCTGGAAGTCGCACTTTTATTTGGAGGTTGAATCTTATGGTATTTTACAAACAATAGAGATAGCGTGAAGGTTGTTTGTATGATGCAAATTATATGTATCTCCAACTGTGATCTCACGACTTGGTGACACGGTCAAAAATCACGTTGCATGGATGGAATCTCCAACAACGCGAATCAATGAGGTTGCTAACTCGCAACATCCACAAGTCGCACTCCCCAGTTACTCCTTTGGCATATTGAAATGCAACTTGGTGACAAGTAGATGCAGTGACACTCCACATCCTTAGCTAGTCGCAAATGGCCTTCAACGGACAACACATTCTCTCTTTTATGTGGCTTAGAGTCACAACAAACTTGAATACCGCGAATATCTCATATATGAATATTATAAGAATTTCTGAGGCGTATGTAGTGGAAAGCTCAATGTCCTTAGCATAGATATCAAATATCCCATATAATTACCTTTGACCATACGTCCTCCCAGTTAATACGGTTCCACGACGCATATATGCCCACGTCATGCAACAGTCTTCAAGCCTTCATGAAATATGGCTCTTTGGGTACTCAATAAGGCGCACATTTGTATGGAGTTGGATTTATGCCCATGTTGGATCATGGCCCTTAAAAAATTCCATAATGTGTAGCCATTAAAATCCCTCCTTTACACTTTAAATATTGCTTATGAACGCATGCAAGATAAGATGACCCCTTAACTGCACCCATGAGGGATTCAGATATGTTCCAATCACTTTGACCTTAGAGTATCCTCTTTTGATACATATGTGCAATGGTATGTGCGGTTCACTCTCTCACGGCATACTTTCCAAACCTTTTACCTTTTATTCTCCATGCATCATTTTAGAATGTGTGTTGGTTTTATGGTGGCCACATAGATGTCAATCATTCTTGGCAACAATTCGCTTTAAGACACGAAAGCATGAACCATGTTAAATAAGCGGCCACCATGTCCTATATCAAGAATATGCTTTGTCTTGTTGTTCATTACAAAGAAGCATGAAGTGAATATTTTACAATATTAGATAATATTTCCTTCATAAGTGGTGTCTTTTTGGACTATTATTCAATTTCACCATTCTTCATTCAATATGTGCCCAAAGTAGCTCCATTTAAATTCTTGCAATGAAAATGGAATAGATAATTAAACAGTGAAAGAAATCCATTTAAAATGATTGGAGGTCCTAATACAATTACAAATCAATTCTATGGGTAGAATAATAGATGATTTAATTTGAAACCAACTCAACATTTGGGCACTATAATGGGCCTACTTATTGTAAGATAGTTCAATGTCATGCGCTTCCCGGGATGATGAGGCAATTTTAATGTGAGTGCCTCGAGGTGTAGACACATTCTAGAGAGTGGGGACTAACCAAAGCAATGTTGGATGCTAGAACATGACAACATAGGATTCTAACAATGCATGATAAGGGGGGGGGATGTTTAATAAACCTTAATCTCCATTGAAATATTCCATGGTGACAACGCAAGATGTCTTTGTTCTGCTGTAATGTGCATGGAAGATAAATAAAGTTGTAGGCCTCCGAAGATGAATGCCTTCCAACATTGATGTCGTTGGGAGGTGTGAGGACGATGGTGAGGTGAAGCTATAGACAAGAGGTATTTCCCTAAACCTTAATGCTACTTTTGTGATCATGGTTTGATATAATATGAGAATGGTGAAGATGAAAAGCACCCTATAGAGTGAGGATTAATTTCCAACAGGGTTGGACCCTCATTAACATACGCCTAGGGTTTCAAGGATACAGGGGAACATACAATTATCACAAACCTTAATGCACATGCTGAGGCATAGGAATAGTCAAGGTTCTGCAATGATGCTCACTGTGATGTCATGTGATATTGAATGTGTCCTAGGGATATATGAATTAGGCTAAAATAGGAAAGGGATCCCTCTACTACAAAATTAGGGTTTACCCCAAACCCTAGCATAGTCAACATAATGATAGCTAGATTGAAGTGTTGCTTGTATGGGATCATCTCCCCCACTAATTGGTGATGAAAAATATGGAAAACCTAGCTTTAAATCCCTGGAGGAACTCTCAACACTCTTTGAAGCAACAACCCCCCAAACCCTAATACAATCATGAGAAATCAATGCAAGTGAGTGCAGTGCGCATTGCGTGAATGTGCGCAGTGTCAGAGTTTGGTAGGAAAAAATCATGGGGAGATTAAACAACTGGAGGCTTGATCAAAACCTCAATGGGTTGAGGGAGCGGAGGGGGACCTAAAATTTTGAATATGCCCAAAATTTTGGGTGGTGTTTGTTGTAGCTACAACAGGTTTATAGAATGACACTATAATAAAGAACAAATAAAGAACACAAAGGAAGGAAATGTAAGGAAATTATTGTTGTAATATGATATCTTGTTCTATGGATCACACATCTATGTTCCAAAAGTAGGTGGGCGCAAGAGGGAGCTCTTGAAAGAGTGTCATCACATTCCTTGTGCTGGCTACCAAGGATAAGAAAGAGCATTGGAATTATTGGAGAGCGGATACTTTTTAGGAAACATGAGGTGAGATGTGAAAGAGTATGTTCAGCCTTGCATTATATGTTAGGATAATAGTTCTGATACAAAAGGAAATATAAGATTTTCACAGCCTTTACGAAATCCAGACAAGTATTGGGTGAGTGTATCGATGGAATTCATATCTCAGTTGTTGGTGGTGCAAGGGTATCATGGGGTGTTGGTTTTTGTAGACCAATTTTCCAAGTATATCATCTTCATGCCAATGAACACACCGGGTAGTGTAGAGGAGACAATAGGAATTTTTTTCCAAAATTTGGTGAAGTATTAGGGTCTTCCATTGAGTATTGTATCACTTGAAGATACAAGGTTCATGGGGAAGGAAGAAATAATTTACCGGAGAATATTAACTAATTACCGAGAGGAATAACTAAACATAACCAGTAACAAATCATAAACATAAACATAGATGTTTAACCGGGAAAAACCCCAAACTCCAGGGAAAACCCATCCTAATGAAATTTCATCAAGCATTGGTCAAAACCCTAGCCAATCCGGCCAAGTGAGCCTTCACTACTCACCTCCAGCCTACATTACAATGAAGTCCTCCGAACCTTTTATAGGCTCCATTACATGCAATACCATGAGCTAAAAAACCACGAGTACACAATACCATGTGCCCCAAAACTACTCGATTGCTTAACCTGGTCAACCTTGACTCTAACCCCGAGTCAATTTACCTAACATTCCCCCCTTCAGCTTGACTTGGGGTTTCTTGACTAAATCCAGCCAAAACTGCTAAATGAGACAACCCCGCTCAATGCCATACCAGTTCTTACAGCAGTATGCCCATTTACATGTAATAAAATTTGACTCCATTACAATAATTAATTTTATTTTTTTTAAACTTTGTTGCTCTCTTAATATAAACATCCTCTCTCATAGACCTCTCACGACCCATTTTCCATGTTGCTCATCTCTTACATTAAGCCTTCTACAACCAGTTCTACCTTGATCATGACCCTAGCAGCTATCATCATCTCCATGGTTGCACGATCTCCAAGCTAAATGACCACATTGAGGGCCATTTATAGCCCCAACACATCCCATCAATTTAGGAAACCTGACAGGAAATTCGATGCGTTTCTCTGCCATTATTAATTCTTCTTATGTCGGATCCACTTCGCCATTTAGGTCCTTCTTAAAAAGCTTCGTTGCACTTTTGCATATGGTATTACCTCACATTCGAGATCAAACTTGGGTTCCTTCACACATTCGAGATCAACCATCTTGTCCGTCTTAAATGAGTCTCTCCTTACAGCCTGTTGGCGCAACCTCCTATGCCTCTCGCGCCCACTAGATCTTTGTCCATTTACACTACAGACCTCATCAATCGCTCCGCGGCCTCCCCTTCCTCCTCGACGAGGTCTCCAGAGTTCCCTTTCTTGTGCTGGTAGTTACATGATGAGATACCAATTTGCTGATGTTGACAACCATACCTAACGGATCCGACATGGTGCCAATTGTCTTCAATGTCGCGAGAGGTTAGGATTGGAGTCACGATTCTACTAGCGCCCCAGAGATGATGAGAGAAAGCCCCCTGATGCTTCTTTGGGCTTTGACATGACTGTAGAGAGGCCGCCATCAGTGAGAAGAGGATTTTATGAATCACTGACATGGACGAGATCATTGTCTTCTGTATCGTTTGCGAACGTCCTCCAATCTAATGTCTCCTCCAACACCAATCTGCCTCACTTCTTCCTTCGCAATCAACGATGCAAGAAGCACCCTGCAATGATAAAAAAATAAAAAATCACAGAGACAACGAAATTCCATAGGCCAGCTACTGATCCATGGATTTCAGGGTGAGTTTTATTGATCAGATCACCATAAATATGGAAATACCAATCACCGTTCCCAATTTTTCAGCTTCTTCACTGCCATAGCAGATCTCTTCTTCCAACAACAATTCCTTTGATGACGTCGGCTCCTACCACCGTTTTCTCCATGATGTAGGTGTGACCATAGTGCTCGTATTTTGCGTCAACCTTACGAGCCCAAATCTTATCTACAAGCAAAATTTTCATCGATCTCTCTCACCCATCCATAACAAATCATATCTCCATTCATAGGCCAATAAAACCCATGGAAACAGAAGTGTCCCTCTGAAGCCAAATATGGCTCCAATACCATATGAAGAAATAATTTACCGGAGAATATTAACTAATTATCGAGAGGAATTATTAAACATGACCAGTGACAAATCGTCAACATAAACACAGATGTTTAACTAGGAAAAACCCCAAACTCCGGGGAAAACCCATCCTAATGAAATTTCATTAAGCATTGGTCAAAACCCTGGCCAATCTGGCCAAGTGAGTCTTCACCGCTCACCCCTAGGCCTACATTATATTGAAGTCCTCCGAGCCTTATATAGGCTCCATTATATGCAATACCATGAGCTAAAAAACCATGTGTGCACAATAGCATGTGCCCCAAAACTACCCAATTGCTTAACTTGGTCAACCTTGACTCTAACCCCGAGTCACTTTACCTAACAGGGAAGCTTTGGAAATCATTTTTCAAACTTGTGGGGATGGAGTTGTACATATTCTAGTTTTCATTCGTAGATAAATGAATATATGGAGTGTATCAATTGTCGATCAATTCAATTATGCAAGAATTCTATTATAGTTAAATCATCAATCCAATTAGGAAAACTTGTAAAGTGTAATACAATGTATATGCAAGGTATGGTGTCTAATTATATCTATTGAAAATGAACATGAAAGAAAAGTCTAATATATGGAAATAATTGTAATTTAACTACATCAACACAGTCAACGTTCTAAACATATTTAAACCCTCATAATCATGTAAATATTTATCATAAATCAATTACAAAATTCAATGTTATGCAATCAAGGAGGAATCAAATTTGTATTCAATTGGAAGGCTCATATGAATATCTTGCACCATGTTGAAAGACAACACCAAATGGTAAGCAAATGAAATTGAAAACACACATTATAAATCAACTACAAGTAAAAAGAATTAGAAGCATTAAACTAAGCATAAACTTAAACTAATTGTAACTAAAGAAAAGTAAGAGAAGAAGAGAAACACATCCTTTACATAGGGGGCTCTCCTGGCTTGACGAAGCATTAGTAAAGAGTCTATTGAATTGATGTTAAATCAACATACATACATTGGAAAAGATCAAGTTGTTCTTTGATATTAATTAAAGGAATAAATAGAAATATTCTACATTTGTTTCATAGACATATTCGTAACACTTAGCCTCTCCTTTATCTTCTTCTAGCTCCGACCTCTTCTAAATTACTGATATCCTCTCATATTTATACATATAAATCATCCTTCATAAAATGAAAAAGGTTACAACAAGATAGAGCCAATTCTTAAATATGTAATCTACAACCAACTTATCTTAGATGTAGGATAATTGATATTATGTGAAGATCTTATGAAGATTATGTGGGGATCATATGTAGATCATGTGGATTTCATAAGAAGGTCAAATTTCATGAAACCTCCTAAATTCCACGTGTCTAAAGTTAAACACAAGACTTGTTACTCAAATGAAGAATCGTAGATTTTAGGGAAAATTTTGAAAAAAATCCCTTTTGAAACCTGATCTAAACATGCCCTATTTTCTATCATTTTAGGATTATGTACATGATTCGCCTAAAAAAACATAATATGCACAAAAACCATGTTTTATATTTTCTTTATTGATCTGATCAAATTTTAAATGACATGTCAAAATTTCCTCTCCAACTGTCTGTTGCACGAACTTTTTGGCACAACTACACCAACCATTTTAAAAGAAAGTTAGAAAAGAAAAAGAAATTAAAATCTACCATGATATGATTTTTCTCACCACAGTAATGTAAACAATCCCTCTCATAACAACAAAAACACTATGAAAACTCCTCGTGAATAACAAGATATCGTCGAAAATTTCCCATTAATTCAATTGATTCCTCAAGCAATACTAACAACAGTATGAAAGCCTTAAGCCTGTGAGTAAGACACCAAAAATTAGACCACTAAATCCTAAATTATATTTTAAGCATAATATTGCAACCTACAGATTCTTTGATTGTGATGCTTAGATAGCATTGTAAAGCCATGGATGATTTTCAAACCTCTCCGACCACGATTGGAACAAGGACACATAACTAGAATTCTCCGTCGCTTGTTTTAATTATTGAATTTTAAAGTTAGAAAAATAGATGGACTGGTCCTATATCAGGATTGTATTTCTCAAGATTGGTCTTCCCATTCGGATAATTTGATGGATCATGTCTTGTATTTCCACTGTTAGATATGATGTTATAGTGAATGGCATTCCAACAAAATTTTTCGAGGCTGGTTGGGGCTTGCGTCAAGGATGTGCACTATCCTCATAATGGACGGGTTTAGTAAAATCATGCACAGTGCCGAGAAAAAGGGCTTCATAAAGGGATTTTCTTTTTCTGACTCTGTATCCTCATCACATTCCCTATTTTTTGATGACCTTTTACTCTTTGGTTATCTGGTTAGAAAATACTGGTTCTATATTCATATTATGTTTATGCGTTTTGAATCAGGAACAGGTTTGGGAATTAATAGGAGCAAATATTTTCTCATTTATGAATTCGGTGACATTCAGGACATCCTGTTCATTGTAGAGTTTTTTGGAGTCGAATATCGGTTGGCATCTCATGGTTTCAAATACCTGGGTTATATAATCAAACCTTGCGGGTACAAAATCAGAGACTGGATATGGATTGTTGAACAATTTAGGGCTCGGATTTCTCGATGGACTCATCGCTGGCTGTCCATGGGGGGGGCAACTTATCATGATACAGGCAGTCTTATCTCAGATGATGGTCTTTTGGGGTCACCTTTTCTATCTACCAGAAGGAATTATTAAGAAAATCAATTGCATTATTTCCCAATTTCTCTAGGGTGGGGCTAATATGGATAGGAAATATCATCTATGCGAATTTGTTTTATTATGCAGGCCCAAGGATATGGATGGATGGGGTATTCTGAATAATCATGTTTTCAATTGTGCCCTATTGATAAAATCCTTTTGGAGGGCCATTAACGGCACTGGCATATGGAATGCCATTATCAGATCCAAATACATTGACAGCGATATTCTATATCAACTCAGCTGTCATGACTTCTCTTTTCCTCGGACAATATCCTGCATTTGGGGCATCTTCAAAAAAATATTGAGTCATGTTGCTTCTCATTTAACTTGGCTTTTTCGTGATGGTGGACGCATCTCAATTGGTTTCCAGAGCATTCTGTCTTTGCCGTATCAATCTGGACCTTCTCAACGCCTTGTTCACACTCTAGCACATAGGGGCTTCCTATTTCTCTCTCAAACTATTCATGTTTGGTCTTTTGGAGCTCCAATTTTCAAATCAGCTTTACAACTGGGCTTGGATGGGGTTGTGGCTGATGATTGGGAACAATTCCGTAATGATATGAGGGGTGCTGGATTTTGTCACACACAAGGAGGAGATAAGATCATATGGAATGGACCTCTCAAGGAAAACATGGTCATTGTACAGGATATATACCGTAATATCATTAGCCTTTCTCAACAGGTACAAGCAACCAATATTTTTTATCCTTTTTGGCATAGGAAAATTCCCACGAAAATCACTCTCTTTGGGTGGTTGGTTTGGCATGGGAAGATACTCACATGGGAAAATCTCAAGAAGAGGGGTCATTAGGGGCTGAGTTGATGTGCTATTTGCTGTATGGAGGAAGAAAATATTTCACATATATTATTTTCTTGTCATATCATATCCCGGTTGTGGAAGTTATTCAGTTCCTTTTTCATGAATCCGTTATGGTCTACTGTGGATTTCATATCTACTGCTATTGATTGGGACAAGTTGAAAAGTAAATATAATTCTCTCCCTTTCTTCTTTATATGGGAGGTCCGGCTGGCCAAAAACCAACTAATTTTGAGAACAGACCCTTCCAACTAAATCGTGTCTATGATGCCATTAAAATTTGGATGGATGATAGACCTCAACATGTTCTGACTATGATGGATGGCTCTCATCACATTAGACCCCACGAGATTTCCATCCCTGCCATCTTTTTCGATGGGGCTTTAGTGGAGGGTATTACTGGATGTGGTGTATGGCTCAAACTGTCTGATTGTGAACGGATCCACATCTATTGGAACGGTGGCCCTGGGTCTAATAACAAAGCCGAGATTATGGCTCTTTTGGGGGTCTTATGGCTGCAACAAATCTTCAAATTCAAAATGTCAACATATATGGAGACTCTAAGCTTGTCATTGGATGGATTACCAATAGTTTTGTTATGTTGTCCTCGAGCCTGCAAGGATGGTTTGATAGAACACAAAGACTTTGGAGGAGGTTGAATAGTCCTTCTATCAATCATATTTTCTGAGAGAATAACACTCATGCTGATTGGTTATCAAAGAAGGGTCTACAGGCCGATTTTGGGATGATGAAGATCATTCATTTCAGAGATGGCAATCAGATATGGGAATCTTCTATTCCCATCCCATGAAGATGTCAATTTACAAATCACCTTTCTCTGTTTTTTGGTTCTTCTCATAATCATCTGGATGGATGCAGTTTTTTTGGTACAGGTTTAATGGAATTATCATATCGGTAAGGTATACTTTTTGTTGACACTCAAGGCAGCTATTCACAGTTTTGCAACGACTGTCTTCAGGGTTTCAGACAACACAGAGTGATCTGCCTTCTTACAAACGAGCCTGGTCAATAATTTTACAAGCGAGCTTGTTATATTCACAAACAAGCGAGCCTGCTATTTCACATCTTCTGTCATGTCAAGTCATCACTTTATCAAGTGAGCCGGTATGACATTAATTGGACAATCAACTAGTCACAGTTTGAGGCCTAGTTTATCCTTTTATTTCATTTCCGGCATTAACAATTTCGCCTTGCATAATATGAATATGTTGGTATGATTGACTCTTAGTTGTAATCATCCTTTTCAACCTCATTTCATGTTTAACAGGTATGAACAGTTTCAAATCTTGAAGGGGTAGGGTAATTCCTCCCATAATTTCGGTAGCCAGTCTTTCTAATTTGCTTATTCATACTTTGAATTGGCATCTTATAGTCTGGCTACACAATGATGGTTTTCCAGCTGAACACATATCAGTTGTGAATGTAATTTTGTCAATGTACTGTTATATCTAATATATACAATGTTTTTTTTCTTCTGAAAAAAAATTTAAATAAAATAGATTCTATTCATCAACAACAAATTTACAACATAAATACGACTTTACAGGCCGATAGAAGTGCAGACGATATCAAGAAGCCATTTTATGGTTGTACCAGAATTGTTGTATATTTGAAGAGTTGATTTTGATACTAAGAAATGAACCTTGGCTAAGAACAAGAAGGAAATTGAAGCCATCACAAATGGTCTAGTTCATGGAGCCTAATGTTGTAACATTATTAGCACCTTTGAAGCACTATCATTGAAATCCTTTGAAACTGTGATATTGTATGTTATTTCTAATATCAGTTTTCTAGTTTATACTTCATTTGTAGAAGAAGGTACGTGATCATATCAAAATTTTATTGAATATTTGATTGCATGGTAAAAGGACTATATCAAGGTATAGATATCAGTAGTAAATTTGGTAAGCAATGGAATCCAATATCAATTTTATCATATCCAATTTCTACCATACAATTCCTCAGAGGTAACTTATCCATGGCATCCAAAATTTTGTCAGTTCATATTTTATTTCTATAAGACCAGGAAAGAATTCAATCAAACCTTCATTAATATGCAATGGATTTTGCTAATCCTATAGCGATAGTATTTTGTTTGAGGTTTTTATATGGGACTGACTCTGGCGACCAAAACATAATTGTAGGTTTTAAAATCTTGTATGTGTTGTGTCGATTTCATAAGTAAATTCAAGGTGTGACTGATAAATAAATGGGGTGCTTTAAGCATGATTTCATAATTTTCCATTGACATCTAGACATATAAGTGACCGTTGTTGGTGACTTTCACTCTTAACTTCTTGTTTGATGAAGATGAAGTATGCAACAATATGATGTTTATTATCCATACTAGAAGAATGGTCTTCTGATGCTAGAGTAGCATCCAACACCCATATTTCAATGATATTCGTAATAGCAGAGAGCAGGAAATTAAATATATTTTTAATGTTGTAATGACATTCCAGAAAGGGGATTGTTGTATGAATGAAGAGCTAAGAGAACTAAAACATTTATTGGCCGTCATGAATCAACAACACTATAGTTATTTTTATTTTATTAGCCATCATATATTTCAGGAACATGTGCACTATATATAGTGTACGAACTAATACAAATACATTTCCGATACAAATCATGTAGCTGAGAGCAAGGCATAATAATTTCTATAATCTAGTTCTCAGGTTCAGAGTCGATGACCATTGTAACAAGGCATCTTAAAAATAATCATACATAATATAAAGTTCACATATAGTAAACAATTAAATAGAAAATTATAGAAAATCATACATAATATAAATTAAATGATGAAAATATTCATATCATTTAACTATTTTAAATTTCAAATAAATTTAAGATGATAAAGAAAAAAGATAAGAACAAACAGCTCGTTGCATAAATCATGGATTGCCATTGTTACTGTTAAATTAGTCAAAACACGCCTCAACTCAACAAATAAAAATTGATGTGTTCTTCCTGGTTTCCTGTAAAAACTTTATACACCATGCCTTACACTCCTTACTATCTTTCTTGATCCAAATGGTCACACAAAATAATCCAATAACATATTTTGTAACGCATTTCGTTTAAAAAAGTGTTTATGAATTCATCATTTCCCTCCTCGTGTCTAGAAATTCCATGTTTTGAACATGTAACTATTGAATAAATTTGAGAAAGTCCTGAATAGTCCTGATAGGTTTCGAATGGTATGCAATATTAATAAACAATTTTCAATTATTCGTTTCATATACTTGTTTGCAGAGGAAGTGAACAAAGGTGCTTTTTTATCTTAGAATAACCGAGGAAAAGCAGATTCATATGAAAAAAAATACATTGCTTCAAGTTATTTAATAGTCATTTAACTAATTAATCATTTAACAAAATCCTGAGAATGATAAAAAATTCCATGAAGTGTTACCTGTTAGCACTCAAATCTACCTCAGGCTGAAATGAAGTAAAACTCAAGGCTACATCAAACCACGCTCAGCCTCGTAGCTAGCCCTACGAGGACAGGAGAGGGCTCTCTCCGTCAATCTCGAGAAAATAAGCAATAGGATGCGAGATGACTTACAATAGGAACTGATTTTAGGCTAGTAAAGAGATAGGTATGTTTGTTTTTTGGTTTTTGGGTTTTCGCTGGAGAAATGGGAAAACAAATTTTGGGTCCGGGGATAAGGTCAGACCTTTGCAGAGTTCAAGCTGGGGCGAGGTAGGTGATGATCTTGATGCTTTAAATTGGATTTATGGATAGATTAGACCGACGAGGAGCTGAAGAGGGCAAAGAAGAACTTGGATCCTCTCCAAACAGCTGAAAACATATAGAACTAACCGAATTCAAAGGCCAAGCACTGTAAACAATGGATTCAACCTTATTCACTCATTCAATTTAGTTCAGAAGCATAATGAAAGGATGGCATACATTAAACATGAAGAAACTTACAGTAAACAAAGAGGAAACACCATCAAGAACAGAACACCACAAGGATCCCAACAAGTGCCGCAAAACCTCTGATCTTTCCTTAGCCAAAAATATGAAAAATATGTACAATGATATCAAAAGTATCCCAAGAGTCCAACCTGTAGAATGCCTCAGAAATTACAATATATAGATCACTCTAACACCTTTCCCCACCTCTAGGGGTCGAATTCCCTCTTCAGGGATCATTTTCAACCAATTCTAATCATGGAACTACAATCTAGGCAGCTAACAACTTGCCTCTAAAAGAGTGGAAACTGATCCATTACATGATTTTTTACTCATTTGAGAGTGAATATTCTAGAAGAGATAAAAATAAGTCAAAGTTACATGCCAAACATGAATTTACATCATAAAAACCCAAAAATTCTATCCACAAGCAAAACTGGTCCATACTAGGCGAAAAACTGAGCTGGCAGCTGAAAATTCAGGAAAAATTTCAAGTGGGTCGCTCTTGAGCCAAGTGGGTCGCTCATGTTCCAGGCTGAATTTGAGGTACTTCCCGGCATCCAAATTGAGCTCATGATAGCTTGTTGGAAATCCCTGGATGTCTACGTTCCAACCCAAGTGGAATTTCTGAATTTGGAGTTCATTTGACCCTCCAAAACCTCATTCTCCCAGAGGTACTTCCTGCTGGTGCAAAAGGTGGCAGCAAGGTGGTTTTCATGGTGTTTTTGAGCTTTTTGACCATCCAGATTTCGATGAAATGCTAAGTTGACTTCAGAGGATGCATAATTAATCATGAAAAATCCAAAAATGTAAAAATTTCCTCCAGCAAGTGTCCCAAAAAAAGTGAGCGCATGAGCGCGCGACCCACCTAACTGCAAAACCTGTTTTTTGACCCAAAAATTTGAAAATGACAAAATTTTCTCCGAATTTGCCCAAATTCGGAGCGGAGGTCCTCCATCATGTGTCCTACCCAGTCAATGAAGCCTCAGCCAAAATCCGAAGTGGATTAGGCCTTTTCCGCCGTCTAAGTGCTTTGCGCAACCTCCTTTTCATGATCTTCATTCTCGCTTTGCAGACATGCATGCGAGCCCAATAATGGCCTTTCATGTGACGAAGCATGTCTTTGTCTCGATTGGCCTTCGCCAACAATTTCTCTAGATGGATGTTCACATGTGTGAGTACAGTATCTCTGTCAGCTGGTGTCATGTCCCCGGGTCTCTTTCGATTCCACTGTCGGTCCTCACGGATTCGACGCAACTCATAGTATGTGAGCTCATCCTCAAGCTGTTTGTTGCGCTGCTCCACATAGTTAATCACCCATTGAGCCTTCTGCAATTGATCTCTCAGCTGGTCATTCTCGGCCCTCTGCTCCTGGATGACTTCCCTTAGTTTCGAGCTGGGAGAACTCGCATCAACATCAATGACTGTGAAATCTATGTCCCGGCCTCCTGATGGGCCCTCATCATGCATGGGCCTCTTGCCCCTGTCCTGTACCTGTACCTGCACTGAAGAAGAAGGCGATACCCCTTCCATATCATGTGGAGATAATACTCGCCGTGTCGATGAAGAAGGCGAGACCCCTTCCACCTCACGTGGAGATAATACTCGCCGTGTCGCTGCAAATAAGGCCCTGTGGCCTCGCTGATATGTATGAACCAAAGGAGTGCTGATATGTTCAACCTCAAGTATGTCCGGCTGGTGTGAAAGCTCTCCTGCATCATGAACTGTCTCGAGAAGCGGCTGTGGCACTCTGAAAAAGTCTCTAGAAATGAAATCCTCCCAAGTGATGCCCTGCTCTGCCAACTGATGTGACACCATGATCTTGATCAAAGCGAAATGATATATACTCCTGTACTGCTGCACTGGGCTCGTCTTCTTCTGCACAAACATCACCATCCTCTCTATGTTGCGGTGTATGAAATACATAATATTCATCATACGTACCCTTGTGAAGTGCATCAACAAACGAATATGGTACGTGAAAAGACGAGCATACCTGCCGTCACAACTAAAATACTGAATGATGAGCTTCATCAGCGGTGCATAATCATCTCTCAAGAATCTGAATGGAAAAACTCTGCTCAAGTAACCCATATATCCAGTTTTAATATATGGCTCATAGTGGAATTTCTCTAAATGCTGACCCTTGTTCCATTCCTCGCCCATGTTCGGTATACCAGTGGCTTGAGCAATAGTCAAGGGTGACACAATGAAATCAACCCCAGCAAGGCTTACCCGATCACCCCGTAAATGAAGAACAAACAGACGTGCTAATTCACGATGAGGCCGGGTTTGTGCAACCATCTCACAAAATATGAAACATGACAAATATCGGAAACAATCCATAGCTAATGGACATGCCTGCAACCGAGCCAAAGAAGTAGGCTCCTCTCTGCGATGATTACCACTTCTGTGATCTCTGTGAGACCCCCGTGGCACATTACCTTTAGTCACCGAATCACTGCCTGACCCTAGCTCATATTCTGACTCTGTCTCCGACATGGCTCTGACCAAGCTATTAGCACTATGAATACTGATATGAAAGCAGTGCAAAAAAAGTTATGATGTGTGTTTCAACACCCAACAAATACCCCCACCGTCAAAACACCATAAGGAAACAAACCATGATAATATCTCTGTTTTAAATAGATTGGAAAAGAGGCACAATCTCTGTTTTAAATGCAAGTGAAACTTTGACCAAAGGGAGCAGGCAACTTTCAGAATATTGAACAAATCTTGTCAAAGGGAGCATGGCATCATATGAATGTGTTTGTCTATGAACAATTACAACAGAGTTATAAGTGTCAATGGGCAAATGAAATAGAGTTATGAGAGTGTTTTTATCATTGGGCAGTGAGACACAATATAACCATAGTCACCATGGAACAAAAGTCTTGAACATGGTAAAGTAATAGCAATGGCCACAATGATATAATGGGTATGAGAATAATAGGGTTTTGATAATATATGCAAGGCTGGATATATCACTGTTATAAGATAGGAGACAAACTCATGCAACCATCCATTATCATTTTAAAACCCTGAAAACGATATTGCCATGACTGTGGGGTTTAAATCCTCCATTTGAAGTGTTTGAAATCATCAATGATGCCACCAACGCATTTAAAAACATTGAGCAATTGTTAAAAACCTGTTTGAAGGCCGTTGGGGGCGATCCCAAACAAGACTGGGCACTCAAAACGATTTTTCGGACCTCTGTTGACGTGTGGGTCGCTCGCCTCTGCGTGGGTCGCTCGGCCCAGGTGGGTCGCTCACCTTGTAATTTCTCACTGCGGAAATAACCCAAGTGGGTCGCTCTACCCAGATGGGTCGCTCGCGCCCAGGTGGGTCGCTCGAGCTCCAAGATCCTGTCCACGATGTTTCAAAACGTGAATTCGGCCCTCCAATCTCCAAATCTCGACTTGGGTGCTGTAGATTGATGCAAATGAAATTGGTTTGGCTTTTATATATGCTGCAAATATCTTCCACAATCAGATTTGTTTCAAATCTAATTGAAAACCCATATTACAATGTTTTTGTAATTTCACATTTGGCTTTTTAAATACAATCTTCTTTTGGCTTTTCTGAGCTCGATTTTGATGATTTTGCTGTCTTCTTGCAGGGATATGGCTATTCAGCTAAGGAGAAGACCAGGGGTCTGCTTTTGACATTTTCTTCTTGGTGGAATAAGTACAATTTATTACAAAAATAATAATGAACAATTTCTAGTTCCAAAACAGACTTTTGGACTAGAAATGTTTTTTTTTTTTAAATGCTGATGATAATAAAACAAAAAAATCAAAATATGCGGAACCTTCCTCACCCTGCAGGCTTTATGACTGGTATACAAATGACTCAAAAACCCTAGACACTAGGACCAAAGACACCTATTGACATTTTAATGACCAAAAATGAAATGACAATGACTTTGAGTGATTTTTTGAGGAAATTTTTAAAATAGCACTGCAGGTGTAAACATGAGGAAACATAAGACAACAGACCCCTTCGTCAGTCCATGGCATGCTCCTAGTGAAATGCAACGAAGTGGAACGAGCGAGACACCTAAGGATGAATATGCAAAAGACGAAATGATCACTGACGGAGGGCTGTAAGGGCCGACTCTAACATTACCCACTTGAAAGTGACATTTTTCAAAACATATATTCAAACGAGAAATTCGGAACTGTTGATATCCAATCTTCTCTCAACATCAATGCTAAAGATATGTTTTGAGTAGTAGTATTTTTTTTTTAACTCAGGGAAACCAAACAAGAGAAAAACAATACAAAATGGTTATTATGGTTGCATAGATGAAAGATTGAAGAATTTTTAAAAAGGATTAAAAATTAAAGGTTAAAGAATGAGGATGGTACCTAAGGAGACAAGAAAAAGCTATTAATTGGAGCTTTAGCTGCTTTTGTTCTATTGGTTGCTTTTGTTAACATCCAAAATCTCAGTGTCACCATTTAGAGTGAAAAGACTATGAATTTGGACATTGTGCAACATATAAATTTTTATTTTTTTTGCTGTAGATATTCGTAGTAAGACATTTGAGCCAATGCAAGTAGAAGCTACTTTATAATAGGTTTTATTCTAAAGAAACATCATAAAGTGTTGTTATCAGGAGTTCTGATGATGTAGTTCAAAAAATGTAGAAAGAGAAAAGGGTGTTTTTGTTTGCATTTAATGCAAAATATTGACATATCTTCTATCATTGCAGTTAGTGGCATTAGACAACTACAAAGTGCATAGACAGTTTCAAATGGTGTAGAGTATGCATTCGCAACCACAAGTGCTCCTTGCACCTGTTAAAATAGAAGACTATTTAATAGATGTGAAATGAAAAATAATTAATTTTGTAATGAAAAATAATTAGATTATTGAATATGTACTTATCTCGATGTGTTTGTCAATTATTTTTTTGAGATCTTGTTGTATGTTAGTGTTGAGATGTGTGATGAATGTGGCCTGCATTGTACGAAATTTTCTTTCCTTGAGGTATTTTACTTTAGTTATTTTTTTGAAGAGAATAATCAACATATCTCCATTTTGAAATTTCTATTCCATTTCATTGTAGATAGGCGCAAAATTTTCAAATAGTTGTAGTTGTGAGAGAAAGGAGAAAAAAAAAATGTTTTTTTTATCATTGCATATGAACAATAATTCAAAATTCATATAGTTGATGGGTGAATGGTGCAAGGTTAAATGTGTTATCGATGCCTTGTCATCTTCAAAACTTTTGTCTCTCATTTCCAATGTATATTTGATGCCAAATTTTTGAGCTGCTATTACAAGTATTGGAACTGTTCCTTTTGGGAACGTTTTTATGCTTTCACCCAACTATTTTATTTTTGCATTGGGAATAAATTTTCATTATGAAAAAACTGGATTAATATTTTCCATAGTGCTTGTGTTTCTAACAACAAAATATGATCAGAGTCGCCAAAGTCGTAATTTGTCTTTGGTAAAATCTGGAAATTTGTCACTGTAATTCCTTTTCTTAGCAATATCTTTTGACTATGTTTTTCAATGAGATAATTTGGAATGACCACTGTAAATGTCATCAATCCTTGCTGATCAGTCATATATGCATGCAATATTTGACGATTCTTTTGTGCTGTGCATAGAAATGTGCTATAAACAACCATGACATCGCCATCGAACAATTTTTGAGTTTTGCGAATGTTCAAGTCTTCAATTGATATTGGATTTTTTGATGGTTCATTTGGGTTGTGCATATATCAAAGAAATTAGAGTCAATGACATGGAAACCATGTTGATTTGTTATTTACAAATGTGACATATGCAAAGAAGCAATATGCATGGATTTACCTTCCTTCCTACTTCTTTTGCTAGTTTTTTTTCTTGTTATGATGCCATATGAATTTGTTGTTGAAGGTTGTAATGTATTTGTTGCATTGCAAAGAATAATGAGTGGAGGACGTAATTAGTGGTAGTGGAAATATGGAGACAAAAGAGAAGTAGAAACAACATTTGCAAATACTTGCCTTCTATGTTTCTGGTCAGTGTAGCTTTGATCGATTTTGGCTCTATACCATAAAGGAAATTGAATTAGGAGATTTTTTGGATATGGATGCAATATATTATTGCAAAATAACGTTAATAAATAGTGAAGTTTCAATGGAAACAATGAAAAAGGGGGAAACATGATATTAATTGCAAATGTGGAAAGAGGAAAATATGTTTTATGATTCATTTTCATATATATGGTCCATTATTAGATAGACGGTTTCATGATCTGACCAATATGCATCTAGCTTGTGAATCTTGTAGTTGTTTGTTATGTTCAAGTCTAGTACAAAATGGCTAATTAGTTACTAAACAATCGACTAAGATTTGCATATAAACGACCATTTTTCAGTCGGTGACTAATATTGACTAATTTACAATATCATATAAGGCGACTAACGTTTAGTCGTATTTAGCTTAGTCCTTAATTGGTTGTCTCAAATTTATCATCTAGTAGTATATTTAGTCATAAATTTGGTCATTAATTTAGCCATTGATTTAGTCATTAATTTCCACAATTAATGACCAAATACACAATAAAATATACTACTATATGATCGTCTGATAAAACCAATTAATGATCGAAGAAATATGACCAAAATTTTTGTCACGTTATAAGATACTATAAATTAGCTACTAATATTCACATATATGCAAATTTTAGTCATCATTTAAAACCAATTAATGACCAAAAAAATATGACTAAAGTTTGGTTATGTTATAAGAAAGTGTAAATTAGCTACTAATAGTTGTATATATGAAAAATTTAGTCGTCATTTATAATCACAAATTTATTATTTACAATAGCCATTTATATTTTTTTGGTAGTTTCATATTCATTATATAAACGACTGATTTAGTAGTTTATATTCATTTCATTTAATTTCATTAATAATCATTATAAACGATTAATTTAGTCATTGTATATTCATTTTATTTGTGTTCCTCTTTAATCAATATAGACTACTAATTTAGTAGTTTTAGATTGATTTTATGTGTTAATTATTAATAAACATAAATTAATTAGTCTGATTTTGCAACTAGATTAAAAAATTTCACACAATGTGCATGCTCATTTAATATGAAAACACAAAGTTACATATGTTAATGGAAATACTAAATAATATCAAGTAAAACTATAAATAATTTCAATCACGTAACTTATATTATATGAAATGTCAAGTATTAAAATATGAGTTTCCAACTTAATATTGGTTGGACTACAATTTACACATAAAATATTATTTCATTACTTCAAAACATTAACATTGTGTTCCCAAGGTATTGCTGGTGAATTCACCAACTCTAAAGACTTGACCATCAGTCTGGATCTCATGTGGGATATCGGATTTAAGGGTATCACTAGACCAATTATCTTCTATGTCTCTTTCTACATCCATCACTCCAGTGTTATCATTCTCCTCTTTCTTCAATTCTTGCTTTTTACCATCAATACTTAGTTCCTCTTCTGGAAATGAAAGAAGATACAATTTAAAATATAAGGCATGCAGGACGATGAACACTAAAATATGTTAGGTCCCTATATTACTATTATAGCCCCTTATTGTTGTTAGTGTAACCCCCTTATTGTTATTATTGTATCCCTGTAACCCCCATATTGTTATTATTGTGCCCTTCAATTATTATTGTTAGGTTGGCTAGGATTACATTGTGGCCCCATGGACTCCTATATATAGAAAAAAGGTTTTGTAATTTGTATCATCCAAGAATTTTTCATTCATGTAATGTATTGGAGGTTGCCCCATCGAAGTGGCTTATTTATAAGGCGTTGATATCTCTTTTATTCTATTTTTGGAGCTGGTTTCACAACATTTGGTATCAGAACTTTGGATTCTAGGGTTTTCACTGCTCCAAACCGGTCATCATGGAATTTTTGCTATAACGATTTTTCTACGAAGGTTCAGAAGCTGAAATTTTTAGAGTGCAAATATGACATCCTGAGCAACATTTTCAAAAAAATTCATAACTTGGTTCGTAATATTTTCGGAGATATGATCTGTGGAAGTTAGGGCTTTTTGCAGGCTCTTGAATTTAACCTAAATAGGTTATCGTGGAATTTTCCCTATAACTTTTTTTCTATGAAGAGTCAGAAGATGAAATTGTTAGAGAGCGAAGTTGAAATCCTGAGGAACATATTCAAAAACGTTCAGAGCTTGGTTCACAATATTTTCGAAGATATGATCTGTGGAAGTTAGATCTTTTTCAGGCTCCCGAATTTCATCTCAAAGAGGTTATCGTGGGAAAATCTTCATAAATCTCTCTCTGAGCATTGGATTGGAATGCTGTAAAAGGTGGACGTAAGTACACGGACTTTAGTTTTCTATCTATCAATTTTGAGAGCCAAAGGATGAAATAGTAACACGTGGCAAGTCGTACAAATTCGTTATACTGAACCAATCCATAATTGGGTCATTGTGGGAGATTGGACATAACTTTGCCTGAAGAATCCAAATCAGGTCAGACCTATGACATTTGAAAGAAGCTTCAGAGGGCTAGTACAATGATGAATTTCAAATATTGAAATCCACAGTTATAGAGAATTGAATTTCAATATAGAGCTCCTCAAAAGCAAGTAAAAGGTGTATATTTTTTTTCCTGAATTGCATAAGTCTTGTTTGAAGAATCAATTTGAATTGATTCCAAGGGAATATTGTAGAATAGATATCAGTATTGGATGACCCCATTTATGGCACTTTATGGATATCATCCACCATCCATCACATCATCTTTAAGATAAAATTCGAAGGTTCAAGCAGTGGAAGATCACATTGAGCATCAACAAGAAGTTCTCCAGCTCTTAAACGATAACCTGAATTTGGCACAAAATCGAATGAAACAACAGGAAGATCAACATCACAGCGAGAGAAGTTTTGATGTAGGATACTGGGTATTTTTACAGCTACAACCATACAAACAATTGTTCCTCAAGGAAGCTAAAAAGGATAATAAATTATCGCCAAAGTACTATGGTCCTTACAAGGTGCTGCAAAATATTGGTACTATGGCATACAAATTGGAGCTTCCTTCTTCTTCATGAGTGCATCCAGTTTTCCATTTTTCATGCTTAAAGAAGGTTATAGGTGAAAATATTCCAGTTCAAACAATATTGCCAGAACTTGATGAGGAAGGAAAAATCATACTTGAACCTGAAGCGGTCATGGAAACAAGAACTCGACAACTACGAAATCGATCAATTTCAGAGTATCTCATCAAGTGGAAGAACTTACCCACTGAAGATTCTACATGGGAGGATGAGAATTTTATACAAAATCACCCAGAGCTACTCAAGTGTTGAGGACAACACTTTTTTAAAGGAGAGGGGCATGTTAGGTCCCTATATTACTAGTATAGTCCCTTATTGTTGTTAGTGTAACCCCCTTATTGTTATTATTGTACCCCTGTAACCTCCATATTGTTATTATTGTGCCCTTAAATTATTATTGTTAGGTCAGCTAGGATTACATTGTGGTCTCACTAAGATTACATTGTGGCCCCATGGACTCATATATATAGAAAGGAGGTTTTGTAATTTGTATCAACCAATAATTGTTCATTCATGTAATGTATTGGAGGTTTCCCCCTCGAAGTGGCTTATTTCTAAGGCATTGATATCTCTTTTCTTATATTTTTGGAGCTGGTTTCACAAAAAAATATAAAATAAAGTAGACTATAAAAGATTTATATGACATATACCTCAACATTAGCGATGTCAACCATTTTTTCCCAAGAAGCAAGAAACTCAAACAAGTTTTCTTTAGTTGGGTGATAATGGTCACTATGTGGCCAGATAACCTGTATAAACAAAGCAAATAAAACGTCACCATAGAAAATAACACCTTAGGAACTTAATATTTAACCTTCAGGAACATCTCAACATAAAGAAGTAACTATTTTCCTAGATCCAATATTTCTCCAAGGAATACAATAAAATAACCCCCTCAACAACTTCCTTACTAGAAAGTTGTTGATATCCACTTACTTATCGTAGAATAATTAATAAAATATCCAAGGAAAAAAAATTAAAAAATATTCTTATGTAACCAAATCCATTGGACAGGCCAACAATGTTAAAATAATATAGTTACCCACTTGAGTGCCAAGGACCCAAAATTCCAACCAAATAATGGATCCAATTCAAGGCAGATTCAAGTGATACCCCTTATACATGAAAAATATTAATCAATCATTATGTAGACTCAACGAATCAACGTAATAGAAATATAGCTCCATTAAATTAAAGTATCAACCATCCTCCTTAAAACTCATGGGATAATTAATGGAAAGGTCAACCCACAACATATCAACGCACAACTCAAAGACACAACTCCATTCATGTGAATAATTATCATATAATAGATCCATGTGTCAAGAAATAAAAACAAATCCATATCATACTATATGTATCCACCACTATGATACCATGTGAACATTTGGACATGTGACATCACAATGGTAGCTCCATAATATTAAAAGGTGGATAGTCCATGTGATAAATAATGTATCCTTCATAACTCATTGGCTAGGCATGTTTACCCATGACTACATGAACTAGTGATATACAACCCTAATAAATATCATATTGTTTCTATGTAAACAAATTTCTTGTGGATAAAGAGTGGGGCCAACCATATGTATGAGAATCTAAAATAAATGGTATGACTATACCATATAATGTGCAAGATATAGTAGAAGTTGTAAAGTATGTGCACACCATGGTATAAAAAGGGATTGCCTTCCCCAAAATAATAATATGCTATTTCCACATGTATCAATACAACCCCAATAATAAATCAAGAGAATAATTGGGAATGTGCCAAACACTTTCCTCAAAAGTGCTCCCATCCTTGCCAACATGTCATGACCATAGGAAATATATTAATTAGTTCTAGGGAACCTCAAAAAACAAACTAATGAAATACCACCCCACCTAGGTCTCACCAAGTTCCAAGTGATGATTAACAACATAAGAGAAGGGGAACATCTGAATTTTACCCTCCTAACCAATCAACCAATGATTTATCATCACCACCATAGTCAACCCCTTGGGGAATTAGACCCATCATACACAAGCATAGGTGTAGTAATCTTTGAACATAATAAGCAACATATCAATAACAACATCATGATGCTAAGAATAGTCACATGAAGAAAATTTTAAGCACCATAACCAAATATCATTAGGATAAGAATCTAGGTGAAATTTTGAATGCTTTAGATTTAGCCTAAACATTCACTTGATGGCTAAAATTTCCAGGTGTCACTATTGCAAAATTTCACTTTAGTACATCATAATTTAACATAATACAAAGAGCAATTATTTATAAGAATAAGAAAAAAAAAACTAATCTAGATGTCAGAAGGCCTTTTACCTACCAAATAGGAAATATCATTATATCCAATATCTCAACAAATAAATGAATTCTCTCCAAATAAGGTAGTTCATTATCATTTATGTCCACACACATGGATAAAAAGAGGCCTAAATAATGTCTGTAAATTTCCTTGTGCATTCAAAACTGTAAGAAGAATTAAAGTAAACACAATCACATGTGAGTAGAATTTAGATATAATACACATGAAAGGAAAATAAAACTAAAACCCCGAGAAATATTTGCAATCTAGTAATTTAAAACTCTTGGATTTATACTCAACTCAAAGAATAATAGAAATACAAAGTATTAGGAGTCTAAATGGATCACCACATTATTATGGCATGCTTCCAAACTTCGATATCATTTGACTTGAACTTTACAAGGGCTGAAGCATTCAGTTTGATACCCTGCTAGGTTAAGTTTGTAGGGGATGTCGTTGCATATGAAGGTAAAGTTGCAAAACCAAAATCACAATGCACTTTTCCATTCTGTCTTCATTGCACGGAGGGGTACACTCTACACCCCATGTGGAGGAGATGTGTCACATGTCCCTTTGTGTCATGTGTATCAATTAAAATGGAAAAATTTGGCATCTGACTTATAATGTCAACATTGGATAAAAACTAAAATTTAACATCCAATCTCTAATGTCAAACAATAAAAACCATATAGATCTATTCTAACCCCACCACTTGAGCATTCAAAATGTTTGCACCTGGGTATTTTTTATCGCTTTCAATGCTTAAGAGATCTAGTGTTAAGATGGATCTATGCTAAGTGGTAAGAAATACAAAGGGGTAAAATATAAAAACTAGAAAGGAAGGGAATTAAGATGTGGTTGTTTAAAGTTATTTTGATAGCACACGAATATTTTTCGACTGTTCCAGGGGACCTGAACCATAAATTGTAGTCCTATGGCCCATCCATCTCATCAATACAGATACTTAACATATATGGGGTTAATATGGTATGCTAAGTGGTAAGTAAAACAAAGACGTAAAATATAAAAACTAAAAATGAAGTGCATTAAGATGGGGTTGTTCAAAATTATTTTGATAACACACAAGTAGTTTTCCACAATTTTAGGGGACCTAAACCATAAATTGTAGGCCTATGGCCCATCCATCCCATTAACACGGATAATTCTATAGAAAACAGATCAATGCCTCTGAAATTTGTTTTCATTGTTAATTATAAAGTTAAACTACATACAATCTATAATTTTTAACTTCGCTACTAATATTCATCAACAAGAAGTAAGAAAATGATACTCATATCTATGCTCCAATGAGAAAAAGTAGATAATTGTTATAAAATGGTCGAACTAAGTGGTGGACATATTTAAACCATCTAACACTTCTAAATCTATTTGCGAGCTCAGTTTATATACCCTTGAGTTTATAAAACTCCTGATCTTCATGACATTTTCCACTTAGCATATAACAAACAAAATCCTAAAGCTGGGTATAATGGTACTATTCATGTATATTAAGTCATAGTAATAAGGAAATATGGACACTTTGAGCCTAGACAAATAGATACTAAATTGAGATCCAACTTTTCCATGATATTTCTTAAATTTTCATGCATTTTACAGATTGTATAGACCTTGGAAACTCAACTATGAAGATATTTTGACACCTTTTAATGAACACTTGGTAATTTACCATGTGCACTCTAACAAAAACAACACCAATAATCAATAACTTGATAAAGAGAAGTGGTTGGGTTCGCACCTTTCAAGCCAACCTTTAGTAAAATAAGATGTGGCAAGATCAATTTCACAACTTTTGGAGGCCAAATTGCACTAGATGATTCAGATAGTTCACATGTTAGTCCAAGAGATGGGAAAAGAAAAAAAAATACACAAGGTGCCTTAATTCTATTTCATTCAACTGAAGGTACAGGCTCCAGCTAACCTCCTACTAGAGAAAAGTTTTAGAAATCTTGCTATAGGTCACAACTTGAGTAGAAGTGCCTTGGAACTTTGTTGGAGGTGGTGAGGGTGGTGTTGGTATGAAAAGATGGGTTTTTATCATTAGGATATTGGGCATTTCCAGAATTCACAACCATTGGGCTTCTAGAACCTCCAAAAAAACCATCCTAAGGTTTTGTGTTGTCACAAATTCGTTTAGAACCTCAATTGCATGGTAGTCATTAAATGAATTAAGGGATCACCCTAAGATATCTACTACGCTAAAGATAAAATTATTCCTTATGTTAGTGCCTAATCCAAATCTAGAACAACAGTTTACTAAATCTTAAAAAAATCACACAACGAACTCTGGAACAACAAGCTAAAATAGCCACTATACTAAAGATAACACTACTCCTAAGGTTAGTGTATAAACTCCTACGATTGATCACACTCTATAAGACTATTGTGCCTCTCTTAAGCCTTGACAAAATATGTGTTGTCACTACAAACACTTGTGACACACACAAGAGCTATTACAGTTGGATTTGATGTAGGTTGTCATATTTTCTAAAGGTGAAAATATCCACGGAAACAAGTTACAAAACTAACCCTCACTTTTTGCAAGAAAATTTCTCTCCACCAACTTTCCAAGTTTCTCCCTTATTTATATATCAATACATTATATTTACACTATATGGATTTCTCATTAATGTCTTGTTCGTTTTGGACATTCACTAAATGAAACACTTAGTTTCAACTAATAAAATAGTTGCCATGACCAACTTGTCCTAGAAAATACAATACCATGCACTGGACGAAGAAGGTGGCAATGGTACTCAACCACCTTAAACAATTTTTTGGCCTACTGGGGAAGTTCTTTGTCATTTTTCAGCAGCATCCTGGTGTAGGCCTCCTCAGGGCACAAACAATAGCCAACATCAGAGCTACTTTCAGAAACAACTAAGATATACATAGGCATATTAATAAGCCATGAAAGGAACACCTTTGATTCAGAATTAATTAACAATCTCTTCTAACAAACACGAACTCGCCACATTTCTATGGCTGATCTAAAATCATAATGCTATTTACATAAGAAGATGAGAATACATATAGTACCTGCATAGCTTCATACTATTTTATATTTTTATAGGACATGATAACCTGACTATACCACCATGAAAGGTCCAAGACACCATCCAAATGACATTCAAAAGAACAAACTCACTTTTCTGAAAGCAAGAATACACTTTCCGGCAACAAAGCATAGTCCATTTTCGAGCTCTTTCTACTAGAGGTGGCCTTTCCTGTTTTCATTTTATCTACAAGGTTTTCAATATTTAAGGAAATAAATTCTAGTGATCCATTTACTGTAAAATAGGGAATTGGAGGCACTATCATTTGGTTTATTAATAGATGCAACAAATTTGTAGACTCATTCTATCACCTTCCACACATAAATAATGTGGTCCTGACCAAGAATAGAAACATAATGGCTATCCACGTTGAACTTCATCTTCCAAATAGAACCATAATGAGCTTGGATTTCTTTACACATGTAAAGTGTTGCTAATTGCTTGCAAGTTTGCCATATTGATGCACTTTCATTTGTTGTGGCATGTACAGGAGAATATCCTGACTATCATCTATAACAAAACTAGATCCCATTCCCCCATTTTCGGAAGATGTGTCCCTCTCATGGTTGTTATTCTTATCTTTGGTGCCCCGAAATTGTGTGGACAATAACCTTGATAGTTTTTAACCAACCCCCTTTCTTTGAGTCAGTATCCTCTTTCTCCTTTGCTCGTTCCACACTTTCCCGCCACATGATTTCCTGGACAATAGGAGAATTCCAAATAACTCTCCCAAAATTCTCCATGGTTAGCTTCCTACCAGTTTCCTTGTCTCTGATCTTGTTCCACATGCCATCTTTGCCTACCTCATTCACCACAAACTTCTTTCCATTATCGAGATTCTTTATGTTCCAAAAATACCCTCTGTTGTTATCTACGTGAGAGACAATGCCAATGCCATCTGTCCTAGCTTTTTTTTCTTCTATACTATGCTAAACTTCTAGATACCCAAGACAAACATCACTAGACCTAAAGAAAACCTGCACTGATTATGAATTGGTCTGGTCATTTCTATCAAATCTTCTTCCAAGGCTACTAACCTGATCCACACGAAAAGACATATGATTGTATCTCCTCCTTTCAGTGTTTCTTATTGCCTAATTGTTATTGAAGTGTATCATTCTTATTTTCTTGTAATATATATATGTGTGTGTACAAAACCCATTTGGGGTCACATATTCATAACATTCTTGTTCCAACAACCCATTACCGGTTCCAAGTTTCATGCAACTTAGGCTCAAGAAAAAGACTTGGCATTATTTCAATTAATATTAGATGAATCTCGAAAATAAAAGCTATTATTTACCTACCATTTCTTTTAGCATGCTTTCCTTTATTTGATACCCTAGTGGTTCAACTATATTTATGTTAGGGCCCTATATTACTAGTGTAGTCCCTTATTGTTATCAGTGTATCCCCCTTATTGTTATTGTTGTACCATTGTAGTCCCATATTGTTATTATTGTGCCCTTACATTATTAGTGTTAGGCTGACTAGGATTATATTGTGACCCCGTGGACCCATATATATAAAAAGGAGGTTTTGTCATTTGTATCATCCAAGAATTGTTCATTTATGCAATGTAAAGGAGGTTTCCCCCTAGAAGAGTCTGATTTCTAAGGCGTTGATCTATCTTTTCTTCTATTTTTTGATCTAGTTTCATAACATTTAGTATCAGAGCTTTGGATTGTAGGGTTTCATTGCTTCAAATAGGTCATTGTGGAATTTTTGCTATAATGTTTTTCTACGAAGGTTGAGAAGCTAAAAAAAAAACATTTTTAAATAAATCCTGAGGCACTTAGCGTAAAAATTTTAGAACTTGTTTCGCAATATTTGCGTAGATATGATCTGTGCAAGTTAGGGTTTTCGTAGGCTCTCGAATTTCATCTCAAAGAGGTGACCTTGCGAAAATTGTCATAACTCTCTCTCTGAGCATCAGATTGGAATTTTGTAAAAAGTGGAAAAAAGTACATGGAGTGTAGATTCATGTGTATCGATTTCAGAGCTGAAGGAGGAAACAATGACATGTGGCATGTCATACAATTTTTCTCTATTGAACTAATCCATAATTAGGTCATTGTGGGAGATTGGGCATAACTTTGCCTTGAAGAATCCAAATTAGGTTAGACATATGGAATTGGAAAGAAAATTCTAGGGCTACTAAAAGACCAAAGATAAAATCTAGGGGATTCGAAATTATAGAGATACATCAGTTTCAATATCGAGCTACCCAAAAGCAAGAAAAAGGTGTGTATTTGTTTTTCAAATTGCATAAGTATTGTTTGAAAAATCAGTTTGAAGTGATTCCAAGGGCATATTGAAGCATAGATATTCGTATTGGTTCTAAAACTCCCCCTAAAAATAATTCAACACCCATTTTTGGCTCGAGGGGTCCTGACCTAGGTTCGGAGGTTAAGGTTTGCCAACAAACCCCTATACTACTGGCCCTTTCGGTAGTGACCTGCTTGCGCAGGCCAAAGTATCACCCAAAGCAGTATGGGAGGGTGCTGGAACCAAGTTTCCACACCCTGAGAGAGAGAAGGTAAGTCAAGTAGGTATGTGTTCCCAACTTATTGAGTTCGCACTAACAGATCTATTCACAGGCTTATTGATAATATTATTCACGGTGTAACAGAGCTATTTCTATGCACAGATCTAATAGATACCTCCACTTCGACGTGCGCAATACCAATTATCAGTACAAAACATTATACGTGAAGTAATTAACATATCATACATATATATATTATAAACATAGATACTATCACAGTTCACAGCAATTAAACAGATACTTCCACAACTTAATCACATAACCCAAGTTCGCATCAATCATAACCATACAAATATAGATAACATCAGATATCCAACAGTACTTCACATATATATTAATACCAAAATCGACTTACAATCCCAAACTACCACCTGCGCACAAAGCCAGCAGGGTCCGCACACAGCAGGACTGAGGATCTCCCCGCACATAACCAGTAGGATTCCTTATCCAACAACCAAACAACAGATCTAAAAATTCGTGCTTAGCATCAATCTCAATTCTTTCCTACCTTAAGACTCAAAAAGGTTCATCTATTTATATCGATTTAGCCTATGCATCCAATGGTCCGCAAACAGTGGTTTGCAGACTCTTGGTCTACCCTTGACCCATTACAATGAATTCGGGGCTTTGACCCACCCCAAAACCACTGCGTTAGACTAAATAATATCAAAAATATACAAAATTGGACAAAATTCGTAGATTTTAGGAGACCTTGTTCCAACAGTCGCCCAACACAATCTTGTGACTCATCCCAAGTCACTGTGATGGTGGGGTCTCCACCTGCGCCTGCAAAAATATGATTGCTTCTGCCAATGGGGGCACCATACCTTCACTCTGAACAACAACATTTTTTGCAATGTCTACCGACCTCCGTGAAGTTGGTCCTTTCGTTGCAGCGGTGACACTCTCCATAGTCTGGTTTAGCTGCTTAACAACAACATCAACATCTTGTGAGAGCTTGAGGGCTTTGGCAACCCAAATCTTCAGGCAGTCACCGAGAACTTTATTCTTGTACCAGAGCTCATCAATATCATTTTGGAGGGCATGGCTGGCTCACAGTCATGCCAAGCACTGAAAAGGAACGAAGGTGGACAATGTGGCCTCTATGTTCTCAAATGCTTCCTCCTTCTGCTGCAGGTCCTGGTTTTATTTCTTGCAAGATCGGACCGGGCTAGACCTTGGTCCATAGCTGCATGGATGTTTCTAGTAATTGGGTGCCCTAAGCGATCTGCCCTATGATGATGTTTGTAGCCGGTAACCAGCACAACTCGCTAAGCCCGTACCTCTGGAGGTGTTTCAAGCTAAAACTTAGCCTGCAAATCTATGATCTGCTGCTCCATCTGTGTTCTACCCACCTGAAATTCCATCCTAGAGGCCTTCAATGCTGTGACCAACCCCTCAATATTAGCCTGGGGGGTGGCTATGTTTGGGATTTCTTTTATAACATCTGCTCAGATTCTATGAATTAAACATTCCAGCTCCGTTTTCCGTGCGATGGCGAGGGACACTTCAGCGTTATTTTCTGCGATGGTCTATTCAACCACACATAGCTATTGGTGCACTTGTTGGTCATGATGGTGAATTTCCTGAAACAAATAAGTGTGGAGAACCTGTAATGCCTCATGTGGAAACCTAGTTAAGTTTAGCTGTACTTCTGCACCGGCCTAGACTTGCATTCCCAGGTCGGGTGGACTGATCACAAGGGCGGTGCCAATTACAGCACAGAAGTGGATTTCTTCTATAACTAGCGCTACACTGTTGGTTGCCAAGGGCGTTTGTACCTGAATCACACTGGTCTGCTGCGTGTCAGTTTTCAACTGCAAGGCACGGAGCTCAGCCTAAAGAGTGTCAATCGCAGCTTTATGTTGTTCCTCTAAGGCTAACCATCAATCTTCTGTGGCCAAAGTGACCGTGTCAATAATATATTTGAGGTCCCCGTTGGTCAACGTGAATGTCTCATCTCGTTCCATCCGCTGCGAGCGCTGCTTATTTCAGGGCCCTTTGACAGGCTTTCTTGTTTTCTTCATGCCTCGGGGGGAGGCAGGTCCTCCTGCATCCAGTCCTTCTGTACCCAAATCTGGTGGAGAATCTAGCTGAGTCTTTGCTTCTGTGTCCTTCTCAGTGGTCTGTTTCTACTGTGCTTCCTTTTGTGCTTCTGCGCTCATGTCCTTCCCGGTGCTCTTTCTCGGCCCTCCAGTATCCTTGATGACGACAGGTGTGATTACTTTTAGTGTGCCGGTTCCTTTGGTGCCCTTCACACCGATTTTGAAGCCAATATTCCAGTTAGGAGGCTAGAGCACAATTACATTGTCAATTTCTTCATCTACCACCATATAAGGGAGCGAAGTCCAGGCTTTATCCTTGCGTGCTCTGATTTGGAAATGGTGCACAACTTAATCATATAACCCAGGTTCGCATCAATCATAACCATACAGATCCAGATAGCATCAAATATCCAACAGTACTTTGCATATATATTAATACCAAAATCCACTTACAATCCCAAAATACCACCTGCGCACACAGCCAGCAAGGTCTGCACACAGCAGGACTGAGGATCTCCACGCACACAACCAACATGAGTCCTTACCCAACAACTCGACAATAGATCTAACAATTTGTGCTTAGCATCAATCTCAATTCTTTCCTACCTTAAGACTCAAAAAGGTTCATCTATTTATATCGATTTAGCCTACGCATCCAATGGTCTGCAAACCATGGTTTGCGGACTCTTGGTCTACCCTTGACTGATTACAATGCATTCGAGGCTTTGACCCACCCAAAAACCCCTGTGTTAGACTAAATAATATCAAAAATATACAAAAATGGACAAAATTCATAGCTTTTAGAAGACCCTGTTCCAACACCCATTAAGCCCTCAAAAGGCTCTACTATGAATCATGAAGAGGAAGAAGTGCAACATGATATATCAAAATTACAAGACCAAGTGCAACAAATTTTTCTCTCGCAAAGAGTAACAAAAAATGAAATGGAAGTTTTGAAGAAATACGTGGAAGCTAAGATGGATGGTTTGAAGAAAGGTGTGGAAGCTAAGATGGATGGCTTGAATAATGGAATGGAAGCTCAAATTTATGCCATGGAAGCTAATATGGATGGCATGGAAGCTAAGATGGATGGTATAGAAGGCAACAAGGATGGTTTGAAGAAAGGTGTGGAAGCTAAGATGGATGGTTTAAAGAAAGTCATGGAAGCTAAGAAGGATGGTTGAAAGAAAGGGGTGGAAGCTAAGATGGATGGTTTTAAGAATGGAAAGGAAGCTAAGATGGATGGTTTGGAAGCTAATATGGATGGTATAAAATGAAACATGGAAGATTTGAAGAAATACATGGAAGTTTTGAAGGAAGGTTTGGAAAATTTGCTACAAGAAAAGCTTCCTAATGGTGAAAAGGTAGTAAAGGAAAATCATGGTGAGAACAAAATAAATGTTAATAATGATTTCATAGAATCTAATGTTGGATTTAAGACCTACCATATTCCAAAGATAGATATGAGGAAGTTTGAAGACAAGGATTTGATAACTTGGATACTACGAATGGAGGAATACTTTGAGCTCCATAATACTCAAAGCACACAAAAGGTACGCATTGCAACTTTATATTTAGAAAAAAAACAGTTTGTATGGTATCGATGGCTTTGATCTCGTAAACCACTGGTCACTTGGTCAATTTTTATGGAGGAAATGATAGCACATTATGAGGATATAAAGAGAAACACCTCCTTTATCCAACTGATAAATTTGAAACAAAAGGGTTCAATGATGGAGCACATTGAAGACTTCCAAAAATTGAATATAAGGGTAAATAATATTCCAGAGGAACATAGGATTGATGTCTTCATAGGGACTCTAAGGATAACATTCAACATGAGGTTCGACTTTGGGAACCTGATACATTGTAGAAGGCATTCAGGTTGGCAAGAAAAATTGAAAGCAAAATTATGGCGACAAGGAAGCTTACCACTCACAACTATGAATATGGAAGTGTTGCTACTCCTAGACTTACAAAACCTACAAGGTTGAAACTACAAAAATTGGAAGAAAAAAGAGAAAAAGGGATTTTTTATAGTTGTGATAGAAAATACACTAAAGGTCGTAAGTGTTGAGAAGAAATTATTTTACATAGATTGTGAAGAGCAGGAAGAAAAGGAACAAAAAAATTCAAAAGAAGAGGATATACACCAGGACCCAACCCTAGAGGAAGAAGAAATGAATCCGACCATATCCTGTAATGCATTGGCAGGAATTACCACTCCTAAAACTCTCAAGATAGAAGGACATATCAAGAATAAAAATTAAATAATGCTTATTGATTTGGGTAGTACACATAATTTTAATCATTGTAGAGTAGCCAAGGAATTGAATTACTTCCTATACCCACTGCTAGAGTGTCAAGTGATGGTGGAAAATTGAGTAACTATAAATTTCTCTGGAAAGTTCCATAATATCAAGCTAACCATGGGGTAATATGTATTGAATAGTCCAATGCTTTCCATTCCAATGGATGGTGCTGATGTTGTAATAGGAGTACAATGGTTACAATATTTGGGGACTGTAGATTTTAATTTTCAAGAAATTTTCTTAAGAAAAATTTTTGGAAGGGAAGGAAGTTGAATTACGGGGTATCGCAGGAAAGACGGGAAAGATAATAGGCTCCAATGTCATGAAAAAGATTCTGAAGAAAGAACAACGAGGCACCATTGCACAATTATGCTCACTAGAAGTTCCAACATCAAAATTATCTATTTCTCTATATCTCCAAAAAGTCTTGGACAATCATTCCAAGGTGTTTGAAACTCCCAAAGGACTCCCACCTACTCGTGTTCATGATCATGATTTTCATTTGATTCCAAGAAGTGTTCCTCCAAACATCAGGCCTTATAGATATCCTTATGTCCAAAAGAGTGAAATTAAACGTATGATTGCATAAATGCTAGAGACTGGTATAGTTCAACCTAGTCAAATTTCTTTCTCTACTCCAATAGTATTGGTGCACAATAAGAATGGACCATGGCGCATGTGTTTGAATTATAGGGAGCTCGATAAGCTCAATATTAAAGATAAATTTCCCATTCTTGCGATTGATGAATTATTGGGTGAATTACATCGAGAAATTTATTTTCTTGGATGAATTATATGGAGAAATTTATTTCACCAAGTTGGATCTCTATTTAGGATATCATCAAATTAGAATGAAGACTGAAGACATTCCAAAAAAATCATTTCGAACTCATGAGGGTCATTCTGATTTTTTTGTCATGCCTTTTGGCTTACCAATGCACCTTCTACATTTCAAGGGTTGATGAATTTCATTTTCAAACCCTTCCTTAGAAAATTTGTGTTAGTATTTTTTGATGATATACTAATCTATAGTAGTTCTTGGAAGGACCATGTTCAAGATGTTGATAGGGTGCTCAAACTATTGGAAGAGATAAAATTATATGAAAATGATGCAGACTAGCTGCAGAAATATCAGAGTATGCGTAGAAACTATAGACTTTACACTGTACACAACTTATTACCCGTAGTGGGTCTATTTTAACTTCGGGGCTCGTTAAACATACATACTGTGGGATTAAAAACATTACTATAAAAAAACACATAAAACACAAATCAATACATATGCACAGAGTTCTTACCGAAGGGTTCCACGACAAGCTTGACCAATCTTCGGTGATCACAGATCACACAACTTGCAGTTAAATTTAACACTTAGCTTTAATCCTTGCGAATTGAGAAACTGATATGATCTAACATGTGTCTTCCTCCTTTTCGCATCACAAATAAATTTGTTTACTTTGCGATGTCTTAACGCATATCTCCTAAATATTGCAAAGCGCGAAGTCGCTTCCCAGCGTTATGATCTCCACCATTGGATTAGTCCTAGATCCAACGATCCTTGTTGTCTCTCCACTCCCCACTTTACCGCGTCGATAAAACAATTTAGCTTGTGACTCTTTAACTTTAAACCCGTTTCTATGCGATGTGCAATCATTTTCAACTTGCAATGAGATCTCTCCCGTTGATTTGGTTCATATCTACGGTCCTCATCATGCCTGCAATCTGATTCTCCTCCCACTATATAACTTGATATATATATGATTCAACATAATTTTAAATCAATAATTGAACAGAGAGCCTGATCAATAGCAAAACACTTGGAAATTAATAATAAAGGAATTTACAGAGCCAAGCCCTTGATCGGCTGGTTATTACAATTGTTTATGATCTCTCTACTCTCTCCTCTCGCACACCTATTTCACACTTGTCTCACTCTTTTCTACCCTCTACTCTCTCTCAAACCCCTATCTTATATATATATATATATCTGAAGTAGTCCTTCTCGCCTAAAATAGATTTCCGTTGAACCACTCCTAACCAACAAATGCTACCCTATTTATAAGCTTTTATCCTACTTGGCTCAATCTCCTCACAAGGAGAAACCAATTTCTATTTTATTTCCTAATTAATTTAGAAAACCCAAACAAACTAAATTCTGACATTTAAAACTAAGTAAAATATTAATGGCCAATGTTTACCCACCTCATTTTAGCCACAACATGTGAACATACAATCAGACTCCCGGGGAAGAAAAGATTAATCGATCAATGCTTCAAGATCGGTACTAAACTTCTGTAACTCTGCTGCTGTCATCCAAATGGCATCTTCCATAGGGTGTCCTTTCCATTTGACTAGATATTGATATTAAGTTTGTCCTCTGGTCTTCTTTGCTGCTCTTTTCTCCAAAATGGCTTCCACTTCTTTCTTTTTCGTCTTTGTCATTTGTTCCTTCCAATTCAAAGTTTGTTCTTCCTCTTCTGTAGAGTCTTCTTGTAGCTCTTCCTTTGTTCCTTTGTATAGGTACAAGTATGAAACATTAAATATGGGTGATATTCTAATCCCTTCTGGAAATTCAATCTCATATGCTTTTGAAGAAAATTTCCTCAAAATTCTACATGGTCCTATCTTTTTCATCTTTAATTTGTTGTAAGTCCTAACAGGAAACCTTTATTTTCTCAGGTACACCATGAATAGGTCACCTACTTGGAATTTTTTTTCTTTCCTCTTCATATCAACTCTCTGTTTGTATTTTCCACTGATTTCCTACAATCTATCTTTGACATCTTCCTGTAGTTTCTTCATATGTTATGCAAACTCTTCAGCCTTTGCACTCCTTATATCTTGTTTTCCTAAATTTTGGAGCTCATATACACCTGTTGGATTCATTCCAAAAACAATATGGAATGGACTCATCCCAGTACTTCGATTGGGAGTATCATTATAAGAAAAATCAGCCTGAGAAAGTGCTAAATCCCACTGCTTAGGATTTTTATACACTAAGCTACTCAATATATTTCCCAAGCTTATATTCACTACCTCGGTCTGTCCATCCATTTGAGGATGATAAGATGAACTAAAACTAAGGTTGGTACCTAGTTTATTCCATAGAGTTCTCCATAAATGACCAAAAAACTTGGTATTCCTATCAAACAAAATACTCACAGGAAACCCATATAACTTTACAATTTCTGAAAAAAACAGATTAGAAATATGTGTTTCATCACTAGTCTTCTTACATGCAATGAAATGAGCCATTTTAGAAAACATATCCACCACAACATAAATGGAGTCATTTTCTCTTTGAGTTTTTGGCAAACCCAAAACAAAATCCATACTAACTGCATCCCATGGCCAGTTTGGTATTGGTAATGGCTGATACAATCCTGTATTTTGACTTCTCCCCTTAGCATGCTGACAAATCCTACATTTGTCAACAAATCTCTTAACATCAGTTTTCATATTTGGCTAGTTGTAAAAAGCATTTACCTGAGCAAAATTCTTGTCTTGTCCAAAGTGTCCAGACAAGACTCCACCATGTTTCTCCTAAATTATGTTTTCCCTCATAGAACATTTGGGAATGCTCAGTTTATTACTTTTGAATAGAAAACATCCTTGGATAAGATAATCCAACCACTAGCTTCTATTATGAACTGCTGGGTTTTGCACAGCTGCATAAATTTCATTAAATTCTGCATCTTCTTTATACATGTCAACCATTTCTTCAAATCCTACAACACCCACCTATAATTCTTGCATGATTAAATTCACTTTGCTCAAAGCATTAACAAATTTATTCAACTTACCGCTTGTATGCTTAATCACAAACGTAAAAATATGCAAAAATTATACCCATTTGGCATGTTTCTGGTTCAATTTTGGTTGGTTTTTTATAAACTATAACGCATGGTTATCATAATATAAGACAAACTCTTTTGGTAACAAATAATGTCTCCATTTTTTCAAGGTTTGCACAACATAAAACTCTTTGTCATAAGACGTGTATTTCTTCTTTTCTTCATTCAGTTTCTCAATGAAGTATGCTATTGGCCTTTGTTCTTGACTTAAAACTACTCCAATAGCATCAGTTTCAACGTGGAAAACTTTTTCAAAATTTGGAAAAGCGAAAACTGGTTTTTCTGTAATTTTATTCTTCAGTAACTTAAAGTTTCGGTCTGCTACTTCTGTCCACTTGAATGGCTAATTAGTTTCCTTTATTGTTTCAATAATGGGTGCACAAATTTGACTAAAGCTTCTAATAAATATTCTATAGAAACTTGCAAGACCGTCAAAGCTTCTTACCTCAAATATGTTTCTTGGAGTTGGCCAATTCAAAATTGCTTGGACTTTCTCCGGATCCATTTTCAAGCCTTCCTTAGAAACTACAAATTCCAAATAGACTAGCTCCTCCTTCATAAAACTGCATTTCTTCAAATTTATTAGCAACTTCTCTTTCTGTAAAGTTTTTAGAACCAATTTAATATGCTCTAGATGCTCTTCTTTACTTCGACTAAAAATTAGAATATAATTAAGATAAATAGTTAAAAACTTTCCTACATATTCCTTCAAGACTCCATTCATTAATCTCATGAATGTGTTGGTTGCATTAGTGAGCCCAAAAGGCATCACTAACCATTCATACAAAGAACTATTTGTTTTGAAAGCAGTCTTCCACTCATCTCCTTCTCTAATCCTTATCTGATGATAACCACTCTTCAAATCTATCTTAGTAAAATATTTTGATCCACTCAAGAAATTCATTAAATCATCCATTCATGGTAAAGGAAAATGATACCCGGTGGTGATTTTATTTATGGCTCTGGAATATATGCACATGTGCCATTAACGTCCTTTATTTGGATTGAGTACTATTGGTACAACACATGGAATAAGGATTTCTCTTATCAACCCCTTATCCATCAACTCTTGCACTTGTCTTCCAACTTTTGCATTTTCTTGAGGAGTTAACCTGTATGATGCTTTATTCGGAAAACTTGCTTCGGGTATTAGATCAATGTGATGACTAATACTCATGATTGGTGGTAATGCATTTGGCAACTCACCCATAATAATATCAGAAAAATCATTCAACAGATTTCGTGTTTCTTCAAATAAATCTTCTAAATTTGTGGAAGTTAGAATTACCTTGGTTCTTCCTATAACAACAAAATGCATCTCCTCATCCTTCTCGAATTCTTGCAACAGTTCTTTCCCACTCATCAGCATAACACTGTTTCTAGGTGTTTCTTTGTCAGCCGCATCCTTCAATGGAAGCAGTGTGTGTTTGTTTCCATCTTTATCTAGAGTATAAGTGTTTCTTCTTCCATCATGTATAGATTTCTGATTAAACTGCCAAGGTCTTCCCAGCAATATGTGACATACATCAATCAACATTACATCACATAATATAACATCCTTGTAAGTACCAATCTGGATCACTACCTTACATTGTTCTGTCATAATAATCTAATGTCCTTTTTGTAGCCATGCTACCTTATAAGGAGTAGGGTGTACTGTTTTTACCAATCCCAACTTGTTCATCATCTATGTAGAAACAAGGTTATCCGTGCTTCCACTGTCAATTACCACTTTGCAACATTTACCTTTGGACTTGCATATAGTCCTAAATATATATTTCCTCTGAGTTGGTTCTCCTATTTATTTTTATTCTTTAAGCAATACCCTTTTCAACAACAAGGACTCTCCTGCTTCGAGTGGTTCCTCTTTACCTGCAATTTGAGGAATTTCTTTCTTTGTTTCAACAACATTCACATTTCTCTGGCTTCTTGACTTATTATGAGAACAATCCCATGACCCATGTCCCCATTCACCACATGTAAAGCACCAAATATCTCTTCCTCAGCTTCTACCTCTGGGTACAAACCTTCCTTGACCAGAGTATCCTCTCTGTGGTGATCTGCTACTCGAACCTCCTGCTTCATTATGGGAATGTTGAAATCTGGTTTGAATGTTCCTCTTCCTCTTTCTGAACTCTTTCCTCGATTCCTCTGACTTTTCTTTCTCTATATCTTCTCTTCTGATTTTAAGGTTGCCTGGTAAGCATCTTCAATTGTCTTTAGATTTAATAGACTGATCTCATCTTGGATATCATACCTCAAGCCATTTATATACCTGGCTACTTTCTTAACATCATCCTCTACATGTCCAACTCTTATATTCATTTTATAAAACTTCTTTATATATTCTTTCACTGTCATTCCTTTTTTTTTCAAATTCTGCAATTGCTTAAAAATATTTAGTTGATAATCCTTGCGCAGGAACTTAATTTTTAATTTTCTTACCATTTTATCCCATCGCTTGATTTTGGGCTTTCCTTTTCTCTGTCTGGATACTTGTAACTCCTCCAACCAGATAGCTGCATGACCCTTTAGTCTGGTAGCTACAAACTTCACTTTCCTTTTGTCTTCAACTTCTTCAAATTCAAAGTACTTGTCTAATGAACTGATCTAGTCCATTAACTCTTCCATATTGAGATTTCCCTCATACAAAGGTACATCCACCTTTGGTCTTCCAGTTTCCTTAATCAACATCTTTAGAATTTTAGCTGCGTCATCTTCTTCTTCTTCTTCTTCCTCATAAGTTTCCTCTATTGCGCTGACATATCCTTCTTTAGGTGCTCTCCTCTAAGCAACCTCTATTGTCTCCATTCTTGTACGAAGATGTCGAATTTCATTCATCAGAATTGCATTAGCTTCTGGTCTTCCATGACCTATGCCAGCTCCTCTCCTGGGTGGAATCTTTGCTCCAATTTTCAAGAACAGACTCAAGTTTGCTCTAATACCAAATGATGCAGACTAGCTGCAGAAATATTAGAGTATGTGTGAAAACTATAGAGTTTACACTCTACATAATCATGATTACCTGCAGCGGGTTTGTTTTAACTTCGGGGCTCGTTAAACATACATATGGTGAGATAAAAAAAGTTGTTGTAAATAAACACATAAAACACAAATCAATACATATGCGCGGAGTTCTTACCGGAAGGTTCCATGACAAGCCTGACCAATCACCAGCGATCGCAGATCGCACAACTTGTAGTTAACTTTAACACTTAACTTTAATCCTTGTGAATTGTGAAACTGCTCTGATCTAACACATGTCCTCCTCCTTTTCACATCGCAAATAAATTTGTTTACTTTGTGATGTCTTAACACTTATCTCCTAAATCTTGCGAAGCGCGAAGTCACTTCCCAGCGTTATGATCTCCACCGTTGGATTAGTCCCGAATCCAATGATCCTCGTTGTCTCTCCACTCCTCACGTCGCATCACCGATAAAACAATTTAACTTGCGACTCTTTAACTTTAAACCCGTTTCTGTATGATGTCAGATGGTTTTCAACTTGCGATGAGATCTCTCTCGTTTATCGGGTTCAGATCTACGGTCCTCATAATGCGTGCATTATGAATGTCCTCCTCATGTATAACTTGATATATATATATATATATATATATATATATATATATATATATATATATATATATATATATATATATATATATATATATATATATATATATATATATATGATTCAACAGAATTTTAAATCAATAATTCAACGGAGACCCCGATCAATACCAAAACACTTGGAAATTAATAAAAAAGGAATTTACAAAGCCAAGCCCTTGATCTGCTGGTTATTACAATTTTTTATGTTGTCTCTGCTCTCTCGTCTCACACACCTATTTCACAATTGTCTCACTCTTTTATACCCTCTTCTCTCTCTCTCAAACCTATCTTATATATATATATATATATATATATATATATATATATATCTGAAGCAATCCTTCTCGCCTAAAGTATATTTTCATTGAACCACTCCTAACAAACAAATGCTACCCTCTTTCCAAGCTTTTATCCTACTTGGCTCAATCTCCTCGCAGGGAGAAACCAATTTCTATTTTATTTCCTAATTAATTTAGCAAACCAAAAATAACTAACTTCTCTCACTTAAAACTAAGTAAAATATTAATGGTAAATGTTTATCCACCTCATGTTAGCCACAAAATGTGAACATACAATCACATTGCTAGCGAAGTCTAGATGTTCTTGCATAAGAAAAAAACTTCAAATGTTTCTTTGGAGTACAGGAGGTGGAATATCTGGGTCATATTGTATCTCAAGAGGGTGTTAGGGTAGACCCTAACAAAATTAAAGCCATTAAGGAATGGAAAGTCCCCACAAACATAAAGCAGTTGCGAGGATTTCTTGGGTTAACAGGGTATTATTGCAAGTTTGTTAAGAATTATGGGAAAATGTGATATTCCAAATAGAAAAAGACAGTAATACAAAACACAATAAACTTGAAACTATGATAATATGGAAATAAACTAAAAACACCATAAAAATAGACAGAACAACTGAGCCATTTTATTAATATGGAGGTGAAAAAAATACAATAGTGATTCAAAATAGATAGCACTCAAGCCGAACAAAGCCGACTGGAATGGCCTCAAGCTCCCCCACCGAAAACATTGCTCTCTCCTACGCTATTGGAGCTCTCCCTCTGCGATGCCCTGTTGGAAATGCTGCTATTGGGTGAATAGGACCACGTATATGAGAATTATTTGATGCTCATAAAAATCTAGGATTTAGAATTTGGACTCTGTGGAAAAACCCTAGAATAACCCAGAAAGTATTTTTGGATTGGATGACCACAGAAAATCACCCTCCTAGGGTCTACAATGAATAACTGCTAGGTATGTAGAACTATGGGCTGAACTAAAAGGTAGAATAGCTCCAAGTACTCCCAAGCCAAGCTATTTAAGGGCTGATCCCTCCAATGGATTCCAAGAAGAAATTCTATGGAATTTTTCCCTCTTCTGATGAACTTTGCTACTGGACTACGTAAGTCACCGAGTGATTGTGCAACACTAGATGGTCTACAATTGGCCTGAATTCCAGATGATGAGATAAGCTCACGTGGACAACAAGAATACTGTCCTGATTAGGCACTCGAAGTCCCCCGAGGATGAGGTTTGGATCTCCGCTCAGAGACACCCTCGTGCTAAACAACACTATAGACTCAAATAAACAGCTCAAGTGTGCTCAAGTCGTGAACGACAAGAAAATAATAATAATCCAGAATTCTCTCTATGGCTGCCATCCCCTTCCTTATATGCTTGTGAACCCTCACCCTATTGGCCCCACACAATAATGATGTTACAAACATGGCCACTAACCTGAATTATGACTACGATGTCCTCCTTTTTCTCTACTACCTCCATGACTGCGATGTTGATTTGGTCAAATTGACCCCATCCACATGCATTGACCCACATTCAAACTAAGAAGCAGTTTATTCATCTTGAACCCATCTAGATGCATTAATCCACATTCACATTAAGAAGTGGTTTTATTCCTACTAAAGGGATTTATGGGTCCCTCTACCCTCTTATTCATCTATTAATTAAGGAAGATAAAATTTAATATTCTAATTAGCTAAAAGCTAAATTAGGAATATTATAGTCCTCCCCACCAAAAATTTGCTTTTCCTTAAGAAACTGCAAACATGTGGGCCTCCATGTTGACCCGATACAACTGAGACCAATTCCCAGATCCCATACAAACCCCTCAGTGTGGCTATGCCCCCGTGTTAGGCTACATGGAACAGACCCCTCAATGTCGGGATCCCAAATGGATCGCTCACCATACCTATCATCAATCAATCCTCCCAGATTCTAATGCCACCATGGCCAATCATCACCCAAGTCCCCTAGCTCAGACTACGCACTGCATTTGGCTATAGCTATTGCTTCATGAGGTGAAAACCACTAACAAGCATCAATTCTCCATGCCCCATGCTGTGCCGTAGATATGAATGTATAATTTTCCCCACCAACTGCATACCAGCTCATCACCTCTCTCCCCTGACTTAATCCAATGATGATATTTCTTTCCTGAAGTCGGGATGGAATGCTAAAGAGTTTTCAACATGTGCCCCACTACCAACTGTAAACCGTAGTACCTGTCATGTCTACGAGTCCCTACTCTACTATGCACCTATCCAAGAAGATGATACCATCAATAGGATACCAACTCATGATCTCTCGCTAGTCTATCCCGGTCGAAGAATCCAATGTGGTGATATTTTCATACGAAACATGTCTGGAGTGTGGTCACCAAGTCACACTGAACTCATTCTGTTATGTCCCGCTTGTCAATGAAAACTGTCTCAAAGGGAAGGCCCCTCTCTCTATAATAGGCTTAAGTGGGCAAGATGTACTGCAAGCCCCATCGTGTAGTCCTTGAGAGTGCTGCTCCTTGAAATTACTGTAGTCCTACTAACTATATATGCATCTACTGACACCTCATCAATGGGTCAGACCAAAGATGGATGCACCACCATCTCCAATATCTCCTCCTCAATGGCCGACCCCAATTTTAGCTACATATCTAGCATTGGCTCACTATGAGCCTCCATATGGCTCTCCCCCAAAGGAATATTATGGATGATGTGCATAGCCTCCCTCTCAGCTACCCCATGCTCCACCATATGCTGCTTAGGCTGAATCATCACAAGTGACTCATCATCCTGAATATCTCTCATCGAGTCCTCTAACTGCTCACCCTGCACATTGGAAGACAAATCTTGCCTACTGTCGTCAACTCCACATGACGGCTCATGCTCCCCAAAAGTATCCTCATATGACCCCATGGACTCATGTGAAGAAGAGTCATAATCCTGGCATATAGAAGGAATTTCCCTCTACTCTACATCTACCACATCATCGACATCGCTCAAGCATGAGTGATCAAGCCTCCAAGGTTCTTTGCAAATGAAGAAAAGTCCCTTCTTGCTCAACTCGTTCTTGTTGCCTGAATGCTCAAGAGCAATGCTCTGGATGACAATCCCTCTGCCTCGGATCTACCAATAACACCCTCGTAGCCCTATCTCTGCTAAACGTGGTGTCTCTAGATGCTCAACAATGTCCTCACCAATCCTAGGTGAGTTGCATCCTAGGGTACACCTAATGCCTCTATCCATAAGTCCCCTTGGAGGCAATGCTCCAAGTGCCTGTTGCATGGTATCATGGGTCACTACATACCACCAAGTGTCTCCGCACTCCTCATCATGCCACTGTATGCTACAAACTTCCCCTGTACACCACCGGAAATTGCCGGCTACGGCTATACCATAATGTACTGTATAGTATTCTGCATAGGCCTAAATATCCACCACTCTACTAGTAAACCCCCCATGAGGTGGAATACATCTCCCCATCTTCTCTAAAGGGTCGGAGCAGAAAAATCCTCACATGAAAATGAAAATGACATCACTTCTCCTATCCTCCATAGCTCAAGTGTACCATATACCCATGAGAGAGTACCATCTCTATATACTACCATGTCTGGTGGCCTGTCGATGTCACCTCCTCCGACTAGATCGTGCCAAAATAGGCTAATCACCCTGTGAATCCATGCATTGTCGATATGCTAAGATAGCTCTTGAAAAGGCTGTATCCTCTTGTCGAATAATCCTGTCACTAGGGATGTCTAGGGCTTTGATAGAGATCTGAAAATTTTTGTGCGCCCAAACATCAAACCCATCGCGCAACAACTACCATCACCTATCGACTCTATCATGTGATGGGAAATCCCACCTGGATCGAAACAATAATCCAACCCCTGTGTCCCTATGGTAATCCATGGAATCTGTTGAAATGTGGCCATGGATGTATCTAGTTGCCTAGCTCACTCTATGGGGTACCAACTCAGTACCTCTCGCTGTCCAACCTTGAGAAAATAATAAAATGTAAGAATCCCCACACATAAAATAGTCCCTCCATCGTGCGAGTGCTGCACCCTGTAAATTGCACCATTATAGAATCCAACCATTCCTGAATGTGGACCAACTTTGCTGTTGACTCAGCATAATTAACCTCCCTCATGCCCTCCGGCTCCTCATTCTCCCATAGGATGGCCTCTCATACTGATGTGGCCTTCACCTTCAAAGCTAGAAGGTTGACCCGAAATGGATGGAACTACTATGTGTGACCATCATCCAATACCTGTATATCTCCTAGCGCCTCCTCAAGGGCTCGTCCAAAGGATGGATGTAAACCCTCCTCCATAGACACTCCAATACGCAAGGCATGCTCACTAGTCAGTTGCATGTGATTGTCATCCAATAATTCTGCCATAAATCTTGAGGCCTTTGTACCTATCGGCTCCTCAAAAATGGTGGGATTGTCTCCCAACACCTCATCAATCTGTGATGCACTACTATCATCAAATAACTCGGTCACAACCCCAGATACCCCATCAATGTATACCTCAACAATGGGTGGTGTTGCATCAACGAGTATATACTTAGTTGTCTCCTCCCAAGTCTTTTCCATAATCTTTGATGACCCATCAAAAGTAGGTAGAAAAAGTCTACCCACAGTACACTGCAGCTCATTTCCCTATGTGTACCATATTCCTCTATTGTAGCTGCAAGGTCTTCGATTTTCCTTAATCTGGAAAAATTCCTGGAAAGTCAGATGTTCTTTGAATCTTTGAGACTGAGATTCATATTCCAGAAAACAATCACTGAGAGTCTCCTTCTCTTGTGGTCCTGCAACCCTATTTCGTACTGCTAGGAAGGTAGGCATAGTGGAGTGCTGTGAAGCTTGCTGCAATGCCGATTGCTCACACCAATGATGTGAAGTACCAAAACTTTCTCCATTTTGCAACCCTCTTGGGGTTTCCCTTTGTCTCTCCACTCTCATCTTCTTGATCTCTTTGGTGAGATCTTGCATAGTTCTGAGGAGGATATTTCCAAAATCATTCCCATAACCTTCTCCTACCATTGTAGACTCCCTTTATCCTCCTCCACTAGAACACATTTTTCTTTGCCAGATGTGAACTCTGAAACAAGTTGAATATGATATTGCAATTGGAAGAATTTAGAAATCGACCACCACAACAAACCTGATAAAATCATCTTGGAGAATGAATTTGGAGAATCTACTCATAAGGAAATAGAATTGGTCCGTTTTGCACAAAACCCATGTCTTCTATTTTTTAGATTCATACTAATTTTCCCAAAACATCCAACAAAAAATCGTCGCTTTTTATCCCAACGAATTTATGTGTTTTCTATTTTTATATCTCTCAGATAACCTTCTATTTCTCTCAATCCAGACCAAATTTGGAAGAAATGTTCATTAGAAACATAATTGTTCCATTCGACACAAGACCCATGTCTCGGATTTTCGAGATTCAGCTTCATTTTCCCGAAACATCTAACGCAAAACCGTCACTTTTTGTTCCAGCGAATATCTGCGTTCTCTTTTTTTGTATCTCCTTGTTGTTGGGTATACGACCAAAGTCCCACATTGACTAGAAGTGGGGAGGATCATGGGTATATAAGGATGGACAAATATCTCCATTGGTATGAGGCCTTTTGGGGTAAAGCCCATAAGCAAAGCCATGAGGGCTTAGGCCCAGAGTGGACAATATCATACCATTGTGGAGATATGTGGTGCCCAGAATCCTTACAATTGGTATCAAAGCCATGCCCCGAAGTTAGCGAAGTGGATGAATCCTCGAATGCCGAACGAAGGTGGTGGGCCCCGGTAATATCACGATGGGATCCATGGATGAGCTCGGTTAGACAGGCGGTATGCTCCGGATTCTTCATGGACGTGTCCTGGTCCCAACACGGTGAAGAGGAGTTGACCTGGGATAGAGCAAGCTCTCGAGGCAGGTGGTGCTCCATGTAAGGCGTGTGCTTCCAACGCATTGGAGCGGAGAATCCTGGTTGGTAGAGAGTGGACGGATGTATAATCGTTTGAGGGGAGGATTGATGGTCCTTTGTTCGAGGGGAGGACTGTTGGGTATACGACCAAAGTCCCACATTGACTAGAAGTGGGGAGGATCATGGGTATATAAGGATGGACAAATATCTCCATTGGTATGAGGCCTTTTGGAGTAAAGCCCATAAGCAAAGCCATGAGGGCTTAGGCCGAGAGTGGACAATATCATACCATTATGGAGATATGTGGTGCCCAAAATCCTTGCACTTTTCCGATCCGTAATGTATTCTCTATCTTTGGGTGTCATAGACTGGTTGTTCCACGGGCTGAGCCAAGTCTATGAGCTCTGATAGCACTCTAATATTCCAAATAGGAAAATACATTAATACAAAACACAATAAACTAGAACTACAACAATACAGAAATAAATTGAAAACACAAAAAATAGACAAAACAACTGAGCCATTTCATTAATATGGAGGTGAAAACAATACAAAAATGCTTCAAAATATATAGAACTCAAGCCAGCAAAAGCAGGCCGGAATGGTCTCAAACTCTCCCACCGAAAACATTGCTCTCTATTGCGTTGCTGGAGCTCTCCCTCTGCGTTTCCCTACTGGAAATGTTATTGTTGTGTGAATAGGACTACGTAGATGAGGATGATCTGATGCTTCGAAAAATCCAGGATTTAGAATCTGGACTTTATGGAAAAAACCCAAAATAACCCAAAAAGTATTTCCGGATTGGATGACCATGAAAAATCACCCTCCTAGGGTCTACAATGAATAATTGTTGGGCATGCAGAACTATGGGCTAAACTGAAAGGTAGAATATTTGAAAGTACTCCTAAGCCCAGCTATTGAAGGGATGATCCCTCCAATGTATTCCAAGCATAAATTCTCTGGAATTTTACCCTCTTCTGATGAACTCTGCTACTGGACTGTGTAAGTCACTGAGTGGCTGCACAACACTAGAGGGTCTACAACTGGCTTGAATGGCATGATGAGATCAACTCACGTTGACAAAAAGAATCCTCTCCTGAGTAGGTACTCGAAGTCCCCTAAGGATGAGGTTGGGATCTCCGCTCAAAGACACCCTCATGCTAAATAACATTGTAGACTCATCTAAACAGCTCAAGCGTGCTCAAGTCATGAATACAATAAAATAATAATAATCCAGAATTCTCTCTATGGCTTCCATCCCCTTCCATATATGCTTATGAACCCTCACCCTCTTGGCCCCACACAATAATGATGCTACACACATGGCCACTAACCTCCATTATGACTGTGTTGTCCTCCATTGTCTCCACTACCACCATGATTGTGCTGTTGATTTAGTCAAATTGACCCCATTCACATGCATTGACCCACATTCACACCAAGAAGTGGTTTATTCATCTTGACCCCATATAGATGCATTGATCCACATTCACATTAAGAAGTGGTTTTATTCCTAAAAAGGGATTTATGGGCCCCTCTACCCTCTTATTCATTTATTAATTAAGGAAGACAAAATTAAATATTCTAATTAGCTAAAAGATAAATTAGGAATATTACAGAAAATGGCAGCACCTCTAACAACATTATTGAAGAAAGATGAATTTTCATGGACTCCTGACACAACTAAGGCCTTTGAACATATTAAAGAGGCAATGTGCCAAGCACCGGTCTTAGCTACGCCAGTGTTCACAAAAACCTTTATTGTGGAATGTGATGCCTCAAGAAATAGAAATGGCGTTGATTTAATGCAAGAAGGAAGACCATTTCTTTTCAAAGTCGTCTAATCAAAGGAAATTATTTACAGAAATCTATTTATGTGAAGGAAATGTTGGCGATACTACATACACTAAAGAAATGGCGACCTTACCTAATGGGAAGACACTTCAAGGTAAAAAATAACCATAATAGTCTTGAATACTTTTTGGAACAAATACTATCTTCAGAAGTGCAGCAAAAATGGGTCACAAAGATGCTGGGTTATGATTTTGAAATCATCTACAAAAAAGGGAAGATAAATGTTGTTGTAGATGCACTCTCAAGAAAGGATGAGGATGTGGAAGCACTGCTTTGTGCCATTTCTATTATCCAACCAGATTGAATAACCGAAGCAAGGGAGGAATGGAAGAATGACGAAGAAGTATGGACACATTCAAAATTTGCAGCAAGATCCCAGTACATATAATAAATTTAGTTGGAAAAATGATTCCTTATGGTACAAAGATCACTTATACCTTTGTAATTTTTCCCAACTAAAACAAAAGATTCTTTTGGAATTTTACAACTCTCCCTTAGGAGGACACTCGTGATTTTTAAAAACTTACCATAGGGTGAAGACATAATTTTTTTTGGATGGCCCTAGATCTAATATTCAAAAGTTTGTGGCAGACTGTTTGGTTTGCTAGCAAAATAAAGTTTAGACAATTAAGACCCTGGGTCTATTACAACCTTTATCCATTCGAAATCAACATTGGGAGGAGGTTTCAATGGATTATATCACAGGTTTACCTAAGTCCAAAGGAGAGAGTGTCATCATGGTGGTAGTTGATAGGCTTACGAAGTATGCACACTTTTGTGCATTATCTCATCCATTTATAGCAAGTACAATTGCTACTACAATTATGGAAACAATTCAAAAGCTACATGGAAACCCAAAGATTATTGTAAGCGATAGAGATCCCCTATTCACTGGAGATTTTCGAACATAATTATTTTCCGATGGGGAAATTGAGATAATGAAAAAATGTTTTAAAGGATATCTTCATTTCTTTGTATCTGATAAATAAACAAAATGGGTCAATTGGTTACCTTTGGCTAAATAGTGGTATAACACTTCTTTCCACACTACAGCAAAAATTACCCCATTTATGGCACTTTATGGATATCATCTGCCATCCATCACATCATATTTAAGAGAGAATTCTAAGGTTCAAGCAGTGGAATATCAAATCGAGCATCAACAACAAGTTCCCCAACTCTTAAAGGATAACCTAAATTTGGAATAGAATCGAATGAAACAACATGCAGATCAACATCGTACTGAGAGAATTTTTTATGCAGGTGACTAGGTATTTTTACGACTACAACCATACAAACAAATGTCCCTCAAGCAAGCTAATAAGGATAATAAATTATCGCCAAAGTAATATGGTCCTTCCAAGGTGTTTCAAAATATTGGTACTATGGCTTACAAATTGGAGCTTCCTGCATCTTCGCGAGTGCACCCAGTTTTCCATGTTTCATGCTTAAAGAAGGTTATAGGTGACAAACTTATGGTTCAAAAAATATTGCCAGAAATTGATGAGAAAGGAAAAATACTATTGGAACCTTAAGCAGACATGGAAACAAGAACTCGACAGCTACGAAATCGATCAATTTTAGAGTATCTCATCAAGTGAAAGAACTTACCTACTAAATATTCCACATGGGATGATGAGAATTATATACAGAAGCATCCAAAACTACTCAAGCATTGAGGAAAACACTTTTTTGAAGGAGAGGAGCATGTTAGGGCCCTATATTACTAGTGTAGTCTCTTATTCTTGTTAGTGTAGCCCCTTATTGCTTTTATTGCACCCTTGTAGTCCCATAAGGTTATTATTGTGCCCTTACATTCTTATTGTTAGTTCGTTTATGATTATATTGTGACCCCATAGAATCCTATATATAGAAAGTAGGTTTTGTCATTTGTATCATCCAAGAACTATTTATTTGTGTAATGTAAAGGAGGTTTCCCCCTCGAAGAGGCTGATTTATAAGGCATTGATCTATATTTTCTTCTATTTTGTGAGATAGTTTCATAACACTTTATGTACTCCCCACCATAAGTCTCTCAATGTCTGCAAGTTAACGCACACACATAACTTTTACAAGACACCATATTAACAAGAGGCCTCATATATCATTATCACATAAATAAAGGAGTTGCCTCAAAATGAAATAATGATTTGTCTTACCAGTGCCAATGGTAACTAAAATCATAAAAAAATTCATTATGATCATCCCTTCTCATACAGTATGAAGTTTAAGGTTAGCGATTCATCACCCTCCATAAATTTGATACTTCAATTCATAACACAGATCCAATCTCTCAAATGTGAGAAGTAAACTTCATTTACACTCATAGTTGTTCATGCTAAATTTTCTGGATATAGTTCACAGAGCTATGGAAATAATATAGCATTAAAAACCAACAAAGACTAAATTTTTTGAATCATAATGCAAGAAATGGTTTCAAAAAATATCAAATAAAATCAGAGGACAAAACAATACTTAGTTCCAAGTAAAATAATTAATTAAATCAAAAGGAAGAGTTAAAAAACTGGTTGTTAAATTCCAATTAGCCTAATTCATATCACACTTTGTTTATCTTGGATCTATCTATATTATATGTACTCTATTGGCTTTAAAGTAATTTGAAATATCCACTTATGAAGATTTCACATGTATACTCCCCTTAGGTTGTTCCAATGAATATGCTTTGTACACACAAGAAAGAGAGTGAATGCACAACCCTCAAATGCTCTATAATCCCTTGTTGAATATTCAAGATTCTCACTTGAAGCGTCCTTTCAGTACTTCAATAACCAGCATCGACATCAAAATCTTAGATTGGTGAACAATTATAGGATCTACACTACATTTTATCAACACAATCCATACTGTTAAAAGTATACAGTTTCTACAAAGTAAATAACTTTCAGAAACACATACTTCATTTTACCAGCACCTCCAATGGCTTTTTAATAGCACAACTTCATTATTTATGTGTTTTCCATGATTTCCCTACTTTTATAAATATTTTCATCATAGTTGGCATGTTGAGATCCTTGTTTTTCTATAACCCTATCAATGATGACCTCAACTTTTTCATATTTTCTCAGTTTCATGAAATTATTGACATAAACCACCAAGGACCCTAAATTTCCTTTCCTTCCCATTACAGTAGTACTAAAACTTCTCCAAACAGTCAAAGCCATTAAAAATGTGTTGGCATATCTTTCATAAACCAAATTCTTTGTTCATTTCCATTAATTAACTGAGATTTCTACACCACAAATCAAACATTGGTTAAGGAATTAATTACAGGACATCAAGACCAAGGTATACATTGCAATAAATAAGAGTAGAATAAAGTGACCTCTAACTCTTGTGGCCAACTCCCAAATCAAATATTATTAAAATTTTCAGCCATACGACCAACTCACATATTCCAAATTTCCAGTTACAAATATAACTCCCAGTTTACATAATTATTGAAGAGTCTTTTGTAAAAAATACCAAGCAATGTTATTAGTGCCAAATTTCGCACCATTTCCAGGTAATTTGACACACTTGCAAATCCAAATGTATGAAGTCATGTTTTCAAGACAAAAATTACAAATTCCTTTGTCGTTTAATTTAGATTATCAAGTTTCCCAATTACATTTTAATGTCCAATGATAATAAAGTAGAGGCCAATAGATGGCTTATATTAGGAATACACATTTTCCACAATCGATTTGTACACATAGACATAAATTCATTTTATTTTACCAAGCATTCAAAGAATAAAAGAAAACCTAACTCTAATAAAACAAGCTTCCACACCTACACAATGCTCTACAAACCTTCAGAAGGCAAATTATAGCAAACCAAGAGAAGGATTGCCTTGCAAAAACATAATAACATAACCAGTAAAGAGGGATTACAAGATAAATATCAAGCCCATCTGCTTTAGCTATTGCATCATGTCTGCATTGAAGTTAAGATATTCCATCCAAATGAGCTCTTTTATATGTTCCTCAGTGAACTGGGGTTTCTCAAAATAAAATTTGAAAGGAGTGGGGCAGCTAGGTTCATCATTGATGTCATGCAAACTTTCCAATTAAGGGTGACTCAAGGCCTCTTGAACTGAGGCAAGACAATAATAACATATAACATGATTCAATTGAAGATGAGATAAGAAAAAATAAAATCGTATGTCACATATTCAGTGTAGAACTTCCCTTCTTTGAGACAAAAAACATGATGCTATCACGACAAATCTGAAAACAATAATAACTAGCCAATTATAGGAGTAAAAATTAAAATACTTGTAACGTGTTTGTTTGGATCAAATACCAACATTTTTTCAAGTAAATCTGCAGTTGATAGAGCCATGTTAGGTATTTTATAAGAAAAAGGTTTCTTAGGAAACTGTTGAAGTGGCCTGATGTATCTTCTAGAATTGTCACTCTGTAAAAAGCCAATATCAGAGTCATTTGGTGAACCAATTAACTATTAATAAACCAAACATAGAAGAAATCAACATCTAATTATTTAAGATAGGAAAAGCATCCCCTTTCAATTTGTATCTCAATTGTTATCATTGACATCAAATAATTTATGTTTTAACCATATACTTGATAGTCTTCATAAAAAAAGAGTGAATAAGCATTTACCTATGTGATGAGCCTTAATTGATGAACATAATCTTTACCAGGAGACAAGGGCTCATTAGGGGAATTTTGAGGTCTTTACTATCTCCATAAAAATGCAGCTCACTCACCAGATATATCAATGGTTGTTGTATACTCGGAATAATTCAATAATAGTTACGTTGCATGATACCAGCGAGTAACAACATACTCTGTCGTAAATTTCATTTCTGAATTAGTCCATGTAAGCCCAAAATCACATATTTTTAGGTCAAAATTTGCATTTAGAAGCAAATTACTGGCCTTTAAATCTCCATGCATAATATTTTTTAATTGTACGTACTTCATCCCTCTCAATAGTTGATATAGGAAGTACTGCAAAAGGACATCCATGTCAAGATGCATAACCATGCTTATTATTGATAGATAATGCAGTTGACAAGTTGTAATGGATATTTCCATAACTTCATATTAGATAATATTCCTACCAAAACCCCATGGCTAATAGTGAAGACCTTTATCCACTTCAATATGAAGCAACAAATATATTATACTTATCCATAGCAGCCAAATATTGAAATAATGATAAAGAAAATCTCATGCTCAAAACAAAGATAGCTTCACAAAATAAAGTGGATTGCTAGCAAATGATAAGCTAAAATTTAAGCGTTGGTACATTGAATCTGCTTTGGTTGAAATATGAGTGACTCTGTCAGCTGAAAATTCATTAAGCAACATCTCAGGACACCACAAATAAGATCGATTGATAATTATGTCATACAACTTAGGTTACTATCTTTAGTTTTAGTAAATACACACTATGATACGCTCACAAATAATAAAAGCAACACACCAATCTTCTAACAAAAGTGGCAAACCAAAAAAGGGGTGCACTAGCTTGAATGCTTAGCGAAAATAATTTAGTGCGATTTTCATTTCCTCAATTGTGGGTGGTATAGGTTCCCTGTGAACTTAGCAAGATAGATCCCTAAGTCTACAACTTCCAATTGACAATTGGACAACAAACTTTCCAAATAATTGGATTTTGGTCCTAATCACTAAAGAAAATGAAAAAACTTAAAATTTTAGTGGGAAAATAGAAACAAAAAAGATTACCTTCTGCAAACATTAGCCCTAAAAACAATAAAAAACAATAATAAATTAATCATAATGCTAAATTTGAAGAGAACCTCTAAATATAAACTATTATTTTTGGAATTAACTGTGTAGAGCAAGTTAATAATGCATGACACATCTCACATGATGATTAGTCATGAATGGATCATTTTGACTCGCTCTCATGGGAGATGGGTCATGCATCAATACCTTACTCTACACAATTAACCCCAATAGATATATTTCATATATTGGACAACATAAGGTCCCCACACACCGTAGATATAGTTGTAACAATACAAAAATCATGATGCAAAACCAAACAAAATTAAGAGTTTAACTCATTTAACCTTGCAATCGTTGTAGTTCTAACAATATCAAAATCATGATGCAAAACAAAACAAGATTAAGAGTTTAATTCATTTAACCTTTCAATCACTGGGATCTCTTTACATCAATAATGTGAACAAATTTTGATTGAAAACCTAGAAATGTGTTTCATAAATACCAGGAAATGCTTCCTGAATTGGCTTGAACTCAAAGTGGACTTTGGACCTATGTTGCACAAGATTCCAAAATAGGGATTACATGGAAAGTGTCCACAATGGATTCACGAAATAGTTAAACTATATATATATATATATATATATATATATAACACCGTAGATATAGTTGTAACAATACAAAAATCATGATGCAAAACCAAACAAAATTAAGAGTTTAATTCATTTAACCTTTCAATCATTGGGATCTCTTTACATCAATAATGTGAACAAATTTTGATTGAAAACCTAGAAATGTGTTTCATAAATACCAGGAAATGCTTCCTGAATTGGCTTGAACTCAAAGTGGACTTTGGACCTATGTTTCACAAGATTCCAAAATAGGGATTACATGGAAAGGGTGTCCACAATGGATTCACGAAATAGTTAAACTATATATATATATATATATATATATATATATATATATATATAATAGTAATCAATTAAGTCAATTGTTAAATGGAACCAGAAGATAAACACAATGAGAAGCTCAAACAACAGTTAGCATGCTTTTGCTAAATGATAATAAGAGTTATAATCAATAGCCAACACCATTTACACTCATTATTCATCCCATCAATTTAATTATTGTCATTTCCATGCTATTCTGTTTAAGCCAAAGCAATATTCTAGTAGGGATAAACACGATCTATTTTTTCAATTTCCCTGGGGTCCTACTTTTATAATCTTATTGAGTTTTCCATATTAGCAAAAAAAAACTCTCAAAGGACAATATTCTCCTACTGCTATGCTGATTGTAGATTAATTACCTATTACTTCCATTTTCCAACCAACGTTAACCACTAGAGGTGTCATAAGCAAGTCTTCAATACTATATTAGGTAGGCAAACTAGTGGACTCGAGAAACAAAATCAATGAACCACAATAATCTCATTGCCCAATTCTTCTTGGCCTTAAAGCTAAGAAAAATTATGCTTAACAAGTTTAGGACTTCTTTCTTTTCAATGTTTCCCATTTTGAATTTTGGGCCTTTAGCATTTGATTTTATCTCTTTTGACACTCAATATGTTCTCTTTCATTCACTGCTAAACAAGAACACATCCTACATCTAGGGAACCCATTCATGGGGTTCCCATGTTGAAAGGTACTTGACCAGGAATGGGGAAATTCCACTTTCATTGGGGACATCCCCCTAATGTGTCCCTTTCTAGAATCAAGGATTTGCAAGGGACAACTGGGCATCTATCAACCTAGTGGTCCCAACATGTGCCAAAACATGTTGTTTTGGTGTCTACTTAATCAAGAGTGATCCCTTATGAGGTAAGATTGGAAAATGATGAATAAAATTGTGAAAGAAAAAAAAACCTGAGATCAACAATAGAAAAATGTTATTTGACATGTTTCTGGAGGCAAGAATACATCTATAACTAGTCTGCTAAGCATACAAACCAACTAGCAAGAAATCCATACTAATTATTTGGTCTTTGGATCATGCATAGCAAGTTGCAACCATTCTCAAGATTTTGAGAGGTTCAAAGGTTTGCAATGAATATTTAATGTGGACAACAAGTTTGGACTAACTGTTATTTACGTATTTTTCAAATTTGAGCTATGTACCCACTTGCTTGCTTTAAATACGTAAATTATCATTTCAATTTTTATTATTATTAATATATTATATATAGAATATGAATGGCCTGTATGTGGGTCATGTTATCAAAATATAATTTTAGTTTTTTATTTATTTTTATATATTTTATATAAGATCTGAATGGTATGTATCTATGTCATGTTTATTTTGACTCATTGCTTAATTTTTGAAGAAATTTTGAATATCTTGATTTTTTTCTAAATTTCATTATTTTTGCCATGGAGGGTGAGCATTAATTTTAGTTTAAGTGCATGACGAGTGGTCAAGTGCAAAACAATCGAATGAAAGTTTCCTCCAGCTAGAATTGGCATGCATATAGGCAGCATGCACCATTTGCAAGCAATGTACTGGAAATTGTATAGGTTCATGAGTTAGGTTGGTTTTGTATGGCGATGGAACTCTGCTCCAAAGGGCATCATTGCACTCGAAGGAGATTTGACAGCATGGTGGTTATAGAGGAAACATGCAATGTCATTTTGGAATTTGGTTTGCAAGAATATTGGATGATGCGAACGCAGGCCTTTCCTAAAAATCATATCACTCAACATATCCACATCCCTTGGATTTTATGGATTGGTTTGCACTAGTACTATAAATCAATTTCCCTTGGACAAATGTTTTTTAAATGTAATTTCAAGTTCCAGGATTTGGATGTTAAATGTACTAGAGGCTCTGAGTCTCTTTCTGTTCTCCTCTGGTCTCTTTTGGGTCTCCTTCTAGTCTCTTCATGATGTTATTTGTTTCACTCTAGTTCATTTTAGGTCGTCTTGAAGTTTCAAAATTCTAGATTACTGACTTTGTGTGGCTCAATGGTTGTTTTCATTCTCTATGGAGCCTAGTCACTAATGGATCATTCTCTCTGTTAGCCAATCTTCACAACGGTGATCAAAGGATTTGAATTTTCCACAGGAATTCCTCTGGTGGTTTCCTACCAGTTTTGACACAGCTTTCATGGAAAGGTTTTCTAGGCTCTCTTCCTGATTTTGAATTTCATATACTTTGTATTCTCCTCTGAGGTAGCAGGTCATACTTGAAGAGTTGGGAAAGGATCCTATGGAAGATGTTTTTTTTGAATCCGTACACTCTCAATTCCTTCATACTTTATTTATCTTCACTCTCTAGTTATCTTATCCTTAGTCAAAATACGGTTTTGGTTTTGGCCCTGTGGTGGGTAGTCTTTGGGTATGGGCTAAACTATGTCCTTTGCTCTTCACTAGTGGAATACCATGCCTTGAGAAATAGGCTCTCACAACATAAGAGGTCATTACAATAGTAATGGCCCATCAATCTCCTGAGCAGAAACAACAGTGGAGGACTTGGAACAAGTCTATTACAATAATATCCCACCAAAAATCCAAAGGAAAATTGAGGATGCTGAGGGAAGCCAGAATTGAATGTAGATTTATTGCCACTAAAAAGGACTTGAAGAAAATTGGCAATTGGAGTCTAAACACAAGAAGCACAAGATCGAGGCACACTAGATACATGAAAAAGGTGGATATTTACTAACAACTCAAAATCATAATGGACAAGGTGTTGGTGGCGCAATTGAATGAGCAATAGGATATTATACTATCCCTAGATGAGGCTTGAAACCAAATTTAAAATTTGGATATCAAGATGACAACAATGGCAAGAAATATTGCTAATTGGGAATTCACAGAATCATACGAGGATACATGCCCACCTGTTATAATCCAGGTGGACTTGCCCTCATGAGAGTTTATCCTTACGGCAATATTGAAAAAATTAGCAAGAGAAGGGTTCCTTGATTTGTGCTTTAATCATAGGAGCCATAACAAGTTCCTTCTTGTGCATGACTCAAGTTCCTAAAAATTAGAAGATTCCCTAAAAATTAGGACGAGTTCCTATAAAACATAAGTGATCGAATTTCAAGTGGTTGAATTGAAATAGGATGAGTTGCATGAGCATTTAACTCATGCTAACTCAATCAATCACAAAAGCATTCCTTAATTAGAAAACACACTAATTTTAATCGTTCGAATTGCCTTTAAAAGAAGAAATGAAGGCACAAGTTTAATCATTGTTTTGGTGAGCACGAATTGGTGAGACCAAGCAATAGGAAGCACAAGTTTGTGTGTGGAGCTTGTAAGAGGAAGAGTGTGCAAGAGAAGCTTGCGAATGTGTTAGTAGAGGGTGGAAGAGATCAATAGCCTTGCAAGGGTTTCAGTCTTAGATCAAGCAAGAAATACAAGTGTGTCTTTCATATTGAAACAATTGTATTTTGTAAGAAATCAATTGCTCAATTTTTTCTATCAATAAAAATTTCATCAAGTAGATGGATTTTCCCAATTGGGTTCGCTAGTAAAAAAAGAAAAATTGTGTCCTAAATTTTGTGACTATGTTTTATTTTGCTCCTAATTCCGCTGCAAATTGAGTAGAGAAATTTTGTGTTTGTAAGAAAATCATTTCTTTTTTATTATTATTTTATTATTATATATTTATTTATTTATTTTAATTTTGTTTATCTTATTTTATTTATTTTTATTATATATATATATATATATATATATATATATATTTTAATTTAATTTAATTTATTTGTTTATTTGTTTATTTTATTTATTTATTTCAGATTGTTCTTATCAATAGATCCTAATTTCATGGAAATTATACATGGTATCAGAGCTCTTGGAACAAATTTAATATCATCACAAGTGCATCACACAAGGAAAAAGAGGTTTGTGGAAGTCGAGTCCCTTAGGTGTTGGTCTGAAGTGAAAGGAGGTTGAGATAGTGTTTCTTCTTGTGTTACGAGGTAGCCAAGTTTGGGAAAGTGGTGGTTCTGTGAAAATGTTGAAGTATGGAAGGCTTTATGTGCAGGATTAGTGGGCATATTCTCTTCAGAAGATGTCACAATAGTTTTTTGTCTCTTGGAGATAGACCGAGCTCCTATAACAAAGATTTGGGAGGGTCATAAGGCCTCAAAATAAGTTTATACGGGGGCCGAGTAGAACCCATGCACAATGCAAGTGGAAGGGTGTTAGAAGAAGGCTCAACGTAGGTGTTGAAGGCAATAGAAGGCCGAGGAGGGTTGTATCAGCTACTACAAAAACTTTAACCAGGGCCAAAGTTTGTTGACACTTATACAAGCACAGGTCCAGAAGAATTGAGAAAGAAGTTGATCCTTCAGGTATGATATTGCTCCTTTCAAGTATCATGTTCATGCTAGGTTGGTAGAGGTCGTGTTTGGACAAAATTGGGCATCTCGTGTACATGCTGGAAGACTGTTAGAGGGCTTCCATAAGAAGCCCTAAGTTCGGTCCTTATGAAGGACCACAAGACTAATAGCAGAGGAAAAATTGTTCGAGCCCTAATTACATCTTCTTGTGAAGGACTACAAGACTATTAGTTGGCAATTTTTTTAGAGAGCTCTTAGGGGAAGCGGTATGGCTTACCAAGGGTTAGAGAAGATCACTATATAAAGGGAGCATCAATATTCATAGCTTGGAAATGGAGGATCACGATAGTGCTGGAAGATAACAGGGTGGGAGAGTACATCAAGTAGGCAATAGCACCACCTAAAGACCCCAAAAATTGGCCCATCATAATAAGAATGATATCAAGGCAAAGAGGATAATTCTAGAAGGCGTCAAAAATCAAAGAGTGCCTCATATCCATGAGAAGAAGACATCATATAAGATGTACAATACAATCCTAAAGTTGTATTAGAATACTAGTGATACCAAGAAGCTTGCTCTTAAAGAGAAGTTGAGGAGTATCAGGATGAGCAAGGACGAGCCCGTCGTCCCATATTTGTCAAGGTTCACTCAAGTACGAGATGAACTGGTTGGGCTGGGCAAGGTTTTATTTGATCATGATATTGTGAGTTTTGCCTTACTTGGACTTCACTAGTCATCGAAAGGGTTCTAGGATGTTGTTAATGGGAGATAGAACTTCCCAAAGTGGGAAAGGTTTTGGACTAATTGCATACAAGAAGAGATTCAAAGAGGAACCATAGAAGGTATGTCGGTTATGACAGAGGACGACGAGAACTGTGTCCTCGAACGCAAGGTAGCAAGGCTAAGGGAAATAAGGGCCAAGGAGAGGTTGGGTCCAAGGAGAAGGGAAATAATAGCGGTCTAAGTAAGATAAAGTGCTTCCATTGCCATGAGTTTAGACATTATTCTTCTAAGTGTCCTGGTAAAAAGAAAGGGGCCGAGAAGGATCATGTTGTTGCATCAACAGAGGTAGATGAATTTTCTGCCTAGTTCGAGAAGGATTTGTCATTGATTTATTGCATGGAAAGCTCAATAGATAAAAATATGTGGCATATTGATTCAGGAGCTTCCTTCCACATGACTGGGAATAGGAAGAGTTTCAACCACCTGAAGGAGAAGGACATATAGGTTTAGATTGGTCTAAGAGATGATGGTCAGTATGCAGCTAGAGGAGTTGATACTTTCAGCTTTCATAGGGAGCCAGGGAGTTCCCTTCAACTCATAGAAGTTCTTTATGTTCCAAGATTAAGGAAAAATCTTGTTTCAGTAGCCACACTTGAGGACAGGGGATATGATGTCATCTTCAACAGAGGTAACACGTACCTCTTGCACTTAGTGTTTGGATGTAAGAAGAAAATAGGTTTGAGGTGAAGAATCTCTACAAGTTGCAGGTAGATATAGGTGTAGCCTTCAGCAACAAGACAGATAGCGAATAGAGCATACAACTGATGGTTGAGTGAGAGCAGGATAGAGTTCTCAAGATGGAGGGTTGGCCAGTATCTCAGTTTCAATATAAGCCAGTTGGTAGTTTGGCTGATCAGCAAGATGATGATGATGAGGACCATAGCCCAGGGTGAGTGGAGGTAGCCACTCAATCAGAGACTTCCAGTATTAGGAGAGTTCAAGCCCGATGGGAAAACTATTTGGTTAAGGGAGATCAAAAGAGAGTTGAGCCTCCCATAATCAAGAAACAACCATAGGGATACACAGGGTACATGGCACTTATGACTAAAGTGGTGGACTCGCAGAGCATGGTGGGAAAGAACAAGTCTTCAAAGCAGGTTTCGCAGAAGAAAGCAAGGAAGTCATCTAGTTTAGAGGGAGAAGTTGTAGTAGCAGAGAACTTGGTAGAGTTGAAGACAGATCCAAGTGGATGAGGTTCTCCGAGGAACACCTTCCTCGCTAAGAGGGAATGTTGAAAATATTACCAAGAAAAGGGTTCCTTGATTTGTGCCTAAATCATTTGAGCCAGAGAAAGTTCCTTCTTGTGCATGACTCAAGTTCCTAAAAATTAGGAGATTCCCTATAAATTAGGAAAAGTTCCTATAATTTAGGAATCAATCCCTAAAAATTAGGACGAGTTAGGCGACAATTAACAGATTTGTTGAAATTGAAGGTCAAGTTCTTGATTTTCTAGTGTGAGTTAATTGAGGAAAAACACAAGTGGTTGACTTGAAATAGGATGAGTTGCATGAGTAGTTAACTCATGCTAACTCAATCAATCACAAAACCATTCCTTAACTAGAAAACTCACTAGATTTATCCATTCAAATTCCCTTTAGAAGAAGGAACGAAGGCATAATTTTAATCATTGTTTTGGTGAGCACGAGTTGGTGATACCAATCAATAGGAAGCACAAGTTTGTGTGTGGAGCTTGTGAGAGTAAGTGTGTGCAACAAAAGCTTGTGCATAGGTTGGTAGAGGGCATCAAAGATGAGTTGTCTTGAGAGGATTTCAAGTTTAGATAAAGCAAGAAAGACAAGGGTGTCTTTCAGATTGAAACAATTGTATTTTGTAAGAGATCAATTGCTCAATTTTTACTATCAATAAAATTATCATCAAGCATAGGGTTTTTCCCAGTTGGATTCCCCAGTAAAAAAAAAAGTGTGACTGTGTTTTATTTTTGTTCCGAATTCACTACAAATTGAGTAGAGAAATTATGTGCTTGTAAGAAAAGAATGTTTTTTTCATATTGTTCTTATTAGAAGATCATAATTTCATGGAAATTCTACAGCCAACTTACAACACACTTGTTTATGTTATTTTAATGAAAAATGAAGATAGAATAGGGTCTCAAGCCTACAAAATAGACTATAATATCTTTAATAGGTACAATATAATGGGTTTCTTTTATCAGTTTCAAGCCCTTTATTTGGACAATAACATTAATATTATGCCTTTGTTCTGGTTTCCCTTTTGACAGGAAAGTAAGCATAGCAAGACATTTTGGTGTTATTCGTTTTGATATGATATAATACAAATTTTCTACCTACCGTACACAAATTATACGAAAATTAAAAAATAAAAAAAAAAATCATTTTTTTAGATGATGTCAATTTGAGAGTAACTTTTAATTGTCCTAAAAACTCATTCTCCCATCCCCATCTCACAAAATTTTTCAACATAGTTATCTTTATTTCTTTCACAACTCTCATGGGGATGCTTTAACACTCCCAACATCCACTCATTAGCCATTTATGCTCAGTAGTGAACATATTTTTCCAAATTACAAAATATGGGAAAAGCGTACTCTCCCTCATTTTTAGGATGGTTAAACCCTAGAATCTTCACGGTATAGGGCTAGTTAACAAAAAAATTTAAAGCTATTACAACAATATACTTAATATAAGCTCAATATATCGCTTGTGGGAGTTGAACCTGGGTGAGGAGGATAGCAATCATTCCTCCTCACTGCCCAAGATAAACACAATTAACCAAGTGAATATATGTTTAAAATAAATTAGATTTCCTTTGTAATAGGTTGTGTTGTACATTCCTTCTTGAATCCCTTTAACACTAATCTTATTTTTTCCCGTAGAATAATATTTAGTAAAAACTTCTATTCCATTCAATAAATTCACAATTACTCGATTTATCTTTGAATAAGTGTTCTTATGTTGTTGTATTTGATAGGAAACCGATGAGTCCTTTTGTATTCTAGAGAAATTTCCCATTGAATTATCGGGGTTTTTGAAATTATATATAGCATCAAACATTTAGAAGTTCAAGGTCTACTCAATGTTTCATAGATCCTATTTTAAAATAAATCTGTACTTCTAATTTCCATAAAAAAACCTAGAACCTAGAGGCTAATTCATTTTATTCAGATTGTCGAAGCTTCATATCTCAGGGATGAAGGGATGATTGCTTGCAAATATTCGAAAATTCAGGATCTTCTATTTGCTAACCCCTAATTCACTCCCGGGATAAATACTCCCTTCAAGAGTATATAATTTAGGTAACAAATATCCCATGATCCTTAAATATTCATTTGGTATACACTATTTACGGACTATGTACCAAAGAAAATTTGTAGTAATCAAGAAGTCACTACTTGTTGTTGCCTTTATAGCTAGTTTACAAATTTGATCACAATTCATGTTCATCGGCTCATGAAATTTATTTTAATTATCATTTTCCATAAAGAAATTTTAGAGCACATATTGATTGTCTAGTGCATCAAAGTTTCAACGAGGATTGATGATGGTGAAAACTTTTATATCAAAAAGCTATGTGCAGGGAAAAAAAGGTAAGTTGGTATTATTATGGTTCGCCTCTCAGTTGTGTATTGATAACATTTGGGTGTTTGGTGACTCAAACGTTCTCATTGATCATATTATTAGGGGAACCATGCTTTTCCCAAGACATCTTGTGACATGGCTGGAGCACATAAAAGTCTTAAAGAATTCTTTCACCACTATTAATATTAAGCACATATTTCATGAGAAGAATTCCCAGGCGGACAAGTTATCAAAAAAAGGTTTGAATGGTGTTTTTGGTATGATGTATTATGAGATGATGAATACGGAAGGGGAAGGAGCAACAGGAATGGTAAAATTATCATGATTATTGCTTTGAAAGGTTAAAGCAATCCAGATGCCATATGCCTATGCTTTATTTTTGGGTCACTTGCCATGCCTTATTTCACAGCCTTCATATTGCCGCGGATGGAGGTAATCTGTAATCCTGATTATAGATTATAAGTTTGAATGTTTCTTGCTAGGGAAACATTTGGGATGGGGGAAAACAAATACTGCTGGCATCAAATTTTGCTACTACTAATAGTGCAATATATAAATGATCAAGCATGTTTTTTCTGTTTTGGTATTATCTTTCATTTTCATGATGAGAAATTAAGGAAACATAGTGACCAAAGGTAATATAGTAATGAATGTAAGAGTTTTTAAAGACTTATCAAAGAAACTTATGTAATGACTTATTAAGTTTTCAAATGAACTGGTACATAATATAAACCAGAGTTTTTTCTTTCTACAAAAAAGAAAGAAAGAAAGTTGTTTGGGTAATTCTTACAAATGCATGTGCTTGGAACTCCAAACAATTGTGCACGTGACTAAAGAGTTACAGAAGTATAATTCATTGAAATGACTACAAATAGCATGGATGTCTGGGTTGGGATTCAGAAGATCTTCCTCCTTCACTTTTCCCACCTACCTCCATCTCCAGTATTCATGTTCCTCTTTTTTGAATTTCTTCATTCATTTCATACGATTTGTCTTGTGCTAAGATTTATTTTCCATTGTTGTTCCTCATTTCGCGCTATCTAATTCTCGATCGTTGTTCCTCATTTCGCATGATCAAATTTTATATATTGATGCATATCCTCCCACCAAGTGGTATTAAGTGGTGCATATATCATAATCCTAGTTCCAGCCAGAGTAGAAGTATACAATAATGCAGAATAGAAAGAGGGTTTGTGATGGAAACTAGGAAGCGGGTTTCTTTAATTTTTGGGATGCAAAAAAATAGTAGTAAGAGCAGAAAATATGCAATAATGAAGAATAGAAAGAAGATTTTGAAGAAAAATGGGAAGACCGCACTTTTAATTTTCGGGATCAAGAAAATGGGAGTAATGCAATGCTATAGAGTAGATATTTTAAATAGAATCCAATTTTTGGAAAATTGATTTAAAGATAAACGTCAAATTGCTATGTGTTTTATTTTTTATATATTTAAATCATGAGATAGTAAAATAAGCGATTTCATATAGTGTTAGAGTTGGATGTGAGTTACAAGATAATTTTTTGTTTTTAATTCAACAAGTATTTTAATAAAAAGAACAACATGTCAACATGAGGGGCAAGTTCAACTAGTTGTACCAATTTCATTGGGCATTTGGTTAGATATATGCTAGCAAGTGCTTAGTTCAAATCCCACTATGTTCGATGTACTATTTTATGTAAATTAGTTTACGAGGGATGTCATCCATGAATGTGGGGAAGCATCCTTTGGGTTTCCTACCTAGCTTTTACTTGAAAAAATAAAAAATAAAAGGACAACATGTCTTTAGTGTTAATAATAAACTAAGATATTAACATGTGAGGATCTCCAAATAAGCAACAATATCTACCATAAATCACATAATATGTCGAACAAGAGACAAAAAAATGTCATTCAAGTTCAACGATCCTATTCAATAGCTTTCATATACATTGTTCATATGTTATTGATGATGAATATCCATTCTCAATTTGCAACAAAAAAACCTAGATTGCACAAAATGAAATTGAATGTTGTGAGAGTGGCTCATGATAATTCAAGGTTTTTTGTCATCACATTGAACTTCAAGGCACTAAGTTTGTGGCAAAATAATACCATTACTATAAATTCCAAGTGAGAGAGGCCCTTTAGAAATTCAAACACCCTAATAATCTTGATAGTGATAGAGGGTTGCAGATAATGATTGCCTAGATTCCTTGAATCCACCAATAAAGAGATTTGATAGAGGGTTTCCTGGATTCCCTTTAAGTTAGGCACAATGAGAGTTTGTGAAGAAAACTTAAGACATTTGACAAGTTTCACAAAGGAAACTTGGCAGTGATACTAAGTGAACATTCCTTGATCGAAGTTGATACGTTCCATCTCCTTGTTACTACCACTTTGGAAAAAAATGAAGAAATGTGAAATAGATGTGAAAACCACTAAAGAAGTTGGAAATGTTGTTGCAACATATATAAGTGGTTAGGTCATTCTAAAAAGGAGATGTTGGCCCACTCCCATTTTGGATAATTTTTCTGCCTTTGAATTTAATTCCCTTTGAATGTGATCAAAGGATACGACCTCTAAGATTCTAGTGAGCTCCATAACTCTAATCATCCATTGATCCAATAAATACGGGTTTAGGAAGTATAAAATTTCATCCAATATATAATAGCCTTTGACCCCCTATCACTTATAAGTTTAGATTGTTGAAGTGACACAATTAACATTACTAACATAAATGATTGATTCATATTATTGTAGTACTTGTTAAGTAGTATTATTTTTGTTCCTAGAATAAATTAGTCATTCACGTTAGTCATTTTTAGTTGTATTATTCATTAACTAGTTGTAAATTTTAACTAGAGACTAAATTAGTCGTTTATGTTAGTCTCTTTTAGTTGCGTCACTTAAGAATGCTCATTTTTTGTAGTATATAACTTGGAAAATTTGTGGTGACTAACCTTTTTAGTCACCTAGGCACTAATTTCCCCAATTTTTTACTAATGGTTAGAACATACATGATCAATGAAATATGTGTGCATATAGGTATTTGTATCTAGAAGCAAATGGAGATTACACATATGCATATAGTCTTTTGGTTTCTTTGTTCTATTTTTAGTTTGACACATGTTAACATTGAAATATCGTACGATGAGTATTGGTTTACAAATGGATATATTGCAAATTGTTATTTCAATAATATATAGTATGTTGGGAAATCTCGCATAGGGTGTTGCATAAAAATTAACAATTGTAATTTGCATTTTGTGCACAACAACATTTTCCATCAATGCTTCTACATTTCCTTTTTGAAACTACATATTTTCAAGAATTGTAATGTTTTGTTTTAAACATGTGAGCAATCCATATTTATTATGGCTTGATATTGAGTTGAAGGTCTTGAACATTTGTTGCAATATGTATTTTTGCAAATTTGTCTCTTGCAAACAAAAAATGACAACATCCATTAAATCATGGTCATGGAGGACATCGTTGATATAGGTTTCTAGGATGCGAGTGTTTAGAGAAAGAACTAATGTGCATGAATGTCTATGCAAAGATTGTTAATTGTAGTTTAGTTCCCTTTTTGTTTTTTGTCGTAGACAATCCATTTTAGCTGTTATTTTCTTTTTAAATCTGAATTTTTCTTTCTTTATTGGTTTTAACATGAACAATGATTGCATATTTCTAACACGGTACAAAGTTGTCTAGACTAATTCATGAGTCTTTAATCCAGTAGGATCAAATGTAAGGTTGTCTAGTGTGAGGACTTGTGATCTTTGGATTGTGTGTGCACATGCCAATTGGATAGGAAATTGTTTTCATATTTTGATATAGTGTACTTGTGTTATCATTGTTATTCCTTTTTCTATTCGCAATATGGGTATCTAATCTTTGGAAATGCTTTCACCATATAAGTGAGAAAAGTTTCTTTCTTGGCAATGCCCTCTGTTTGCATCAAAGAACTTAATCCATATGATCTCAATTCCATATGTCTTTGTGTGGGATTTAATGAGTCCATCTGCTCCATCAACAAGGCTATCTTGCGAATCATAATTGCAGCATAGATCTCAGTTAACATATTTAATTTTACGATTATTTGTGAAAGAAGCATTGATGTATGTAAATGGGAGGGAAATCGCCATGGTTTTCTTCTTCTTGATCAATAACATTAATGAAAATTTTGTCACCAAGAATAAATGAAAATATTCTCTTGTTATGCAAAGAGACATATTTGTTTTTGTAAAAGAGGATAGGGGAAAGCAGAATCAATAGGTGCTGGTGTAACACAATAGTTGTTCAAATATGCGAAATCATTTTATGTTTGAGTGTTTTTTTTCATTGTATTCAATATTGTGATGAATATCTCATTTGTGTGGTGCATTATGGTATGAAATTCATAGAATTTTAAATTTTCGTGCCAGAAGTAATATGGGACTGGATGTTTGTTGAGAATAAGTTGTTCAAATATCAAGGAATATTGTATAGGTTGTGCTTGATAGAGATCATTGCAAAATATGATATCAACGTTTCCAAACTATTTTGTTTGGACATGTTTTATGTTTCTCAATTGATCATCAATGAAAAATAGGAAATAACTTCTGAGCAGGGAAACCTCATCAATGAAAACTAGTCTCAATTCTTGGTAAAGTATTGTGAGTGCACCCAATGTTTCATTGCTAAGTGGTGTGGGGGGAGACTTGTTAAAAGGTGTAAGTACTGCAGAGTAGACTATTGTACCACCTGCATTATATACATATTTTCCTGGTGTAAGCTGCATGACAATTTGGAATATTACTTTTGTCTTGAATGTTTTCCCAGTTCTGTCTCCTCTCGTCAATAATATATACAATGGTTTGTCCATATGCATACGTTTTTTCATTGTATTGTCTTTGATAATTGCTTGGTGTTCTCTATTGAGCATTCTTCTTAATTTATGATACTCTACATTTTGAAGTAGGAATCCAATATTTAATTAGTGATGTAAACTATGAAACGTAAATTATAAACTCAAAATGAGAACGCTAGCCAAAAAACCCTAAAAAACATGAAAAAACAGCTCGAAAACGAAAAGGGTTGATGTTGGAATAAAATTTTTATTTTATTTTATTATTATTATTATTATTTTCTGGGGTAAATTTTAACATGTTTAAAAAATGGCAGTGAAGACCATTTTTTTTGTGCAAAAAACACCGTGAAAATGAAAAACGTTGATGTTGGAATAACATTTTTTTTATGATAAATTTTCAATATTTTGAAACGCCATGTAAAAGATAAAATATCATGAATCCGAAAAAAATTAAAATTCAAAAGAAAAATGAAAACAAAAATTTACAAATAAAAACAAATGTAGAAATTAAAAAAAAAAAACAAAAAACAAAAAAACAAATGTTAAAAAAAATAATAATAATTAAATAAAATTTTTATAAGAAAAAAAATTATAAAATAAAAAAAGGAGACAAAAAGAAATCAAATGTATAAAAATATATTAAAAAAGACAAAAAAATAAAATCAAACATCAAAATATATATTAAAAAAACAAATTAATTTGTAAAAGATAAAAATTAAAAATAAGAATAAAAAATTAAAACTAAAAAAATTAAAAATATAAAGAAATAAATAATTGAAAATAAAAAATATAAAGAAATAAATAGTTAAATTAAAAAATTAAAAAAATCGAACCACAGTTTTATTAAAATTCTAGATTTGTAATCAGGAAAAATGGCCTCCGCTAGGGTTTTTCAAAGCCTCGTTGCCGCCACCGAAGCCAACCTTGCTGCAACAACTCCGGAGAAGGTTTCTCTCGGCTCCGCCAACACCATCTCCACAAACGATCTTGCTGCCTCTGAGGTCGTTGCCACCTCAAAAAACCTCGATGCCCTAGAGGATGCTCTGGCTACTTTCTGCGGCTCCAAGATCTGGCTCCAAGCTTCATTACACTATGTGGCTACCGAGAGAGATGAAGGTGAATGCAGGGAGAAGACCTGCGTCCTCGTTGCAGACTTCAAGACTGCCTCAGCAGGGAAGCACGCTGCAGCCGCCATTTGCAGCAAATAGGCGGAACGAACAGAAGGCACAGATCTCCTCCATGGGAAAACCACACACAATACTGATCAACTCAGCATAGGCAGTCTTGTTGCCTCTTCTACAGCAGAGGCCCTAAAGCAAGTCAACCCCTCGGATCTGCAAGGTTGGGGTGTTGGGTTATCACCACCGACTGAAAATATCGCACTCAACACCTAGTTCAGCCTGATGGATCCGGTTATAAAAGGTTCAAGCACGACATACACAAAAACTTGCAACGACAAGCAGGGGCTTTCAGGCTACTCCCCCCATTCTTTTCAAATCTAGATTCGGCTTCTCTCAGGAAAAGCCCTACTGCATTGGGTGCATGCAGCGAATCTGGTGCAGGATCTCTCACGCAATCTTGAACTCAGGCTGGGGATTCCGTCAGATCTTCAGCAAATGCTCTATGAAGGTAAATAGCTAGAGGACCCTTTTCCCCTCTCTTTTCATAGTATTAATAGAGATGCCTTGATTATGCTTACCTTACGTCTAAGAGGGGGAGCATCTGGGCAGCCATCTTTTGCCCCTGCTTTCTCATAAAAAGATGTGGTCCATGCATAGCCGGCCAAGAAATCTACACAACCAGCTAAGGCACCCAAGCCTTTCCTAGTGGATAAAATGGAGGAAGTCCCCTCCATCGAAATCTCACATCCATTGCTCGATGATCAATACCAAACGTTTGCAGAAACAACTATCATTTTCAGATTTAATGGTCTATGGCCTCAAACAACAGATCTATATCAATGGATCCACACTAGCTGGACCAACAACAACGAAGTCTTCCTTTTCTTGAAAGGTTTCTTCATTGTGGTATTTGCTTTCAACGAAGATTATCAGAAAGCCTTAACAGGAGGCCCTTGGTTTTGGGGAACGACAGGGCTTTTCCTCACTACCTGGTTCCCAGACTTCGACCCCACCACAGCAATCATCACTAAGATTCCCATCTGGGTTCAACTTCCGAACCTTCCGGCACATCTATGGCACTTCTTTGTCTTCCAAGGGATTGGAAACACCTTGGGCCGATTCCTAGCAATAGATACCTCTAGAGGGGAGAAAGGCATATACACCTTTGGTAGAATCTGCGTGGAAATAGACATCAACAAAGGTCTGCATGATCAAATCAACCTCAAAGTTGGAGATTTTCACTGGACTCAGCTCCTAGACTTTGGGAACATCGCATTCTGATGTCGCCACTACCATCAGACAGGGCACCTTCAGAACACATGCGCCATGTTCACTGCCAAAAAGAAAAACACCATCCGCAAGACAAAATCCAAAGGCTGGAAACCATGTGATCCACCCCCCATGGATGACATAGACTCCTTCAACTCGGATGAAGAAGAGTTTGAAGCGGAGGGGGAGGAACTTGAGCAAACAAAGGACTCGCCTTCAGCTAGTCCTGAAGCGCCCTCTGAACCTCTGATTTTGTAGAAATGCACACATGAGCATTCCTCATTCGATTCAGATAAAGAAACTCCACCTTCAGTGCAGAATAGTCTGAAAGTGGTTCCTTCCCATCCACCCCACAATGTCTGGGACAAAGTCAGTAAGAAAAAAGGGAAAAAATGTCGTTTAGAAGTTTCGTCCCATTCTGGGTAGACTCCTTTGTCTAGCCCTCTATTTCCATTTTTCCTCTGTGATCCTTTTCGTCATCTTGTGGCTCTCTCCATGGTTTCTCTTTGGGACCGAGGTTGATGGTTCATCATTTCCGACTCCTTGATTTTTAGCTACTCATGATTGTAATCTCACTTTTTACCATATGCTTCATTAATAGAATTAGTCTTATTTAGAAAAAAAAAAAAAAAAATCAATTAAAGAAAAAAGATAACTACAGAAACAAAAACAAATAAATAATACTTTACTAGAAAAATAAGAAAATATTACATTTAAAAAAATCATTAAAAAAACATAGTAAAAAAATTCAAAAAATAAAATATTAGGCAACTAAAAATAAAAAATAATTATAAGAAATATATAAAAATAAATGAGGGAAATTTTTTTTTAAATAAAAATTAAAAAATTTAAAATAATTAACAAAAAAAAAGACATAAAAATAAATAAATAAATAAAACAAATTAAAAAAATTTAAACAAATATAAAAAAAAACCATAAAAAAAGCCTTAAAACAAATTAAAATTAAAAAAACAATAAAAAACTAATAAAAAAAGCCTCAAAACAAATTAAAATAATAAAAAAATAAATAATAACAATTATAACAAAAGAAAAATTATAAAAAACAAACTGTGGTCGCTCAGGCCTTTCAGGGAGCTCAACTCGATTCTCATAATTGGCTTGAGCCTGCCTAGGGGCCTGAGGGGTTGAAAGCCGATTCTCAGAATCGGCTAGGCCCCCTATAGGATTTTGACAATCAGTTTTGAGCCATGTCAGGTGGCCCTGAGGGGTGACCGCCCTTGGTGGGAAGAGCTGTCGCTCCTTGGGCCACCTAGCGAGGCTAGCCGGAGGCGATTCAACCCTGCCAGGTGGCCTGAGCAGCAACCGCGTTGGTTGGGCAGATGGATAGCATTTACCGCCCAATTTGGTCGCCTCTCGGGCTAGCTAGAGGGGCTGGCCAAAGGTGATTAAACCCCTCTAGGTGTCTCGAGGGGCGGCCGCCATGGGCTACCAACCCATGGCAGCCGCCGTGGGATGCCAACCCTTGGCGGACGCCCCTCGAGCCACTCGACAAGGACAGCTGGAGGCAATTCTGAGAATCGGCTCTGGCCAACCCTGTTGGGTGGCCCGAGGGGCAGATGCCATGGGATGTTCGAGCTTGGCCCACTCGGTCAGCCCATGGTGGTTGCCCCTCGGGCCACCCGACGGCGCTGGCCTGAGGCGATTCTAAGAATCGCCTCTGGTCAGGTGCCCTGCCTGGTGGCCCGAGCAGGAACCGTTATAGGCTGGCAAAGCTAGCCAACCCATGGCAGCTGCCCCTCAAGCCACCCAAATTTCTTTTATTTTTTTTAATTATAAATATTTTATAATTTTTTTTTTATAAATTATTATTTTGTTTTAAATTTTTTTATTTAATTTTGTTTAATTATATATGTTTTCTAATTTTTTGAATGTTTTTATTTACTTTATTGTTTTTTTTTTTTTTAAATGTTTTTTTAATTATTCTTTAATGTCTTTTTTATATCTTAATTGTATATTGTTTTTTATATATTTTTTATGTTTACGATTTTTATTGTTTTTTATAATTGTATGTCTATTTTTTTTTAATACTTCAAATTTTATTGAAAATCGTTTTTTTCTTGAATTTTTATTTTTCAAATGTGATCATTTTTTATATAAAATTCATAAAATTTGTTACTTTTCAAGTTTTCTTATTCAATTTTTTCATAATTTTATTTTATTTAACGTGTTATTTTTAGCGAAATTGTCTTAAAATGCAATTTTTTTTAATTATATCTATATGCAAAATGTTTATTTTTTGTCAAGTTTTTAGAATTATTATTTTTTAGCGAAAATTATTTTATGTCTATTGAAATATTAATTAACTATATATAAATATAAAAGAAATCATAACTTCAAGATATTAATTTTATTATTTTTTTAAAACTTTGGAAAAAAAATTAAAAATTCATTATAAAAATACACTACAAAGGAAAACAAAACAAAAATGGAAAACCCTTAAAAACCAAATATCTTGGGAGGAAAAACATAAAGAGGAATAAGACAACTTGAAAAATGGTAAAATAATCAATATTTAAAAAAAATCATGTTTACTTGGGAGAGAAGAAAATTTAAAGTGTCAAAAATAAGCCCTCTAAAGAAAGGGGTTGATGTTGCATCAACACTTTTCAAAATTATCATGAAAATCACTCGCATTTTAAAAAATGTTCATATTTAATATGTAAAAAAATTTAAAGTGTCAAAAATATGCTAAAAATAAAGGGGGTATTTAGAATCAACACTTTTCAAAATCAGATGATTTTTTGTTACCTCAAAAAAATGAGTGCTTGTTTCAGTTTCCGTTTCAAAGTTTACATTATTAATTGTTTGTTTCATGGTGATTGGAACGTTGCAAGTCTATTTGCAAATCATATTTTTCACAAGGTTTTTCATCAGTTCTCTTTTTTTTATTGTATCCGCGGTATCTATGTAGCTATTTTGGATATCTCGAATGAAATTTTCTAGATCACCCCATAGTGGGTTTATATTGTATGTGAATTTAGATTCATTTATTTTTATTGTGTTTTCATGTAAAATATAAGAACTTCCCGTGATCGTGTTTTAATGCATTTTCACTTTTTTCATATGTGACATATAGAAAATGATGTTCCCTATAATAGTTCTCATACTCAGTGTGTTTCTTGTATTAGATTAGGTTTTTTCATTCTTGAAATGGGTGTGCCATTTTTGTTGTACATTGAGGAAAATTCAACAAGGCATACATGTTTAATGGCACTAGGCCAATTGATGTAGTAGTCAATGATGGAATTACACATTACATTTTCAGAGTTATTATCATCTCGTTTCAGAAAGAACGGTGGTTTGAGGAAAATGAGCATTCATCCATCGGTGTTGTGTTTATGAATATGCATTCTTGTGAATTATAGTTCAATGGAAGAGATTGTGTTATATGGACTACTTTCTGAGATGACATCTGTTGGAGATTAAGCAAAACATTTCCCAAGGAATGTATCATTTCAACAGAATATAGTTTTCTCTCTTTATATTATCTTCTTATCCTTTTAAGTGCATTTGTCATTGATCTGTCAACTTTTGTCATATAAGAAGTGCAATATGATGTAGTTGCATATGCATTAAGGACAAATTTCACATCACTATTTTCATTCCACATTTGCGGCACATTTTTTGTAAAGTTATTGTTCCAAATGTGTGAGGGTTTTCATTGCAATAAAATTATTGGTTGCTTCAATGTACTTTGTATTATCCTCTAATGTAATCAGTTTCAGTTAAATGCAATTCATCTAAAAATTGGTCAAAATTATTGTTTCTGTCATGTTTTTTATTTTCCAAGATGTGATATTAAAAAAAAAAATATTTTTTGTAAAAAGTGTGTTATCTACCAAGTCAATTAGTTCAAGAACGTTGTGCTTCTCATGGGAGACATTGGGAAGTTGTATCTACAATGTGAAATTTTTCTCTTTTACAACTTTTTGTGTGGTGGTGTTCATGTATTTGTACATGCTCTAGATCAAGGTGATATGTACTACAAGTAAAATATTTTTCAACAAAGTTTTCAATGTCAAAGTAACTATTGATTCCATATATTGGTGCATTTTCTACCCATAACAATCCATGTTCATGGTCACTTCCCCTACTTTTGGAATTCTGCTACAAAGTAGTAATCAATTATCTTTCCAAAGAATGTTTTTTCGTGTGATATAATTTCCTTTACGAATTCAATTCTATGTCTATAATAACGAGTACAAGGTATTGGATTCTTTCTTATGAGATATAGTCAATGTTACAGTTTTCTATAATTTCAATATGTTTTTTTTTTTTTTTGTTATTAAATTTGGTCAATGTATTCACTAATGGAGTCCATCAATGTTCAACACTTGTAAATGTCACAAAGAAAGTTGGTGGGCCTTGTTGACATATCATGGCAAATATTTTTTTTTCATTTATTGTAGGAAGTCAGGAGAAGTTCTTATGTGCTTGAAATCCATGTAACTGATGTCACTTTGAAGATTGTTGTCCAAATTTCCTTTTTATTTTACATCTTTTGCCAATAACTTCCTTCATTTTAATTTCCATTTTTTTATTCTTATTGAAATACATGCGAGGACTTTCTCAATTATTATCGAGAATGTTTTGAAAAACACCATTGGGGGAATTTTGAGGTCTAAAATGGGCCTTCTAAGAAAAATGTACAACCCAAATAAACTTTAAAAGGACCAATAAGATTCAGTATGATGATGCTAACCATGGGGGATGATTCACCAATTTTTGAATAAAAAAATAAAATTATTAAAAAATAATAAAATAATAAAAGTACCTTTTCAACTCGTATTTTCAACTTATCTCCCTAAGGTTTTACTCAAATTTCGAGTAGAAGTACTTGTTGGGAGTAAAATTTAATTTTACATCCAAGAAGTACCCACGTTGCAAACTTTCGATGGAACCTACTACACAAAAAATGAGAATTACATGAAAAAACGTGATTGCAATCATGTTTTTCATGTATTTCTAATTTTTCGTGTAGTAGGGTCCATCGAAAGTATGCAACATGGGTACTCCTTGGATGAGGAATCAAATTATTCATCCAACGAGTGTTGTCTATTGAAAATTGAGTAAACCCATAGGGAGATAAGTTGAAAATACTAGCTGAAAAAGTAGTTTTTTCTTTTTTCCCTCTAAAATTTGATGATGTAATCTAATATTATTTTATTATTTCCACTATTATTTTTTAATTTTCTTAGGAGGCCCATTTTATACCTCAAAATTCCCCTAATGGTTAGTTGTGTGGTAAGAGAAATCACCAGTATAGTGCATGAACTCCCATTGTGTGATTTTTTGGTAGTGAAATCTTTCTACAATGTTACTATCACGCAGGTCACCAAAGAAAAGGGTTGGAAAGTTCATTTATTTTGCATATCTTTCTTTGAAAATTCCAGGCAAGTGTTGTCCTTCAGCTAGAGAAAGTTCAAGTAGTCTATGTTGCAAATCATGGATGCATTGAGAACCTATGTGTCCATGTACCAATGTCTCAATTGGTGTTTCTTTTTCAGAATCACTACTTTTTTTAATTTTGTCTTCAATGTCAACATTTTTAATTTTGGCATATGGACTAGTTGATTATAGGATGCTATCCCAATTTTTATTTATGTGTATGTTTTCAACTTTAAGAAGGTGTCGAGAACATAGTTCTTTTAGTGCTTTCATGACATTGCGCATGTTAAATTTTCTTGTTTGAAATTTATTTTTATATTCTAATCGTCTTTTCAATTCAACAATGATCATTTTTGTGTTTTCCATGTATTATGGCAATGCTTTTCAACAATGTTTGTTTGGAAAAGAACATTGATAATCGATCCCATTAAACCTATTTATGATCATTTGTGTCCCCATTATATTACTTGTGCAAGTGCAATTATTAATGCCACAAGATGTTCTTCAAGTTCTAAGAGTGTGGCTATAACTGACAATTGTCTATTTCGCCTAATTTTCTAAGGTGCAACAAATTGTGGCAATTTTCCATTTTGAGGTCCCATTTTGTAAACTTGCATATTACTTTGTTGGGAAAATTTATATGGTTTTGAGACAAATATCTCTCTCTCTCTCTCTCTCTCTCTCTCTCTCTCTCTCTCTCTCTCTCTCTCTCTCTCTATATATATATATATATATATATATTCCAACTAGTCTCCAATTCTCTCCACATTCTTTCGAAATTGAAATTGTTTACATATTGGGAATTTCTTCTCAGTTGTGTCTTCTATTTTTGCTACATAAATTGTGAAAGAATTTTTTCTTGGATAAGTAACGATGTTGGTTCTGCAACTCCTATTTGTAATCTTTTTTATCGTTTTCTGTTTTTAAACGCAATATTTATTTTAATCTATGGACTTTGATCCTATTGTTTATGTCTTTTTCATTTGCATCACACCATTGTGCAATTTGTCTTTATGATTATGTGCAGTTGTTGACATGGGTCCATGTTCTATGTGAAATGAGGTTGTTTCTATTGGAATTATTTGACAATGGAAATTATTCATGTTGAGATGCTCATCTATTGACGAAGGTGCAAAATAAATGTGCAATGGATCTATTTCAAATAACACTATGTTGTGCATTTGAATTGAATATTTGTTGCATTAGTAATAATTGACAATGGTATTAGTCACAAAGGTCCATTCTTGTATGTTTACTTTGAATATTATTTCCACCCGTTGAAAACAAAATGGCCCACCTTAGACCCCACCTTTTTCATATGGTATTTCCATATTAATAAGGTGTGCTTTCTAATTTGCAATTTTTTTTTTAGTTTTCATGAAATCATTTGATAGATATTTTTGTAGAAAACAATGTATCTTGTGAATTGCACATGATTGAATTGCATAATGACTGTACAATGTAAAGTCTTAAGGATTCTACATCAAAGCTAGTTTTAATTAAATGGAAAAGTGCAAAGAACATGCTATCTGCATAAATGGATGTAATATTTGTTCCTTTGTGTAATGCATGTACTTGTATTCTATGATTAATTGTCTACCAATAACTTTCTAGATATTTCCAAGAAGGATAAAGTATTCAATTCTTGTTGCAATTTATCATTCTATTTTTTTGTACAACAATAGTTCATAGTTTCCATTAAGAGGGTTCTCATCATGGAACAACATATGCAATGGATTTGTTGTTTTGTTTGAGTTGAAGAGCAAATACCTTTTCTTTCTTGTGATTGACCAAATTCCTTTTCACAAATTAAACCATTTTTCTAGCTAGAATATGCAAAATATATCTCTCCATAGTCATTGTTCATTTTCAATAGGAAAATTTAAAGGAGGAAGATGCATTCTATGCAAATATGCTTCAACATCACGAATCCCATGAAGTTGATACATGAATTCAAGCACTAGTTCATAATTAAATGATTCTATTGCTTCTATTTTACCTTGTTCAAGGCATATCAAGAAGTGGTATATTGTGCCATTTTACAATTCAGTAGATGTATAAAAAAATGTAGAAGTAATTCAATTGCATTGAAAATACAATCACCTGGAGTGTATGAAAATGCTTGAAGTCTAAAAATATTATTGGTGTTCAAGACATCGTTAATAGTGGCATCATTATCAGATATAACATTGTTGTTTTGATTCATAATTGTCAACATCAATTATTTCATCCATCTTTCTATAGTTTTTTTTGAAGGATTTTATTCAAATTGGAAAGCTAATTGAAATTGTGTTGTTGCAAAAATTCAGATATTTTCAATAGTATAGGAAATTTGTATTTGCAATGAAACAATAGTAGGAACATAGTGTAATGAAACGCGCAACTAACTTGATGCTGCTACTCCCACATATTTTCAAGACACCTCTACAGAAAAAGACAATGAGTTTGACATATGAGTTTTTATATGCGAAACCAATAACATATGAGATAGAAAGAAAGAAGGTTTAAATTTCAAGAAAGGAGAATCAATGACCAATGAATAGACTAAACATGACATGCTTGGTCTAGTTCATCTTTCATGGTAGTCTAATATATATTGTTTGACCCTTTCACAATAACCAAAAACATGATATTGAACTTTGAAAAAAGCAAGTGCAAGTTGCAATTGCAATAAAATACATGAATTTTTTTTGCAACCTCTTATTGCATCCATAAAAGAATACTACTGAGTAACAAAGGATCTAGGATTCTTTGATTGGTCATCATTTCGTTGGTAGTGTACTATTAGGAAATTTAAGTTTATTTATGGAAAATTTTTTCTCTTCTCTTGATTGTTGTTGGAAGAACTGTGAGTCAAGGCACATGGTTCTATTTCCCTATAACAAGATTCTACAATAACTTAATTAGACTAAAAGTGCAGATCATGAAAATGAAAACAAATATGGATAATGTTTTTATTCAACAACTTGATATTAATGAGGAAAAATAGATGCAAATGGAAAATCTTTAAACTTACTACACAACGATCGAATTTAATTGATAACAAATATCACTAGTCACATCAATGTTAATAATGGTCTAATTGCAATATGTAAATGGCATATAGTACAAATTCTCTCACCTAATTTCGTTTTGCTATGAAATCACAATTATAAATTATATACCATCAGGACAAGATTAAACTAATTGGTACCATATATAAACATCCAACTTTTCATGAATACAGTAAACCATCTTACAAGGGCACATTGAATATCATGATGCATATACATAATACATTACTTAATATAATCCATCATTCAAGAAAACTATGTCTTTCAACCTAAGTGCATATCTTGGCTCAACACCATCATTCAAACATTAAAAAAAAATGTAATTCATCTTTGAGAATATGTAGCTCAACGATATTTAGCTCTAAGTTGGATGAAGAGTGGAAAGGAATGTTGAAGAGCATTCTAAAAAGAGATTTATCTAGTAAGCAGAACTTTTTGGAAAGCCTTAATTGTGTTCGCCTTATTACATGAGCCTTGTTTGCTATGGACAATATTTGGTCGCAACCAAATGGAACCCTCTTCATCCAATTAAGGTAGACTAGTTTAAACACATCTAACCACTTTATTTAAGAAAAAGACATTAAAAACAAATAAAATAAAATAAAATAAAATATTATATGTAGATGAAAGAAAACTTAATATCAAGATTCAAAATCACATTTGGAGTAATATCAAATATACACTAATTACATATTAATAATTTTAATTTATAAAATATACTCAATATACATTTACTAATATTTATCAAATATATTGATATTATTGATATAATTATTATTAATTTAATCTAATTTAATAACTCTTAAAATAATATACCATCTTAAATTTAATATAAATAAAATAGATTTTATATAAAACATAATAAACCAGAAAGAAACCTAAGTCTGCTTTTACCCAAACTTCAATTGCATATTAATCTTGGGAGCCATCCATTACCAAACTGGTGTGGGATGTAGAGTAGCATAGTTCATTAATGCAATGATAGTATCAAAAATATGTCAGAGATTATATTGCAATCACTTTTCATTCAATTTACTTTAACTTTCATTTTTTACTCAGTGTGTAATTCTTTTTTCGTAATTGTCTAAGTGTTTTTATAAAGTTTCATAAATTATTTACTAAATTGATTATTAAAAAAATATTAAATGTATTATTCAAGTCTATTTTAATTATCAATTTCATTTTAATTTACTGGTCATGTATTTTTTGATGAACCAACTATGTTAATAATTTTGAATTTATTTCTGACACGTTTTTCTTTATTTTTGTTTGAGATTTGTGATTTAAAGTTTATAACATTAATATATATAGTTAAATATTTGTAAATAAGGTTTTTCTTAATTATTTTTTTTCATATCAAATCTGTGTCGAAAGCTCATAACTTTGTGTAGTTAAGTTAAATATGATGGTACATGCCAATCCAACCTACCCAAAATATTGTATTGCAAGGAGAAAAATCCATTTTAACTTGATCGACATTCACGATTTTCTATATGTTTCTAATTTCTCCTTGAACATGAGTTCAATATTGTAAAATCTGTGAATTCCTTTGAAAGCATTTCTAAGTCGTTTGAATCTTATTCAGTGAATAAGGAAGCTTTGGATTTATTGGAAAAAAAAAACTAGTGTTCATGGGGTGGCTTTTCAAATTTCCAAATGATGTCTTTTAAATTATATTTTAATTAGTTTCTTAGGTTGTGTCCACTAGTGAAATGTTCAGAAGAAATAGAAAACTATGACACCCAATTGACAACTTTCACTTTCTAACTATTAGTTCAAACCCAAAATTTTAGATATGTACAGGAAAAATACTTTTAAGATTACTACATATATATATGGAGTGTTTTTACTATTTAAAATATTTTTGTAAATTTCTTCTTTAATTATAATGCAAGGTGAAAAGATTCTTGGTAATTTTAGGAATATTTTAAAAAAAAATAGAAACATGAAAAGACTCAGAAAATAACTCAGCACTCATCATGATAAAGGCAAAAAGATTCCCAAAAATTTAAATATACATAATTTTGTTGACATTGCCTCTTTATTAAGAACTCTTCATTGATTTGAAGTGTCAACAAATAAACTATAAATGTCATAATGATTCACATGGCTACATCTAATAATAACAATGAAGTGTCAACAAATAAACTATAAATGTCATAATGATTCACATGGCTACATCTAATAATAACGTGAGATTTGGTGAATCAATAAATCTATAAATTGAACAACACAAATAAATCTACTGCATCCTGATCTTTGACATTCACTCAACATAATCTGGTTATGAATAAACATATTGCACCAAACAACAACATATGCATCAACATAAGCTCAATCTAATCCACTTGCCAGTACAAATGTATCGAAAGTGTCCATTATTGCTTCTTTTCTTCGCCTCACCCCCACAATCCACTTTATGACTATCAACCTCTTCCTCTTCCATGTATCCTTGTAGCGATTTTGATGCTTGCATAATAGCATATTATATTTTCTAATTATTTACAGTTCCATAATCTTACCTGTTAACTGATTACACTCAAATTAATACACAAACTCGATTTCATTGCATCATGAATACAAAGAACAATGCAATTACTAACCTCAAACTAGTAATTGTTGAATCAATTCTTAAATAAAAAATAAAAATTTAATTGTTGAATCAATTCTTAAATGAAAAATAAAAATTTAAATGCATTGGATTATGGTTTCCCAGCAAGATCCAAATTAGATGCACATTAAAAATTGGCACAAATGCTTAGAAAACTCTTCACATGGATATAATATTCGTATCTGATATTTGAAACCAGATTCATTTAATTCACTATCCGAGTATCGAGTATCAATGTGAAAAAGTAAACTTGTGAAAACAATCAGTACCTAAAGGCCCACCCCGAACTGGACTATGATCCCTTTCTACACGTAATCTAATATTTTTAAGCAGTAGGAAGAATACAACTCTGAAAAAAAATAGAATCTTAGCACAATTTCAACTCTGGAAAAAAATAGAATCTTGGCACAATTTCCTCAAGCTCCCACTCTTGTATCAAAGGGCATTGGATAATGTCAACATCAGCAGAATTGCCATAGGATAGGCAGCGGTATTAAGCCATATTTTGTGGCTTCCAGTGTGCTGGAGTTGTTTTTTGGTTCGTGAACTATTGATATATACCAAATAATTAGTCATATTTTAAATATTACAACACTCGATCATATAATTTCATAAAACAAAGCACAAAGCACCGGGACCAGATGGCTTTACGAGCGAATTCTTCATCGCAGCATGGCCATTTATGGGCACAGACATTCTGGAAGTTGTAGAGGAATCACGTAGATTAAAAATGATATACCCAGCAATGAATGCAACATTTATCACTCTTATACCCAAGCATAAAGAGGCAGACACAGCAGAAGGGTTCAGGCCAATAGCACTGTGCAACGTTATTTATAAAATCATCTCAACGATTATGGTAAATAGATTAAAGCCTTTATTGGCTACACTCATTTCTCCGGAACAGACAGGGTTCGTGAAAGGAAGACAAATCCTTGATGGGATCGTTACAGCTCAGGAAGCCATGCATTCACTCAAGACGGATAAAAGAAGAGGCATGCTGATCAAACTAGATCTATCGAAAGCATATGACCGTATAAGTTGGCAATATCTCACAGAGGTACTCAAAGCTTTCGGTTTTGAAGAACGCTGGATACAATGGCTAAGATCTTTTATGACTACAGCCCATTACTCAATCTTAGTTAATGGTAGCCCTACTGATCCGTTTCAAAGCTCTCGTGGTCTGCGCCAAGGGGATCCCCTTTCCCCATTCTTATTTATAATAGCAGCGGAAGGTCTGGGCAGACTACTCAAAGCGCACTTAACAGAAAGGAAGGTACAAGGCCTAAAATTATGGGGTCCGAACTTACCTCTGACACATCAACAGTTTGTTGATGATGTTTTATTGTTTGGTCAGGCAACTTTAAAAGAATGCAAAGCAATTCAAACAATTTTAAATATGTTTATGGCAGCCTCAGGGATGGAAGTGAACAATGGGAAGTCGAATGTATATTTTTTCAATTGCCCGGTACAAAGTCAAATCTTTCTTGCCAGAACAATGGGATTCCAAATTGGATCTTTTCCAATGAAATATTTAGGCATGAATCTGTATCCAGGACCTAGCAGAATAGCAGACTGGCAGGATACCTTACAAAGAGTAAATACTAGGATTCAGAATTGGGCTTTCAGGTCACTAAACGCCCCAGGAAGACTCATCCTCCTAAAGACTGTATTGCAAGCTATACCAATATATCAATTGTCAGCAAGAGCATGCCCAAAAGGAATAAGTTCCAAATTGGTAGGGCAATTCAAAAAATTCTTGTGGCAGGGAGCTCAAGCTAATAGGAAATGGGCGCTCCTTTCTTGGGAAAAATTATTACAGGCAAAAACATCAGGCGGTTTGGAACTAAGGGATCCAGATATTCTAAATAATGTAATGGGAGCAAAGCTTTGGTGGAGGTGGGTACAGGGAGGCACAGATCTCTGGAAAACTATCTGGACAACCAAATACGGAATGCCACAAAACTTATCAGGCCGTTTAAAGATAGACATCATGCCCAAAGGATCCCCAATCTGGAACCTGGCATCACTCAACAGACACCTTATAAGATCCCACAGCTTTTGGGAAGTCAGGGACGGTAGTACAGTGCTTTTCTGGGAAGATTCATGGCAGCAGCGGGATAAACTATTCAGCAGGTTGGATTTAGGCGAAATCTTCTTGTTCACAAGTGCGCCAAACCAACGCCTTCTCCAACATTACTGGGAACACAACGATCAAGACCAGTGGAGGAAATGGAAAGATAAAACTACCTGGCCGACAGCTCCAGAAACCCAACAATGGGGCAACTTTGCTAAGGAACTCAAAACAAGGAAACTTAGGAGAGCTGAAGGACCAGACATACTCCGATGGGGATATGGAACTAAAGGGCTATTCTCAATAAAAGAAGGGTATAGGATTCAATCACAACAGCGTATCCAGGAAGGTAACCCTTTGTGGAAAAAGATCTGGGCATTAAAACAATGGCCAAAGGTAGAGTACTTCATATGGTTGGTAAGTCACAATAGGATTCTCACCTGGGAGAACCTTCAAAAAAGGGGAATGGTAGGCCCCTCTCGATGCTCCCTATGTCAAGAAGAGGTAGAAATGACAGATCACATTCTCATTTCTTGCCCTTTTATATATCAACAGTGGCAAAACTTGGAAAAACTTTTCAGACAAACGAATAAAGACAACACCAGCATCGTGGAGACAATCAGAAAATGGCAAAAAGGCAAGTTTCAAAGTCAAGTGATTAATAGAGCTTGGAATCTATCTTTTGGCTTCATTATATGGAACACTTGGAAAGAAAGGAACAGCAGAATCTTTAAAGGAATAGAGCTTCCAAAACAACAAATCTGGCAACGAACCATTGAGAATATCAGAGAAACTATCCTCAGTGAAAGCTGGACAGATGAAGATTGGAAAGTGACAGGGATTGAAGTTCAAATTCTTGCGTATCTAAACCTAACACCACAAATGCTGTATAGACACTTATGGAAGTTTAAACCACCAAGAGAGACTGAAGAGGAACATTGGGCACCACCTCAACCAGGATTCATCAAATTGAACTTCGACGGAGCCTCGAAAGGAAACCCGGGCCAGGCAGGAGCAGGAGGAATCTTCCGTAACTCACAGGGGAATGTATGCCGCTTTTATGCATTAGACTTGGGACATGCAACAAATAATGAAGCGGAGTTAACTGCAGTTCAGCAAGGTATTCGCATAGCAATCCGAGAAAATTATCATAAACTCATAATTGAAGGAGACTCTGCCCTTGTAACTAATATTCTTAGAAAGCTGCAACAAGGAACACCGTGGGAGAAAGTAGCTCAAAGTTGGAGGACAGCAAGCCTCATTCAAGCAATAGGTCACCTACTCACGAGGATTCATTACATGGTACCAACGCATATCAGGAGGAAAGGAAATGCTGCAGCTGACTTCCTTGCAAATTGGGGTTGCAAGAACAACGATAGAGCTATTGATGCTCGGCCAACTGATGCAATTTGGGAGGTAGAATTATATCCCCTTCAAGTCATAGTAAACAAGGATCTGAACCCCCCCGATCGGGGTGAAAACCGGGGCAATAGGACAACAGGTGGCAACTGCATGGTACACCGGCCTACGGGCAATTAGCAAGTATAATGACACACCGCCAATTTGCATTAGTTATATGGGTGGTCGCATGTGTTAAGGTAATGATCAACAGGACCGGCTCTGCTGGCTTGTCAGCGCCTCGGAAGAAAGGAAAGCTTAAGGTAAGGTTTTTGCCCCCCTCGCCCAAAAAACTCATGCATAACTCTCAGAATCCAGTGCGAGCAGAGGTTTGGGCGCAGAGGAGGGCGAACACTACACAGGCTAGGTATGTTTCAGCTTTCGTTCTCACCTCCGTGAATATTACCCTGAATGCTCAAAATAGGATAGGGTTTTTTCGCTGTGATAGGTTTTTAAACTGTTTGTTTGGGTGGGCAGCACCACTGAAGATCCCTGTCCGGCCATGTTTTAGGGATCCCTGTCGAATTTCCTCACCCTGTAGAAGTAGTACCATTACTATTACCCATCAAATGATGCGGGAATTTATAGTTGTGTGGTTCTCTGTTGTTAATACTCCCCTTCCTCAAACCCCGGCCTTCCTTCCTCAGCTAAACTGCAGAGTCAGTTTCCTGCGGATAAACTGCAGAGAAAGTAGAGGTCGTGTCACACCCTGGAATTACCCTCGTAAGGTGGATTTGCATATAATGGCTTTGTGCAGTGTTCATTATGGTCGGGCGTCTGTAAAAACCCCGAAGACTCATGATATAAGGGACATGCAAAAACCCTGTAGCAGCATGCTCATTTTATTGGTAGCTGGCAGGGTATTTGTTCTGGCGTCCAAAACAAGCGATGCTCCCCTGCAATTTGGTATTTATGCTCTGAAGAACACTGTTTGGTTGCATTACAGTCTCCTTGTCTCTGAGGTCTGTAATTTTTATGTTGCGGATTTGAAACTCGAAATGCATGGCACCAACAACAGAGACTGTAGTAGTACTCTTAGCTATATTACTATTATTACGTTGTTGTCTGTCATTTTGAATAGGTCCGGAATATCCATGGGGAAACGCTGCCTCCGCTCGGATATAGCTAAAGGCAAACAAAAGATAAAGGATGAGCAGGTACCAGCGAAGAGAGGAAGGAAAACGAACAAAGAACACCTCGAGAATCTGGTGCTGAATTATTTACTAGGCAATGCATCCCCCACACGGAACCAAATACGAGGTTGGGAAAGAGAATTGCAGGTAAATCCGGAAGATGATGACGCTGCTGCTGATATCCTGGACTTCATTCAGGATCCTGGTCATACTCGCGGACGTTTCACCCTATTCAACCAATCCATTCACACTTATTGGGTCATGAAATGCCTTTTGGCAAAAGCAATTCAAAGTGCACAGCCTCAAGAATACAAAGTCCAGCCAAAGACAGAGATGTTCCTCAAAGACCTGTTGGAGAACATCGACACCAATCTGCAGCACATAAAATTTGCCCAACACCAAGCAATTCAGAGATTGGATGAGAGAATGGGAAGAATAGAGAAACTGTTCCAGCACATGCAACAGACTGATATGCCTGGGTCTCGTGCCAATGACCCAGCCCCGGTGTCCTCGTCTGATGGCTAATCAGTCCCAGTTTATTGTTTTATGGTTTTTTGGAAACTTTATGAACTTAGTTTATATAAATATGCTGAAATAGTTGGACAATTAGCGCATGCGAAGTATAGGAGACAGAGACAATTTCAATTTTGGCAAGCTTTTAACGGAGTAAGATGGCCAACAGACCTGGTCCTACGGGCAGGTTGAGGCCAAGAATGTTTTTTTATATTGTAACCTGTCTTTACATATAAATAGAAAATAGAAGGAACTACCAAATTTACAAAAAAAAAAAATTTCATAAAACATAGTTCTCACTTTCAGATAAAACATAGATATAATATTCATAATTATTTCTAAAAGTTCCCACGCCAATGAAACCTAATCTCATTTCTTTATCATAAATAAAGTTCACTTTCGACACGTACACTAACACAAATATTTACAAACATATAATAGACTAAAGAACAAGTGATATTTTATTAAATTTTATTAAATAATTAATTAAATTTAAATATATCGAAATCTTAATCAAATTTGGAATTTGGAAAATAAATCTATATTATATTTAAAAAATTATTGCAATAAAATGTCTTATGATTTAATGATCAAAATTATGATGGAGAGGTTTTTAAGAATTTCTTAATTTGTATACATATCCACGTTTCTCCATTTCGAGTGCTTCGAGTAGAATGGAGAAGAGTGGTCACTAGAATTTTAGCTTCTCCGAAGCATGTGAAGTACTTAGATTGATTTAAAGAAGTGTTCCACAATGGTTGATTTTTCAAACCAATTATGAAAAGTATCAATGATGTGTTCTTTCAATTGGACTTTAACATACCTTCCGGTTTGAACTATATATGAATTCTTAGAGAAGCATGGGTTTATATGCATTTCTATCTTTGTTTTGGGGCTCTCTACCATCCTCAATTTGTGCTTATATATTTAGCTTAGAGAAAATTTTGAAACTAGAGTTGTGACTCTATTCCTCACTCGCTAGGTCGAATTTGTGATGCCTACATTAGGGAGGATGGGATTTTTCTAATTTTATTATTTTCACTTGAGACGTATTTGGCTATGGTCATCTTTCGAGTTCGAGGGTTGGTTTATAGAGCCCAGTTAAGGGCCAATAATCTCCCGGGGCGAGAACCTCTCCTTACCCACTAAACTAACTTCATAGAGGTGATTTTGGGACACCCTCTTTCACATGTTCGTTTAATTATTCGGTTTATGGTATGCTTTCTTGGTAATGTTTTGTACGTGGACTGGGTTGGAGAAAGTGCTTAGTTAAGGTGATTTCCTCTCTTTGAAGGTTCAACACTATCACACTTTGTTTTTTTTGTCTTTATGCTAATGTAATGTTTATAGGGTTGGCACTTGCCAAAGACTCCACCCAGAATCTTGATTGGGGCACAAGATCTTGGTCAACCTCTGGCGGCTGGCCTTCAAGACAGATCACTTAGAAACTGAGCATACAAGCTCTAATTCATTAATCAAATCAAGTTACATATATACATGAGGAATTGTCTCAAGATAGAGAAGCTATCTTAGACACACAATAATTTGGTTGAGAGAATATCTAAACCTCACACCAAACTAGGAACTAACCTATCAAATAGGAACAGACTCTATACATAGAGAGAACCACAACTGAAGACAAGTAGGAATTACATATTCCAACACTCCCCCTTAATGACTACTTGTCTCAATATCTATCTGCAAAATCTACAACTGGTCCTGTTTGGTAAATGCGCTGGTTATGTTTGGTAATTACACTTTATATCTTGTTCATGTTGTTGTCGATGTCCATATAAAGGAACAACCATCTACCAAAATGCATGGGTTCCAACTGCTGCAACCGCCAGGAGACTAGGAAGTCCTTCACATACATGGCTTATCCAACCTCTCGATTAACTCCCTCTTGATATAAAATTTCACCTTATGGAGTCTAAAACCAATACGGCCCACCCAAGTGTATCCATCCTGCATGACACACTCTTCCAGGGTGTTAAAACTCTCTGACAGAGGGAACATATAACAAAGGGGTATGCATGCCTCTCTGGGTTTTACAGCACATACAAACAATAAATGACATGTAGATTTGCTTCTAATTACAAATTGTGACTCATACTCATGGTCATGAGTCTATTCCAAGAAACTCACACAAAACAAACTCTCACAAACTTGATTCTCCATCCTCCTTTGCCACTCACCATACCATTCACCTCCACAAACACCGCACTATTCATATGTTGGAACACACCATTATTTTGGCTTTGTACTTTTGAGTCTTTGGCATCTTCATTTTACTTTGGTAAGCTGGTCTTGGTCTCCATGTTTTACCTGTCATCAATTAGAGTTGCGAATTCTAACAGAATGACATCATATTGAGGTCGCAAATCTCAATATTTATACAAATTTCGAAGACTTGTCCACATTTACCCATACCAAATAAAAACAATACCAAATGACAATATAAGCACAAGCCATAACCATGACAGTAATACAATATCCATGAAGAAAAAAAACTGGCATGCAAACGTTCAACACATGGCCACTCCATTCACTGCTGCGGACAGACTGCCCCAAATTTCAATTCACTAGAACACTGCCTACACTGTTGTTGTGAGCAGATCCAAGATCATACACTACACGTTATCTTCAATCTGATCCCTATCAGATCACTGACAACTGATCGCTCCACGTTGCTTCATGAACATGCACGAGCAACACCCTTTCACCTGCTTGCTAGTTCACATTTCGACAAGTATTAATTCACCTCCACCGCTCAGGCGCTCAGCCTTGAGGAGATACAATGTAGCCACCAAGGCTCAACTCAGCCACCAAGGCTTATCACAGCCATGAAGGCTCAACACAGCCACGAAGGCTCACCACAACCACGAAGGGTCAACTCAGCCATGAAGGCTCACCAGTGAACTTCATATCCTAAAATTTATCCAAAATCTCTGAAACTCCTTTTGTAGGTTTCTCCAACATAGGACCAGCAGGCACCCCCAAGGTAAATGTACAAACTTCAGGAAACTTGACAACACCCACATCAAGCAAAGCCGGAACAATTTTATCATATATTGGTAGGACTGAGTAAGCTTGCTTCACTATCCTGCCAACCTCTTCAAGTCGGGACTGGGTAACTGGCAACTCGTCAGAATACATAACTGCATATCCTAATGCAACTAAGACAATTTGTTCTACCAATCGTATATGCATTTTTGCCTGAAGAAGGCGAACCAAGTACTGGGGTTCACAGTCTATTGCTGCTACAAGAAGAGTCTTTATGCGTGCCCTCTTCTTGTCTTGAATTTCCTTCCTAGACCTTATGGAGCTCAGTGATTGTCTGAGACACGTCTAGCAACACTTTTATTCTACCAGCAAAGTGCCATGATTCTCCTTGCTTTTTCGTTTGCATTGCTGTTGTGAGCACTGGTCCTTCAAGGAGTACTTCAAAAACTGCGTTTACGGTTACATGAAGGCCTCCATGTTGATACAAAAGACACAAACACATAAAATAAAACGAAGGAAATTAGCCCACTACGCTTCAAAACATAGTTACCGATGAAATAGGTAACCTGACCTCAAAACGGGAACTCTAGCCCAAAAACTCTCAAAAAACATGAAAAAACACCCCCAAAAAAAAAAGTGTGTCTTCCAGAACGCACTTGTTTTTTTTTTAAGGTCAAATTTCAACATTTTCTAAAATTATGCTAAAAAAAAAATTGTTTGTTGAAAAAAGGATTGAAAAAACACCCCCAAAAAAAAAGTGTGTCTTCCAGAACGCACTTCGTTTTTTTTAAGGTCAAATTTCAACATTTTATAAAATTATGGTAAAAACAAAATTGTTTCTTGAAAAAAAGATTGAAAAAACACCCTCAAAACGAAATTAGTTGATGCTAGAATAACAAAAAAAAAAATTGTGTCATACTTTTGGCATTTTTAAAAATAGAAGTAACATTTTTAAATTTTTAAAATTCAAACACTAAAAAAAAACCTAAAATTTAAGAAAAAAATAAATTTAAAAAATAAAAACATTTAAAAGCTTAAAATTTAAAAATATATGAAGATAAAAAAAATTAAAATAAAAACAAAGTAAAAATTTTAATTCAATCATTAAAAAAACCTAAAATTCAAGGAAATTTTTTTTTAAAAATAAACCAAAAAAAAATTAAGATTAAAATTTCAAAAAATATAGAAATTAAAAAATAAAAATAATAACAAAATAAAAATATTAAATTAAAAAAAAAAAAAAACAAGTTAAAAAAAAAGGAAAATATAAAAAATAAAATATAGAAATTAAATTTAAAAAGAAAAAGAAAATGCTTATTAAATTTAAAAAAAGAAAAAAAAAATTAAAACAAATAATTAAATTTAAAGAAATATATTAAATTTTAATTAATTTAAAAATTCAAAATTAAAAAAAAAAAACACTATTCAAATTATAAAGAAAAAAAAAAGAAAAATTAATTAAAAATAAAAAATAAAAATAAAATACAATGAAAATATTAAATTTAAAACAAAATATATTAAAAAAACAAATAAACTATAAAAAATAAATTAAATTTAAATTATAAAAATTAAAATATATATATGAACTTAAATTAAAATAGGTATATACATAAAATTTTATTAAATGAAAAACTTTAAAAACTTTAAATAAAATATTAAATAAAAAAAAATTTAAAAAAAAAAAAAATTTAAAAAAATTAAGTTTCATTAAAAAAAAATCTAATTTTAAATACACAATTTTAATTGAAATATAAAAATATAAAAATTTTATGTAATTAACAAAAAAATAAAAATAAAAAGGTAAAACATTTAAAAAAAATATTAAATCCAAATAAATTAAAAAAATATATATATAATTTATTGAATTTTATAAAATTTTATTAAAAAACTAAACGTAAAATATATAAAATTATGAAATTAAAAAAAAAAAAAATCAATTAAATACAAAAAAATGGCAAAATTTAATAAAAATTATTAACAAAAAAAAAAATAATAAATTTAAAACAACAAAATAATAAAATTAAAAAAAGTTAAAACAAAATGAAATTTATTTTAAATAATTTAAAAAAAAATAATATTTTAAAAATAAAAAAAAAAATTAAAAAAAAAAAAAAAAAAAATCAATTAAAAAAAAACAAATTTAAAAAAATTAATTAAAAAAAAAAATTTAAAAAAACAAAATGCGGAGGTGGTTGTTGGCCCGGAATCGCCCCTCCGCCCGTCGGGGGCCGGGAGGCCGGCTGGGCCGCCCCCGGTGGCGCCGCCCGGCCGGCCACCGCCGCCCAGCGGGCGGGCCAACAACCACCACCGCATTTTTTTTTTTTAATTTTTTTTTTTAATTAATTTTTTTTAATTTGTTTTTTTTTTTAATTGATTTTTTTATTTTTTTTTTTTATTTTTTTTTAAATTTCAAAAAATAATTTTTTTTTACAAATTTTTTTTTTTTTTTTAATTTAATATTTTTATTTAAAATAAAATTCCTTTTTTTTTTTTTAAATTGTAATATATATATATACAACTATTTTGTATTTGATTTTATTTATTTTTTTATTTTATTTTTTTTAATTTTTAATATTGTTATTTTAATTTGATTTTTTTTTTTTAAATTTGAATTTCAAAATATCTAAAATTATTTTTTTAATTCAATTTTTTTATTTTAAATTCAATTTGTTTAATTTCTTTTATATTTAATATTATATAATAATTATTTTTTTAAATTTAAAATTTAAAAATTATTTATTAAAATTTTTGAATTTTAATTTAATTTAATTGTTTTTCTTACTTTTTTTGTTTATTTAGTTTTTCATTTTAAAAATCTATAAATGGTTTCATTAAAAAAAAAAAAAAAAAAACACTAAATTTATGTATATTTGTCTTTTAATTATTTGCACTAGTTTTTTTTCATTTTTCTTGTTTTTTAATGATAGGTTTTTTTTTTTTTTTTTTTTATTTTTTTTTTTCTTTATCTTTTTCAATTTTAATTGGTTTTTTTTTTAATTTGTTTTTTTTGTAAATTTTAAAATTTGTATTTTTTTCCTTATTATTATTATTTTTTTTAATTTAAATTTTTAAATTTAATTTCTTTTTTTTTTAAATTTTTTTTTTATAAATTTTAATTTTGTAATTTTAATTTTTTAATTTTTTTTTTTTAAATATATATATATATATTTTAATATATTGTTTTTTTTAATAAGTTAGAAAAAAATGTTTTTGATTTTTTTTTTTTTAATTTTTTGGTCAATTTTTGTTTTTTTTCTTAAAATTATGTGTTTTTTTCTTCAAATTTTGTCATTTCCTTTGATATAATTTTCAAATATTTTTGTTTTTTTTAATTTATTTTTGTTTAAATTTTTTATTTTTATTAGCTATTTTTGTTTTTTTTACATTTTTATTGGGTTTTTTATTGTTTTTATATATATTTTTTTATCTAAGTTTTGTGTTTTATTACCAACATGAAAATCACCACTCTTAAAAAAAAAGGTTGATGCAGCATCAATACGTTTCAAAATTAGCATGAAAATCACTGCTCTAAAAAAAAAAGGTTGATGCAATATCAATACGTTTCAAAATTAGCATGAAAATCACTGCTCTAAAAAAAAAAAGGTTGATGCAGCATCAATACGTTTCAAAATTAGCATGAAAATCACCGCTCTAAAAAAAAAAAAAAAAAAAAAAAATTGATGCTGCATCAATACATTTCAAAATTAGCATGAAAATCACTAACATTTTAAAACAAATATTCATACTTCATAAATAAAAATTTTAGAGTGTCAAAAATGTGCACCAAAAAAAAAAATGGTGATTCTGCATCACCACTTTTCAAAATCGGGTGCTTTTTATGCTACAAAAAAAAAGTAGGTAACATTGCGGTTACCTATTTCATCGGTAACATTGTTTCAACCTTTCAACAGAACAATGAAAGAGAGTTGTTGTTCTGCACAACGACTCTAACTATGCCACAATTGCACTAAGCGAAGATGTCTTACATGAGGCTTTCGTTAGGCGCAGTCTACGGGCGTTGGTGCGAAGACTTCTCCACACAGCGATGCATGCAGCACGCAACAGTGCTCCTTCTCTGCATTCCTCAAAAACGGAGCAGTAGCAGCACCTCCTTAGCAACGGAGCAGTAGCAGGCTTCGGCCTTCACTTTCTGTATGCTCCTCTGCTTTGACAACGTGGCAACACTTCTTTTAGCGGATAGCTCAACGCTCCACGAATGCTATTACAATGGCGATCCAACGGCCTCTAATCCCCAAAATTCTTGCAGGTTGCGCACAAAAAGCTAACCTGCTTTACAAGATGCATGCCTTTTACATGTTGGGGCTGCAGTTATCAAGCCCACGTTGTGTTACCCCTTCAACACAGACACGCAGAGTCTTTCACGTAGCCAATTTTTTTTATTTGCAGTCGCACAACAAGTTTCTGCGGCGTTCTAGAATGGACAAACATAAAAAAATAATTTCTCTCTTATTTCCCTCGGCCCAGGAGGGGCCAAGGTCCAGGCTCAGGCCCAAGCAGGCTCTGATACCAACTTAGAAACTTAGTATACAAAATCTAATTCATTAATCAAATCAAGTTACATATATACATGAGGAATTGTCTCAAGATAGAGAAGCTATCTTAGACGCACAATAATTTGGTTGAGAGAATATCTCAACCTCACACCAAAATAGGAACTAACCTATCAAATAGGAACAAACTCTATACATAGAGAGAACCACAACTGAACACAAGTAGGAATTACATATTCCAACAAGATCTCCATGGATACAAAGAGTTATGGTATGAGGCGTCGTAATAATACTAACCATGCATTCCTTCATCGCCCTATCAGGGATCCACTACAAAGGATCTAGCTCCTATTGAGTCATCTTATGATTAGGTTTTTTACTATCAGTAAGAAGCATTTGTGTATTTTCAAGATAGTGATAGAGGTGAGCATCATATTTCACTACTTTTATATTTTCAAGACTTGATCAACACATTTAAATTTTGGTCAGGATATGACTCCACGAGATGGTCAACAAACTTGGCTTCCCTCTAGGCAGTTTGAGACCATCTAGTTTTTTTTTTGGACTTGCATGTACAAACTGCCTTTTGAAAGAAATAGAATGACCCAAAACCAACTTACAAAAAAAAAATTGATTTTTTTACATTGCTCATGGACACTTTAATTATCAGTTTGTTATAAAGTATTGTATAAACCATGAGATTCAAAATTAAAATCTATTATAGCACCTTTTTATCAAGTATTATATAAAACATGAAATTAAAGATTAAAATGCCTCTCTGCCCAACCAACTAAAAAATATTATTATTACAATATTTTCAATTATTTTATATTTACATCAATTAATTTTTAAAATATTATTAAATTATAGAATTACTTATTTAATATTAAAGATTGTTTGATTGAATAAAATTGTTACTATTAGATTGCTTGCGTGGACCTACAACGAAGATTTCAACTCGACGTGGTGTGGGATTCGAGCCGAGGTCTCCACGGAGAGCACCCTATGAAGAGCGTTTGGACAGCGTTGTTGACATATTGAAAGCAATATTTGATAAATGTTGTTGCAGGAGACCCCGTTTGTAGGAGACAACCTGATAACAACGGATCACCAAGAAGAGGAGAGAGTCGAGCTCTGGCACCAGAGATGTAGTTGGAGCACAAAATTGATGTCATGTCTTCACGCAACAGAGCAATAGGTGGTAATTGTTTAACACTGCCACACTTGGGAAGCGATTAATGGCCGCTTTTTGTGGAGATGGTTGTCTGTGTGTACCTACCAGGAGGCTTGTTCAATAACTTTTATCATTTCATTTCCGAATGATTATAATCAATAATAATTTTTTTTTTCAAATTTCTCAATTTTTCAGACTCACTATAGAGCCACTAATATTCTTGCTGCTCATATTCATATTCTTCTTGCTGCCGTGCATGCCCATTTGTGGATTTAATTTAGCCGCAGTGGAGCCAGTTGTTGAATTTATACAGGTTATTTCTAGCTCCGCTTAATCTTTAATATTCTTTACGTCAGGAAGTGGAGGCTAGTAGAGCTCCCCAACAAGTGTATATGCCGCTCGACGATGACTTCAATCCAGAGTACAAAAAGTTGTTGGTCCTAATGGTCCAACCAATTCAAAACGTTCAAAATCATTAATAGGTTTGCCCTCACGGTTGAAAATTCAGATACATCATTGGATGCTACATCCGGGATGATACTCATAAGTTGTCATTTTGTTTCGTTTTTGGGAAGAATTTAAAAAATATTACAAAGTTGTCATAACTTGTAATATTTTTTAAATTGTCATGTTATTTCTGTAAATCTGGTTTAAAGAATCTAGTGACACTTAGTCTTGGTGAATCTGGTTTAAAGAATCTAGTGACACTTAGTCTTGCCAACTATCGTCACCAGTGCGAGTCTAGATTAAAATTGGCCATTTCAACAATAAACATATTTATTTGCAGGAATTACTGATTACTAGATATGATCAAAGCATGACATCGATGATGGTATAAGAAGATAGTTATCGGAACAGCAACTGAGATTAAAGGACGATGGACAGACAAGGTAAATGATTTTATGTTGAAATAAATAAGACTTAATATTATGTTGTAATGTGAATCATATAAATATTAGTAAGTAAGTATGATATTTTGTAGTGGTGTTTAGAAAGTCTATGAGTTGGAGTGTGTAATGTAATTTTGAGGAGGCATGTGCATCTCATGAAATTAGTGGTAATCTTAAAACCACTTTGTAAATGCAGGTTTGTGAGAAGCTAGAAACCACTATGTAAGTGCAGGTTTGTGGTAAGCCAGAAACCACGTGTGAGAGTAAAGTGGACAAAGATTCTTGTAAGCATGGTTTAGGGTCAGATGACAAAACCTAAGCTGATAAAAGCCATATCATGGTTATGGGTAATCCCATAAGTGACCCATGATGATGATGATGGATGGGGATTTGCACTTAAAACTAGACACATGGTTATGGGTAATAAAAAAAACCCATGATGATGATGATGGATGGGAATTTGCAGGTATAGTACAGGTATAGGTATGCCGATAATGGTTGATTGAAGCATATACATGAAGGACATGCTAGTAGATTGGGGGTTGCAGCTATTGGTACTTATGCAATCTGGTAGATCGAGACAAGTAGTCAGTCATATAGGGGACGACTTGAAAAATATAATTCCTACTTGTCTCAGTGTGATTCTTTCTATGTAAAGGAGTCTGCTCCTATTCCTTAGGAATTGTTTAGATATTTATGTTTCATAAATTGGTTTGTGGTTGAGCTATTATCTCAACCAAATAATTGTGTGTCCAAAATACTCTGTCTATCTTAAAACAACACTACTTGTGTTTTTAAGTAATATTATATAATTAATTTTAAAATGTGATCAATTTTCAAATTGTACTTTAGGTTTGGGTTCTCATGTAGCTTCTCCACACCAGTCGTCTTGTTTTCCTTTTAATTGTCTGGACTCACTCAACATTCTTCAATAGAAGGGTTCCCCATAATCCGCACCTTCACGTAACTTTTTAGCAGTTAGCTTCTTATAAAGGAGTCTTTTCAACATTGGGCAAATTAGTTATGTCATTTTTTCATATAACGAATAGTTTTCAATGTCAAGCTAATTTTCAATGTTGAGATAGTAGATTTCATTTGAACTTTCTTTTCCATCCATTATGCAAAGATGTGTAGCAGATCGTTTTCGATCTATCAAATGATAATACAACATTGAGGTTATAATATAAATGGTAGATGGTTAGCATATTTTTGTTTTTAAATTACATGATTATTAATATATTATTCAAAATATTCAAAATATATGGTTTAAAAATTAAATTATCATGAATATATTATTTATAATTTATTTTTAAAATTTAAATATTTAAAAATATATATAAAAAAATATAATTAAAAAGAACAAACATATCCAAAAATAATTGAAAATTATTAATATACTATTTATAACTTACTTTTAAAATTTAAATATTTAAAAACACATAAACAAAGTATAATTAAAAATAATGGACATATCTATAAATAATTGGAAAAATAGTTCCTCCTGTTATGCTTAAACTTTCTTTGTCCCTATATAAATCGGAAGGCTTCTTAGTTTCTTCATAACCATTCGTCATATGATTTCACGGTATCCATTCAATTATATGGACATATTAAAAATTCATTAAATTATATCACTTTATTAAAAAGTCCTTTATGGTAAGGTTTTTCATTAAATTATATGGACATATTGAAATATTAAAAAATTCTGGCCAACCTTTTTTCTTTCCCGAGAATAAGCTTTTTGACATATGATTGACACGAGACGGTTTTGTGTGGTTTTGTCTGAACAATGAGCAGTATTTGCATATCCAGTGGTCTTAGGATTTATTTTCAAAATTTATTAGAAAAACTTTCAAAAAGTCACACCAAAAATAATTATTTCAAAAAATCCAATTAAAAATAACTTATAAGACTACATTAAAACATCTTTCAATTACTTGGAAGAGTATTTTATGCGCTCTTCAATTGATTTGAAATAAATCCAACCTGTCCATGTACAAAAATGTATGAATGATTTATTACACTTAAGACTATACTTATGTTCATCAATGTAGTTTTTTTCATACTTAGGTGGTTGCTTATTATGGCAATATTTTTTTCTAAAACTCACGAGATTTATTTGTAAGTATATATTTGTTTGATTTGTTTTATATATTTCTGACCTGAGTTCATACAATGATCCATAATTTCATCCATTTGTGTACAATTTTCACAGCAAGGGTGACACGTGGTAAAAGATGACAAAGAAGCTACTAAAAACTAGGAAAAGCTCATAAGTTGCATGTTTAAGGAGCTTTCCGACCTAATAAATTTTCTTTTAAAGTGTCTTTCATTGAACATGAAAACCTTGAATAATCTGTGATATGTACCGCTTTTTAGCTATTTGACACTATCTAACAATAAACATGGACTTTTCTAATTATATCCTCGTTAGCTATGTTCTATTAATTTCTCAATTTCTCATTGACTTCATTTAATTTTTATCCACGCTTGGATTTCTATTTTTCATCATTACTAGAAGATTTTGGATTGGGCTCAAAAGTGAAAACGGTGAAGCCAGTACAACCAATGGAGAGAAAATATTTTCAATAAAATATTTGAATCACTACGAGTTGCTCAGAGAATAAAACCACCCTAACGAGCAAATTGTAAGAGGAATAACTAATATGAGAAAACATATTTTTCTCTGCGAAAGAAAAACAAATTGACTTTGAAGCAAGTGGCAAAATGGAAACCGTTTATAGTTTGCCACCCTAAAAGAAACATTCCAGAAAACACGAACATTAGGAAAGCCAGCAAACTACTGGAACAGCTGGAACATTACAAAAAGAAACATAGCTTAGTCACAGTAGCACTGGTTCAGTTGCTGGCGGCTCTCCAAAGTTCCTGTATCTTGAAACCTCCCACTGCGAGCTCTTCAAGTGAAACTCTTGCGAATCTGAAAGCTTATCAAAAGCATAGAGAGCTTAGTGGCTCATAAATAAAAACTATAGGAAGTTTATTGAATTAATCACAGGACTCTCATATAGTTAATGATTTATAGTTAATGATTTGAGAGTTTTTGGAGTTTTTAATGTTAAAATTTTGAAGTGAAATCTTGAATTGTGTTATTTAAATTGATTTTTTTTATTATATATATAGATTCAACATTCCATACTTTAAAAATTTTGAAACATTTTGATTATGCAATAGTTATTGTTCAAGATTTCTATCAAATTTTACAAAAATTAAATAAGAAAATTCTACCAGTTTTTTTTCAATCACACTAAAGAAAAACTAATATAATTAATTACACATGAACAGAAAAGAGCATTTAAATGACATTGAATATGAACTCAGTGTAATTTATTATGTAATAAGAAGTTTGAAACTAAAATCAATTAGTATAGTTAATCACACATGAGCAGAGAGGGCATTTAAATGGCATTGGAATTCCGCTGTAGACTAACACAAACAAACAAATAGTACCATTCAAGCACAAGAACGACCGTAACACCATCGAGGGTCCATCGAGGGTGAGTAGATGTGTGCTTTTGATTGAAAACCTTCAATTATTACTAAAATTAACAATAAAAAAATTAATAAAATTTACATATTTATTATTATTTCATTATATTTAATTATTAATGTTTTTATATGTGATAATAATGTTTTCATAATCATATAGTTGGAATTGAAATAATTTATGATTATATTAACAGTAATGGAAATAATTATATTGACAGGTCTCATACTTCTCTTTGGTTAAAAATATTGATCCTCTATTTTCTTATCAACTCATAACTCGAAATCCATATAAGTTATAATTCTAAATGTATATATTTATATTATTGAAGTTGTTTATTTTTATTACATATTTAGAATATATCACAAATACTTAGATTTGTAAAATAAATTTTTAAATATCTTTTAAATGATCCATATCTTTTTACGAAACCTCTTTTCATGTAGACTATTTAGTTTGTTGACACTTGGGATTTTCAAACCGATTATAAAATTATAAAACATATTAAATATAGTTTTTCTAATTTGTTGTCTATGTCGTTGCATTATTATAGTTATGTTATTTCACACCGTAGTTAAAACACAAATTAGGTTTAAAAAAGAAATTAGGCTGGGGGCAGTTGTTTAGTTTTCATTAAATTATAAATAGTCATTATATATTTTTGATTTTCCTATCAAATTTGATTGAAAACGCTTTTAAGAACCATTGGATCTAGGTCATTAAAAAATTTATTAAAAAACATAAATTACAGATTTATCTTTGTCTGATTCGAGGATTATATTAAAGTAAATCCATGTCAAGTCTACATGCTGCTACATGAAAAGATTTGGTTGACTGATCTCATGCATGACAATAAGGGTCAGACCCCATACAACTTATTCATTAGCAATATATTCCTCCAGTTAAGTCACTATGTAGGCATTGAACCTTATTACAGGGAATTAAATGAGGTAGAATAAATATTTCAATTTATTTAAAAAGAATTAAATGGTGTAGAATATGAACTAAATAGAATTTCGGTTTGTAGAGTGGTTTCAGTTTTCATCAATTTGTAATGTTAGCGACATAGTTTTGACTTGCCGCTCCAAATTATTAAATTTTGGTACGTGGAGTTGTTGACTTTTTATTAAATTATAAATTAGTTATTAATTACATCGATAGGTGTTTTCTCTATTGGAATTGGCTACTTTAATACATTTTATAATTAATTTCAGATGGTCTAAATTGAGAGACGCAGGTATATTCAAGTCGTCGCCATTCCATCTATGAATGAAATTGAAACTGATAATTTCCTTGCGTTTTTAAATCAAGTGTTTAAACCATGTTTAAAATAATTTTTTACCAAATCCTAATTAAAATTTTACAGTGCCTCTTGTTTATAAAGACATATAAAGATTAGAGAAAATAAAATTTAAAATAATTAAATATTCTTTATACGTTAAACGAATGTCCATTTGCATTTTTAAAGATATGGTTGAACATGGGAGAATAAATGGAAACGTGGAACGTTTAGGTTTCTGAACATAGGAGAATAAATGGAAACGTGGAACGTTTAGGTTTCTTTCTAGGCATTGTCCTAAAATTGGGTTGTTTATGTAACCGCTGTAGGTTAATATTTTATTTGCTGAGCCATGTGAATTGAAACTTATGCCACACGTATACAGATTAGAGAAAATCAAATTTAAAATAATTAAATATTATTTGTCCGTGAAACGAATGCCTATTTGCATTCTTAAACATATGGTTATTGGAACATGGAAGAATAAATGGAAACGTGGAACGTTTAGGTTTCTTTACTGGCATTGTCATAAAATTGGGTTGTTTATGTAATGGTTGTACGTTCATATTTTCTTTGCTGAGCCATGCAAATTGGAACTTATGCCACTTGGAATTTATAAAGACAAAAAAAAAGCTTGAATGAATAATCATAGGTTTGTAAAAAAATTTACAATTTAATTTAATAAATTGTTATAAATATCAATAATATAACAAATTCTTACAAATCTTTAATTTTTTTACTAATAACTCCATTCTCTGATCAACTATATTAATAAAAAAATTGAAACAGGATTGTTTTCAAATGTATCCTTTATATTGTCTATGGAGTTTTGGTTAAATGGTGATGAGACGGGTTGTTATAGTACTCATCACAGGTTCAATTCCCTTGATCGAGTACCAGATTACATTTCAAGAAGCTTTATTTTTCAAAAATCATAAATGCCCAAATCTTTTCAAGTTTGATTCATTCGTTTTCCTTTTGTCTTGAGATTGAGCAGGTTCCGAGGTTGCGAACACCGTGTCCCTGGGAGCACCTGGCGAGAATGAACGATAAGATGCTCCATGAAAAGAATGTGCCTTCGGTGACTTCTCTTTTAATGAATGGGAATAAAGTTATTTTTTACATAACTTAGAATCTTTGTTGCAAGCTACTCCTCTCAAAGTAATTGCAACATCAAAAGAATTCCATTACTATATTATTTTTCAAGGATTTATATTTATATAGAAAATTATTTTGTTGTACATTTGGCTAAATTTTTTTTTTTTTTGGTTATATAATGTGATCCAAATTAATATATTCTAATTATTTGAAAAAAATGGAAAATGTGCATCATCTAATTAGATTTGGGGAAAATGGCTGAGGCACAGACAAATTTATGGAATTTCATTCAAGGGGAATTTGGGTTAGGTGAATGTATCTCCTGGTCAAAATTGGTGAGGCCTCTATATGAGCAAATAAAAGCCCTTTTCCATTTTTTATTTCCATGTGATTGCACTTGATTGCTATTTAGCTAGTTCAGATTTTGGAGGTTTGATGTGCACATGTTCATTTTTGCAAGCTCTACCCACCTGCATCTAATTTCATTTCTTGTGGGGTCAGAGTAGCCAGATTCAATTTCGTGTTTTTTTAGGGAGATTTTGCAAATTTTATTTGTGCAATGTACTATTTCATGTCTGATTTAAATTGAATGTTAGATGCCATTGCCCATTAGTAGAACTTCACACTTGAATTCTTTAATGGATCCATTTGAAGAATGATTAATGAATCTGTTTCAAATTTTGTATCTAGAGTTTGTAATGATATTCAAAGCCTACTTTAAATGGCTTTGCAATATGGAAATGATAAATGTATCATAGCTACATGATAATAAATAAACTATCAATTGACATTACAGTCATTTATGAATCTTCTTACATCAAAATTTTATTGACTATTTTGAAATGAGTAGATTGTCAAATAATTTTTAATACAGTCATTTATGATTTTTCTTATATCAAAATTTTATTGACTATTTTGAAATGAGTAGATTGTCAAATAATTTTTAATTGAATGCATTGTCGATTAGTTTTTTACAAATCTTAATATTTTATAAACCCAATATTATGAATTTAAATAACTCAATATTATAAATTTAAAAATGATTTATTTAGTCTCCAAAAATAAAGTTACAGATTCTCAACCAAATACTAATGAAACTATGAATTAGTTAACCTAAAACGATTCCAAAAATTTTAACGAATACTTTAGTTGCCTCTGCAATATGTAATAAATAAATATATTGTAGTTGTGCCATTAAAAAAAATATCGTTTTAAATAATAATACATTAACATTAAATTAATTTATAGATCTTAGTATCTTAAAATTATATTAATAAATAGCAATTTTTAAAGGATTACATTGTTCATTTAGATTTCCAATGCAAAGAACAAATATTGATCCTCTAATATAATTTAAAAGAAATAAATATTCTTTATGCCCATGAAAATAATGGCGATTTACATTTTTAAATGTGTGGTTGTTGGAAAATGGGATAATAAATGGCAACATGGATAAATAAGGTTAAGCTTTCTTTCGAGGCATTCTCAGAAACTTGGGTTGTTTATGTAACGCCTATAGTTTCATATTCTCTTGGAACGGTTGGGCGATATCAGAGACAAAACAAAAAGCGGACAAATAACAATGAGTTTTATTATGGTAAATCTAAATAACATTTCACTGTGACAAAGAGTCTTTCTATGCTATGCTCTAATCAATCTCACTATCATTATCACATTGCTACAGTGATTGAAATTTATTCCATGAAGCATTGCAAAATTAAAAAATTAGATTTTAATATTAAGTTTTATAAAAGTTTATTTTTAAATATTGGTTTTATGATATTAAAGTTTAATATTGAGTTTATATTTATGAGGTTTAATGTTAAGATTTATAGTATTAATCTTAAGGTCTATTGATGATGATGATGGTTAACGTCAAGTGAGACCAATCTTTGGTCTATCGAACCTAAAGAAAAGAGTTATTTAATTTGATATAAGATTTTATTCCTATACTCAAAAAGCTTGGAGAGAAGCCTCCCATCTCACTATTATTATTATTATTATTATTTTATTAATATTAATTAATAAATTAGAGTACTAATGTCACTAACATTAAACATTAATAACATTTTAATATTAAGTTTTAAATTATGAGTATTCATTTTAAAATTCATTATTTATATTATAATATATAATATAAATTTAAGTTATTTTAATTTTAATTTATTAATATTAATATTAATATTAATATGAATATTCCCCGGCTGCGGGTGGCAAGATGTGAGGTTACGGAAATCAGCCTATGGGACGGCGCGTGGCAAGGCCACAAGGCCACCTGCAGGCTTCAGTTAAGGCACTTCCAAGCCTTTAATACTCCAGTTCGTCATCCTGTGCGGCATTTATGTCGGTGCCTGTGTCGAGGCCACTAGCATTTCATAATGCCACCCTCTGGTTCATCTTCTCCGCTCTTCGCCTCTGCTCTTGGGTTTCAAGTTCGGCCTCAGCTTCGTCTTGTGGTTTCCATGCCGTTTTTGTTTCTGACTGTCGGGTTTTGGTTGCTCCCCAGAGACTAAGGCACCTAGTTCTCACACCTCCCTCGGCAGGCGCTGCAACCTGGGCTGTTGTGTGGAATTTCTACCTGTCTTTCACTTTTCTCAGAGCCCTTTCTGCCCTCTACAATTTTCTGCCTCCGAGCTCAATTTGCCTTCCACCTCCTTGCCCTCTGCTACTAATTCTGTCTGTTCCCTCTCACTGCGTGCTGACATGCCTCGGCTCAGGCATCGCTTGAGATGTCGACGAGGCAGCTCCAGAGCACGCCCCTCTGGTCGACGTCACTCTTCCACCACTAGCACTTCGTCGTCTTCTCTAGAGCGCTTTCAAAGTCGATATCTTGCCACACGCAGTGGGCGTGGTCGTATGGTCACTTCCTCCTCCAGGCGCGCGGTCTCTACTTCTTTGTCTCCCACTCCCTCATGTCCTATTGCTTCTGCCTCCCTGTACAGCCCGATCACTGCCCACTTTCACTTCCAGTGCAGCACCAATCACCCTCTGGTTGTGGCGACAGTCACAGTTTCCTTTAAAGAAATTCCTGAGGCAATTCCTGGCCCCTCCTCGCTTGCACGTCCAAACAACATCTTTGGCCCCTCTGACGTCGTGCAACCTCCTCAAGTCTCGGACAGGGGAGCTTCTCATAAGGCGGGCAATTACAGCTCGAGCCTTCTTCAAAACGAAGGCAAGCAAGAAGGCGGTAGCGGAGCAGGTGCGGCAGCAACTCAATGTGGCCCCGTTTCAGATGATGATGATAGATATTGGTGCAGGATTGAAGAAGAGCCCCCCTCAGATGATTATGGTCTTTAGTTCCACTAGCATTGTCCAAGTAATTTTTTCCAGATCTTTTGTTATTTTTGTTGTTTTGGTATGTACTAGTTTATGGCACGACGTAGCTGGTTTCCTCCATGGAGGCAGCTTTACAAACCTTTCATGGGCTGGTTTCCCCATGAGGGCAGCTCAATTTTTGTTATTTTGCTAGACATGTGAAGCCACTCTTGGCCTGCACTATTGAGGCCATGGCTCAGTTGTACTATATGTTTCATTAATAGATTTACTCTTACTTAGAAAAAAAATATTAATATGAATATTAATTATTTATATTTATAATCTTTTGGGATTTTAATATTTATCTTATGGTTTATGTTTCTCGGGTTTAGTATTAATCCTAGGGTTTATAATTTTAATCCCTTGGGTTTAATATAATGGGTTTTATAATTTTATAATTTTGTATTATATTTTATATTGTGATATTGGAATGGTATAAAAATCTATCCAACATTTCATTGTGACAAAGAGTCTTTCTATGTGATAATCAATCTCAAAATCATTATCACATTGTTACACTAGATTGAAATTTATTCAATGTGGCATTGCAAAATTAAAAAATTAGGGTTTAATATTAAATTTTATAATAGTCCATTTTTAAATATTGAGTTTATAATATTAAGGTTTAATATTGGGTTTATAATTTATAATTATGAGGTTTAATGTTAAGGTTTATAGTATTAATCTTAGGGTCTATTATATTGTATTTATGCTTTATTATTATTTTATTTTATTTTATTAATATTAATTAATAAATTAGAGTACTAATATCATTAACATTAAACATGAATAACATTTTAATATTAAGTTTTAAATTATGAGTATTTGTTTTAAAATTCATTATTTATATTATAATATAAATTTAAGTTATTTTAATTTTAATTTATTTAATGTGGTAATTTTAATTTATTAATATCATTAATCTTAATATGAATATGAATATTAATTATTTATATTTATATTAAAAAAGATGAATAAGAATATTAATATTACTTTTAATATTATTAAAATTTATAAATATTAATTTTAGCATAATTATTAATATTAATAATATTAAATAATGTGTTTCATTAATAGATTTACTCTTACTTAGAAAAAAATATATTAATATGAATATTAATTATTTATATTTATAATCTTTTGGGATTTTAATATTTATCTTATGGTTTATGTTTCTCGGGTTTAGTATTAATCTTAGGGTTTATAATTTTAATCCCTTGGGTTTAATATAATGGGTTTTATAATTTTATAATTTTGTATTATATTTTATATTGTGATATTGGAATGGTATAAAAATATATCCAACATTTCATTGTGACAAAGAGTCTTTCTATGTGATAATCAATCTCAAAATCATTATCACATTGTTACACTAGATTGAAATTTATTCAATGTGGCATTGCAAAATTAAAAAATTAGGGTTTAATATTAAGTTTTATAATAGTCCATTTTTAAATATTGAGTTTATAATATTAAGGTTTAATATTGGGTTTATAATTTATAATTATGAGGTTTAATGTTAAGGTTTATAGTATTAATCTTAGGGTCTATTATATTGTATTTATTCTTTATTATTATTATTATTTTATTTTATTAATATTAATTAATAAATTAGAGTACTAATATCAGTAACATTAAACATGAATAACATTTTAATATTAAGTTTTAAATTATGAGTATTTATTTTAAAATTCATTATTTATATTATAATATAAATTTAAGTTATTTTAATTTTAATTTATTTAATGTGCTAATTTTAATTTATTAATATTATTAATCTTAATATGAATATGAATATTAATTATTTATATTTATATTAAAAAAGATGAATAAGAATATTAATATTACTTTTAATATTATTAATATTTATAAATATTAATTTTAGCATAATTATTAATATTAATAATATTAAATAATATGTTTATGGTCAATTATGGTCATATTTTCACAAATATTGTCTGTTGGTCCAAAGTCACTTTATAATAACCATGGTCATTCATGGTCAACCATGGTCTAATGTCACATTGTGACAAATATTGTGTCGATATAAAAATCAACCATAGTGAATGATGGTCAACCATGTTTATTTTAGGTTCTATAATATTTATTCAAACATCACATTCTGACAAATATCATGTCGATATGAAAATCAACCATGGTCAATGATGGTCAACCATGTTTATTTTAGGGTCTATACTATTTATTCAAACATCACATTGTGACATATATAGTCTCATTATGAAAATAAATCACGGTCATCCATCGTCAATCATGGTCAATATGAAAATCAACCATGGTCAATCATGGTCAAGCATGGTCAAACGTCAAATTGTGACAAAGATTGTTTCAATATGAAAATAAACCATGCTCAACCATTTTTTACCATCGTCAACCATGGTCAACCACAGTGAACCATTTTCGACCTTGGTCAACCATGATCCAACATCGCATTGTGACAAATTTTGTCACAATATGAAAATAAACCATGGTGAATCATAATCAACCATGGTTAACCATGATAAATAAGCATATTCAAATTGTAACGAAGATTGTCACTTGGTCCAACATCACATTATGACAACCATGGTCATCTAAGGTAAACCATGGTCCAACGTTACATTGCGGCAAAGATTGTCTCTATATGAAATCGACCATGGTCTAATGTTCCATTGTGAAAAAGGTTGTCTCAATATGAAAATAAATCATGGCCAACCATGGTCTAACCTCGTATTGTGACAAATATTGTGTCAATATGAAAATCAACGATTGCAAAAATGGTCGGCCATGTTTATTTTAGGGTCCATAATATTTATCTTAGGGTTTATTTACTTTGGGTCTATAATATTTAACCATTAGGATTAATATTATTCCATTGCATTTATAATCCTTTGAGTTTTTATAACTAATCCCTTGTGTTTATTAGTCCCTTGGGTTTATAATAACAATCACTTGGATTGTCTCGATATGAAAATCAATCATGGTCAACCATGGTCTAATGTCGCATTGTGACAAATATTGTGTCAATATGAAAATTAACCATGGTGAACAATGTCCGACCATGTTTATTTTAGGGTTTATAATATTAAAATTAGAGTTTATTAACCTTGGGTATATAATATTAAACCCCTAGGTTTAATATTATTCCCTTGGGTTTACAATCCTTCTATTTTTTAGTATTAATCCCTCGGGTTTATTAGTCCCTTGGGTTTCTAATCCTTTGATATTTTAGTATTAATCCCTTGTGTTTATTAGTCCCTTGGGTTTATAATCCTTTGATTTTTTAGTATTAATCCCTTATGTTTATTAGTCCCTTGGGTTTATAATATGAATCCCTTGGGTCCATATTCTGAGGGTATAATATTATTCATAGGGTTTATAATATTAATCATAGGGTTTAATATAAATTCCTTAGGTTTATAATCATGGTCAACAATGGTCAACCATGGCCTAATTTCACATTGTGACAACTATTGTCTCGATATGAAAATCAACCATGTTAAACAATCGCCAACCATCGTCATTCATGGTGAACGATGGTCCAATGTCACATTATAACAAATATTGTCTCAATATGAAAATCAACCATAGTTAACCATGGTCAAATATCACATTCTGACAAATATTGTCTCAAAATGAAAGTCAATCATTCTTAATCATGATTAAACATGGTCAATATGAAAATCAACCATGGTCAACCATGATCTCAATATCAAAATCAACCATCGTCAACCATTATCAACCATGCTCCAATGTTGCATGGTGACAAAGATTATCTCATGGTCCAACGACACATTGTCATAACTGTGTTCATTTATGGCCAACCATGGTCCAACATCGCATCATGAAAAAGATTGTCATTGTGAAAATCAATCATGGTCAACCATGGTCCAATGTCAGGTTGTGACAAATATTCTCTTAATATGAAAATAAATCATGGTCAACCATGGTCCAACGTCACATTGTGATAAATATTGTCTCAATATGAAAATCCATCATGGTCAACCTTGGTCAACCATGTTTGTTTTAGGCTTTATAATATATATCTTAGGGTTTATTTACCTTGGGTTTACAATATTAATCCTCTTGGTCTCTTGGGTTTTTAGTATTAATCCATTGTTTTTATTCATGCCTTGGGTTTATAATATCAATTTGTTGGGTTTATTAATCCTAGGGTTCATATTCCTAGGGTTTAATATTATTAAAACAGATTATAATATTAATCCTAGGGTTTAATATTGATCCCTTAAGTTTATAATCCATTAGGATTATAATATAAATTCCTTAGGTTTATAATATTAATCATAGGGTCTTTATTCCTAGGGTTTAATATTAAGCCTACTATTTACAATAATAATCGTTTGAGTTTATCAATTTTAGGGTTTATATTCCTAGGGTTTAATACTCATCCTAGAGTTTAATATTCATCCCAAGGTTTATAATATTAAACCATCGTCAACCATGGTAAACAATGGTCAACCATGGTCAACCATGTTTGTTTTACAGTTTATAATATTTATCTTAGGGTTTATACACCTTGGTTTTACACTATTAATCCTTTGCATTTTTTAGGTTTTTAGTATTGATTCCTTGTTTTTATTAGGGGTTTATAATATCAATCACTTGGGTTTATTAATTTAAGGGTTCATATTCCTAGGTTATAATATTATTGATAACATTTATAATTTTAATATTAGGGTTTAATATAGATTCATTGGGTTTATAATCCATTACATTTATGATATAAATTTCTTGGGTTTATAATATTAATCATAAGGTTTATATTCCTAGGGTTTTATATTAATCCTATTGTTTTCAATATTAGTCTCTTAGGTTTATTAATTTTAGGGTTTATATTTCTAGGGTTTAATATTCATCCTAGGGTTTAATGTTATATCCTTTGGTTTTTAATATTAACCCTTGGGTTTATAATATTAGTCGTAAGATTCATGATATGAATATTATGGTATAATGTTTATTAGTGCCTTAGGTTTATAGTATCAGTGTGTTGGGTTTACTAATCTAAGAGTTCATATTCCTAGGTTATAATATTATTGATATGATTTATAATATTAATACTAGGGTTTTATATAGATGTCTTGGGTATATAATCTATTAAATTTATGATATAAATTCCATGGGTCTATAACATTAATAATAAGGTTTATATTTCTAGGGTTTAATATTAATCCTAGTGTTTTCAATATTAATAGCTTAGGTTTATTAATTTTAGAGTTTATATTCCTAGGGTTTAATATTCATCCTAGGGTTTAATGTTATTACCTTGGGTTTTTAATATTAACCCTTGGGTTTATAATATTAATCGTGACGTTTCTGATATGAATCTTATGGTATGGTGTTTATTTTAGGGTTTATAACATCTATCTTAGGGTCTATATCCCTTGGGTTTATAATATAAATCCATTGAGTTTAATATAAATCCCTTGAGTTTAAGGTTCATAATATTAATATTAGGGTTTATATTTGTAAGGTTTAATATTAATCCTAGGGTCTAATGTTATTCCCTTTTGTATATAATCCCTAGAGATTTTAATATTATTCCAATTGCTTTAGTAATTCCTTGGGTTTATATTTTTATTCCAAGGGTTTCTAATATTAATCATAGAGTTTATAAAATTATTCACTTCAGTTTATATTGTTAATATTTAGGGTTTATTATTGTAGTTTATAATACTAGTCTTAGTGATTGGTTTATATCATTAATATCTTGTGTTTCTTATTATATTTTATGATACTAATATTAGGGATTATAATATTGGGTTTGATGGTGTTAGGATTTATAATATTGAGTTCAATATTGGAGTGTAATATCATGATGTATCACATTGGTCTTATTAATAATGTTTAATATCATGATGCATATTAATATTTAATAATTTATAATTACTAATAATTATTACTATTTACTAAACTATTAATAAGTAATAATTATTATAATTATTAGTTATTAGTTATTAATATTATAATTATTCGTTTCTAATATTAAAATTTATAATAATTTTAATTACACATTATAATTATTTATATTTATATTTATGTGATTAATATCAACACCACATTATTGTATTTATAAAATTATTCCTTTCCGTTTACAATTTTATGGTTTATAATATTAATTTAAGGTTTTACATCCTTTGGGTTTATAATATTAATCCTAGGGTTTATAATCCCTTGGGCTTATAACACAATTCCTAGGGTTTAATATATTTCTCTTAGATTTATTTTACATGGAGTCTATAATATTAATCCCTTGGGTTTAATTCCCCTATATTTTACAATATTAATACTTTGGGTTTATAATATTGGTTTTATAATAGCACATCTAATATAATAGTTTAAAATGTTCAATTTATAATATTGGATTTATAATATTGAGTTTTATGATTTTACAGTTTATAATATTAATATTAATCCCTTATGTTTATTAATCCTAAGAGTTTATAATATTTATCTGTAGGGTTTATAATATTAATATTAATCTCTTATGTTTATTAATCCTAAGAGTGTATAATATGTATCCCTTGGATTTATAATATTTATAATCCATAGGGTTTATAATATTAACCCATTAGGTCTATTATTCCTCAGGGTTTATAAAATTAATCGCTTTTACACTTTATAATACTAATCTTAGTGTTTGGTTTATATCATTAATATCTTGTGTTTATTATTATATTTTATGATACTAATGATAGGGCATATAATATTGGGTTTGATGGTGTTAGGATTTATAATATTCAGTCTAATATCATGATGTATCACATTGTTCTTATTAATAATGTAACATTTTAATCGTATTATTTAGTTTTTTATTAATCGTAAGGTTTTCATATTTTTCCCTTAGGTTTATTTTGAGTTCGGTTTATAATATTAATTCATAGGTTTATTTCACTTGGGTTTATTAATTCTTTTGGTTTCTTATTATTCATCTTAGGGCTTAATATTTTTCCCTTGTGTTTATTGTCCCTTTGGTATATAATATTAAATCCTTGCCTTTATTTCTCCTTGGGATTATAATATTAGTCCCTTGGATTTGGGTTGATAATATAATTCCCTTGGATTTGTGATATTGCAGCTTTTAATTTTTGGTTTATAATATTACTTGTGTCATTTTTAATATTAATCATATGGTTTAAAATATTTATTGTAAGATTAATAATATTAATTTTAGGGATATAATATTAATCCTACCATTTATAATGTTCGATTTTACAATATTAAGGCTTATAAAAATTGATTTAATATTAGAGTTTAATTTGGTTATGTTGGAATGGTTCATAATTCCATCATTATGTATAAAAGATATTGATACTTAGATGAATATGTTAATAAATTCATATTAATCATTAATAACCCTTTAGTATTATTATATTATATTAATTTGAATATTTTTAAATATATAAATGCTTATATATATGGTTGTTATTATTCACATAATTAATAAGTACAAATAATCAATTTCTAATAGCCACATTAAAAATATACAACTAATAATTATTAATGTGATTTATAAATTCCTATGGGCGTATATCAACCACATTTACTAATGTGGTTGTATATGTGCTTCATATACGCCTATCGGCGTATATCAACCAGAGTGATAAATGTGGTTGTGCTAGTATATTTTCTACTAGGTTGAAAATACTTTTAAGAACCATTGTATCCACATCATTAAATAATTTATTAAAGAACACAAATTATAGATTTATATTTTGTCGCTTGGAGGAGTACATTAAGGTAAATCCATGTCAAATCTACATTTATCATCGGTCATTTCTTAATTGCACAGATGCTCACAACTGTCCACCTATTCTGCTACGAAAATCATCATGAAAAAATAAAACTCAATGGTGTTCAACAAATCATGCGTTAAATAAATAAATTGAAAATATTTAGAAAAAATAAATTAATTTCATTTATAATGTTAAATATTATAAATTGTTATTTGATTTTTGTCAATGGTCCATTATAAATTTTTATTTCATTTTTTTTAATGGTAGAAATTAATTGTAGATTTAATATAGCTCATGTAATGTTCTAAAACATAAGACTCAAATTTAATCTATTTATTTGCTAAAAGTAATTTACCATTGAGAAGTAATATAAAAAATATGCATCATGATTTAACACACATACATGAAGATATATCTAGGGGAAAGAAACCCCTCAAAATCTATTTCTATTTGAATTGTATTAATCAGAAAATAGAGAATAAACGCAATGGCTGCTCAAGCTTGAGCAACCTCTGCACAAGTATAATCTATCTCACTGCTTCACAAGATTCCTCTGGTTAATACTTTACCAATTCTCCTGTTAGGATATTCCAACACATAGGAAATAGTTAAGAATAACTTAGTCTAGTGTAGAGTTAGGTAAAGTGTGTTTCTTTACCATGTAGATTTGTAACTTATAATCTGATGGTTATCTCTCACCTCGGTATTAACGACACTTGATCCGTGGCTTAACACCTTATTGGTCCATGATCTCTATTTAAAGAGCATGGAGGGACATTTTTCCAGTAACCGTTTATGAGAGAAACATATGTAACCTTTTTTTTATATTAATAAATTGCCTGAAGTGGCTGTGTTGGCTCAGGCCGTGGACTGTTTCTCTCTTTGAGGGTTTTAACCACGTGATTATACTGGTGTACTAATTTGTGATCTGTTTGTGAGTGGTGACCTTTGGTTCTTGATCTAAGGAACTTACCCTGTAAATTCCTACATGGTATCAGAGCTATTTTGAGGGCCGCGTCCGTTATTGATCAAAATCCGAAGCTAGTTTGACTGCATGCGAATGTCGTTTTATAGATCTACTATTTCTAAACATTTTTGGGCTTGGAGAACTACTCGGTTGTGTCCGGAGCGTCTGCTACAGTGAGGAAGGCCTTTCGTTTCATGTGAAAAGGTTTCCGGCTGCCTAAGTTATGACAGTTTAGATATGGAGGTATAAAGCATCTATTTTGTAGTTATATTTGATAATAGTTTTTCTTATTTCGATTTTTTTCTATTTATTTTCGGGATTAAGACTTTATTTATTTTCTGGATCTATACCCTCTTCTCTTTGTATGCTCTTTGTTGTGCGCTGCATGCGATCTCAGCAAATCAGAAACAAGAAAAATGGATTTTTTTGCTACGTATGCTCTTTCCCCACTTCTTCGTGTGATCTCGGGAAATCAGAAATAGTAAAAAAGTGATAGTTTCCGGTAAGGGTAACCGAAAAATATAACAGTCTGCTGTAAGGCTTTTCATTTCATTTTTTTCTCTCATTTTTTGTGTTTTTTTTTGCAGGAAAAGGCACGCACACCGAAGAGTAAAATAAAAAATAAAAAATAAAAAAAAATTTCCTTCCTCCTTTCATACAATAACGTGATCCTTTTACTATCTCACTTGGTGAGGGGTTAGTTTATGAGAATAGAGGTCTTGGGTTCAAGTCTCCTTCTCAAGCTTCTTTTGTAAAAAGTTTTTGTTCAAAGGGGCGGATTTTTTTTTTTTTTTTAAAGCCGCACTTCATCCCGTTCCTGTACCTATTCGGCATCTACAACTCAGATTTTTCAAAAGGCATAACTTCTTCATCCGGAAGCCGTTTTTCGAGCCGTTTTTTTTTAAACGACCTAATGTTTTGAGATCTTTCCATTGGAGTAGTTAGTTTCAGATTTTCTCAGCTTCAATTTTTTTTAAAAAGAAATGGAAAGTGCATGCCCGGTTATTCTTAACAGCACCAATTATTTCCAATGGCTACCTCACATGATAGATATACTTAGAAGTAAAGGGCTTTATAGAATAGCCACAGGACAAGAAAATAAACCTTCCAATGATGATAAAGCTGCTAAATGGAAAAATAAACAAGATCAAGCATGGGGGTTGATAGGACTGTCCATTGCTCAAGATCTTCGATTTCATATCTGTGACATTGACACTGCTGATGAGGCCCTGGAAAAGCTAAAAACTGTTTTTGGCATTCAAAATCAAATCCAGGCCAACCAGCTTGAAAATGAGTTGCTTACTTTGGACCCAAATAATTTCTCCTCCATTGAAGATTTTTTGTCCAAATTTAGACCCTCAGAATTCTTTTAGAAGGTTGTAAGATCAAAAAGGATGATGGTAGCCTCATATATTGCATTCTTGCTAAGCTTGGTCCTGCATACTCTGTATTTGTTTCTGCCTTCCATTCCACCAGAGAAGCCATCATTTCTTTAGGAACCACCTACAAGAATCCCTCTTTTGATGCCTTTTGTGATTCTTTGATAAGAGAACAAGAAAATTTTTTACACCTTGGTCTTATCACTACTGAAAACTCTTCTAAGAAAGCCTTAGCATCCCAAAAACAACAATATCAAAATAATCCCAAGAAGAAGTATCCTAAAAAATGGTCCTAAACCAAACAAGGGCCTTAAGCAATTTCAGCCGCAAACTAAAAAATCAAATCACGAAAATAATAAGGCAAATCAAAACAAAGGGAAGAATACAGATAGACATTGCAACTTTTGCAATCGGGATGGCCATATAGAGTCCAAATGTTTTAAGAAGATGGAAGCCTTAGAAGCAACAATGAAGAAGCACAACATCAATTTGGAGCGCTTTTCACCTTCATCTTCAGGCATGGAACTTTCTACTACTGTTTTTCAAGCATCAAGATCTAGTTATGCATTAAATGTATCTTCTTCTTCTCCTTCTCATGAGTGGCTCATTGATTCTGGAGCTTCTTACCACATGGCTAAAAATAAATCCATGTTTTCTTCTTTAAATGATTGTAACACCAAACATATTTATGTTGGTGATGATAGATCTCTTAGTGTTGTAGGATCTGGAACCATTCATTTAGATAATGGTCAGTTTAATGATGTACTATGTGTTCCTACCTTGTCATGCAACCTTCTATCTGTTTATCAGATAACTCATTCAGGTGAAGGGAAAATTGTAGAATTCTCACCTCATGATGTTGTAATCAGGGACCTCAAAGATCCTAAACATATTTTAGCTACTGGCATTGCTGATGATTCCACAAGGTTGTATAAGTTTGACAACTTTGGGTTATCCTCTCTTCCCTCTGTTTTTGTTGCTCATAATGATGATGTGAGAAAACTTTGGCATGAGCGATTTTGTCACTTAAACTATTGCTCTCTTCAAACTCTATGTAAGGAAAATATGGTGACGAGCCTTCCTATGGTATATTTTCGAGATGGTGTTTGCTCCGGATGTGTACTCTGAAAAAATCGTCGAGATAGTTTTGACAAACGTGCCTCTTGGCACGCTTCAGCCCCTTTGCAGCTTGTGCACAGTGATTTATGTGGTCCACTTCATGTTGTTTCTTTCTCTGGTTGCAAGCACTTCATAACTTTCATTGATGATTTTTCCAGAAGAACTTGGGTATATTTCTTAAAACTCAAGAGTGAAGTTTTTAACATGTTCTTGACCTTTAAGGCCTTTTTTAGAAACAATCTAGACATTAAATTCTTAAGTTAAGATCAGACAATGGCAGAGAATATGTTAACAACAAATTTATCAACTTCTGCACTAAGCATGGCATTCAATTACAACATATTGTTCCATATACTCCACAAAAAAATGGTGTAGCTGAAAGGAAGAATCACACCTTAAAAGAAATGGCTAATTGTATGCTTCAATCTAAAGGACTTGGTCTCAATTTTTGGGCAGAAGCCATTAAATGTGAAAATTACATAGTAAATCGCACTACTACTAAGGTTTTAAAGAATATAATTCCAGAAGAAGCTTGGAGCTCAATCAAACTAGATCTAAGTCACTTTTGTGTTTTTGGAAGTGATGCTTGGACCCATATTCCAAATGTGAAACATAAAGCCTTAGAACCTAAGAGTGAAAAATGTATTTTTGTTGGATATTCTGAAGATGTCAAAGGATATAGACTTCTTCAACCAAAATCCAAAAATATTATCATTAGAAGAGATGTAAAATTTAATGAAAATATATCAACCTGCGAGCCTAGTTCGGCAAGTGTGCCACCTTTGGCCCGCGAGCCTGATTCGGCATATGTGCCACCTCTCTCTCTCTCTTTTATTTTTAATAGCATTCCTTCTAGTTCAGATGATCATGACAACGAGGATGACAATCCTCCTCCACCTCTTGAAATTGTTCCTTATACTCCACCACTTCCAAGATGGTTCCGCTCTACTCGGGATGCAGCAAGTTCTCTTGTAGGTAACCCTGTCGATCGACAATGTACATGTTCTCAGTTCGAAAGGGCCTCTTCCTTATTGGATCAAGTTCCAAAAAAACTTGATCTAGAAACCTTTGAAGAAGCCTCCAGTCATCCAGACTGGGATGAAGCTATGAATGAAGAGTATCGTTCCTTATTGGAAAAAAATACTTGGGATCTTGTTCCTCTTCCAAAAGGAAGAAAAATTGTCAAATGCAGATGGGTTTACAAAACAAAGTTTGGACTAGATGGAAAATTGGATAGACATAAAGCTCATCTTGTCACTAAAGGCTTTTCACAAGTTGAAGGAATTGACTATACTGAAACCTTCTCCCTTGTTGCCAAAATGAATTCTATCCACCTTGTTCTTTCCCTTACTGCCTCCTTTAAATGGGAATTCCATCAAATGGATGTTAAATCTGCCTTCTTACATGGAGATTTGCATGAAGAAATCTACATGGAACAACCCCCCGGATTTATCCAAAAATACTCCAGCCTTGTTTGTTGCCTTAGGAAGTCTCCCTATGGTCTCAAACAAGCTCCTCGGGCTTGGTATACCAAAATGGATAGATTTCTCTTAGATAATGGCTTTTCTAGGTGTCATTCTGACAACACTGTCTACACCAAGAAAGTGGGTAATTCCTTCACCATCCTTGTTCTTTATGTTGATGATCTTATTCTTACTGTTAGTGATCCAAACCATATAAACCATGTGAAGTCTAGCCTCAAAAAGAAGTTTGAAATGACAGACTTAGGACACTTGAATTATTTCCTTGGTCTTCAAGTCCTGCAATCCAAGGAAGGCATTACCCTCTCTCAGTCCAAGTATGCATGTGATCTTCTACACCACTTTCACATGGAAGACTGTAAGCCTGCCCCTTCTCCCTTTCAGTCCAGAGTCAAGCTTTCAGTCAACTGTACTACCCCTGAAGTTGATGCTACCTTATAATATCAACTTGTTGGTAAAATTTTGTATCTAACCCATACCCGTCCTGACCTTTCCTTTGTCGTTGGTCTTGTCTCTCGGTTTATGCACCAACCTCATGAAATTCACTGGAAAGCAGCTAAAATAATACTTCGATATATTCATGGTACAGTTCAGTTTGGGATTCATTACAGTGTAGGAGCATCTCCTTTGTTGATTGGTTTCACTGATTTCGATTGGGCTGGTGACCCCGATGATCGGAAGTCCACTTCAGGATATGTATTCACTCTTGGTTCAGGACCTGTTACTTGGTCTTGTAAGAAACAAAGTGCCATCTCCCTTTCTTCAGCAGAAGCAGAGTATCATGGTGCAGTTGAAGCCAGCAAGGAAGCCATGTGGCTTCGTTAGATCCTATATGAATTTGGTCTTCATCAGTAGCATCCAACTACACTTTGGTGTGATAATCAGAGTGTCATTCAACTATGTAAAGATCCAGTTCAGCATCAGCATATGAAACACATTGAACTCCACATACACTTCATCAGAAATCTTATTCATGATCGTGTTCTTGAAGTGCAGTATTGTCCGACCAATGATCAAGTAGCTGATATCTTTACGAAGGCTCTCACAAAAGTGAACTTTACCAAACTTCAATTCATGCTTGGAGTTCAAGAAAGTTGTCATTAAGGGGGGATAAGCTCTAATGCCTCCTTCCTTCTCCTATTGTGTCACTTTTGTAAATCCTTCAATCCTATCCCAATTTGTTCTTAAGGGGGGATGTTAGGATATTTCGACACATAGGAAATAGGCTCCTTTTGTGTCACCTTTGTAAATCCTTCAATCCTATCCCATGTTGTTCTTAAGGGGGGATGTTAGGATATTTCGACACATAGGAAATAGGCTCCTTTTGTATCACCTTTGTAAATCCTTCAATCCTATCCCAAGTTGTTCTTAAGGGGGGATGTTAGGATATTCCAACACATAGGAAATAGTTAACAATAACTTAGTCTAGTGTAGAGTTAGGTAAAGTGTGTTTCTTTACCATGTACATTTGTAACTTATAATCTGACGGTCACAATTTGTAGGGATCCGACGGTTATCTCTCACCTCAGTATTAACGACACTTAATCCATGGCTTAACACCCGATTGGTCCATGATCTCTATTTAAAGAGCATGGAGGGTCATTTTTCCGGTAACCGTTTATGAGAGAAACATATGTAACCCTTTTTTTATATTAATAAATTTCCTGAAGTGGCCGCGTTGGCTCAGGTCGTGGATTGTTTCCCTCTTTGAGGGTTTTAACCACGTGATTATACTGGTGTACTGATTTGTGATTTTTTTGTGAGCGGTGACCTTTGGTTCTTGATCTAAGGAACTTACCTTGTAAATTTCTACATCTCCTGCCTGCTAAGCTCTTATTTCCTTGGCCCCTATTATTTAGGGAAATTCCTCATCCATAGACCTCCTACTAGTTCCTCCAATAGTTGGAACTAGTTTAAGTGATCTTAACTCAATATAATTGAATTAAATTGTTACAACTGAAATTAAACTCAACTTAGGCTCCTAAAATTTAGGAATCACTGTACACAACTCAAGTTAATCCCTCAACTCTAATTAACTAAACCAATTGAGTGATAACAACTTAATTAATTCATTCAAGCTATCTTGTGATGTGGAATTTTGATTTTCTCCTAATTTAATTCAATGGAAAACTAAATTAGGATTTTCTTGCTGCCATTTTTCAACACTCCCTCTCAGGAAGAAAGTGATTCAGATCTACCCTGATCAAACACCTTTGAAATGTACTGTACTCAATACTTCTCACTGTTGTTGTTGCTACTTGTTGTCCTCTACAACAACCCCCCCATTTCATATAATTTTTATTCACAACACTATAATATGAAATGGGTCCCTTTTCGTTTTAATTGGTATCAACTTTTTATTACTCAAAGAGGTCCAAAAATGAAATGAAAACATTACAAAGTTACCTTTTTGACAAACCAATAATGGCTTTATGATATAAATAATTAAATCTTTTATCATTGCGATAAAGCGATCGCAAGATCGCATATCGCAATGACAAAGGAGGCATAACTTAAAAAAACCATTGGTTTGCTCCGACGCGATAACACGCAATAGGCTATCGGATATCGGCAATCATAAGTTTTCATAACAAAAGCGCCTTTCGCCCTGATGCGATGCGATAAAGCCAAAAAAACGAACTTCAAAAAGTTGTTAAAACGGGGATATTACGATTAATTCATATTAAAGGCCTTATCTTTCTAATAGTGATTCACCTGCGCTCAACCGCCAAAACGGGCAAGGCACGCTTAAACAAATCATTCCACCAATAAACGACATGATGGACATTTAAAAGATTGACAGGTTTTTACGGCCATTTAATGAAATAGTAAGTCTAAAATCTTTTCACGGATTGGATCCACGGCCACCTTAAGTTAATTCTTCATCATGCATTAATCAATATATTTCGCCCGTATTTGGTTTTCACTGCCAATTCTCTGTGTTACGCTTATTTTTACTCCTGTGCAGAATTCTTCCAAGCTAATAGATGCAAGCAGAATGGGGAAGAAGTCTAAGAAAACTGCAATCGCTTCCGCTTCGCCAGCCATAAGACAAGCCATCGCTGATCCAAGAAATAAAAAGAAAGGATTGATATCTGATACTACATGTTCAGGCCTCGGCAAAACTTCTTGGCAAAGTACCTATAATTTGATAGAAGCCGAAGAACCTGAGGTGACAACAGTACAAGCCACGGTAGGTGCGACTCGAAAATCTGAAGGTACTTTAAAGGACTTAGCCGACTCTTTCCTTCATCGGATAGCAGCTCAGGAACAAATTCTCCCATATACGGATGTAGTAAGGTGGGCAATTGAGGAACTCCCAATCACAGACAGAACCTTCTGCACCAGAGATGGGAGAATCTTCGGTTCATTTCAAGCTAATGATTTGAGGCAAATGTATCATTTGCCTGAGCCAGAAAAGAAGTACAACAAGGCATTTCTGGAGAAATTCTGAAATGAGAACGAAACTGAATCCGAACCCATTCGGAATTGGAGGCAGAATCCGGCAAAACACAAGCATAAATCTTCCGGTATGTATTCTGTTGATTCTCTATGTTCTCCTTATTGTTATGCTAGGATCATGATGTGTAGATTATGGGGTTTGCACGACTCCTCTAATTTCACTATAGAAATGGTTCCTTTAATGGAGGCAGCATGTAATAGTGAAATTATGGATTGGGGAACTATACTGTCCGACAAATTAGCCACCGCATTTCTTGATTTCAGAAGCAAGACCCGCATTACCCTGTGTTTTAATTCTGAATTTCCCGTGCTCGGCTGGAGGTGGACTCCACAAGACCCCATGCCCATTCACATATACTATTAGAAAGTGTGGAAAACCTCCCATAGGCACCATTTATACCAAATCTGCAATGGCTTCATGTTACCCATTCATTACTCTATTTTTGATAAACTTGCTCCCAAGATTTCCTACCAAGCAGGGATTGATTTAAATGGCTTAGGGAGATGGTTTGCAGAGGAAAAATTTACTTATATAAGAATTTTCGGCAGCCAAGCCAAACCTCATGTTCTTCCTTTGTACATACCTGATAAACTGCTGGCAAGGGAGATAGCCTATCAAATTATTTCCGAAGGCGTTACACAGACTCTAAAGAAAAATAAGAAGCAGGTCTGGCCCTCTTTTCCTCTTAGATGTGGTGTTTACACCTTGAATGATCTCAAACATGCAGAGAAAGAAGCTACAAAGATGAAATCATTAACTCTAGCAACTCTCCCTAATAGGCAATTTGATCCCGACAAAGTTGCCTATAATGCCCTTGAACAAGCCAAATTGGCAAAATTTGATCATAAAGAAGATATGTTTGATGACCTGTTCTCCACAGCCGAGTCAATGTCCCAAGTTAGATCGTTGGCCAGAATGAAATATCAAGATGAAGGGTTAGTTGAATTCAACAGACTTAGAGAACAGAGGTTGCAAACTCTGCCCCTAGATCTGTTAGCAACAAACCCAACAACAGGATCAAGCGAGCCTGAACAGCGACATACTAAGGAACCTTCGGTTATAACAAAAGAACAAGAGAAAGTGCAAGAGGAAACCCAGACGAAAGAGCAGGAACAGAGCACCATAAAGGTAAATGAAAATACTCAAATTGATCCCAAATTGCTCCAGGAATGGTAGCAATTCTCCTCAATTATCAACTTGTGGCTCAAAGGAAGCCGAAACATCAAGAGTAAGGGTATTACCACGAGAGACCATTTCAAAACAAGTTCCACAGAGCACCCAAATGCCGCCACCAGCTTAGTCGCAGCAGATGATGTCCAAAGGATCCCTCCGATCAAATTATTTTGCAGATAGAAGAAATTCCTCCCTTGGATGTCTTCTATATCCCGAAACACAAAGTTGTGGTAAAACGACAAAGGAAGAGGAGAAGAACTGATCAGCCTTCCCTATTCCCAGAACAAACAGTGACGGGAAATGTAGTTTGGAAGGAGGAATTTGACCCCTCTGACGACCTAACAAAACTATCACAATTTGCTGGAGCCTATTCGGCAGCAACAATAGATAAGGCATCAGAGGTGAGTCTTTTATTAAAAACAAAAGACCAGGATATTTTCTCATTACAAGCACAACTATCAGAAGCACGGCAGAAGGCAGAGCAGGCAGAACTGCAATTGTTAACACAACAGCAAACCAATAGTCAATTAACTCAACAATTGCAGGAAGAAAGGCATAGGATTGATCAGAGTGCAGTCCAGAAGCAGAAAGAGTTATCAGAGGCATTGGAACAACTCAAGACAGCAAATGAACAAATGTTGAAGATAAAAGATGAGCAGATTGCTCAACTATCAGCCCAGCTTGAGAAAACAAAGAATCTTCCACAGGTAGCTGAATTCAGGGCGGAGGCAGTACAAATAAACAAAGCATTATTAACACAGATAAAGTTGTTATGTCAACAAATCGCCCAGGCAGAACCTTTATGTGACTTAACAACATCTCTAAGTAATAAATCAGTTGATGCTATAACAGACTTCGAGCAGGCCGATGAGATAGTGACCAATCATCTTGAGTGGCAAGGTACTGAGGAAGGACAGTCAGCTAAATTGCCAAAGATCCTAGAATCGCATAAAGAGATATTATTTATGGAATGGCAATCTCAGTTAAACAAAGCAGAGAGGGCAGTTTCCAGATGCAAATTAACCACAAGTAATTTGTTTGAATTGATTAATGACACTCTCTACTTATCTAACATGATTTCCCAATGTACCCCAGGTAAATTGACATCAGCTAAAACATTGGAACAATCATGTTACTCAGAGCTGGAGAAAACGGGCAGATTAATCGCAGGAATTAACAGTTTGACATGGGACAACTATTGGATGTTCTTAGTCAAACCTTACAGCCAGAGAGCCGCCCTCAAATGTCTCTCAGATGCAATCGGATGCATCATTCCCGAAATGCAGGATGCCACCTATGATGCCCAACTCAATTCTCGCCTTAACCGACCACCAGAAGTGGAGCCGATGCTTGCAATATGCCAGCTCAGGACTAAAGACGAACAACCTAACGGGTGCATCATTCCCGAAATACAGGATGCCACCTATGATGCCCAACTCAATTCTCGCCTTAACTGACCACCAGAAGTGGAGCCGATGCTTGCAATATGCCAGCTCAGGACTAAATACGAACAACCTAAGTGATGAATCATGCTGCCGATTACCAGATTGCCATAGAAGGAGATATTTCAGATCAAGTTACACCAACTTAGTAGCATTTTAATTTTGTAGTTTGTTAGTTTAATTTAGTATTTATAGACCCTTTCATGTATTTAGAAAGGGTCGTAAGTTTTTGTATATGACTGAAACCTGAAGTTTCACTACTGTACTTCAGGCATATTTTTTTTATGAAAACTGGACCAATTTTTCCAAATTTTGATAACGAAGCTTTTATGTGGATGTGCACTACTGCCTTTATCTAAAAGTATTTCTGAGTCAAAAGAAGGAATTCGAATTGCGATTGACATTGAGAAAGACTTGCAGCTCATATGGTACTACTATCTATGTCTGAATTCATTCTTTTATGAAAATTGTTGTTTGATTAATTTTGCTATTATTGAATATTTAAATGTGTTTTAACAGCAATCTTTATACTTTCCACTACTGGATGTTTACAGTTTGCTATTCTTTCAATCATTTACGTATCAGTAATATAAATTAAGATAAGTGTAACAATGTTTTATCAATTACTTCAGTCAACTAATTGAATGAAGTAATTATTATTTAAATGAATATCTTTGTTTATTGAATAGTGTCATCTATATTCCTATTGACAAACATAGATCATCAAACGTTGCACTTAAGAATAGAAGCTTCCCGGGATAAAATAGTCATTTACGTTTTCGCTTATAGATTAAGTACTCCATTCATTATCACTTATTATTAAACCAATCACTCATTCACCCCTTTCTATTCTTTATCGGGAAACTGGTCCCATTATATCCAGTCGGAGCCACCATCCCAAACGGAAAAGGAGTTGTTTAAGGTCCGGACCGGGTGGTTATCCCCCAATGTTGATGTAACGATTTTCGGGGCATCAATATTTTTGGCGCTAGAAGGAGGGCCTGTCAACTATGAATGGCGAGTAAATCAAAACCTATAGACCATTCTCAGAGTAAATCACCCTCCACCTCACCTCAAACCTCCCGTTTGCATTCTGAATCACCAGTGTCCAAACGAGAAGAAGAGGGATCAACTATCACTGCTCAATCACACCATACTTCAGAACATTTAAGTCCGGAGTCCCCTGAAGTTCATTCTATCATCCAGAAACTTCAAGGCTTCTCCATATCACCTTAAAGATCTGAAGTATCTCAAGGCAGTCAGACTTCACAATTCCACCTACCTCATCATCTCACCAGACTTCAAAGCGAAAAGCTTGGCATTGAACCAGCTGAGTTACCATTACCCCGAAGAAAAAAGGCAAAAAAGAACACTGAAGGTTCTGAAAGTGAGACCTTTTCTCCATCATCTTCCATCTCATCATCCCCAGTGCGAAGTCAAACACCCACTTCCCCATTACATATTACTGTTCACCAGGGGTCACCACCTTCAACATCACAACCTTTAAATTCTTTATTACTACCTCCTCCCCAATCACCTGGAACATCACAGTCAAACGTTGGTACTCACAAGATGGCTCAAAACCCATGGAATAGTCCTGGTGCAGTCACTATGCCTGCACCATTACATCCATTACCAGATTATCCTGAGAAATGGTTACCAAAGTTTAATCCAGATGCTGGAACATTAGCTGAGGAACATATAAATAATTTCATGTTGTCAGTTAATCTAAAAGGAGTAACACAAGAAGATGTTGTAGTGAGACTTTTTCCCTACACGTTACAAGGATCAGCTGGGTCTTGGTATTTTTCCTTACCCTCTAGATCCATTACCAGTTGGAATATCTTTCAGGAACAGTTTCTTACCAAATATGGCGACGATAGATCCTTGGCCACGCTCATTAATGATCTTTCAAATCTAAGAATTGAGTCAAGAGAACCAATTAAGGAGTTTAACTCCAAATTCAATAAGCTCTTGAATAAAATTCCCACCGATTCCAAGCCAAGTGAACAAGTTAGAAGTGAATGGTATATCACAACCTTACCTTCAAATATAGCCATTTTTGTTGATAGGGCTGCGAAACCAACTCTGCCCGAAAACATGAAAGAGGCCATCGCTGTGGAAAAACGTATAACCGCTTTGGAAAAGAAAGCTGCTCTTGAAGATAGGAAATCCAAGAAAGTGTCTTTCAAGGACGATTCAAAGAAGAAAAACACCAAAGATCCATACGATATGGAGGGTCTTCAAAAGGTCCTCAAAACAATGTCAAATGAAATGGTTGAAATCAAAAAGCAAGTAGCAGAAACTTCAACAAAGAAACCATTTAGAAATTTTAAGAAGAATGAGTCAAGACCACCAAATGTTATATCCAATGCAGATTCAGACCCTGAGGAAGAAGAAGATGAAACAATTACATCATCCGATGAAATTGAAGAAGAGGAAGTCGTTGAATGCCATGGAATGTGGGACTTCATATTGCCAAACTCCGACACCGAGACTGAACAAGAAGCTTTTCCTGTGACTACTAGGAGTAAAAGTACCCCTGAACCTATCCAAGCAAGTTCCAAGAAAAGGAGTGCAGGTACTAATACTGCAAAGGAAAATTCACGTACAAGGAAGCCGGCTGCAACAGTCCCTCAAAACCAACCATCGTCTTCAAATATACCTTCAACATCAAAGACGTTGGTAATATCGGATTCAATGGATTACAATATTATTGATGACATGAAAAAGACTAAGGCAAACATCACCATGTTTGAACTCAGTAAATTAAAACATCAACAGAAATTTCTTCTGAAAGAACTAAATGTAGTACCTTCCTCGCCTCTTCCTAGTGCTAAAGCTGCAAATGATTCAGGACAACCCCCTTCTGGTAGAATTGAGGCCACTGATACGATTCTAATCGGAGACAGATCAAATTCCCATACCCCACCTTTCCTCTTAACCTTTGAAATTTACAATCGAAATCTACACAACTGTTTGATTGACTCGGGGGCATCATCTAATATAATGCCAGCTTCAGTTTGTTCTAAACTGAACATAGAACCCCAAAAGTCTTCAATTCACATTGTGTAGTTAGATAGAACCAAAGTCCAAGTCTTAGGGGAAATAAATTCTGTTACTATCAGGTTAGCATCTGATCCACGAGTAGTTCAAAGAATCGATATTCTAATCGCTGATATACCTGAGTTTTATGGTTTAATCTTGAGTAGGGATTGGTCTGAGAAGCTCCATGGATATATTTCTACCGATTGGTCTCATATGTGGCTTCCCTACAGGGGAAAACCAAATCAAATAAAAATTAATAGGGAGAAACACATGACCCATACTGTTACAGAATTTGAACAAGAGAATCAACCAATTGCATTTAATAATAACATATTGGGAAATTATTTTTCTGAATCATTCTTCGGCAATTATATTGCCCAACCATCTCCGTTCTTAGTAAACACTTTTACATCACAAATTGAAAATTTTTCACAAATTGACAGTTCAATATGTGTTAATGTTACTGAGAATTCTGTAAATAAAATTGTTAATACTTCTTTATTTTGGTCTTTATATTTTGATGGCTCCAAATCTAATGAAGGTTCGGGAGCAGGGTGTATCTTGGTTAGCCCGCAAGGAGAAAAAACAATGCTGTCCTGTAGGTTAGAGTTTGAATGCACAAACAACACAGCCGAGTATGAAGCCTTAGTCCAAGGTCTGTATAAAGCAATTGGCCTTAAAGTGCAATATTTGAAAGTATTCGGCGATTCTGAAATTATTGTCAAACAGGTGAGAAATACAATTCATTGTCTTTCAAATCACCTCAAACATTATCAGTCACTGGTACAAGAACTCACCACGCACTTTTCTGCATTCAATATTTCCTCTATCCCTAGGTCTCAAAATTCAGCAGCAGATTTGCTAGCCAATGTTGCTTCCAAACATAGATTTTCAGTAGAGTTGATTTTTAGGCCATCAATTCCTGACAATGTCACTAATTGGAGATTATTTAATCACGATGAAGACATTTTACAATTTTTGACTTCAGAAAAGTCCTATGATGACCAGATCATTGAGGAAAGCAAACATGACCTTCAAATGAGAGGTAAATCCGAGGAAAATTCAATTCCAAAGCCTGTGGTGAAGCTTGAGGATCTTTATGATATTAAAGACAGGTTTAAACCTGTGACTAATGCAAAGCTCCAAAGTTCTACTTTAAGGTTTGAATTGATAAACCTTGGCACTGAACAAAATCCTCAAAACATTAATCTAGGATTAGGACTTTCTGTAGAAGAAAAGGAAGCATTCATTAAACTCTTAAAGAAACATAAACATGTTTTTGCTTGGAAATATGACGATTTAAAGACATATGATACAACTATTATCCAGCATACCATTCCAATGCTTCCCGATCAGAAACCAGTTCAGCAGAAATTAAGGAAAACACATCCGAACTTAGAGAGTCAAATAAAATCGGAACTCAATAAACTCTTGAAAGCTAAGATTATTTTTCCCGTTCGGCACTCAAACTGGGTCTCTAATATGGTGCCTGTCAGAAAGAAAAATGGCGACATTAGGATTTGTATAGATTTCAGAAATCTGAATAAAGAAAGCCTCAAAGATAACTTCCCATTACCTACTATGGAGCAGATACTCCAATCAGTAGCAGGCTCTGAATTAATGTCCTTTTTAGACGGTTTTTCAGGATATAACCAAGTTTTGGTTCATCCTGATGACAGACTTAAAACCACATTCAAAACAAAATGGGGAACTTATGCTTATCAGAAAATGCCTTTCGGACTTATTAATGCAGGAGCCACATTCCAAAGAGCGATGGATATCGCTTTCAAAGGATTGATTAATAAAACAGTAGTTGTCTACCTAGACGATATTATTGTATTTTCTAGAAAGAGATCCAATCATTTGTATGACTTAAATCAAATTTTTCAACGCTGCAAAAGGTACGGTATCTCACTCAATCCTAAAAAATCCTTCTTCGCTCTTGATCAAGGAAAGCTCCTAGGTTTTATTGTTTCCAAAGATGGTATTTATATTGATCCTGACAGGATTAAAGAAATTTCTGAAATCCCATTTCCTCATAACAAAAAATCCATGCAGTCTTTTTTAGGTCAGATCAAATTTGTCAAAAGATTTGTTCCTGATTTTTCTCAGATCATTTTACCATTACAAAACATGATTAAGAACAATTCAGTGTTTAAATGGGGATCTGTGGAAAAGGAAGCATTTGATTTAATCAAGCAATCAATAATCAATGCCCCCGCTTTAAACACTCCCAATTTTTCTAATCATTTCACATTGTATACTATCGCATCCGATTCATCTTATGCAGCAGTACTCACTCAGATTAATGATCATGACCTGGAAGCACCAATTTCATTTTTCAGTTCAAATTTCCAGGGTGCAGAACTAAATTATTCCGAAGTTGAAAAACAAGCCTTTGCTGTGTATAAAGCCATTAAACACTATAAGCCCTTCCTTTTAAAAGCTCATACAAAGGTTATAGTTCCTTTTTCTGCAGTAAGACAATTACTGATCCAAAGGAAATTAGGTGAGAAAAGGGCCAATTGGGTTACAGCACTTCAAGAGTATGACTTGGAAATCAAGCCAGCAAAAATTGTGAGGGGTCAAGGTTTTTGCAGGTTGTTAGCAGGAGCATCCAACATTCCGGAATCAGGTGATACAGAACATATGGAAGAAATCAATCAGATAAGTATTACCAATTCCGAATCTCAATACGCAGATTTAATCTTTTATTTGAAAAATGGATATGCACCTCCTAATATTTCTTATAAAAACAAACGGGCCATTAGATTAAAAGCAAAAAACTTCATAATCATTGATGATGTACTTTTTAGACAAAACTATGATTCGGTTTTATTAAGATGCCTAGAAAAACCTGAAGCACAAAAGGTTTTGCAGGAGCTACATGATGGACCAGCCGGAGGACATTTTGGAGCTGACACTACAGCTCACAAAATCATTCATGCTGGGTATTATTGGCCCACTTTATTCAGAGATACTCACGAATATGTAAGGAAATGCCAAAGTTGTCAAACCTCCAGTGGAAGACAAAGAAAACCAGCTTTCCCTTTGCAACCAGTCAACATTGAGCAACCTTTTGAACAATGGGGATTGGATATCGTTGGAGAAATTTCTCCACAGTCCTCCAAACAACATAAGTATATCCTTACTGCTACTGATTATTTTACCAAGTGGGTTGAAGCAATTCCGTTAAAAACAACAAACTCTGAAGGAATTATAGAATTTATAGATCAATTCATCATTACGAGGTTTGGTGTCCCAAATGCTCTTGTTTTTGATAATGCATCTTATTTTTCTGGTAATGCCATGTTTGAGTTTTCTATTAAAAGAGGTTTTAAACTGAAATATTCTGCAAATTATTATCCCCAGGGTAATGGTCTAGCAGAATCTACCAATAAAAATATCCTTAAAATCATTAAGCGAACTATTGAACAGAATCATAAAAATTGGCATAAATCTTTAATATTCGCACTATGGGCAGATAGAATAACACAGAAGACCTCCATAGGTACTTCTCCATTCAATCTTGTATATGGGAAAGAAGCAATACTACCAACTAATCTAGCACTTCCTTCTCTAGCCCTAGTGCAGTTTATTGAAGAAAGCCCCTCTTCTTCTATCCAACTTAGACATGATCAAATTTTAAAATTAGAAGAAGAAAGAGAAAAGGCCAAAATTACTCATGCAAAACATCAGCAGATAATCAAAAAATCATTTGATTCGGCTTCATCTAGTTCTAAACAGTTGCAGGTTGGTGATCTAGTTCTGAAATGGGATAAAGCCCATGAGGATAAAGGTAAACACACCAAGTTCCAAAAGATGTGGCTTGGACCATTTCAGATCAGTGAGAAGATAGGCCATTCGACATTCATGTTACAAGATCTATCAGGAAAGAGGGACTCTCTTTCTGTTAATGGCCTCATCTTAAAGAAATTCTTCAATTGAGAAGGTAACCCCTTCTCCTTTAGTTCTAAGTAGGATTTATGTTTTTAGGACCATTAGGAAATAAAGTTGTAAGGTATCTTCCATTGACCTTTGCTGTATTTAAAAGTTTCTCAAAAGAAAGGATTGTTGATATTCACTTTTAAATAAATAGAAGTCTTAAACAAGAGGAACAATTTCTAGGAAACTAGGTATAATTGCATTCTGAAGCCACCCTTCAATTTTTGCGAACTCTTCTCAAAGTTTAGAAGTATTAAAAAATCATTTTATGTTTTTAAATTGGTCAACAAAAAGGTTATCAATATCAAAACAGAAACTAATCCAATTTCAGCATCTTCAACTCTTACCCTGTCATCCATTTACTCTTAAGGAGAAAATTGTCCATCCCATTCACCAAAAGTTTATGATTATTCAGAGTGTAATTCTAAAATTTTGATATAAAAGATAAGAGGTCTTATTACAAGCCTGCTTCCCATGATCATAGGGAAATAGTTTAACCGACATTACCAATACTGCATACCAAAACAGGGTAATGGCTTAGAATTATAAGACAAGGGGTCTCATCACGAGCCAGCTTGTTCGGTTAGATTACTACTAGTGAATGGCATTGTCAAACAGCTGGCCACCAAACCAGGACAATGGCTTTTTATCTTAGAAATAACGGAAAAAGTAAAAGGAAATACAAAATATGAAAGCATATTTTGAATTCATTCTGTTAATCATACTCTAAGATGGATGGGATAATGGACAATAACATGGTTAAAAGGTATCCCTGTCGAAACTATGAACGTTTGTTGGTAGCAGAGGCTCTACCTATGACAGACGAGTTAACTATAAAAGCTGCTTTGGAAAGGTTTTCTGTTTTATCATTATAAACCAATAGAGGCCTATTTAAAACTTAGAATGTATCTAATTTTAAACAAAGAGAGAAAATTAGCAAAAAATAGTTTCATTTTATTTGGAATGCATATATACTTAGTTATATTAGGATTTTCCCCTTTGATTGAGACTCTATTTTGAAAAAGTTTAAGTATTTCCATACTTTTCAGAGATAACTGTTTCTTCCAGCGAATCGCCAATTGTTGTCCTCTACAACAACCCCCCCATTTCATATAATTTTTATTCACAACACTATAATATGAAATGGGTCCCTTTTAGTTTTAATTGGTATCAACTTTGTATTATTCAAAGAGGTCCAAAAATGAAATGAAAACATTACAAAGTTACCTTTTTGACAAACCAATAATGGCTTTATGATATAAATAATTAAATCTTTTATCATTGCGATAAAGCGATCGCAAGATCGCATATCGCAATGACAAAGGAGGCATAACTTAAAAAAACCATTGGTTTGCTCCGACGCGATAACACGCAATAGGCGATCGGCGATATACCATGCATGCTTTTAAAAGAGCCCCAGTTAATTCTCCCGATGCGATGCGATATCGCTATCGGCGATCAAGGATTCCAAGAGATGCCAATATAACAAAAGTGCCTTTCGCCCTGATGCGATGCGATAAAGCCAAAAACACGAACTTCAAAAATTTGTTAAAATGGGGATATTACGATTAATTCGTATTAAAGGCCTTATCTTTCTAATAGAGATTCACCTGCGCTCAACCGCCAAAATGGCCAAGGCACGCTTAAACAAACATTTCCACCAATAAACGACATGATGGACATTTAAAAGATTGACAGGTTTTTACGGCCATTTAATGAAATAGTAAGTCTAAAATCTTTTCACGGATTGGATCCATGGCCACCTTAAGTTAATTCTTCATCATGCATTAATCAATATATTTCGCTCGTATTTGGTTTTCTTTGCCAATTCTCTGTGTTACGCTTATTTTTACTCCTGTGCAGAATTCTTCCAAGCTAATAGATGCAAGCAAAATGGGGAAGAAGTCCAAGAAAATTGCAAACGCTTCCGCTTCGCCAGCCATAAAACAAGCCATTACTGATCCAGGAAATAAAAAGAAAGGATTGATATCTGATACTACATGTTCAGGTCTCGGCAAAACTTCTTGGCAAAGTACCTATAATTTGATAGAAGTTGAAGAACCCGAGGTGACAACAGTAGAAGCCACAGTAGGTACGACTCGAAAATATGAAGGTACTTTAAAGGACTTAGCCGACTCTTTCCTTCATCGGATAGCAGCTCGGGAACAAATTCTCCCATATACGGATGTAGTAAGGTGGGAAATTGAGGAACTCCCAATCACAGACAGAACCTTCTGCACCAGAGATGGGAGAATCTTCGATTCATTTCAAGCTAATGATTTGAGGCAAATGTATCATTTGCCTGAGCCAGAGAAGAAGTACAACAAGGCATTTCTGGAGAAATTCCGAAATGAGAACGAAACTGAATCCGAACCCATTCGGGATTGGAGGCAGAATCCGGCAACACACAAGCATAAATCTTCCGGTATGTATTATTTTGATTCTCTATGTTCTCCTTATTGTTATGCTCGGATCATGATGTGTAGATTATGGGGTTTGCACGACTCCTCTAATTTCACTATAGAAATGGTTCCTTTGATGGAGGTAGCGTGTAATAGTGAAATTATGGATTGGGGAACTATACTGTCCGATAAGTTAGCTACCGCAGTTCTTGATTTCAGAAACAAGACCCGCATTACTGAAAGGCTTATTCCCCCATTCTACTACAGCGCTTATATCCTGGACACCCTGTGTTTTAATTCTGAATGTCCCGTGCTCGGCTGGAGGTGGACTCCACAAGACCCCATGCCCATTCACATATACTATCAGAAAGTGTGGAAAACCTCCCATAGGCACCATTTATACCAAATTTGCAATGGCTTCATGTTACCCATTCATTACTCTATTTTTGATAAACCTGCTCCCAAGATTTCCTACCAAGCAGGGATTGATTTAACTGGCTTAGGGAGATGGTTTGCAGAGGAAAAATTTACTTATCTAAGAATTTTCGGCAGCCAAGCCAAACCTCATGTTCTTCCTTTGTACATACCTGATAAACTGCTGGCAAGGGAGATAGCCTATCAGATTATTTCCGAGGGCATTACACAAACTCTAAAGAAAAATAAGAAGCAGGTCTGGCCCTCTTTTCCTCTTAGATGTGGTGTTTACACCTTGAATGATCTCAAACATGCAGAGAAAGAAGCTATAAAGATGAAATCATTAACTCTAGCAACTCTCCCTAATAGGCAATTTGATCCCGACAAAGTTGCCTATAATGCCCTTGAACAAGCCAAATTGGCAAAGTTTGATCATAAAGAAGATATGGTTGATGACCTGTTCTCCACAGCCGAGTCAATGTCCCAAGTTAGATCGTTGGCCAGAATGAAATATCAAGATGAAGGGTTAGTTGAATTCAACGGACTTAGAGAACAGAGGTTGCAAACTCTGCCCCTAGATCTGTTAGCAACAAACCCAGCAACAGGATCAAGCGAGCCTGAACAGGAGAAAGTGCAAAAGGAAACCCAGACAAAAGAGCAGGAACAGAGCACCATAAAGGTAAATCAAGATACTCAAATTGATCCCGAATTGCTCCAGGAATGGCAGCAATTCGATTCAATTATCAACAATCCTGAAGGTTCAAAGGAAGCCCAAACATCAAGAGTAGCAGACACACAGGAGAAGGTTTCAAAACAGGTTCCAGGTGAAACCAGCGGCCTACCCAGTTCCAAAGGAGTAGAGATAATCCCAAAGGATCCCTCTGATCAAGTTATTTTGCAGATAGAAGAAATTCCTCCCTTGGATGTCTTCTATAGCCCGAAACACAAAGCTGTGGTAAAACGACAAAGGAAGAGGAAAAGGACTGATCAGCCTTCTCTGTTCCCAGAATTAACAGTGACGGGAAATGTAGTTTGGAAGGAGGAATTTGACCCCTCTGAGGACCTAACAAAACTATCACAATTTGCTGGAGCCTATTCGGCAGCAACAATAGATAAGGCATCGGAAGTAAGTCTTTTATTAAAAACAAAAGACCAGGATATTTTCTCATTACAAGCGCAACTATCAGAAGCACGGCAGAAGGCAGAGCAGGCAGAACTGTAATTTTTAACACAACAGCAAACCAATAGTCAATTAACTCAACAATTCCAGGAAGAAAGGCAGAGGATTGATCAGAGTGCAGTCCAGAAGCAAAAAGAGTTATCAGAGGCATTGGCCCAACTCAAGACAGCAAATGAACAAATGCTGAAGATAAAAGATGAGCAGATTGCTCAACTATCAGCCCAGCTTGAGAAAACAAAGAACCTTCCACAGGTAGCGGAATTCAGGACAGAGGCAGTACAAATAAACAAAGCATTATTAACACAGATAAAGTTGTTATGTCAACAAATCGCCCAGGCAGAACCTTTATGTGACTTAACAACATCTCTAAGTGATAAATCAGCTGATGCTAGAGCAGACTTCGAGCAGGTCGATGAGACATTGACCAATTATATTGAGTGGCAAGGTACTGAGGAAGGACAGTCAGCTAAATTGCCAAAGATCCTAGAATCGCATAAAGAGATATTATTTATGGAATGGCAATCCCAGTTAATGAAAGTAGAGAGGGCAGTTTCCAGATGCAAATTAACCACAAGTAATTTGGTTGAATTGATTAATGACACTCTCTACTTATCTAACATGATTTCTCAATGTACCCCAGGTAAATTGACATCAGCTAAAACATTGGAACAGTCATGTTACCCAGAGTTGGAGAAAACTGGCAGATTAATCGCAGGAATTAACAGTTTGACATGGGACACCTATTGGATGTTCTTAGTCAAACCTTACAGCCAGAGAGCCACCCTCAAATGCCTCTCAGATGCAATCGGGTGCATCATTCCCGAAATACAGGATGCCACCTATGATGCCCAACTCAATTCTCGCCTTAACCGACCACCAGAAGTGGAGCCGATGCTTGCAATATGCCAGCTCAGGACTAAAGACGAACAGCCTAAGTGATGAATCATGCTGCCGATTACCAGATTGCCATAGAAGGAGATATTCCAGATCAAGTTACACCAAGTTAGTAGCATTTTAATTTTGTAGTTTGTTAGTTTAATTTAGTATTTATAGACCCTTTCATGTATTTAGAAAGGGTCGTAAGTTTTTGTATATGACTGAAACCTGAAGTTGCACTACTGTACTTCAGGCATATTTTTTTTATGAAAACTGGACCAATTTTTCCAAATTTTTGATAACGAAGCTTTTATGTGGATGTGCACTACTGCCTTTATTTAAAAGTATTTCTGAGTCGGAAGAAGGAATTCGAATTGCAATTGACATTGAGAAAGACTTGCAGCTCATATGGTACTACTATCTATGTCTGAATTCATTCTTTTATGAAAATTGTTGTTTGATTATTCTTGCTATTATTGAATATATGAATGTGTTTTAACAACAATCTTTATATTTTCCACTACTGGATGTTTACAGTTTGCTATTCTTTTATCATTTATGTATCAGTAATATAAAAGGATGAGTGTAACAATGTTTTATCAATTACTTCATTCAACTAATTGAACGAAGTAATTATTATTTAAATGAACGTCTTTGTTTATTGAATAGTGTCATCTATATGCCTATCAACAAATATAGATCATTAAACGTTGCACTTAAGAATAGAAGCTTCCCGGGATAAAATAGTCATTTATATTTTTCGCTTATAGATTAAGTACTTCATTCATTATCATTTATTAAAACAACCATTCATCCACCCCTTTCTATTCTTTATCGGGAAACTGGTCCCATTATATCCAGTCGGAGCCACCATCCCAAACGGAAAAGGAGCTGTTTAAGGTCCGGACCGGGTGGTTATCCCCCAATGTTGATGTAACGATTTTTTGGGGCATCAACACAACCATCACTTGACATTCAGGGTGTTGGGTATAGGAAACAATTCAATTCCTTGGCTACCTTACAATGAATAAAAATTATGGGTACTAACTGAATCAATCAACACTATTACCTTTTTCTTCTTGATATGTCCTTCTATCTTAAGAGTTTGAGGAGTGGTAATTCATGCTAATGCATTACACGATACGGTCAAACTCATTTCTTCTTCTTCCAGGGTTGGTTCCTGGTGTATATCCTCTTCTTTTGAAGTTTATTTTTCATTTTCTTCCTCCTCTTCACAATCTATGTAAAATAATTTATTCTCAGCACACTTATGACCTTTAGTGTATTTGCTATCACAACTGTAGGAAATCCCTTTTGCTCTTTTTTCTTCCAATTGTTGTGGTGTCAACCTTGTAGGTTGTGGAAGTCTAGGAGTGGCAACACTTCCATATTTATAGATGTGAGTGGTAGGATTCCTTTTCGCCATAATTTTACATTAAATTTTTGTGCCAACCTGAATGCCTTCTCCAATGTATTAGGTTCCCAAATGCAAAATTCATGTTGGATGTTATCCTTTAAAGTCCCTACGAAGACATCAATCATGTGTTCCTCTGGAGTATTAGTTAACCTTATATTCAATTTTTGGAAGTCCTCAATGTGATCCACCACTGAACCCTTTTGTTTGAGGTTTATATATTTGCAAAGAATGTGTTGCTCTTTGTATCCTCATAATGTGCTATCATTTCCTCTATAAAAATTGACCAAGTGACAATTTTTATACAGGATAAAAGCCAACGATACCATACAAATGTATTTTGTTCGAAATGTAAAGTTGGAATACGTACCTTTTGTTTGTTTTGCACATTATTGAGATCAAAATATTTCTCCCTCTGTAGCATCCATGTTACACAATCCTTCCCATCAAACTTCCTCATATCCATCTTTGGAATATGGTGGTTATTCAATCCAACATTAGAGTTTAAGAAATCACGATTAACATTCATTTTGTTCTCCTCATGAGTTTCATCTACTATCTTTCTGCCATTAGGAATCATTTCTTGTATTAACCTTGTCATAAAACCTTAAATGTATACTTTTAAATCATTCTTCATGTCTTCCATATTGTCTTTCATTTTTTCATTGATCTTAGCTTCCATGTCATCCATCTTAGTTTCCATGCCATCCATCTTAGATTCCATGCCAGCTTCCATGCCATCCATCTTAGCATCCATGCCATTATTCAAACCATCCATATTAGCTTCCACACCTTTCTTCAAACCATCCGTCTTAGCTTCCATGCCTTTCTTCCAAACTTCCATTTCATTCTTTGTTGCTCTTTGCGAGAGAAAAATTTGGTGCACTTTCTCTTGTAATTTTGATGTGTCATGTTGTGCTTCTTCCTTTTCATGAGTCATATTAGAGCCTTCTGAAGGCTTAATTGGTGTTGAATTATTTTTAGGTGGAATCTTTTAATCCAATACTGATATCTATGCTTCAATATGCCCTTGGAATCACTTCAAACTGATTCTTCACACAAGATTTATGCAATTCGAAAAAAACAATACATACCTTTTTCTTGTTTTCGAGGATCTCGATACTGAAACTGAATTATCTCTGTGATTTTGGATCTTCAATATCTGAAATTTGGACCTGTAGTAGCCCTCTAAATCATCTTTTGAATGCCATGGGTCTGACTTGATTTGGGTTCTTCAAGTCAAATTTATGTCCAATCTCCCACAATGACCTAATTATGGACTAGTTCAATAGAGTGAAATTGTACGACATGCCATGTGTCATTTTTTCCTCCTTCGGCTCTGAAATTGATATGCGAGAAACTATAGTGTGTGTGCTTGTGGCCACATTTTACAGAACTACAATCTGATGCCTAGAGAGAGAGTTATGATGATTTTCCCACGGTAACCTCTTTGAGATGAAATTCGGGAGCCTAAACAAACCCTAACTTCCACAGATCATATCTCTGAAAATGTTGTGAACCAAGATCTGAAATTTTTACAAAAATTATTTCAAGATTTCAGCCTCACTCTATAAATATTTTAGCTTCTGAACCTATGTAAAAAAAAAAATTATAGCGAAAATTCCACGATGACTTGTTTAGGTGAAATTCGGGAGCTAAAAACCCTAAATTCCATAGATCATATATCCAAAAATATTAAGAACCAAGATCCTAAATTTTTACACGACGTTAATCAGGATTACAGCTTCGCTCTGTAAAAATTTATGCTTCTGAACGTATGTAGAAAAAACGTTATAGCGAAAATTCCACGACGACCTGTTTGGAGTAGTGAAACCCTAGAATCCAAAGCTCTGATACCAAATGTTATGAAAATAGCTCCAAATTAAATAGAAGAAAAGAGAGATCAATGCCTTATAAATAAGCCACTTTTAGGGGGAAACCTCCTTTACAGTACATAAATGAACAATTCTTGGATGATACAAATGACAAAACCTCCTTCTATATATAGGAGTCCATGGGGTCACAATATAATCCTAGCCGAGCTAACAATAATAATGTAATGGAAAAATAATAACAATATTTGGGTTATAGGGGTACAGCAATAACAATAAGGGGGTTACACTAACAACAATAAGGGACTATACTAGTAATATAGGGACATAACATATTTTTACTATATATTTATCAATATCGATATTAATATTAATATTAATTCTATTATGTTAATGCATGTTTTTCAACCACATTTACTAATGTGTTTGCACATGTGATTAATATACGCCTATCCAGATATATCAACCATGTTTTGTTTCTCTGGGTTGGTTTGGATGGCCACATATAATTGTTTGGAATAAGGCAGTTTCTATGGGAAGTACAATTTGTATTTTTAAATTCAGTTTCTATGTTTTGATTCATATTTAGTTTTTATGTTCTGGTTCAAATTTAGTTTTTTATATTTTCATTGAAATGAGTTTATTAAAATAAATTTTGTAATTTTTAAAACTAGAGGAGTAAAATATTTTAAGATGAATTTTTTTTTGTGCAAAATTTAAGATATATCTATGTTGATTATTAATAATATTATTTATATTAAATAAATTTGAAAATTAATAATATTATTTATATTATCTAAGTTTGAAAGTATGTTCATTTTAATTTTAATTTTGTTCACATAATTTTAGTTTGTTTTTTATGAAATATATACTAAGTTCCAATAAGAATTTAGGGTTTAGATATATCTTCAAAGTAATTAGAAGTCTTTTTCTTTTAAACTTAACTAGAAACTGTACCGACCTGAGATGTTGCAAAGGAAACGTCGTAATATTCTTAAAGAGATCCAATAGTTGCTAAGCAAGATATATGTATTGATTTTGGAAAATTTTAGTAAAGGAAGGAAAAGATTGTGCCCTGCCCCAATTTTTATTTTGATAATAAGGAATTCGAATCTAATTTTTAAAAATATTCTTCCACGGCTCATAGTCGGAACCACTATAATTCCACGCACTTCTCTTGGTGGTTGTTCATTCATTTAAAGAGGACCATTCACCATTTATAATTTTAGCTGTAATTAAATCTATCATTTGTGTTTCTGTCCAGCCAATAAAATTCAAAACAAAGGTTATGGTCCCAAACAATAGAGAAACCACTATAGTGAAGAGAACACACACAACATTACTGTGTGGATTCCTCCAATATGACCAATGTTGGTTCCAAATGCATGCCAGGCACTGAACCTTGAAGGATTGTGCATACTGTGTTGGAAAAATTAGATCCTACAAGCCAAGAGCAGGGGTTATTAGATCTTTAATAAGGGATTGATTCCGTTTGAAAGCAGGACAACGTAATAGTCAAATAAGGATTTAAAAAAATTACAGCTCCTTGGGAGAAATTATGTTAGCAAAGACAGGGTAAAAAAGTTAGAGATGGACAATAAAAAGGGCTCTTTCTCAAACAAATTCCTACAATTATGTTAAACATACTCATAGAGTGTTGATTTTCTGTAGATCTCAGCAAAATCTAGACCAAGTTTTTCCTTGGCAGCTATGGAACTCACTTCCAGCGCCCATGTCGCTAGATTTTATCCTTCTCTAATCTATGGTATTCCTAGAACATCCTGGTCAAACAAACAAGAATCAGACAAGATCATTCTTCCCAACCATGGATTGATAATGACAAGCGCAGTCGACTTCTAAATAGCTTATAAAATACGGAATACAAATTCACTTATACCTCAAAATAATAAACGATTTTATGAGAATAATGACCCAAAGGGCCCACATAGATGGTTTGGCCACCCCTTTTTAGGAGAAAGAGCTGTAGTTCAGCAAACCAATAAAACTAAAAATTTAGCAATTATTGGTTGTGTGGAGCCCTGCTTTGTTCTAGCCCTTTGCACCCCTTCATTTTGTTAAGCTAAGAAAAGAAACATAAAATAGGCCTTTTGTTTCACATTGCATAGATTGATCATGAAAGTGTTTGAATTCACCTCATCAAAAGCTTCAAATATATCAATGTTGGGTTGGGGGATGGTACAAACAACAATTCGACTTTTATTGACTGTGTTACAAACAATACAGATAACAATGGCTACATCACGGGCTTCTAGTCTTGAAGTTGGCTCATCCATGAAAATAATAGAAGGATTGGCAACTAGTTCCACTGCAATGGTAAGTCTTTTCCTTTGCTCTATAGAAAGACCTGTCACTCCAGGAAGCCCTACAAGAGCATATCTTAGAGGAGTGAGCTCTACAAGCTCGATGACTTCTGCCACAAACATCTACACTTATTGTAACAACAAAAATCTATGAGTAAAAGTTTCTTGCATAGTCTCATTAATAAGAAAGATATTCACTTTGAATAACTGCATGTAAAGGGGAGAAATTTAGACCAACCATTCTAGTTTCCTCGTCAACCTCGCATGGAAGACGAAGCCATGCATAATACACTAGTGATTCAAAGACTGTGACATTTGGAGAGTGGATATCATTTTGTTCACAGTACCCTGAGAGGCCAGCAAATTTTTCTTGCTTATTAGGGAATCTAGAGATGTTTATATTTCCTTTTATATAGGCCATGTTTTTCTTCCAGCCAAGCCATCTTTTAGGGTATTTTTTCGAGCACATCTAACTCCCATCAAGGCAATAAGTACCCCTGGTCTAAAGGATCCACTTACATTGGAAATGATTTTTAGCCTTTCTTGACCCAACTCTTCACTTTTAATTTCATGTTACAAAAATAAACATTAGTTCCAGATATTCCATTGAAGAGAACTACTGGCAGATTACCAATTCAATTGAATGACTTGTATATAGACATACTGGTGGCATGTCAACATAATAGTTTATTTTCTCAAAATCCATTGATAATGGCCTGAAAGTAAGGATCATTTCTTTCTTCTGTTGTGTCTAAACTTGAGTGACACTAACTTCTCCATAGCGTGTAGAATTATCTTCAGAGGTTAGATTATCTCTCCTCTCTAACAAGTTAACATGATTGACAAAAATATTAAATCTATGAAATAATAGTGCATGTTTTTTTCATATACTTTCAAAGATTTGGATGTGACCAACTTACATAGATTTATAGATTGTAATATTTGTAGGTGAATTTTTTCATATTTTCTTTCAACAAAAAGAAAAAACAGTGGTTTTGAGTCTCATTCAAGATCAGCACAAAGGCTTTCTAATGTCTGTCAGTCAGTTTTGTGAGACAAGGTGCTACAAAGAAGTTATGTAGTTCATTCAAGTTTATCACTTCAAGATTCTAATTTATAATCAGTTACAATATCCACTTACAATGCACTACAAGCTATGAGGAATAGATTAAAATATTAAAATTAATAAAATTATTTCGGGAGAGCTCATGCCTTACCACTAGACCTTCTTTGAGATGTCAGTTGAACAAAATGGTTGCCTTCTACAGTTTTTTTTACTTTCTTACGGTCATATTACTGTAAAAGCAGTGTTCTGGTGATGTTGTCTAGCCAGATGAGGAATGGTACCTAATGAGATGAAGGGTGTGTTAAGCAGTAAACCAACATTATATTTTCAACCAGGTGTGCACCACCCAAATAGTATTAGTTTCAATAATATGAAGCTAGCTGCAAGCCATACAAAATAGCTACCTCTCGGACCTGGCCCGTAGCGCCTTGGCAGAGGGAATTCTACTCTAAACAAGGAAGTAGCCTTTGGGAATTGTTCCTTAAATCACTTCCAAAAAAAATTCCTAGGAGAGGGTGTAAAATCAAATTACTCTAATAGACTAGAGGAATAATAGTCACATCAAATAGCAGTACAATGGGCCTATTAAAACAATGTTTTCAAGCAGCATCTGCAATCTATCATGATGCCAAAAGCACATAAACAAATTACTAAAAAATTTAACTGTATTGGGAAGATATGTAGATCACGAGATAATGCAAACATATTTTAGCAATCTAAATACTAAAATTGGCAGATGGATAAATCCCTAACTCTACAGCTCGAGGTGTGTGATCAATGAGGTAGTAGCTAGGATGAACAACACACTCAAAAAATGAACTTCAATGACCAGGACTTATAGCTATGCCGCATTAACATAGAACCATAGTTTATGATATTAACACAATATCTCACACCTCAGGAAGACTTGGTTAATAGTAGGACGCATGCCACCACTGCATTAGAATGGAACCAATGATTATCATATCAACACAATCTCACACATTCGACTGCAGCCAAAGAGTGACCAACAAATTTTACTAATCATCCTTCATGTAAGAAATTTTGAGAAAAAAAATTTATTGGCTTCCATGCAGATACATACATCCGAGAGCTACCACATTACGCGAACAATTATGTGAAAAATTTATCAGAGACATAATTGCGTGACAACAGTAAAATAGATCTAATTAATAGATCAATTAAATCCGAGGGAACAATGAACTCCCATCAATACTAACTTACAAACAACAACAAAAAATTGGATCCAATGACTATCAAACAATGATTCCCTACAGTTGGTCACGAGTTCAAGTCCCATGGAATGATTTAAAGGTGAAATATTAGAAATCCATCAAATGTCTTACAAAATCCAAAGCAAATGCCAAACTCATCCATTCATCAACCAACCTAAAAAAAAGTTCTATCCAATATCTATCGATCGAGGTCACAGGTTCAAATGCCCTTAAATGTTCACTCAGATAATTTAAAAAAAAACCCGAAAGAACATAGGTCCAGCTAAAAGTTGACAGCAAAATAAGAACGTACATTGGAAAGTTCTTCAACTCTGCCAATATCACGTTGTTGAGCTTCACATCGTATTTGGAGCAAAATGAATTAAAAAAATTTAGTATTCCCTATATTTGCAGAATCTAAAACCCTAAAACCCAGAAGTTTTCAAGTCAGAAAACACTCACTTGTGCAAAAACTCCTTGTCTACAACAATAGAGATGTCCATCAGAGGGTTGCCCATGCCGAAGAGCAGACCTTTCGTAGCCATTTCCTGCCTCTTAGTAGAATCGACTTCTGTGTTTTTTTCAAAGTTTAATTGCAAGACGCCTATTTGCAATGAAGAATCTGAGTACTACACTACTCACCTAGCTTCACTATTTATAACAGGTTATAAGACTGGTTTCTGGGCCCTCTGTTGTCTAGGTATTACATTTTAACTATAATTTTACCTTTTATTTTAAAAAAATTCATGTTCAAACAAATTACTAGGACTTGCAATGGGACTCCTATGTTGCAGGGAATTCTGAATGGTTGAGCAACTCTAAACGGACAAGAAGAAGCCCTAGAAACCCTGAAGCTATCATAACTGCATTGTAAACTAAATATTTGCAACCACCTTTGCCTTTTCATCCAACAATTGAATATGTTTTAATCGTCTAAAATATAATCTAACGGTTTCAAGTTATGACACGATGCACACAGGAGCGTTGTTTTCAAATAGTGATGCCTTACAACGTAATTAAAAAAATGTTATAAGAATAAGAGAAAATAATAATTTATAAAATATTTTTAGTGTGAAATGAGTTATCGTTCTTGACATTGTGGTATTGGTAAGCCATGGTATTAGCCCACAATATTGTAAAAAATCCTATTTACAAGTTAATTAGGTCCATTTAAAATGAAAGTGAATATCCATAGTTAAAAATATATAAGTTTTTATCTCCTAAAGTCCATATATAATTAATGAATCATTATTTTAATTTATATAGTAAAATGAATTTTAATTTATAACTACTACTTATATATTCTAATATGATATGTATATTATGATTTTCTTTATTTAAAAAATAATATAATTATATTAATAAAACAAAAATTATCAATAAAATTTTGAATTTTATTATTTTTCTTAATTTTAATTTTTTATTATTAATTGACCCAACATTTAAATATCAACATCTCTCTCATAAATTTCTATATTACTTATAGTTTTTTTATTGTTTTTAGAGCCAACATATAAATATTTATAAAAACTTAAGCCACTGCAACATGGTTTCTAGAAACTCAAGAAGGGAAAATCAATAATAATTATTTTGAATTAATCAAAATATAAATTAAATTGTCTTTTTTTTAAATATTAAAAATTATTGATAATAAATGAAATTCTAGGTAGTAATAAATGACACCTTGTAATGATGTAATATACTACAAATACTACATAGTAGCTATTACCTGTCGCTTAATTTAAATATAGAAATATTGCAATTTAATAAATAAATGATGGAATATATATATATGTGTGTGTGTGTGTTTTTTTTTTAGTTTTATAAAATATTGTGATTATAAAATATTTCTTAAATTTAAATTATTAAGTTATTTTTAAATTATTAATTTATTTATGTTCATCTTTTATTATCTAATTTCACTGTGACATTTTGTTAAAGATGGAAATTGTATTAATAAGATTTTACATGGTTATTTAAATTTGATTTAAAAAATAAAATTTGAATATTTTCTAAATTTGAATAAAAAATTATGGAAAGTTGGTAATTTTATTAAGTGAATTATAACATCTTTCCAAAAAATTGAACATGAAACAAATTGTTAGAACTAAAATCCTTCCATAAAATAAAATTTGAGTATTAATAAATACAATTAAAATGTTAATAAATACAATTTGCTTATTAATAAATACTAGTATTTGATAAAATGTTAAATTTTAATTATTAATAATATTTGATTTTATATATAATTAAAGTTAAATTTTAATTAATAATATTTGATTATATATATAAAATAAAAGTTACATGGCACTAAAAAAATAATATGTTATTTAGCTATATTTATAATGGATAGGTTTTGTCAAATCATTAGCAAAGCTAATGCAACATTTGCCTGTTTGATTAAAACACTTGGCAAGTTATCAGTGACTGGGAGATGCATCAATCATGATCCAGTCTACCCTCAATAGAACTGTGGATATGAGCTACCCTACAAGAAAGACAATACCAACACGATTAATGGTAGGATTAAAGAGCCAAGCCTATTGTACTCTATATATAATCGCATAAAAAGTGATCAATGGTCTCACTTGATTCATCGTTTAGTGTCGGTGTGAAGCCCTGATCCCTATATTCACTTGCCTTGAAAGTCCCGACGGTGAACATCCCAAAGATTCGGCGGATTGAGCGGCATTTGTTATTTTTTTAGTAATTTGTTTTTATATGTGTCTTCACGGTAAAAGCCTGGAAAGCTCGACACATGGTGAGTGTTGGTGTGGGTTATTATGGATGCAGGACGCGCCTGTCATAGCTTTGACAGCCTTGCTATTCTCATGATCTAATGATTCAATGTTTTTACCCTTTCAATCTCTGAATTAACATTTAACATCCCATGGGCACATTTATGAGGTGAGACACCTCTAGGGTTGATCTTTGTACCTCTGACACTTAAACATTTTTAATTCTCTAAAAGATGTGAATCCCAATGCAGTTTGTAATAAGAAGTGAAAATTAACAATCAATAGAATCAAAGAAAAATAAATTAAAATAATTAAATAATAATAAATATTAAAGTTTAACTATAAGAAGATTGTATAAATTTTTGTTGAAAAATAAATTAATGTCAAATCAGGAGGCAACCTGTTGCATAATACCTGCTGCAGCAGGTATAATAAGAAAAGTAAGATAAGGACAACACAATAGAAATATTGCCGATGTTAAATAAGTTATCAGCATATTTAAAAAAAAATGATAGAAATAATATTTATAACTTCGCCACTTAAATATTATGAGAAAGAATATTTTAATTTTTTTTTGTGTTAAATAAAATTTATATCTTTTATTAGAAAATATTTATAGTTATTTTAAATTTATAAATTTATAAATATTAAATATTGATATCATAAAATATAATTGTAATAATTTTGCATATGATGTAAACTCCTCTTTAAATTTTAAAAGGGAATTCAAATATATAATTTATTTTAATTATTAATTATGGTGAATTAATTTTTATTTAAGAAAAAACATACTACTTAAAATTGTTCATTGATTATCATGTTTATATGAAATGAAACTAAAAATTTAAACTCTTACTAAATTTGTTATTGTCTTACTTTCAACATTTATTAAATTCGGATTATATTTAATATAAAATAGAATTTTAATTTTAACAAGATGACTTCTAAATTATTATTATCTCTATTATATACCATATTATATTTTATTACAATTTGTTTTTTTAAACTTAGTAATTACACTCCACTCTTCTCTATTCATTCCATTAACAAAAAATACGGGTTATCAAAATTACGGTTTACGACCTCATCTTGCCCATAGAAAACGGAGTTCATTGGCCGTCTTAGAGTTATAGGCCATCTAAAACTTAAAATATTAAAGCGATGGCTTACTACATTTAAAGTCTTTTATCTATCTTAACATATATAAATATATAGAAAAAGTAAATTCTATACATATTCATTGTAAAAAAAAAAAAAAAAAAAAAATAGAAATTCAGAGAATTCAGTCCTTAGAGGACTCAATGGGTGTTGCATCTTTGACACTCGATCTTGGCATATCAACCTCATGCATACTTTACAGTTGTATATCAGTATGCCCGAGTTAGACATTCTGGTGGTGATGTTGTGAATTGATCTCTTGGATATCTCTACAACTTTCCGCTAGAATTGAGGCTGCCTACGGGTCTCCCCCAATCTCTTGGACTGTGACAATCGCTTTCACCAATAGAAATTTCAGTGTCCAGTAGATACAAGTCAACTATTAGAATAGAGACAGTCTGTTGCGGGTATTACCAGGATCAGTTAAAATTGGGTCCATATCTTCCTTGGCCAGTTCTTTTTTCTCTTTCACCCTTACATCCCGTTCCCACCCCGAGATCAAGGATTTGACATGGTTGAGAGTTCCATTCGAGTAAGCTTGAAATAGGTTCTCCATTATCTCTTTGCCAGACTTCTGTCCTTGTCTTAGTGTTCCAACTTTGGGTTTCCCCTTAGCTTTTCCATACTTCTTGGTCGACTGAGCTTTAACCATTTTCTTTAGAACCTGGTCTTCCAACAAATATCTGTGGAGGTGAGAATTTATAGGAAGACCTGTATTAGTACACATCATGGCAATATCAAAGTTTCAAGGACTAATAAGAAGAATGTGTTGATGTCCCAAGACTAGCAAATTCACGACAACCCTACCAGAAGAAATAACATCTTGCACGTTTGGCGACCCTATAACATCCAATCAAGACACAACCTTCTAGTTATTGGTATTCCAACCCTTTGAATTATTAGCCAAAAACATAAAAGTATGGATCAGACACAAGAGAACCCCATGAATAACCCCAACTACAGAGAATATGCCCCTCATTCTCTGAACAACAACGTCATCAAAAACAACAATATCCTGACAAACCCAAATGAAAAAACAAACAATAGCCTCTACTAGCCCAAAAATTAAACTTTTGAACATTCTGAAAACATGACCAATGGTTTTAGCCAGAGCGTTGACATCCCTTCTACCCAAACCATTGCAGCCATACATTATCAAACCACCACCCACAAAGATATCATTATAAGCCATACGGTCAATTTCCAAATATGTCAACTACCATAAGGGTCAATACGGAGGCGATGATACGAAATTTGAATATGACTAGTTACAATGACATGCAGAGGGAAGAAGTAAGAAGGATGCCATAGAAGGTCAAGAAACAAGCAGTCCAGGGGCGAAGAAGGACATGGAATTCCATTACCATACCATGCAATATCTTCTACAACCGGACATGAATCAGTGAAATACATCCATGCAAGGGAAAAATAAATATAACAGTCAGAAAAATCCGAACATGCAATGATAATATAGGCTTTCGTTTTTTTGAAACTCTACTATCTATATCTATATCCTTTCTTCTATCTACTATATACTACAAAAATAATTTTTCCTTTATTAATTAACTTCATATGTCTAAAATGGGAGAGTAAATTTTGATGCACATTATATTGATTGAAAGTAATTATATATAAGTAAACCATGATTTCTCTCAAGATAGAAAAATAATCTTGATCATAATCATCGAGGTGAGCCAATATCTAAACCTCACACTATTCTAGAAAGCCTCTTGTTGGAGAGAATCTCCCAAACCAACTAGATCCATCAATTTTTTATAAATTAGGAAAGAGATTATATCGGACAAACTCTACCTAATCATAACCAATACCTCAAATATGATTACACATAGGTAGAATTTACATAGTGGAACTCTCCCCCTCAACAAATTGTTTAAAGCTTTGTTAGGTTACTTCCTCATAATCATCAAGTTATATGAAATAATTACACTTCTTTGACTTAAATAACCTCTTGATCAATAATGTATATATCGTATACATCTTAACACTTTCTTCTTGTACCTTGATTATGAAGGTATCATGAAATTGTCGATGTCCATATAAAGGAGAAACCATTTATCATAATACGAAAGTAACTAGCCTTTACGTCACTAATTTTATGAGATGTCCTTTCCTTACAATGGGCATTCAAATTCTTAATGAAATTCATCTAAATTCATAACTTCACTTCCTAGAGTCTATAAATAGTATGGTTCACTTAAAATGCTAAACAATTCTATAATAAAGGGTATTTCACTATACTAGGCATGTTATCCAAGTTGTCAGGGAAACATGGAACCCAACTCTTATATTAATATGCCCTCTGCTTGTTACATATATATACATATACTACATAATCCTTCTCTTAGATATACCAAGTGCAAGATTAAAACATTTCAAAGGAACACTACTATAGATGATAGAATTCCATATAACTACCGCATGTGACTAACATTACCATATGTGGTCAAATCCTTTTTTGTTCCTCACAAGTCATAAAAATGTTCCCATTTTTTTGACAAATATATAATATTTTTTTATATTTTCACTACCTTCTATATTGGAAAAATTAAAATTGGTGAACCTTTTTCTCAAAAAAATTTGAAAAATTAGCCCACCTATGAATATTAGACCCTAAAAGTTTCCTTGGGGAGGGAATGTTAGATTATTATATTAATCCCTTTATCTACATACATGTTGAGCCTCCAATTTGTCATAATTTTGTTGATGAAAGCATCCATTTTCGCGTCATTCCATTCACCCATTGTCATCATTTTTAACCATATTTATTCATAAATGCACCAAATTCCCGCATACATGTTTACATGGTTTATTATTATTATTTCTATTATTTTTAACAAAATAAAGAGAATTATGCATGGTTTTACTAATTATAGTTTGACAGTTCAAGTTTCTACAGTTTCCGCAGCTTTCTCCATGGTTGAGGTAGTAGCACCACTCTAGAATGAAATCCAACACATGTAAATTGTTTCTAGAAGCCCCAATATGGATTTTTGTTGGTCAAATTCCACCCAACTCACACATTTTGACCTCCAGGCAAAGATCAAGGGAAAATCGCAGCAGTTTTGACCAGTTAACTGCAAACAGATTTTTTGAGCAAACTAAAGCAAATATCACCCAAAAAAAACATGTTTTTTGTTCAAAATGGGCCCAATTAAGTTCTTTCTAGGAAGTTTTGCTGAATTGTTACCATTTGAGAGATATTTTAGGTTCTTTGGAGCCCTATTTTGCAGTTGTGTGAGCAAATATTGTGCCCATGTGCCAATAAATTCCCAATCAAGAAAACAGAGGACAGAATGGACTATGCTTCATCATATTCATGGCAAATAGGTGTCCATTCAGTTCTGATCTTTAGCCATATGAAACTCCATGAAGTTAAATTTCAACCCCTATATAAACACTCCATTGAAACAAAGAGGGAAGGTTAATTTTCTGAAGCATACAGTGAATTGTTGAAACTCTGTTTTACATAATTTTTCATGAAGAAGTTCCTTGAATATTTGATTCATAGCTGACTATTCGTGTGAAGCTTTGATACCACCTATTTGTGGAGGGCCCTTGCAAATAGTGAAGGTTCTAAATATTATGTTTTTAATGTAGCTGTTTTCATGTTTTCATTTTATCATTTGATGTAGTTATTTTCAGAATTCCAGTTTGTCATTTTCCGTAGTTATTTTCAGAATTCCACTTTGTTATTTGTTGTATTTGTTTCCAGAATTCCATTTGTCTATTTGATGTAAATTCTTTCATAAGTCTTCTTTTATCATCAATATTTCCTTTCGAATTATCAAATTGCAGAGGATTCATAGTTTTACTTCTAGAGCAGTAGTGATTTAATTTAGAGTAGTTTTACAAGTTGATGAGTGGTTTATTTCAAGAGCATGAGTGGTTTCTTTCAAAAATAATAGTGATTGAGTGATTTCCTTTCAACATATGAGTGCGTTATTTTCTGTTCATGAGGGATTTATTTTCAAGAGATATAGTGATTTCTTTACAAGTTTCATTGCCTTAACATTTCATTTCAAAAACATAAAAATGTATAAATTCCCTTTTCTAGAATTCCATTTTATCTTCATGCTCAATACTGTTAGAGAAAAATAATTTTTAGAGACTAACAAATAAATTAGTTAATATTTCTTCATAAGATAGAGAAATTTTGTTTCATTTTTTAGAGAGTAGAAAGCATGCTGATTTTTAGAACTCAGTTGTAATTTAAATTTATCAATTTCATTAGGAACATAAGAATGAAAACATCCTTACAATTAATCTCTATAAATCCATTCATCACACCAATAAACTAAACGAATAAAAGATGCTTCTAGCATTTATTGTGCACTTGCACTTCACAATTTTACCAACTCCGGTCGATAATTTATGTAATCGATATAAGACAATTAGATTGACCAAACAATACATTATTTATTTATAATACCACCTTCATTAAATCAATCCCACTTGTTGTTAGTTAATAATCACTCAATGTAAAAATAATCCTATTTATTAATAAGGAAAAAATTAGATAACAAGATCTCATTATAAGTGGGAATATAGATAGTCAATATTTTATGTGATTAGTTATATATATGATGTAATATTATGTAATTTGTTTTCAAAAAATGTTATTGTATTTGAAGGTTTTCCTTGGAGGTTTTCCACTTGAAGAGGTAATTGAATATAACTATCTACCTTTCATTATAAAAGAGATATTTCTAAAGGTTTAACTCACTTTTCTCTTGTGTTCCTATGGTTTGAAACATGTTTTATGTTAATTAAATCTCTCTCTATCCCCCACTCTCAATGTTTACCTCATTCCCTATATATATGTCCCTATCTATTATCTAATCTCCGTCACCATTTTCCCCACTCATTCTCCACATCTCTCTCAATTATCTCCTACCCTCCCCTCTCTATATATATCTTACTCAAACTCTCTCTCTCTCTCTCTCTCTCTCTCTCTCTCTCTCTCAATATATATATACTAATTTTCTCTCCCTTATTTATCACGCACTCTACCCCTCTCTCCTAAAATACATATTTCTCTTTGTCCCTTTATTCCTAGTTATTCACCTCTATCTACTCTCCTCTCTTTAAATTTCCCTTCATCCCCTTGTCTCTCCATTTTTGTCTATATCTCTTTTCTTCTAACTCTTTATCAACATCTTTATCTCACTCCCTTCCTTAGAAAATCTACCCCCAACCTCTCCCTCTCTCTCTCTCTCTCTCTCTCTCTCTCTCTCTCTCTCTCAACCACCCTCCCTCCTCTTTATCTCTCTCCCTCACTCCCTCTCTCAATTACCTAAACACTCTCTTTTCATAACTTCCTGTAACATCCAAGACTTAAAAGTTCACATAATAAAAGTTAATAAAGGAAAAATAAGACCACGGTCAAGGGACACTTATTACAAGATGAGTGTTAAGAAATAATCCTAGTGGGAGTCATTTAATGTGTTTGTGGCTAAATGGAATATGGAAAAGAAAATAGAAAATTATTTGAAAAGGAAAGAAACCATTTTTGCAACTCTATTTATGAAAATAAAGGAAATTAGGAGAAAAGGATGGTGAAAGGTCACATGTTGCATGTGAGAAGGAAAATTAAGGAAAACCAAGGAAAATGAAGAAAATAGAGACATCAATAATAAAAATACCTCAGAACATCAATTGGTAGCTTTTTTGAGCTCGGTTATGGAATTAGTCTAAGAGAGAATAAGGTCACCAAGAGGATAAGGAAAAAAAACAAACAAAGTAAAGACAAGGAAAGAAAAGGAAATCAAGGATAAAGAAAGGAAAAGTGGTATCAAGCATCTTCAACATGATTACTTGTAGGTAATAGGTTTCATGTATGATTTTTTAGATGATTTTGACATGCATGGTATGTGCATGTCGGTATTTAGCGCTTTTGTTGTCATTGGCATGGATTCTGTTGGGGTTCGATAGTGGATTTTAGCATAGACATGATATTTGTAGATAGTCATGGTATGATGGTATTATTTCTTGGTTTTAGCTTTGGATTGTTGGAAGATTTTGGATCTAGGTGAGGTGGTCTTAGGAAAATTCCAAGGGTTGGGGTTGGAGATGGGTTTCTCCTAGAATCCCTCAACATGTGGGTGGAGACAAGAAAATTCCTTTAAGGGATGGTGAAGGATTTATGAGGCATCCAAGCTCGGTTTAGTTTTGTGATCTTGACACCAGTTTAGGTGAGATAATGGTATGGTGAGGGTAGAGGTATTTAACGTCGGGATTCCCTCGGTTGGTTATGGATTGGTTTATCCCATGATATCTGACATTCATGTTTGGAATATGTCATAGAGGTGATTGGCTGAAATAAAGATTTGGTTCAACCCAATATATCATGGTGTAGTAAGTGGAAGTTGCAGACCTTGTTAGATTTAGCCTATGTGTAATAAGAGATAAGTTTCTCTTGATTTTGATGAGTAAATGTACTTTTTATTAAATGGATTTAATGGTTGTTCTCTCATTCTTATTTATATGGTTATATGTTGGTTATAATCATGGTTAGATGACAAATATTAATCATGGATCTCTTCATGTTTTACTTGTAACTAGATGAATAATGAATGGAAGACCTAATTTATGTCATGAAAAACTATTTTGAGAATAGATTAGTCCTTCTTGTTAAACCTCAGATAATTTTCCATATCCTTATGTTCAAATTTGCATGCATGACCGGTATGTTTCATGTTTACCTAGTGTTTGACGAAATGTCAACCCTGGTTGGGAGAGGTCACGTCAAGTCCTGGTTCAATTTTTTGGTTTATAAGATTTGTTTCTTTGGAATTCATAATTTCTGGAATTTTCACAGAGTTATGGGTAGAGGTTCGAGTCCTAGCCCTAAAAGCGTGACTCATAATTTGTGGTCGCTAGCATAGAAATGACTGGAAAAGTCCATAGTCACTAGAAGGAAGGCCCATGGGAGTTAATGCAGGGCTATAGTCACTTTCATTCCTTTGAAAGGGAGTGGTTGAGGTTCCAGTTGAGTGAAAAATAGATAGAGTTATCTCAGGGGTTGGACACCTGGAGGGGTTTGAGTTGCTCCTGGAGGTCCCATATCACCTAAGGGAAGTCAATAAGGCCTTAAGTTATAGTATCCATTTCCTTAAGGTAATATTGGAGGTTGAGTCTTATCATAGTGACTCTAAAATCATATTTACCCTCAGTAAACTGGTGAAAGTGGGTAAATGTGGGAGGAGGCATTACAGGGTGAAATGAGAGAAAGTTGTGCTTTCTTTGGGTACTGTATGACATTTTCAAGGTTATGGTTTTCATGCATGGGGTCATGGTATACAATTGGTATGGTCATGTATGATGGTGTATGATGTTATGTTATTATATGGATATGCTTGTGATTATACATGTACATGCTAATGTGGATTGATCTTGCAAATGAGATAAGCCTCCCCTAAACATCAATGAGATATGGATTTGATATTGGTATCTATTTGGTTGATCTCACTTGATACACTTGTAGGAAGAAGAGAATCAAACATGACAATAAAAATGGTAGAATATGGTTCTCGCGACTCTCCCTATAGATTATTTGAGTAGCAAGGAGAAGATTATTATCCTCATTGTTTTTTCCCTTCATCAATTTTCTAAGAAGGCTGAGAGATTGGATTCAATGTTCCTAGGTAAAAAGAAAACTAAATAAGATATGGGGGAAACTATCAGGCCCTAGAGCCATGGAAGAAGGCCTGAGGTCAAAAACACCACTCATGGGATGCCCTTTAGGTAAGCGCAACAGTTTAAGGAGAAGTTTTTGTGCAAGTGCGTGCTTTTTATTAATGATCAAGTAGTTTTGGGGTGGATCATCTTCCATTTCCACTTGACCAGCCCTCGAAATTTTTTCATGGGGGTAACCTACGTGGGTGATAAGCAGGCACTACCCCTTGGAGTTTCCGAGTCAAACTGGACAGCCTGATGATCCAACAACCCAGATTCATTCTGGGGTAGAACCGATGGATTTGTCCTCCCACTCTCCTACATGCTGGAGGATGGTGGTGACCATGTGCCACGAGGGGTAGTCTATTGATGCCAATGCAAGCAAGTGATGGTTTTAAAAGGTAAATGGTAACCTTCCCTCCCCTCTCTCCTGTCCACCTATCCCCTTTCACCAACCAATCTGTTATCACTCTCCCCAACTTCCTAGGCTGAAATTAGGACTGAAGAAAGGTAACCACAAACCAACTTTTAGCTAGGCAACTAGCCCTACCTAACTAGAGATGTCTCTCTCTGTGTCACTTTTTTAATTATTCAATTTTTATGGCTGAGTACCATATTTTAGGATAGATATATATTAATTTTTTATAGAATTTGTTTAATTATTTTTTTGTTGGATAAAATTTATAATTAGTGAAAGCTAAAAATGATTTCAAAGACTAAATTGAAGAAAACTGAGAAAGGAAAGATAAAAAATATATTTGAGCACATTTAATTTTTCATTGGTGTATAGTGGTAGAAAATAAATGGGGCTGAATGATCTTTTTACATGAATTCATTCATTAGAAGAAAGACACATTGTAAAAATCTTAATAAATAGAACATTTGACTAATTTCTATTTATAAACTCAATAAGATTTTACACAAAAATGGAATGGAAATGGAATAACATAGAAAAGGCACAATTCTCAATAAAAATACCACATGAATCTCACACAATTTCTGCAAAATCCTTCATTTTTCATTAATAGTAGGTTCACAGTAATACACAAAGTTTTAGAACTCGATTATCCAACAATAATACTTCATACATCGAAATATATATAGAAAAAATAAAATTACAACTGTTACATTAAAGGCTATCCAAATTGATAGCGCTTTATTTTCTAACTAACTCTAACTGCATCATCGAAATAAATTACATTTGTTGTGCTTGCGCTGGCTGTAACTGAAAGCTATTGTTGAAGAAGATAATCACGGACTGCGCTGGTTCTTAGTTGACTGTTGATCTGGAAAAATTTGACTTTTCTTCTTTTATTAATTACTCCTCAAACTCACATAACTTTTCCCGGTGCTCTTCATCATGGATAACTAACTTAATTACCCTACAGGAAATTTCATCTGCTTCAGTGTATTTGCAAAATGTTGGCTTTACAAAAAATACATGTTTGATTTCATATTGAATGAAAATGCCATTGCTTATTGCTCCCAATAGTGCTTTTCCTGTTAATGTGCCTTTAATATTTGAAAACTTGGCAATATCCCTAGAATTTCCTGAAGGCTCTTTCCATAGTCATCTTTGGTCATCAGTTTATTATTAATTACAAAAAGAGAAAGAAATCCTTTTTGTGTTAGAGACTCAATCCCGCTGAAAAATCTATGAACCGTAACCTCCAGACTGTGAAATTTTTCTTCAAGCTAAAGAATCAAATTCTTTTTTGTCATCACTTTCTTCACTTCCAGGATGGTTTCTGTTCTATCCTCCATGCCCATTTCATCCACCTCATACCTATTCTTTGAATCCAGAAATATGATTATATTTGCCTTCTGCATCAACTCTTTTTACTCAAAGATGATATGGATACTTGGCGAAATTTCAGTGATGGAGTCTGTGATTTCTGCTCAAATTATCTCTTTCACCTGGCCCAAAGTATTACCAATGGATGACTCTTTCTATTCTTTCTATAACATTTCTATCAACTTTTTGGCCCTTTGTGCTTTAGCTGCATGGGAACTATCAACATTACATTTCTGTAATTATAAAAATTTTACCCGATCCTGCAAATTTTTGATCTCCTCTTCTTGAATAGACATGTTCCGAACTACTTTGGTAATATTTTCATCTCCATATGCAATGCTTGCTATAGAATTTTGAGTTATAGGAATGGATGCTAGTGGCATTGCCTCTAAAGGAACATTTGTTGTTTTCAGTGTTTCTTTCTTTTCCTTTATCATATTCTATAACTCTGTTTCCATTTTCTTTAATTGATCATTCTGCTCCATTATCAACGTCATCATATCTATTTTCTGAGTTTCATTTTCTTCAATATCCTTTCCCAAAGGGCCTTCTGTAGCTAGAATTTCCGGTTCCTTCCTTAATGCTGCTATATCAACATTTTCCTTCTTAATGATCTCTTCAATTGCATTCACATGAGATGGATCATATCCAATCTTTACCACTAGATCTTCTAAGGTTTTAATTCTTGTATCTTTTTCAAATGAATACACCTTCTCCAATTTCAACTGTGGCTGCACATTTTCCAATGAAACCTGCAGTTTTGATACACTTAAAGCAGTGTTAGTGAGAGTTGATGAAATCATCTCACTAGTTTTCTTGTGAAGCTACATTTGGCCTATTGGATGAATTTATTTTGTTTAAAACTCAAATATATCTTTCTTATAATATTATTTTGACTTTGGCTATGGGATTTGTGCTTGAAGAAATGAAAAATGCATTTTTCCCTTTTGAGATTCAAAGGTGGAAAGGAGCCTGCTTTGAGAGCTAGGATTTTGTTTCCAAAATGGGTTGTATGTACTTGTATTCAACATTTAATTCTTCAATTTTATCTCTTTGAAAGTATCAAAGACCGTCTTTTCTTTTTCTTTCTCCCATGTAGTAGTTGTGCTAATCTGAATGGATTTCTGTTGATCTTGAGAAGTTAATGTTCGTTGATCTTTAGGAGATGATGTTTGCGGACCTTTAGAAATAGTAGAAGTAGTATGAGTAGTAGAGGTGATTTTATCACCTGCCTGTGTGGATGGAGGTTTCTCTTCAATGATAATTATTACTTCTTTCTCTAACTCCTTGCTGGGATTAACCTTCGGGCTTAGATTTTTCTTCTTCCTATAGTGAATCTTGAACTCTTTGCTAGATGAATTAGTCATTGGAGATGATTGATCTTCTCTAACTCTTTTCCCTTCTCTTTCCTATGCAATTGGAGTCTACAATGTTGATGTAGATAGTGTTTTCTCTTGAGCCTCTTTTAGTGTTCCTTCTGTTCATTCAAGCTAATTCATATAATTTTCAATCTCTAGTCTAGGTGTATGAAAATATACTATAGATTTATTTTCCACCCTCAGTTTGGAAATGACACCAACTGGATCATAAGACCATGCAAAAATTTCCCTAAAATGCATTTCTTTCAATAAATTATCTGCCTCTTCCCTTACTGTCCTGCTATTATAGATAAAAGGACCTATCTATGTTTTGATTTTAAAAGGTGATTTATTCTTAGCAGAGACAAAATGCACTTCATTTGCATTAATCATTTTTCTAATATACTCCAATGAAAAAATCCTGATGGGGAGGAATTTGGGAAAATTATAAGGGGGGATCTCAAATCCATAAACTATGAGTGCTGTGTAGTTTTGGTAAAGATACCAATCCCTTGCTATAGCTTGATTTGAAAATTGAAATAACTTCTTGATCTATTCACTAATTATTAGCCCTGGAGTGTTGTTCAACAAACTGATTGCTGGCTGAAGAAACAATTCCACAAACTATTTATAAGAATATTCTTTTTGTTCCTTCATGAATAATGAATTCCATAAGATGATTGACTGTTGGTGGCCTTCTTCGTCAAATTTTTATAGAGAAAAATTAAATTTATCTCCTCGATATTGCAAGAATAAGTATAACAACACAGAGGCATAAATGAAAACCTCTTCAGTTGTGAATTTCACAAATGATCATGGATAACATCTGCAATAAACTGACTTAAATTGAAAATAATGGAGTGTTTGGAATCAGTGGAAAATATGGACAAAAACCCTTTGATTGCTTCATCTAACCATTGGTCTAAATAATAACAAGAAGGTAGGGAATGACTGTGATGATTTATTTGGACCTTTCAGGGAAAATGGATGCTAGAAATGGAGGGTTTTTCTTAGGTAATGGATCTTTTTCAGTCATGAATAGCTCAAGAGTTTGAGTTCTCTTTGAAAAATATAATTTTTGGTATATTTATATCAAGGCTTCTTGGGAAAATAGTGTGGCATCTTATGTGTTTGGTGCTTGCATCATTTGTTCAATTTTTTGGGAATCAATAGTCATTAAAACCTCTCTTGTAGGAGCGATAATAGCTCTCTAGTATGGAATATAACACTAGCACATTTGGCCCAATTTTCGACGGCCAATTCGTCGCTATTCCAACACATAGGCTCGCAAGAGCAATAGTTTGAGGTGGGGAAAAACATGGTTAGCCATCCGATGTTATCCCAATCATCGCTATTCTGACGTCATCAAAGGCGTCGCTATTCCAATGTTAGAAAAACATTGCTCTTCCGATGAAAGCAAAAACATCGCTCTTTCGACGAAAAAAAAATGTCGCTCTTCTGATGAAAACACAACGTCGCTCTACTGATGAAAACAAAAACTTTTCTCTTCTGAAAAAAACAAAACGTTGCTCTTCCGAAGAAAAGACAACATCGCTCTTTCGACGAAAATAAAATGTCACTCTTTCGACGAAAACAAAACGTCGATCTTCCGACGGAAACAAAACATCGCTCTTCCGACAGAAACTAAAAAATATTTAAAAGAAAAATTATTGTTGCTCAAATGGTGTGCTGATGAACTCATGTTCCATAGTTTCTTTAGTCATAGCTACTGAAGCATCTTCCGTGCTAATGTCCCAACATATTTCTGGTTGAATAGCTTCAGATACTCCAGATCTTCTACATCATGGTAAATTCTGTCATTCTTAGTATCTAATGACTGAAATCCATCTTTTACAGTGTCATCCTGTAATGAAAAATCCATTTTTCATTGGCTGGCTGCAAATTTTGTTCCACTTTTTCATTTCTACAAGTCTCATATTATTCAATGGTACTGATTTCCGAGTCAAACTCAACTGTCTCATCAGCTATTGTGTTAATGTTCCAATCAATATCATTTGAGTAAACTTCCACCTCAAATGTTTATTCCTGTTCTTTAGTTAGAACTGCAGTAGCTATAACCTCAGAACTTGAAAAAAACATTAAGAACAGGAGGGTTGTCATGAAGATCTCTTAAACTTGGAAGCACAATTCCTGAAAATTTCCCTTTTTCTGTATGTGCATGATCAACAAACATTTGGTAGAATCCCAATGTTTTTTTTGAACAAAATGACCACATAAAATCTCCACAATCTTAGAAAATGTTGATGGAAGTGTTTTAGCCATTTCTAGAAGTTCTAACATGACATAATACCAACTCTTCTAGGAAACAATAAAGGTTGCCTTGATTGACAGACATCACCCATATGGGGGTAGTGCGGTGGATACATGTGATGTTGTCTTCCCAAGGAATGCATTTGAAAACCATGAAATTATTTTTTTCCACCCACAATCTGATGATCAAGGAGTCTTGTGTGAAACAATGAAAGCCAATTATGCTCTGCATAATAAAATAACCCTTAATATTTGGTATAAGTATTTGACTTGTCCATGGATAATGTCAAGAGACCACTTTATTCGCTACCCAAATCTGTGTGACAATTCGTTGATATTGATACGAGGGATTTGTCTTGAGGAAAATAAAAAACTAGCCATCCAAGAGAAATATATTCCCGTGTCTTTGAAAAAAAAATTAAGTATGATGTCAATACCGAACGTTAGAAAAAAATGCAGAATATCTGATTGTGTGAATTAGTGATAAATGCAAAATATTTGATTGTGTGAATTAGTTATAAATGCAAATATAGTAGACTCCCATTCCCTCTTAATTTATCTCATTTATTACCAACAGAGATATGTATACTTTATTCACCTCTAGAGTTCATATCACCTCCATCATCCAAAGACTAGATTCTGTGTGACCTTTCCGGTTCAGCTCAAATGCCTTGAATCTTTTATTGTAAAAATTCTTCCTAGAATGTGTGCTTTGGTTTCATATCATGCACATGAAAAGCAAAATGTACTAGAAAGCAGTGAAAGATAACCAGGGAAAGTTTCTCCAACAATGGAGACTTGTAAAATTTTTCTTAAGTAGGAGAGTTTTTATTTCTTTCTAAGGTTGAAGTTGTTTCTTTCATGGAAAAAATAAGTGCATAATCACATCATAGATCAGAGAGGTAGATGACAAGAATAACAAGGGTACTGGGAAAATCTTGACTTAAAAAACCCAAAAAGGCAAGCATATTCTCCTGCACACTGAGAAAAAGGGGATTTTACCACAAATACCCTACCCTAAAAAAGGGATAAATGGCAAGCATATACTCCTACGTATGAAGAGAAACAGAATTGACATCACAACAAAAGACAACTTTGACTTTCACAATCAAAGCCAACTCCTTAAATCTACTCAAATCCTGAGATCTAAAAAGGGAAGAATCCTCCTGAAAAGTACTTTCACATCAAATTTTAAGGTAATTGCGATTTAAATAAGGCTTCTATGATTATCCGAAGTGCATGAAGAGAAATAAATCATATTACTCTCTACTCTCACGGTGTTATTCTTAGTCTCTTTAAGTTGAAAATAAATATTTCATCCATTTCTCTATTCTTAGCATGAATCTCTTCTAAACATTCATGCTAGATTTGTTATATAGGATGAGTAATGGAAATGGGTTGAAAAGCTAATTTCTCTAAACATGAAATATATATTGCACAATATGCCAATAGAAAAGCACCATTAACAAGGCATTTTTTCTATTTTCCAAATTTTCTTCTAAAATATAATTACTAAAAGTACTTCTCACATGTTATAGCATTTCCAGAACCTAACATGGCACACAATCAAATTTCTGCCTCCCTTTTACGCTGCTTACTATGTTGCTTAAATTAATATAAAATGTGATTAGCACAAATAATATACAATCAGCACAAGACTACTTAAGGCCAAGAGAAAAGCCTCTAGGTTTGATTGTGCCTTAAGTGCATAACCTACTAAAGACTATTTTTAAATATAAACAACAAAATCATCTCACTGATAAGTTCTCTGAACAAAAGCATCCCAAAAAGTTCTCCAGCTACCCTGGTAAACCTATTGATAATTGAGAATGCACCCTGAATGGCCAGCAAAACCAACAAGAATGTAGTCCACACACATATCCTGTGTATAATCAACAGAGTACTTGTAGTTATTTAATGTGAATGCACACTTATTTGCATAAATATCTATTGTTCTTAATAAAAAAACTACAAAAATACATCTTATTGCAGGAATAAAACATTCTACTATTGCAATTTAAAATGAATCTGTAACTTGTTGACACAAGGTGATCAAATTTGAAGTGCATACCACCCTGTCCAGGCCAGAAAGAAATTTGGGCCTAAGCCTTCTCTGTCTTTGGAAAAGTTGTACATGAATATATACATAAGCACAGTAGGTTTAGCCACCCCAAGAATTAACAAAGGTTGACCTCCGAAAATAGAATGGATGATGCCACATATTGCAGTGGATGGCAGTGTTTGAACTGCGGTAAGGATTCCATCTGCAGTGCATTTTGATACTCAATTTTTAATAGCATTTATCAGTAAAGCCTCAAGAAAGAAAAAAATGCAGCTTTTATTAATCCTATTTCTATTTTTTTCCCATATTTTCTGTGAAATTATTGACCAATTTCAATGGAATATTCATCTGAATAACTAAAGTGATTGGAAAATTTAAAGAATAAATTTTTTCAAGGATGAATGTTAATATGCCAGCAATGAATGTTTGTTAGTCAATAATATTACATGAAAACTATTCCTTTCATATATTATTAGTTATGCCACAAAGGCAACTTGACTTGTATTAGAATTCCCATGGAGGAATTCAACTCTAGATGCAGCAATATGGAGTGCACATATGGTAGATTTCAATGAGGTATATTACTTTCACAGATGATCAATAATCTTCAAATCCCTTTCCCACAAAAAACTTGCATCTCCTTGCGATATAGATATAGTGGAATGAAGTTTGCCTCTGTCAAAGTGTAGATTAGACCAAGGTCCCTAATTGATATATGGACCTTGAATGTACATGAAGCTGCAAAAGCCTTTCCAATAGCCTCCTAGTAATTTAGAAAAAAATTATTTTTCCAAGATATATCTCAAGTCCTTCAGTGGAGTTTATCTCTAATGCCAAAACTTCATCAAGTGTGCTACCTTTTTTCTTAGAATCGTTTTCAAAAGACCAGTTAAAGAATATTGCAATGATTCTCAGAATCATTTCTCTTATATTTCCAAGAGATATCAAAGAGTCCTTAAGTGCAGTTTAATAATTCCAAAAGCTCCTCAAGTGTTTCACCATATTTTTACAATCGTTTTCAAAAGCTCATTTCTTAAAGCATACTACAATTCTTAGAATCATTTTCAAAAGTTAATTGGGTCATAGTATGGAATGTGCACATCCAATGGGCTATTTAAGCATACTGCAATGCTTATAGTCATTTTCAAAACGTAATTGGGTCATAGTATGGAATGTGCACTTACAATGGACTATTTATGAATATCTGTGTGCATAACTACCCTTGTAGACAGGTTGGATATCTCTTGAGGACATTTTAACCAATGTCCATCACAGATATTGGGGCTTTAAAGGGTATTTTAGGGTTTGTATTTCTTAATAATTAGGGTTTAAGGTTTAAAGCCTTCGCATTTTTTGTATAATTTGTTTAAAGTTTTAGGGTCTAAGATTTAAGATGTAGGATGAACTAGCTCAAGGACATTGGATACTGGACTTGTTATGCTACCAGGTTGATGTTATACTCTACGATTGAGTTGGATATTCTAGAATTTTTGCAAAAACAAAAAATATATTTGGGAAAGATTGTGATTTGAGTTGTCAGTTGATTCACATATTTCCAGGTTTTATCAGCATTGCAGTGCATTGAGCAGAATGAAGTGTTAACATATGAGGTGAGCTAAGTTACAGCTAAAATTCAGCATGTATAGATTTTCACTCTAATAAAATTTTGATATTATAATGTAATTTCCTTTTGGCTGGAAGAAAGTGCTGATGCTAGAGGAAACTCTTCTCTCAAATGGAATAAGCCTGCATGATCAACACAGTGCAATGCGACTGGATATAGACAACATATCATATGAGGTTTCTCCATACAATTTGTTAACTGTATATAGACAAATGGATACGAAATGTGAAGGAATTGATTTGTTTTATTCGGAAATATGACATGTTTCCTCCCCTTATTTATTCAGGAATTGTTAGCTCTAGAGGAGAAGATTGGCTATGTTAGCATAGGACTTAGTGAGGAGACTATTTCCAAGTGTTTAGAGAAAATCTTGTATTCCTAAAAAATAGAGTATGCTTCTCAGAGTATGGATATTGAAGTCAAATGCAGCATTTTCCAGGTATTTGTAATATCCATGGGGATATTATCAAAGAATGAAGTAGGCTTGGAATTTAAAATTTGTTTGTAGATTTATAGGTTTAATTGGTAGTTTTAAAGTGTAAAATTTTCTCCCTCATCAGATTCAAAAATATATGGAAACCCTTGCTTCTGAGAGTATGAAAATGATGGTATAAATTGTTTATAAAAGAAGAGTATGAAGAAAGAGATGAGCTGGGAGGTTTAAAGTGCAGTCATAGTTACCACGAGGCCTACGTCAAGCAGTGGTTGCTTCAGAAAAACAAGTTCCCAATCTGCAATATTTCTATCATTTCATAGCAGGAAAATTCTGGTCTGCTACATTTTTTTCTGTTTCTATTAGGAAAATCTTAGGATCAGTGCTTTGATGAAGCAGCAAGCCCTTCCCTTGATTTTCTTTCCTTGGGCTGGTGTTTAAACTTTTAGAAAATCCTGTACATGTAAATATCCTTTGTGCAACCTGCATTCTCATGACTATTCCTTTGATAATGCTTTTTTTTTTTTCTAGTAAATTATGCTTATAATATTCCTTCTACAGATATGGCTAGTGTTATTGCTAGTTATATGGCTAGCAGCAAGACCTTCCCTTAATTTTCTTTCCCTTTTCTATTTTCTTCATCATCAACTTCTTATTTTAGGTGGTGTTTCCTTTCTCCTCTAATAACCTTGTTGATTTTGTTTATCGTCATAACCATTCCCTTTGAAAACATTTTCTAGGTGGCCTAACTCAATTTAAATTCTCTTTAATAGAGATATTCATAGCTCTATTCACTAATGTGTTGATTGCACCAAGTTTTTATACCGGGAAATGATGTGAACTAGAATGTGAGTGTTTGTTTGTATGTCTAATTCGTAGACTTGGTGAGCTAGAGTACCATCCTCTTTTCCAAAAATCAAAACATCTATAAAGGGTACTCCCTTTAAATTTTTTATTTCCATTGTGAACTTAATGATAGTGTTTTGGTTATTCAGATGCTCTAAGTATCTATATAGGTTTTCTTTCCCACGAGGCCATACTATTTTGGCATCCTCAACATATCATTTTCACCTTTTAGGTTTGAGTGGAAAAAACACGATGGCTTATTTTTCAAAATGCTCCATATATAGGTTTCCTACTGTCGGTGATAACAGAGAACCACCTTCAATTTGTTCCTGAAACCACCATACTATTTTGGCATCCTCAACATATCATTTTCACCTTTTAGGTTTGAGTGGAAAAAACATGATGGATTATTTTTCAAAATGCTCCATATATAGGCTGCCTATTGTCAGTGATAGAAGAGAACCACTTTCAATTTGTTCATAAAAAAATCCCTTTGGACTTATGAAGTGAGTAGATTTACGGCATACCTTTACTAGGTTCATTGTCACTTCATCACAGGTTCATTGTCACTCCATCATATTCTTGAAAACCCTTGTGGATTTATCTCTAAACTTGAGTGAACTCGAGTCAGCCCAAAAATAAGAGGATTTCTACTCAGAAGGGTGAGATTAGTCATGTTTGGTCAAACTCACCAATACTCAATGACTGTGACTAGGCTTGATCAAGGTCAATTGCATACGAATTTTTTTGAGCTACATTAGCTAAATTATTTTGCATGACATAGAATTTATGAATATCGTATGTACTTTTGATACAACAAATTAATGCCAGCTGAATTTCACCAAGTTGGTAAATTGACTATTTATTTTGGGAGTGTCTGAGTTGTGTGCTGGATCCTCTGATCTTGAAATAGACAGAGGATGAGAAGGAAAGGTGGAAAATCTAAACCATAAAAATGGTTTAACGAAAATAAAATACCACTGACAATGAAAGCTCTTGCTCTTAATCAAGGAGGTAGAACCTCATTCATATGGTGCTTCTTAGGCATTCACTGGAAGACTAAAAAATGATTCAAGGTTTAGAACAGCCACATATATTGTAGAAACGCATGAAAGGTGGTGTGAGAAAGCACATCTGGGGTAGAATCCCCCAGAATTAATTGAATGACATGTGAGGGAAATATCATTCATTCTCAAATACACAAACTATAAAATGTATATAATTTAACAGAAACTTCCATTTCTTTAAGCGATAAATGCCAAAAACACTTTGTAACCTAGAAGTGATCAGCAGGCCAAAAATTACTATAGCTGCAATTAAACAAGGCCAACATCCTTTACATAAAAGATACATGAAGCTGGCTCAAATTAAAATATTCCTTCAATGACAAACTAAAGAGAAACATTCTCAAGCTATGCTTCTTCATAACTAGAGACACAATGCACAATAGCATTGCTTTCAATCTTGTTGAAGAAACTGAAACATTTTAAAGGCCCTGTCAGTCTCCTCGATGATTTGATAAAACTGTTATTTACTAAAATTCTGCCGCATAAATATATGGAAATCAATACAAAATGAAAAGCTAAGTAACAAAGCCTATTGAGGGTGAGAGTATCAAGAAAATTTAGACATCTTCACATAAAAATGAGTCTAGAAGACCCCTTTGGGAGATATTGAAGAGAAAACAAAGTGAAACTGACTTCTTCACTGCAGTTTCGCTTAAGGATATCACATAGTATAGGAATTGTCTCATGGATTGCCTAAGGATTAAAGAAAGCTTTACACAACAAACCCAGAAGACAGTTTGCCGACATGCTATTTTTGGAAATTTACAGATTGAAAATAGCATAAAACCTAGATGAGATTTTGCAAACTTCATTCAAAATGGTAGTGGATAATCATGTAGATCATATTCAGTATTCACTTTAGTCTTGTGACCATTTTGTTGTAAGATTATTCATATGGTCTAAATTTCATTATAAATAAAATCCTCACCAAGAAATCATTATATATATTTTTCATTCATACCTAGCACCTAAACCAATGGAAGTCCGGACTTCAACCAAATGTATCAAAGCATACCTGCAACAGGCACTCAGGATCAATTTCTTTACTTACCGCATCCTTCCTCCAAACCTACAATAGTATGGCCACATCATTCCTCCAAACTTGAAATAGTATCGCTGCATCATTCCTCAAAATCAGCGACAGTATGGCCGCATCCTCCCTCCTTCCCTAGAAAAACCATGCAACTGGAGGGAAATGAACGACGGAAATTAAAAATTTTGATATTTGAAATTTTTTGACATTTTGAAATGAAATACGTGTGTTTTTTAAGGCCACTCAAATTCCATTAAATAAAATGTGTGGAACTTTTCTTGGGGTTAATAAGGGGTTTGGGTAAATAAGTGGTATTGTTGATTATAAATAATTATTAATGAGGTTATATCTAAGAAATTTATTTAAATTATTAATTATATAAAATTGTTGAATTTTTATTTCATAAACTAGGGATTTTGGTTGATTTTTTAATCTAATTATGCGATATTAAAGATGAATTATGGTAACTTAAAAATAAGTTTTATGTGGTTAAGAGGGAAGTATTAATGTTATGGTATGAATGATTATTTTCAATGAAATTTTTGGTTTAGTAAGGATAACTCATCTATGGACATTTTCCATGATTTTTAAGACAGAGTCAATATAGGAAAGGTGATACTTAAAGGGCTCCCACATGCTTTAGAAATTTTATATATATTGGTTTATAAACATTAGAGGTGGAAAAATATCCTAAGCTCTAGAGCTAAGTTTGTTCCAACTTAGCTATATCTTGAACAACAAATTGTTATTGACGACAAGGATATGATAGAAATTTGGTGGGTTGTAGGGTAGTCTTGTCATGAAATAAATGTAATGTAGTTACTAGGTAGGTAGGGGGAACCATTTTGGTGGAACTTGGCCATAAATGGGACATCTATCATTGCATATTTTTTGAAGAACGAATACACCTAGTGGATTATCATTGTACAGTAATCACTTTAGGATCTAGGCTACTGTGCACACGCTAACTAAAGGGATGTTAGTTAAACCCACAAAAGTATTATAGGTTTTTTTATATAAATAGGTGCTCTTGTGTTCCAATTGGTTAGTTATGGGAAAATGACAATAAAGTAAGATAAGTTATACGTGCTTTTATAGAAATAGGTGTTCTTGTGCTCTCATTGGTTAGGTATGGGAAAATGACAATAAAGTAAGAGAACAATTTGACTACTGGACAATTAGAGGAATGATTCCACACAAAACCAAGCGTGGTGTTGCAGCACTTTCTAGGCTAAGGGATTTTGAAGGGGTCCCCCCACCATATGACCGAAAGAAGAGAATGGTCATTCCAGATGCTCTGAAAGTGTTGAGGCTTCAGCCAGGTCACAAGTATTGTTTGCTAGGAAGGCTTTCCAAAGAAGTTGGCTGGCATAACTATGACACTATTACGGAATTAGAAGGGAAGAGAAAGGTAAAGGCTCAGGTATCATATGAGAGAAGGAAGCAATTGGAAAAATTGATATCAAAAGAAGTGGAGTTAGCTGAAAAGCAGCTTGCCCCAGAGATGGATAAGATAAAACTTTACGACATATTGTTCAATTTCCTTGACCCTTTATTGGTTATTCAGAAGGAGTATGAATACACCACTGTTATTATTAAGGTAACCCCTAGCAGATCAAGGGCTAAAAGTTGTAGTTTTTGTCTGAACATCAACATACCACAACCATGCTTACAACCAGGTTATGTTCTTTGAGAAGGATAAATCTCGTCGAGATCAACATCAAGAATCCATTGCAAAAAAAAAGTACAACTTGTGGTGATTCCAGATGATCATATATGAATAGCTACAATAGATGTCGACTGTGGAAATTATGGAGGAAAAAGATGAAATTCATCTTCCTTTTGCATTCGAGAAAGAGGAAAATCAATCATCAATGAAAATTCAAAATTTTCAAGATGAGAAAGATCAACCAAATTGGGGGCAGAGTTTGGGGAACCTTTGTAAGTGAATGGGGCCTATGTGATATGGCTACGAGTTATCTACCCCCACACAATCTGATATGAAAACAGTAAAAATTGTAGGCATAGGGTTAATTAACCCCACACATATGGATTACATAGGTTTTGTTCCCACGCCACATGCTCATGAACTGAAATCTCTCTTTATTTTCAATATGTGCATATGCAGCAACAAGACATCTATTCAATTTTACTAGTTGGGTGGCTCTAAGAACCATGCCAGACATGTAATATTTTCAGATAATGAGGATCACAACATTTTCTTAATCTCAAGGCATTAGGAATTACAGAGGTTTTGTTCACACACCTCCACCCTTCTAGATTCAGCCTCCACCCAGAGAGATCCTGAGGGATTCGCTCTATCTTCTAACTTTAGTTATCATTTTGTCTTCTTGCACTGATGCAGCGTTTTTCCTTTCCTTTCTTTGGTTGTGCGCTCTGATCTCAACCTTCTTGTTTGGATATGGTCTTTTATTGAAGGGACAATAATTATCTCTGCTTTGTCTTTTTCTTCCGAATGGTGGCTTCCTACTTCATTTATTTTCTGCATATAAGAAAAAAAATCTTTAGTCAATTTGCAATAATCACTAATCTCCTTAATTCTATTATAATTATTCAATATATTACCATTCTAGAATATAAAGGAGCTATGATTAAAGGAAAAATATAAATAAATACATGGCAAATTCATACCTTTTCCAATGCTCAACACACCCCTTGCTTACCCTTTTTCATGTCCTCGTGAAAACCATAGTTTACATGTAAAGCGGTTAGAGAATAGGATTGAGAGAGTTTTTCATTAAGTGGTCTTAAACCATGATTTGCAGCTAAAACTTCAAAAATACGCCCTATCTTCCCTTCAGGTAATTCATATTTGGCCTTATAGTCTGCTGCATGATACCAGATAATAGGGCTTCGAAATCTACAACCTAACCAATACGGGCCTTCCCTCAAGATGAGGTTACTATAGATAACCAGGCGGTCGGCAGCTAACTCAAAATTTTTATAATTGAATGGCTCTCTGTCTTGAATATTCCAATTGGAAATCTTCCATCGGATTTTAGCTACTACTATGGCCTAGTCTCTGATGGACAGAAAATATTCTACCCCATCCAGGACGATTGCTTTGTGGATGGATCCTAATGTCTGGATCACACCCTCATTTTTCATTAAGCTTTTTTTCCTAGCCCATAGTTGTAATGGGTGTCTCAGTTCACCCCTAACCCAAAGGTCTAATCTATTTTCATGTCTCTGAAAAGTGTTATAGGCCTTGAGCCATTTTAACTTGTTAACAGCAAATGAAATGAATGTTTGATATTGGATATCACCCACAAAAGGACTGAGATTTATCTCCATTTTCTCTACTAATATAAAATTGTGCAAATAAAATTCATAGAGTAGGTGCTGAAATTTTACTCCATAGAGTTTGCAGCAGTTTATAAAATCATCTACAATTTTTAATTCTATAGGTTTTCCTAGCCTTAACAACTTTAATTTTTAACTGCAAATATCTTTCTAATAAAAAAAAAGCATAATTTTTGGCAAGGGACCTACATGCTAGAACATATGTATATAGAGAACAAAGAGTATCCATTTGATTCCTAACTGTTTGTATTCTATTCCTTACCTCTTCAAAATTTTCTTCTACCTTCTAACATTTATCGAAGGTTTTTGCCTCTGATGTGTTGATGTCCTTTAAATGCTGTTGTAACTCTTGGTATTTTTCCCTAGGAACAATCTCTTCTTCGAGCTTTTCTCTAGCCCATTGAGCCTGTGATAGATCCTCTCAAATTTTTTCTATACCAAGGTTGTTGTTTATCAAAACATTTTTGGCTTGAAGATCTACCTAGGTTTTCTTATTACAATTCATAGCACATTTTTGTTTTAGTACTGCTAACAATTTGAGGTGACATGGTCTTACCACATCCTTTCTTCCGTCGCATGTAATGTAGTTTTTCACTAATCTAGCAAGTTCTGCCCATGGTTCCCCCAGAGTTGCCGGCTGAACCCCTTTTCCTTTGACAGTTAGGGTTTGTCCTTCGTCCTGAAAGATGTTCATCGCCTCTTGAAGTCTCATTTTTTTATGGGTCCATATGGGTCCAACTGTTGGTAGACCAGACATCTCAGAGATTACTGCATCTGTCACTATTATTTGCCTTCCTCTAACTATGGAATTTTCCTCCTGCAGGTCCTGCAAAAATTCGATGGCCACAGTTTCATGGGGCTGTCGCAGTTATGTAATGTAGGTAATCCACCCTACTCTCTCCAAAATTTCTCGTGCAGCATCGGAAAATGTTAGTAATAGGGGTTCACTACGTATTTTTCACCCTCCCATTTCGTCTAAGCCCTGTACTCTATTAATTTTTCATAATAATACACAGAAATGGCAATGGAACAACACCTCGTGTATATCGGAAAATACTGTTAAACTTGCTATTTCCGCGATCTGATGAAAATAGGGAATTAACCCGTAAGCAGGCATATTTGGAAGTCACATGTGCCCCCCTGAAATATGATAGGTCGCCCTCGACCAAAAATTGGAGGAATAACATACTGGACAGCAGTTGTACATATTCATGACATGATCAAAAAATTATCGAATTACTGAAATCGAGGCATATTATGAAATCATGAATAGATACGAAAATGCTATGTAATGATTTTCACATAGGGAAAAGGACAACTGACATAAATAAAAGTGCTTATGCAGTCATTATCCACTTAAACCATTATGACTGATGTATAAACAATATTTCATGTATAAGAGGTTCAAGAAAGGGGTTTAGGAGCATAATATCATTTTAAATTAAGATAAAGATATAAGAAAAGGGTTTATAATTTCTATTGATTTGTGAAAAATAGGACTCCAATACCATCAGCAGAAATCTGTTGCCCATAGGTGTCTATAACCTTAACAAAGTTGCTTTTTCACCCTGGGAACCATAATCCTTTATATATGCCTAGGAAAGTGCTTTGTGATGTCATGATGGAGGCCATTTTGTTGGCTTAGGAACCAGATGAATCACAATGCCATTCACTAGGAAGGAGTGAAAGCTGGGCAGGCTGGCTCGTGATGAGACCTCCTGTTCCAAGGACCTTTTATTTTTCTGAGTTTCCCATTGGATCATATCCTTGGTGTGGTGGCCATAATGGTAATGCCACTTCACTGCTTCCTTATGATCATGGTAGGTTGGCTCTTAATGAGACCCCCTATCCTCCATTTGACATATCATAGAATTGTTAGGAATCATATAGATATATTTTTCTTTTTCTTTTCCTTTTATATAACACTTACCTATTTATGTATAAAGTATGGCTCAACACTCCTTAAGAGTAGGGATGGTGGAAGAAGTTTGAATATATCAATAGAGGAAAATATTCCCTTATTCTTATTCAATAATAAAATTCAAAGAGAACTATGACGATTAAGGAAGAACCAACATGATAAAAATAATCAATCAAATTAGTTTTAGTGAAAATAAATACAGAAAAGTGATATAGATAGTTGTGTCTTTTCTTTTTGTCCTTATCAATACACAACAATTTATTTAAAGATTACAATTTCTCCTTGATATGATGATTCCAGTAACCTCTAATTTTTGTGTCCTTGCATACAATTGTATATTTTATTTAAAAGGATCACGAAGAATTCACAAAAATTCTCAAAATGTTGCTCTAAAAAAAAGAAAAATGCAAAAAAAAGTGTTGTTCCTTAGACGGAACAACTACTGTTCCCTAAGAGGAACAAAAAAAAGAGCATTTTCACGTAAAATTGGGTTCCTTTAAGAGGAACAACAAAAATATAAAAACACACAAGCTGTTGTTCCTTTAATAGGAACAATAGCCGTTCCTTAAGCGGAATAGCAGATAAAAAAAACAAGAAATGATGATCCTATGGTGGAACATGTTAGTCATTAGTATTTTTCACCTGTTGTTGATAACTAGATTCCTAGTTGATTTTTCTAGAAGCTAATCTCCATATGTCAATTTGTCATCTAGAAAACAACCCAGACAAATTTTTATCCTTTTACCTTTTTCCCTGTCAGCCTATGCTCAGAGAAAGCTTTAGTTTTCAAGTCTTGTCTTGTTTCAGTAAAATATCCCTGTTTATAGTTTTCTTAGCTTTGCCTATTTGCTATCATTTTCCCCTTGTTTCTCATGAAACTCACTGTCCAATATTTGAAAAAGTGTCTTCCTTCCTATCCTTGACCTTCTTGTCAAAAAAAATCAGAATCAATGAAAGTTTACCCTAAGTTAGGTAGTGGTGTTTAGGAGTCATTTATTTGGCAAAACATCTTAAGCCAAAGAGCCTCTGTCTAGTACCAATCAGTCATAGATTATCTTCTTATTCTACAAAATAAGTCTTGATACATCCATAGGTCACACACCACTAAGAGGTCTTTTGTCTCTATTCAAGAACAAATTCTACAAAGGTCCAAATCAGAAAGAAATGAGCATGTTCACTATCTAAAAGAATGTGTTTAGATCAGGAAAAATCTCCATAAGACACAAAAGGAGCTCTCCAAGATTCAAAGTCGTATGTTTTTCATCTCTGAAGGGGTGTAATTGAATGATAAACAGTACCCAAACAAGAGCAAAGAGACAAGTCCAAATAAGTCTCTCATGTTGAAGAAATTTGCCATCATTAAGCAGATGGAGAGTTGCAATGAAAAGAGAGCAAGAGTACATGTTTCAAAAGTCAAAAGTTTCCCAAAGAGCAGAAGACATCTTTCAAAGTCACATAAATGCAAAGGATTGATATAATGATGATCTATAGTATTTTCAATATCTCCTTCAGAGGTAATGCTGCATAATTTTTCCAAAGGACATCATCATAGTACATAAGAAGACAATTTCTTCTTATGTTGCCTTGAGCCTGGGATAAGAACACTAGTCAAAGAGAAAATCCAACATACCTCTGTAAAAACAGTAAAAAAAGGTTAGTAAATGATGACTAGCAAGAAAATACTCTACAAATGCATGTCATGTGGTTTCTGGTTTAAAAGGTTCACAAAGATATTTGACAAAGGATACGTATCTCATAACATGCCTCATATAGTAGATTATCAAAATTTCACTTTATTACATATTGTGATATACCAAGCAGAAATATGTATTGCAAAGAAAGATGACACAGCGTTAGAAATGGATGAAATGTCATGACTCTGTTAACCTCCTCCAAGCAAAAGTAGATGGTTGGGAAACATGTCGATAGCCTCCTCCAATGAAGAGTAGATGGTTAGGAACATGATCAATAAGACCTCCTTCATTTAAAAGCAGAGGTTCAAGGTGTTTTAAGTGGTCTCAGAGCTATTGTAGGCCACCTCCTTCCAAGGGATAAAACAAAAAGATGCATCAGCAGGTTTGGATTATGTTTAAGAAAGTTTTCAATTGGAAAGACAAGGTTGAAAATCAGTAGGAAGCAATTGAAGGTTTATGATTTGTAGTCTGGTGTTAAACATAAGCCAAGCAGTGATATTATCGTGTTAAAGAAGCTCTGTTTTTCTTCTATCCATAAAGGTATTCTTCAAAGGGTAATCTGAGGCTAGAATGTCCACAACTTAGAACAACCTCATCAAAATGACAAGAACGTAGACTAGCCTTGTTTCTTAAAAAGACCTTTGCAAATGAATACACAAAGACAGTATGGATGAGGAAGGCTCTGACACAATGATTCAAGTTCAAGACACCATTCAAAGAAATGAAACCTACCACAGTAATAGACCAAACCTTTTTATGTACATAAGAAACAAACTTTGTTGTTTGTATATGATTGCATTAAAGGTTTTAAAAGGCCATCTCCTTGATGAACAGATGTAGGTCAAAGCTTTGGTGAGTACAACTAAAGGTTTAACCATAGCCAAAAGGAAAATTTCAATATAAGATGCCTAACAGTTCAACAGTATTGGATATGGTTCTTGAGCATGTTCCATTTGAAGGACAGAATAGACAAACAGTGACAGAGTTATTTCCTAAATGAAGAGACAGTGAAAAGGGTCTTTTTTTTAAGGAGGCCTCCTTACTTCAACAAAAGTCATGAATATCAGGGTCATCAAAAAGAATTTGACCACAACATTTGTTTTTATGAGACTTGTTCAAATAGAGGGCTTTATGGTATTTTAAAAAAAGTGACATATACTAAGGGCAGTGATTTATGTTTTTACATGACATAAACATTTTCAAAAAAAATCTAAACCCTCCAAAGCTGACTGCCAAAGCATTAAAGTTTTTTTCAAATAAAAATGAGGGAGGAGACCGTTTAAAAGGCTCCATGAGCAATTTCAAACCATGAAACAAGTTTTCCTTAGCCTACTCACTGGATAAAAAAGAAATTTCGGGAAAAATTTCAAAGTTTTTGGTGTTAAAGGTCTGCGCGACTGTTAGGTCCCTATATTACTAGTATAGTCCCTTATTGTTGTTAGTGTAACCCCCTTATTTTTATTATTGTACCCTTGTAACCCCCATTTTGTTATTATTGTGCCCTTAAATTATTATTGTTAGGTCGGCTAGGATTATACTGGCCTACTAGGATTACATTATGGCCCCATGACTTCCATATATAGAAAGGAGGTTTTGTAAACTGTATCATCCAAGAATTAAGTCTATTTATGTAATGTATTAGGAGGTTTCCCCAAAGTGGTTTGGTTTCTAAGACATTGATATCTCTTTTCTTCTATTTTTGGAGTCGGTTACACAACATTTGGTATCGCAGCTTTGGATTCTAGGTTTCACCGCACCAAACAAAGTCATCATGGGATTTTCGCTATAACTTTTTTTCTACGAAGTTTCAAAAGCTAAAATTTGTAGGGTGCGAAGTCGAAATCCTGAGGAAGATTTTCTAAAAATTTCAGATCTTGGTTCACAATATTTTCGGAGATATGATCTGTGTAAGTTAGGTCTTTTTTGAAGCTCCTAAACAGGTCAGCGTGGCATTTGCGCTATAAATTTTTCTCTACAAAGGTTCATAATATCAAATTTTTAGGGTGTGAAGCTGCAATCCTAATGAAACGCATCAAAAAAATTTAGAGCTTGGTTCGCAATATTTTTGGAGATATGATCTGTGGAAGGTAGTGCTTTTTCAGGCTCCTGAATTTCATCTCAAAGAGGTGATCGTGGGAAAATTTCAATAACTCTCTCTCTGGGCAGTGGATTTGAGTGTCGTTAAAAGTGGTCGCAAGTACACAGACTGTAGTTTCTTGGATATCAATTTCAGAGACAAAGGACGAAACAGTGACACGTGGCAAGTCCTACAAGTTTGCTCTACTGAACCAGTCCAAAATTAGGTCATTGTGGGAGATTGGACACAACTTTGTCTTGGGGAATCCAAATTAGATCAGACCTGTGGAATTTTAAAGAAGCTTTAGAGGGCTACTACAGGGCTGAATTTTAGATATTGAAGATTTTCAATTACAGAGATAATTCAATTTCAATATCGAGCTCCTCAAAGCAAGTAAAAGGTGTGTATTTTTTTTCCGAATTGCATAAGTCTTGTTTTAAGAATCAAGTTGAATTGATTCCAAGGGCATATTGTAGAATAGATATCAATATTGGATTCTAAAATGGCCTCTAAAAAGAATTCAACACCCATTAAGCCTTTAGAAGGCTCTACTATGACTCATGAAGACGAAGAATGGCAACATGACATATCAAAATTACAAGAGCAAGTGCAACAAATTTCTCTCTCGCAAAGCACAACAAAAAATGAAATGGAAGTTTTGAAGAAAGGCGTGGAAGTGAAGATGGACGGTTTGAAGAAAGGCATGGAAGCTAAGATGGATGGCGTGGAAGCTAAGATGGATGGCATGGAAGCTGGCATGGAAGCTAAGATGGATGATATAAAATCAAACATCGAAGATTTGACAAAGTTGATACAAGAAATGTTTCCTAATGTTGAAAAGATAGCAGAAGAACCTCATGATGAGAACAAACTAAATGTTAATCGTGATTTCATAAACTCTAATGTTGGTGGGAAGAACCACCATATTCCAAAAATGGATATGAGGAAGTTTGATGGAAAGGATCCTGTAACATGGATACTACAGATGGAGCAATATTTTTATCTCCATAATGTTCAAAACACACAAAAGGTACGCATTGCAACTTTACATTTAGAACAAAATACATTTGTATGGTATCGATGGCTTTGCTCCCGTAAAAAAATTGTCACTTGGTCAATTTTTACGGAGGAAATGATAGCACATTATGAGGATACAAAGAGCAACACCTTCTTTAGCCAATTGATAAATCTCAAACAAAAGGGTTTAGTGGGGCAGCACATTGAGGACTTCCAAAAATTGAATATATGGGTAACTGATATTCCAGAGGAACACAGGATTGATCTCTTCATAGGCACTTTAAAGGATAACATTCAACATGAAGTTCGCGTTCTGGAACCTGATTCATTGGAGAAGGCATTCAGGTTGGCAAGAAAAGTTGAATGTAAAATTATGGCAGCAAGGAAGCCTACCACTCAATTCTATAAAAAAGGAAGTGTGGCTACACCTAGATTTGCACAACCTACAAGGTTGACACCACAACAATTGGAAGAAAAAAGAGCAAAAGGGCTTTGCTACAGTTGTGATAGAAAATACACTAAAGGTCATAAGTGTGCTGAGAAGAAATTATTTTACATAGATTGTGAAGAGGAAGAAGAAAATGAACAAGAAGAGGATATACACCAGGAACCAACCCTAGAAGAGGAAGAAATGAATCCGACCATATCGTGTAATGCACCGGCAGGAATTACCACTCCTCAAACTCTCAAGATACAAGGACAAATCAAGAAGAAAAAGGTAATAGTGTTGATTGATTCAGGTAGCACCCATAATTTTATTCATCGTAAGGTAGCCAAGGAATTAAATTGTTTCCTATACCCAGCACCAGAATGTCAAGTGATGGTTGCAAATGGAGGAACTATAAATTGTTCTGGAAAATGCAATAACATCAAGCTAACCATGGGGGAATATGTGTTGACTAGTCCAATGCTTTCCATTCCTATGGGAGGTGCTGATGTTGTACTAGGAGTACAATGGTTATAATCTTTGGGGACGGTAGCTTTTAATTTTCAAGAACTTTTCTTGAAATTTTTTTCAGAAGGAAAGGAAGTCGAATTACGGGCATTTCAGGGTAGCCGAGAAAGATAATAATTTCTAATGTCATGACAAAGCTTCTAAATAAATAAAAATGAGGTGTAATTGCACAATTATGCTCACTAGAAGTTCCAACATCAAAATCATCTATTTCTGCAGATCTCCAACAAGTCTTGGACAATCATTCCAAGGTGTTTGAAACTCCCAAAGGACTTCCACCTATTCGTGATCATGATCATGCTATTCATTTGATTCCAGGAAGTGTTCCTCCAAACATCAGGCCTTATAGATATCCTTACTTCCAAAAGAGCGAAATTGAACGTATGATTGCAGAAATGTTAGCGGCGGGTATAATTCAACCCAGTCAAAGTTCTTTCTCTGCTCCTGTAGTGTTGGTACACAAGAAGGATGGATCATGGCGAATGTGTCCGGATTATAGGGAGCTCAATAAGCTCACCATTAAAGACAAATTTCCCATTCCTGTGATTGATGAATTATTGGATGAATTATATGGAGCAATTTATTTTACCAAGTTGGATCTTCGTTCAGGATATCATCAAATTAGAATGAAGACTGAAGATATTCCAAAAACAGCATTTCGAACTCATGAGGGTCATTATGAATTTTTGGTCATGCCTTTGGCCTTACCAATGCACCTTCTACATTTCAAGGGTTGATGAATTCCATTTTCAAACCCTTCCTTAGAAAATTTGTGCTAGTATTTTTTGATGATATACTAATCTACAGCAGGTCTTGGAAGGATCATGTCGAACATGTTGATAGGGTGCTCAAACTATTGCAGGAGAAACAATTATATGCAAAAACATCCAAATGTTTCTTTGGAGTACAAGAGGTGGAATATCTGGGTCATATTGTATCTCATGAGGGTGTTAAAGTATACCCTAACAAAATTAAAGCCATTAAGGAATGGAAAGTCCCCACAACCATAAAGAAGTTGCGAGGATTTCTCGGGTTAACAGGGTATTATCGCAAGTTTGTTAAGAATTATGGGAGAATAGCAGCACCTCTAACAACATTATTGAAGAAATATGTATTTTCATGGACTCCTGAAGCAACTAAGGCCTTTGAACATCTTAAAGAGGCAATGTGCCTAGCACCGGTCTTAGCTACGCCAGACTTCACAAAAACCTTTATTGTGGAATGTGATGCCTCAGGAAATGGAATTGGTGTAGTTTTAATGCAGGAAGGAAGACCCATTGCTTTTGAAAGTTGTACAATCAAAGGAAAGTATTTACAGAAACCTATTTATGAGAAGGAAATGTTAGCAATACTACATGCACTAAAGAAATGGCGAACTTACCTAATGGGAAGACACTTCAAGGTAAAAACCGATCATGATAGTCTTAAACACTTTTTGGAAAAAAGACTATCATCAGAAGAGCAGCAAAAATGGGTCACAAAGATGTTGGGTTATGACTTTGAAATAATCTACAAAAAAGGAAAGCTTAATGTTGTTGCAGATTCACTCTCAAGAAATAATGAAGAGGTGGAAGCATTGCTTTGTGCCATTTCTATTATCCAACCAGATTGGATAACTGAAGCAAGAGATGAATGGAAGAAGGACAAAGATGTATGGACACTCATTCAAAAGTTGCAGCAAGATCCTAGTACATCTGATACATTTAGTTGGAAAAATGATTCCCTATGGTACAAAGATCGCTTATATCTTTGTAAGAATTCCCAACTAAAACAAAAGATTCTTCTGGAATTGCACACTTCTCCTTTAGGAGGACACTCAGATTTTTAAAAACTTACCACAGGGTGAAGAAAGAATTTTTTTGGGATGGCCTTAAATCTGATATTCGAAAGTTTGTGGCGGAATGTTTGGTCTGCCAGCAGAATAAAGTGGAAACAATTAAGACCCCAGGACTTCTACAACCTTTATCCATTCCAAGTCAACGTTGGGAGGAGATTTCAATGGATTTTATCACAGGTTTACCTAAGTCCGAAGGAAAGAGTGTCATCATGGTGGTAGTTGATAGACTTATCAAGTATGCACACTTTTGTGCATTATCTCATCCATTTAAAGCAAGTACAGTTGCAACTACATTTATGGATAGAATTCAAAAGCTACATGGAAGCCCAAGGGTTATTGTGAGCGACAGAGATCCCATTTTTACTGGAAATTTTTGGACGGAGTTATTTTCTTGTTTGGGTACTCAATTAGCTCATAGCTCATCTTATCATCCTCAATCTGATGGTCAAATAGAGATAGTAAATAAATGTTTGGAAGGATATCTTCGTTGTTTTGTATCTTATAAACAAACACAATGGGTCAAGTGGTTACCTCTTGCTGAATGGTGGTATAACACTTCCTTCCATACTGCAGCAAAAATGACCCCATATATGGCACTTTATGGATATCATCCACCATCCATCACATCATCTTTAAGGGAAAATTCGAAGGTTCAAGCAGTGGAAGATCACATCGAGCATCAACAAGAAGTTCTCCAACTCTTAAAGGATAACCTGAATCTGGCACAAAATCGAATGAAACAACAGGCAGATCAACATCGTAGCGAGAGAAGTTTTGATGTAGGAGATTGGGTATTTTTACGGCTACAACCATACAAAAAAATGTCCCTCAAGCAAGCTAAGAAGGATAATAAATTATCACCAAAGTACTATGGTCCTTACAAGGTGTTACAAAATATTGGTACTATGGCATACAAATTGGAGCTTCCTGCTTCTTCGCGAGTACATCCAGTTTTCCATGTTTCATGCTTAAAGAAGGCTATAGGTGAAAATCTTCTAGTTCAAACAATATTGCCAGAACTTGATGAGGAAAGAAAAATCATATTGGAACCTGAAGCAGTCATGGAAACAAGAACTCGACAGCTACGGAATCGATCAATTTCAGAGTATCTCATCAAGTGGAAGAACTTACCCACCGAATATTCTACATGGGAGGATGAGAATTTTATACAGAAGCACCCAGAGCTACTCAAGCGTTGAGGACAACACTTTTTTGAAGGAGAGGGGCATGTTAGGTCCCTATATTACTAGTATAGTCCCTTATTGTTGTTAGTGTAACCCCCTATTGTTATTATTGTACCCTTGTAACCCCCATTTTGTTATTATTGTGCCCTTAAATTATTATTGTTAGGTCGGCTAGGATTACATTGTGGCCCACTAGGATTACATTATGGCCCCATGGACTCCTATATATAGAAAGGAGGTTTTGTAAATTGTATCATCCAATAATTTTTCATTTATGTAATGTATTGGAGGTTGCCCCCTCGAAGTGGCTCATTTCTAAGACGTTGATATCTCTTTTCTTCTATTTTTGGAGCTGCTTACACAAAATTTCGGGCAAAATTCCAAAGTTTTTGGTGTTAAAGGTCTGCGCGACATGCCTGTAGACATCCGCGGCGCACCTGTGAGTGCTCGGACGAAGAGTTTGAACTACTGCGCAACGCACTTATGTCTGTGTTCACTGGCACCCGAAAAAGACCCGACAGCCTCCATTTGCGTAATGTTTTCTTCTGAAAATGTGTCGCTCATCCTCCGGGCTTCCAAAGACTCTTTGAGAGCTATTTCAAATGATCAACAATATCCATATACATTTTTCAAGCATCAAAGAAGCACAATGAATTACAAGGAGGAAAAGGTGTGGTGTTGGAAAACCATTTAAAATACCATTTGAAACATCTTGTCTTGGTCAGCTAGCAAAGAGTATCCAAAGAAAAATGCCTCCTACGTAAGATAGTAGAAGTGGTCCTCACAAAAGGTATGAACCTTTTTCAACTGAAGAAGTAAATGCCCATCCTTCAGTTCTTTTTAACTTTCATAAAGTTGGATGTTTAGAGTTTTGTCAAAGGGTTCAGGAGGTGAAAATTTATCTTCCCTTGACACACCTATTGGCTTTAAGATTGCAAGGGAAACATGTTCAGCTAGTAGGCTTAGACTTCAAGCTTTCTCCTAGATCCATTTCCAGAGCTACCAAAATTCTGTATGTCGGAGAAAACTGGTTTAAGCAGAGCTACCTAGACTCAGAACAGTACAAACCCTTTTTGAAACCATAGCATCAGGATGAATGCCCATCCATTTTTCCTTTTTCATATTTTTTGACCATCTATGCTCCCCTCATGAAGATAATCATGAAATATTTCACATGCGAGGTAAGGTTTTCCCGGGTCTATGCTTACCATGTCCGGTTACTCATGCACTTCACAAGAGCCCAATTGTTAAACCTCCCCTTTTTCCTCCATAGAAGTATTGAAACGATGGCTTCCAATGTTCAAAAGAGACCCTCCTCTCAGCAGCCATCTTGTATTTTCCATCATTCCCTTATCAAGATTGTCATTCTTCATCAACTTGAGAAGAAGGGAATCTCTTGGGACACTTTCATTTCACATCCCGATTTCGCCATTGCTTCTTCATCCCATGCATCTCCTTCACCTTCCACTCATCCTCTTTCTCCTTCTTCTAGTAAACCCACTCCTAAGAAGAAAAAATATCCCATGATTGATCAAGAATAAGAGCATAGTGAGGAAGAACAACATAGTGAGGAAGAGCACCACAATGATGAAGAGGAGCACAGTGAGGAAAGGCAGCATAGTGAAAAAGAACAAAATAGTGAAGAGGATCCAAGTCAAAGGGAGCAAAGTGAAGAAAAGCACAATGATGAAAGGCAACATAGTGATGAAGAAGAGTGCCATGAAGAAGAGAAAAATAGTGAATAAGGAAATGATGAAGAAATTGAACAGTTTGATGAGAATATTGGTAGCCTTCACAGCAATAAACATGATGAAGATCAAGCACAAAACATTGAAGATACATAGCCTAAAAGTCCTGAATAAAGTAGGGACAAGAGTGAAAAGGGAAGCCTTCAAAAAGACATGCAAGGTGACAGTCAAAGCATTCATGAAGAAGGTCAAAAAAGTGGCAAAGGATGATGAGGGGAGTAGCCAGGGCAAAGAGAAAATAGAGCATGTGCTAGCTGCCTCTCCTAGGCAAGGGGCCATGGTTTCTTCTCCAAATTTGACAAAGCCCTGAACATCAAGAAAGAGAGTGCCTCAAATTGTAACTCCAAATTTTACTAGAGCCCTCTAAAGCAAACAGAATTTTCCCAAGCAATCCATTGTTGAATTACCAAAGAGGAGGAAGACCAAGAAGGCCACCCAAAGCAAGGGAAAGGAGAAGGAAGAAATTAGCCACGAGAAAGAGAGGGACTTTGACATAATTCATATAAACAGTGATGATAGCGACAATGAGGATAGAATCCTAGAGTCTCTCCTGATAAATAGAGAAGAACAAATTCATGATCTAATAGCGGATCTAGAGAGGTCTAAAAACCTTATTCACTTTCTGCAAACACAAAACAAGAAGATGAGTGTCCACATGGCATTATATAAGACAGGGGCTATCAAGTATCAAAAAGAGGCCTGCAAAGCACAAATTAAGTTGGAAGAACTCATGGGTGAGTTCAATGATAGTGAAGAAGAATATTATCCAAGGAGAAAGAGGCCAAGGACCATGGGACTCAGAAGAACCTTAGAGAAACAAAAAGAGGAAGAGGTTTCCCTTTTCCAATATTTTCCTCTTACTACTTTATTAACACAAGAGATAGAAAACAATAAAGAAACATGAATTGAAAGGGTGAATGGAAACTTGGAATAGAAGTTGGAAAAATCCAATAGAGATTTGGACCTTCAAAGAAGAATGACTGGGCACTATAAGAAGCTTAATCAGTTCGCCCAACGGAAATTGAGCGCCACACAAGAAAAGCTCAAGAAGGCTCAAAAGAGGCGCCCAACACCAAAAATGAAGAAAGAAATATTAAGGCTTCAAATTTTTTCCTCCACTTCTCAGCATGCTTCTGAAAACCCATGAGAGACATGCTCGCCAAAATTGGGCAAAATTCGACAAGTTTTGTTTTTTGGCATTTTTGGGCTTTTTGCTAAAAATCATGGGCATCGCCATTTCTATTTGAGACATAATAAAAGGATGAAAATGGTATCATTGGATGCCATAATTTTAGGGGCATCTACTCAGAGAATTTTTAGATCAATTGAAGATGATTTAGTCCCCCAAAATGGCGAAAAACAGTCACTTTTTCAACACTCTGCCTCGCATATCAAAAAATTCTAATTTCTGGTTTTTTTCACACAGGTCAGATTTTCACAGGTTTCTAGTGATAATTTTGGAGAAAAAAAAGAATTTTCAGAAATTAGACATCTATAGATTTCCAACAAGCTATCACAGACCTCATTTCGACATCGGGAAGGCCTCCAAAAGTTTCGCACAAGGCAAGGGATTTTCTGCTGATATATTTCTTAAGTATTTTTGTGAAAAATGCACTTTTCTGAAGTGGCTTTCCGTAATGTGCGTTTAGCATTTTTTGGCCATGGTTAGTTAGGAAAATTCAATATAATTTCCTTTTTTAGCATTTTAAAGATATTTTTATAGATATTTTGTGCCTTGGGCTTTGCAAAGCCTCAAGGACAAAATCAGATATTTTTGATAGGCCAATGAGCTTGCTAGTTGCACTAGGAGGTTTTCCCTCATCTTGGCCTATATTTTCCAAGAGACTTCATTGTAAATAAGGCTAAAATTGATGATATAGAGAAATATATGGTTATACAAGCTTGGAAGAAACACTTTTCTCATGCATTGGATAGTTTCTTGAATGTTTTTAGATGATGAAAGAGGACTACTGTTGAATTCCTTGACTTGGTAAAATGGTATAGTGCCCCTCTTTGTCATGCTTCTTAGTTTTCATACATATTTCATGCTCTTGCTTGCTATAAGATAGTAGAGAATATATTTGAGACATGCCCTTGGAAGCACCTCAGATTTCTTATTTCTCTATAGCTTCTATGTTTTCTTCCTTCTTAGTCATAACAAAGAATCCTTGATTGCTCTTTGATCACTGAAGAAATTGTTTGTTTGCTTCATTTATGGTTTTATGCATGCTAAGTATGATTCACGGTATGCCCTGCTTACTCATGGCTAGTCATAGCTCCACCTATGAAACCTTTCTTTGAATGTTTGATTGTCCCAGTTGAACCAAGGAGGTCTTGTACTGATCTTTCCCTTTGCCTAAAACTATGTAATCTTACTTCAAAGTGCCCGATAGCTTGAAATACTATGTCTAGGAATTTCCTCATAGTGGTTTGAGTTATTTGTTTGTCTTAATTTTCTTTCCCAAAATTCTGATAGAAATTTCCTAAAGTTAGAGAGTCATATATCTCTATGTATTGCTTTAATGTTTATTTCTATGCATTTATCAGTTTGTAGTTATATTCGTCATGATTAATGGTTAGCCCTACCATTTTTATGTCAGTTATTAAACTATTTATGTTTGAAAGCCTTTGTTCTTCACAAACTTAGTGTCCATCCCACTTCATTTTACCTTAAGATCCATTTTATCTTGATCAAATCGGCCCTTCAACATACCTTGTATCACCATCTGAAGCTTTCTTGACCTTTTCGACCACATAGCCTAGTTGATCTGAAAATGTTTTTATCTATATTATTCTTTGATCAGTTCCTCCTTCACAAACCTAAAAGAAAAACCAAAAAACCTACTTCACAACTAGCCTAAAATCATAAACATAAGAAGCAAACACATAGATATCCCTTACACAAATAGAGAGAGCCCTCTCTGAGTCCAGGAAGGCTAGGTCCTTGGGCTCCAAAGATTGGTTTGATGTTACCCTATCACTTGGCTTGCTAATCAGCCAAATCATGGGACCCTAACAGAACAGCTTAAAAAACACTCAAAATCTAAATTGTTGTTCCTTAGAAGGAACAACAGAAAATGAAAAATAATGGTGAATGGGTTGTTCCTTTTAAAAGGAACAGAAAAAAAAAATGGCAGAAATGATGTTCCTTTTAAAAGGAACATCATTTCTGCCAATTGATTTAAAAGGAACAACAAAAACAATAGGTAGAAGTGTTGTTCCTTTTAAAAGGAACAAAAAAAACAATCAATAGAAATGTTGTTACTTTTAAAAGGAACAACAAAAACATGAACACATAGACATGATGTTCCTTAAGAGGAACGACTATTGTTCCTTAAGAGGAACACAAATTGTTCCTTAAGAGGAACAACAATTGTTCCTTAAGAGGAACGACTGCTGTTCCTTAAGAGGAACAACATGAAAAATAAAGGTACACAAGATTGCTATTCTTTGTTAAGAGGAACGACTGTTGTTCCTTAAGAGGAACAACAGTTGTTCCTTAAGAAGAACAACACGAAAAATAAAATTTGTACAAAAAAACAGTTCATACAAGAAAAATTAAAAGAAAAGCCTATGTAAAAATTTCAGAAATAAAGGTATTGTTTAGTGAATGAATTCTAGGGAGTATTTATCTTCCTTAGCAAGAATCTGCATAGTAGAATTGCCCCATAATTGTTGGTAAAAGGATTCCTGATTAAGCGGTTTGTGGTAAAGTTGTACTCGATGACCGTTTTCTTTGAAAGAATGTCCAGATCCATCAATGGTAGTTAACATAATGGTGCCATTTTCATGCACATTTTGTATCTCATAAGGTCCAAGCCATCGTGTCTGGATTTTTCCAGGGAAATCCTAAAATCTGGAGTCATATAGGAGTGCCCAATCTCCTTCGTGGAAGATTTTCTTTTTAATGAGGGAATCATGCCATTTTTCTCTTTGTTGCTCAATTAATGCAGTGTGTTGGAGGGCGGAGAGCCTAATTTCATCTAACTCATTAATTTTCTGTAATCTTCTTACCTTGGCCTCATTTAAATCTAAACCCACCTCCTTGGCTATTATTAATGTTTGAATTTCAAATTCTATTGGAAATATGGGTTCTTTTCCAAATACTAATTGATATGGTGAATACCCAATGGTATTTCTCCATGTTGTTCGGTATGCCCACAAGGCTTCCGACAATCTTGAAGCCCATTCACGTCTGTGTGATGCAACTATTTTTGTATGTATTGGTTCTATCACCTTATTCGTGGTCTCTACTTGGCCATTTGCCTGTGGGTGGTATGGGGTTGTAATTTTGTGTTGAATGTGGTAATTTTTTAATGTTGCAGCGATTTTATTACCTACAAATTTCAGTCCTCCATCTGTAATTATGTCCCTTGGGAGGCCATATCGCACAAATATTTAAAAAGGAACTATATTACAGAGTCCTTTGTAGCTCTTGGAAGTGCCTCTGCTTCAACCCATTTAGTAACATACTCTGTTGCAACTAGTATGTATGTTTTCTTATTTGATGGTGGGTTAATAGGACCAACAAAGTCGAGCGCCCAACGATCAAATGGCTCTATTACTAACTATGGATTCAAACACATTTCATCGTACTATCCAGGGCGTCCAGCCCTTTAGCAACTATCACAGGCTTGTAAAAACTTTTTAACGTCTTTAAAAATTGTAGGCCAGTAATAGCCTGTTTGTAAAACCTTGTGACCAGTCCTGCAATCTGCGAAATGTCTGCCACATGGCCCGTTGTGGCATGCTTTTAGGATGTCAAATATTTCTTCTTCTCGGAAACATCTTCTAATGTGCATATCCACTCCTGTATGAAATAGGTAGCCCCCAATCCAAGATAATCGAGTACTGCAATGTACTATCTGTTTTCATTCATTGGGCGTTAGATGCTTAGGTAATTTTCCTACTGCTAAATAATTTGAAACATTAGCATACCATGGGGTTCTGACAGTAACAACAAACAAATGTTCATCTGGAAACTGATCTTTGACTACTGCTACATCCGTTGGTTTTGGCATTCGTAAGAGAAAATCAGCTATAGGAGTCTCTTTTCTAGGTTGGTCCTTTATTGTGATGTCAAATTCCTGCAATAGAATCAACCATCTTGTTACTCTACCATTTTTAATAGGTTTATTTGCTAAAAATTTTATGGCAGAGTGATCTATATATAATACTACAGGATACCTAGTTATATAATGTCTAAATTTATTTATAGCATGTATTACAGCTAAAAATCATTTCTCAGTCACAGTATAGTTTAATTCAGCAAGAGATATATTCTTGCTAATATAATAAATTGCATATGATTTTTTAACTTCTTCCTGCCCAAGGACTGCTTCGATAGCTGTGTCTGAGGCATCAGATGAAATTTGGAATGGAAAATCCCAATTTGGGCCCCTTAGCACTGGAGCTGTTGATACAAGATTTTTCATATCCTCAAAAGCATGGTCACATTTATCTGTCCAATTAAAATCAGCATTCCCTCTTATTGTGTATAGAGGTGCAGCTATTTGAGAATAATTCTCTATGAATCTTCTATAATAACCAAAAAATCCTAGAAAGCTACATACCTCTGTTTTGTGGTAGGAGTAGGTATTAACAAAATTATCTGAATTTTAGCTGGATCTACCTGTATTCCAGCTGCTAAGATATAATTACCTAAGATGAGTCCCTCGGTCATCATCATGTGACACTTCTCATGGATTAATTAGATTTTGGTGTCAATACACCTTTGTAGCACCTTTTCCAATGTTTCTAATGCTGGCTCAAAATCATCTCCATAAGGTGTGAAATCATCCATATATACTTCGAGTCCTTCATTTATTAAATCTGAAAATATGCTGAGAATGGCCCTCTAAAATGTGGCAGGGGCATAGCATAGACCAAAGGGTAAAAATCTATAAGCAAATGTTCCCCAAGATGATCACTTGGTCCTTATCTTAGTGTGAGTGTCTGAATGCAGTTATCATGAAGCCATCTAAAAAGAAAAGACCTAACTCACTAATGTGTCTAAGACGATCAATGAAAAGAAAGTGGTCTTCTGGGTTTAACTGTTTAGTAATTTAGAGGGTCCTGCTATCAAATGGATAAAAGTTTTTGTAATTCAGCTTTCATAATATCCTTAAGATGAGGGTTTAATATTCGTTGGGGTTGGAAAATGGGTCTAACATATTTTTTTGTATAAATGTGGTGTGTACATAACTAGGTATCAATTCCTTTCATGTCTGGGTAATCCCATGAAAAATCTCCCTTATATTTTTTCAAAAGTTGGACCATCTTCTCTTCTTATTCAGTAGTCAAAATTTTGTTAATGTTCAGAGTTTTTCCTGGCTCAATTTCTATAGTTTTGATATTGTAAACAGAAGTGGTAGGTATTGATTGATCTTGAATGTGTTTCAGGGGATCTTCTTCTTCTTCATTAACAAATGCTACCTTGATCATGTGACATTGCAAATGGGATCTGGTTTTTGGTTGGTTAATGAAACTGTTAATGATGTCATCCTCTGTTTGGTATTTAAAGATGAGGGAATCTTCTATAGTTAATGGTGATCTAATGTTTTCTATGAGGTATGATACAGGTTGTTTCTTTGTTTTTATTATCGTTAGGCTTGGTTGGGCTGGAGGGTATAAGGCTAAATTCTTGATATAATTCCCTCTAGTTATAGTCATGCTACCTTGTCGGCAGCCAATGTAAGCATCAACAGTTGCCAGCCAAGGTATACCTAAGATTAAAGGGTGTCCATATAGCCGGTTTTTGGGGTTAATAATCAGGAAGTCAACAGGGTATTCCCAGGAGTCTAAAGATACGATTACATCATGTAGTGTGCCTTCTGGCTTGACTACCGATCAGTCAACCAATTCCAATAAGATTGTTGTTGGATTTAATGATATAATGCCAAGTTTTTGACAAGTGGTAGTTATTAGGATATTAATTGTAGCTCCCAAATCAACTAAGGAATTTTGAAATGACTATCCATTGATTTGAACTGTAACTATATGATTTCCTGGGTCCTCATACTTTACAAGTGCTTCTCTTCCTGATAGTAAGTCAGATAGAGTGTCGACTACTTGGACAATTGGGTTAGTTGTTGTTCTCCTCTTTGGCTTTCTTATACATATTTCTTTGATGGTCTTTGCATAAATGGGAATATCCTGGATAGCTTGGAGGAGTGGGATTTTTATACACAAATTTTTCAGTTCTCCCAGAAGATCAAAATCAGGATGTTCTATTGGATGAGGTATGATTAGTCATTTTGGGAATGGTGGAGAAGAGGTGGTTGCTTGCTCATGAGTTTGTTGTCGAAGCACATTCTCCTTTTGCAATGTTTGTTCTGAAGGTAACATATTTTCAACTTGAACATTTTTGTCTCCCTCTGATTCTATTATGCGCCCAGACCTTAGTTGAAGGTCGTTTCACTCCCTTAACTTGGTTTCTAGTTTTATGCTTTGATTATTTGAACAGATTGAACCGACCTATTATTAGGGTTTGGGTTGGGTTGGGCTGGGAGTTGTGGTCTTAAGTTGGTCTGGGGATTTTTTTTGCAATGTATATGGTGCTGCCAGTGTAAGTGGAGGGAGAGGAATCGTTCCAGCCGGTTGATTCATATATCTTTACCAGTTCGACTACCAGGTCTGAATCTGCGAGGTGGAGGGGGACCATTATGTTGGATATGTATTATTTTGCCAAAATGGTGGACAGTAAGGAAATTTTGGCCAATTGGTTTGATTTGTTTGATTTGGCCATGGTGGTGTAGGAAATAGCTACTGTGACCAACTGGGGAAGGGTGGCTAGTTTCGCCACATCCCATTATATTGCTGAGAATTATACTGAGGAGACTGAAAAGAAGAGGATGGATCAGTGGACATACATGTTTGTCGTGGCTACAGTTTCAGTTTCTTCTTCTACTTCTCTGTAGACTGATTTCAATCCCAGGAGTGAGGGGCAACTTTCTGTAGAGTGATATTTCGTGCAGATGGCACAGACTTGGACTATATCCAATAGGCACTCTTTATGGCTATGTTTCTTTCGGCATCTAGGGCAGAATATTGCCAAATTTTGTTCTGCTTCTTCTTGCTTTTTCTTAGCTTGCATGATATCAAGCTACGTTGTCAGAGTCCCTAGAATATTAGTTTTGAAATCTTCTAGTAGATTTCCAATTTCTGTGCGGGTTATGCCTCCACCAGAGGTCTTGCTATCCACTGTGATCATGTCACATTTTGCTGGTTTTAGTCTTGTGCTGCCTCTTGAAATCCTGATACATAAATCAATAATATCAGCAAAATTTTCCTGATATATGTCACCTTTAACCATGATGTTTAATGTTTCAACCCATTGTTCCTTCATCCCTTTAATTAATGTAGTTTTTAACACATTATCAGGTAAGGGTAAAGATGCATAGGGTGATCTCTAGAGGTTGCATTGAAAACGTTCTACATATTCCTCCAATGTTTCATTTGGTTTTGCTGTCATCTGAAATATTTCATCCTTTAATTCCCTGGACCTACAATAATCCTGATATTTCATTAGAAAAGTATCTTTCATCTGATCCCATTCATTTATAACACCTCCACCTAACCCCATAAACCATCATAGAGTTGCTCCTTTTAATGTGGAGGGGAATAATTTTAGTTTTTGGGGATAGGTGGTATAGTCATACCCCCTGCATAATACATCGAATTCAAATAGAAATGCATATGGATCTTCCGATGTTAAGCCATGGAATGCAGGAATATGCTGGAGAGGAATGGCCTTCATAGGTGCATTAACTGTAGTGTCCACAATGGGATATTGCAGTGTGGAAGTTTGGGGTGGTTGCTGGTTGTGGGCCATTTGATAAAATATGTGCCAATATCCTTCTAGGATTTATAGGGAATTATTCCTAGGCTGACTAGAAGGAGTAGGGATGACCTTAACAACACTTCCTTGGTCTGGGATAATGAGTGTCCCTTGGTGAACTATACTCCAAGGGGATTTTGGTTCTTCGGGTTCTTCAGCTTTGTTTTGGATGATTTTGATAGCACTTCCCTTATCTGGGTTGCTTAGTGTTTGGACTACTTCAAGAGGGGATCTTCGTTTTTCTATTTCCCCTGTTTCTCCTCCCCCTTCGCAGAGATTACTAGAGTTCCCTTCTTGTAAAGAAATTGGGCGAGAATTCTCAATTTCTTGAGAATCTTACTCTTTTTTTTTGCTATGCACCTCAGCAAAAGCTACAGATGGTGATTTTGTGGCCCAAAGGGAACTAGTAGGTTGTTTAGAAGCAATTTTTATAGGGCCTACTGATGGCTGAGATTTAGCTTTCTTAATAATATTTTCGTTAAAGATTGTTCACCCAAGGGTCACCAATCCCTTAGGTTTTTCAGGTCTGGGAGGAATTTCATTTTGTTTAAATTTTCTAGTCATTCAAAAAAACACAATCATTCATTCCTACCTTAAACTTTTATGCAGTTCTGCTATGAAGCGAGCAAATGAATGAGCATGTTCCTCACTCGTTACGTAGGTTCTTACCTTCCATTTTTAATACCTAGTTCTTCCTTAGCAGAGAAAATGAAATATGCATCACTCTTTCTAAATAGCTACACTCTCCTCGGCAACGACACCAAAATTTTGATGTTTAAAAGGTGTCTTTTTAAATTGTGTTTATCCCACATTAATTATCAATCTAGGTACGACTTTTTATCTCAATAGTGTACTCAGTCTGAGGTGGCAGTTTAATATAGGAGTAATGCTCTCCAAATTGCAGTACAATGTTTCAAATACAAGAGTAAACAGATGCTTGAAAATGAAATATAATTGCAATGACATGAAACTTAAAGCTCTAAAATCCAATCACTCACTTGGCAATCATCAGTCAAGGATGCAGTAGTAATAACTCTTTCCTTTGTCAACCAATGTAAATGAAATCAAGCATAAACAAGATCTCCAATCTGAGAACTTAGGCAGTAGTAGCCAATATCCTTTACAGTTGATGATCTTACACTCCACAATAAACAAATAATGATAAGTGAGCTAAATCAATAATGCTGGTAATGGAAATAGAATAAAAAATCTTTCTGCAATATCATTCCAAAGAAAACCAAAGACTTACAGGAAAATAATAAACAGCAAAGCTAGTTATCAGAAATGAACAACAAAGCTATTTAATGGAAATCACCAAATCTATTTAATGGAAATGAACAACAAACTATTTAATGGAAATGAAAAGAAAAATATTTAATGGAAATGAACAACAAATCTATTTAATGAAATGAACAACAAACTCTAAATAGCAAAGCTTTATATTACATAAATCTATTATGTTAGAAAGCAATGCAATTCACTCACAACTGATGCAACAAATCGATTTCATAAAACATTGAAACAATAAGATATAAAACATGGAAACTATGAAGCAATGTGATTTAAAGGAAATGAGAACTAAAGCAAACCATCACATGACTGGAATTGGAAATTAATGGTACAGATAGCAGGTGGATGCACCAGGGCTGGGCCCTTAGCCGCTAGTGAAGCACCGCCGAAATACTCGAGTATCAAATAATGGAACAACAACCAGATCATATATTAATCAGATGTAACGATGTTTACAAGCAATCACACTCTGTTTTATCTAACCAGAGTTGATGAGCAATCTCGAAAATACAACAGGATGTTTGAATCATCATAATACATAATACATTACACCCCTTGATTTCTACAAGTGTTGTCCCTTATATAACAGCCAGCGGATGAAATAAGAAAGATAGATAAGCTTTGAGCAGCGATCCCTCAGGATCGAGAGATCCCGAGGGATTCGCTCTATCTCCTAACTTTAGTTATCGTTTTGTCTTCTTGCGCTGATGCCACACTGTTCCTTTCCTTTCTTTGGCTGTGTGCTCTAATCTCAACCTTCTTTTCTGGATATGGTATTTTGTTGAAGGGACATCAGTTATCTCTCCTTTGTCTTTTTCTTCCAAATGGTGGGTTCCTAATTCATTTATTTTCTGCATATAAGAAAAAAAATCTTTAGTCATTTTACAATAATCACTAATATCCTTAATTCTATTATAATTCTTCAATATATTACCATTCTAGAATATAAAGGAGTTATGATTAAAGGAAAAAGATAAAGAAATACATGGAAAATTCATACCTTTTCTAATGCTCAACATAAGGCACAAGGGAGAAAATGGAAAACGGACTGCACGAATGTGCAAAATGCACTCGTTTTGTCACAACTTAGCAAATTTCATACAACCGCCCTCAAACAAAACAACCTGACTCCACCAGAACGCATTTGGGCAGGCACCGTCACACGGCGCACCCGATCGAATGAAGGTACAAGGGGGAAAATGACAAACGAGCCACACGAATGTGCACAAGGCACCCTTGCAGTCACAACTTAGAAAAATTTATACAGCCACCCTCAAACGAAATGACCCGACCTGAATGCGTTTGGGTGGGCACCCTCACACGGTGCGACACAACACACAGGACCAAACGAAGGCACAAGGGAGAAACCGACAAACGGGCCGCACGAATGTGCACAGGGCACCCATACAGTCACAATACCCTTGAAGGTACATGTATTATGGACTACATTGATGTGAAATATTTGGTGAATGTATACATGAAGCCTTATTTAATTTTCATCCTAGTGAAATAGTTATATAATGTTGGCTCGGGAAAGGGTACGTAAGCTATAACTATAGTTTTTGCATATTGTTTTTATTATGTCGAGTCTAATTGATTTTAGACCTTTTTCTTACTTATGCCATTTTGATGTGGTCAAGAGCTACTTAAGGAGTGTTTGAAAAGTAATAACGAAATTTAATATTAGATTATGATTGAAAATTTATGCATTAATATTGGTTTAAATGGAAATAATGGGGATGTGGACATAAAATTGTACTGCCTTTTGCAACTTGAGGCAGAAGAATAATAGTCTTTGTTTCCCATAAGGGACAGAAATCGAGTGTTGGAACACACAATTAGATAGAAAGTGTGATTTGATACCACAAATAAGGAGCCAAAAGAGCTTGGAAATAGAGGGGGAGAGGTTTGAGCTAGGGGAGCTGCCTACACAAGGAGGAGACCCAAAATTTATCACATGGAAAGAGACAATATAGAAGAAAGGGAGGGAGTTGTCCAACTAAGAAAAAAAATCAGAATAGAACTAAGGGTACCAAAGAGGTTAGTATTTATGCAGGGGAAATTGTGCGTATGAAAATTGTGCAAGACTTGGGATGCATCCACGAAATTCGTTAACTCTCCCCACCCTGTATCCATCAATGAAATTGGTATGAAGGCAAAGAAGGGAATTAAGGTTTTTCCAACTTCATAAGACTCCACATGTGAGGGGTAAATGGGCGAATGGAAAACACCCCCACAAACCACCACCTCAACCTTAATGACAAGATCCTAACACCAAATTTTATGCGTGATGCGAATATGTGCATATATAGGAGGAGACAGGGGGGGCATATAAGAAAGGAGGGCTTTGGAAATCTTCAAAAAATAATTCTCATGGTGCATATATCCAACTAGAAAAACAAGAGAGATGGACAGTTATATTGAGTGGAATTGTTCATGGAATATCTTTCCAACCTGACATGTCATTGATCTCATACTAACTCGCTTCCTTCAAAAAGGAAGGCTTGATTCGTTTGTGTATCCGCCTCTTTGTTTTGGCTTCTTAAAATGTGGTAATAAGCCTTTTGAGAGAACAATTTCAGGGTACTATTGATTTTTCTAAGGAGGAGGGATAAATTGTTGTTCTTCAGGAGAAAACCTTTTTGAAGGTATTGAATAGTGATAAGGGAATCCCCCAAGATCACTAACTTAGAGACATCTCAATCATTAGCCAATTGGAGACTTGGAAGAAGCCCATAAATCTATGTGAGAATGTTCATTCTTTGGACTAGCCCCCATAAGTAATTTATTTTTCATATTCCATTGGGATTTAGGAGAATCTCTCCCCCTCCCCCTCCCGCCACCCCAACTATTTAACTTTTATATTTTACTGAACTATTATGCTTCTATTATAACTCTTTATAAATGTATAAATTTATATAATTTAAATGTATGTGGTATAAAAAAAAAACTTAAGATATTAGAACCATGAAGATAAATATAAAAAAATAGAAAATAAAAATATTATACAAAAAAGTGGTGTTCTATGTAAATTAACAACATAACTTCCAACATGATCCTCATAAAACTAACTAAACTCGCATTGGTCTACTGTCAGGTTTGATATTTCAATAATTTGTTAGATGATTTTCATGAAATTATTAGAGTTTTTATTTAGTTGGTTTAAATTTGACTTGAGATTTGTGAACCTCGTGAAATTAATTTACCAAAAAAGGAATTAGACAAAATTCAAATGTAATTAATTTTATTCACCAATCTAATAACTTATTTCAAAACTATATAAAAAATTATATTTAAAATATAATTGTTAATATATTTGAAATGCAGTGTGAATTCTATAATAATTTTAGATATTTATTTTTCAAAATTTTTATTCTATTTTATATTTATATATAAAAGTAAGTTAAAAATCTATTTAAAAAATATATTTGAATGTGAGATTATTAATGTGATGTTTATTTTGAAACTATATTATAACATTATATGTAAAACTAAATTTATATTTATATATTAATGAGAAAAGATATATTTAAATGTGAAATTATATTAATATAATTTGCATTTTAAATTAAATTTGAGCTAATTATATGTATGTGTTTTAGTTATAGTTTAAACAACAGAAATTATTTGTTATATATATTTTTACATAGAAATAATTTAAAACTATATACAAAAATGTTTGAATGAAATATTAATGCATTAACGACATTTGCTCCAAAGCGTCGCAAGACCGACGCATATTTTAGAAACATCGCAATACCAAATTTTTCTCCAAACCATCGTAATACTAACGCATATGTTAGAAACGTTGCATTTTTGAAATTTTGTCCCAAAAAATGTCGTAATACCGACACATAGTTTAGAATGTCGCATTTATGACGACATTCATAAACGTCGCAAAAGTGATGATGTCCCTAAACGTCAGTATAGCGACGGTTGTTGGTGGGATTTGAAAGATTGATAAAAATTGGGGAAATTTCCGACAGTACGACAAAAGTGTCGGAACTAAAGTGTTAGAATTTTGACCAAATGTACTAGTGTACCAAGCTTGACATCTCTTAAAAAACTCTTGGGCACTATGGGTATGAGGAAATATGAAATGAGGGAGATTAGAGTCCCATATTCCTATGCCATCTAATTTATCTAGGTATTTATCTTCTAACCAGCAATATTATTCAAAAATCTCAATATTAGACAAAGTTTCATTTATTTTTTAATATTTTTCTACTAAGGGAATGTGGTGAAAATAAACTAGAGGATGTAATAGTAGACTTACTTGTTGCTCAAGTCCTTATTTTTTCAGAGACATGGTTGACTCTGTTGTAATGGAGGAAATCAATAATTATGTGATAGAAAATACAGGTCGAGACTTGAGGAAAAAATCTGCAACTAGAAGAATTAGTAGCTACAAGAGAAGGCTTCAAACACTGGTGAATTTGATATTTGGAACTCTGGTAATAGCTGTAAATTAGGAATTCTATATTTAGCAAAGAAAATAGTAGAATAAAAGTTTGAAACAGGCGTTTAATGGTGATTTTATGGGAAATATTGATAATTTCCCATTTGAAAAGGGATGTGGGTGCATTTCCTAACAATTATCCATTAAATTAATTGGCTAATGGTCAGGAGAATGCAGGAATTGAATTTATTGGATGGTTATGGTACACATTGGCATGACGTAATAGGCGGAGGAAATGGTGCTTTAATATTAGTGGGTAGGAGGGATTTCAGAGGGGTGTTAGAGCGGAAAGTGGTTTCGTGTGTGGGGGAGGGGGGCGATGTGAAATCACATGGCAATGACATGTAGTAGTGGGGTCACTGTTCAATACCACTCATTTCAGAACCCCCCCCCCCCCCCCACGACGTTAAGTCTCAGATGATGAGGGGGGGTCGAAGTCTAATACAGGCCGTCGGATTAAACTGTGATGTGATGGATGATCGGTTAGATGAGGGAGGATTAATGTACATCTGAGGTGATTGATTGATCGGGTAGGGATATGACGGGAGTGATGTGATATGGATGGTAGGAAAATAAATGAATGCAATGTGTCATGATAATGATGGAGGATAATTCATAGCGGAGTATGACGAAAACAAAATATAACTCATAGAATTTAAAACCTATGGTTTCAAAGGTTTATTTTTGAAATATTAAAGATAAATATTTAATTTAATGTGATTTCAAAAATATACTTTTTTTAGCAAAGTTTTCATTTCTCTTCGAAATATAGCAATAGAGCGTAGAATTTTCCATCACACAGAGTTTATTTTAGACTATAAAACATGCTTACTCCTTTAACTTTGACTTATTGGATGAGATAGAAATTTAACTACCCTTTTTAATAATAGAAATCTGATTGATTTTTCATGTCATTTTAGACCCTAAACTTGACCTACATGTGATCAAATGACATGAAATTTAGACCTCTGAATGGAGATGAAATAGCTTGAAGGAGTGGCATACCTTTATAGGACTTGTTCAGTGATGAAAATTATTACTAAAGACTTAACTGAAAAAAGAAAAAAATTGACTAATGACCTAATGGAAAATTATAAAAAGAGCTATTTTTTTATCACTGAAAAGCTAACTCTAACATTGGCTCCAGCTGGGGATGACAACTCCTTTAGGACGTGTCAAGAAACTTGTAGATCAGGTAGCCTTATCCATTGGGCTATCGAGTTAACTGGACTTTGAAAAACTGAAACAAACTGAAATTTTTTGACTAAAACTACTAACTTGACTCTGAAATGACAAAAGACTAAAACTTATGAACTTTCTTTAAAAATAACATGAAATATTTTCATAAGTATGATGCCCTTCTCCTCGGGCTTCAAACTTTTTCAAAAACTCGTTTATTTGTTGAGCATCAAATTTACACTGGTATATACAATGACAATGAATTTATTTCTCAATATTTCCAGAAGCATAGTGCTTTAGAAACCTACCATTGATAGGTCCTCCCAACTCTTCATGTCATTCAAGATCTTCTAGTAAAAATATTTGTTTCCTCTGAATGCTACAATATTATAAGGTACTTTCCAAATATTTTCAAATTCCCCATGCTTTCCCTTTTCTTCATTTCTAGCATCCCATCTTAGAACAATATCTCCAATCTTGAAGTCATCAACCTTTTTCTTTCTGTCAAAAATATTTTTAATTTTTTCATCCAACTTTGAAGCATTGTTGAAAACTTCATCTCTTGATTGTTTTTAATGTATCATCTGATTGATCCTTCTCTGAATATCATTAGGCTCAATGTCAACCTTCTACAAAATATTCATTACTAGAACAACTAAAGAATTAGGGAAAACAGTATCAATTCCATAAACAAGCTGAAATGGAGATATGTTAACTCATCTTTTTGTGCTCAATCTATCAACCCATAGAGCATTTGTAAGCTTCTTGTGCCAATTCCTTTTGTTTTCCTAAAACATCTTCTTCATAATATTCACCAAAGACTTGTTATATGATTCTGCAAGCCCATTTACCCAAGGGTAATATGTAGAAGAATGACATATTTATCACAAAAATCATTCATGTTCTTTGATTTGAAAGCAGTTGCATTATCAGGAATAATATTGTATGGAAAACCAAATCTTGATAGAATATTATTTTCAAGAAACTGGATGATAACTGAATCAGTTGCTTTCCTAATGGGAATTTCCTCAACCCATTTAGTAAAATAATCTGTAGCAGTGAGAATCCATTTTTGTTAGAGTTGAAGATGGAGGATAAATTTCACCAGTAAAATCAAGTCCCCATTTCTAGAATGGTGCTTGGACTTCAATTGGTTTAAGAGGCAATGGTAAAAGTTTCCTTTTTCCTTGAAATATCTGAGACTCATGACAATTATTAACTAGATTATAAACAGAAAAAAACAAGGTAGGCTATTAGAAACCTGCTCTCAAAATCCTGTTTACTTTAGTTTTCCAATAAATATGGCCTCCACATTCACTCTTATTGAAATTTTTCATGATTTTATCAACTTCACCTTCAACTAAACAATTCAATAATATCCCTCTAGGATCTTTCTAATATAAAACACCATTAAAAATGCAGTATTTCAATGCTTTTATCTTTAGTGATCTTGCTTTACTACTTGGCACACCAGGAGGAGGATTAAAATGTTGTAGAATATATACAATATCAGCATGCCAAGGAGATAAAGAAAATATTTTAGCTATCTTAGGTAATGTTTCAGCAGTTTTTTCATCATACATTACAACAATGAAATTTATGTCTAAGGCATGAAGATTAGAATTTGACATCAGCTTTGCTAGGCCTTGTCCTTTAATCAGTATTGTGGGCTTAATTTCAAAATCAAACTCTAGTAAGGTAGCAATCCATTTTCCTCTATGACCTTCTGGATCATTCCGTGTAAGTACTTCTTTAACATTAGCATTTGGCACATAAGCAATGACATGAGAATGTAAAATATACACTCTAAAATCTTTCAGTGATTTGAGTAAAGCTAAAGCTTGTTTCTCAATGATGTTTTACTTTAAAGAAACATCTCTTATATTTTTTTCTAAAGAAATCAATGGGTTGTTCTATATTTTTATTTTTCTTCTGCATTAAAACAACTACAAGTGTATGCTCTGAAGCAAATGAGAAAATAATAAAATCAATTGTATAGTCTGGGCTAATGAGAATAGGAGCATGAGATTGAGCTAACTTGGCTTGATTAAATGACTTATTTTCTTCTTCGGACCATTTTTCTTCAGTATCTTTCTTCAACATATTAGTAATCTGCCTCAAATGTTCAACAAGATTGGGAACAAATCTTCTCAGAAAATTGATTTTACCATTGAAAGATTGAATATTTTTTTTTCTCCTTGGATAATCTAAATTCTGAATTGCTCCAATCCTTGAAGGATCTACTCTTATGCCATCTTGAGATATAATATGCCTAAAAAATTTACCTTCTTCCATAGCAAAGAGACTCCTCTTTGGATTTAATGAAATTTCAAACTTTCTGCACTTTTCAAAGACTGTTTTTAGATGCTACAAATTTTGTTCATCTGTTTTTGAGAAAACAATGATATCATCAAGGTAAATAACTAAAAACAAATATTTATTTTTGGAAAAAGAAATGTCAATTTCTCTTTGTAAAGTTTCTCCTACATTATTCAAACCAAAAGGCATTTTGGCATACATGAAAGTAACCCAAGGTGTAGTGAAAGTTGTCTTTTCTTGATCATCTAGGTGGACAAGAACTTGAATGTATCCTGAGTATCCATTTAAAAAATAAATTCTAGATGATCCAGCTACCCTCTACAGAATATGATCCATTTTTGGTAGTGGATAATTGTCTTTTAAAGATACTTTGTTTAGATTTCTAAAATCAATGAACAATCTTATTTCTCCTGTCTTATTTCTCACATGTACTAGATTAGAAATCTAGTCAAAAAAATAGATAGGAACTATTATTCCAAAAATTCATAATCTATTTACTTCCTTATGAATAGAATACAACAATTTAGGATTCATACTTCTCAACTTCTGCCAAAATGGTTTTTGATCTAGCTTCAAAGGGATAGTGTGTTGAATAATTGTTTTATCATAGAACTTCAAATATGAATATTCCAAAGAAAAAACATCTGAAAACTGAGACATAAGTACTACATACTTGGCTTTCATTTATGGACTCAGGGATTTAGAAATATACACCATTTTAGGCTTTTCTGAAGTGCCAATATTTAAATCTTCCATCCCCACCTCTGTTGGTGACATAGTAGGCTTGTTTGCAACATCATCCTGGTAAAAAATTTCTTCCAAGGATACCAAACCTCTTGGAATAGAATTATCCTTAAGCTATAATACTTGCATCTCTGTATCATGAATTTCTTGGTCATCTATTAGGAAAATTATGAATTCTTCTTCTGTCTGCAAGAAGTTATTAATTTTCTCATCATTTTGAAAGACTTTCCAATATTGAACATTGTTAGAGAATTTGTAATAACATTAATGTTTCTAGGAATTAATGACAGAGTATATTCAGTAAATGTTTTAAGGATATCTAGGACTGCATTTCTGTAAGCTCTCATTCTGGGATATTTATCTTGGTACTCGCCTTTAACTTGCTTGATAACTAACTCAGAGTCTCCATATACAAAAATTTTCTTTGCACCAATATTTTTCAGAAATTTTAGACTAGCAATTAAGGCTTTATATTCAGCTTCATTATGTGTGCAGTAAAATGCTAGATTGTAGGAAGACATTCTAACATTTGGAGGGATATCCAATTATTGGTTAATTGGACTGTCAATCCAAATTCCAATACCATCACCTTGTTTTCTCATGGCTCCATCAAAATCCATAGTCCAAAGACTATTTTCTTCATGTGGAAGATGTAAATCAGATTGCTAATTTTTATTTCTGTTTGAGATAATTCTGTTGTATTCAAAATATCTTTTTTTTTCTATTGTTTTCTTGTTTTATTCTTAAGAAGATGTTTTTATTTCCATACTGTTTGGCACTAATTTACAAAATTATGTTTCTTCCAATTCTAAAATAGAATCTAAATTTTTTGAATTTTTTGATTTTTCTTTAATCAAAAAGTCTAAAGACACAGAGCATTCTTCATTGAATAAAATAAAAGACTCTAAATTTGTATTTACATCATGAATGGGATGATGTTTAGGCCTTTATCTTGTATTGATCATATATTTCATATTACTTTCTCTGTAAAGTTTCCTGAATTGTCCAAAGATAGGAATTGTTGCATAATTCAAGCTACAAAATTCCTCTAAATTTTTCTCCCCATGATCTGGAAAGTAGCAATCCATACCTAGGTGGAATACAAACCACAAAAACATCCATGAGGACATTCTTGGCTAGAATTTTTTCTAATGAAACCACTAAATCTTTGATAAGACCAAGACATTTCACCCTCCCTGAATCAAATGAGTAGAGGTCATAGTAAGGTCTTGTGATGTCTTGTCCTAGCTTGTCCATAATGGCTTTAGGCATGAGGTTATAAGATGCTCTAGAGTCTAGCATTCAATTGTGAAGAAGAAAATCATGGATCTTGAGACTTAAGTAAATGTGACGAACTTCACTATCTTCTAATTTTCCATCAACAACATGACCAAAAATAAACTTAGGATGATATTCACTCAAGTTAACCATATCAGATGTTTAATCAACTCTCATTAATTTAGTAACTTGAAACTTATACTGATCATTCTTCATTATCTCAGTTAGAGGAATAGAAAATTTCAGTTTAGTAATTTCATTTTCAAGGGAAAAATGAGCAGGAAGTTATTCTACCTCTTTTAGTGATATGTCCTTCTTTTCAAGCAGTTCTTTGGATGAATAATCTTTCTTATGCCCTCCTTCTTGAACTTCTTGATATTTTCTTTGATTTTTTGTGGATGATTCATTAGATGTAGGAGAATTAGAAGTAACAGGTGATTTTTCTTTTCCTCTGTTTTATGTAGCATCTTCTTTTTGCTGAGTATTAGTTTGAGAGCTTTGTTTCTTTTGATTGGAAACTATGGGAACATTTATTCTCCTCAAACAATACTATCTTTGAACTTGTGTGAGGGAATTTTGATAACTTGTCTGATAATATTCATTACAAATTAAATCTTCATTTGACAGGGAATATTGTTGGTCTTCTGATGCACAAATTTCTGTAGAGTATTAATCTTCTTTAGTGAAGAAAAAAGGTTGTTTATTTCATTCAAATAAATGGTTTTCTCCAGAAATTTCTTCTTCATCATCTTCATCATGGCCTTCAGTATAATTCTATTGGAAAGGTGTCCTAACTTGCTGTTGACTTTGTGGATCTCATCCCCTTAGTTCCCTTTGTTTAATACTGTATTTGGGTTGCTGATTTTGACCTCTGAAATTGGGATTTCTTATAGAAGGTTCAACTTGTCTATCAGCACTAGACATCTTATTCATCATTTTTTCCATGGCTTTAGTCAAAGTATCAATTTTTCCTTCTGATGAAGTGGATTTTTCTTCTTTTATTGCAGCTATTTTCTCTGTTTTGACCTTGGAATTTTTAATAATCATATTGGCCTCTACACTTACTGTGTTTCTTTGCATTTCTTCCAAAGTTGATGGGTTTCTCTCCCTGAGCTGATAGGACATATCAGGGTCAAAACCATTAGGGTAATCAAGTAAATCAAGGCCTGGGGGTGTTTTGATATTATCAGGAATTGAATGATATATCTTATTAAATCTAGTGTGAATTATTGGATAGATTCATTTGTATTCCTTTTGAATGCATTATATTCAGCTAGGATTTGCAATGGCTTTTTCTTCTATTCCCATTTTCCCATGAATAAATCAATTAGTTGTTGTGATGTACCAATTATGCTAGCTCCAAGAGAATGAAACCATTTCTTTACTTCTCCAGGAAAAATTTGAGTAATAATACGCATCTTAGCATCATCATTGTCTACTTCTTCAAGATCTATAAAATCAGTCACTTTAGCCAAATGTTGATAGGTTGTAATTTCTGATGTTCCATCAAATAGAGGCAGCCTCTGACCATAATTTTGAGGTAAAATAGTAACTTGACCTCGTACAATCAGTGGAGAAAATATAGCCATGATTAATGGAGGAGGTGGTGCAGGTGTGAATTATGGTGTGGATTGAGTAAAAGTTTGCAAAGGTAAATATGGAATGAAAGGAGGAACATATGATGTAGCTGTATAATATGGTGACGTAAAAGAAGTACCAAAAGCTTGTTGCTGACATTTAAAATAGGCCTTTTTAGAGGTTTCTTGAAATTTTTCTACTAAGGCTTTAAGTTAATGGAAATTAGACCAAACTTCAGTATCAATTTTAGACTCAAAGGTTTCAGAAAATGGTGAAAAGGACTCAAAATCAAAAGGGTCAAAATTGGCTTCTCAGAGAAAAGCATCAGACTTGGTTCTAATTAAATATTTTTCAGGTGATGGAGAAAAAGCCACATCTTCAGAGACAAACCTCGTAGGTAGGGAATTTGAGTTAATTAATGGAGGAAAAACTCTTCCTGATTGTCGAGACTTAGTATTTTGTTTTATTAGAATACTTTTAGGATTATACCAGGGGTGATGGATTAGTGTTAGGGTTTGACCTGGTATATCTTTTAGGAGCCACCTGAAGATCAAAATTATATGTTTTGGCTCGGATTTTGACTTAAGCATGTTCAGAAAATATTCCCCATGGAATATTTAACATTCGTTCCCTAGCAACGATGCCATAAATGTTATCACTCTTCCGAATATCCTAAGCTGAAATTAGGAGTGAAGAAAGGTAACCACATATGAACTTTTAACTAGGTAGCTAGCCCTACCTAACCAAAGAGGGCTCTCTCGGTGTCAATTTTTTAATTATTCAATTTTTAGGGATGAGTACTCGATTTTAGGCTAGATATAGATCAATTTGTTCTAGAATTTGTTTAATGATTTGTTTGCTGGATAAAATTTATAATTAGTGAAAGCTAAAACTGATTTCAAATAAGAAACTATAGAAAAATGAGCAAGGCAAGACACGCAATCTATTTTAGAACATTTAATTTGTCATTGGTGTATAGTGGTAGAAAAGAAAGGGGTATGAATGAGCATTTTACATGAATTCATTCATTAGAAGAAAGACACATTGTAAAAATATTAATAAATAGAAAATTTGACTGATTTCTCCTTATAAAATGAATAAGATTTTACACAGAAAATGGAATGGAAATGAAATAACATAGAAAAGGAACAATGTTCAATAAAAATACCATATGGATCTCGCACAATTGTTGCAAACTCCTTTGATTTTCATTAATAGCAGGTCCACAATAATACATAGAGTTTCAGAACTTGATTATCCAACAGCAATACTTCGTAAAATGAAGTATATACAGAAAAACAAAATTACAATTGTTACATTAACGACTATCCAAAATAATAATGCTTTATTTGCTAACTAAATCTAACTACATCATGGAAATAAATTACATTTCTTTGTTGGAACTGGCTGTAACTGAAAGCTATTGTTGAAGAAGATAATCATGGATTGTGTTGGCTTTCATTTGACTGTTGATCTGGTCATCAATTTATCATTAATTACAAAAAGAGAAGGAAATCCTTTTTGTGTTAGAGACTCAATCCCGCTGAAAAATATCTGAACTGTAACCTCCAGACTCTGAAATTTTTATTCAAGCTGAAGAGTCAAATTATTTTTTTTTCAACACTTTATTCACTTCCAGGATGGTTTCTATTCTGTCCTTAGTGCCCATTTCATCCAGATCATACATATTCTTTGAATTCAGAAATAAGATGATATTGTGAGTTGTTGCAGACTTATCTCCTAGCTGTTATTTGATTCTTGAAATGGCCTCATTTTCCTTCTGGGTCAACATTTTTTTCTCAAAGATGATCTTTATACTTGGCCAAATTTTAGTGATGGACTTTGTGATGTCTGCCCAAATTATCTCTTTCACCTGGCCCAAAGTATTACCAATGGATGACTCCTTCTGTTCTTTCTGTAACCTTTCAATCAACTTTTTGGCCCTCTATGCTTCAGCTGAATGGGAACTATAAGCATTAGATTTCTATAATTGTAATAATTTTACCTGATCCTACAGATTTTTAATCTCCTCTTGTTGAATAGAAATTTTTTGATCTTCTTTGGTTATTTTTTCAGCTCCATCTGCACTGCTTGTTGTAGAAGTTTGAGCTATAGGAATGGCTGCTAGTGGCACTACCTCTAAAGGAACCTTTGATGTTTTCATTGTTGCTTCATTTTCCTTTATCATATTCAGTATATATGATTCTATTTTCTTTAATTGAGCATTCTTCTCCATCATCAACTTCATAATATCTATTTTCTGAGTTTCATTTTCTTCAATATCCTTTGCCAAAGGATATTTTGTAGCTGGAATTTTCAGTTGCTTCCTCAATGCTTCTATATCAACATTTTTCTTCTTGATGATCTCTTCAATTGCATTCACATTATATGGATCATATCCAATATCTACCACTAGATCTTCTAAGGTTTTAATTCTATTGGCTCCCTGTGATTTACAAGAATGGAAAGAATAAACACTACAGGGGCCACATCAGAACCACTTTGGAATCCTAGGACCTAGCCTTCCTGGATTCAGAGAGGGGTCTCTCTATATAAGTTTTTTTAAAAGATATATCTTTATGCTTTGTTTAAGATATTAGGCTAGTTATGAAGCTCTGAGAACTTTGTTTGGTTTTGGTTGATTGAAAAGGTACATAAAGGATTAAAGGTTGGAGAAGATTGAGGGAATGTTTTAGGTGGAAAGATAGACTATAAGACAACATTAATCCATAGGGTTATGGACTCATAAAAGGATTTAATTTTTAACCAACTATTCAATGGTTTTCATAGGGCAAGTTATCTAGATTAAGTGGATCTTTAGATTATGTTGTGATATGAAACATTAAAGTGTTGTGAAGGCAGTAAATCTATAGTCAGTCGATAATATTCTAGCTCTAGTTAAACAAGAAAAGCCTTTCAAAGTAACTGTTTGAAGAAAGCCAAAGGACAGGGCAAACCATAGACTTCTCTGGATAGACTTTTATTAAAGAAAACTTTTAAGACAACAATACAGTAATCCTAAGACTAATTTCAGATAAATAAAACATACAATATAACGATAAGAGTAGCCTAAGATCAAACAGAAATAATCTAATCTGCTTTTGACAAACTCTTTAGGGATATTTCAAGGCAACCTTTAAATACTAGCCAAAGGATAGGGCATACCATAGACTTCCCTGGTTTAGCTCTACTTAGCATATATTTGAAGAGATATTTTAAGAACAATTTCTCAAGTTGTACTTAGAAGGACATGGGCTCACCAACATTTCACTGGTTATACTCTATTGAATCATTCCTAAAATAAAAAGCTTGACAGAGCTGAAGCGAAATTAAGAATCCTTCAATCAAACCTTGTAGAAGAAAACATAAAGATAAATCTTGCAGAAAGAAATAGTGTACTTTTGACAGTAAATCCTAATCTAAAGTTTTTGTTCTTTATCAGAGAAAATGGAAAAAATGAAAACATAAGGAGAAAACAAAAACAGTGAGGGAAAACATCACCATTAACATAGACCAAGATCTTGTGAATCAACTTGTTTTATTGATGTTCAAACCAGTTACATACTCCAACACCATGGATCTTTACATCTAAAATATTTCCTATCCAGCTTAGAACTCCTCAACTACCTCAAAAACACTCTAAAAAACTAACAGTAACAACCTTCTAAAATCAACCAAGAACCCTTTCTAATGAAGTCCTCATGCTATATCTATAAGAAAATGAGTAGGTGAAATAGAAGCTAGGGTTAATATATTTCATTTATGACTGAGTTAATGATTTTTTACCTTTGAGACCATGCAAGGCCCAAGGCAAAAATATATGAAATGAATTAATCTTTATAATGAATGTTGTTTTAATTTTTGAGCTACTTAGTTGTAGTATTTGACTTTTAGGCTTTTTGATAAATTTGCAATAACTATTGAGCTGCTTCTTTTGGAAATATCTCTAACTGTAATAACTTCTGTATGTTTTTTATGGAAAATAAGCCTGGTAGGTGGAACTTAGCCTTTTGGTGAAGTAAAAGCTTCATTGATTTGGCATTTGAAGCTATCTTTGGGCTGATTTGTCTTGATTTATGCTTTAAACTCTATTTTAGCCTTGATTTTAATTTTAGGCCTTCATAATCATCCTTTCTGTCTTTTTCACTTTTTGACTGTTTTCATCTTTTATCATCTTTCTTTAAACTTTCTTCACTGATTTTTCTATTTGTCTGTATGCAGAGTTTCCTTAGCGCGCTGGAGGGTTTCCTTGATTTAATCAATGGTCATGAATCATTGATCTAACCTCAGAATCAAAACCCTAGATCCCTTATATTGCTTATCTGGCCTTGAGGATCATCATCCAAAGACAGAAAGCCACTTAGATTGGCTATGGGATGGCCTGCGAACTTAGGCCACCATTAAACCTGGAACAAAAAATAAAAACATTAATTTAAATCCTACGTTTTTTCCTAAATTGCGTTTCAGAGGCTCGAGGAGGCGTCAGAGCGATGTACAGAGAAAGGGAGATGTGCAGTGGGGCTCCATGGACGGAATCAAGAATAACATTGGATTAGTTTTAATTTTGGCGCGAAATGGTGGAAGGTGGTTTTGTGCAAAACTAGGTGGTATAACGCTGAAGTTGGGCGGTAAGTGGTTTTGATACAAATGGACGCGATACCATAGAATGGATGATACCTGTCCCGGGAAAAACTGTCCATTTCACACAAAAATGCGGTGTTAAACCCTTATCCGAAATTGTGCATGATATAGACTGACATTCGTTGGATCTGGGGGAGGCAGATCAATGGCAGAGGTTGAGCGCGATGGTGGGTGCAACTTTGGAGGGGCGACAGAGGGGTACAACTGGTAGATGGGGATTGGGTGGTGGTCTTTTGAGTGGAAGGTGGGCCAAAGGGGTGATGTAAGGTATTTGTCGAGTAGCGAGGAGGGTTATGAGGGGAAAGCGATCACTGTTAGATCAGGCTGATCAATGGTTGGGATCATTTTGGGAGAAAGTCATGGCGGGGGGTAGAAATATAAGGGAAGAGGGCTTTAAGTGAAACGGAGATGCGGTCCGGTGGGGAGTAAATAGGACCAGGGTTAGGATGAAAGGGGATGAGGGCTTTATCGAATGGTCAAAGGCCTTGCGTTATATGAGTAGAAGGTTTGGAGGGCTTAAGGCCAAAAAAGGGCTTAAGGATTTATTTTACAAAGGGTCGAAATAGGCCTAAAAACATAGTTTTTTATACTTTTTGAAGGTTCCAATAGGGTAAAAATTTTGGTTAAAACACCTTATAAAGAGATTTTTAAAGTTAAGGAGGATTTTTGAGTAAAATGAAGTGTAAGTTTAGGGGTTTTTGAAGGGGAAATGATTGATAGAATTAGAGAGTGAAAATAAGTAAAATTAGGGGAAGAGTCATGAAGGGGGAAATGGTGGAAATATCTTGAAATCAGCTTCTTTTGAATCAGCAGGGTGACCTGGCATTATTTGAATGAAGATTTTTAGTGAATGGATAACTTGTAGGATAATGAACACAGTGAGATTTCCAAAACTCACAATATTTTCAAAAAATATTATTTTTGGAAATCTAAGGGAATATTTAGCCATCATATGATATGAAAAACTTTTAGTGATGGCTAATAGTGGCTCCACTTGGGGAGGGCAGCTCCTTGGAGGCGTCAAGAACCTTAGAGAATAAATCTCTGGATAGTAGACCAATGCTTTGTTTTTTGTATTTTGACAATCCTCCTTGACTTGATGATTTTGTTGCTTTGTAGAGATGATCTGCAGTATCATATCAAGACTGATATTTTACCCAAACTTCTACCTACACAACATACTTTTCCTAACATTTTTTCTTCTTTAGTGGGTGCACTTAGACTTGCAAACCATTCTAACATCAATTTTTTTTCTTTTATTTGAAAGCAGAAAACTATCTACTTCTACCCTTATATCATCCATGAGTTCAGATTAAACAGATGAACTCATTATTTCTCTACCTAATCTAATTGTCTATCAATATTAAACTGTTTGAAAGATTCATTTCTCTAGTATAAATCAAGAAATTGAAACATAATCAAATCAGGATTAGACAGTCTGATTTTTTATGGGGCTATGGCATTTTGCACAAGCTGCACATAGACTTTATTTGCAGAAATTTTTTTTCAAACAAAACTGTGAAGGCTTAAGATCTGAAATTGTTAGACATCCTTGTTTCTTTCTTTGGTTTAGATTTTGATCTTTTTAGAACCATTTCTCTCTTCTCCTAATCTAATCTACCGATAATCCAAGTTTACATTGTTTGGAAAATCTTCATTCACTAACCTATCAACAATAAATTTAAACTTATTCAATCATGATTAGGTTGTATGATTGAATAACATTTCTTCTTTCAAAGTAGTGGCATTTGGACTTGCACACTTTCAGAGTTTTTTTTTTTGGTATGGGGTTGTACCTATTATTTTATCTACCCTCTTTTCTCTTTTTCTTTTGTTTTTGGTGTTTATTCTTTTAAGTCTTTTTCTTCAAACAATGTTATTTACAATGGACAAAGCTTTGAACTGAGTTTTTAACAAAAATATTGTTTGATCATCCTGCCATTGACAAGACCTCAAAAAATTTCTGTTCCATCCATCTCTTGAAGGAAAAATGCATTATTACCTATAGTAGACTGAATGAGATAAGGGTCGTTCCATAAATTTTCAAAATTTCCATGTTTTCCCTTATCTTCCCTCCTAGAATCCCATTTTAGTACCTTGTCACCAATTTTAAATTCATTTGCTTTTGTTCTTTTATCAAACAGCTTCTTGATGTTTTCTTGTACTTGTTGTGCTCTATTGTAAACTTCCTCTCTGGTTTGTTGCAACTGGATAGTATGATTTATTCTTCTTATTATATCATCTTCTTCAAACTCCACTTCTTGGATCAACTTCATGACTATCACACCTAAACTAGTTGGAAATATTGCATCTGCTCCATAAACTAGTTGATAAGGGGACATCCCAATTGACTTTTTAGTTGTCAATCTGTTTTCCCATAGTGCATGTACTAGCTTGTTGTGCCATGATTTTTTATTTTCTTCCAACAACTTCTTGATGATGTTTACCAAACTCTTATTTGAGGATTCTGCCAACCCATTACCTTGAGGGTAATAAGTTGTGGAATGACCCAATGTAATCTGATATTTGTGGCAAAAGTCCACCATCCTTTTCGATCTAAATGCAGTTGCATTGTCTTTGATAATCTTTCTAGGACACCCAAATCTAGACAAAATATGGTTTTCAAGGAATTTAATGATGACTAGATCAGTGGAAATTCTAGAGGGGATGGCCTCTATCCATTTGGTGAAGTCATTTGTTGCTGTGAGGATCCATTTGTGTTGGGCAGATGAAGAAGGATGGATTTCTCCAATGACGTCTAGACCCCACTGTTGGAAATGAGCTTCAACAGTGATAGGATGCAGAGGTAAGGGTAGCAGCTTTCTTTTGCCTTCAAAGATTTGACACTTATGGCAGGAAATTATCATTTTATGTAAATCTTGAAAGAGGGTGGGCTAGTAATAGCCAGCTCTAAGGATTTTGTTAACAATAGTTTTCCAATAGAGGTGGCCTCCACATTCTCCTTCATGGAACTCATGCTTGATCTTATCTGCATCATTCTCAGGCAAACATTTAAGCAATAATCCACTAGCATTTTTCCAATATAGACATTTATCTAAAATGCAGTAATTAACAGCTTTCAACTTCAGAAATATTGCCTTTGTTTTAGACAAACCAGGAGGGACATTAAGATTAAAAAGCACATACAATATATCAGCATGCCAAGATGAATTCAGAAAATAATCTTCAATGAGTGGAGTTAACAACTCCTCCTATTCATCTAATGCATTTAACATGTTTATATCAAGTTCGTGTAAGTTGGTTTCAGCCATAAGTTTTGCTATTCCTTGACCTTTGATGAGCTTAGTGGGCTTAATTTTTAAATCATATTATAATATTACAGCAATCCACTTTCCTCTTTTTCCATCAGGATCTTGTGTCAAAATGTCTTTCACCACTGAATAAGGCACAAATGTAATGATGTGTGAGTGTAAAATGTAAAATCTGAAATCTTTTAAGGCTTTGACTAAAGAAAAAGCCTATTTTTCCATTATGTTGTATTTCACAGGTGCATATCTTAATGCCTTACTAAAAAATGCAATGGGCTTCTCTTGTCTATTTATGTTTTTCTGTAATAGGACAATAGCCACTGTATGTTTTGATGCAAAGGAGAATATGAAGAAGTCTTTGGTAAAATCGGGACTAATAAGAACTGGTGTTTGGGTAAGTGCTTGTTTTACCAGTTCAAAGGATTTATTTTCTTCTAAGGTCCATTTAACTCATGTTTCTCTTCTAATCATGTTTGTAATATTTCTAAGGAGTTCAGCTAGGTTGGGTATGAATCTTCTCAAGAAATTGATCTTCCCAATTAAATATTGAAGTTCCTTGATATTTCTAGGATGATTTATTTGCAATATACCTTCAATCCTCTTTGGGTCTATCTTTATCCCCTCTTCAGATATGATATGACCAAGAATTTTACCTTCTTGGAGACCAAACTATGTTTTCTTTGGGTTCAAGGATGACCCATATTTTCTGCATTTCTCAAAGACTTTTCTTAGGTGTATTAGGTGTTCTCCATCTATTTTGGAATAGACTATTATGTCATCTAAGTAAATCAAAATGAATTAACCTATTTCTTCTGAAAAGGAAATATCCATGGCTCTTTGGAATGTGGCACCAACATTCATTAAACCAAAAGGCATTTTCACATACATGAAAGTGCCCCAAGGTGTGGTAAAAGTTATTTTAAGTTGATCATCAGGGTGTACCAATACTTGGTTGTATCCTGAGAAGCCATATAGAAAAGAAATTATTTTTGAACCTACTACCCTTTGTAAGATGTGATCCATTTTGGGCAAGGGATAGTTTTCCTTTAATGAGGCCTTGTTTAAGTTTCTGAAGTCTATACAAAGCCTTATTTCTCATGTTTTCTTCATTATAGATACAAGATTGGATACCCATTCTGAGTATCTTACAGGGATAATAATTCCAACATCATACATTTTTTTTTATTTCTTTCTCAATCGGAGGTAATTGAACAGGGTTTATTCTACGTAGTTTTTGTCTAAAAATTTTTTGGTTTTCTTTGAGGGGCATATTATGCTAAATTATTTATGTATCATATGATTTTAAATCTTCATAACTCCAAGAAAATACACCAGAAAATTCTCTAAACAACTCAATATATTTCAATTTAATGTGAGATGGCAGTGTTTTGGATAATTTGATCATTTTAGGCCTTTCTATACAGCCTATATTACACTTTTCAACATCAGTTTTAGTGGGTTCTATTTTTGGCTATTTGGCAACATCATTAAAGTCAAACAATTATTCTAGAGGCACTAGTCCTTTTGGCAAGTTTTCATTGTAAGACTGCAGCACTTCTACATATTCTTTTTCTAAATCAGTGCATATTTCTATTTTATGTTTGCATCCTTTGGTTAACAGATTTATATTAGCAGTGTTAGGAGGCTCTTCTTGTCAATATTTTTCCTCCGTAGGGCAGTATTTTTCATATTCTGAATTTGAATTTGGCACTTCAAACTCATTTCTGGACTATAGGAAGTCTTCTATTTGTTTATCTCCTTCAAAAACCTTCCAGTATCTTTCATTATTTGGGACTGCTGGTCTATATTTGAATTGGGTTGAATATTGTTTTCTTTTATAAGGTCTTGGACATGTACTACCAACAAAGGCTAAACCATTGGCAATAATATTTTGGTTTCTAGGGACAAAGGTGAGTTCAAATTCTACAAAGTTTTTTAGGAGGTCCATGGCATCATCCCTATAGGCTCTTAGTCTTGGATGTTTGGCAGTGTACTCTCCATTTACTTGCCTAATTATCAGTTCTAAATCTCCATGGACAGTTATCCTCTTGGCTCTTAATTTCTTCAGTAAATGTAGTCCTAAGAGGTGTGCTTCATACTCTACTATGTTATTAGTGCATTGGAAATTTAGTCTATATGAATGGCCTTCAACATGGTTATTTTTTGTATTATGCACCCATATGCATGCTCCTGCACTAGTCTTGCTACAAGACCCATCAAAACTCATACTCCAAAGAGGACCAGCTTCAGATTTTTCATTAATTTCCTCTTTGTCCTCTGTGTCTTGTTTATCTTGATTGCCACTATGTTGTTTTTGAGGGTCTTTACTATGTCTGTTTTTGTCTTTTTCCTCAAGGTTTTCAGTGTGTTGAGATGGTTTCTTTGATTTTCATGCTTAGTACTAAGTAGATGGTTGTTTTGTGGCTTAGGATCTTGACTCTATTTGCTGTGATTTTCTGAATTAGCAAACTGATTATGTTTTTTCCCCTTCCCTTCCTCTTTTTCTATGGTTGGTTTCTGATCTTCTAATCCTTGTTCATTAAGATTTTCATCATTATAAAGGATAAATGAGTCAAGTTTTGTATGAATAGAATAAAGATGGGACTTGTCTGGTCTTTCTTGACTACTCACCATGTACTTCATGTAGGTTTCCCTATATAGTCTTCTAGATTGATTGAAGACATGGATGGTGGCATAAGTCATATCCATTTTCATAGTGCCTTGAAGCTTGGCACCCCAAGATATTGAAAGGAGCATGCCATACTTTGGAGGCATATCAACCACTACTATATCCATCACTAAGCTTTTAGCTGGGATTTGTGCTAGGTTGACACAAAGATCTTTTATTAGGCCTAGGCATTTGACTCCGTTGGAGTCAAAAGAGTATAAATCTTTGTAGGGCCTAGTTACCTCAAGGCCTAATATCTCCATTATTACTTTGGGAATGAGCTTATGTGATGCTCCTGAATCAAGCATGGCATTATGCAAAATGTTATCATGGATGTTGAGACTAACATAAAATGGAGGGACTCCTCCCTCTTGAAATTTTCCTTCAATTTTTAGTTCGAACGAATGCTCAGGTTTATCATCACTTAAATTAACAGAATCATTGTTATATCCTATGTTAAACACTCTTAACAATTGAGATTTATATACATCTTGAGTGACTAACTCGGTGAGAGGAATAAAGATTTTAATTTTGGCAATTTCACTCTCTATGCTAAAAGGAGTCTGATTTTTGGAAATGTTTAATTTAGCCTTTTTAGTCACTGTTTTCTCAGCAAAAACGAATTGTTGGTTTTTATTGTGAATAGTATTTAGGATGGTTTTATCAGGAGCATTAGATGAGGTGCTAGTGCTGCTAGGGTCACCACTATGTTTGCTAGAAATTTGGGTGCTCTTTTCTTTGTTTTTATCAGAATTTTTAGCCACTGTTTTATGGTTTTCTGTTGTATTTTTGGGAGTGTTTATAGGGTTATTTTTTGCAGAGATTTTAGAGGTATTTTTCTTGGGAAATTCTTGGTTATTTTTACTCCTTAAGTCATATTGTTTATGTACTTCTATTATGGAATTTTCAAAGCCTTTTTGGTAGTCTGCAGACTCTAGGATTTCTTCTTCATAAGGTGTATATATGACTTGTTATTTCCTAGTGAGGAAAACAATAACCTCATCATTTGTTCCCAACATGTTTATGTGATTTTCCTCTACTTATTCTACTATTCCCTCCTCCTCATCAGCATAATTTTGTTGGAAAGGAGGCCTAACTTGCTGATCAGGGCCTCTTTGTCTAATTTGAGGGGGATTCCTTCTAAAGTTTTGGTTCTGATTTTGATTTTTGTTTTGAGGAGCTATTTGGTTTTCTTTAGGATAAGCTCTCTCATTCATGTTTATTATTTCCAACATCATTTCCATGGTTCTAACCAGGCTATCAATTTTGGGTCTGATGTGGAAGGTCCAGCTTCATCTTTGTAGGTAACCTTTTTCTCTGCTTTCAATCTAGCCCTTCTGGCATTAATATTAGATTCTACACTTACTGACCCTTTATGCATGTCTTCTAATGTGAGAGGTTCTCTCTCTCTTAATTGATAACACATGTCTTGGAAAAATCCTTCAGGAAACTTTATTAAGGCTAAGCCTTGTTGGGGTTTCATTTGTGGAGGGAGTGCATTATAAACACTATTGAATCTAGTGCAATAATCTTGGACGCTCTCTCCAGCATTTCTTTTGAGGTCATTGTATTCTGATAGGATTTGCAGGGGGTTTCTCTTGACTTCCCATTTGTTTAGGAATAATTGATGGAAAGCAGGGAGGTCATTGATAGTATTAGGGGTTAAGCCTTTGAACCATTTTCTTGCTTCTTCCACTAAGCTTTGAGCAAACATTCTAAGTTTTACAGTTTCATCATCTATTTATTGTCTGTTAAAGTAATAATTCATTCTATCCACATGTTGTTGAGTTGTAGTAGAACTACTAGCATCATATAATGGAATCCTGGACTAATAGTCCTATGGTAGAGAAACTAAAGGTAAAGGAAGGACTAAGGGAGCATAACATGTCGCCATGATATGTAGTTGTGGAAACAATGTGGGGTTTACAAGTGGAGGATTTGTGATAGGAGGTTGATGATGAGTTGAAGTGGTTTGAACTGTGGATGTGTGGGTGAGTGTAATAGAAGTACTAGGACCAGTTAAGTACCGTTGAGCAGATTTAGGATGAGAGAAGAAAAAATTGTGAATGAAATGGAGATCAGGAGGTGTGGAAGGGGAGGCTTCTCTACAGCTAGTGTGTTGTTGTTATAGCATCATTTCTCACCTTCATATGATTCATGATTGCTTTTATGGCTTTGGGCACCCATTCCTGCAGACTTGAGCAAATTCACTAAAAAACAGTGTAAAAATCCCCATACGCGGTTATGCCTATACTTTTCCGCGTGTATACGCGAGTCCACATGTACTTTTCCGCGTGTATACACGAGTCCACATGTACTTTTCTGTGTATGCCATTAAAATCATTAAAAAAGATATTAAAATTCCCTATTTTCAGGCTGGGTTGATGGTTACTCTAGTAGTTCAACCACCCCAGCACATGGCCAACTATTTCCAATTGATGAAACTACTTTAAGGGAGTATTAAAGCCCCTCATGTGCATGGCCTAAGGGAGAGAGAAATTTTATAGTCATTATACTCGTTGGATTCCTATTCCAAGTCTCATTCCCCATGCCTCCTGCACTTTCCCAGATTTATATCAGGAAACCCTTGTTTCCTGGAGATGTTCATCCATTTATATGTCATATCAAGTGCACAACTCTTGGAAGAATCTTAGCGAGGCAAGGGCGGGACGAATCCAGACGACGGTCTGCTCGAAGATCATGGAAGGATTCAGGTGATCTCTCCACTTTTACTACTGTACATGCTATTCATAATAATGAAGAATCGTCTTGTTCCTGAACTTATGTGTTAGTATCTCTTTTTATATGTGGAAATATTGATTATTAAGCAGTTATTATCGTTTATATCATGTTTCACATTGATTACACTAACGTTTAGGATAATTATATGCTGTACAACTAGGTTTCCGTGCACGTTCTTTCTTGTTTTGTAGGTTGAAGGAGGAAAGAAGGTTGCTGGGGGTTTGAACCCTGCGGGATCTACATCAAATGTAGGACTACGGGTGAGTCCTATTATCGTTGATTTCTAATTTTTTTTTGCATTCAAGTATGGTTGTGTGTGAGTTCTTCTGAATGGCATGCCCTTCTCTGTGGAGGTTTTGACCCAACAAACCTCTAGGGCGATTTTCCCCGAAATAGAACTGGCGAATCCACTAGGGATCACATTCTTGTGATTCCCCTGTTGGGTGGTTTCAGCTATTTGATAGGTTTCGAACAGTTTTAACTTTTATTTCCAGTCCAGTTTACTCTTTCTCAGTCAGACTGAAGCCCTGGTTTCTTATCTAGGCTTGATCCTTTTTGTTTTTTTAATTATTTACCTTTATATACACGGGTTTGTCTACACACAGTCACATATACACACATTTTTTGTTAAAGGGAGTCGCGTATATGCGTGTTTCCTTTATCACAGTCGCATATGCACGCTTGTTGCTAAACTGTAAAGTTGCGTATACCTAGGCAGATTTTGAAATTTTGGATTTCTTGGCTTTTTAGTCCTTTCTTTCTGTGGAGACCTGATCCTGTAGTGTCTTTGTATCCTCTGGATTGTGAAGAAAGTGGTATTTGGTCTTTTCTCTCTCTTGTTTGGTGGAAAACTAGTCTTTTTGGCAAAGTATTGTTTCTTGTGCTGGCATTTCTGGTTCGAGTACCAAGATCTCTTTCTGGGGATTCTTGGTTGTTCTGCTTCATCAGAACAGAGAGCTCCTGCTCATTTACTCATTCCTACCCTTGTGCTTTGCTTTTCACTTTGATTTTTTCCTGTTTCTTGGTTGGTTTTCTTGAGTTCAGTCGGCTAGGTCTTGTTGCAACTTTTGAAGAGTCTTTCTTGGTTCTTTGAAGTTTTTTTTTGCAGACAGGTTGTACTATTCTTCTAGGCTGAGTGGCTGAGTTTTCTTGTCTTCTTTTGCTCATATTGATCTTGATACTAGTTAGCCCTATAAGATTTGAAGCATTTTTGAAGTTTTTTCTTGAAATTCAGTGTTGTTTGGCTTGGGATTTTATAGTTTTTCTTGGTCTTTTTGAACTCTTCTTTTATAAAACTCAAAAGCTCAAAAAACATTTTGCTTTGTTGTTTGCTTTTGTTTTTGCATTTTTGTTTTCGTTTCTTTGTATATTTTGAAGCTTTGTTGAGGTTTCTTGCCTTTGGATTTTGGCTTGATTTTGGAAAGGAGTTGTCATTTATTTCTTCCTCTTGTTTTTAAGCGTTTTTGGTGTCTTCATATTAAGAGTTCTTGATTTTGGGAACTAGTTTTCTGGACAACCAAAAAGAGATAAAACTGAAGGATCTTTGGGAAATTTCACTCTGCTTTAGGAGATTTTGCATCTTATAATTTGCGTGCTTGTAAGTGATTTGCATCAGGTGCACTTAAGAATTTAGTCATTTTCATAGTTTTTGTGAGTGTGAGTTTGTTATCTGAAATGAAAAATACAATTTTTAATCTCGTAGAACCTGTGTAGAAGTTGCTTTTCATCGAAAGACAATAACTGCATTTGAATGTAGTTTGGTTTTTATTAATTTCTTTTCCGCGTCAAAACACCATAAGTTTCATCTCCGTATCCCTTTGACTTAACATAACAGCCAATTAAAATAAGCGATATAATTTAAAATCAACTAGAAAGTTTTCTAAGTGTCATACACAAACTATCTAGGTTGTAGGGCCTTGGATTAGGTGAGTGGAGAGTTAACTCTCCAAGGCCGCTCAAACAAAACAAGAAGTTGATTAATTGAGCAAATCAAACTCCGTTAGGTGGACTGGGAAATCTCTCCTCCAGAGAGTCAAGCGCGAGGGGAAGTGAAGGCTGAGAAGAGAGATACCCCCTCTCTGATTAGCTGAATCTGACCTCAAGACCATTCCACCCAGCTTCTGACATGGATTGGTGCCCATAGTTGCCACTCCTAGGTTCCACATAGGTGACTACGAGGGGGAATACCCGTGGTACCTGAGGCAGACGTCGCATCACTTTTAGCAGTACTTCTGGGGGGTGCCCTTGCGAAGCTTGGGTGCTTGAGCCGGCAAAGGCTGTCATTAGCAAGTCAGCGTAACTGTTTATGATACCTTCGCTAGTAGGCCTGGGCCGTAATTATCCCAGACTACTTTTGGGAGGTCCTATATTTTTCTTTCTTGTATTTTGGTGTCCGGTCCTAATCACCTGAAGCAGAAATACCTGAAGGTTGTTTTCTTGATTGTATCTCAGGGATTATTTTTTTAGTGAGTGCTCTTTGCTCCTAGCTTACCTAGCTTTACACTTTTTTTGAGTCTAATTAAAATCTATAAAAGTGGTTGATCAAGCACCTCGTCGATCGAGGTGAATCCGAGGGTTATCTCCCAAGAGTCCATAGCCTTCTTCAAGAAGGCGTAGGAGTGATTTAGCAGGTGGTTACCACCCTGTGGCATCTGACGCAGTGGAGAGAGATCCTCCACAAGGGTCTGAAGGTTTCATAGCTGATTCTGGTGTTGGTTCTGAGAGGAGCGTTCCGCTCACCTCGCGAGTATTATTTCCGCAAGAAGAAGATATACAGGTAGAGGAAGTGTATGAACCCTCAGATTCACTTCCATCTCCTCTTCCTCCTGATTATCCATTCGTTGTTCAATACATCAGACCCGAGTCAGAGACCGAAAGATCCCCCTTATTATACATACCTTTCGATGGCCACGACTGGGAACGCGACTTCTACTGTGAGTGCTGCAGGCATTCAGACTCCTGCTTCTGTTGAAGGAGGGGACACTATTGCTATATCTTCGATTGCCTCTAGTGCTGCTGTGTTTGGATCTGGTTTCACCCAAGCACATGCTTCTCAATCTGGTCCCTTCTGTTTTTGAATGCCCACTAGTGGGATTCCTTCTTTTTCCTTTTCCGTTGCTGCAGCTAGATCTACACCCATGTCTTCCATGGCTAGTGGATCAGCTTCTTTTCAAGGGTTCCCCTTCGGAACTGGACACATTCCTAGTTCGAATCCTTCTTTAGGGTCCTTTTCGTTTACTTCTCAGACCCAGAGTTTCAACCCTTAGTCTGGAGGTCAAAGTTCAACTACTTTTACAGGTTGGAACCCTGTATTCACTACAGCGGGGGAAGGGAATCAGTTTTACGCTGGTCACCAACGGAATGCTTCTTTCCCTTCATCGAGTGCTTATCATACTTTTTCCCCTTTATCTAATGCCTGGAACCCCTATCAGGGGCTTTCCTCTTCATTTAATACTTCAGGGGGGGGAATTGGTCTGATCTATGGTAACTCGGCGTGGGGAGGAGGTTCTTCTCCTTTTGCTACGAGTTCTTTCTAGCAACCTGGTGCCTCATCAAATCCAGGGTATTCTTTTCAGAATGTTGGGAATTCATCCTATCAAGGATGAAATCCTCAGGCTCCACCTTGTTTACCTTTTCTGGCAACGTTAACTTGCCAGATCTGTCTAAATTGATGAATGATCCGATTCGGTACAGTCTGGGGTGGCCTCTGGTCCCGACCAAACTACCTTCAGAAATTCCAAATTTTGAAGGAAAGAATGGAGAGGATTCGGCTGAACACATCACCACTTTCCATTTATGATGTTCTTCTAACTCCCTGATCGATGATTCGATTAGGTTGAGATTGTTTCAGCACACCCTAACTGGAAACGCTGCCAAATGGTATATTGAGCTAACTAGGGGACGTTTTGCTACATTTGGAGAACTGGTTGTTACATTTCTAAACCATTTCTAGTTTCTTGTCCGATATGATGCTGGGACTGAACTCCTAGCTAATTTTAAGCAGGACGACGCAACCCACATTTCTGATCACATTCAGGAATGGAGGAGAAGGAAGAGGCTTATTAAAGCTCATATCCTAGGAACTAATGCATATGTTTCTTGATACTCATTCTATCCATTGTACCATAGCATTCTTTTATTCTTTTTCAGGCTTATTATATGAAAAAGACAAAAAAATCAAATATAAAAAAAAGAGCGGGAACGGGATGTATCTTTGTTGTTTTGATGGCAGTACAGAGTCAGTTTGTCGCCCTTGAACAAAGCACATATAATTATATATATTTCCTTCATTTGGGATGGTTTTAGTTTTGACCTAGGTTCAGCCTTTACCTTGTTTCACTTGTCAGTCCTCCCCCGGTTGGTTATCTCTTCCAATCATATGGAGAGTTTGTTCTGCCTCCTGCATAACAGACTTATACAGTGTCACTTTTTACTGCCATGGTCATCACGAGTCGTGTTTTTGTTCAAGGGAAGTTTAGCCTGAGTCGGCCATTCTGCGGTGTCTCTTGACTCATTATTCAGTCGGCCTTCCCGGTCTTGTCAGTATCATGTTCTATCACATCAGATGTTTTGGTCTTCTGCTCGTGCTGGTTTGAGAAGGTCCCCATTGACTTCTTGCCGGCGGGTTTGTCTCTTATCGACTATGACACATTGCTTTGAGAGCAAACCTAGAGCCGCACCTTGGGCCTATTTCCATCATTGATAGGTGACCTCGTGCTCAGCATTTGATCATCATCATGGGTCTTTGACTGAGTGGTTTCCCCTGTGTTCGACGTCAGCACACATTATCACACTTGGGATTCGTGCAGTACCTCGATTTCCATTTGACCCTATCGGTGGATTTCTCGCCTCTGTGTCAGCTTTCATTATTGGTTGGTTCAGAGGGTTTCTTCCGTGCGCTAGCTTCATCTTGTGCATGTCGGAAACGTACTTCGGTTTTTGGTTCCATCACTCTACTTCGTCCGATTCCTTCCAAATCTTGGCCTGCGGGTTACACTCGCGCTGGACTGATGTGGGATGCCTTAATGCCTTCCTTCCAGCAGATCTTTTCCCATCGACTCCGACTCATTGCTCTAGGAATAAGGTCTAGAGTCTTTTTTTCAGTACCTTAGGGTTTGCAGTCATCAGTGGCAGACTCTTCGCTATCGACAGTGGGGATTCATCATTGCCTCCTGATTGGTAGATTCTTTCAAGTGTTCGACTTCAACTCATTTATTCGCACTTGTTAGATTGTACTGGGGCACATTGACACTCATTTTCATTATTGGTGGGTTGTCTCGTGTTGGTTAACAGTATACATCATTGACCAGTAATCCAATTATTTCTCACATGGTCGACTTCAGCTTATTTATTCCCATTGTGTAGAATTGTGCCATAGTGATCGGTGAAGACCTCGGGTTGCATCAACATTTCTCGGTTCACTTTTGACATTCCATTCAGTTTCTGCTAGTGATGCCGTTCACCCTTATATGTTGCAGTGTCAGTACAACAGCATCCTATATGTTGGCTCCCGAGTTGCGTGATTGTACCGTTTGTTCCACCTCTTATGATTTGGTACTTGGAGATTCAGTTACTTATATGATCAGACATCCAGTTTCAGCATCATTGCTCATCTTTCTATATATGTGATACTTGGACATTGATTCAGACTTATACTTCTGGGCCATGCTCAGATGATTCATTGTGCACTTTCAGTTCAGATATACTTGTATACGTTTTGGATCTATTATGTACTTTCCAGATGATGTATTTTTGACTGAGCATGGGTATGCCCGCCTCAACATCAGTTGAATCTCTGTTTTCTTTCATTGGTGTTTTGGCAGGCTGAAATCTGGTGAAGTCCTCTCTTGTCCTTGCGAAGTTCTTTCTATGTGCATAATACATTTCAGCCATCATGTACCCCTTCTGACCTCATATATTAGGGGGCATCTGTTATAGCATCATTTCTCACCTTCATATGATTCATGATTACTTTTATGGCTTTGGGCACCCATTCCTACAGACTTGAGAAAATTCACTAAAAAACAGTGTAAAAATCCCCATACGCGGTTATTCCCGGACTTTTCCGCGTGTATACGCAAGTCCACATGTACTTTTCCATGTATGCCATTAAAATCATTAAAAAATATATTAAAATTCCCTATTTTCGGGCTGGGTTGATGGTTACTCTGGTAGTTCAACCACCCCATCACGTGGGCAATTGTTTCCAACTGATGAAACTACTTTGAGGGAGTATAAAAGCCCCTCATGTGCATGGCCTAAGGAAGAGAGAAATTTTATAGTCATTATACTCTGTTGGATTCCCAGTCCAAGTCTCATTCCCCGTGCCTCCTGCACTTTCCCAGATTTATATCAGGAAACCCTTGTTTCCTGGAGATGTTCATCCATTTATATGTCATCTCGAGTGCACAACTCTTGGAAGAATCTTAGCGAGGCAAGGGCGGGACGAATCCAGACGACGGTCTGCTCGAAGATCGTGGAAGGATTGAGGTGATATCTCCACTTTTACTACTGTACATGCTATTCATAATAATGAAGAACCGTCTTGTTCCTGAACTTCTGTGTTAGTATCTATTTTTATATGTGGAAAGATTGATTATTAAGCAGTTATTATCATTTATATCATGTTTCACATTGATTACACTAACGTTTAGGAGAATTATATGTTGTACAACTAGGTTTATGTGCACGTTCTTTCTTGTTTTGCAGGTTGAAGGAGGAAGGAAGGTTGCTAGGGGTTTGAACCCCGCAGGATCTACATCGAACGTAGGACTAGGGTGAGTCCTGTTATCGTTGATTTCTAATCTTTTTTTGCATTCAAGTATGGTTGTGTGTGATTTATTCTGAATGGCATGCCCTGCTCTGTGGAGGTTTTGACACAACAAACCTCTAGGGTGATTTTCCCCGAAACAGTTGTGAATTTACAAGCTCAAAGTCTATCTAATCTATACCACTTAATGACTTGGTTCTAGATAAGTTTATGTTATAGGATAAGTCAACTTGGGAATTTTGCAGAGCTTTAGAGTTTTCAGGGACAGAGTTTACTTTCTGGATTGGTCTGAAAATAGTTGGATTTCTGGGTGTGGGAGACTTCCTAAGGATGCTTTCAGGATTATCAACTATTTTGGGAGGGTTTGGGTCATGATAGGCTCTAGTATGGATGCTTTTGGAAGCTAGGATTTATACCCAAAGATAAGAAAAGTTAGCCAAATTGACAGTCTTTTAAAGGCAAACTAATTTGTGTAAGAAAACCTTTAATCCTAAAAGTTTTATTAACTGGGTTTTGTGACATTATAATGATCAAATAAGTTTCCCAATGGAGTATTTGGACCACCAATGGGAGCAGTAGGCCTACTTAAAACCAATAGAGTCACCAGGTGGAATATTTTTACTTGTTTTCTAGGACTGGTTGTTGTCCACCATCAACAATCAAGAACCAATCTTGGCAAACACTTGATTCATTTTAAGAAAGAGGTTTTTTGAGTTGCAAAGTTATCTATTAATCATTTTTTCCCCATTATGGTTGCCACTATGTTGGCTCCCTGTGATTTACAAGAATGGAAAGAATAAAAACTATAGGGCCCACATCAAAACCACTTTGGAATCCTAGGACCTAGCCTTCATGGATTCAAAGAGGGATCTCCCTATATAAAATTTTTTGAAAGATATATCTTTATGCTTTTTTTAAGATATTAGGCTAGTTATGAAGCTCAAAGAACTTTTTTTGGTTTTGGTTGATTGAAAAGGTACATGAAGGATTAAAGGTTGGAGAAGATTGAGGGAATGTTTCAGATAGAAAGATATACTATAAGATAGCATTAATCCATTGGGCTATGGATTCATAAAATGATTTAATTGTTCAAAAACTATTCAAGGGTTTTCATAGGGCAAGTTATCTAGATTAAGTGGATCTTTAGATTAAGTTGTGATATGAAACATTAAAGTGTTGTGAAGGTATTAAAGCTATAGTCAGTCAAGAATCTTCTAGATCTACTTAAACAAGAAAATCCTTTCAAAGTAACTGTTTGAAGAAAGCCAAAGGACAGGGCAAACCATAGACTTCTTTGGACAAAATTTTATTAAAGAAAAATTTTAAGACAACAATCCAATAATCGTAAGACTACTTTCAGATAAACAAGACATACAAGATAATGATAAGAGCAACCTAATATCAAACAACAAAAATCTAATCTGCTTTTGACAAACTCTTTAGGGATCTTCCAAAGCAACCTTTAAAGACTAGCCAGAGGATAAGGCATACCATAGAATTCCCTGGTTTAGCTCTACTTAGCATATATTTGAAGAGATATTTTAAGAAAAATATCTCAAGTTGTACTTAGAAGGACATGGGCTCACCAACATTTCCCTGGTTATACTCTATTGAATCATTCCTAAAATAACAAGCTAGACAAAACTGAAGGGAAATTAAGAATCCTTCAATAAAACCTTGCAGAAGAAAACATAAAGATAAAGCTTGTAGACATAAATAGGGTACTTTTGACAGTAAATCCTAATCTAAATTTTCTATTTTTTATCAGAGAAAATGGACAAAATGAAAACATAAGGAGAAAACAAAACAATGAGGGAAAACATCACCATTAACATAGACCAGGATCCTATGAATCAACTTGTTTTATTGATGTCCAAACCAGTTACATACTCCAGCACCATGGATCTTTACAGCTCAAAGCTTTCGTATCCAGCTTAGCACTCCTCAACTGGCTCAACAACACTCTAAACAACTAATAGTAACAACCTTCTACAACCAACCAAGAACCATTTCTATTGAAGTTCTCATGCTATATTTGTAAGAAAATGAGGAGGTGAAATGGAAGCTAGGGTTAATATATTTCATTTATGACTGAGTTAATGATTTTTTACCTTTGAGACCATGCAAGGCCCAAGGAAAAAATATCTGAAATGAATTACTCTTTATAATGTATGCTGTTTTAATTTTTGAGCTACTTAGTTGTAATATTTGACTTTTAGGCCTTTTGATAAATTTGCAATAACTATTGACCTACTTATTTTGGAAATATCTCTGACTGTAATAACTTCCATATGTTTGTTAGGGAAAATAATCCTGGTAGGTGGCATTTAGCCTTTTGGTGAAGTAAAATCTTCATTGATTTGACATTCGAAGCTATCTTTGGGCTGATCTGTCTTGATTTATGCTTTAAACTCTGTTTTGGCCTTGATTTTTCTTTTAGGCCTTCATAATCATCCTTGCTATCTTTTTCACTTTTTGACTGTTTTCATATTTTATCATCTATCTTTAAACTTTATTCACTGATTTTTATGTCTGTCTGTATGCAGAGTTTCCTTGGTGTGTTGGAGGGTTTCCTTGATTGAATCAATGGTCATGAATCATTGATTTAACCTCGGAATCAAAACCCTGGATCCCTCATATTTCTTATCAGGCCTCGAGGATCATCATCTAGAGACAGAAAGCCACTTAGATTGGTTGTGGGATGGCCTGTGAACTTAGGCCGCCATTAAACCTGTAACAAAAAATAAAAACATTAATTTAAATCCTGTGTTTTTTGCTAAATTGTGTTTCAGAGGCTCAAGGAGGCGTTAGAGTGATGTACAGAGAAAGGGAGATGTGAAGAGGGTCTCCATGGGTGGAACCAAGAAGAACAGTGGATTAGTTTGAATTTTGGCGTGAAATGGTGGAAGGTAGTTTTGTGCGAAACCGGGTGGTATCGCACTAAATTTGGGCGGTAAGTGGTTTTGATACAAACGAATGCGATACCATAGAATGGATGACACCTATCTTGGGAAAAATTGCCCATTTCACGCAGAAATGGGGCATTAAACCCTTATCGGAAATTGTGCACGATATAGACTGACAACCATTGGATCTGGGGGAGCTATATTAATGGTAGAGGTTGAGTGGGGTGCAACTTCGGAGGGGCGACAGAGGGGTATAACTGGCAGATGGGGATTGGGTGGCAGTCTTCTGAGTGGAAGGTGGGCCAGAGGGGTGACATAAGGGCTTTTTCAGGTAGCGGGGAGGGTTATGAGGGGAAAGTGATCACTGTTAGATCAGGATGATCAATGGTTGGGATCGTTTCGGGATAAAGTCATGGCGGGGGGTAGAAATGATAAGGGAAGAGGGCTTTAATTGAAACGAAGATGCAATCTGGTGGGGAGTAAATAGGACCGGGGTTAGGAAAAAATGGGCTGAGGGCTTTAGCAAATGGTTGCAGGCCTTGGGTTATATGAGTAGAAGGGTAGGAGGGCTTAAGGCCAAAAAAGGGCTTAAGGCCTTATTTTACAAAGGGTCAAAATAGGCCTAAAAACAAAGTCTTTTAGCCTTTTTGAAGGTTCCGATAGGGCAAAAAATTTGGTTAAAACACCTTATTAAGAGATTTTTACAAAGTTCTTGGAGGATTTTTACAAATGAAGGTGTTTTTAGGGGGGGGTTGAAGGGAAAATGATTGATAGAAGTAGAGAGAGAAAATCAGTAAAATGAGGGGAAGAGTCATGAAGGGGAAAATGGTGAAAATAGCCTAAAATCAATTTCCTTTAAATCAGCAGGGTGACCTGGGAAGATTTGAATGAAGATTTTTAGTGAATGGATAACTTGTAGGATAATGAACACAGGTGGATTTCCAAAACTCACAATTTTTTCATAAAAATATATTTTTTTGAAATCTAAGGAAATATTTAGCCATAATTTGATATGAAAAACTTTTATATATGGCTAAACAATTCTTTTATCTTTTTCAAATGAAGATACCTTCTCCAATTTCAGTTGTGACTACACATTTTCCAATGAAACCTGTATTTTTGATAGACTTAAAATAGTGTTAGTGAGAGTTGATGAAATCATCTCACCAGTTTTCTTGTGAAGCTCCATTTGGTCTATTGGATGATTTTTTTTGTGTCAAACTCAAATGTAGCTTTATTATAATCTTATTCTAACTTTGGCTATGAGATATGTGCTTGAAGAAATGAAAACCGCATTTTTCCCTTTTCAAAATCAGAGGCTAAAAGGAGACTTTTTTGTGAGCTGGGAGTTTGTTTCCAAAACTGGTTATATGTATTTGTATTCAACATTTCATTCTTCAGTTTTATCTCTTTGAAAGTATCGAAGACAATCTTTTCTTTTTCTTTCTCCACTATAGCAGTGTGCTAATCTGAATGAATTTCTGTTGATCTTGAGAATTTGATGTTTGTTGATCTTTAGAAAAATATAAGTAGTAGGAGTAGTAGAGGTGATTTTATCACTTGCCTGTCTGGATGGAGGTGTATCTTTAGTGATAATTATTACTTATTTCTTTGACTCCTTGCTAGGATTAACCTTATAATTTAGCTTTGTCTTCTTCCTGTAGTGAATCTTGAACTCCTTGCTATATGAATCAGGCATTGGAGATGAATGACATTCTCTAACTCTCTTCACCACTCTTTTTAGTGAAATTGGAGTTCTCAATGCTGATGTAGATAGTGTTTTCTCTTAAAACTTCTATAGTGTTCCTCCTATCCATTCAAGCTTATTCATATAATTTTCAATCTCTGGTCTAGTTGTATGAAAGTATGTTGTAGATTTAATTTCCACCCTCAGTTTGGAAATGACAACAATTGGATCATAAGACCATGTAAAACTTGGGCTAAACTGCATTTATTTCAACAACATATCTGCCTCTTCCCATACAATCCTATTATTAGAAATAAAAGGACCTATCTGTGTTTTGATTTTAAACTGTGATTTCTTCTTAGCAAAGACAAAATTCACTTCATCTGCATTAATCATTTTTCTAATATACTCCAATGCAAAAATCCTCATGGGGAGGAATTCGGGAAACACATAAGGGGGAAGTTCACATCCATAAACTCTGAGTTCTATGTAGTTTTGGTAAAGGTACCAATCCCCTATTCTAGATTAATATGATAGCTACAATACCTTCCTAATATCTTCACTAATTCTTGGTTTTGGGGTGTTTTTCAAAAAACTGAGTGATGGCTAAACAAACAATTCCACAAATTGTTTATAATAATATTCATTTTGTTCCTTCATAACTAATGAAGTCTAGAAGCTAATTGAATGTTGGTGGCCTTCTTCATCCAATTTCTGTAGAGAAAACTTAAATTTTTCTCCCTGAGAGTACAAGAATAATTATACTAACACATATGCATAACTAAAAACCTCTTCAGCTGTGAATTTCAGAAAGTCATCATGGATAACATCTGCAATAAACTGACTAAATTGAAAATAATGGAGGGTTTGGAATCAATGTAAAATATGGAAAAAACCCTATGATGGCTTCATCTACCCATTGGTGTGAATAATAACCAATAATTTAGGAAATTATTATGATGATTTGTTTGGATCTTTCAGGGAAAATGGATGTTGGAAAAGGAGGGTTTTTCTTAGGTAATGGATCATTTTCAGTCATGAATAGCTCAATATTTTGAGCTCTCTTTGCAAAATCTAATTTATGGTATATATTTATCAAGGCTTCTTGGGAAAATGGTTTGGCATCTTCTGTGTTTGTGACTTGCATCATTTTCTTGATTTTTTTGGCATCAATAGTCACTAAAACCTCTCCTGTAGGAGCGATGATAGCTCTTTGGTATGGCATATACCAAGCTTGACATCTATCAACAAACTCTGGGGCACTATGGGTATGAGGAAAGATGGAATGAGGGAGATTAGAGTCCCATAGTCCTATTTCATATGATTTATCCGGGTATTTGTCTTCTAACCAGAAATATAATTCAAAAAGCTCAATATTAGACAAGGTTTCATGTATTTTGTAATCTTTGTCTGTTAAGGGAATGTGTTGAAAATCAACAGGAGGCTGTAATAGCAGACTTACTGGTTTCTCAGGTCCTTTTTTTTTCAGAGGCACGGTTGTCTCTGTTGTATTGGCAGAAAGCAGGAATTATGTGATAGAAAATAAAGGTCGATACTTGAGGAAAAACTCTACAACTAGAAGAAAATCAGTAGCTGCAAGAGAAGGCTTCAAACACTGGTGAATTTTATCTTTGGAACTTTGGTAATGGATGTAAATTCAAAATCTTTTTTTTAGAAAAGAAAATAGCATAATAAAATTCTGAAACAAGTGTTTAATGGTGATTTTATGGGCAATTTTGATGATTTCCCATTTGAAAAGGGGCGCGGGTACATTTCCTAATTGTTAGCCATTGAATTAATTAGGTAATGGCCAGGAGAATGTGGGAATTAAATTGATTGGATGGTTATGGTACATGTTGGCATGACATAATAGGTAGGAGGAAATGGTGGTTTAATATTAGTAGGTAGGCGGGATTTCAGAGGGGTGTTAGAGAGGAAAGTGGTTTCGTGTGGTGGGGGGTACGAAATCACATGGCCCTAACATGTAGCAGTGGGGTCACTATTCAGTATAACTGATTTTGGTCACCCCCCTTGACGTTAAGTCTTAGACGATGAGGGAGGCCGAAGTCTAATATGGGTCGTCGGATTAAACTATGATGTGATGGATGATCGATTAGATGAGGGAGGATTAACATACAATAGAGGTGATTGATTGGTGGGATAGGGGTATGACAGGAGTGACGTGATATGGATGGTAGGCGAATAAATGAATTCAACGTGTCATGATAGTTATGGAGGATAATTGATAGTGGAGTATGATGACAACAAAAAATAACTCATAGGATTTAAAACCTATGGTTTCAAAGGTTTATTTTCGAAATATTAAAGATAAATATTTAATATAATGCAATTCCAAAAATGTATTTTTAGCAAAGTTTTCATTTCTCTTTGAAATATAGAAACAGAGCATATAATTTCCCATGACACAAAGCTTATTTCAGACTATAAAATAAGGTTACTCCTTCAACTTTGACTTATATGGATGAGATGGAAATTGAACTACCCTTTTTAATAATATAAAACTAATTGATTTTTCATGGAAGTTTAGAACCTAAACTTGACCTAAATGTGATGAAATGACATGACATTTAGACCTCTCAATGGAGGCGAAATAGTGTGAATGAGTGGCATATATTGATAGGACTTTTTCAGTGATCAAAATTGTTGTTGAAGAACTAACTAAAAAAGAAAAAAAAATTGACTAATGACCTAATGGAAAATTCTCAAAAGAGCTATTTTTGATCACTGAGAAACTGACTCTAACAAAATCCCATTCTTCCACGTGTCCCCCTCATGATGTCATCCCATGTTAGCTGATTTTTTCCCCCTCTCCTTATATAAAAAACCTTCCCACCTCAAATTTTTGAAAGTTCGTATTGCGTCTGAGTACAAGCTTTGTAACTAGTTATCTGTTCTAAAATGCTTCCTGAGAACTTAGTTGGTCCAAAATCTCCCTCTAATGTCATTTTCATTCATCTCCAGGACAACCAGGTTACCGATTGATCCTTTTCACATGTAAGTCATTTTAATATTCATTGGAAGATGAATAAAGCAACCCTGAGACACCTAAATACCATGAGTCCAAACCCTCCTCCAATGTAGACCATCTCATGGACACGGAGGCACAAATTGTAGACCCCTCTTGCACCTACCACCTAACTGAAATATGTTTCAACTTCAATGGTAACCATGTAAGAGGAGAAGACCCATTTTGGGTGGTTGAGTTAGGCTTGTACTACCAAGTTTCACCCTAAGAACACCATTTTCCAAAATTTATCTCCCAGTTGACCGCAACTTACATAGATGAGAAAAAATTCTTTGTCTCTTCTACTAGGTTCAAAATCCTTGAAGTTTCTCCAAAGCTAATTAAAAAATATCTGCTTTATAGAAACCACATTGGTCTATCATTACTCTACCCTTGAAGCTGATGAGTAACATTCCTTTTTGAAAATGGTTCGAGCCCCTGGCCTACAATCTTTGCCTATTGCTAAAAGTTTCACTATAACCCTCTTTGCAGAAACCATTCAACCCATTCTATCCTTAATTTATCATCTTTTTGGGGATGATGATTCTAATATAGTTACTAAATCCACTATAGGTTTTTTTAGGAAAATTATGCAACCTATCCATTTATTTGACATTATTACTTACCTATTCGGGGCCATAAGATTCCAACTGTTCCATTTTCCTACCACCTCCTTTTTTATATATTATTCATTGTTTTTTTTTTTGTACACTTATCTGGATGAGTTCGAGTTCCTGGGCCTCAATTTGGTGGCATTCAACAAATAGAGGGAATTTTTTTTTTACTGGGATATTGCTATTAGGAAGAGACCATATTTTGATGGCTATTCTCAGTTTATATCCTTCTATATGGTCGTTTCATATAAGATTATCCATGGTGTTTCACCTCCCAGGGCTCTCCCTCAGAAAAAAGAGATTCCCTAGCTTAGCAAGGACACTAGGGAGGCATAGTGGTACCTTTCTTAGGGCTACATAGAAATTAGGGTCAATGGGTGTGATCTCCCTCATTACCAATTTCTTGTGTTTATGCCCATGATGATTTTCACTCTGGAATTCATCATAAAGATCCTTAATGTGGAATAAATCCACTTTTTTCCTCCTAAGAAGGGATATATGTTTAAATGGGGCAGGCTCGTGGGGCCTTTTATTATTAATTCTAGGCAGGCCTTCAAGGAAGTTGAGTGATTACTCAAAAATATGAATTTTGATACACATGATGTCTCACATTATGACCCTCATGGTGTCAATGCCAATAGGAGAGAGAAGATAAAGGCTTCAACTTATGAGCATTAATCTAGGACTCAGATTGAATGCAAAGTAACTTTGATTCATGGCCTATTAACACAAAGATGGAGATCAAGACTCCAACAATAAAGGAAAAATCACAAAAGAGGAACTTTGGTTAACTTGGAGAAACAAAGATGGAGGATGTACACACCAGTAAAAAGGAAAACATCCAAGAGACATAAGAAGAAGAACTGGAGACCACGTTAGTGGAAACAAGGGTAGATCAACGAGGCTTCCAAGTGACTTTGGAGGACCCATTACAAGCTTCTACCTCATCCTATTAAGAGGTGGCTACTTTATATTCAAAGGGAAGTGAAATTGATACTGATTCAAGCTAGCCTACTCAAAGTGACATTGAAGAAAGAAAAAAGAAGGTAAGGGAAGAGATTCTACAAAAATGACATCTCTTTGAGTCCCATATCATACCAAACTTCTGGCTGCTATGGATTTAGAGAGAAATCAAATGAATTTCTCACTACAACATCCAATTTCAATTTAATTACCTTTGGGCTCTCAATTCAAAGCCTTGGATGTTTCTATAGATTTGAAAAGTGCCCCCCTGCCAGATAAAATAAATTTCCACAGGGAAGCAGGAGAAAAGTTGTACAGTGAGTGCAATAGAAATGAAATTACTATCAGCAAGGCTAAAAAGTTTCTATAGAAAGCTACAACAAGGTTAAATAAGGATAGATACAATTAAAAGGCTCTATACATGCAGAATGAGAGCTTCAAAGAGTTGATTCTAAAGATGGGGTTAAATCGAGAAGAAAAAGTTTCCTTTGAAACCCTTCTCCAAAGTTCCCAACTAGAAATCTAGCAGTTGAGAAACAAAATGAAGATGACAGTTAGTGGGCATGTGAAATATAAAGAAACATGTATATTAGAATCCCATTCAAATGTTTGTATCATCCATTTCATGTTGAAGTTTGATGCACAAAATTCTTAGTATAAGCCCTGTGTATTCATTTTCTCTCCTTCTCAAGCCCTTTATCAAATATACTACAAACAGCTGATAAGTTGCAGGTCCATGTGGCATTGGACATAATGAGTCTTGTATTAATGCTTCAGTGAATAATATTTTTCATATGGATTTTCATTTCTCCTCTTAAATAAGGGTTTGAATCAATTTCAACTGAAATATCTTAATTACTGAGTGTGATAGAGAAATACCAGCAAATCGCTAAAGCACTCATCAAGATTTCCTAGGAAATGGTCTCTCCTCAACCCAAGGGTTGCCTCTAGGAGCTACAACATCTTTTGGCATTGTTTTCAGGGACGAATCCTAAAATTTCCCTTGGAGACAACATTATTACACTCTTTGGTAAGGTGAGAAAATGGGTGTGGGATGAATATCCCTCATCTTGGTGACTCCAACGTCTAAATCCCATTTTGACCATCCTAGATTTCAAAATACCACACACTTGCTCTGATACTTCACAACGGAGAACTCCTATTATGTTTGATCCTAAAAAGATAATATCTAGGAGGATCTAGAAATAAAGAAACTCTATCACCCCAGTTTGTCTAACCTCTTTTCTAGAAGTATCTTCTTCTAACTCTAAAAATGTTATCATAAATTTCTCTCAGTTTCCCTTCAAAGTTTTGGAATATCCCAAGGAACGTGGTATACCATTTAGTCTGTTCTCTTAAAGAGTAAAAAATAAATAATATTCTATCAATTTACCCTCTTTCTCATTTCATCCCTATCTTGAAACCAATGAAGTTAAATACATCCTCATAAATAGTTCCACATAGAGTGTAAATAACTTCCCAACCCAAATCTAGTCATATACAACTCCAATAACCCCTCAACAAGGCCTTATAATAAGTCTTCTACCACCTTCATTTCTCAATATGTCTATCTCAGGATTTCTCCTAAGAAAATACGATCATTTGGACTTTCCACAACCCTTTATTGGTATGCCACAAGAATATCTTAAGCTCTTGCTAAGATTCAATGGAGAAGATGATATCTCAACACAAAGACATATAGAAACTTTATGTGAATTTGCAGAAAATCTAAATGCAGAACACCTAGATTTGGTGTTAAGAATTTTTTCCAATATCTAGATGGGGAGGGATATGTTGGGTATGTGTTATACTCTTTCCACGATTAGTTTCACATGAACACAAGGGGGGCGACAGACCCCGCTCTAAATTTTTTCGGCCGCGGTAGGGGGCGTGTATCCCCCTACGCAAGGTTCGGGGCAGAACCCCGAGAAATTTATTTTTGGACCCTATTTTTCAATGGGCAGACCCGCCCATGGTTTTTTGCATTCGTTTGCACATGGTTTTGGGGAATGATGGTTTTCAGTCCCTGGTATTTTGTAGATCCGGTCAAGGGAACTATAGTTATGTTCTAATCTAGGGTTAATGTATTGTGGTTTATGAATGCTTCGACATGTATATATATGTGTTGTAACACTAAAATGAATATAATTAAAAATAAAACTGGTAGTCCCGATTTGGGATCCCGGGGAAAATATATATGTATATTTGTTTTATGTTTTATTCTCTCACTATTGTTTATTTTCCATTTTTAAGATTCATTTGCAGATAATTTCTGTACAGGGTTAAAACCTACATTTGGTATCAGAGTTGTTTTAGCTTCAAGGGGATGCCTTTGCCGCAAAAGGGTTTTTTTCTCAAGCCTATGGTAGACCCTATTCAGTGTGATATATATGGAATCGATTCTTGCAGTGAAAGAAGATGGCTAGAAGTCGGAAGATAGAGATCGATAAATTTAATGGTCAGAGTTGGTCAGAGTTTTCAGTTGTGGAAGCTCAATATAGAGGATCTACTGGTGGATAAAGATTAGTGGATCGCGGTAGATCCCTGTACTAAACCAACGACAATGTCAGATAAATACTAGAAGAAGTTGGATCAAAAGGCAAGGAGCACAATATGGTTGTGTATCTCAAATTCGGTATTGTTGAATGTATCTGGGGAAGTACAATGAAGACTTTGTGGGACAAGATAGGGACTTTTTACAAATCTAAGTCTCTGGTGAATAAATTATTCCTATGAAAAAATTGTTATAACCTGGGGATGAAGGATGCAGACTCGGTGACAGAGCATCTGAACACCTTCAATATTGTGGTAAGTCAGTTGTCATTTGTTGATATTAAAATCTCAGATGAATATAAGTGCATCATTTGTTTTTTTTCTCTACCAGATTCATGGGACAATCTAGTTATTGCAATAGGTAGCAATACAACTACCTTGAATTTCTATGAAATTGTCTCAGCCTTGCCATCAGAGGAAATGAGATGGAGAAATATGGAGGGAAAAAATGGAGATGTCTTATTTGTACGAGGAAGGTCCCAAAATAGAAACAAAAATAATTTTTCGAGTGGGATATCTAAATCTCCAGGAAAGTTTGTAAAGGTGTGCTAGAAATTTGGAAAAGAAGGGCACTACAAAAAGGACTGCAGATCTAAGGCTCCCGAGAAAGGAAAGGGATATGATGATGGTCCTTCTGCAAAGGAAAAAACCACCTCAGATGAAGGTGAGGATGTGTATTTTTCTTCTTCTTCAAATACACATGTAGATCATGAGGCATGGTCGATTGACTAGGTGCATCCTTTCACTTCACTCCCCATAGGGAGTGGTTCTGTGAGTATGAGAAGTATGATGGTGTTAGTGTCTTATTAGGGGATGAAAGGAAGGCCAAAATTGTCAGATGTGGAAAATTCAAGTTGAAGGTGCAAGGTGGAAGGATTAGAACATTTCCTGGTGTTTTGCATATTTCTGCATTGGCCAGAAATGTGATTTCTATAAGCAAGATGGATGTTTTAGGTGTAAAAATAGTGTTCAAGAAAGTGCAATATCCCAAAAGGGAGATATCAGCAATACAAGACAAAATAATGTAAAACACAGCAAATATGAACATGACATAAGAGGGATCAATATGCAGCCATCAGTTTATTAATATATCAGCAATAATATGCAAAATATCTTGAGGGTCAAGCCACCCAAGCAATAAGAACAAGCATCCAATGATTAGATCAATAAACACATGAGTTGCTACAACTGTATAGAATGTCGAAAAGCAGTGACAGTGCTGTCTATATCAATGTAGTTTCTATTGTAATCATACATAAATGTAATATGGTTGATATATACAAAATCAATGCCCAAAAAACAAGAAAATATAGTGCTCCAAAAGGAATTCACTCAAGCCACAAGACGGTTGAAATACACCAAAGAACCAAGCACTGGAAATTTGTACTGCTACTGCTGCTGCTACTGGAAACTGTTACTTCTGAGGAAAAGAAAAATATGCGGAAGGTAGTTATCATGCTCAAAATGATCTAGGATTTTAATAATGGATTCTACTAAAAAAACCCAAAAACACCTAGAAATGGTTTGGCTAGATCTTAACTTCGCATTTTCGGCCATTTTTGGGTTACCCACTGCAACAACTCACTAAAATAACGTAGTCATGGATTGGAAATGTGTTTTAAGGGATTTTATATGGTTAGAATAATTCCAAATATGTAAAAATATTCCCAGGAGCCCTCCTTGTTGATCCTCCAATGGATAGGCTACCTCTCCATTGAAAAACAAGCACAACAATGGCTCAATGTGATCCTCCTTTGCTGCACCCTGCAACACAACCCAACTCTAAACAGAAACTGAACTATAGCTGAAGGAGGTAGCTAGGATAGAATTCCAAAATGAGGAAATTCAGCCTAAATAACCTCTCCTTCCCTGAGGATGAGGTAGGGATTCTCGATTAGGAACACCCTTGTACTAAACAACACAACAACCCTGCTAAACAGCAAAAGGGAGCAAAGTCTAAACAGACCAATATCAATAATAATATAAAGCATGAATAAAAATGGTTTCCATCCCCTCCATATATAGCATGAGAGCCTACTCACATTGGGTCCCATCCATACTTGCCACCAAGCCCATGCAAGCTTTCCTCCACTAAAACTGTGTTGTCTTATCATAAAGGCCTCTCCTCCATGACAGCGTTGTTGATTTGGTCAAAGTTGAATGAATCAACATGATCCAGTCCCTGTTCACACACAAAGGTGCCTAATCCAGCTTGTTATTCTTCCTCCTTTCACATTAGAAGTGTTATTATTCATTCTAAAGTGGTTTTATGAGTCTCCCCACCCACTTATTAACCTACCTAGTGATAAAACAACTATAATATTCCATTTAGATGAAGGCTAAATTTTTGGAATATTATAGTCCTCCCCTCCAAAATTTTGCTTGTCCTCAAGAAACTGTAAAGGTGGAGAAAAATTCCTCCCTTCTTCCCCTTATGGCCTCCTCATCAATAGTCCCCACCACTGCTCAAGATAATCTGCAATAAATCTGCCCTCTAATGGCTCCTCCCAAGTAAGCAAAACAAAATGTCTCACATCATGAAAAGGTGGAAGGTATAAGTGGAAACCTTCTTGTTGTCCAATGGCTTCCTCAAGGTAGGAGTGTTGATAAGCATAGGGAATCTCATTCCCAATGGGAGTCTCCCATTCACATGCTGTCATCCAAATGAAATGAGCCATCCTAGGTAGGTCATCAAAGAAATCCTCGACCCTTGGTTTATGCAATGTATTGGGGCTACATGGAGAGATTATATTTTTCCACCCAAGTTGTTTATCTCTCCATTTATGGTAAGTATGGGGTTGTTGCTGATATTGGGATGAAATGACATGGCCTCCAAGAATGGCCCAAGTTACCCCACCAAACAATTCAGTAATAAAGAGCCTCCTCCAAGAACTCAAGTTCTCCAAATGGCTCCTCCCACATGAAGAAAAGAGATGTAGTCTGGCAATCATGGTTTGCCCATTGTTTCTCCTGAAACATACAATGTGTAAAGTAGGGAGATTCATACTCCCAATGGGCACCTTCAACCTTTTTTCCACTCTCCAAACAAATCTCCCCATGAACATAAGAATAACAACAATATATGGAAGCAAAAACCAATGAAAACAAGTTTCCATATGACAACTGGAAAGTGGATCATAGTTCCACACATGGAACTAGTGCAATGCATCCCTTGCCTACCTCAAATCAAATAAAAACAAGTTCTTTTCCAGCAACTTGTTTGCTGCCACAATCATCCTACAAGATATGATCATGAAAGTAAAATGTGGTGCCAATGGTGCACACCAAGAATCATGTGGCTTCCCCCACAAACCACCAAAAGAATAGCCAATATCAATGTTAAATTTTTCCTCAAGTACATCATAATATAATGTATAAGAAGGAATGACCATCCTTAATATAACATGTTGCTCATAAAAAGTAAAGAAGCACAAAACATAATGCAAAAATGTACCTCCTCTACTATGTACTTTGGTCATTGAGCTGAAATGGCTCAACTGAAAGTTCTCCCTTACTCTCCATGAGTAGGGAAGTGGTTGTGATATCTTCTCCATCACCATCCAGGCTATGCAAATCTCCATATGCTGATATATATCCTGCTAGATGCCCTCCCAAGTGAACTCCTCCATCAAAGAATGAAATGCATCAAAGTGCATGGAAAGAAATTCCACATGTGCTGCATGTTGTAGCTTCCTCTTGAGCTAAAAAAATTTAGTCAAGAAGACTCTACCATAAGATTAGATGACCTATCCAACCACCATGTATCTATCATCTCCCTCTGTGTCATCAAGAATCATGTCAGCACCAAGATCCTTGGAGTACTCTACCAAGAGTTGAGATCTCCAATATGGATCAATCCTCCTAAGAGACAACACTGATAATCTGAAATGTGAATCTCTACACATGCTGTTGTATACTCCTTTGACATCCCCCATGCCAAATTCATCCTCCAAAGTCCTGCCATATTTCCCATCATCTAGTTTCTCATGCTCAAGTAGAAATGGTGACTTTTGGAAGTTGGCCTCCCATGAGAAGCTACCATCCAAAAAGAATCTCCTGATCTTGGCCAATGTAAGCATGAGTGGCCTACATCTACTCCAATGTATGGAGGATCCCTTCCTCAAAGGAAGTACCCTCTATTTCTCCAAATCCATGGAGTATCTCTCTTGCACCATGAAGGTGCCATTCTCCATCACTGCAACAACTTTTGTTAGCGCAGTATATGTAGTGAGAGTGGGTAATGCTGAAAATGGGAGAATGTCTCCCTCCTCCTTGAGTCTACCCCAAATTTTTTGCACTGTAATAGACTCCTCCAAGGTCTTCACCCCTTCAAAATCTAAGAGTGGTGAACCAAATGGCAAGATGTCTCTCAAAAACTCTAGATCTGGTGGCCTCCCAGGTGGAATGCTCCCATGTAGTGAGACATCAAAATCTCAAGTGGATTGTATGTATGAGTGGACTGATTTGTCCCTCATTTCATTGCACAATACATTCTCCTTCTTTGGTGCAAAAACCTTCTGAATTAGATAAGGGTGAATGCTCATCATCCCTTGATGCTGATGCTTCCTTTCTTCCATCTCATAATCCACATAAACTAATGCATGCTGCTTCATAATTGTGTTTTGGTTCCCACATGTTGAATCATTTGGAACACCTTGCAAAGGAACAAGGGCTCCTCTAATGGAAGTAATGGCTCCCTTCCCATTTCCATGTGGTGATTGATCTCCTCCTGATGGTACAACATTGTTAGCTTTTCTTTGCTCATCCTCTTTATCAATATTTGAGAATGCCTCATCATCAATGAGAGACCCTTGACCTTGGTCTTCTCTTGAAGGAGGAACCTCCATGTCTTCATCTATAGGAGAGGGCTCTTCAATAATTGAGGATCTTGCCCTTGGCAAGGCATCATGCATTTTTTTACCCCCTTCAATAGAAATAAGGGGTGGAGTTGGCAGAATAGATCTCTCCAACTCATGCAAAGCTTTGAGTTTTTGGGTTCAACAAATGATGTTTCACAATGTTTAATATCAAATATTCTCACTAATCTCTTAGTGAACCCAACATAAGTGTTTACATTTTCATGATTAAATGAAGAAGAACTAAAAAACCACCAATTATGGGCCATAACTTTGAGGTGCAACGCTTCTACTCTAATGGCCTCATTTTCTGAAACTTGGTGTAGCTGGAAATAGGAAGCTAGCTGCTTCACCCAAGCTTTGGCTGTGCACTTTGCTGATCCATCAAAGTTAGATAGAAATATTCTACCTCTCTTGCTTCTATTATGGTTGTTGGATATTTTTTCTTCCTTGAGTTGGAAAAACCCTTGGAAGTCCAAGTGCTTTTTGAATCTCCATGATTGAGACTTATACTCCTGAAGATAGTCACTCAAGGTCTCCTCCCTTGGTGCATCTTCTTCCTCCATCCTTCTTGCATTAAATGTGGGAAATAAACTGCACTGTGGATCTCAATGTGTGGCTGAATGCTCACACCCATCATTTTAATATCTAGGGCTTGCTCCAGTTTCAAACCCTCTTGGAATTTTTCTACACCTTTCCCCTTTCATCTCCTTGATATCTTCTTTGATATTTTTCACAGTTCAAAAAAGAAACTGGGAGATCCTCTCTTCCTTCATTTCTCCAAATAATGGAGTCTTGCCTTTGTTTCTTCTGTAAATCTTATCTTTTCTATGAGAATAATATTCTCCTTCTAATGGAATAATGTCTTGAATGCACATGCTGAGCCAAGGTTATGCTCTGATACCACTGTAATATCCCAAAAGGGAGATAGCAGCAATATAATACATAATAATGTAAAACAAAGAAAATCTGAACATGAAATAAGAGGGATCAATATGCAGCCATAATTTTATTAATATATCAGCAAAAATATACAAAATATCTTGATGGTCAAGCCACCCAAGCAATAAGAACAAGCATCCAATTATCAAATCAATAAACACATGAGTTGCTGCAACTGTATAGAATGCCGAAAAGTAGTGACAATGCTATCTATATTAGTTTAGTTTTTGTTGTAATCATACATAAATGTAATATGGCTAATAGATACAAAATAAATTCCCATAAAAGAAGAAAATACAGTGCTCTTAAAGGAATGCACTCAAGCCACAAGATGGCTGAAATACACCAAAGAACCAAGCACTGGAAATGTGTACTGCTACTAGAAACTACTACTTCTGAGGCAAAGAACCATGTGCAGAAGGCTATTATCATGCTTAGAATGATCCTGGATTTAAACCATAGATTCTACTCAAAAAACTAGAAAAACCCAGAAATGGTTTGGCCAGATCTTAACTTTTCATTTTCGTCCATTTTTGGGTTACCCACTACAACAACTCACTAAAATAATGCAGTCATGGATTGGAACTGCACTGTGAGGGATGGTATATGGTTGGCTTGATGCCAAAGATGTAAAAATATGTGTAGGAGCCTTCCTTTTTGATCCTCCAATGGATAGGCTACCTATCCACTGAAAAACAAGCCCAGAAATGGCTCAATGTGATCCTCCTTTGCTGCACCCTACAACACAACCCATCTCTAAACAGAAAATGTGCTATAGCTGAAGGAGGTAGCTTGGCCAGAATGATAGAATGAGGAAATGCAACCCAAATAACCTCTCCTTCCCTGAGGATAAGATAGGGATTCCCGATCAGGAACACCCTTGTGCTAAACAGCACAACAACCCTGCTAAAAAACAAAAGGGAGCAAAGTCTACACAGACCAATATCAATAATAATCTAAAGCATGAATAACAATGGTTGCCATCCCCTTCATATATAGCATGAGATCCTACTCACATTGGGTCCCATCCATACTTGCCACCAAGCTCATGCAAGTTTTCCTCCACTAAAACAATGTTGTCTTATCATAAAGGCCACTCTTCCATGACAACATTGTTGATTTGGTCAAAGTTGACTAAATCAACATGATCCAGTCCCTATTGACACCAAAAGGTGCCTAATCTAGTTGCTTATTCTTCCTCCTTTCACATTAGGAGTGTTATTATTCATTCTAAAGGGGTTTTATGAGTCTCCCCACCCACTTATTCACCTACCTAGTGATAAAACAACTATAATATTCCATTTAGATGAAGGCTAAATTTTTGGAATATTACAAAAAGATACCTTCAACATGGTTCGGGGATCACTAGTATTAATGCGGGGAGTTCAAATTGGAACTTTGTACAATATTCAGGGTAGCATTGTTACTAATGGGTGCAACTGTTCTATGGTTCCTGAAAGTGGAGCGGACAACCTAGTGGTCTTTGGAGAAAATACGATGTTATGGAATCAAAGGCTTGGACATATTGCAGAGAAGGGCCTTCAAATAATGCATGGTAATGGTATGGTAGAAGGTATGTCCAATTTCTCTTTAGATTTCAATTTCTATGAACATTGTGTATATGGGAAGCAAAATTGGGTGTTTTTTCCTTCTGGAGTTAAGAGTGCAAACAAGATATTAGAGCTTGTGCACAATGATGTGTTTGGACCTATGTCGGTTCCATCATTGTGTAAGAATATGTACTATGTTTCATTCATAGATGAATTCTAAAGAAATATATGGATATATTTCTTGAGGAATAAATCTGAATTATTTGATAGATTTAAATAATTTAAGGCTCTGGTGGAAAACACGACAAAGAATAAAATAAAGGTGCTAAGGACATATAATGGTGAAGAGTTATGCAAGAAGGAATTTGAAGAGTTATGTAAGAAGTGTTGTATAGCACGGTAAAAGACTAATCCATACACACCTGAGAAAAACAGAGTTGTAGAAAGAATGAACGGAATGTTGATGGAAAAGGAAAGAAGCATGCTCAGTGGTACCAGGTTAGGACAGGAATTCTGGAAGAGGTAGTGGAGACTGCATGTTACCTGGTTCACAGATCACCTTCATTAGAATTGGAGGATAAGACTCCACATGAGGTATGGAATGGTAATTATTCCCAGGTGTCAGGAATTGATTTTGGTGATATTTTTTCTCCTGTTGCCAATGTTACTTCTATTAGATTACTTTTATATGTTGTTGTTGAATTTGATTTTGAGGTAGAACAGATGGATGTGAAGACAAGATTTCTTCATGGGGATTTGAAAGAGGAGATATACATGAAGCAACCTGAAGGCTTTATGTTGAAGGGTAAGAAAGAACTGGTATGCAGGTTAAAAATTTCTCTATATGGGTTAAAATAGTCACCAAGGATGTGGTATCAGAAATTTTATGCCTATATATGGGGAATTGGCTTCACCAGAAGAAAAGAGGATCATTATGTTTATTTTAAATTAATTGGTGACCATGTTATTTATTTGGTATTGTATGTGGATGATATGTTTCTGATTGGAAATGACAAAGAAATTATCTAGGATTTGAAGACCCAATTGTTCTCCAAATTCGACATGAAGGATCTTGGTTCTGCAAACTATATTTTGGGCATGGAAATTAAGAGAGATTGGGCAAGGAGGAAGCTCTAGTTAAAACAAAGGAAGTATGTCGAGATAATATTGTAGAGGTTCAATATGAAGGATAGTAAACCGGTGAAGGTTCATATTCTTGCAGGTGTAAAGCTATCTGCTGAACAGTGCCCCAAGACACAAGAAGAAGAGGAGGATATGTCCTGTGTTCCATATGCAAGCACAACGGGTAGCCTGATGTATGCAATGGTTTGTAATAGACCAGACATTGAAAATGCAGTGGGAGTATTGAGCAGGTTTATGTCTAAACCAGGGAAGGAGCATTGGACAACAGTGAAGCAGGTTTTCATATATTTTCATGGGACTAGTAATTATGGTTTGTGCTACCAAGGAAGACCAGGATTGGAAATAATTTTGGACATCCCTGGTTTTTTTGATGGAGACTAGGCTAGGGATCTGGACCAAATAAGATCTACAAGTGGGTATGTGTTTAGCCTATTTGGAGGTGTAGTCAGTTGCATGAGTAAAATATAGTCTGTAGTGGCTCTTTCAACTACAGAGGCAGAATACATGGTAGCCACTCATGCAAGTAAGGAAGAAGTTTGGTTGTAGAGATTGTGTTCAAGTATGGGGTTGGTGCAGCAAGATATAAGGATAGACTGTAATAGCCAAAGTGCAATTTTCTTGGCTACGAACCATGCTTATCAATCAAAGACAAATAAAATTGATATTCAATATCACTTTGTGAGAGATATGGTTGAGGATAAAAGGGCATTGCTGGTAAAGGTGGACACTTTGAAGAATGTTGTAGATGCATTGAAGAAGTCTATGATCACTTAGAAGTTCTCTTGGTGTAAAGAAACAATGGGTGTTGTAGAGCTAGACTAAAGAGTAATATCTCATATTCCCCCCTACAGAAAGAAAAAAACAAGTAGGATAATGTTGGGTATATGTTATAATCCTTCCATGATTAGTCGCACCTGCCCATGGTTTTCTGCATGGTTTTGCTCATGGTTTTGGGGCATGATGGTTTTCAGCCCATGGAATTTTGTATATCTATTCAAGGTAACTACGGTTATGTTTTAATCCAGGGTTAATGGATTAGGGTTTATGAATGCTTCAGCATGTATATATATGTGTTGTAACACTAAAAGGAATATAATGAAAAATCAAGCTGGTAGTCCTGATTTGGGATCCAGGGGAAATATCTGTGTATATCTGTTTTATATTTTGGTCTCTCGCTATTGTTTAATTTCTGTTTTTAATATTTTTTTGTAGATAATTTATATATAGGGTTATATCCTACAGCCAGGAAGTGCTTCACAGCCCTTCCAAATTTTTCAGTCACTACCTAGGAGGAAATGGATAATTATTTCATGCAAAAATGGGGACAAAAAAGCGACCATGGGTACATACTCACTGAATTCAATGACATGAAGAAAAAACATATTTAATATGTGTCATAATTAATAAAATGGTTTAACAAATTGTTCAATAGCCTCCCTGCTAAAATCAAACCTCCACAAGCTGCTGCTAAAGTGGTTTTTGTTGGGCATTTTGAACCAGAACTTGATTTCACTCTCACAGAGAGGAAGTATCGTACCTTAGAACATATTAAAATAGATGCTTTATAATTTTAAGGGGATTTCACCTCCACTGGGAAATGGAAAGTGAAAACTTATCATATATATAGGAGGAGGGGAAAAGAGGAAACTAGTGGTGAGACCTAGTATTGTACCAAGAGTGTTGCAACTCCTAAGGGCTATTGGAATTTACTTATCAACCTAGGGTTTGTACAAAATTAGAGGTGATAGTGCTATATACACAGTAGATGGATTCTACTCATGCCACCCTCAACTAGGTTGTAATATTCCAATAAAAATGGCCTTCAACTAAATGGAATATTATATTTTGTTTTATCACTAGGTAGGTGAATAAGTGGGTAGGGAGGCCCATAAACCCCTTTTGAAGGAATAATAACACTCATAATGTGAAAGGAGGAAGAATGATAAGCTGGATTAAGCAACTTTGGGTTTTAATTGGAGCCCGAATACATGTTGAATAGGTCAACTTTGACCAAGTCAGCAGCGTTGTCATGGAGGAGTGCCATTCATGATAAGGCAACACAGTTTTAGTGGAGGAAAAATTACATGAGCTTAGTGGAAAGTATGGATGGGACCCAATTTGAGAAGGCTCACACACTACATATGGAGGGGATGGAAACCATTTTTATTCATTTTTTAGATTATCATTTGATGCTGGTCTGTTTATACTTTGCATCCTTTTTCTGTTTAGCAGGGTTACTGTGCTGTTTAGCACAACGGTGTTCCTGATCAGGAATAACTACCTCATCCTCAGGGAAGGAGAGGTTCTTTGGGCTGCATTTCCTCATTCTTTAATTTTAGCCAAGCTACCTCCTTCAGCTACAGTGCAGTTTCTGTTTAGAGTTGGGTTGTGTTGTATGGTGCAGCAAAGGAGGATCACATAGAGTCATTTCTAGGCTTGTTTTTCAGTGGAGAGGTATCCTATCCATTTGAGGATCAAAAAGGAGGGATCCTAGGCATATTTCTACATCTTTGGCATCAGGCCAACCATCTACCATCCCTCATAGTGTAGTTACAAACTAGAATTGCGTTATTTTTAGAGGCAGTTGTTGGGAGGGTTAATTGAGCTCAGCAGTAGGGTCTATTTCTGAATAGACGGATCAACCTTCTATTAATAAATACCATTGGAGGAGGACATGATCATTTCAGATCTATCATAGCCTCATTTTATTCATTTCCATTTTGTAGTGACATATCAACCCCAGGGTTATTGTCACATTGTATATTTTTGTTGGTATTTCTAGCAATCTTTTCCGGGTTGGCTAGAAATCATATATTAGAGCCCACATATTCCTTTCTAGGAATTTATTTTGTATATTTCAGCCATATTTCATTTATGTATTTCTATATTAGAAGCTACACTAATATAGACATCGCTATCACTACTTTTTGGCATTCTATACAGTAGCAACAACTCATGTGTTGATTGTTCTGATCATTGCAGGCTTGTTCTTATTGCTTGAGTGGCTTGACCCTCAAGATATTTTTGTATATTTTTGCTAATATCTTAATAAAATGATGGCTGCATATTTATCCCTCTTATGACATGTTCAGAATTTCTATGTTTTATATTATTATGTCTTGTATTGCTGCTATTTCCATTTTGGAATATTACATAGGTCTTCTGGTCAATAGCACTTCTAGGTCATTGCTTCTACTTGATTAAACTGAATCTAGCTAATTTAATGAAGGGAATTGTTTCTAATATAAGGCAAAGAGAATCTCTATCAAACTTCTACTTGCAATTGACAGTGAAATAAAAGCATAAATATTTAACCTAATTGTAGGGAAAGGAAACTATGCTATGGGAAATCATTCATCTTATTGGGTATGTGTTATATTATTTCCACAACTAGCCCCACGCGTTGTACGTTGTGCTAGGCGTGGGGGGGTGGCATCGCCCCGACAAAAAAAAAATTTGGTGTGCGGACCCACCCATGTTTTGTGCATGAGTTTGCACATGGTTTTGGGGTACGACGATTTTCGGCCCCTCGTATTTTGTAGATCCGGTCAAGGGAACTACTGTTATGTTCTAATCCAAGGTTAATGGATTGGGGTTTATGTATGCTTCGGCATGTATATATATGTGTTGTAACACTAAAAGGAATATAATGAAAAATCAAGCTGGTTGTCCCGATTTGGGATCCAGAGAAAATCTCTTGTCTTCTTCATTTTATGTTTTGTCTTGTCGCTGTTGTTTTATTTTACGTATAAGTTACTTGCATTGGTAGATAATTTATGTTAGTAATTTCAAACTACCACATGTGATGTCCAGTTTCGGCTTCAAGGGGACGCCTTTGCTGCTAAGGGTTTTTTTTTTTTTTTTTTTTGTTCGGGCCTAAGGTAGACCCTGTTCAGTGGGAGATCTGCGGGATTGATTCTTGCGGTGAGAGAAGATGGCGAGCGGCGGAAAGATAGAGATCGAGAAATTTAATGGTCAGAGTTTTGAGTTGTGGAAGCTCAAGATGGAGGATCTGCTGGTGGATAAAGATCAGTGGATCGTGGTAGATCCAGGTACTAAACCAATGGAAATGTCAGATGAAGATTGGAAGAAACTGGATCGGAAGGCTAAGAGCAAAATACGATTATGTGTCTTAGATTCAGTATTGTTGAATGTAGCTGGGGAAGCTACGGTGAAGAATTTGTGGGAAAAACTTGGGACTTTGTACCAATCTAAGTTTGTCATGAATAAGTTGTTCCTGCGGAAAAAGATGTATAACCTGAGGATGAAGGATGGAGACTCGGTGATAGAGAATATGAACGCCTTCAATATTGTGGTAAGTCAGCTATCATCTGTTGATATTAAAATATCAGATGAAGATAAGTGCATTAGTTTGTTGTGCTCTCTACCATACTCATGGGACAGTCTGGTTATTGCAATAGGTAGCAATACAACTACCTTGAATTTTGATGACATTGTCTCAGCCTTGCTGTCAGAGGAAATGAGACGGAGAAATATGAAGGGTAAAAATGGAGATGCCTTATTTGTAGGAGGAAGGTCCCAAAACAGAAACAAGAATAAGGTTTCAAGTGGGATATCTAAATCTAGAGGGAGATCTAAATCTCCTAGAAAGTTTGTAAAGGTGTGTTGTAAATGCGGAAAGGAAGGACACTAGAAAAAGCAATGCAGATCTAAAGCTCCTGAGAAAGGAAAGGGATCTGATGATGCTCCTTCTGCAGAGGAAAAAACCACCTTGGATGAAGGTGGGGATGTGTATTTGGCTTCTTCTTCAAATACACATGTATATCATGAGTCATGGTTGATTGAATCAGGTGCATCCTTTCACTTCACTCCCCATAGGGAGTGGTTCTGCGAGTATGAGAAATATGATGGTGGTGATGTCTTCCTAGGGGATGATAGGAAGGTTAGAAGCATTGGACATGGAAAGGTCAAGCTGAAGTTGCAAGGTGGAAGGATTAGAACACTTCCTAGTGTTCTTTATATTCCTACATTGGCCAGAAATCTGATTTTTGTAAGAAAGATGGATGATGCAGGTGTAAACACAGTGTTCAAGAAATATGCCTGCAAGATGGTTCAGGGATCACTGGTATTAATGTGGGGAGTTAGGACTGGAACTCTATACAAGCTGCAAGGTAGCACTGTTATTGATGGGTGTAACAGTTCTGTGGTTCTTGAAAGTGGAGCGGAAAGCCTAGTTGTCTTCGGATAAATGACCATGCTATGGCATCAAAGGCTTGGACATATTGGAGAGAAGGGCCTTCGGATACTACATAGAAATGGTATGGTAGAAGGTATGTATAATTGCTCTCTGGATTTTGATTTCTGTGAACATTGTGTATATGGGAAGCAGAATCGGGTGAGTTTTCCTTCTGGTGCTAAGAGGGCGAACAAGATATTAGAACTTGTGCACAGTGATGTGTTTGGCCCTGTGTCAGTTCCATCACTGGGAAATTATGTATACTATGTTTCATTCATAGATGAATTCTCAAGGAATACATGGATATATTTCTTGAGGAGGAAATATGAATTATTTGAAAAATTTTAATAATTTAAGGCTCTGGTGGAAAACCAGACAGAGAAGAAGATAAAATCATTTAGGACATATAATGGTGGGGAGTTCTACAAGAATGAATTTGAAGAGTTCTGTAAGAAGTGTGGTATAGCACGACAGAAGACTACTCCATACACACCTCAACAAAATGAAGTTGTAGAAAGAATGAATAGAACACTGATGTAAAAGGCAAGAAGCATGCTCAATGGCACCAGGTTAGGACAAGAATTATGGGCAGAGGCAGTGGAGACTGCATGCTATCTGGTTAGCAGATCACCTTCATCAGTGTTGGAGGATAAGACTCCACATGAGGTATGGACTGGTAAGAAACCCTCTCTTTCACATCTAAGGGTATTTGGATGTAATTCATATGTACATGTTCAAAAGGAGAAAATGAACAAGTTGGATAATAAATCTGAAAGGTGCATCTTTATTGGGTATAAGGATGGTTTAAAGGGTTACAAGCTTTGGAACCCAGAAACAAGGAAGGTTGTGTACAACAAAGATGTGGTGTTTAGAGAGGTTAAATATGTTGTTACACATGAATTCCTACCAAAGGAACCTGAGAAGATAAAGTTTGAGCTAAAGGAGGATGAATCAGACTCTACAATAGAAGAATATTCAGAAGAGGAAGACCCACAAACCCCAACTTTGAGAATATCAGTTCGGGAAAGAAAGCAACCAGAAAGGTATAGTCCATTTGCTTTCTGTTCAGTTTTTTCCTTAAATATAACTGATGATGATCCCAAAACTGTCAGGGAGGCAGTAGATTCAGAGGATGGAAAACTCTGGAAGGAGTCCATGGTTGATGAAATGGCATCCTTGCACAAAAATGAGGCATGGGATCTGGTGGAGTTGCCGGCTAGAAGGAATCCTATCGAGAGCAAATGGGTGTTTAATAAGAATATTAATATAGAAGGCAAGGTGGAGAAATACAAAGCTCAATTGGTAGCAAAAGGTTATTCCCAGGTGTCGGGAATTGATTTTGGTGATATTTTTTCTCCTGTTGCCAAAGTTACTTCTATTATATTACTTTTATCTGACTTCTTTCTTTGTGTTTGATTTGAGATAAAACAGGATATGGATGCAGAGAACACATTTTCTTCAGCAGAGACCTGAGGAAGTCTATATGAAACAGCACAGATTTTGGTGAAGGGGAAGAAAGAACTAGTATGTAGGTTAAAGAAGTCTCTGTATGGGTTAAAACTGTCACAAAGGATGTGGTATTAGAAATGTGATACCTATATATGGGGACTTGGCTTCACTAGAAGAAACGAGGATCACTGTGTTTATTTAAATTAATTGGTGACCATGTTATTTATTTGGTATTGTATGTGGATGATATGTTGTTTATTGGAAATGAAAATGAAATTATCCAAGATTTGAAGAACCAATTGTTCTCCAAATTCGACATGAAGGATCTTGGTGATGCAAACTATATTTTGGGCATGGAAATTAAGAGAGATCGGGAAAAGAGGAAGCTCTGGTTAAACCAGAGGAAGTATGTCAAGACTATATTGCAAAGGTTCAATATGCAGGATAGTAAACCGGTGAATGTTCCTATTCCTGTAGGTGTAAAGCTGTCTGTTGAACAGTGTCCCAAGACATAAGAAGAAGAGGAGGATATGTCATGTGTTCCATATGCAAGTGCAGTGGGTAGCCTGATGTATGCAATGGTTTGTACTAGCCTAGACATTGCACATGCAGTGGGAGTATTGAGTAGGTTTATGTCAAACCCAGGGAAGGAGCATTGGACATCAGTGAAGCAGATTTTCAGATATTTACGTGGCACTAATGATTATGGCTTGTGCTACCAGGGAAGACCAAGATTGGAAAGAATGTTGGACATTCGTGGTTTTGTTGATGCAGACTGGGCTGGAGATCTAGACCAAATAAGATCTACAAGTGGGTATGTGTTTAGCCTATTTGGAGGCACAGTCATTTGGATGAGTAAAAGACAATTAGTAGTGGCTCTTTAAAATACAGAGGCAGAATACATAGCAGCCACTCATGCAAGCAAGGAAGCAATTTGGTTGCAGAGATTGTGTTAAAGTATGGGGTTGGTAAAGCAAGCTATAAGGATAGATTGTGATAGCCAAAGTGAAATTTTCTCGACTAAGAACCCTACTTATCATTCAAAGACAAAACACATTGATGTTCAATATCACTTTGTTAGAGATATGGTTGACGCTAAAAGGGTGTTGCTGGTAAAGGTGGACACCTTGAAGAATGTTGCAGATGCATTGACGAAGTCTGTGAGCACTCAGAAGTTCTCTTGGTGTAGAGAAACAATGGGTGTTGAAGAATTGGCCCAATAACTAAGCTCTCCTATGCCCCCCTGTGGAAAGAAAATAACAAGTGGGAGAATGTTGGGTATGTGTTATATTCTTTCCATTACTAGCACCACACGCTGTACGTTGCACTGGGCGCAGGCGGGAAGCAACCCCTCTTGTCAGGGTCTGGGGCAGTGCCCCGGTAAAAATTTTTTTTTGGTGTGAGGACCCACCCATCTTTTGTGCATGAGTTTGCACATGGTTTTGGGGTACGATGGTTTTCGGCCCTTGGTATTTTGTAGATCCGGTCAAGGGAACTACGATTATGTTCTAATCCAAGGTTAATGGATTAGGTTTTATGTGTGCTTCGGCATGTATATATATGTGTTGTAACACTAAAAGGAATATAATGAAAAATCAAGCTGGTTGTCCCGATTTGGGATCCAGGGGAAAATATCTGTGTTTATCTGTTTTATGTTTTATGCTCTAGCTATTGTTTATTTTCTGTTATAAGATTCGTGTGTAGATAATTTCTGTTCAGGTTTAAAACCTACACATCTAAATATATACACATTTATAGTAAAGAAACTATTCTATCATTCACACACCTCATCAAAGTAAAAATCAACTCTTATCTATTGTTTCATTCAACTTGTAATTTCATGCAAAATTCAATCTAATTATGAAATGAAATAAAACCCTAATGCCTACTCTCTCTTTTTTTTCAGTAAGAAAGGAAGGATATTTGGAGTGGAATAAGAGTATCTTCTAACCATAAATTCAAATCTAGGACTCACGAGCATCCTATTATAGGAAAAAAAGACAAAAAGGAGCTAAACTAGAGTTAAGAGGCGACCTACCATGTTGCTACAGGAAGTTGCTACAAGATGTCCTGAAGTGCTATAGGAAACCATATGAGAGGGTTTTAAGGATGGAAAAGGTGCAATGAAGGTGTAAAAAGTTTAGATGAGGTGGAATGAGGTGAGGGAGAGGTTGAAAACACCTCCATCCAAACTCAAAACCCTTTGGAGGCTTGTTTTCCACTTTAAAGGCTTCTCATAGTGGTGGTGAAGGTGGTTTGATAAAATAGGGTTTTGGTGGCAGATTTTGAGGTTGGAGAGAAGAAGGATGAATGATATGAATAAGATATTTTCCCTGCAACTGTAGACAACCCTAGAATCAGTACACACATTCATGCATTTCTTATTGACAAACTGACATGTTAACAAGTGGAAAAGACGAATTGAATGGAAAACCCTACTTAATATATGCTAAAATCTAATCTAACACAAATCCAACTCCTAACTTATAGTAAAATTTTTATGAGAATGATAATCATACTATCTATCTTTCCAAGAAATCATAAACTAATTTTTATCTGTGGTTGGACATCTTTCTCCTTAAGCTCCCATGAGAGAGGTGAGGAAGAGAGGCTACAAGCATAATTTTGATGGATTTTTGATGTTACTAGAATGAAAATAGACTAAACAAAATGATGAAAGATGAAGAGAATATAAATAAAAAACAGGGGCTTACCCAATGGATTGGGCCCTAACCCAAAAGAATCATCCCTCTTAGACTAAATTAATGATGGAAAAAGAAACTTATCATTATCGTTGCATAAAAAGGTCTAGTACATCATATCACAGTAAAAAATAATACTAAATTAGAGCTCAAGAGCTACCTCGCTGAATAAAAAGTTTGAATTCTACTGGGCTCTTGCATATTCTTATTTATACAAATGGGTAGCTACCAAAAACTCCCTAGAATGTAGGAATAAGTCCTTGATCTTGAGAAAAGTGAAGCTTGGCTCCTCATAGCTGTTATTTTTCTTGGCTTCCTTTACCATCAAGTTCTTGGGAGATATATCAATGTGATCTTGGATGATTGAGAGAGTTAGCGAGGTGGAAAAGTATCCTACAATCCCTCCTTGATGTATACTGTGAGCCCTTAGGTGGAAAATATCTCAAAAATAGCCTCATTTTGATGTAATTAATTCATATTAGGAAACAAGACATGACAAACATCATACACCATTCTCATTAAGTATAACATGACAAAAATGTAAATAAATGTGTGAGAGAGGTAACTTAATATTTGAAGTATGGCATTTAACCCCTTAAAATATACCTAATGATGGAACTCATCATCAACCCCCTATTGAAATGGTTTCTCATTGTATGAAAAAATCAGTCCTCCTTGATTAACTCTTTCAAGGCTGTGGTGTCCTCTCTGACATCCAAAAGCATCAAAGAGGGAGTTCCTTTTGGTGGGTGGAATCCTGCATTCCTTTATGCCTCAGCCCACTCCTTTTGCGTCTCTGTTTGATCTGTCCCTTCATGTATCCCCAACAGTAAAGGTGGGTTGAGCTTCAAACCTATCCATTGTATCCTAATTCTCTGTATAGCTTGTTTTTAGAAGGGTTCTCTTTCCAATGCATTTCTCATTCTCTAAGGAGAATTATACTCCCTCAACTATAGGCTAAGTGGAAAAGTGTGCCATATTCTTTGGCATGCCTGCAATCTCTCTTCTCCTAACAACCTTGATATATCATCAAAGTGTGCAATTTATTGACCTTGTGTGTCAATGTATCTAGACGCTGGGATATGATCATTTGAGATTAATTGATGATTACAAATGATCCCCATAGGGCTTATTAGTTATGATCTTATCAATGGAGGTTCTATTTATTCTCTTATCATGACTCTTTTAGTCTTTGATGTTATTTATTATTCAGGTGTGAGCCATGATGCTAGAGCCATTAATTTAATATCACCCAACATCGAATCTGGGTCCCAATTATTCATATCATCTAAAATGAGGTCGTGCGTGTATAATTCAGCTAGCTTAGCTCTATCTCCTGTACTATATTGTTTTCAGAAATCAATGAACTGTATATATCTTTGAAAGGGTTGGGGGTCATTTTGAGCTAAAATTTTTTATTTGTAATTTTAGCCATTGATCCTTTAGATAGACTGCATAGGACTTTGAATATTATCTATACTTCATGACCTCCTTGCAAAGGTTGGCTATGGTGGAAATTTGGCAGTAATTTTCTTGTAGCTTCCACTATAGCCTCATGTTCTCTTATTGTGTTGCTTGCAGTTGCTCTTTCATCATACTTTTTATGAGCCTTACATCAACCAACTCCTTTCCCATTTCTAGGAGCCTTTCTTCGATCAGACCCACATCCCAAACATCCTTTGATTTGGCTATCTACATCCACCTGTGGGTGTGCCCTCTTTCTATATCCAACTCATGTATGAGGGGGATTGTGAATTTCTAAGGGATCATTCTTCCTCCATCAATGAAATTATAATATGAACCAAAATTAGGTTGTGTGGTAGATTACTGAAATACCGTGATTTGTCTTTAAACTGTTTGTAAGGGGGAGATTATATTTTGGAGTTGGTGTTCATCTTATATCCCCTCTTGCACCTTTTTTCCTTCTATTTGTACACTCTTCCCTTCAATTTGTGCACTCCACCCTTCAATTTATGCCCCATGCTATTCTTGTTTCCCATTCTTCTCTTCATGTAGCATCTTATGAGTTTTAGGTAGCATGCTCTGTTTTTTCTGTAGCGAGCTCTAATTTTCCTGTAGCATGCTCTTTCCATATTTGTTGATGTCAGTGGGATTCTTTGGTTAAATGAAGGGTGATGCACTGGTGGTGTACCTCCTTACATAGGCTATCAAAGCCTTAGTTTTTGGCTTTGGAGAGGTGACCTCCTCAATCTTTCCCTCATCTGGCCCTACCTCTTCTTTTTTACAACGATACCCCTCAACGGTGATTGGAACTTTTGTGGGAGATTGGGGTCTGCCTTGTCCTATTCTAGTGATTTTCCTTGTCTTAAATTAGAGAGCTTCTTGGATTTCATAAGATTTTCCAATGTAGCTAAACTGGCAGCCACCTCTTCAGTGCTCCTTGGTGACAGACTAGTCTGATGTGGTGATATCTGAGTTTATTTTGGTACAATGGTATATCTAGGGCTTAGGTCCTCCTCTTCTTCGTTATCATCTGCTTTTTCTGACTCTGCCTCTTATTCTTTCTCGTCATATGTTTCCATTTATGTTGTTTTCTATGTCTCTTCTTCCTCCCCTGGTCTGGTGTCTTGATCAAGAGCTCAAATTAAAGCTCAAAAATAAAAGTTCTCTGAATCGCTCAAAACCCAAATGAATGGATAGGTATTGTCACCTTGATTCCACCACACTTTGTTTCATTGAAAACTAAATCCATATGTGAAAATTAGAGCCTCTTGACCATTTTCTCAAACAGCTAAAATTTGTGCAAAATTGAAAAATGACTAGGAAACCCAGTCAGCAAAAAAAATATTACAAGGAATATTCCTCTAGCTAGTTGAATCAGGTGCTGACAAGTCTCAGTTGGTGGTTGGTTGGAATTTTGGTTCACTGTCGGCATTTTATTAGTTTATTTTAAATCCAATTGGGTGTCGACATGTGGCAAGCCCAAAGGTCGCCATGTGCCCCCCCCTTCATATTACATGGTGGTGCAATTTTTTTTTTCAGAGTCTGGGTGGAGGTTGGGTTTGACCCTGTGCTGTGTAGGTAAATCCCCTCTACGGATAGAGGCGATCCCTCTAGCCCTAGGGTGGGTCTAGCAGAAAGAGGACATGTTAATCTGTCGGTTGCTAGTTAGCGAATGAAACAAGTTGGGATAGATAGCCCTACCTATAATCCAACGCGGTTGTTGTAGCTACAACAAAGGTCTCCTAATCCTTGTCCCGACGTGTCATGATCCTTCAGTAATGGTATGCGGGTGCCTACACAAATATCAAAGGAAAAAAGTAGCATACATGACAATAATTGCATTCATAACTAGCTAATCAGTCAAGGAAGATTAATCGTATTGTGTAAGGTAAATCACATCAACACAAGACAGGAACCAAAACATCAGTCATGCATATATTAAGAGAAATAAATAGATTACAACTGGAGCCTTGATGTCACAGCCTCCTTCATCAGGTCTAGTCGAAGCACGTCTCAATCATTCGTCAGGAATTTGGATGTGGAGAGGCAAAAGCCTAAGCTCTCTCTCAACAAGGGTCTCCTCTCTCTGCTCTTTCTCACACCAACTATCAGACTGTTTCAGCAAAATGTTCAGCAATTCCTCTATGTGAGATAGGTGTATTTATAGAAGGAGAGGAGGAAATTGGGATCCCTCAAATGGTGGAAGGGAGGCCTTATCCTTTTGGAGGTTCCCCCAAAAGGTGGAAACAAGAAGCCAAAGGAAGGTGTTCGTGGTTATGCAGTCGAACAACCCAAGGTGACTCGCTCATGAAGTAGTTAGCTTAGAAACTTCGCTTCCATATTTAAATTTTTTTTCCAAAAACAGCTCGGTGCAGGCATCTCACTGGGACAGAGTGCCAATGGGCACGGGGCCTAGTGTTAATTTCCTCCATCAGCGCGAGGGCATAATGGCCTACCAGCACCAACCCAAAAGTATGTGTTTTATGGTCTATTCAGGGAAAATTCAAATGAGGAAATGTTCTCCTCATGGTAAGGGATGCAATGATACTCTTTTCAAGGCATGAAACTTCATATAAGTCACAAAAATGGTCCTCCAATGTGCAAGATGGGGGTTGCAGGGATGGTGACAAAATTTTGTGTAACATATGCCCCCTAAAGCATGAGGTCTGAGAGAGAGGGAGGTGTGAAATGTTTTATGAGAACGCATTCGAACCAAACACCGCTGTCAGAAGACTTGGAAGTACAAATAAAACTGATATCTTTGATACATGAACATGTTTCATGGGCGCAACCATCCATAATAGAGTTCATAAAAATTGAGATCTGAGGTATGGACGTAGCCATCCAACAAAAAGGATCAATAAATAGACTCAAGTATGGTCGCAGCCATTCAATTAGAAAAGTCATTCATATATTCATGATAAACCAAAATATCCCGCAGCTTGGATCTTATCAGAAAAACCCAGGGTCTTGCACTCCATATCGACCCAAATAAGTGCAAATTCAAGCATGTGAATATGTGATTTGAAGTCGAACATGCAATAAAGTTACCTGATTACCAGCCAATGATGAAAGTTGTTAACATGCATGAGAGAAACCACCAATAATGACAGTGGCTCTCAAGGTACAATAGGTACAATCCATGGAATGTGAACAGTGATATGGTGTCGAACACTCACAGAATCACTCGATCGAAGGCTAGTGATGTGGACCTGTCATCGAATGCGAAGAACTTTCCATTGAGGTATGCAAGCTCCAAGGTACCAGAAGGGAGTCTCTAGGTCAACTTCCTGGATAATGAGTTGAAGTCAATAGGCCCAGTTGAAGGAGAGCCATAATTTTTCCCACATCATCAACACAAGACAGAGGAAAATGATGATAGTGAATCAGGACAAAACAGAGGATCAGAGGGAGGTTGAAAATTGCAATCGGAAACTTCTCTTGAACATATCGGCGTCACGACTCTAGATCTGGCATTATTTGACATCAATGGATCCAAGTTCATGATGATGTGGCAAAGAGTGGATGAGAGGTCAACACATATTACTCAAACCCATTGAGGCAAAAATGACGAAATAAGATGTCCCCAACCCGACATGAATGTTGATGAGTGTCATGTTCAAGAGCAGCATACTACCGACACAACAGAGAATTGGTTCCATTTTCTCCCACCATTTTTGACGAGTACCCCAATTATTTTTGGAAAAAAAGTTTGAGGGGGATGGAATATGCTTTTCAGGTAAGTTTTTCATTCATACAAATCCATCCTAGTACATTTTATGTAATATCCCCAAATGGGAAAACTTAGCAATGCATGCAGTGAAAACGTTTTTTTCGGAAAAATATATGAAAATTTATAGATAGCCATAAAATTTATGTTACAACAGCAAAATTATGATCCATTACATCAGCCAAAAGTGGGGAAAAGCATCAATTTATGCCCTAAAAATGTTATATTCAGAAATTTGCATTATAATAGGGGAAAATAATTTTGGGATCCCTTAGTATATGTAATTTGGGACTCACACCCAGAAAATATCCAAAAGAAAATCACTTTTTCTCATTTAAACAGATCTCTCGGTCTCGGTATGGCTTAAAAACACTGAAATCCCATGACTTGACTAAACAGAAGTTTTTTGAAGATTGCACAACATCTTCTAAACAAGGTTTCTAATACAATATCATGAAAACATCAGATTTGGAGTTTTATTTCTTAGAACATGAAGGAAAATGGAGATCTAGCTCCTTTCACACATCATAAAAATGACGCGGCAAGGGTTTCATGAAAGCAAAAGTACAAGATGCATAGATCTACAAATATGGATATGAAAAAAACATAGTCTACTAAAGCACTATATCTAAATAGTTGAATAATACAAAAAATGAAGGAGGATCCTTCTTACAAGTCTTTCCGGGGGAAGGGTTGGCCCTTTCCCTGAGAAATAAAGACAATATTGAGGGGATTGACCCTCTCACTGCAACACTGCAAAGAATGATGTAGTTACTGCAAGGGAATACGCTGTAGGAGATGTAAAATACATTGGCCACATGCCAAGATCTGAAAATCAGCTCAAAGACTTCCTTACTGATCTCCCAGATAAAGGAAGGCTTCCTTCTCTGAAACACAAGCTCCGGAAGTGGTGTTGTGAACCCTCACTGCAACACCCTGCAACACAATGTTATACTCTTGTAGAAATAACATTTTAGTTGAAGGAGGATGCTTGGTCTCAAGCCTAGATGTGAGGCTAATCAGTACAATCTCCTTCAAGAGGCCTTTCAAGAAAGGATAAGGATTCCTAAACAGGAAATCCTTGTGCTAAGTAGCACAACAACTCTGCTAAATAGAAAGAGGATGCAGAAAAGTCTAAGTAGACAAATCAAATATCATTCCAAAGATGTTTTGCTATGGCTACCTTGCCCTACTTTTATGCATGTGTGAGCCTTCTTGCCTTGGGCCCCACTCAATTAGGGTTTCCTCCACCAAGGAATCTTACTCCCACTATCTCTGCGCTATCTCACAAGATTCTCTCGATCTCCTATCCCAGCGCTATTGACTTGGTCAAACTTGACCTTGTCCACATGCAAAATTCTCTGTTCACACATGAAGGTGTGAAATCCAGCCTTTATGTTGATCCCCTTTCACATTGTGAGAGATTTTATTTAGATTTTTATTATGCATGGGCCTCCTTACCCATTTATTCACCTCCTAAGTGTAATCAGCAAAATTTAATATTCCAATTTGTTGTATGCAAATTGTGGAATATTACATTTTACGAGCCCTAGGAAGGAGGAACTCGGTGACATCATAGTGACGATTCTCGATGTCATTTAGGGTTTAACGAGTCTGACAAAGGAATAACTCAACATATTTTCATGTTTAGAGAGTTTTAAAAGAGGCGAAAAAGAAAAATCCAGCAGTCCCTTTTCGTAGATAGTCTCACAGATCCAAAAAGGTAGAAAAATATGTTTGAAAGAAACTTTTAGTCATGATAGGCTAAGGTATTTGTTTTTCATAAATAATCTATCCTAGCCCCAAAAAGGGGTAAACATATACTAGGTAGATATCGTTTCGCAGCCATTTAACGAGTTCAAAATGACAAGAGTCTCAGCAATATTTTCATGTTTGTAGAGTCAGAAAAGAGTTCAAAGATGACTCCAACAGTGACTTTTCATGTTTTTACTGAGTTGAAAAAAGTATAAAACACAACTCGTTACTTTATCACCGTTATGTTGAAAACCTGTCGCTACACAAGAGACACACATAAAACCCATTTCTTGAAATAACATAGCAAAATAATCGAAAAATATGTTTAAAACTTAATTACAGTTCTGAAAAGCTATAAAATGCCAAATATGGTAAAAAATAAATTACTCTTCACGTTTATCTCTTGTGAGAAATTTGTTACCCTTTCTCACTGTGATTTTGTGGTGTCGACAGCGGGAAATCCAGAAGACCAATCTCGAATATGTCAGTTCCAGGTAAGAGCTAACATCCTTCCCTGCATTTTGTTTACACTTTCATTACCTGGAACCCCAAATATGGAAATATATCGGGAAATTTTCAAAAACTAGGGCCCTGCAGTTGGCATGGGTATCAGGCACGGACACGCGCCAATCGTCCTAAAATTTGAACTAGGGCGCGCCAATTGGCGTGACTGTTTCTAAAATGCGCAAAATGTGACAGTCAATTTTAGCATGTGGTTTTAAATAAAGAGGCCCAAATTAATAATGCAAAAGCTTTGGATTTGGCTAATGACAGTGATATGAACGTTTTTTCAGGTGTGAAACAGAAAAATTGTGATCGAATGGAAAGAACGAGAACACAGTGAAGAAGATAATGAATCCATGGGTAATAGAAGATGCATGAAAGCTCTTGGAGATTGTGGACTCAAGAAATTCTTTATGACACCATGTCTCAGAGCTCAACCAGAGCTATTGCAATACTTGATCAGCATTTTGGACGTTGATGAAGAAAAATTCATTATTCATGAACAAGAACTTGAGATTGAAGTCTCAGATGTTTATTTTATAACCAGACTATCACAGAGGGGGGCAGTACCAATCCTGACCGGCACCTAGCCCTCAATGGAGAACATGAGTATGGTTATCAACAAGGTTTTCCCAAGGGAAAGGAAAGGATCGGGAAGTGGAAAAGTGGACATCCAAACAATTCCAAATTTAGCATTAAAGGTAGTGTTGCACACCATCACACGAGCTGCAGGATCGTAGGTGTTGCACGAGGCCACAAAGACACAAATAATTCTTAGTATAGATTGCATGGCACTGACCCTCTACAAATGGGCAGAGGAATTGACAATCAACATGAAGCATCCACTGACAAAGTGCAAGAAAACCAAGTTGAAGCAGTTTGGTTACAAGTCTATTTTGGTATTGTTCATCTTGGAATGGCTACCAATATTCTAGCATTAGGAGGTGATAGTTCCAACACCACCAGCATAGGAGCCACAGATGGCCTGTTTGGCAGCTCCGATGCTAAGGTTAGGCGGTGCTCAACAGATGTACTGGAGACCGGAGTTCTTTGAGTGGCTCCGCTAATAGTTGATTGTTATGGAGGATCAGCCCTACTCTGGCACATATTTCACTAGTGATGCTAATCTCCCACTCCCAGAAGGAGAGGATTGGGATGAAGTACTTGGTAAGAATCATTTTTTATTTTAATCAGTATTATGATTTTTTTATTTATTCATGTTCTGACATTAGTCCATGTAATTGCATATGTTGGCCTAGAGAGACCTGCAGGTAGATCCCCGATAGCGAGGCGAATTCCTCGCAATTTTGACATAGCCCCTCATGGTGAGGGAGGTGAAGAGGAGGAAATAATATGCAAATTGGAGGGAATCTCCCATGCGATCTCGGACTATGTGTGATTCGATGATGTTCCTCGTGCATGCTGTAATATTCCAAAATTAGCATGTAGCTAATTGGAATATTAAGTTTTGCCAATTTCACTTAGGAAATGAATAAATGGGTAAGGAGGCCCATACATTTCAGAAAAATTAATAAAATACCTCATAGTGTGAAAATGGATCATCATAGGAGCTGGATTTCACACCCTCATGTGTGAAAAGGGGCATTTTCATGTGGACAAGGTCAAGTTTGACCAAGTCAACGACGCTGGGATAGGAGGTGGAGATCATCTTTAGAGATAATGTAGAGATAGTGGGAGGAACATTCCTTGGTGGAGGAAACCCTAATGAGTGGGACCCAAGGTTAGAGGACTTCCATTTTTATAAAAGGAGGGCAAGGCAACCATATGAGGACATGTTATGGTTTATTCATTTTGTGGTCTATGAGACTATTGTGCTTTATTCAACTATTTAGTTGAGATTGTTGTGCTGCTTAGCACAAGGCATCCCTATTTAGGAATTCCTTCTCCTTTCTTGAGAGGCCTCTTGAAGGAGCTCGCACTTCATTTCTCCACATTCAAGCTTCAGGCCAAGCCACCTCCTTCAGCTAGAGTTCATTTTCTGTTTAGAGTTGTGTTGTGTTGCAAGGTGTTGCAGTGAAGGTTTCACAACACCACTTCCAGATCTTATTTTCAGAGGAGGAAGCTTTCCTTCCTTTGGAAGATCATTGAGGAAGCCCTTGGAATTGATTTCACATCTTGGCACTCTTCCAACATAGTTTCTATCACCTACATTGTAGTCCCTCTCCTTAACTACGTTATTTTCAGTGAGTATTTGCAGTGAGGGTTGCAGAGATTGTTGGAGGGTGAGATATTCAGTGTTAGGATCAACCTTTCACTTGGAAGATCCATTCGAGGAGGTTTGTTCATATTGTGCATCAACTTCATCCATATTCATCCAGATCCTGAGTAGCAGCTACTATCCATTCCTAAGACTGCAACTCCTACATTTTGTACATTTTGCATATTTCAGGAAATCCTTTCAGGATTGTCTTGAAATTGAGTTTGGGAGTCTAGATATTCACTCCCAACATTGTATGAGCTATATCATTGCAGATCCATGCATTGAAATTCTCCAATAGCAGTTATTCCTAATAAAACTATGATGTCATGGCCTTGGGAAATATTTGTGTAGCAGTGTTCTTCATATTTTATGTACATGCTTTCTTGAGGCTTGATGTGCCTACTTGAGTGATTATTTCCTCAAGAATTTGTATGCATTTTCTGCTATGAGATTAATATGATGGATATATGTTATTCTCACATTTTTATGAGTTGATTGACACTGCTATTTCCATTATTGTGTTCATATATTGTTGCATCCCCATTTTGGGATACTACAGTGGAATCGGAGCATAATCTTGGCTTAACCTGTGGAATCTCAGCCAATATGCTATCAATAAGAGAAGAAGAACAAAAGATGATAAAAAATTACAAGAAGAAGACTCCATTATTTGGAGGAAGGAAGGAAGAGAAGCTCTCAAAGTTTATTTCTCAAAATGTGCAGAGTATGAAGAGAGATCTCAAGGAGATGAGAAGGGAGATGTGTAGAGAATCTCCAAGAGAGTTTGAATCTGAAGCCAACTCTAGAATTTAATATAATGAGTGTGAGTGTGCAACCACACATCGTGATGCACAACACAGTCCTATGCCCATATTTGATATGAGGGAGATAGAAGAAGAATAAATTCCTAAGAGAGAAACTCTTAGTGATTTTCTACAAGAGTATGAATCTCAAACTCAGAAGTTTAGAGATCATATTAATTTTATGGAGTTTTTCAAGATCAAGGTGGAGAGAAGCAAGAAACATAATAAGAGTATATTTCTCCTATCTACTTTTGATGGTTAACCTACATGTTCAGCTAGAACTTGGGTGGAGGAGTTAGACACCTATTTGCAGCAGCACCAAATTTTTGAAGATGAAGCCATCAAAATTGCAGCACTGCATTTTGGAGGTAAGGCCTATGCATGGTGGATATTTGAGTCATTTTCTTTGAAAAATGCAAATAATTATTCTTATGCAAGGTTCACTCAGACATTAGTGGAAATATTTGACAAGAAACCACCTAAAGCACATGTGGTGGAGCTAAACAAACTTAAACAAACAAATACCTTGCATGTGTTGGAGGAACCTATGAGCTCAATTCCACTTCAGAAAACCATTAAGGAGGCTAACATCTTGCATGATACCTTGTTAGAGGCAATACCTCTATCTCATATTCTTAAACAAGAGGGCATGAAGATCCATTTTTCAAAAGAGGATCCAATTCTTGGGAGGTTTCCCATTCATATTGGAGAGGAAGAAACAGTTGAGGGCAATAACATTGTCATTTCTAGACTTTATCTAGCACCTCATGCAGAGGAAGAGGGAGCTCTTGATCCAGAAAGAGGGATTCTTGTATCATTGCAAGGAATTCCCCGAGATATTATATGTGGATATCAAGGCACAACCCATAATTGTCATATGCTATTGTTGGTAGAGTGTGAAACCATGGAGATAAAAGGAGGAGATAGGGAGGATGACCAACATCATGTGATGATGAGAACACACCCCTATCCATTTCAAGAGGTTGATGCATAGAAGAGGGAGACTGGATTGCACAGTGAGGGTAGGGATAAGTCTATCCATTCATATATGCAGTATACTCTTGATGGTAATGTCTCATTGCATGGAGGCATTCACTAGGGAGACCACCAGATCAGCAGAAGATGAGGGATGCTACACATTTTGGGGCACCACTCATTGATTTTAGAGGATTGGAGACCTTGTGAGAGCTTGATACAGTGCTGAGAGTCTTGGGTAGACTCAAGGAGGGGAGAGGCATTCTCTCAACATCATCATTACCAACTCTCACTTCAAATTCTGCGTTGTGGCAGAAGCAACATGAGAAGGATAGAAACCTTCCAACTTGCCTCTTTGGCATGGGAGATGTCAAATTGGAGGATAGCCAAGTGACAGATGTTCTTTGTGATATATCATCAGCGCTATCACTTTTGAGGATAGATCCATATTGGAAGTACCAACTATTAGTGGATTATTCCAAGGATATTTCTACTTGTATGATATTGGATGACCAGTTGCATGAGGAGGGATATTTAGTCAGAGATGTGGTCATCTACTATCATGGTAGGATCTTCTTACCTAGAGCTTCCAAGCTCAAGGAGAAGTTACTACAAACATCTCATGAAGATTTCCTTTTCAACCACACTTATTCTATGAGAGCATACCACACCATCATGGAGGGGTACTTTTGGGAAGGCTTTGAGTAGGAGATATATAATAATTTGAAGAGATTCATGGATAATGTGGAGATGGAGGGGATACCTAACTCTTTGGAAGAGTTAACACAACCACCTCCTTTCTCTTTGATAATGAAAGGGGATTCATCTATGAGCCACTCCATTTTCATGAGAAAAAAATATGGCAAGGATACTATTTGGTTGCATAATGATTTGTATAAATATGTGTATTCCTTAACCATATATGTGTAGGAATTTTCTCAAAGGAGGAGCATTCTTCCTTCTAGACCTCATGGTCTACTTAAGGCCATGAGTAGTATTGATGGCCATTCCCTAGGAGGACTTGGGGAGGAGATATCTTATAGAGAACATGCTTACTGTGCACCATACATCCTACACTTTCTCCAAACTTGTGAGGAGATTGGGGCAGCAAGCAAGTGGTTGAGAAGCCACACATTATGTCATTCTCCATTGCAGTTCAGAGTCAAAATACATTGGATTCATTTGAGGGACCATTTTCCTTCTCCCTTGCTACATATGGCAGCAAGTATGATTCTAATTATGGTTCTCTATGTTGTTGTTCTTATTTTTATTGGGAGTATGATTGGGGAAGAGACACATTGGTTGGATGTGTCCTTTGGGGAAGAGGATTCCCACACTTTTTGCATTACATGTTCTAATGGGAGCATGGTAGGTAATATGGCCACCACATCAAAAAAAAAATTTCTTTATAAGGTGGGCCATGAGGTTTATTGGATGCCATATCGTGGTGATTTCCTATCCATCACATATGGAATGTTTTGGGCCAGCATTATTCATAACGTTGGAGAAAAGATGTTTGGAGATCTAGTCTTCATCTTGCCAATTGAGGGAAACCTTATTGCAGCCCAATATCAGCAAACAATCTACACTTATCCTAAGTGGAGAGGAGGATAGCATGGGGTAGACTAATTTTTCTACCATGTTCAGATTTTCAGCCCACCTATGTTGCAGGAGCCAAAGGTGGAGGAGAATTTTCAGGAGTTGCCATGTTGGGAGGTAACTCACTTTGTATGGATGATTACTTGAGGATGGAGGATACACATGGGAATGATGATTCCCGATACATTTTAGATCCCATTCCTCAAAGGGACCTCTAGAAAGCACCTTGTTACCTCCTTGAGTACTCTACTTGTTCATGATGATAGCTGTCCAGCTAGCTTGCATGCTTGGGAGGGGAAATATGGAGATTTATTGATGAGACAACATCTCATTCCTTGGAGGAGCATATCATATGTGGATTCTACAGTAGGAGGAGAGGATAATTCTTAGTTCTATCCTTGCAGTTTCTTGAGGACAAGCAACATTTTGGAGGGGAGGATTGTAATATTCGAAAATTAGCATGTAGCTAATTGGAATATTGATTTCTTATAATTTCACTTAGGATATGAATAAATGGGTAAGGAGGCCCATAAATTTTAGAAATATGAATAAAATCCCTCTTAGTGTGAAAAGGGATCATCATAGGAGTTGGATTTCACACCATCATGTGTGAAAAGGGGAATTTGCATTTGGACAAGGTCAAGTTTGACCAAGATAACGTTGGATAGGAGGTGGAGATCATCTTTAGAGACAATACATAGATAGTGGGAGGAAGATTCCTTGGTGGAGGAAACCCTAATGAGTGGGACCTAAGGTGTTAGGGCTTCCATTTGTATAAAAGGATGGCAACGTAGCCATATGAGGACATGCTATGGTTTATTGATTTTGTGTTCTATGAGACTATTATGCTTTCTTCAACTGTTTAGTTGAGATTGTTGTGCTACTTAGCACAAGACATTCATGTTTAGGAATTCCTTATCCTTTCTTGAGAGGCCTCTTGAAGGATCTTTCACTTCATTTCTCCACATTTAGGCTTCAGGCCAAGTTACCTCCTTCAGCTACAACGCAGTTTCTATTTAGAGCTGGGCTGTGTTGCAGGGTGTTGCAATGGAGGTTTCACAACACCACTTCTGGATCTTATTTTTCAGAGGAGGAACCTTTCCTTCCTTTGGGATATCAGTGAGGAAGCCCTTGGAACTTATTTCACATCTTGTCACTTGGCCAACATAGTTTCTATCACCTACAGCGCAGTCCCTCTCCTTAACTGCATTATTTTCAGTGAGTATTTGCAGTGAGGGTTACAAAGATTGTTGGAGGGTGACATATTCAGTGTTAGGATCAAAATTTCACATGGAAGATCCAATGGAGGAGGTTTGTTCATACTGTGCATTATCTTCAACCATATTCATCCAGATCTTGAGTTGTAGTTGCTATTTAGTCCTAGGAATGTAACTCCGACATTTTGTAGATTTTGCATATTTCAGGAAATCCTTTCAGGATTGTCTTGAAATTGAGTTTAGGAGTATATATCTTCACTCCCAACATTGTATGAGCTATATAATTACATATCCATGTATCGACATTCTCCAGCAGAAGTTATTCCTAATAAAATTGTGTTGTCATAGCCTTGGGAAATATTTGTGTAGCAGTGTTCTTCATATTTTATGTACATGCTTTCTTGAGGCTTGTTGTGCCTACTTGAGTGATTATTTCCTCAATAATTTGTATACATTTTCTGCTATGAGATTAAGTTGATTTACACTTCTATTTCCATTATTGTGTTCATATATTGCTGCATCCCCATTTTGGGATATTACACATACCAGAGACACACTGCAGGGGTGTCAAACCATGTCCACCATTTGCTGAGGCGGCTTGTATAGGCTGTGACGTGTTATCATGAGTGTCATTCCGAGTAGACACCTAGGTTTTATTTTCACATATTTTTTGAGAGACATGATGTCTCAGGATGTAACCAAAAAATACATATTGTTTTGAACTTATGATGCACAGTGATGCAAAAATTTGATATATATATATAGATATATACATCTATTTTATTGTATGAATCTTGTCATGTGATGGTGATTTTTACAAATTACACAAATGTCTATCTAATACAATGTTAGCTACTGTATCCATTAATGTGTTCATTCATCTAGGAATATGTTGATATGCAATGTAATCAAAATGTATTTCCAGTAAAAAAGCATGCATTGAATACAACCTTAAGATGTAAGGGTTTCTAACATAATAATGTCCATTAAGTTGAAGAACAAAAAGCTGTGAGTCTAGGTTAACAATCAATGCAGGAATGTCGATGGCAATCGCCTTGGTTAAGAGTTCAATAACAACACTATATTCAACGACAATGTTTGTAGTTCATCCTAGATAGATAATTTAGAGGTCTATCAACTCACTAGCAGGATCATAAATCACCTAGGTTGCTGAAGACAAGTTTCGGGTATTGTGGGAATCACCATCTACGAAACCAACATAGGGTGTAATAGACATCTGCACAATAAGCAATGATCCAATAAGCAGGAAAAAACTCACAAAGCACACCAAGCCAAAAATGTACAAAAATGAAAAGAACACCTATGTACACAAAACATGTAAGAATGACTCATGGACAATATTTTTTATGGTACAACCCATTTCTGGGCTGATCCAATGGATGAACTTCATAATCAATAAGCTCATACTAGGCCCCATTCCACAAAACACGTTTAAAAATGTAGGGCCCATGCCACATGCGTTAAAATTTTCCTGCCCCCATCTTATCATGAGCTTGGTTGTACAGGAGGATGAGGTCTCCTTCTATGAAGGAACGAGGGGAAACCGACTGGTCGAAATGAGCTTTGACCCGCTTTTTATGTGCTTCAATGACCAGAGTAGCAAAGCAGCGGGTTTCATCCATCCTTTCTAAGTAGAGAAGGCACTCTTATTCTAGTGAAGTATTCAACAACAATTCAACATCTAGTTTGAGCGAAGGTATTTCACATTCAATTGGAAGGGTAGCTTCCATACCATAAACAAGATGAAATGGAGTGAATCTGGTCGCATCCTTTACTGGGGTTCGGTATGCCCAAAGAGCTGAAAATAACATGAAATGCCATTTTCATTTGTGCATCCCAATCATACGTTGAAGCATAGTGATGATAACTTTGTTCATGACTTCAACCTGGCCATTGGCCCAAGGATAGTACGTCGTTGAGCTGTCATGAAGCAGACCCAACTTGGAAGTCAACTCTGCCACCATGTAATTTCGAAAATGGGAACCATGATTGATAACAATGGCTTGAGGGACACCAAACATAGTAATGACATGATTGAATAGAAATTAAGTTGTTGTCTTACCGTCAGTCATAAGTGTAGGCATTACTTTGGCCCATTTGGTGTAGTCAATGGCTACGATGATATAAAAGCATGCCCCCTGGCTGAGTGAGGGTTACACATCATAAATTCGATGCCCCACTTTGCAAAGGGACCAACAGTAATGACAAGGTGGAGATGGGAAGGCGGTGCATGCATTTTGCACTGATAGATCTGGAAATCATGGCACTTATGGATAGAAACAATGCAGTCTTTTAAGATGGTGGGCTAGAAATACCCAGAACAAAGAATTTTATTTGTATTAGCATAACCAGACATGTGACCACCACAGGCGCTACTGTGACAATAATTCAAGGCTTTCTCAACTTCCTCAAGATTCAAACACCAGCAGAGAATGGAGTCAACTCCAATGCAGTAGAGTGTATCTCTGACTATACGATAGGGTTGTGATTGATGACAGATGCATCGGCAGGCATCCTTCATCAAATTAGATCGAAAGGTATAATTCTGGAGATATACAATGATATCATCGTACCAAGGATCGAGGGTGCTAATTAGAAAAAGCGTATCATCTGGAATGCATTCCTCGAAACCAGACGGAGCGGAGTCGGAAGGGAGAGAGCAGATTAAATTGGCGAAGACTAATGACTTCTTCGACTTGGCAATAATGAACTCCAAATCGAACTCTTGGAGGATGAAAATCCACTTCGAGTACTTTCCCCCCAACAATTGACAAGACACTATGTAATTCAAAGGGTTGTAGTTAAAAATCATAGTCACTATATGCAATAGAATATAGTGACAAAAACATTGAACATCTTGAACAACAGCCAACACCAACTTCTCGACATGTGAAAATCGTGTTTCAGTATCGAGAAGGTTACGAGACAGATAATAGATGACATGCTCATCACCATCATCATTTTGTTGTACCAAAACCATGGAAATTGTGTTGAATGTGGCGGCCAAATAGAGGGAATAATCACGATGATAATTCAGAGGACGCAACAGAGGAGCATTGAAAAGAAATGTATTCAGTGCATCTAAGGAATTTTGGGTGATCGCATCCCAAAGGAATGGGACACCTTGCTTCAGTAATCACGTAAAAAAATTAGCCACTTCGACATAGTTAGGTATAAAACGACACAAGAAGTTAGATTTCCCCTACGGACTATGCAGCTGATGTAATGAGGATGGAGAGGGGAGATTAACAATAGCTTCAACTTTGAGTGGATCAAGATGAATCCCATATTTCGAAATGATAAACCCTAAGAGTCTATTGGAGTCAACGTAGAAGACACACTTATGCAGATTCAAGCAGATGTTATAGCGTTGACAATGAAGAAATTCTGACGAAGATGATCAGGATGGTCTTTACGCTTAGTTGAATGAGTCAGAAGGTCATCCAGATAAGGCTGAATAATGTGCTTGATATCTTGGAAAGCATATGACATTGCTCACTAAAATTTAGCCCCAACGTTTTCTGACCAAAAGAGGGCCTTTTATAAGCGAAAGTACCCCAAGGAAAAATAAAGGTGGTATTATGTTGATTATTCGGGAGAATGTTAATCTAGTTGTAGCCAAAAAAGTCGTCCATAAGGGAAAAAATCTCACTCCCAACATAGTCATCAATGATTGGATCAATAAAAGGAGTAGGATAATTATCCTTAGGGCAAGCCCGGTTAATGTCACGATAATCATCACAAACACGAATGGTACCCTATTTCTTATCTGCAGAGACAATATTTGAAACCCATTTTGTCAAGGGAATCAGATAGATAAAACTAGTTTTGAGAAGCTTTTCAACTTCTCCCTTAATAGCAGCAGCCTTTCTAGGGTGTACAAGATGAAGATGCTGGGGAAAAGGTTTCACACCAGGATAGGTAGGAATTTCATGCACCACTATACTTGGATTGATGCCAGGCATCTCTTAGTAATACCATGAAAAGACGTCGAAAAATTCGTGGAAAAGGTTAATATAGACTTAAACCTCATCAGAAGAACAGGTCACCCCAATATGTATGTTCTTGAAAATTCTTGGTTTGATAGAATTGTCGATAGGAATTGTTTGTGTGATATTACACAAGTTTCCTTCCGTGAAAAATTCGTGTTAGAATAGGCATTTGAAGTGGAGGAGAAGGGACCTGAGAAGCAAACCTCTCAAGACACGTAGACATAGCCCCAAGGCCAGGAATGAATGAGTAACAATGATGACTATCATCCCAAGGAGGATCCTCAAGAGACATAGTTTCCATAATGGCCTCATCGGAGGGAAATATCTCTCTTAAGGGATCGGGTGAATCTGAATTTCCGAGCCAAGGGGATTGAGAATAAGTATCAAGAGACATGCCCAAAGGAGCATGATTAGGAGGTAGAGGATCCGAAGCCAAAATAAGCTCACAATAATCAATCTCGATCAGACTTAACGACATCAAATCTCCAAATGAATCAATCTTCTCGGGCGAAGGGATGATCCATGGATCATCAGACCTGGAGATCATATTAACCTAAACAGTGTTGGATGGAGGAAGAGGAAAAATACGCATGAGGTCAAGATCTTTGAAGAGACTTGGCCATATCCTCTCGTAAGGAGTAGGAATTTTATCTATGTATGGAAAGTTGTTCTCAGAAGAAGAAGTGAAAAATTACAACTTGCCAACAGTAACGATATTTCCTTCGTGTGGAAATCAAAAAAAAAAAAATAGAGTGGATGGAATGCACAAAATGGCATGATTCCAATTGCGACTGAGGAGAATATTTGTAATATTCCCAAATGGGGAATGCAGTAATACAATACAAAAAGAAAGGAAAATAATGTAGATCATCATAGACAAAGCAAGAGGCCAATATGGAGACCTTTCATTTGTATTTACAGCAGAAAAATAGATGTAAAATATGTCCCATAAGATGCATAACAAGAAATACAAGTCTCTAATGAAATAAAATCCTCAAAATGAGGTGCTACAACCATATATAAATACTGGAAAAAGCCTTATAATGTTATTTTATTGGTCTACAATAGATGTACATTAAAAATCAGATCTAGAGTAGATAAGTGCATGAAAATTCATATCTATAATAGATCCATACACTATATAAGGTCCTCTACAGAATCCCCTTCGGGTTTTCAGCAATACGCCATGATTAAGTTGTAGATCTAAGATCTAAGATTGTAGATATGCAGAAATATTCAGATCTAGAAAATGGAGCTGATCTAATATGAATAAGAAAATGATCCCCTCCCAAAGATCTCCAAAGTGAAGGGCAGATCCCCAACACTTGAAAACCAACTCTCCAAGTGGTGTGCCAAAACACCCTGCAACTACACCTACTGGAATATTTGGAAGTAAAACTATGTTGTACAGATAAAAATGTGGTTGGCCACATGCCAAGATCTGAAAATGAAGCTCAAGTCCTCCAATACTCTCCTCCCAATGAAGTAGAAGTCTCCTCCACTGAAAAGGAGCACTAAGATGGCCTAGATCTGAAAGATCTAGTCTCCACTTGCTACAACTTGCAAAGACAACCAAACCTTCAACAGGATCTGCGTTGCAGTTGAAATAAGAAGCTTGGCCTTCAGCCAGATAGTGGACAATACAATGCAAACTCTTCCAAGAGCTACTCAATGGAAAGAGGCTGGATTCCCGACTAGAAACACCCAATGTGAAACAACATTCATTCTTAGCTAAACAGCATGAGAAATATATATGTCTAAATAGACAATATATTCAAAAATGTAATAATCATCAACAACCTTCTAATGCTACCATCCTCTTCCTTTTATAAGTCAAGAGCTTGCAAACCCTAAACCACTTCCAATGATATCACTTCTTTCACACAAGGCATGTCCATCGAAAACTGCGTTGTGCTTCATTGATGGCCACTCCTCCATGATAGCGCTATAGATGGTCAAGGTTGACCCAGTCAAATGTTCCATCCCCTTTCACACCTAAGGGTGCTTTATTTAGTAGCCAAGATTTAGCCTTTTCACATTTGGCATTGATTTATTCATTATTAAGGAGTATTATGGACCTCCTTTTCTATTTTATTCTTTAAACAAAGTAATAAAACAAAAATGAATATTCCAATTAGTTCATCACTAATTGGGAGTATTATAGTCCTCCCGTCTCAAATGTTGCTTGTCCTCAAGCAACTAATAAGGTGAGTGTTGCAACTCTTCTCCTCCTCCATTGGTGACATGAACATGTGACAAGCTTCCTCCATAAGATAAGTGTTCACCAATCCAGTCCTCCATGAATTTCTCCTCCAAATTTCTCATGAGATGTAAATATTCCATCCCATAAGGAGACAATAGCTCAAATGAAACAAACATGGTTTGCCAAATGTTCTCCCTGAAACATGTAGCATAACATACATGGATAATATCCATCCCATAGGGCACATACATACCTCCCATCCTCCCTCCATACATTCCCATAAAAAGTACAAGTACATCATCCATGTATAGGATCAAAATTACATACATACAAATAGAAATTTGTGCATATGGAGGTGGGTCATAGTCCCACATGTGGAGCCGGTGCGGTGCATCTCCTTCTGCATCAGGATCTAGGCGTGTTAAGTGGTTCCCACCACTTTTGTCCAAATCATCTCGGTATGTCCGAGAAGTGTGAGATATATTTGGTGCCTTAGGAATGCACCCATCATGAAACAAAATCTCCCTTTGTCCTCCAAGGGAGTGGCCATGTTCAAATTTTTTTGTATTTAAAGTTGGCCATGAAGTTTATGGAGTACAATAATCCTCCTTGGAGTCATGGCTTGCATATACATGGTGAAAGAATTCAAACAATAATCAAATGAAACATTATTTACATGAGCATATTCTTCAACAAAATTCCTCCTTAAACAAATGGAGTGGTGCATAGATCTATCCCTTCCTCAAAGGAGAAAGAGATAGCTGAATTGCTCTTTCATAGAGTTATGTTGCTTCCCATCTCCACATGGTACATGCACATCTCTGAAAATGTTGATGTAGTTCTCCTTGAAAGCCATTCCAGGTGTGGCTTCTCATGATGATGTGCAGAATCTCATGGAATATGTGTGGTTGAAAACGAGAACTCTTCTTAGGCCCTTTGTAGCAACTTCTCCTTGAGCTTGGAAGCTCTAGATAAGAAGATCATACCATGATGATAGATGAATCCTCCTTGAATTTGAATAGCCCTCTTCATGTAGCTGGTCATCAAGTATCATGCAAGTGTGAAGATCCTTGGAATAATCCACCAACAGTTGGGATTTCCAATATGGATCAATCTCCCATAGTGACAACGCTGATGATCTATCAACAGAAATTTTTGTCATATGGATGCTCTCCTCCTTGACATCTCCCATGCCAAAGGTATATGTTGGAAGGCAATTCCTTCCATGAATCTCCCCCCACAGCGCAAAATATGAAATGAGAGTGGGTAATAATGATGTTGGGAGAAGATCTCCCTCCTCCTTGAGCCTACCCAAGACTCCCAATGTTGTATCATTATCTTCCAATGCTCCCATACCTCCTGGATCTATGCTTGGAGCATCATGTTGTGAGACATCTCCCAAAAAATCTGGATCAGGTGGCCTCCCAGGTGGTTTTCCACTAGATAATAGTATCCCATGCAGGAATCCCATGAGCATGATGGGTGGGACTGTAAGGTCCTTACTTCCACTACGCAAATCAAACTATGTTTTCTGTGTGGAAGTGGTATGTGAGGAATATTTATGCATGCCTTTTATAATTTGAGTCTCACCACTCTTCTTATCCACCCATTCCATTTGCAAAGCCTCCCAATCAGTGGGGACCTTTCCCAATATAATCAACCATTGAACACCCAAAATCACATTGGTATCACGTATGTCAACCACAAAGAAGTGATCAATAAATGTATATGTCCCCATGGTGACTGATAAGGATGGTACATAATGCATGCACTGCATTGTTCTATCTCTTGGGACCAAAACAGATAATCCTTCAAAAGCATCAATGGGTATTTCCCTCCTTTACAGTAGTTGGGCATCAATAAAATTGTGGGTAGCCCCACTATCAATCAAAATAGAGACCCTCTGATCCAATATGGAACCTTTAACTCTTAAGGTCAAGTACTTAGGTAATCCTCTCAAAGATGCAAGAGCCCCTCCAATAGGTGAAAGTGCTCCATTCCCTTCTCTTGATGGTGTTGGCTCTCCTCCTGCAGTGTCAGCGCTGTGACCTCTTCTTGGTTCATCTTCTTCTTCCTCCTCATCATCTGAGAAGACCTTTATGTAATTTTCTTTTCCAGCTGCACATCTATGTCCAAGTGCCCATGATTCTTGGCAAGTGAAGAAAAACTTCCTTCTTCTTAAATCTCTCTAGACATCATCATCAAGAGGTTTCTTGTATGAGCTCTCCTTTGAACGAGCAGCCTTTTCTTCCTCTCCCTTTGAGGGAAAAGTGGGCTTATGCTGAAAAGTTTCCTTTTCTTTTGGCAAGGAATCTTGAAGGTCTCTAGCCCTTTCAATAGCATCATGTAGGGTAGTGGGCTTGGTAGATTTAACCAGCCGATGAAGAGGTTCATCTAAACCATCAATGAACATGTACACCCTTCTTGTTGTAGACAAATCAAGAACCATAATAGAAATTCTTAAGAATTCAGAGATGTAAGTTTCTATATTTCCTAATTGTTTCAACTTTGCAAGGCTCATGAATGGTGCCTCTGGATCTCTTCTATCAAATGTTTCCACCAAACTTCTAGTGGACTCTAAATAAGCAGTCACATTGGCATGGCCCAATGTAGACAAGCAATGGAACCACCAGTCATGCACTTCACCTTCAAGTTGCAGCGCTGCATTCTTGATAGCCCCCATCTCTGGAACCTTGTTCAGCTGAAAGTAGATGTCAAGTTTTTATACCCAAGATTTGGGAGAACACTTGGATGACCCATCAAAATTGGGTAAAAATAATTTTCCCATATCACGGTGTCGATCATGATTCTGAATGAATCAACCACCTCTATGATGATGCCTTGGACTTCTATTTTCATTTATGTGAAAAAACTCCTAAAAACTCAAGTGATCTTTCAATCTCTGATTTTGAGACTCATATTATTCAAAATAGTCTTCAAGGGATTCATCCTCTTGAAACCCTCCATTTCCCATAGCCAAAAATCTAGGCATGCTAGAGCATTGGGAAACTTGTGGCTGATGCACCGGTTGATCATTCCAATGATGAGACATTCCAGAGCCTTCTCCAAGATGAAATAATTTAGGGGATTCCTTGATTCTTTCCATTCTCATATCTTTGATCTCTCTAGAAAGGTCTTGCATGGCCCTAAGAAAGATCTTAGGAAAATTCTTATCTTCATCTTCACCTCTAGATAAAGGGGCTTTACCCTTGTATTTATTATCATTTGTGTAATCAAAATTATTTTTACTTATCTTTAGATACCTCTTCTCTCTGTCATAAAGAGGCGCTTGTTCTTCATAAGACATATTGGCTTCTTATAATGCACAGGCTATGCCAAGATGATGCTCTAATACCACTGTAATATTCCCAAATGGTGAATGCAACAATATAATGCAGAAAGACAGGACAATAACGTAGATCATCATAGAAAAATTAGGAGGCCAATATGGAGACCTTTAATTTGTATTTATAGCATCAAAAAAGATGTAAAATATGGCCCATAAGATGCATAATAGGAAATGCAAGTCTCCAATGAAAGAGAATCCTCAAAATGAGGTGTTGCAACCATATATAAAGACTGGAAAAATCCTTACAGTGTTATTTTATTGGTCTACAAAAAATGTAGATTACACATCATATCTAGAGCAGATAAGTGCATGAAAATTTAGATCTATAACAGATCCACACTATATAAGCTCCTCTACAGAATCCCCTTGGGGTTTTTAGCAATACTACATGAACACGTTGTAGATTTGAGATCTAAGACTGTATATCTACAGAAATATTTATATTTGGAAAGTGGATATGATCTAATATGAACAATAAAATGATCCCCTCCAAGAGATCTCCAAAGTGAAGGGCATATCCCCAACACTTGAAAACCAACTCTCCAAATGGTGTGCCAAAACACCCTGCAACTGCACCTATAGGAATAACGCAGATATGGAAGTAAAATTGTGTTGTAGCGATCAAAATGTGGTTGGAAACATGCCAAGATCTAAAAATGAAGCTCAATTCCTCCAATAGTATCCTCCCAATGAAGTAGAAGTCTCCTCCACTGAAAAGGATCACTAAGATGGCCTAGATTTAAAAGATCTAGTATCCACTTACTGCAGCTTGCAAAGACAACCAAACCCTCAATAAGATCTATGTTGTAGTTGAAAGAAGAACCTTGGCCTTCAGCTAGATAGTGGACAATACAATGAAAACTCTTCCAAGAGCTACTCAATGGAAAGAGGTGGGATTCTCGACCAGTAACACCCAATGCTAAACAACATTCATTCTCAGCTAAACAAAAAGAGAAATATATATGGCCAAATAGAAAATATATTCAGAAATATAATAATCATCAAAAACCTTCTAATGCTACCATCCTCTTCCTTTTATAATTCAAGATCTTGCAAACCCTAAAACACTTCCAATGAGATCACTTCTTTCACACAAGGAATCTCCATCTAAAAATGCGTTGTGCCTAATTGATGGCCACTCCTCTATGACAGCGCTATAGATTTGGTCAAGGTTGACCCAGTCAAAATGATCCAGCCCCTTTCACACGTAAGAGTGATTTATTTAGCAGCCAAGATTTAGCCTTTTCACATTTGGCATTTATTTATTCATTATGAAGGAGTATTATGGACCTCCTTTGCTCTTTTATTATTTAAAAAAAGTAATAAAACAAAAATGAATATTCCAATTAGTTCATGACTAATTGGGAATATTACAAGATTGTAATTGAGCTTGGCGTTAACTACTTCAACCTCGACGTTGACTGTCTTCCCTTCTAGAGTAATCGGAAAACTATCGAGAACACCAAGAGGTTTAGATTCCCTTCCATCAAATGCGTCTAGAGAATTTGGAGATGAATTCAGAGCTGGAGAATCAATAGCTTTCCAATAGGCCAATGACATGATGCACATAGATTCATGCTCATCCATGACCGCTCGATGGATATTTAGTCCGTTAATTCCAACTTGTATGATGAGTGCAAGCTGGTGAGGGAGATGTGGGATGAAATTCTCCAAGTCGAAAGTGATAAGGCTTGAATCAACAGGGTCAACCCCACTGATGGCAGATAACAAAGCCTTTCGTTGATATGAACAACTCTGAAGTACTTCTAATGCAGAAATCATAGATAGTGCCTGAGGAAAATCCTCAATAATACTGTAGTGTTAAGTAGCACGAGTGTTAGGATTGTAAGAATACTTATGGAGTACACCTTTGGGAGGTGGCCATATAATGGACTCAGTAATGGGCCTTTCAATCTGAAGAGGGCCAGAAACAGGCGGAGGAGGAGGACCATCCGTGATCTCTTTTCCTATTGCATTATGCGGTTCGGTATAATATTTTGACCAGGTAGCTATGGAAACGGATGCAAAATTGTTCATCATGAAAACTTGAGAGCCATATGGGGCAGAGGAATGAGGTTTCTCTACCAACTGAGTCTGCTATGACATAAACTTTTCTTTGAGAACAGTCAGAGTTCCTTGGGTGCCTTTGAGAAATCGACTCACTTCATCCCATTGAGGACAATCCTTGGTGTAGTGCTCTTCATCACAAATCAAGCAAGGATACTTTGGTTTACGCTGTGAACCATCATCAGCACAAGATTGTTAAGAATCCTATTTCAAGGTATTAGCTTTGGCCTTACCTTTACCCTTATTTTTACCCATGGAAGTTTTGTTCACTGGATTGGCCTGAATGGCATTCACTTTTGTGGTTTTACCGGAATTCAGGATTGGATGAGAAGTAGTATCATTGGAAGGAGTAGATTTGTTTTTCTTCCTAGGATTTGGAGGAGAAGACTTCTGAGAATTCTGAGACATGAAACCGATGATACCATCAACTGATGGTATCGTTGATGCTTTGGATGTTCTAGGTCTTGGAGCATCAGGCAAGAGATCGTACAATGTGTCGGACTGAGAGTACACAAGTTCAAGGTACTGGGCACGAGCAATGGCTTGTTATTCAGTGATGCATGCCCCCATAGCAATTTCCTTAGCAATAGGACTAATGAAAGAGGTAGTAAACCAATCAATTAGAAGTTGATCATTTATCTCAAACTTGATTAGGCGACGACAACGCCTCCATTCCTGAATATGATATGAGATATGGGTAGCTCGATATTGCTTCAAGGATGTGAGGAGGTGCATCCCAGTTTCATACAGAACCGATACTGAAAGTCTGTGAGAAATGCCATGGTTAAAGAATTGAAATCCTGAAATATGCCATGAAACAGCGGCACCAGTAACAGTTCGTTGGAAAATACAGAGTTGGATAGAATCGTCAACCCAGGAGTTAGAGGAACACCAAATATGGTATGTCATAACATGTGCTTCAGGGTATTCTTTGGACTTTCCCTCAAACTTGGGACAATCAACAACGATTTTGGTTAGAATAGGAGGCCAATATGGGTTATGAAGGATTGGATCGTTCGTCAACTTTGACACATCAGGAAGTTCCAACGTAGCGAGAAATAGTAATTAAGGATTACAAGGCATTGTAGGTCATTGATAAAGACCAATGTTAGCATTCCACCCAAGTTGAGAGAAATTATGCCCCCATATGTTCTGTCCTGGAGGATTCTATCCATAGGGGTTATAAGCTTGATAATTCTACCCATACTAGGGTTGAGGACCGGGATACTGATTCTGAGCATACCATTGAGGTCCTTGCTCAACAACATAGGGATTTTGCTATGGAATGTATGCATTTACTTGAGGTCAATTATACACCATCTAGGATTGATTTTGAGGGTAATAAGAGAAACCTTGGGGTGCACTATATACTGCCTAAAATTGACCATGAGGAGGGTAAGTAATGCCTTGAGGTTGAGGAGGTTGAACCGACTATTGATGTTGGGCAAGTTGTCCTTGCAGAGAAGGTTGGCTTGGATACTGAGGGCCACCGGGTTGCCCTTATGGAAGAGTTTGGACCGATGGTTGAGATGGACCAGGATTCCCCTGAAAACCATGTTGATCTGAAGTAGGACCGTGGGGTTGTCCTTACTGTACAAAATCTTGGCCTTGCGGAACATAAGGTTGTTTCTGTTGCACAAAAGGTTGTCCTTATGGCAGATACAGTTTCCACCCAGGAACATAAGATGTTGCTGCTTGCAACTGAGGTTGATCAGACAGACCGTAGGGTTGTTCTTTTTGGACCGAAGGTTTTCCCTGTAAGGGTTGTCCTTGTGAATCGTAAGGTTGTCCCTGAGGACCACAGGGTTGTCCCTACTGGACCAAAGGTTTTCCCTGTAAGGGTTGCCCTTGTAGCCTTGAGGTTTGTCCCTGTATTAATGGACCTTGATGAGGAATGGTCTGATAGGGGTTATCCAGAGGCAAATAAACAACTTGATGAGGATAAATTGGAGGCAAATATACGGGATTACCGTAGACATCATAATGATGGGGAGGATCGCCAGGAGCTTGCGGCTGCTGGGAACCCTGAGATGTGGAATTCATCAGCTGAGAATTAGGAGAAGGATCATACCATTGCTAAATATCCAATAGATATTCATCGAATGTATAAGTAGAAGCCATAGGCATGGTAGAAGTAGACGAGGTTTCCACGGGGTGAGGTTGTGATCCACTCACGGCAGGTGTAACAGACAATGTGGGATTGATAAAGATAGACCTGCGAACAACAACAGACCCTGATGACAGAGTCGTGCTAACAACCGGTGCAGGTGAAGCCACACAAGTAGTAGGTTAGACAGGGATATATGTAACAGTGGCTGACGATATGGGTGTCGAGGGCAACATTCCTAATGTAGGAAAAATCGAGCTTCTAGTGGGAGCCACTATACTGGATTGTGCCATGGATGCCACGTCAGAAATGATTTGACCCAAAGTAAAATAATTGGGTGGAAGATACACCAATTGGGGGGAAGGTTGATTGGAGACATATGATAACTCTGGGAAAATATGATATTCCCCTGTAGAAGCATGTATCTCTTCACTGCCAACAGGACTGGAAGAATCCATATCTAAAGAGGTCGTAAGATCGTCAAAAAGACAACGAGGACTAGGGGGTATAGCAGCAGCTAATATCGGCGATATAAAAGTAAGAGGAGGGGATTCTTCCTCACTACCAAAATCAAACCAAGAACCCTGAGGTAGCCTATCTAATTCAACCAACCCTTCAGGAGGAGACCGGGTAGTGAGAGGTAAGACACTCGGGAGACTAGGCTGCTGTAATATCCAAAAATGGGAATGTAGTAATGAATAAGAATAGTAATGGAATATTAGGGAGAAATTAACTTATAAAATTTGTTGAGAAAAACATATGCATCTATTTAATGTTGCAGTAGCAAAATATGTCCCACTATATGCTCCCAATGTGGGGAAAAGCAACAATTTTGACCATGAAAATGTTATATTCAAATAATTACGTTATATTAGGGAGAAATAATGCTGGGGTCCCTTTTATTAAGTAATTTGGGAATCACACCCAAAACATATTCAGAAACAAATCTCCTTTACTTGTTTAAACAGATCTCCCAATCCTGATATGGCTCAAAAACACTGAAATCCCACAACTTGACTAAACAGAAATTTCCTGAAGCATGAAAAGCATCATTTTAAGAAGGTTTCTGATACAATATTCTGAAAATATCAGATCAGGATTTTTATTGCTCAAAACATGAATAAAAATAGGGATCTAGCCCCTTTTACATTTCAAGAAGATAACCCAGCAAGGGTTACATGAAAGCACAAGTTCAAGATGCATAGATCTGCAGATATGAATCTAAAATAATGTAGTCTACTGAAGCACTATGTATAAATGGCTGAATAATACACAAATGAAGGAGGGTCCTTCTTACAAGTCTTTATGGGAGAAGGGTTGGCCCTTTCCTTGAGAAAGCAACTCAAGATTGAGGGGATTGACCCTCTCACTGTAACACTGTAAGAAATGACACAGAGGACACAAGGGACCGCACCGTAGCCGATGGAAGTGCTTTGGCCCGTGCCAAGATATGGAACATACTCCAACTTTCCTTACCGATCTCGCAAAGGAATGGGAGGCTCCCTTAATTCCTTCAGTGCAAGAAGTGATGTTGTGAACCCTCATTGCAACACCCTGCAACACAACATTATGTTGCTACAGAAATAATGTTGTAGCTGAAGGAGGATGCTTGGCCTCAAGCCTAGATGTGAGGCAAATCAATACAATCTCCTTCAAGAGGCCTCTCGAGAAAGGAGAAGGATTCCTAAACAGGAAATCCTTGTGCTAAGCATCACAACAACTCTGTTAAACAAAAAGAGGATGCAAAAATGTCTAAGCAGACAAATCAAATATCATTCCAAAGATGTCCTACTATGGCTGCCTTGCCCTCCTTTTATACATGTGTGATCCTTCTTGCCTTGCGCCCCACTCAATTAGTGTTTCCTCCACCAAGCAATCTTCCTCCCACTATCTATGCGCTGTCTCACAAGATGCTCTCCACCTCCTATCCCAACGCTGTTGACTTGGTCAAACTTTTTTGTCCACATGAAAAAGTTCCTGTTCACACATGAAGGTGTGAAATCCAGCCTTTATGTTGATCCCTTTTCACATTATGAAGGATTTTATTTAGATTTTTATTATGCATGGGCCTTCTTACCCATTTATTCATCTCCTAAGTAAAATCAACAAAATTTACATATTCCAATTGTATGCAAATTTTGGAATTTTACTAGCCCCTCCCTCCCAAATGCTTGTCCTCAAGAAACTACAAGGATTGTCACCAAGAGTCTCCCCTCTTGTGTTCCTCCATGTCCCCAATGCTATTTAAACTATCCAGCTCTGGTTATTTTTTTTTATATGTATCGTGTGGTTTTAAAAATCAGCTCCTAACACATTGTAATGGGTTAAAGGGTAAACTAGGGGTCTGAAAACCATGGGTTGCTGACCATAGGAATGTTAAAGCTAGATTGTTATAAATAGAGAGGCATTTACGATTGTAAGAGGTAGGATTTGATGAGATATTGATGCAATTTGTTGAGTGTTGATTGTCAGTTTCTTGTATCCCAACTCTCATTGGATGTGTGGAGATCCTAGTCTGGGCTGTTAGACCCCTATACTCACAGTTGGGAAGGGAATTGCAAGGAAAGGTTGATGAATGAATGAATGTGCTGTGATTATTAGATCTAAATCGTCGAATGAATCGTCGTTTAATTATCGTGTTATGAATTTTCTGGCTCTCGCCGTCAGAAGGTATGGGGTATTGAACAATGGATATGTTCCACTGTTATATCATGCTGCGAAAGTCTGTGTATTGAATTGGATCTAGATCTGTCTGTTCTGGTTATGTAACGTTGTGTTGATGTTATGAAAAACATATAATTGTAGATCTAGTGCACGTGGATGCAATTGGATACATATTTAACCCTGCGCAGAGACAAGGTAATCTGAACAAAACGCAACCTTGCTTGCCTTACCCTTCCTTTCTTAGGGTGCGGAAACCTGGTTCCAGCACCCACCCATACTACTTCGGGTGAGACTGTGACCTACGTAAGTGGGTCACTGCCGAAAGGGCCAATAGTATAGGGGTTTGTTGGGAAACCTTGCACACCAAACCTGGGTCAGGACCCCTCAAGCCAACAAATGGTTCCATTACCGGGACCGAAAGGGATCTGAGAAAGTGATCGGGTAATGACAAGAGAATACTGGAAGCCTGAAAGAAAAGAGATCGAGGACTGGTTCGAAAAGCAGATCCAGGAGTTTGCAGTAAAAGAAAACCGAAGTGAAAAGTTAACGGCGGAAAGGTGGAAAAATAGGTATGTTCTTACTGAAAGCTACGAAATATTCTTTGTAACCTTTGCAATTGAGCTTCAGGAGTGGCTGGCCAGGCTAGTAGAATTCCAGAAGTGCTAAAGGACGAGCGAGTCACTCAGTGGACTCCATATCGACTTGAACAGCTGGAAAGAACCGATAATACTATTACACGCACGGTTGATCACTGGGTGGATAGTGTGCTAGGAGGCTTTGTGACAGAGTTTGCCATTGATCAGTTTGTATCACACTCTGAGGCCGAGCGACGATTCTTCAAAGGATTACGAGGTAAGTTTCTAAGGACGTTACCATTATTGATCAAGAAGTTGCTGTGAGATGAGCATTCTGCAGCCACAAACGACTGTTGACTCCTGACCGTATAGAGAGTGGACATGTCATGGGCATTTGGCAATTAATTAACCTGACAGAGTAAGGGCAAATTTATAGCCTAAGAACCGCGCACGTTACTCCAGTACCAAGGGCAATAATTCTCCTGGTAACGTCAACCTTGGATAGTGATGGCCGGGGTGTACTCAAACTACCTACCTTCTCAAAGGGTAGGAGACGAGGACATGGATTCACTCTGTCTAATAAGGGAATCATCTGACCTTGCATGCAGCAAGTGATACAATAAAGAGGGCGTAGCTATCTTTAGCATTCGAAGACAGAGCTCTGGATTGGTATATGCAATATGTTGCCCAGAATGGAACCGCCTCCATTCAGGATATTAAGGATGCTCTGAAGCAATAATTCCGAAAGTTGAAGTCTTATTCCCCCTTAGTAGCAGACGTAAAGTACTTCAAACAAGGTGCATCTGAATTAGTATGGGAGGCGGATCAATGGTTAAAGAAGACAATTAGGGAAGGAGGGTTCGAGTATGATGATAGACAACATATGAAATGGTTCATCGCCATGTTTTTACCTCACCTGCGTACACAAATGAATCAGCAAACCTTTGAATCGCAGGAGAAAGTTGTAGAAGCCGCTATGAAGTTAGAAGCTACTCCCCGGGAAGATACCTCAGCAGGAGTACAACAGATCTAGGAAAAACTCGGGGCTATGCACATAGAGATACAGAACCTACGAAAAGAGCGAGGAAAAGACATCTGCGCGGATCTCTATTCTATACGTTGCTGAGTGTCTGGTGACACAAAGGATCAGTGCCCTCTACTGACTGATTATATGCAAGCCAGAGGACCTAGCTCGCTACGCCCAGGGGTATGTAGGGAACCTGTCCTGTTGCAACCAGGATCAAGCGGATCTGCGCTATGGTGTGATGACTGTCGAGTAGTAGGCCTACACGATACGAACCATTGCCCTTGGCTGGGTGCATATGTCCTAGAGATAAAACAACAATGGTGTCAATTTTGTCAATCCGTAGGACATGACGAGTAGAATTTCCAAACGTATGACTTAATGATGGATCGCGGGAACCTATATCGGGTGCAATCAGACCCTACATCACCAAGACTAGCTACGCACTTTGGAGGATCACCGGCTCGAGGTAGAGGAGGTCAGGGAGGAAGCGCAAGTCGAGGACGAGGTCAGCTAGTCTGTTACAACTATGGAGAAATAGGGCATTTTTCCAGAGAATTCCCTAATCCCACTAGGCCATCGTGTAAATACTGCAAAAAACTGGACCATGAGGTAGAAGACTACCCAATCTTAATCGCCAGCATGCAGGAAAATTAGCCTACCCCTACGCAGAACATACAGAGGGTTAAAACTGAGCTACGAGAAGCAGATCCAAGTGTAAAATTCATAACACGTAGCGAGCTGGACACCAAGGGAAGCAAAGCAGTATCTTGCGAAGAACAAGCACTACTAGCAGCCCCTGCGTAGTCTCAGAGCAAGGAAGAAATTGAGACCTTTTTGAATGCATGTCTGAAATTTCTCAGGAACCCGCAGGGCGTAAGAAACCTCTTGGCCTTAATGAATACTTGCGTAGCTTTTCCCACCTTGATTTTAGAGACCAAGGACGTGCAAAAACTGTACAACTCTAAGAAACGCACAGGGAGAGAAATGCAGCTAACTACACAAATCGAAGACTATGAAATGGATCAGGTTATCTTAGATCTTGGATCTCATGCCAATGTTTTACCTAAGCAGACTTGGCAACGAATGGGGAAGCCCAAATTGGAATGGTCCACTATCCAGCTATGCATGGAAAATCAATAGAAAATCATTCCCTTGGGTAGGTTACCAAAAGTTATGGTTGACATGCAGGGGCAAGGGTCCTAGCTGACTTTGAAGTAATTGAGATAGTTGAAGATGCGTACCCCTACCCTGCGCTCCTTGGACTAGATTGGGAAATAGACATGGGAAGTATTATCAACCTCAAGAAACGAAGCATGGTGTTTGAAAGTGAAGGTACACATGTCATAGTACCCCTGGATCCTGCGGAAGGTACCCGGTATACCGAGCCTGTCCATACGAAGGAAGAATTAGATCATATTTATAAGATCACTACGCAAGATGAAGATCAAGTTAACCCCATGGATGAAGGGATGCTCTGTTGGGAAAAGGAAAGTGAATGCTTTTCCGAATTCGATGAGGAGCTGGAGAATTGGCAGAGCCGGTTGCACGAGGTTTTGGCACTTCACAGCCTTCAGACTGTCAGAAAATTCCATCACATATCTACCATAGAAAGAACATTGCCTTGCCAAGAGGGCGCAGATGACACTCACAAGCCTGCAAAGCCTAAGTTTTTCACGAAATGTAGGCCTGAAGCACTATCGCTAACCTTATATGAAGCACCTACGCAGGGACCTGTCTCCCCTACCTAGAGGAAGTATTGGAGTAGGGTGATACTACATATAGAAACTCCCTTAGCGAGATGGGCCCCAACCCACGTGGTCACCTGCTGACATGCAACACTCAAGGGTGCACTCGACCCTTGCCCAACCAGAATTACCAGAGTACTACTGACCTCAGCGTGCATAGGATTACAAACCTGTCTACAATCATGTGTATCCAGGAGAATCTGCGAACAGATCGAGAAATAAATCACCCATGGATGTATGATGCAGTCGTCTTGCAGAAGAATGCTCCTTCCACCAACGACATAAATTCTTCGAAAAGACTTCTGATCGACTTTCATGATCACCTTGTGTCAACCTTCCGTCGAGATACGAAAATGCCCTCAACGCGTCAGCCACGCCCTGACATTACAAGGACACAACCATAGACATGAAGGAAGAACATCAGCTCATCTCGAGTTAATGCGAAAAGACACTTACAAACACAGCAAATGGGCGGTAGATCATCAATATCACCATTTATGATAAGCATGGTTCAACAGATCAAGGGTATGCGCTACATGCAAGCTACCTCGCCATTAAGTAGATTCGATTGGGGCACGGATGGCTGGAAGATGTTGGGTCGGGCTATTTATTCAACTATCAAGTGGCATTGGCTACTTGCATTATGGTTTTTTTATACTTATTCATACATTATATAACGCTCGTCTCTATGTTATGGATCCCAACTCGTAGGAGGAACTAATAAGAGGACCGGGAGATGTTGAGTGCAGTAATAGGAGTGCATGCGGGCTACTGCCCAGAAGGATTAGCTGCAAACCAAGTTCGGTAGGAACGCTATGGTACCGGGACTTGCTACGACATCTACGCCATTTTCAGACCCCGCCCAATAGAAGAAATGTATGTTTACTCCCTCACACTGCCATAATTCACACTTCTGAACCAATCACTGGGGACATTCAAGTAGACTTAGCGTAGCTATCTACTATAGAGCTACAAATATTGTCTACCAGCATACTGCAAGAAGTGCACCGCCATAACCAAGAAAGGCACAAGCAGTATGTCATGCCTCCGGAAGAACGAGTCCAGCGAATTATCGTGGTCACTAATGCAACACGCATTATTTAGGAACAACTAGCATAGGGGTCCCAATTGCTTGAAGATGCTACGCAACTATGGACAAGTACACGGCACCAGCCCATGCTTCAGCATGCCCAATGGGAATTGAAGCAGGCAGAAGATGTTCTATATCGAGTTCGGGCCTCCACACCTCACCCTGCCCCTGCGCAGCGCCTGGCCACCATACACAGGATTGAGGACCTTCGTCACTCCAAGAAGATTGTGTGCAAAAAGTTGAAACCATGGTCTGATGCTGCACTCTGCCGGTGCCATGATGCACACTGGCCATTGCACGCCCACTCAGCTTGTTGGAACGAGTTGGTCCGGATCTTGATGGGCCCGTTTTCCGACGATGATCAACAGCTGTGCAACAGCGGTGCCCCAAACAAAGGAACTCTTCCACCACCTCGCACCTTGGCTACCTTCGTACACACACACAGACGAAGGTGACACGTTATTCCCGGACGAGTCACAAGATTGTGTTGGGGACCGTTGGAACATGGGGGACCGTTGGAACGGGGTTTCCTAACAAGCTACGAAATTGGTCCATTTTGGTTATTTTTATTATATTTAGTATAGTGCAGGGGTCTTGGGGAGGGTCAAAGCCCCGAACACATTGTAATGGGTTAAAGGGTAAACTAGGGGTCCAAAAACCATGGGTTGCGGACCATAGGATTGTTAAAGCTAGATTGTTATAAATAGAGAAGCATTTCGGATTGTAAGAGGTAGGATTTGATGAGCTATTGATACAATTTGTTGTGTAAGCAATTTGTTTCGGTTTTTGGGGAGTGGACTCTTGTTGGCTGTGTGTGTGGAGATCCTAGTCCAACTGTGTCCAGACCCTGTTGCTGTGTGCGTAGGTTGGGAAGGGAATTGTAAGGAAAGGTTGATGAATGAATGAATATGCTAGATTATTAGATCTTAATCTATGAGTACTATTGAATTAATTGTTGGTAGAATTTCTCTGTCTTTGCACTATGAAGGTCTATATATCGAATGATTAGATCTATTCTACTCTGATTATATCATGTTGCAAAAGTCTGTGTATTGAAGTAAATCTAGATCTGTTCTGTTCGGGTTATGTAACATTGTGTTGATGTTATGAAAAGCATATAATTGTAGATATAGTGCACGTGGATGCAATTGGATACTTATTTAACCCTGTGTAGAGACACGGTGATCTGAACAGAACGTAGTCGTGCTGCCTTACCCTTCCTTTCTTTGGGTGCAAAAACCTGGTTCCAACACCCACCCATACTACTTCAGGTGAGACTGTGACCTGCAAAAGCAGGTAACTACCAAAAAGGCCAGTAGTATAGGGTTTTGTTGGCAAACCTTGCACACAAAACTTGGGTCACTGGGTCAGACCTCTCAAGCCAACACCTCCTCCTACTGTAGCATCCACATATGATGAAATCCTCCAAGGAATGAGATGTTGTCTCATCAATGAATCTCCATATTGCCCCTCCCAAGCATGCGAGCTAGCCAAATAGCTATCATCATGAATAAGTAAAGTACTCAAGAAGGTAATAAGGTGTTGTCCAGAGGTCCTTTTGAGGTATGGGATCTAAAATGTATTGGGAAACATCATTCCCATGTGGATCCTCCATCCCCAAGCAATCATCCATACAAAATGAGTCACCTCCCAACATGGCAACTCCTAAAAATGTTCCTCCACCTTGAGCTCCTGCAAAGTAGGTGGGCTGAAAATCTGAACATGGTAGACAAAGTAGCCTACCCCACGTTGTCTTCCTCTCCACTTATGATAAGTGTAGAGCATATGTTGATCTTGGGCTGCAATACAATTGCCCTCAAGTGGCAAGATGAAGACTAGATCTCCAAAGATCTCCTCTCCAACGCTGTGAATCAAGCTGGCCCAAATCATTCCATATGTGATGGATAGGAAATCATCACCATATGGCATCCCATCAATCACATGGCCCACCTCAAAAAGAAACAAGTGTTTGGCTATGGTGACCATATCTCCTCCCATGCTCCCATTAGAACATGCAATGCAGTAAAGTGTGGGAATCCTCTTCCCAAAAGGACACATCCAACCCATGTGTCTCTCTCCTAATCATGCTCCCCATAAAGATAAGAACAATATCAACAAATGAAATCATGATTAGAACCTTTATGAGGGAAATACTGAAGGTTTCATATGATGCTGGAAAGTACCAACAGTTTCCCAAGTAGTCACAGCGCAGTTTTCCAAACTGTTGCTTCAGAAAATAGTATGGCAAGTTGTTTTTTAATACATGAATAATTATGTATGTCCTTACATCTACTAATGAATAGTAAATGGTTGGGTATATCAACTAAACATACATGAAATGATAAAACATTTTCCCAAGGCCATATAAAATATGGTTGTCTCCATCATACAATTTGGCCCAATGTTGACCATGGAGCTCAATGAAAAGCTTGCCCTTTTGTGGAGAAATGCACTGCATAGAAATGGTAAGAGCATGCAAATATTGTGTTGGAAAATCAATAAATTAAAAAACAAAGTTCCCACCATGCACTGGAATTAAGATGATACATGGATCCATGAATAAGCCTCCCATAGTGGTATGACATACTCCCATGAAGAGGAATGAATCATATGTTGCAGGAATATCACCCTTCTTATGCTTGGAAATCCAAGTTAGGAAGATCTTTTCTCTGTAATAGATGTTTCCATCCACTACTCCATCTATCTCACCTTCTCCTTGTTCACCAAGTGCATCTATTGTGAAGTGATCGTGGGGACACTCCATCAATAACCCCAAGCTCCCAAGTGACAACGTTGTTGGCCTATGCAAATAGGCTCCTGCCAACTCATAGCTCCATTCTTTGACAGGCTCATTATCAAAGACATCTCCCATAATGCTGCTGCACATAAGAAGTTCCTCCCAAAGTGGAAGTACCTCTTGAACATCTAAGGCAAAGGAGTAGCCCCTTTGCACCATGATAGTGCCATCCCTACTCCTGCAACATCATGCAAAGTGTGAGAGAAAATCTACCCTTGCTCTCCCAAGAACATCCAAAGCAACAAAAGTTTTTGCTGCCTCCTCATACTTCCACCATACAAATCATGTGGTGAAGACATGGTGATTGATATGAATAATGTCATATCAACACAATGTGTCCATACTCCTTGTTGCCCAATGATGCAAGTATTTTGCCAAAATTTCTCCATCCACATAGCCTTAAAAAGAGGATATGTCATGTGATGGAAAAACTCTTTCAAGAGTAGTCAACGCAGCCAAGCCTCCTGCTGACCAGTGTCATAAATTTGCAAGCAGATTTCCAGCTTCTTGCTCATCATACACACCCATCCATCCACATGTAGGTGCCCCCCATCATGTTCTTCCTTATAACTCTCCCGAGGAAGACTACCATCCTCCCAAATCAAACTTCTCCTCTTGCATTTCATGGGATGTTGAAATGCAACTCCTAGGAGATCTTCTAGATGAGACCTCTCATCAATGTCCCCCTTGAATCCACAAAGATCCAAGTGTGATGAGGGAAAAACCTCCTCAAACTATTGAAGAACTTTGCACTCCATGATGTGTTGAAGTGCACCTCCAATGAGATCTCTCCATGAGACCTTCTCCTCATCAATGGCCTTCTAAAACCAATAAGGTTATGGATCTATTGTAGGTAGAACTTTCTATTTGAGCTGGGGAATGCTCATTGAGAAAGGGTCATCTAGAAAGGAGAAAATGTTTCTCACTTCAAGATGTCTACCATCTATCATTTCTTCCTCCATTGCTTCATGAATGAAGCTTCCATTTGAATGATACCATAAAGAATGGGTCCTCTTCTCTTAACTACTGCTCTTGTATAGCACAGTGCCATTCTGTTGCTCTAAATTAGTAGTATGCAATGATGTAGATCCCTCCATAAGATTTTCTGAAATGACAAGAGATGGAAATTTAAGCATACCTTGGTGAAATTTGGAAGCTTCTTTTAGGGCTGCAAGAGTTCCTTCCTCATATGTGTTGGCTTCCCAAACTTCTAAAGATGAAGGTTGCTCCTCCATGGTTACAATAGTGCTGGTACATGCCTCTTCTACTGGTGGTGAGGGATTTTCCTTCCCTTTTCCAAATTTCTTGATCAACCTTTGAGAAAACTCAACAAGAGTTGACACTCTTGCATGGCTCAAATGGCTGAACCACCAAGCATTAGCTTCACCTTCAAGGTGCAGTGCTGCAATTTCTATAGCCTCTCTCTCTACTAATGGAGTAGTAGGAAGAAATCCTCTAGCTTCATCACACATGCATTTTTTGCACATGTGAGTGATCCATAAAAAGTGGACAATAGGAATCTATTGCCTCTCATCATCCCATGGATGTAGGGTCTCCTTCCTTCCTCCGTTGAATGAACTATGGTAAAGCTAGAGTCTCCTTGAAGGCTATAGGTTTAGCTTTGTATTCAGGAAGGTATTCACTTAGAATTTCATATTCCAAGTGTCCTTCATGCTTATTTTTTTCTCCTCTTTGAGAATAGGAAGTGCATGACCCTTCCTCTTCTTGAAACCCTCTATGAGTTTCATTGCATCTCTTCTCCTTCATCTATTTAACCTCCTTGGAGAGGTTCTTTCTAGATCTGAAAAGTGATGAGACAAATCTCATTCTATCCATCATTCTGATCTGCTTCTTCTCTTTGTCTTCTTATAGCATAATGGCTAAAACTCATAGGCTAAGCCAAGGCTATGCTCTGATACCACTTTAATATCCCAAAATGGGAATGCAGTAATGCATAAGCACAATAATAGAATAACAGGGAGAAATTAACTCATAAAATGTGTTGAGAAACACATAGCCATCTAATGAATGTTGCAACAACAAAATATGTCCCACTATATGCTCCCAATGTGGGGAAAACAACAATTTTGACCATAAAAATGTTATATTTAGAGAATTGAGTTATATTAGGGAGAAATAACACTGGGGTCCCTTATATTAAGTAATTTGGGAATCACACCCAGAAAATATTCAGAAACAAATCTCTTTTACTTGTTTAAACAGATCTCTCTGTCCCGATATGGCTCAAAAACACTGAAATCCCATGAGTTGACTAAACAGAAATTTCCTTAAGCATGCACAACGTCATTTTAAGAGATTTTCTGATACAATATGCTGAAAATATACGATCATGAGTTTTATTTCTCAAAACATGAAGAAAAATAGGGATCTAGCCCCTTTTACACATCAAGAAGATAACTCGGCAAGGGTTTCATGAAAGCACAAGTACAATATGCATAGATTTTCAAATTTGGATCTGAAATAATGCAGTATGCTAATGCACTGTGTATAAATGGATGAAGAATAAAAAAATGAAGGAGGATCCTTCTTACAAGTCTTGCTGGGAGAAGGGTTGGCCCTTTCTTTGAGAAAGCAACTCAAGATTGAGGGGATTGACCCTCTCAGTACAATACTACAAGAAATGACGCAGTTCCTACAAGGGACTATGCTGTAGTTGATGGAAGTGCTTTGGCCCAGTTCCAAGATATGAAAATCTACTCCTAAGCCTTCCTTACTGATCTCCCAAAGGAATGGAGGCTCCCTCCTTTGAAAAATGAGTGTAGGAAGTGGTGTTGTGAACCCTCACTGTAACACCCTACAACACAACATTATACTACTGTAGAAATAAAGTTGTAGTTGAAGGAGGATGCTTGGCCTCAATCCTAGATGTGTGGAAAATCAGTACAAGCTCCTTCAAGAGGCCTCTCAATAAAGGAGAAGGATTCCTAAACGGGAAATCCTTGTGCTAAGCAGCACAACAATCTCAACTAAATAGTTGAAGAAAGGAAAATAGTCTAAGTAGACAAATCAAAATATCATTTATAAGATGCCTTGCAATGGGTGCCTTTCCCTCCTTTTATACATGTGTGAGCCTTCTTGCCTTGGCCCCCACTCATTAGGGTTTCCTCCACCAAGGAATCTTCCTCCCACTATCTCTACGTTGTCTCACAAGATGATCTCCACCTCCTATCCTAGTGCTATTGACTTGGTCAAACTTTACCTTGTCCACATGCAAAAAGTCCCTGTTCACACATGAAGGTGTGAAATCCATCTTTTATGTTGATCCCCTTTCACATTATGAAGGATTTTATTTAGATTTTTACTATGCATGGGCGTCCTTACCCATTTATTCATCTCCTAAGTAAAATAAACAAAATTTAATATTCCAATTTGTTGTATGCAAATTTTAGAATATTACAGCTGCGAAAACTCTGAAAACCTAGTGAACTGAGGTGTTTCCAAAGAAACATCAGGAAAAGGACTACCACTAGGAGGCAGTGAAGAAGACGAAGAAACTGGTGGTTCTTCCACTGTGACAATATTTCAACATAGGAAGAAAAACGAGATAGCCTATTCGAGGCTTCAAGATCAAACACTAAAGAACTACAAAAAAAAACCAAGAAAAATGCTTTTAATGGCCATGTGATCGTAGGTAGTTAATTTTATGACATCGAAACAAAACTTTGTTGTTTCATATTTTAAGAGTCGAGAAACATGCAAAATATGACTCTAGTCACTTTTAGTATTGAACGAATGTGAAAGGACAAGTGCTCGATGATCTTTTCCTTTTTATGGAGTCATGAAAAGATTAAAATGACCACTTAGGTAATCTAAGTAAGAGGGTGTAGCGAGTTTCCATGAACTTCCATATGCACCTTTGTGATCAAATGAAAGAGAAATGACCAAGGACTTGACGTACGTGCAGGCAGTCTCCCCGAATGTTGTGTTCGGTGTATCACGGTTACAAGGTGGCAGACTCGGCTTCATATGGATAAAGGATTGAAACCTATGATGGTTTCCCTTTATATACGTGACGGTACGAGGAGCACAAGTCTGTACTAGCGCTGTCTAATGTCAGATGTCGAACAACAACTACTAGGTTTAATGACTCCGGAACACGTCACTAGCCTAGACCTCTAAAAATATGTATGTTAGGTTCCAATGCTTCCTTAGATTTATTGAATTAATTTTAAGGTTGATCTTCAATTAATGTTTTAGTTTCAAGGCCCTACCAAATGTGATCTCATATTTCTAAATGCACACTACATGCAAAAGAACACCATTTCCATTCAATGAATGCTAACTAAGAGAAGGATAGAAATATTTAACAAAGTAGCAATCAATGAAAACATAAGAAGATGTTTCACTAATGCATCTAATACAATAAATTGAAAAATGAAAAACTCTTTCCTAGTTCACCAAGAGCTAGTTATGCAAAAGAACTTTTCATTTTCGATTCAAGGGAAAGAATGAATTTTTTTGTTTTTAGATGAATGAAGCACACAATGCACTATTACACTAAAAAGAAAAGCGAACACTAGTTTTGATCATTACGAACGTAAAGATATAAAATGAATAAATCAAATGAAGTACAAACATAAAACACACTCAAGACAAATATGAACTCTTCCCAAGAGAAAAAATACTTTCAAAACAATCCAAATGAGCAATGTGATCTATGCTCAAAGTGATGAAATGGAGAGTTAAATGAAAACAAAAGTGATCATCCAACAGACCAAAGACATGAAGAATCAGGAAAGACTAACACAATTGATCAGAAAATTGAAACGACAAAGACCAAAGTGACTCGAATTCAGCTCAAAAGGTTCAGTGAGGAGAAGGTCAAATAAACAGCACAAGACCTAGAAACCCTAAGGCTACAAAACGTCATTGATGAGATAATGGACAAACAACTGAGAAAAATCGAGATTACAAAGTCAAAACAATCCAAAAAGACCAATTTCAAGGCAAAGAAACAACCCAGAGCTAAGAACTACTAACAAAAAACTCAGGAAGAAGGTCAAATCAAATCCTACAGGATTTTGCATGACTGTCAGGCTGTAATCCGCGCCTAACAGGGGTTGGCGCACCTATGACAAAAGAAACTAGCAGTAATTGGCATGATTTTTCAAAGAATAAATGCGCCAAGATGGAAAACTATGGGAAAATAAGAAAACCACTGAGCAGAGGTCAGACTTGACACTCTGGAACTGGACAGGAGGATTCAAAATAGTCAAGCAAGTCAAGCAAGGCAGAGAAGCAATCAGATGACCAATGTCGACTCGAAAAGTCAAAATCTTAACAAAAAATGAGACAAAAAACACACGATGATCCCCAATGGTTTTGCCAGCTTGTTATGTAGGTAAATACCCTCTGCAGGCAGAGGTGATCCCTCTAGCCCTAGGGTGGATCTAGCAGCAAGAAGACATGCTAATGTGTCAGTTCCTAGTTAATGAATGAAGCAAGTTGGGATAGATTGTCCTACCTGTAATCCAACGCAGTTGTTGTAGCTACAACAAAGGTCTTCTGATACTTGCCCTGACGTGTTGTGATCCTTCAAAAATGGTATCTGGCTGCCTGCATAAAGATCAAAGGACAAAAGTAGCATACATTATAATAATTGCATTCATAACTAGCTAATCAGTCAAGGAAGATTAAACGTATTGCGTAAGATAAATCACATAAACACAAGATAGGAACTAGAACATCAGTCATGCATATATTAAGAGAAAGAAAGAGATTAAAACCAGAGCCTTGATGTATCAACCTCATTTAGTGGGTCGAGTTGAAGTGTGTCTTGAGCATTCATTGGGAATTTGGATGTGGAGAGGCAAAAGACTAAGCTCTTTGTCGACAAGGGTCTCGCTCTCTGCTCTATCTCACACCAACTATCAAACTGTTTCAGAAAACTTTTCAGCAATTCCTCTTCAGCTAGCTGTATCTATGTGAGATAGGTGTATTTATAGAAGGAGAAGAGGAGATGGGATCCCTCAAATGGTGAAAGGGAGGCCTTATCCTTTGGGAGGTTCCCCCAAAAGGTGGAAATAAGAAGCCAAAGGAAGGTGTTCGTGGTTATGCAGTTGAACAACCCAAGCTGACTCGCTCACGAAGTAGATAGCTTAGAAACTTTGCTTCCATATTTAAAAAAATTTACAAAAACATCTTGAAGTAGATATCTCATTGGGATAGAATTCCAATGGGTATGGGGCCTAGTTTTAATTTCCTCCATCGGCACGAGGGCATAACAGCCTACCAGTGCCAACCCAAAAGCATGTGTTTTTGATGGTCTGTTCAGGGAAAATTCAACAGATGAAATGTTCTCCTCATGGAAAGGGATGCAATGATACTCTTTGTAAGGCATGAAACTTCATATAAGTCACATAAATGGTCCTATAATGTGCGGGATGAGGATTTCAGGGAGGGTGACAAAATTATATGTAACACCATGCGACCTCACCCGCAACATGCAACATCCTTACCACTTTCGCTACCACATGTTTCTTAACATGTATAGGGTCGGGAATCTATTTAAATTTGACTATGTGTTAAGGTGGGGGTATAGAGGGCCAGGCCTCTGTCCATAGGACCATACACAGTGACCTCGGTGGAGCTGCAACCAAATGTGTGGGTTTATAACTTTAAAACGTGCTTAATTAAAGCACTAACACATGTTATTAGTGCTAATCCATAACTTTAATGCGGATTTGTAAAATGCGACATTAGCACTAAACCACCACTTAACTAATCTCATCCACTAATTAATTCGAGTTTAACTTGCCAGTGAAGCTGGAAAAGTCCACCATTTTAGGCAGAACTCTAGATCTATTGTAGTTAACTAGAGTTCTCTCTAGTTTTGGAGGAGTTTTCTAAGAAAAATTGATTGAGCCATAACTTGAGAAAATTTTGACCAAATTGGGCTCATAAAGAGTGTATCCTAACATTTCTAGATATTCTGAGTATCTTGGTGTAGGTTTCAGAGGTAGCTGAGCACTTTTGGAAGTGATTTTTCTATATTGAAGATTCAAGATGCCTAGGGCCACTAGGAAAGAAGGCCATATCTAGTTCACGTCAAGAACATTTGATGAGCCAGAAGAGGCTACTAAGGGGTTTTTTGATGCCCCAAATCCATTGGTAACCTATATTTACTAATTTTAGCACATATTTAGGGTCATATTTCATGTTTTACAAGTAAGGTGTATGGATCAATCAGATGGTCGAAGCATATTTGGAAGTTTTTGAGCATGGAGGAGACCTTGTAGGGGTTTTCCCAATTCCAAAAAGCATTTTTCAGCAATTGTGACCAACATGGTCCAACTCTGGTTTGACTTATTTATTAATAAAGTTGTTAATTGTATTCTTAAGTGTGGAATTGAAGGGTGTATGTGAGGGTCTTCTCAAATCTATGCACACAATCATTAAGCACTTTTATTTTATACTGATGGGGAAGCTAGCACAACAAAACTAGTTTGTCCATATTTAGATCAAGCTGTATTAAAGCTATAGGTTGATTGTTAGCTTTTGTTTCTTGTGCAAAGAGGGTGAAAATTATTACAAGTTTAAATCTCTAGAGAGGATAAGGAAAAATTGTTGGTGTAGATTCCCAAGTTGGAACAAGGAGAAGGAGGTCAGAGTTTCCACAAGATCAACCTCAATTTTCACCTCCAAATATTCTTGAGGCTTCAGTAAGCATGTCTTAGGAAGGAGAGCCTACAAACCTGAAAAAAAGATGAAAGATTCAAAAAGTATTTTTGGGACATGTCATAGATGGTGAAGGTCATCTATGAAGAGAGGAACTCACAACTACAAGGTGAAGGATCTAACCCACCATCTTCTCCACAAAATTCATATTTTTCTACAACTTTGATGAAAAGCTATACTGTAGAAAGTCCTTCCAAGATGAAATATAGACATTTTTGTGCCTTTTTTCCACATGATGTGGAGTATGAGGTTCAATCAACACCTCATGTTAAGGATCTGAAAGAAGAGAACAAAAGAGTCCAATAGGACACCTCCGGAATCAGAAAGGAGTATGAAATGATATTTGTGCCTCAATCAAGAGATGATACAAATGGTGAGCATGCATATGCTCGTCATTTACATGATTTTTTTAATGTAAATTATTTTGAAGCCTTTTAAAGACACAACAGAGGCAGTGGGTCTAAGCTCTTGGAAAAGGTGGGTTACAAGGAAGGCTTAGGTGTTGGTGTGAATCAACAATGCATCAAGAAATCAATAGAGGTAAAAGAGAGACCTATGTATGAAGCCTTGGCTTATGTTGCACCAGAAGAATGATCTTCTGATGATAGCTATTGTGTATCATGTTCCTTCTGCCACAAAAGAGGAAATGAGAAGGAAATGTTTCGAACTTTACATTCAAAACTAGTACCTGCTTGGTTCTCCAAATACAAAAGAGACTTGAAGGTGTCTCCAGAGAGAGATGAAAAATTTGAAGAAGAAGTTGATTCAAGTTCTTTATGTCATGGAATTTCATCATCTAGGAAGCATAAGCCAAAGGATGCCAAGAAAAGTTATACTCCTCCTGTTCATTTAAATTCTTCTCCTAAAGGAAAACAACCTACTAATTTGAGTGACATGTTAAGGATAATGTCTCCATGCACTCTTTTCATTTCTTCTAACCAATTTGTAGATGAGTTTGAAAAAAGAAAAGCCATCATCAAGAAGATGTTTATGTCTCTTAATATTGAGAACAAGAAGAGGAAAAATCAATCAAAGAAAAATTCATGTGAGCTAAGAAGAACTCGAAGGAAGTTTTTCACTCACTGCAATATCAATGGGCATTAGATTGAGAATTGTTTGAAATTATTTCCACAACATCATCCTAGTAATGGCAAGAAATTCGTGCAAGTAACAGGAAAGGAAGGGACAAAATAAAAAGTGGCACAAGATGTGACAATCCATGAAGCATCTTCAAAAGAAGGAAATGATCAAATAGAGGGTTCAGTTACCATGTTGGTTAGGAAATGTTCGGACTATTTGTCCAGTTGAATATTGTAAGTATTTGTTTGCACTAGTTGCATATCCCCATAGTGGGTAATTTGTAAAAGTGATAATTCATGAATAAATCACTTACATGCAACCATGTTTTCTTTAGCATGTTTATGCTAGTTTGGCTTGGTTATTAGTCAATTGAAATGGAAAATTTGGGGGTCAAGTTTTCCATATTGTAAAATGAATTTCTCTTTGATTATGTTAGAAAGCATTTTCAAAAACTATTGTATGAGTAGTGGAAGCATATTTTGTATGTAAAAAAGTGTTCAACACTAAATTTCTACAAGTATTCACCATGTGCATCTTGCCTTGGTTTATGTCAAAGTATTTTGGATTTTTTCCTTGGTAAGGATTTTTGCAGATAAAAAACATTCAATTATTCTTGGGAAGGATGTTGTTATGCATGGTCATAGCAACATGGACAAGTCAAGAAGAACCACCAACTTGAAACCTCTGGTCAAGTTACAATTCAAGTTCATCATGAAAAAGAGCCGCCAAGGAAATTCAACTTCAATTAGGTCGAGTTTAGAAGAATTAAGGAACTATAACTTCAATTTATAAACTAATGGAAATGAAATTTTGGAGACCAAAAGTATTTCAGTGGGGAGATATGATCAGGAGCTCAAATTAAATCTCAAAAATCAAAGTTCTAGGAATCGCTCAAAACCTAAACAATCATATAGGTCTCTGCCGCCTTTGTTAGGAATCTGTAATCAGCAAGATTGGCAAAGTCCGATCACAGAAACAACATCATTTCAACCAACTTTGGGATTCTAGGATCTAGCCCTCCTGAATCCGGAGAGGGATCTCTCCAATAAGTGCAAAGATGGATTTGTCTTTGAAGTTTGGGGTAATAATATTAGGCTAGTTATGAAGGCCAAGGGTTTGTTTTGGTTTTTGGATGGTTGAGCATGATTACTATTTGAGGTGGAAAGTCCTAAGTGCAAAGAGTTTCAAAGGTGAGAAGTTGCAAGCAAATAGAACAATCTTTGGCCAGGAAGATAGATAATTGCAGGTTTTAGTCCATTGGGCTATGGAGTCATAATAGGGTTTAATTGGAACAACAAGAGGCAAGAGTGGTCCATGGGGCAAGTCATCTATGTCTAAGGATCTCTTTGAAGATTGATTTATGGAATGAAATGATACAACAAGAAGGAAAATTAAACAGATGCAGAACAAAGAGCAGCCCAGGATCTGGTAAGTACTTTTAAACTAGCCAGCCTTTGTTACACTTTCAGTAGAAAACACTTTAAGACAAAGGGAAACTTGAAGGCAACTTTTGGAGTAGAAACTAGCGGGCCAGGCTCACCAAAAATCCTCTCCTAGCTCTGCTTTACTTGGTTACTTTCAAGACCAACACAAAGATAACACAGAATGGCCTAAGATCTGGTAAGTACTTCTAAACTAGCCAGCTTTTAACACATTCCAAGAGAAACATTCAGACAGTCTTTGGGGATAATACTAGGACCAGGGCACACCATATCTTCCATAGTTCATCTCTACTTAACTAATACTGAACATAACATTCAAGAATAATATTCAGCTAAGGCAATAAGACGAGGGAATGCCAGCATTCCTATTCTTAAACTAAATTAAATCATTCCCAAATAACACAGTTTGGAAGAAAACATATAAATAAATATTTTCAGTCAGAGAAGGTTACTGAAATACAGTAGGTCCTAACTCTATGAATGCTATTCTTTATAAGAGTAAATGAAACACAGTGAAAAAAGAAACAAAATAACAAGTTACAATTAGAAAAACATCACCGTCAACATAGACCAGGATCCCATAAATCAGCTTGTATTGATGCTCCAAACCAGTTACAACTTTAAGTCCAATGCTTTAGTTTAGAAATCATCTACTCATCTCTGCCTAACTTATCTATTACAAGCAGAGCTCCAAGAGCCAGTGAACACTATTTACAATCGGAAGTTTAAGCTCAAATGTGTTTCAAATTTCTTCAACCAACTCAACCAACAATTTCTCATCTTCTACAGAAGTGTTTATATAAGAATGAGGAGGTGAGATTTGATAAAATATCTCTCAGGACAGTTAATACAGATCAATGACTTTTCAGCCTTTGAGGGGGTCGATGGAGAAGTTTACAACCATTCTGTCTGTATTAAATGTTTAAAATTTATGAATTAAGCTCGGTGGGAGCTTTTATTGACTTTAATGCTCTGTGTCATGTTTGGAGTAACTCTGTAGATATTTTTAGCATTCAAGTTCCTTGCAGAAGTAACTCTTTGGATGTGCTGAGGTGAATATCTTAGTTTGATCAATAACTTCGGCCTCTGTTTTGAATGCTTTGAGGCACAAGTGGCACTTATGGTAGCTGGGAGGAATAAATTCGCCTCAAATGTGGCGGTGGAGGCCTTTATGTCTGTTAAACACTTATGATGTTCCTTTAATTGTGTTTTAATCCTGGGAATTAGGCTTTTGATAATCATTCTTAGCCGTAATTCCTAAATCTGTCTTCAATCTTCTATTCTGTTGTGCTCCATTTCGAATGTTGATACTCTTTTAACTGTGTTTTTAATAAAATAGTGTCTTGTCGATGTGCAGGACGGGCAGGGCTCGTATGGCATCACTGCCTCATGAAGCAATGAACGAGACATGGAGTAGAGCCCTGCGAATGGTTCCCTTTGATAAATCAAAGGTGTGGGAATCTTCATTCCTAGCCTTCGGCCTTTATCTTCAATATAATGGAAAAAACCATTCATCCCTGCAAAATACAAACAAAAATTATAAAATCCTGCGTTTTTTGGAAAAACTGCTTCAGAGGCGTGGGAGGAGCGTAGCCGTTGGATGGCAGCATCCAACGGTGGAGATCTGTGTAGAAGAGGTAAAAAGGAGAGCAGGGAGAAGGATAATACGGAGTGATTTTGGACCGTCCGATCTGGACACGTGGACAGTCCAAATCCAATCGGAGGATCGCAATCGTGGGTGGCAAGAAAATGCACCGATTGAAAGTTGCAATGCGATTTAGCACGGACCGTTGATCTGAGGATCAGATCAATGGTGGAGAATAAATTTGAAGGTTTTGAAGTGGAGGTAAGACTTGTGATCGGAGGGAATGAGGACCGTTGGATCATAGAAGGCGGAGAGGAGATCTACGGCGGACAATCAATCGGGGATCGGCAATCGGGGGTGGCAAATAAATTGCACCGAATGAAACTTGTGATGCGATTGAAAAACTCCGGTGCGATGTAGTGTGGGCCGTTTGATCGGTTTATGATCAACGGTGGAGATTATTTTTAGAACGAACCAGCGGAAAACCCTTATAATATATGAAAAACCCACAAATTTTTAATAAAACCAAGGTTTTAGTGGATCGGGGCAGAGAATATATATATATGAAGTGACTGGCGCCCGATTGTGGGGCCGCTGGATGTATGGAATACAATGGGCCCAGGGCTTTATATAACAAGGGCCAATCACAATCAGAGCTTCGAGCCCGGTCTTTCAATCAACCCATTTGGAGTTTGCAATGCGATTAAGCGCTTCGGGACTTCAACACTTGGTCCCGGGGTGTAGGTTGTATGGAATGAAAGAAAATGGGGAGGGGTTTACATATATGAGACCTAATCGCATCGAAAGTTTTATGCGGTCTTTCAATCAACCCATTTGGAATTTCCCCGATGTGATTGCGCGATCGGGTCTTTTTAATCTAACCATTTATATTAACACGTGACTTTGGCTTATTAGATCAAAACTTTGGATAAATGGGTTTTTGTATTTACAAAGGAAAAAATGAATCGGGAATGGATTTTTCAATGTTTCAAGCGCCGGATGCGAGCTTTATGGTTATATGGAATGGTAATAATATCGGGGGTTTTTAAATACAAAGGCTAATCGCATCGGAGTTTTTGTAATGGCACAAAGACTTGCACACTTGGATTTTTGCGATGCGATAAGCGCCGAAAAGGGTTAGCGCTATGTTCCAACCTCTAAAGCGTATGGTGGGGAAGTGGTTGGGATTTAGCCCAAGGGGGCTTAAGTCCATGGTAACAAAAAACTTGTTTTTTATGAAAACTTTCAGAGTTTTCAATGGATTTGGGGGTTTCGGTATAGTTTAAAAATGAGTTTTAAACTATGTAAAGATGATTTTCATGAATGGAAGAAGAGGAATCATGAAAATGGAGGAGTTTTATGGAGAAAAAGGGGAGCAAATGAAGGTTAGTTTTGAGTGGGAGAAGGGGGAAAATGATGATTTTTCAGCACTCTTTCTCTTGGAATTTAGCTGAATTTCTGAGTATAAAATAGTAACAGCAAATGAAGATTTTGAACAGAGGCATGAGGACTTCAATATTTTTCAAGAGCCAACACTTTTTAGTAATAAAATTTCTTCCTTGAAGGCTCAAAAATTCTTACCCACCTTTTTCTATAACAAATTTTATAGGTGGCTAACAGTGGCTCCACTTGGGGATGGTGCCTTCTTGAAGGCATCAAGAACTTCAGACCTGCTTTCTCTGGGAGGCTGACCTATGCCTCATCCATTGTATTCTCTGGGAGGCTGACCTGTGCCTGATCCATTGGGCTGCTTTCCTTTTCTTAAATGATCTTCTTTTGAAAACATATTAGCAGCCATAAAAACAATGGTCGTTTCATAAACAAGCTCTCTACCGACCCAATCCTACTGATCTAGCATTTTTTCTTCATTTAGAGTGCACTTGGATTGGCAAACTCTTTTCAAAACATTTTATTCTTTTTGAAAGTAGGAAATCTAATCTATTTCTGCTCCTTATTTCTCCCTGAACTCAGATTAAACAGTTGAGTTCAGATGCTTCTCTACCTAATCTACTAATCTGTTAGGATTAAACAGTCCAAAAGATTTTTATTCTCTAATTTCTACAGCAGAAAATTTAAAAACATACAAGTTAGGTTTGAACATTCTAACTTGATGTTGGTCTATGGCATAGAAAACAAGCTGCCTATAGATATTTATTTTTGCAGAAAATTAAATCAAAATGGAAGGCTCAAGATCTGAAAGTTTCTCATCATGGCCTCCTCCTTTCTTTACAACTTTGTTTTGACTCTTGTTTGAGTTGTTTCTTTCTTGTTCTCTGGTTCAGATTTTGAGCTGATTAGAACTAGATTTACCTCTTTTTTGACTCAGAATTTGAAAATATATTTGATTCATTCTCTTTGGAAACTTAGGTTCAAATTTTGAGCATGTTTGAACCTTTAATTTCTATCCTAATCTACCTACTGATAAACCAAGATTAAACAATTTGGAAAATCGAATTCACTATCCTATCAGCAGTAAATTTAAAACTAATTAATCAAGATTAGGTTGTTTGACTAACTAGAAGTGTGTTTTGCAGGAGTGGCATTTAAGCTTGCACACTTTCAGATTTGTTTCTCTTTTTTGGTATGGGGCTATACCTTTTGTTTTTACAATCCGCCCTCTTTCCTTTCTTTCATTTTTTTTGTATTTTTTATTTTTCTAACTTTGAATGCAATGGTGGATGAGATATTTATAATGAAAAAGATAAAAATGCTTCAAAACATAGCATGGATTAAGAGAAGTAATGTTTGAGCATCCTGCCATTGACAGGACCTCCAAACAATTCTGCTCTATTCAACTCCTACAAGAAAAATGCATTGTCACCAGCATCTGAATGAATAGAGTAAGGGCCAAGCCATAAGTTGTCAAATTTTCCATGCTTGCCCTTGTCTTCCCTCCTTGAGTCCCACTTTAAAACCTTGTCACCAACTTTGAAATTGTTGGCCTTTGTTCTTCTGTCAAAAAGCTTTTTAATGATGTCCTGTTTTTGCAATGCTTTGTTATAAAATTTCTCTCTGGTTTGCTGAAGATGAATTGTCTTATTTATTCTTCTGATTATGTCATTATCTTCAGTTTGTAACTCTTGAATCAACTTCATTACTGGTACCCCAAGACTGTTTGGAAAAATTGCATCAGTACCATACACAAGCTGGAAGGGTGACATGCCAATAGATTTCTTCAAAGTCAATCTGTCAGCCCAAAGTGCATGAACTAGCTTTGTATGCCAAGAATTTTTATTGTCTTCCAACAGTTTCTTGATTATGTTCACTAAAATTTTGTTTGAGGATTCGGCAAGTCCATTACCCTGGGGGTAATAAGCCGTGGAATGCCCCAATGTTATCTAATATCTATGACAGAACTCAACCATCTTGCATTATCTGTGATAATCTTAGTGGGATAGCCAAATCTAAAGAGAATGTTAGTCTCCATAGATTTTATAATAACTGAATCATTGGCCTGCCTATAAGTAATGGATTTTATCCACTTAGTGAAATAGTCTGTGGCAGTGAGAATCCATCTATGTTGGGCAGAAGATGGTGGATGGATTTATCCTATGAATTCAGGTCCCCACTGTTGAAATGGGGCTTCAACAGTGATTGGATGCAGAGGTAGGGGAAGCATTTTTATTTTGCCTTCAAAAATTTGACATTTATGATAGGTAGTGATCATTTTATGCACATCATGAAAAAGAGTAGGCTAGTAAAAACCAACCCTCAAAATTTTTTTGGCTGTTATCTTCCAGTATAAATGACCTCCACACTCTCCTTCATGGAATTTGTGCTTAAACTTCTCTGCATCCAACTCGGGCAAACATTTAAGCAATAGACCACTTGCATTTTTCCAATAAAGACATTTATCTATAATGCAATAGTTTACAACTTTTAACTTTAAGAATCTTGCCTTTGTTTTTGTCAAACTATGAGGTGTATTTAAATTAAACAAAACATAAATAATATCAGCATACCAAGGAGAATTCATAAAATGATCTTCAACTATAGGAGTTGAGAATCCTTCTTGGTCATCCAAAGCATCAATCATATTAATATCAAGAACTTCAAAATTTGATTCAACCATTAATCTAGCTAGACCTTGGCCTTTGATGAGTTTAGTGGGTTTTATCTCTAAATCATATTCAAGGATAACAACAATCCACTTACCTCTCTTACCATCTGGGTCCTGTGTTAGAATGTCTTTAACAACTGAGTTTGGGACAAAGGCAATGATGTGTGAGTGAAGGATGTACACTCTGAAGTCTTTCAAAGCTTTAACCAAAGAAAAAGCTTGCTTCTCCATAATGTTATACTTCAAAGGGGCATCCCTCAATGCCTTGCTAAAGAATGCAATAGGCTGCTCTTGTCCTTGTGGATTTTTCTGTAAAAGGACAACAGCTATGGTATGTTCCGATGCAAATGAAAAAATATAAAAATCTTTTGAAAAATCAGGACTTATAAGAACCGATGTTTTGGTTAACGCTTGTTTCACCAGTTCAAAGGAATTCTTTGCTTCCAAGGTCCATTTTACCCCTTGCTCCTTCTTTAACATGTTTTTGATATTCCTAAGGAGCTCAGCCAAGTTGGGGATGAACCTTCTCAAAAAGTTAATCTTTCCGATGAAAGACTGCAACTCTTTGATGTTTCAAGGATGAGAGATTTGTAATATGGCCTCAATCCTCTTTGGATCTATCTTTATACCCTCTTCAGAAATGATGTGCCCAAGAAGTTTACCTTCTTGGAGACCAAATAGTGTCTTCTTAGGGTTTAAAGGTATCCCAAATTTTCTGCATTTCTCGAAAACTTTTCTCAAATGTTCTAAGTTCTCTTCATCTATTTTTTAAAACACAGTGACATCATCAAGGTATATAATGATGAAGAAGCCCATTTCTTCTGAGAATTCTATGTCCATGGCTCTTTGAAAGGTTGCTCCAGCACTCATTAGACCAAAGGGCATTTTCACATACATGAAGGTGCCCCATGGTGTAGTAAAGGTTGTCTTTAATTGATCAGTAGGGTGAACTAAAATTTGATTGTACCCTGAATAGCCATCAAGCAAAAAAATTATTTTAGACCCTACCACCCTTTGTAAAATATGATCCATCTTGGGTAGAAGGTAGTTGTCTTTTAACGAAGCTTTGTTTAAGTCTCTAAAGTCTATACAAAGCCTGATCTCTCCAGTTTTCTTCCTAACATACACCAAATTATATACCCATTCAGAATATCTAACAGGGACAATAATACCAGCATCATACATTTTCATGATTTCCTTCTGAACCAATGGTAACTGAAGAGGGTTTATCCTGCGCAGTTTTTGTTTGAACGGTTTTTGGTTTTCTTTGAGGGGAATTTTGTGTTGTATAATTTCAGTGTCATAGGATTTAAGATCTTCGTAACTCCACGTAAAATCATCAGAAAACTCTTTAAAAAGCTCAATATATTTGATTTTAATGTGAGCTGGTAAAGTCTTGGACAGTTTAATCATTTTCGGCTTAAGTTCGCTACCAATATTACACTCTTCCACTTCAGTCTCTACAGGTTCCAGATTTGGTTTATTCGCCACATCGTTAAAATAGAACAACTCTTCTAAAGGGGCCAAACCCTTAGGCAAACTTTCATCTTTAGATTGCAGAGTTTCTAACTCCTGTGTTTCAAAATCTGCATTCATTTCTGTTTCTCTTTCAAGTTTGCTAGATAACAGGTTTATATTAGCAATTTTAGGAGACGATTCTTCTTCACCAAGGAAATTTCTTCACTGCAGTCTGTCTCATAATTCGAGTCCGAACTATGTATTTCGAATTCGTTTCTGAAATGCATGAAGTCTTCTATTTGTTCGTCTCTGTCAAACACCTGCCAATACTTTTCATTATCAGGCACGGCTGGTCTAAACTTTATCTGAGTTGTACAGTCTTTGGTTTCATATGGCGTTAAGCATGTTCTAGCTGCAAAGGCTAAATTGTGGGCCGCAATATTTCTTTTTCTTGGGACAAAAATCAATTTGGATTCCTCGAATTTTTTTAAAAGGTCCATGACATTGTTTCGGTAGGCCCTAAGTCTAGGATGATTTGCGTTATACTCCCCGTTGACTTGCCTAATGACTAACTTTGAATCCCCATACACATTAATTCTTCTGGCTCCTAACCTTTTCAATAGATGTAAGCCTAAGAGAAGGGATTCATACTCCGCTATGTTATTGGAACACTGAAATTTTAATGTACAGGAAATACATTCTGTGTGGTTATTTTCAGTGTTGGAAAACCAGACACCTGCACCAGCGTTAGTTCTAGTGCAGGATCCATAAAAATACATACTCCATAGAGGACTATTCTTAGTTTCATCCTAGTTACCGTCCTCTTCAACTACTGTGCTTTCTAATTGTTGTGGAATGTCAGCACTTAGTTGTGTTTGTTTTGACTCTTCAGGTTTTTCGTTAAGTGGAGGCACATTTTCTTTAGTGTCCAGTTTTAAAAGCAAAGGACACGTGACTTGTATTTCAAGACCCATATTTGGTTTGTTGTTGTTTAAAGGTTTAGCAAATTTTTTTGACGGTTCTGTGGTATTTACCCCTTCCTCTCTATTGACCATTAACTCTGTTAAAGTTACTTGTTCATCTAATGTTTCTTCATTAAAGAGGATAAATGAATCAAGGCCTGTGTTTACAGAGTATAAAGGGGAGTTTTGTGGTCTGTCTTGACTTGTCGCTGTGTATTTCATATGAGACTCCCTGTAGAGTCTTCTACTCTGATTGAAAACAGGGATAGTCGCGTAGGTCTTGTCCATTTTCATAGTCCCTTGTAACTTAGCCCCCCATGATCTTGATAACAACATTCCATATTTGGGGGGAACATCAGCCACCACAATATCCATGACTAAGCATTTGGCTGGAATCTGGGCTAAGTTAACACAGAGTTATTTGATTAATCCTAAACATTTTACTCTGCTTCAGTCAAAGGAGTACAGATCTTTATAAGGTCTGGTGATTTCTAGACCAAGGCTCTCCATCACAGCTTTAGGCATTAAATTATGAGAAGCCCCGGATTCATGCATAGCATTGTGTAAAATCTTGTCATGAACGTTTAAACTCACATAAAATGGAGGAATAGGTCCCTCTTGATACATACCTTCAATCTTAGGACCAAAAATAAGCTCTGGTTGATCATCATTAAGATTGACAGTGTCCTCATTCTCTTCAATGTTTAAAGCCTTCAAAATTTGGGTCCTATATACATGTTGGGCAGCTAACTCAGTCAAGGGAACAGAGATTTTGATTTTTGAAATTTCCTGCTCAAGGCTGAAGGGAATTTGGTTCTTTGAAGAACTTGTTTAAGCCTTATTAGCTGTCATTCTATCAGCAATATCAACTTGCTGATTTGTTTTATTTACACTTGACAAAATTGTTTTCATAGGAGTACTAGCTGAAGTGTTAGTACTACTAATGTCTGCACTCTGTTTTTCATTGTTTTGAGTTCCTTTCTCTTTTCTGTTATCAGAATTTACAGCCACTGTTTTATCCTTTTGTTTGACAACTCTAGGCTTGGTTGTAGTGCTGTTTTGTGAAGATTTGTCAGAGGTTTTGTTGTTGGGGGTTTGTTGACTGGTTTTGCTTCTGAGGTCATATTCTTTTTGAGATTCTATGATGACATTTTCCATGTCTTGATAATAATTTTCATCATCATCTCTTTTGTCATCATAAGGTGTGTATAGACCTTGTTTTCTATCATAATGAATCTCAAAGTCATCATTGTCTATCCCCAGCATGTTGATATCATCCTCCTCTGCTATTTCATCTATTTCCTCAACCTCACTTACATAGTTTTGATGAAAGGGAGGAGTGATCTACTGATCATCTTCCCTAAGTCTGTTTGGATGTTGGTTCCTTCTAAAATTATGATTCTGGTTCTGATTTCTACTTTGAGGAGTATTTTGGTTTTGGCTTGCTTGTGCTCTTTTAATTATGCTCATCTCTTTCATCATCTCCTCCATCATTTTCTCCATCTTTGAGTTGGAAGTAGAAGGTGTGGATTCCTCTCTAAAAGATACTCTCTTTTCAGTTTTCATTCTTTCTCTCTTCTCCATTAAGTTGACTTCCACAGAAAGAGCACCTTTTTGCATATCTTCAAGAGTTGCAAAATCTCTCTCTCTCAGCTGATAGGTCATGTCAGAGTCAAACCCTTCAGGAAACTTGTTTAAAGCTGAGCCCTGTGGAGGTTTTAGCTCTGGGGAAAGTGCATTATACACACTATTGAATCTAGTGCAATAAGCTTGCACACTTTCCCCAGTGTTTCTATGGAGGTTCTTGTAATCAGCGAGGACTTGAAGAGGGTTTTTCTTTACTTCCCATTTGTTTAATAATGTTTGATGGAAGGCTTGGAGATCATTAATACTATGGGGGGCTAGGCCTTTGAACCATTTTCTTGCTTCTCCCCCTAAGCTCTGAGCAAATAACCTAAGCTTGACAGAATCATCATCAATTTCATTTCTGTCAAAGTATTCATTCATATTATCCACATGTTGTGATGCAGTTGTAGCATTGCTAGCATCATATAATGGAATTTTGGACTGATAGTCCTGTGGAAGATTGACTAATGGTGCAGGAAGGACTAACGGAGCATACCATGCTGCCATGATATGTGGTGGGGGTGGATTCACAAGGAGTGGATTAACAACAGGAAAAGTGGGCTGAAGTGTAGTGGTTTGAACAGTGGATGTAGGGTGAGCAAAAGTGGATGGACCAGGAATAGACTGCTGAGTTGATCTTGGATGAGAGACACCTAGGTTGTGAAGGAAATGCAAATCAGGAGGTGTTGTTTCTCTTCTACTAGGATGTTCACTTGTTTCAGGAGATGATAGTGAAGACTCAGAATCTAACTGATATAAATCACCAAGAGACCTAGTTCTAAATGGATTTACTAAGTTAGCTTGTGATTTTTGTAGAGCTAAAAGATTTTCAGGGACTGAATTAGCTCGCAAGGGTGATCTGAAAACAGTTGACAATTTAATCTTAGGAGACTTCCTAAGGATACCTTCTGGGTTATCAACTACTTCAGGTGGATCAGGGTCAGGATGGGCTCTAGTGTGAATCTTTCTAGGAGCCACTGTGTTGTGTTTTCCAGACCCAAATAAAACAGGAAAAGTGCAACTAGATATGACAATATTTAAGAGGTTAACTAGTCTGTTTTACAATTTTAATCCTACAGTCTTCTGACTGAGTTTGAAAGATATTATAATGATAAGGGTTCTTCCCAGTGGATTCTTAAGGTCTATTCAGGATTGTGGAGTCGCCAAGTGGAATTTTTTAGCCTGTAAGGAGGTAAAAGGTTTTATGGTCCACCACCATGTTTATTGGATACCAATCTGAAATATTTTTAGGTTTTTCCAAGTTATTTTTCAGTTGTATGGTTTTTAAGAATATCCTAACTCTATTTCAAAACTTAGCTACGGTTACGAGACAAAGACAGTTTACTCTTATGGCTAAGCCAGCTGATCTTTCAAGGTTAGATAAAGTCTTAAGAGAATCCTAGGTTTTACCTAGTTCGTCACTGATTCAAACAATTTTCATTGTGATTACCATTTCTTGGTAGTGCTTGAAAAGGCTTCTTTTAACTCACAAGTTTTATTTATTTTAAGGGAAGTAGTTCCCCAGCAGATTCGCCAGAAATGTTAGCTCCCTGTAATTAGCAAGATTGGCAAAGTCCGATCTCAGGGAGAAACATCGTTCCAACCAACTTTGGGATTCTAGGATCTAGCCCTCCTGAATTCAGAGATGGATCTATCCAATAAGTGAAAAGTTGGATTTGTCTTTGAAGTTTGGGGTAATAATATTAGGCTAGTTATGAAGGCCAAGGGTTTGTTTTGGTTTTTGGATGGTTGAGCATGATTACTGTTTGAGGTGGAAAGTCCTAAGTGCAAAGAGTTTCAAAGGTGAGAAGTTGCAAGCAAATAGAACAAGTTTTGGCTAGGAAGATAGATAATTGCAGGTTTTAGTCCATTGGGCTATGGAGTCATAATAGGGTTTAATTGGAACAGCAAGAGGCAAGAGTGTTCCATGGGGCAAGTCATCTATGTCTAAGGATCTCTTTGAAGATTGATTTATGGAATGAAATGATACAACAAGAAGGAAAATTAAACAGATGCAGAACAAAGAGCAGCCCAGGATCTAGTAAGTACTTTTAAACTAGCCAGCCTTTGATACTCTTTCAATAGAAAACATTTTAAAACAAAGGGTAAACTTGAAGGCAAATTTTGGAGTAGAAAATACCGGGCTCACCACAAATCCTCTCCTAGCCTCGCTTTTACTTGGTCACTTTCAAGACAAACACAAAGATAACACAAAATGGCCTAAGCTTCCGGTAAGTACTTTAAATCCAGCGCCTTAACACATTCCAAGAGAAACATTCGTATAGCCTTTGGGGAAAAACTAGGACTGTGGCACACCATATCTTCCATAGTTCATCTCTACTTAACTAATACTAAACATAAAATTCAAGAATAATATTCATCTAAGGCAATAAGATGAGGGAACGCCAGCATTCCTATGCTTAAACTGAATTAAATCATTCCCAAATAACACAGATTGGAAGAAAACATTCAGATAAAGATTTTCAGTTAGAGAAGGTTACTGATATACATTAGGTCCTAACTCTATGATTTCTGATCTTTGTAAGAGAAGATGAAACACAGCGAAAACATAAACAAAATGACAAGTTACAATGAGAAAAACATCATCGTCAACATAGACCATGATCCCATAAATCAGCTTGTATTGATGCTCCAAACTAGTTACAACTTTAAGTCCAATGCTTTAGTTTAACAATCATCTACTCATCTCTCGACCTAAGTTATCTGTTACAGAAGAGCTCAGACCGGTGAACACTATTTACGAGTCGAGAAGTTTAAGCTCGAGAGGTATTTTAAGTTCTACAACCAGGTTTCTCATCTTCTATAGAAGTATTTAGAGAGAATGAGGTGAGACTGATAAATATCTCTTAGGATAGTGTCTGATTCAAAGACTTTTTGGCCTTGAGGGCTCAATGGAAAGTTTCGCAATTGGTCTATACATCATTAAATGTTTACATTTAGATTAAGCTCGGTGGGCTGGGAGCTTTTATTTTAGTTTAAGGCTACGTGTCATGATTGGAGCAACTACGCAGATATTTTGCATTAAGTTACTTGCACTAGTAACTCTTTGGATGCGTCGAGATGAATGTCCCAGGATTCTTCTCAATAACTTAGGCCTACATTTGAATGCTTTGAGGCACATGGCACTTATGGTAGCTGAGGAATCAATTCGGCTCAATTGAGGCGGTGGAGGCCTTTCTGTCTGATAAAACACTTATGATTTTCCTTTAATTTTGTTTAAATTTGGGGGATTAGGCTTTTGATAATCAATCTTAGCCATAATCCCCACAAATCGGTCTTCAATTTTTGGTTCTGCTATGCTCTGTTTCAAACGCTGATACTCTTTTAACTGTGTTTTTAATAAAACAGTGTCTTGTCGATGTGCAGGCCGGGCAGGGCTCGTATGGCATCACTGCCTCATGAAGCAATGAACGAGACATGGAGTAGAGCCCCGCGAATGGTTCCCTTTGATAAATCAAAGGCGTGGGAATCGTCATTCCCGGTCTTCGGCCTTTCTCTTTAATATAATGGAAAAACCATTAATCCCTGCAAAATACAAGCAAAAATCTTAAAATCCTGCGTACTTGGAAAAACTGCTTCAAAAGGAGGGGGAGGAGCGTAGCTGTTGGATGGCAGCATCCAACGGTGGAGATCTGCGTAGAAGAGGTAAAAAGGAGAGTGGGGAGAAGGATAAGACGGAGTGATTTTGGACCATCTGATCTGGACATGTGGACAGTCTAGATCCCATCGGAGGATCGCAATCAGGGGTTGCAAGAAAATGCACCGATTAAAAAATGCGATGCGATTAAGCAACGGCCATCGATACAAGATCGGATGTGGCAAGGAGTGAATCGAGAGGGTTTTAAGCGGGTAAGACTTGTGTTTGGAGGGAACGAGGACCTTTGGATAACGAAGCGAGGGGAGGAGATCAACGGCGGGGAATGAATCGGAAGGAAGGGCTATCGGGGGGACAAAAAAATTTATGCGATTGAAACTTTGCGATGCAATGAAACTTTGGGATGCGATTTTGCGCGGGCCGTTGATCAGCCTTAGATCAACGGTTAATATCTTTTCAACCTTGCACCGGCGGAAACCCTTATACTTTATGAAAAACCCACAAATTTTTAATAAGACCAAGGTTTTAGTAGATCGGGGCGGAAAATATATATATATATGAAGTGACTGGCGCCCGATTGCGGGGCCGCTGGATGTATGGAATATAATGGGCCCGGGGCTTTATATTACAAGGGCCAATCACAATCGGAGCTACAAGCCCTGTCTTTCAATCGACCCATTTGGAATTTTCGATGCGATTAAGCGCTTCGGGACTTCAACACTTGGTCCCGGGGTGTAGGTTGTATGGAATGAAAGCAAATGGGGCGGGGTTTACATATATGAGACCTAATCACATAGGAAGTTTGATGCGGTCTTTCAATCAACCCATTTGGAATTTCCCCGATGCGATTGCGCGATCGGGTCTTTTTAATATAACCATTTATATTAACAAGTGACTTTGGCTCATTAGATCAAAAGTTTGGATAAATGGGTTTTATGTTTTTACAAAAGAAAAAAATGTGATCGGGAATGGTTTATACAATGATTTATGCGCTAGATGCGGGCTTTATGGTTATATGGAACGGTAATAAGATCGGGGGTCTTAAATACAAAGGCTAATCACATCGGATCTTTCGAAACATGGAAAAATACTTGCGCACTTGAATCTTTCCGATGCGATAACCACCGAACAGGGTTAGCGCTTGGGTCCAGGGTATGGGCATGTTGAGGGGAAGTGGTTTAAAAGTTAGCCCAAGGGGGCTTAAGTCCTTTAGTAATAAAAACTTGTTTTTATGAATTTTTTCAGAGTTTTCAATGGATTTGGGGGTTTCGGTATAGTTTAAAAATGATTTTAAAGTATTTAAAGGTGATTTTCATGAATGGAAGAAGAGGAATCATGAAAATAAAGGAGTTTTATGGAGAAAAAGGGGCGCAAGATGAAGGTTAGTTTTGAGTGGGAGAAGGGGGAAAATGATGGTTTTTCAGCAGTCTTTTCTCATGAAATTAGCAGAATTTCTGAGTATAAAATGGCAACAGCAATGAAGATTTTGGACAAAGGCATGAGGCCTTCCAGAGTCTTCAAAAGCCAACAATTTTTAGCAATAAAAGTTGTTCCTTGAAGGCTCAAAAAGTCTTAGCCACCTTTTTCTATAACAAATTTTATAGGTGTTGCTGCTCTAATTTTGGTGCCTTCGTTTCATATTTGAATTTGTATGTGAAATTTAGAGCTTGGTGTCCTTTTTCTCAAACAACTAAAATTTGTGTGTAATTGATAGGATGATCACTAGACAACCTATTCAGAAAAACAATTATTCCAAGGAATATTCCTAGAATATTCCTCCAGTTGGTCCAATTAGGTGCTGCCAAGTGTCAGTAGGTGTTTGGTTGTCATTTTGGTTCATTGTCAACATTTTATTAGTTTATTTTAAAGCTAATTGGGTGTCAACACGTGGCAAGCCAAGAGGCTGCCACGTGCCCCCCCCTCCTCATATTACATTTTGGTGAAAAAATTTATGTCAGAGGCCAGGTGAAGGTCAGGATTGACCCCGCGACCTTGGGTGCAACACTCAACATCCTTACCACTTTCGCTACCACATGTTTCTTAACATGTATAGGCTCTGACATCTACTTAAATTTGACTATGTGTTAAAGATGTGGTAAAGACGGCCAACCTTGAGGGGCCAACCCTAAAGGGTCATCCCTCGGTCCATAGGACCATACACCATGACCTCAATGGAGCCCCATCCAAATGCGAGGGTTTAAAACATTAAAACATGCTTAATTAAAGCACTAACCCATGTTATTAGAGCTAATCCATAACTTTAATGTGGATTTGTAAAACATGCTATTACCACTAACAACCACTTATCTACCACTTAACTACGTTTATCCACTAATTAATCCGAGTTTAAATTGGTAGTGAAGTTGGCAGAGTCCGCCATTTTCGTGGAACTCCATATTTGGTGGAGTTAACTAGACTTCTCTCCAGTTTCGTTGGAGTTTTCCTAGGAAAAATTGACTGAGCCATAAATTGAGCAAATTTTGACCAAATTGGGCTTATAAAGAGTCTATCCTAGAAGTTTTAGATCTTCTGAGAATTTGGTACAGGTTTTAGAGGCATAGGAGCACTTTTGGAAGTGATTTTGCTATCTTGAATATTCAAGATGCCCATGGCCCTCAGGAGAGGAGGCCATATCTGCTTCACTTGAAGACCATTTGAGGAGCTAGAAGAGGCTACTTAGGGGTTTTTTGATGCTATGAATCCATTGGTAACCTCTATTTATTGATTTGAGCACATATCCAAGATCATATTTCAGGTTTTACATGTAAATTGTATGGATCAATCAGATATTTGAAGCAGTTTTGGAATTTTTTGAGAATGGAGGAGACCTTGTAGGGATTTTCCCAATTCCATAAATATTTTTGCAGTAGCTATGATCAACATGGTTCAACTCTAGCTTGAATTCTTTATTCATGAAATTTTTTATTGTATTCTTCAGAGTGGAATTGAAGGGTGTATGTGAGGGGCTTCTAGCTCTCATCAGTGAAAGATTATCATCTTTGTATGAGATATGTTGTGTTTCTGATGTTGTGGGAGTTCGTTGAAGGAGAAAATTACCTTGAAGGGGTAATAGCCACATGTTATTGGAAACAAAATAATCTCTATTTTTGACATTGAATACAAGAGAGGTCTAGTCATGTTGACGAACCATGAGATGTAGCCCAGGAGGGGTGAAATCCTTCATCAATGGCTTTTGTATTGTTATTTGTTGCAAATTTATTTTCAAGTGTATGATGATTTCATGCTTTACAAATTTTTCATGGCATTATACTAGTTGAAGAAAAATTAAAAAAAACCATTTAAGTAGCATGCATTCATTCTCAAATACATGAACACAATCCTTAAGAAATTTTCTTTTATACTGATGTGGAAGCTAGCACAGCAAAACTAGTTTGTCCATATTTAGATCATGTATCTACCCTCAATGCTAGATATAGGGTCCTCACTATGAGTAATTCTGTGGGTTCCTATGAGTGCCTCTCTGTCCATATATCTGAACTTAGACCATGTGACATGAATTCTTAAGTGGTTTAGGGAATCCGCTGCTATTAGATTAATGAGGCCATGATGGACTAAGTTCTAGTGCTTCCCTTCTCTGAGTTTTTTGGTTCACGTTCCTTGTGGACTGGAGGAGGAAGTAAGGTACATTCAATCTTTAGTTAAGATCCAATTTTTCTTCTTATATGAGCTTATTAAATAGCATAAAGTTATAGCCATACACTATACTTAGTATGCCTTCATAGGAGATGCATCTTAAGATGTTAGGAGCTACGTCATCCCATGGGTAAGGAAAAATTTCTCTCATAACCCTATTTTTGTCTTGCACATGTCTCTCTCTAGACCTAGATAAATTATTCTTTACAGTGACACTATTGACCCTATCTTCCCTATTCCATTTGATGCCTAGGGTCAGTGTGGTTACTCTGCTGATCACTTTAGGACTTATGGTAATGTCTAAACATATTATTACAGTTGTGTCACTAACACCTGGTTAGGAATTAAAAGCCATAGAAAACTCATAGTTAAATTCATCATCATATTATTTTAATAATTCAAATAAGCCTAACCATAGATGTCTCCTAATGATGTCTACTACAGGAGGGTGTAAATGAATCATTTTGGTGTCTATAGGTTCTCTCATGTTCAACCCACCTCCCATGTTTTCTCACTACTCTTGACTAGGTGTAGGAAAGGTGTTATTTTTATGGCTTTATTGTTTAATTCGGTGTTTTCAGAGGGCCAAAAAAAATTCTTATTACTCCAAATATATATAAAAACCCTATATTTCCTTCACACAGACCCTCCAATTTTAGAATTTTATGACTATTTACTACAAATGTTTAAGAGAAACTATGTGAAATTATGATGGATAGGTGAGGTGATGACAACTTAATTCTTGGAATGATGCTTCGAGTTGAAAAATTGGGGTTTCCTGAAACAATTAGGTCTTTGGTTGCATGCATATACCTCCTATATCCTTTTTTAGTACCCCTTGGATCTTCCTGATGCAGTCACAAACTTCCTGTCACACTATCCTGTAGCAATAGAGGGTCAAGGTTAGAAGTTCCTTGGTGGCTTGCAAGCTTTGTCCTCTTTCAAATCAATCTTGGGATGGAACAATGTGCAAGGGGAGGCACCCTCAAGTACATCTTATGATATTTCGAGTTGTCTTGGAGCGTTGTTTCGATATTTTCCTTGCACAAATTTTCCTCATTTGGAATGTTGGTCCAAGTAAAATATATCATTCTCTTCTCCCTAGTAATCAACACCCACTCCTAGAGATCGTACTTTAACTGATTTGAAAACTACATGTTGCATGAGGGTTCTACCATTAATGTTTTGTTTAACTAGTCGAGTGTGGTCAAGTTAACTAGCCACCTTCAACTTATTAAAGTTATCCCTCCTTGACATTCATTCACTTATGCATAAGAAGAGGGTGAGAGAATTACCATACACGAGCCTTACCTCCTTGTTGATTGTTGCGAGGTAAATGCATGTTGGAGTTGGAACCTTGGAGTGGCATCAATTGAGTTTGTATTATTTCTTGAGCTCTTGATATGCATCTTCATTCTTTACGAGTGCTTATCTTCATTTTTTTGATGTGTGTGCAGTACCTTGTTGAGTCTTCAGTGCATGGTTCATGGCGGGGATCCTTCTTGGAGCTCCATTGATGACTTGAGAATCATCTCATAAGTATTTGTGGTCATCATGAGTCATCAAAACCATATTCGAGAATTACTAGTTCATCTAGAGGGCTTGCTGTAGAGGGCAAAGATGTAGCCACCTCTTTCTCCTTTTGTTTAGACTTGTAGATGTTGCATGAATAATGAGGAAGGGTGTGAGGTGGTATTAAGGTGATGGTAGGATGATTATAGGATTATGAGGAAGTGGTGTGGCCTTGGAACATGGAGTGAAGGAAATCTTTTTTCAAAAACGAATTGTTTCTGAGAGGTGACGTTTGGTAGGGTTTGAGGTGAAAAACCTGTATTTTAGATCAAGGAATGATGAGAGGGTGGCGAGGGGAATGATGGAAAAAATATCCTTAATGAGGATTTTTTCACACCACGAGAGATCTTGGTGTTTGCTTTTTCCTCAGGTACCTTCGTATAGCTCTTGTAACTTCTTGCTGTATCAGTCACATGACTTCCTATAGAAACACAAGAACTTCTTCTAGCACCACAAATATGGTGAAATTGTTTTATTTTTGAGCTCAACGATGGTGTGGAGGTATGAAGAGGTGAGTTGTGGTGTTGAAGAGAGAATGTATGGATGGAGGTGTGAAGATAGATTGGAGAATTCCCTTTCTTTAAGGCCATGACATGCCATTGTTCCTAACCTTGCAAGAAAGAAAAAATAAAGGTCAGCAGCCATGGCTTCATTTACTCTTCATGCCCTGGTTATTTTCTTTTGTTTTTTTATTCCAAGACTAGTGGGCCACCTCAGTGGAGGTTTTCAACCCATAAACGTCCCTTGGGCACCTCAAAGAGGTTTTCTCTCAAGGATATTTTTATTTGTCTTTTCTTCTCCAGGACTTCCTTAGAGAGGTTTTGAATCTTGGGGTTGGACTTGGATGCCTCATAGAGGTTTTCACCAAGGCCTATATTATTTTCTCATTTCTTCTTTTCCCTAGGAGGATATTAGACTAGAAGCTATGAGGCTCTCAATCGCATTTACTTCCCAGCTGATTGTATTGATGAAATTTACCTTATACATGGGTTTCTTGTACACTTTTAGCCATAACCATTGAAAAGTAGAGGGATCCCCTCCTCATTAATGGTTATAATTTGAAAAACCCAATTTTCATGGAATTTCTCTACCAGATATTTTCATATCATATTTTCATCAGCTTCCCTTTAAATTCCTTGAACCTGGAGTCATACAACAATGCCCAATCTCCTTCCTTGAATAATTTTTCCTTGATGTGCCTATCATTCCAAACCTTCCTCTGTAATTGTATGAATTCAGTGTGGAGGAGGGCTTGCATTCTGAATTCATCTAAGCCATTGTGTTGAAGGAGTCTTTCTGTATGTGCCCTTATCATATCTAAATCCAACTAAGCTGCCATTCTGAGAGTGTTATATTCAAATTAAATAGAAAGAAAATATTTATTCCCATAAAATAGATTGTATGGAGTAAACCTAGTAGTTGTCTTCAAGCTGGTATTATAGGCCCAAGTTGTCTCCTCCTATTTTAACATCATTTTTTTACATGTATTTGTTAAAAAAATAGAAAATAGAAAATAGAGATAAGAAAAAGAAAAAGAAAATAATAAAAAAAACTAGAAAAAGGGATATAAAAATAGGTTATAAAGAAAATGATGATAAAAAGGGAAAATATCCAAAAAATAGATAAAATCCTTAAGAAAAATCAAATTATGTGCGCCAACCTAAATGCCACATTAAATAGTTTTTAATTTATTAATCACAATTAAAACCATGATTAGAAATTTGTAATAAAGTTTTATTTGAATTGATAGTTTTAAATTTTTTATATCACATACGCAGCAAGGGACTACCATTATCTTCTCTACCCAATCAATGTCGAGGTGATTCTCCTCCCACGCCTCTCCGACGGTTAACCAAGGATGGGGGGGGGGGGGTCCGAAAAGTGGATTTCAAATGAAACTGCCCATGCAACGTGTCAAAAAACTAGGCACTTCAGATCCCCTTCATTTGAAAACTAACCACACCTAATTTTACCATTCTTGCTCCCTCAACATTCACTCCACTGCTGCCACCTGTTCGTTTTCTATTACCTAATTTCAACCGTTTTTGAATCATAGTCATTTCCACCATAAAAACCATGCACCATATCAAACATTTTAAATTGTTAATTCACCCTATGTATAAAATAAACTCATTATTTCCTATTATTTCTTTATGAAGTGTGTTTACTGAATTTTTGTACCTAGAATCCAGCACAACTAGAAATATCCAACAAAAAACAACTATAAGCACACTAATTTCCTAGTAAATCATCATTTCATGTTCTCATTTTCTTTTCAGTGTCTTCTTCAAATATAAAATCCAAAGTGACAGAGGAAAACCCCATGCCCCCTCCTATGATAGACCTGGACCATTTTCCCCTAGTTTACCAAGAGTACAAGATTTCAAAGACATAGTGTGAATTTGACTTGTATGAGTTACATAACTGGATGAAACAAAAATTCATTGACCTCAGTGATGAATTAAGCCCATGAGATTATTTCCTACCTCAATTCATATTCCCACAAACTCACCCTTTCCCCAACTTTGTGTCATGGTGTCATTTTAGGTATATTCCCAAACAAAAGGTTGTCGTTTCTCAAAATAATGATGTTATTTTCACAGTTACAACCCATTCTATTTATCAAATGATTCATATTGAACACTCAAATTCCCCACATCCTTTTATTTGTAGAATCCACCATGGATCTCATCAAAAATCTTACTTTACATCAGTGAGCCAATATATTTGGTATATTTTTTCCAGAAAATGTTGAATTACCTAGAACCAATCTACCTTACTCACTTTCAATGTTTCTAGAGATCATAAAACAAATAATTTCAATAATTTCTTGTTTTTTAGGTTATGAATGTGACCAATGGTTTGATGATATCATCCTGGGATTTTTGTCATTATTTTTGAAAGACGAGAAACCTTCTATTATTTTAAATTACATGAATTCTTACCAAAAACTATCCATGATCAGTTCATGAAGTTTTCAATAGAAGGAGCCTTCAAACATGCATCAATCCTTGCATATTTTTTTTCTATCAATTAGACATGTTCCATTTCCACTACAAATGTTAGATGAATGGGGAAACCCACAGTCTCTGATTCATTGGACCTCACTGGTTAGGAAAAATACAAATGATTTCTCTTTCAATGATTACATTGATCAATTTTTATACACTGATCTAATCCCTAGAATTTATCCTAAAATTAAAATGATTATTTTTCTTAGTGAACAAATAAAAACAAGATATTAGTATTTATACCAAAAATATACATAGATTAGAGTGTATGGTTATGAGATTCATCCATACATATTGCAAAATTTTGTACCTATCAAAAATTTTTCACCAGAATAGATGAGATAGATGATAAATATGGATGAGATATACTTTGTGTCAGCTGAGACAAAGTCCTATTTTAAAATCAAAACTCAAGTTGTACCTTTCATCTGTAATGCCAAAATAGTAGCAAAGGAGGCATATCTCCTCTTAAAGAAAATTAAATTTATATTGAGTTGTTCCTAGTCTTACGATCCGTTAGGTATAATTTCCAAGCTAAGGGCAGAAAAAAAAAAAAATACTCCTTATGCACATACTACTAGACCAAAGATCGATTAGGATATGAATCAAGAGGAGTGGAAAGAAAACACACCACAAGAAGTAGAAGAGCAGAGCTTTACTCCTCCTACATCTCAGACTCCAGTTCCCCTACAAAAACATGCAAAGAGTGTGAGGGAATTTTTTTTCCCTTTAGTTAGATAAATCCCACAAAAAATGTTTGTGATGTACAAGAAGAAGAAAAAGAATCCTCTTGAGTAATCCTTTCTAGGAAAAAGTGCACAGACTACACTAATCTTGACAAGCCCTCAGGCTACTTCCTATCCTTGAATTGAAGAAATTTTTACAGGGTCACCAACATCTTTAGCTTCTCAAGAGCCATTATAAACATCCCAAATAGGATAATTATCCCATGGTTAGACTAATACAAGAATTTTTTCTAGGTACAAGGAAATCAAAAGGAAAAATGAAGCATTGAAGGCTACCACTTATACATAATTCTGGAAACAAACATCAACATATCAGCACAAATTACTTTCTTCCTTTGACACTGGAAAAGGGCTAATGTAAATAAAATTCCTTGAACCTAAAATCCCATTTACAAAGACTTCTTAGGACTATAAGAAATCAATATTATCCTTTGATAAAAATGAAATTCATCATACTGATGAGATTTATTTACACAAACAAGCCAGGGAAATTATCTATTCAATTTTAACCAGTTCAACCATGAAGAAATATATGTTACAAGTTTCATAGAGTAATATTTAGTCTCAACTAAAAATGGAAAAAGTTTCCACTCAAGCAAAGGATACTAAGATAAAATATTTAGAGGATGTGGTGATTAAATTGGGATATGATCCCAAGAATTTTAAAGTTGTTGAGGAGATGATTAAGAGGAAAATTTTTGACATTCAAGCATTGAGAACACAATTAAAAATTCCTACTACTGAATATCCTTAGACTAAAGATATTGGTGAACTAGAGAAGGAAAAATAGAACATGTTAAAAATTAAATACACGGATAAAAAATATGGAGATAGAATTAGAATTTTTTTTAAAGGAGAAAGAGAAGAAAACATCTCAAGTAACAATTATTCCTTTAGCAACAATTTCGATTACAGGTAATTCAACAACAAGGGCTTCCACTTTAGCAATCACTACAACAGGAGAGATTCCGTCTACTGATCCAACAATTGATCTAGCCAATGCCATCGAATATTTATCAGTGAGGGGACATGAAATTGAGAAATTGAAAGCACAACTTCACAACCTCCAAGAGAAGAAAATTAAGATTGACAATGCATATGTGGCAGAAATCCAAAATAATCACAGGTTGAATCAAAGAAAATACACTCTGGAAAATGAATCAACAATTTCTCAAACACTTGCATAGGAAAAAGAAAACATCTGGGAAGACATAAATGAATCCATAGCATATTTTTGGCCATGAATTGAAATTTTGTTTGAACAGGAAACATTACTAGATAAATCAAAAGAAATAATAGCTGAGGTAAAGAAAGAATTGGGTAAAAAATCAGGAGATGCAACAACATTAGTCAGGATTGTGAATTCAATAAAAAAAAAGAGATTGAAGAGAATGAAATAGATGATATAACTAAAACAATTCTGAAGGTTAGAAAGGTTCACATCAACCATAATTTAATGCTCCAACTTGAAAAAAAATGTCACAATCTAGAATCCAACCTCCAAAAGTTTCACAGAAATTTTAATGTATTGCATCAAAAAGGGACTTCCAGGGTTAAGGGGAATTGGACATAAGATCATTAATCTTGAATAATATCAACAAAGGTTCTTATTGATAACCACCTACTGAAATCAAATCGATTGAAGAGAATGAAATAGATGATATAACTAAAACAATTCTGAAGGTTAGAAAGGTTCACATCAACCATAATTTAATGCTCCAACTTGAAAAAAAATGTCACAATCTAGAATCCAACCTCCAAAAGTTTCACAGAAATTTTAATGTATTGCATCAAAAAGGGACTTCCAGGGTTAAGGGGAATTGGACATAAGATCATTAATCTTGAATAATATCAACAAAGGTTGTATTCGATAGACACATACAAAGCCAAATCTTGCAAGGTCAAAGTGATAATTACAGGGAAGGATTTCATTGAGGGTTTTAATTTTGATTTGTTAATTCAACATGAGATAAAAAAAAAATGTTTGTAGATAAAACCACTTTTCAAAGGTACACTAAAGTGGATGAGACTTACAAAAAGTTAATAAAATCCACCATTCCAAATGAGAAAAGTTGGGAAAAATTATGTTTACTCGTTAATTAAATTAGCAAACATGTTTACGACAGTAATTTTGAGTTTCAGCAAAAGCAAGAAGAATTATAGGAAGAAGTGGACAAATAGTCAGAGAAAGGAACTGAATAGAAAATTTTCTAGCCCAGTAATCAGAAGCAGCCTCAAATTCAGTTCCAAACAACTTCAACAATTTTATTTTCCTGTCTTATAGATCTATTTTTGTAAAACAATTTTGAAATATCATTGTAAATATATCTCGATATTTAATCAAGATATTTTAGAGAATATTGTATAAATAATTTGTACAACGAATTATGATGGGTTGAACTATTGTGATAGACTTTTGAGCAGAATTACACCCTTCTAAATTATTTTGAAGTAATAAAAGGATTTTGGATTCATTTTGCAAAAAAAATTGTCCTTGTAAGTTTCTTTTTGTCAATTATAATAACACTTTGTTTTTTGCATGCGTTTGAAGTTTATGGGAGTTATGGGTAAGAAAAGATTGATAATAAATATTTCTGAAATCCCATATGAATTTATAATCCTTTAAAGAGACTAGTTTACTGGAATTTTTGTCTAAGATAACTCCTCTACTTCATTAAATTTTCATCTCCCCCTAAAGTTTTAAACATATATTGTTTGGATGTAAAAGAATTTGACACACATATACTGCATATGATAGGTTAAATAATCAGTTTTATGTTTAGAAAATCATATAACTTCCAATTTTTCAACCTTACATCTCTATTGAAAGCTAAATTAATGTTAAGTGGTGAAGAATCAACCCTTCTAATGCATCACTAAGTAATTAAAAATTTCACATGTTTTAAACAACTTAGAGCTTTGGTCATCCAAAGAAATATTAAAAAAAACAAAACATTATAGATGCTCTGGCATAATTCCTAACCTAGAATTATCTACAAAGGTACAACATCAGATTGGCATCATTTTCGAGGAACAAAAATTTTGAATTATTTTTTCCCTGGGAGAACAATTAAACTCTCCTTTTAATGGTGAATCATAAGGTCAGTAGGTTAGAATATTTCACCTATCAACTCCACATAATATATTTGGTTTCACCAAAGCACACCAGATCTCACTCATATCCTCATATCTATTCTCCATTGTCAGATCTAGATAGGCTGGTGAGAATTTCCTCTTTCAGGAGAAGGTTAGAACCTTGATCTTCAACTTCTGCCTCATTTCCACCTGAAATTGTTTCAGAGGTTGATCCCTTTATTCCTACATCAATCTGTCCTGAAATATCATATCTACCACCAAAAGTGTTGGAAAACTTTTCCAAAGGAGTTGATCTATTGTCAACTCTTATTGTTTATCAATTAGAGTCTCACCAAATTCCTGAAACTGTTTCAAAATCTCCTAAGTGAGAAACATAATTAGGGATATGATTAACTGAATTAAAACCAAGTGATTTTATCTCTTTTGTCATTCACACTTTTCCAAAAACTTATGAAAAACCTGAAGAGATTTTTTCTGTATATAAAAATCCTTATTTGAGGGTCACTACAAGGAAAATACCCTCTAGAAGATGTTTTTGAGGAAGCCCTTATAAAAATAGCTCAGATATCCGTTTGCAGCAGGTCACTGGAGGAGGTTGGCGAGTGGATGTTTTCTTAGATGCTTTTTTTGTGACGTCTTTATAATCCTAACATGCACCAGTGCATTTATAATCATAACATGCACCGGTGTGCTTGATATATATGTGACGCATCAGTGCATAGTAGATGCTAAAGAAGCATTGCAAAGTTATTTTTAAGTATTACAAAAACAATAGTGCACTTCATATAGACAATGCATCGGCGCATACTATCAAACGACACACTGAGGCACTCAACATTTCGGTGCTATTTACTAATGACGACAAGCCGATGCTATTTATGTACAACGACACACCAACATAGGGTTTTTATTCAAAGGAATCACTATGTGCTCCGTAAAAACTAGCCCAGTGCATATCATTAATCCAGTGCACCGTAAATAAGTGTGATGTGCCATTGATACAACCACTCAGTGCATCTCATAATTGAACTAACTGAAAAAGGGTTAATTTTAAAGCCATAAAAATTTATTTTTTACTTGTTTCAGTGCTATAGAGCTCTCAAGAACTAGTGTGAATTTTCCAGCTGTGAAGCGCCCTTCCATCCATTGCTCACTGTGTGGACTTCGAATTTTTCACAATGGTGGGCGAATTTAGTTTTGAGGATTCCATTGCAAAGATGCCTCCTTGACATGGAAATTTGAATGTAATATACCTGTTTCTCACCAACTTAAGCTTTTAGAGGATTAATTTTTAAAATTGAGCTAAAATTCACCATTTTTTTGGAAAAAAACATTCTTGCACAATGTGTTCGAGCTGTTTGGCTCGCACCGTTCCCTATGCTCCCTATAAATTTACAAGCCACACCACGAATGATGTTAATGAGAACTACACCGGGCGGTTAATGTGACATCCTGATGCAATACTGAGACAAAGCGCACTGAAATAACAATAAAATACTATGATGCATGTCGGTTTTTGGCTGCACCAACAATTTTTTTTTTTAAATTAACAATTTAGTTTAACATGATGCACCACCATATTTTATGTACAGTGGAGCTTCAGTCAAACATACCGCACGAGGGTAGTGTGTGATTGGTACCGCACCATGAGTGGTAAAATTTTGCAAACTTGCAATTTGTTGCATTATAACCAACGCCTTGGGGCGAATATGTTTTGTCAATGCACCGCGAAGTAATAGCTTTTTGTTTTTGTAGTGTGTGATTTTTCTTAATGCGCACCATTAATGGTGCATGATATAGATATATGCACCATTGGTAGTGTGTTATTATGCCACCCACCCTATTTTTCTTAAGGGAGGTAGGGCTCCTTAAGTTCTAAGAGGAGGCTACATCCCTGAATGGGCACAGTGGGTTATTAGGATAGTTGATCTACATGTGGGATGACCACCGACAGGTATTCCATGTTGGTCCTGACTAGTGGTACCATCCCACTCAAGAGGGAATTCATTTTACTACTGGCCCATCTAGGAGAGGGGAGGATTTTCCCCAACTCCCTCATGTCCCCGTCGATTATGTAGAAGGGAGTAAGTTGGTGTACTCCCAGAGATACATTAGAATAATATAATTTCTCCTGCATATTTCCAGGTGTCTGGTGGATAGCTACACATTGCTTCTTTTGGTCTAGAGGAGGCTAGGTGCTTCTCACTATTACTGACGACCATTGAAAAATATACTAGTGACGAGAATTGCATTAGTTTCCCTCTTTTATTTTATGTCAATTATTTATTCCATAGGCCATTACTTATTAGATGGTGTGCCATTTTTTGCAGTAGTTTTATATAGCCTTAGATAGATGTCATTCTCAGGCACATGGGAGGTTGACCTTCCCTTTTTATTCATAGTTGTTTTGTTTATTTTTTGAGAGGTTTCCGAAGATGAGGCCTACTTCTTTGCGTCAGCCTCATAGGCCAATGATACAAGTACGAATGAACATGTGGGGTGAGATGATGCCCAAGAGGGGCTTGTCTGAGTATTCAGCTAGGATTTCTAGTGATGCACTGGAGCTTCTAGCTAGTGTGGATGATCACATGTTCGTGATGGTGTCGTGACCCAACAAGGGTCGGTGAGGGTGTACCAACATCATCTTCAGATAGGATGAGCCACCAAATGATAAGGTAATATTACTTTTTTATTTAAATTAATAAAGTTTCATTTTATTATCTTAATTATTAGAATAAAATTTGTTTTAACACGTTCTTTAACTTGCTTTATTAAATTGTTTAATGAAATTATCAAATTAATTTTGTTTACAATATATTTTGTAGAAATTGGAACATTTGTTGGGGACATGATTACACCCCCACTAGATGATCCTGCAGATGATGAGGATATGGAAGAGGCTGTGGAGAGTGAGAGACCTCCTCAGGTGTAGATACCTGTGGGCATGCGGTGTAGGGCGGACATTCGGTTCAGGATGGAGTTTGGCGATTGATGATATAGACTCCTGGTTGATGAGGGAGACCACCCTGTGATGATCAGAGAGATCTAGGATGATCGTATTCTCATAGAGCTCTGGAGGGAAATGCCTCGTGATATAATGAGCCTTATGCATCATATCATTTTAGCTTCTAGGTTACTTGTGGCTAAGAGGGATAGGCACAATGGATATGTGGGACACAATAGCTCATCGGATGATCATGATCATGAGGGGAGTGATCATTCTAGTACTCCACCTCCTCCTCCACCTCATACCGAAGATGAGAAGCCAACATCTAGTTGTGAGAAGGAATCTTCTAAGGAGGCACCATCTTAGCAAGAACCTCTTGAGTAGACACCATTTGAGCAGGCACGTCCTAAGTAGGTACGTCCATCTCAAGAGGCACCATTGACTGAGTAGGCACCATCTCAGCAGGCACCTCCTAAGCGGGCACGTCCATCAGAGAAGGCACCATCGACTAAGAAGGCCTCCACTAGTTATAATATTGGTGTACCACTATATATTTGAAATTTATATGCAGTTCTATTATAGTTATATGTTTTTGACATTATACAGTTATATATATATATATATATATATATATGGTGCATTTATTTAATGTTCATGTAGATGTACTTAATTTACAAGTTGGTGTTCATCATGACGTGTATATTGTTAGGTCATGTTAGATGTGTTCATTTAATGTGCTTGCAAATAGATGTGTATGCTATAGAATTTATTTTACATGAGATGTATATTTGATGTTTGTGTTGTGATGATGTTATACAATGCTTGTGTTTTGTTATATGATTATGATCATGATGATTAGATGATGTTATTGAATTTGAATGTGTATTTTAGAATATGACATTTGTACGATGGTTATCATGATCCTGATGTTTATTTTTAATATTAAATCATGATATTTATTAAAATTGTAATTGTAATTGTATGTATTATCTGATTCATTTTTATTAAAATTTTAAAATTTGTAACTTTGTAAATTTGTAAATTTGTAAAATTGTAAATTAATTGTCAAATTTGAACGATAACTATCGTATGCAGTAAAATTTTAAAATTGTAATTCTAATTGTATGTATTGTCATGATTCAATTTTATTAAAATTGTAAAATTTGTAAATTTGTAAAGTTGTAAATTAATTGTCAAATTTGAACGATAACTATTGTATGCAACAAAATTGTAATTGTATGTAAAATTGTAAAATTGTAATTGTAATTGTATGTATTTTCATGATTCAATTTTATTAAATTTGTAAAATTTGTAAATTTATAAATTAATTGTCAAATTTGAACCATAACTACCGTAAAATTGAATCATCATAAAATGTATACCATACAAATTATTAAGCTATAATAATTTTAAAATTGTAAATTTGTAAGAATATAAATAATTGTAAAATAATAAATCTAGAATAATATGAATTTTTGTAACATAATAATGTTTAGAAAATAATGAAAATAAATTCATGTTTAGAATTATCATTATTTTATTGTGATCCTACATGCCAAAAATAACAGTATACATTAATACATTTTTTAAAATTATATATATGTGTGTGTGTGTGTGTGTGTAAGAATATAAATAATTTTAAATTAATAAATCTAGAATAACATAAATTTTTGTAACATAATAAATTTTCGAAAATAACATAAATAAATTCATGTTTAGAATTATCATTATTTTATTATGATCCTGCATAGCAAAAATAATAGTATACATTAATACATTTTTTTAAATTTTGAAGTTATGATATATATATATATATATATATATATATATATATATATATATATATATATATATATATATATATATATATATATATATATATATATATATATATATATATATATATATATATATATATATATATATATATATATAGGGTGAATAATTAATGATATAGTGAAAACTATTTAAAACAATCAAGTAGTTGTATTATTTTAGGAATTTACATAAAAAAAAAAAGAACTTGATACAATGCATTGCTTTCGAGATAAACATAATTGAAAATTATCAAGTGAAATGATTTTAACATTAACACAATGAAAAACAATTAATTCAAAATACATATTATAATGTTTGGAAAAAAAGAGTCTTACTTATAAGGTTAAGTTCTCTTCTTTCTAAAAACCCATCTTCAATAGTATAAATGATGAAATAACACATGTACCATATCACTCTCTTTTCTCATCACCCTCATTGTCTTCCAGCTCGCTTTGCATGATAACACTATTATTCTCAAAAATATGTTTTGATATAGGGTCATGTCTCAATACGAACCACCAATCCCTATCCAACACATCTGGGTAAAAAAAAAGCCAGTTGCAGTGTTTTCAGAAAACATAAGGCTCCTTAGCTTCAAACCACATCTTTCTAGATTTGATACATATCAAACTACTATCGTGATATTCCTTTACATTATTTAAATAAAATGTGTCCCACCACTTGCACCTAAAAATAACACATTGGAAAAAGAGAAGTCCACTTCAATGATTTCTTGTATCTTTTCTACATAACCCAACATCCCTTGTACTAGGTTTGATCACCGTGGCTAGCTCGACTAGATTGATCAAAATTGACTTCCACTTCACAGTATTATGCCATGTGTCCATCATCAGAATTTTCAATGTGAAAATGGTGTCCATATGCCCACATAGATGGGAACAAATGCGCCTATAAAAAGTTAAAAAATTGTAATATCATGTGTCTAATAACCCAGCTGTTAAAATATATAAAATATATATGTTACATTTGAAAGGTGCATTATTAATTTTAAAATGTACATAAATATATTATTACCGAGTTTCTGCACCCAATCCCTACATTTAGTGTATCCTCTTCAGTAAGTAGGTAGTGACCAATTGCACTGTATTTCTCTCTAATTTGGTCAACAATCGAACTGTTGGGGCATATAATTGATATATTTTCTTTTAAAAAGATTAGGATAAGGAACACTTCTACCATTCAACCATGTGAATTCTTTCATGTCACTATCGCATTTCATCCTCTTTTGTTCGTATAATGCGAGCCACAGTTGTGTCACTTCAGAATTGTAAAGAACGAATTTTTTGATTGCTTCAATTCTTGTATTTGCTAATGAAATAAAACCGACATATAGTACATATGAGATCAAAATATATACTATATGGAAGTTCAATTCGAATATTTACTTCGTGTAAATTTGAAAAATTATAAGTCACTTACTCTTTATCAAACTCCTTTTTCCATTCATTTCGAGAATCTCCCCTTCTCTTTTGTCTTCATCCCTTCTATTGTCCTGGATCACTGCACCTGGTGTGTTGTCAATCTGCTTGATGTACTCACTGGCATAATAGAAAGACTCATACGATATGTACCCCTCTTCCATAGACCCCTCGAGTTTTGCCCTTTATCGAGAAAAACCTTTCAATTTATTCATGTAATTCTCTAGGAAGAACATCCAATGACAAGAAACCACCCCAACTAATTCATCCTCATCTACTAGGTAGATTAGAAAATGAATCTACAAGTCCATGAAACTCGTCGGCAGTTCCTTCTCAAACATACAAACAACCTCAACTATCTCTTGACACCACCGTGGATTTCTAGCCACATGAATCTCCTTTGACATCATCCAATATACAAATGTAGATAATTTAGATATGGCATGTCCTAGGTCTTGGGGGAAGTCATGTTTCACACACCCATGCATGAACAAAGGATAATGACAGTGCAAATTTATAAACATATGCATGCAAAATTAGTTATGTTTTATGATGCCATGGGATAAAAATTATTAATATAACAAATAATAAAATCATGCTTTTGACATTATACGTACTCTTAGAAGATTCAAATGGTCATGCAATTTCAACCCCGACAAATGGTCTTCAACGGTGAAGCAACATCGTAGTGAAGACCCATATGAAGATGGCACCCTCACACCCAATATAACTTCCTTTTCCAAATAAAGATCATATTTTTTTAAAATCCATGGGACAACACCTTCTTTTAAATACCAATTAGAGGGACCAACCTCTCTTGTACTTTCTAATTTTCTTGGCCAATGTTCCTTTTTAGTTTTTGAAGTAATAAGATCTTTCCTAACAGCCAATGTGTCACTTTGTTTTGATGATATGTGCCTCAATAAAGAAGAAGAAACATTTTTAAATATATCCATGGGATCTAATAAGTGGGTAATCTTAATATTCTCCCAATATGGGAGGTTATAAAAGATAGATTTACTTTTCATCCCAATGGGAAATTTCTCAACATAGGTGTCAAAGAATTCTGGATCATCCAACATAGGCTCCCAATTTGAATAAAAAATTTCTATGAACTCCTTCTCATTCTCTTTCTCATATGTTATAACCCATTCCGCTGGTGTCATTGTTGAGGCCTTTGGGTCCTCTCTCGTTTACCATTGAAATTGGATGTTTCTCTTCTATAAGGGTGTTCTTCTGGGAGGAATACCCTGGATCAGTCATACACTTGCTTTAATAGGTCATTGGACCATCTAGCTTTCAGAGAAGGTCCACAACATTTAAATCCATAATACCTTTTTGTTACAAGACCTACAAAATTATTTTATACAATATGTATGCCATGTTAAATAATATCATGAATACCAGAAAAATTACAACGAATTAAATTAATATGTAAAAGAATATTTTTACGTATATAGACAAATCAATAAATATGTAACTTATCATAGCAAACTTCTAATCCTGGATAATCATGTGTCATGTTAGCACATATGCCATACAACCTACAAATATTCTCTGTTGTGATGGGTATTGATACATCGTATACATTTATGCCATCCCATAATTATGTCAATTCATCTACCAGTGGTTGTAATTAGACATCCATATTCTTCACTTGTCTTTTACCAGGGACTATGAGAGCCAACATAAGATGTTTATTCTTCATGGAAAACCATGGGGGGATATTTAATTGATCACTACTACAGGCCAAGCATAATAGTTGGTGTTCTGGAGGGAATATGGGTTGATACCACCCATGGCTATGCTGAGCCGTAGACTTCGTACTTCATCCTTGAATTTTTCGAGCCATGTATCCTATATATGCTTCATGGCTATTGAATCTGTTGGGATTCACATAACTCCTGAATCACTTTTGTTTGAGGCATGCCATCCCTGCAACACAGCTAATTATTTGCAATGAAAGATCCTTTGAATCCTTGGGATTATAGGCATGTGGCTCAATATCTTAAAATGAGGACAACATGATTTACCCTTATTTGTTGATTTATCATACCTGTCATGCCCAAATTTTGGGAATATCTCTTTGGCAACATATTCTCCTCTATATAGAATATAATCATTTGGACATGCATGATATAATATGTACTCAACACCCAACATTTTCAACAATTTATTTGCCTCTTCATAGCTATCGGGCAAGACATTGTCACTTGGAAGAACCATATGTTTGAGTAACCTATAGTTAGTGGAAAATATTAAATGTAAAATGAAAATAATGATTAACTTTCATAAAATTGACAATTTTTAGTGTTGATTGTGTGACAATATTTCTCAAAATATAAGGGACTGATGGTCAATTAGCTCAAAATTTATGACAAAAATGCATTCGATAAGCCAAAATTTTCTTTCAAGTTTTACACTAACATCGTTGTCCCCAACTGGGCAGACTTTGACTAACCGCCAAGTCCAAATAGAGGGGTGGTGGAAGAAAATTTAAGGCTTTCGAAAAAGGTATAGCGATATGAGCATCATCCTCTAGTTGCTCATCATTCTATAATGAATCTAACAACGTTGTATCCATGGTATTGATATCCCTTAAGGAATCATCCATACCAACCTCTATTTGATTGCCTCCATTTCCATCTTGTGAAGAACTACTATTTTTGTAGTCATTCCTAATTGGTGAATATAGACGTAGTGGGAATTGAATAGGTGATTGATTCAACCATTCTTGGTATTGTTCCTCTCCGAGTTTTTCTCTTAATAATCCCTTATCTCAATTTGAAATTTTTGTGGGGTGCAACAGAAGATGGTAGGAATGTCTCTCATCATCCTAATAATTTCAAAAAAAAATATTTGAAAATTATTAGTACAATATCAATGATATAAATTAGTAAGAATTCCAGTGCATGATTAATTGGTTTCATGTTGAAATAATTAAATTATACCAAAAAATTATTACCATTATTGTCCTAAGATTGTGGCTAGAATATTGCATGTTACAATTGGCAAGGTGAAGCAGCTCTCCATTTTCACCTACCAATCACGCCTTGCGGTATGCTGCTCCTGATAAGAGCTACCGACGTTTTGGAACTATTTGAATATTTTGTGCATCTAAACTCGATTTTGAATCTGCATGAACCTACAGAAATTTTTATACATTAATTTTATTCAACTCATTGACATGGATAAAAAAATAAATTCAATTATATAATGAAAGTATAAATAAAATCTGAAGTAATTACGTCTAGAGATGGATAGGGAGAAATCTGTGATGGAATTTGAGAAATATTATGGAATGAGGTGGATTTTGAAGAATTATCCATTAGATATAATTATGAGATTTTCTCCCTCCATGTAATATTCCGAAATTAACATACAACTAATTGGAATATTGATTTTTGTTTTTATCACCTAGCAGTTGAATAAATGGGTAAGGAGGCCCATGCATATTAAAAATATTAATAAATCCCCTCATAATGTGAAAAGGGATCATCATAGGAGCTAGATTTCACACCTTCATGTGTGAAAATGGACATTTTCATGGGGACAAGGTCAAGTTTGACCAAGTCAACAGTGCTGGGATAAGGGGTGGAGATCATCTTTGGAGACAGCACGGTGATAGTGGGAGGAAGATTCCTTGGTGGAGGAAACCCTAATGAGTGGGACCCAAGGTGAGAGGGCTTCCATTTTTATAAAAGAAGGGCAATGCAGCCATAGAAAGACATGTTATGATTTGGATTATTTATTTTTTGGTCTGCATGACTATTGTGCTTTCTTCAACTATTTAGTTGAGATTGTTGTGTTGCTTAACACAAGGCATTCCTGTTTAGGAATTCCTTCTCCTTTCTTGAGAGGCCTCTTGAAGGAGCTTGCACTTCATTTCTCCACATCTAGGCTTGAGGCCAAGCTACCTCCTTCAGCTACAACATTATTTCTACAGAAGTATAACATTGTGTTACAGGGTGTTGCAGCGGAGGGTTCACAAGACCACTTCTGGAGCTAGTTTTCAGAGGAGGGAGCCTCCATTCCTTTGGAAGATCAGCGAGGGAGATTCTTGAGCATATTTCACATCTTGGCACTGGGAAATATTTTTTCCATCACCTACAACGTAGTCCCTTGTAGGAACTGTGTCATTTTTCACAGTGTTGCAGTAGGAGGGTTAAACCCCTTGGTTTTGAGCTAGTTTCCTAAGGAAAGGGTCAATCCTTCTTCCTGAAAGCTATTAAATGGGATTATCATCTATTTATTGTAATATTTAGCTATATTTATGAAAATATACAGTAATAATGCATTATTTCAGAGCTATTTATGCAGATCTACTCTTTTGTACTCATGCTTTCAAGAAACCCTTGCCGGGTTATCTAAATAATGTATTAAGGAGGCTAGATCTCTATTTTCTCTATTCTTTGATTAATAAAAATATATATATATATGGTTTTATATCATATTTTAGCTGAAACCATCATATAATCACACTGTACTTGCTTCAAAAAATTCTGTATGGTACAAGTCATGGGATTTGGTTGTTTTTAAGCCATATTGGAACCAGGAGATCTGTTTAACTTAGAAAAAGGGATTTTTTCTGATCCCCTTTTAAATGTGAGGGCCATAATACATGAAATAAGGTATCCCCTTCAAATTATTTCTGGAAATAACGTTTTTATGGTGTATATTGTTGAATTTTCCAACTTGGGATATTACAGTGGTATCGGAGCATAATCTTGGCTCAGCCTGTGGATCTCAACCATTATGCTATCAGGAGAATAAGAAGAAGAAGAGAAATATCAGAATGATGGAGAGAATGGGTTTTATCTCATCTCTTTTCATATTTAGAAAGGACCTCAACAAGGAGTTCAAGCAAAGAAGAGAAGAAAGAAGTAGTGGGACTATGCCCTTTCCTTTTGAAAAATAGGACAAATTGCAGAAATATGGAGGACACTTGGATCAAAAGATCCTAAGTGAATACCCTGTTGAGTACAAATCTCAACCTAGAGCCTTCAATGAGACTCTAGCTTTCCCACAGTACATTCAATTGGAGGAAGAAAGGAGACCTTCCATCACAAGAAGAATCAAGGGCAATAGGTTTCTATTGTCTACTTTTGATGGGTCATCTATAGCAAGGGCTTGGGTAAGGAAAATATATGCATTATTCCTACTACATCCAGTGGTAGAGAGAGAGGCTATAGAAATTGAAGCGATGCACCTTGAGGGTGAAGCAAACACTTGGTGGTTCAACCATTTGAGCCATGTAAGAGTGACTACTTTTGCTGAATTTACTCAAAGGTTGATCAGGAAATTTGGAAAAGAGAAATCAGAGGAGGAGAAACCCTCACAACCATTGGAGGAGGCATGTACCAACGCTGATACAATTATGGAGGAGAAACCATCATCTTCAGTAGTTGGGGGAGCTATCACATTGGAGGAAGGAAATCTTGCATCCTTATAAGATGTTCCCAAATTTCACCAAGGTATGCCTAAGTTTCCACTTCCTATTATTTCAGAAAATTTTATGGAGGGATATATACCATTTCATACTACTAATCTGGAGCAACATAATTACACTATGTTGTGCAATCTTGAATTTTTCAAGGAAGGGATGAACCATCATCCTCATGTGCCATTATTGAGTTGAACACAACACTTGAGGTTGGGGTATGAATTCTTGGAGGATAGGATGAACCTTGTCCAAAAAAATCTTATACAAAACCATATGTTCATCCTTGAGTTGGAGTATGAGACATCAAATACACCATTGGAGAGATTAACAGCGTTGTAATTAAGTAGCAGTGAGGAGGTTTTTCCTCCAGCACACTTGGATCATTATGGGTTCAAGAGGGTCATTGGTGTGAGATCTTATCTATGAGATCTCCAAGGAGTTGCATTTCAACATCCCATGAAATGCAAAAGGAGAAATCTGATTTGGGAGGATGGTAGTCTTCATTGGAAGAGTACCAAGGTAGAGCATGATGGGAGGCACCTACATGTGGATGGATGGGTGTGGATGGTGTTGAGTCCCGAATTTGCCTCTTGTCCATACACTTTTCCATATCTTTTTCACTCACCTAAACCTCCAAAATTGTCAATATCATGTGCAAAAGGGTATCTAACATGGTTTTTAATTATGTTTGTGTGTTTTCTATTTGATTTAGATTTTGTTCATACAACTGCGGAAACTTGTCACTTTCCGCAGCTGCTGCAACTTTCCGCAGCTATTTTGTGGAAATCGATGTTACAGGTGTCTACGAAGGAAACGAGCCACATGGGCAGGCTAGGAATGACAAGGACATGGTTCGTGTCCTATCGGTTCAAGTAAATTCGTCAAAGAAAGCCGCGGTCAAAGCCATCCACGTGGAAGTCAACTATGGAGTTCTATGTCGGCTGGACTCTGTTTCGTGGCATATAAACATCCATACGGCCGTTTCCAAGCTTGCGGAGGTTAATTGACATCTGTGCAACGTTCTGGAGTTGAATTGAAGCGTCCACCTTCCACCTCTACGTGCTGACTGCTATCATAAACTTCAGGAGACAGTTACATTTTATTATTTTATATAGAGCGTTTGCATACGCACGTAGATTTAGTTGTTAAGTTGATAGTTGTTAGTTGATCATAGCTGTTGAGTTGATGTGCGTACTCTGTTATGTAGTGATTACGCTGCCTTGAGCCGTAGTACTACCAGTCTGTAATGAATTGCTTTTTAATGTGAAAAACTCTGTTTTCAACTTAATTTGTGTTGAGGATCGTTACCAAAGCTGCGTAGAGGGCCCCTGCTCAGCCAAGGTTCTGTGTATTAATGTGTATATATTTCATTTCATTTCTTTAAGCAGTCATTGTATTATAATCCATTACATGTTCATAATTCATAGTTGTTTAATGTCCGTTCTGTATATATTTATAATTACCGTATTCACAGCTCTGCCCCCATACCATTTCAGAACAGCACTGAACAAAAATTCGAGAAAGGTGTTTTAGGTAGACAAATTTCGGCATTTTCATAGTATTTTATTACCCACAGAAAACTTACATTATTCTCGTCGCTAGTTTTCTTTTCCATAGCTTTGCTTAACTTCAATCTTGTTTTGCATTTCAGCTTTTGTATATTCCATCTTGTAAGAGGTAGAGCGCTGAATATATTGTCGCTCATAGTGTCTTTCAACAAAGCCCCGAAAGCTACGAAATTAGACTGACAGTAGGCCGCATGATGAAATGCAGTTTAGTATTAGTTTTCTCAGTACTCATATATATTAAGTCAAGCCATAGCGTCTTCTGCCATTTCCTCCGAAAGCCACAGCTGGACTGATGGTGAGGGATTGTATTATGAAATGTGTAGTTTAGTATTAGTTTTCTTTCTGCAAATTTAGATATATTAAACTGCTCATAACATCTTCAGTTGCCTCCGAAAGCCACAGCTGGACTGATGGTGAGGGATTGTATTATGAAATGTGTAGTTTAGTATTGGTTTCCTTTCTAAATTAAATAATCACATAATAAATATTATGATTACTCGCAAGTCATAGTCGCCTGTCTAATGATGAAGGGTCAGAAAATGAATTGATGTAATCTGATTTAGATTTATTTCATTGCAATTTTGAATTTCCATAAGCATAGTTTCCTTTGTGTTCAGTTGGCAGCAAGAATAGTTTAGTTTTCATGTTCACTAGTTTCTTGTTTTGATTCATTAGATTAGCAGCACTTTTCATTTCAGCAGTTTACTTTCTTTTGTCATTGTAATTTCAATTTGTTTTTAAAGTTTCAAGATTGGTAAATCATTATAGGGGATATCACTTCCTTGAATAAATATAACCAAGCTTGCTTTTCACTTTAGAATTTCCATTTTACCTTAGAAAGACCACAAACGACAAAAAGTTAAGAAAGAGGCTATCTTGCACATATAGTGCACCGCACTTCATCAGCTTACGATTCCTGGATTGACAATTAAATGCAGCAATTTAGGACACACTAAATTGACCAAACATTTTGGCGCCGTTGCCGGGGAAGTGTAACTAGGTAGCCAATTTCTTAAAAAAAAAAACATAAAATCATAAAAGAAGGGAAAACTTGATAACTTCTTGAAGTATGCTCTCCTCTTGCACTTAGTGTGATCTGGAGGATCAGAAAAGAGAGTTATTGGTTTAGTAATTTCTTAAGTATGCTCTCTTCTTGCACCTAGTGTGATCTGGAAGATCAGAAAGAGAATTATTAGCCCAATTTTTTTAAATAAAAAAATAAAAAATGACATGCATAGAGCAAGAGATTCTAGGGGAAGGTTTATAGCTAAAGCCAAGAGTTTGATTTTCATAACTCCATTTTCTTCAAGGCATAGACCATATTCACCATCATCTACCCCTAGCCTTAAGATTTTTGGAAGTCAAGGAACAGCTGAATTAGAGGATTCTCCTATACCACCTACTAAAACCCACTTAGAAAACAAAGAAACTTTCTCTCATCCTTCCTTGGTAGAAGAACTAGAGGACTATAAGGACTCTAAAGAAACTATCATGGCAGAGGAAGTAATAAACAGAGGTGGAGGTAGAGGAGGAGGAGATAATGAAGATAACAATGGTGAAGGAAATAACGGTAGAAATAGGGACAATTTTCTTGGATTCCCTATAGTTGATGAGGAAACTCATGAAACAATGAAAAATATCTCACCATCTGTTCTCCCTAACTTTTATGGATTACGAAGTGAGGATCCTGAAACATTTCTGTTTGATTTTGAAGTAGTGTGTCGAACTTATGACTATATGGAAGATTCTCAAAAACTCAAACTGTTTCCTTCAACATTGAAGTGATCTGCTTTGAAATGGTTCATGGGATTAGCCACTCAATCTATCAGGACTTGGAATGATATGAAACAAACATTTTTGGATAGATACTTGGACTATTGTATGCCCACCAATCACAAGGATGAGGTATTCAAAATGATGCAAAAAGAAGATGAAAAATTGGAAGACTTAATTGAAAGATTTCAATACAACTTGAAAAGAGCAAAGATGAGCAACTTAGATAATGAAACCTTGAAAGCCCTCCTATTAAAAGCCATTAGAGATGAATGGATAGACATTTTAAACATGATGGGTAAAGGAGACATTTCTCAACTCCCATTTCATGATATAACAGAACTATGTATCCAATTCTCAAGGGGAAGATCTAAAATTGGAAAAGGGCCTAGGGATTCTTCTCTTATTAGGGCTAACAAATCTACAACTGGATCAGTAAGTAGGGCAGAGATTGGTAATATGCTTGATGAGTTTAAAACTGATATCTTAGGGGGTCTTAGTGAACAACTAGACACCCTTAAAATCCAAAACAAGCAGAAAGCAGAAACAGATGCTTTAGCCATCTTTTGTCCGAAATGTAGAAAGAAACATGCTTTAAGGGAATGTACCTTGGATGCAAAAGTTGTAAAAACATGTATGATTTGCTCAGAAAATCATGAGATCAAGGATTGTCCTTCAATCCCTGGACTCAAAGCTTTTTTTCAAGAAGATCCAAATTCAATAGAATCTCTCTGTTTTGTCGCAAGGAGACCTTGGCAGGGACAACAATCTCAAGGGTTTAATAACCCTATGAATCTTCAAACCCCACCAAATTGGACTCCTTGGCAACAACCTTGGCCCTAATATAAAAATTCATATCAGCCATGGGTACAAGGGATGCAAAATCCTTATGGGAGATTTGCTCAATTCTATCAATATCCTCCATCTTTTCAAAATCAACAAGCTCCACAATTTCCAAGCCAAAATCCACAACAACTTTCATTACCATTTCCACAACAACAACCTTCTCAACAAAATACAAATCCTCAACTCATGCTCCCATACAAACAGAAGACAAATCAACTTCCAGCTCAGCCATTGCCAAATCCTAACAATAAGAATCCTCAAACTACTTATATGGTAGAAGGACAACAATTTCCTACCTATATGATCGTTCCTCTCAACGATGTACAACTCAGATCTGGTAGAGTTTTAGAAAAACCTTCTATAGACATTCAAGAGCAAGATACCTCTGAGGAGGACTCTCTTCAAGTCAATAAGGGTTCTGAGGAAGAATCTCTTCAAAATTCAAAAATTCAAAAATTCAAAAAGAAAAAGAAAAGCTAACATCCACAACTCCTATAGTTGAGCAACCTGTATCTTCATCTACACCTCCTTTTCCGGAAAGACTACAAATTGATAAGGGGGTGGAAAAACAAATCTTGTTGCCTAACTATGACTTTCTAGATGAATTGAAGAATGTTTGTATCAAGATTCCATTATTACAAGCCATTCGAGAAATTCCTATTCTAGCAAAAACCATAAAGGAGTTGAGTTTCAAAAGACCAGGAAGAAAGCTAAAGGACACAAGAAGAATCTACCTGGTAGGAAAGATTGCAGACATTATGATGGGAAAAATTGCCATGCAGAAATATGTAGATCCAGGAAGTCCAATTGTCAAGACACATATAAATGGGATAGAAATTCCAAACACATTGATTGACTTAGGGGCTGCTATCAACATTATGAGTAGACAGATGATCAGGAGATCAAGTCTCTTGAAGAAAAAATGCTCAAAAATGAAGTTGCTCAGATTTGCTCTGGAACAGATCGACTGGAAAGAGCTCGGCGATACGATCCCAACGCCGCAAACGGCACTCAAATCCGTCGCCGTATGAAGAAGTTGTTGCAGTTTGAAAACGCCCAATAACCTTCAATTTTGAAAGGAAAATTTTTAATTCTATGTGTGGAAATTTTTTATTTTATTTTATTATTTTAATTAAAATTATATTAATGTTTTTTTTATATATATATAAATATTTAATATTTTATTTGATTTTATAAAAATCATATATTATATTAAGTTATATATATATAAATTAAATATTAAATTTTTTTAATTAAATTAATTAAAATCCCATACTATAGTTTTAAAAACAATGTTATAACAAAGTTAAATTTCAAATGGCAACGAAATATGGAAAAAGGTTGTAAACCCACTATTTCAAATGTTTTTAATGGGCACGTGGGGTATATTTCAACGTAAGTTGTAAAATGTCAAAGGTTATAAGTGGCAGTGTGTAATTCAAAAGGCACGTGGGTGTGTTTAAATGGTGGCTACGTGGAGCAGGAAAACACGGGGTTTATTAAAAATGCATTGGAGCGGGAATCAAACTTTGGTTAAACGTATTAAGTGGGTTTATTGTTTAAACAACCGTTATGTGATACATATTTAAAACAATCCGTTTCATGTTTATTACAAAACGGTTAACCACCACCGAACCCCATGTAAACGCGCCCACTCAGCATTTATTACAAACAGTTTAACTGGCAGTCAAACTTGGCGGTTCCGCCATTTCTTTGGAGCGCCCACCTTTTTAGTTGCGTTAACTGCACATCCTCCACATTTAGTGGAGCTTCCTAAGGAGTAAGAGGCAGTTCAGTAAATGAGCCATAACTTTTGATTGGGAAGGCCTTTGAAGACGAATTTTTTTTTGATTTTGAGTGTAGAGAGAATTCTGGAGCTGTTGGAGGTGTCTGCAGAGCCATCAGGGCATTTTATCTGCGAATTTTACAGCGCTTTTGACAGAGAAGCCATCAGGGCCAAGGGGAAAGATTGCTGCATTGGGCTACCTTCCTCCAATGGAGGTGAATTTGTAGTCTATTTCTACTGATTTAGATGTTCTGAATCTGTTTTAGCAGTCCATTTTCTCATTGGAGAACTTTATACAGATGTAATTTCATTTGAAGCATTTAATTAAAAAAGGACTGAGCCTAATTAGAGGCTTTTGGACCAGCGGAGGTAGCCCAGAAGAGGGGTGAACCGCTTAAACAAACATCTGCTGTTCATCTGTGTTTTATGGCTGTTTATTTCCAGAATTTGATAGCTTAAACAGTGAAATTTCATAAGCATGCTTTCCATAAACAAGTTTATACAGTAATTAAAACTTGTTGATTTCACTTCAAACCTCTACACAACTATTGCAGATCATATACACTTGCTTATTCACATTCAAAACAGAACAATGAACACTTTTAAATTACAAATTAAATACTTTCATTGTTTCTGTTATTAGTGTTTATTTATTATTTCCTTAGACAGAGTCTGAAAAGGGCCAGGTAGCCTCTGGAACTCACCCTCTTTTTAGAGGTGACATGTCCAGTGAATGCCCCTTCAGTCCATCTCTGAAAAGGAAATAGTTTATTCTCACAATTTCAGATCATTTGAAAAATATTGGGAAATGGATACCTTGCACAATTAAACAAGTACATTCCATTTTCAGATCAACAGACTATGGAACAGTTAAAAATTCCTAACCTTCTTTTTACACCTACTTTATTGCAACTTGCAGATCGATCGGTTATTAAACCAGATGGTGTATTAGAAGATATTTCAGTCTCCTTAGATTCTTGGGAATATCCAGTAGACTTTATGATTTTGACTCCCAAAAGTAATCTAGGAGGACATCCAATTATCTTAGGAAGACCTTGGCTGGCCACAGCTGATGCTTTTATTAGTTGTAGATCTGGAGACATGTACATTTCTAATGGTAATTCGACAAAGAAATTCAATTTATATCCTCCTGCAAGAGCAATTACAGAAATAGGAGACAATGAATGGGTCGATGATGAGAACACTATACAACCTGTCTTTACCATTTCTGAAATTAGTGAGGATAGTCAAATTCTGAACACATTAGAAAATTTTGAGATAACTTCGGAATATGACCCCACACAATTTCAGTTGGAATCTGACATAGAATATTTATCATCAAGACAAATGTCTCTTTACTCTATGGAAGAGTTTGGTAATTCTGCTTTTGAGATTTTTCCAGAAAAGACATTGAATATCAACAAACATCTGGAGAAGTCACAACAAGAAGAACTAACCAGAATCTTGCAAAAACATTCTACCGCATTTGCATGGGAGTATACTGACATGAAGGGTATTGATCCTAAGACTTGCATCCATCATATCTATATTGAGGAAAACAGTAGACCAATCAGACAACCTCAAAGAAGGATGAATCCAAATCTTAGGGAGATGGTGAAAGAAGAGCTCCAAAAACTACTCAATGTAAACTTCATTTATCCAATTTCAGATAGCCGATGGGTTTCTCCTTTGGTTATAGTACCCAAAAAGAATGGTAAATGGAGGGTATGCATTGATTACAGGGAATTGAACAAAGCAACTTTGAAGGATCACTTTCCTTTGCCTTTTATTGATCAGGCATTAGATACATTAGCAGGTAGAAAGTACTTTTCATTTTTGGATGGTTTTAGTGGCTATAATCAAATTCAGGTAGCACTTGAAGATCAAGATAAGACCACATTTACTTGTCCATGGGGAACTTTTGCCCACCGAGTGCTTCCTTTTGGGTTATGTAATGCACCAGCAACATTCCAAAGAGCAGTACTAGGAATTTTTTCTGATCTAATCCATGATTGTGTAGAGGTTTATATGGATGATTTTACAGCTTATGGTAATTCATTTGAAGAGGCATTAGAAAATTTGGAAAAAGTTCTCATAAGATGTAAAGAAACAAACCTTTCATTAAGCCATGAAAAATGCTTTATGATGTTTACTCAAGGGATTGTTTTAGGACATCATATTTCAGGAGATGGAATTAAGGTTGATAAATCAAAAGTTGAAGTCATCTCCAAGTTGCCTATTCCAAATTGTCAAAGAGATGTTAGAAGTTTTCTAGGATTTACTCGTTACTATAGAAGATTTATAGAAAACTTCACTAAAATAGCATCTCCACTCTTCAAGTTGCTTACAAAAGACTGTGAATTTAAATGGGATCCTGATTGTCAATCTGCTTTTGAAACCTTGAAAACAAGAATATCTGAAGCACCTATCTTGAGAGGACCAAATTGGAAACTTCCTTTCCATATTTCTACAGATGCTTCAGATACAGCTCTTGGAGCTGTGTTGGGTCAAAAAGATTTAATTCCTTATGCCATTTATTACACCAGTAAAAATTTGACTCCCACAAAGTTGAACTATACTGTGACTGAAAAAGAGTTTTTAGCTGTTGTTCATGCAATTAATAAGTTTAGACATTACATAACAGGCTATGAAACTTTTATTCATACTGACCATTCTGCAATTAGATATTTAATGAACAAACCTGTTACTAATGGCATAGTGACAAGATGGCTTTTACTTTTGCAAGAATTCAATATTACTGTGTTGGATAGACCAGGAAAACAGAATACAGTAGCTGATTTCTTGTCTAGGATTCAGAATACTAAAGAAGATTCTCCTGTAGAAGATAAGTTTCCTGATGAATATTTGTTTGCAGTAACTATTAAGACCCCTTGGTATGCAGATATTGCTAACTATTTGGTTACAGGGAAACTACCTTCACATTTATTTCCAAGAGAAAACGAAAAATTATTCAGGAGAGTTCAAGATATTCATGGATTTCTAACGAATTGTTTAAAACAGGGCCAGATCTTGTGATCAGAAGATGTGTCAGGGAAGATGAAATGCCCGATATTCTTAAGGCATGTCATGATGAACCATGCGGCGGACACTTTGCGGACAAAAGGACGGCCTATAAAATCCTTTCCTTGGGATATTATTGGCCTTCCCTCTTCAAAGATGCAAAACAATATGTCAAAAGGTGTGATAGTTGCCAAAGAGTAGGGAAACCTACCCTTTCAAATGAAATGCCATTGCAAACACAGGTACTCATTGAACCCTTTGAAAAATGGGCTTTAGATTTCATTGGACCAATTAATCCACCATCGAAGCAAAAGAAGTATATATTGGTTTGCACCGATTATGTTACTAAATGGGTAGAAGCTAAACCATTAGTATCTGCTACTGAAAATTCAGTTGTTCATTTTCTTTATGAGGATATTTTTACTCGCTTTGGTGTTCCAAGAGAAATTGTAACAGATCAGGGGAGCCAATTCACATCAAATTTGGTGGAGAAGTTGATGGAAGAATACAAAATCAAGCACATAAAATCTACTCCTTACCATCCACAAGAAAATGGTCAAGTGGAGTCCACAAACAAAGTTCTTGAAAGTATCATTACCAAAACTGTTCATCTACATAGAAGAGATTGGGCAGAAAGGCTTCCAGAAGCCTTGTGGGCCTACAGAACTACATGGAGGAATACAACAAGACATTCTCCCTATGAACTTGTTTATGGGAAAGAAGTCTTGTTCCCCATTGAGTTCCAAGTCAAGACCTTCAAGATAGCAGTTCAGTTGGGAATGGACTTATCAGAAGCCCAAAAGCATAGAATGGAGCAATCGAATGAGCTAGATGAGATCAGACAAGAAGCAATTCTAAGAACTGATCTAGTTCAATATCAAAGAACTAAGTGGCATGACAAATATATCAAAGAGAAGAAGTTTCAAGAAGGAGATTGGGAATTGTTATTTGACTCCAAGTTTAAAGATTTTCAAGGGAAATTTCAGACTCATTGGCTTGGGCCATATGAGATTGATAAGATCTTTAACAATGGAGCTGTAAGAATCAAGACCATTGATGAGTTTCAAACTCCTCTTTTAGTGAATGGCCATAGATTAAAAGTTTATCATAAGCCACTCTCTAAAGAGGATTTTTTCAAGTTGTTTCAAGAAAGTTCTGCAATCAGGCTGGTACAGAAGAATCCTTCTTCTCTACCAAGCTAGCTTTTGTTTTTCAAGTTAAAAAAGAAAAAAAAAGAAAAAAAAAAAAAAAAAAAAATGGTATAAGCCTGAAAACCAATCATTGATTGGCAGTCTTATACAGAAAATATGGGGTGAAAATCAGGGACACCTGACACTCTATATTTTCCAAAAAAAATCTGTTTTTCATTTCATTTCATCTCACCACCCACTCCATTTCATTCCATTTCATTTCATTTCATTTTCATTTCATTTCATTACACTTCATTCCACTTCATTTCATCCATTCCATCAATAAAAATCTTTTTATGACCATTTCCACCTGGTCATTTGTCATTTGTTCATTTCTATTTCAGCCAAGTGATAGCTATGTCAGTTTCCGCAGCTGACATCTGTTTCCGCAGCTGACTCCAGTTTCCGCAGCCAGAAGCAGATTCCGCAGCTACTACTACTCTGTTTTCAAAAAGAATGTACAGTCAGTTGTTATTTTCATAAAATTGTGAAATAAAGTGCAGGAGAGGATCAATGGGACATTCAAGACACTAATGAAGATCAATCAGTTGAAGACCAAGAGCAAAAGCAAGGATTCCAAAGGTATGAATAAAGTTTATTTCAAATAGTATTGAAAAACACATTTTTATGTAATTTTAAACTATGAGCTCTACCCATAACGCGCAATGATTATATTGACAGTCCGTAACCTTCCACGATCTTTATGCTATCCTCTTGCATTTATTCACAAACGGTTTCATTATTGAAATTCCGACTCTCACTCATATTCAAATATCCCACCGTAGATAATGATACGTATTTGAGTTGACAAAGGACTCTTACAAGCCGCATAACTTCATAATCATTGATTGAAACGTGTTCATATTTATGACACAGCCACCAAAAATTCAAAATGCGGCTGAATGCATTATACTTTGTTAACCTCTTTGTCGTTTCTCTGTCGTGTTTACAAAACCCCACTCTACTCATTCTCACTCTCTGTTTCATTCCATTCCGTTCCTTTTGCTCACTCTCATTCCCGTATATCCACCCACAGTCTTATTCCATTCTGTTTATGGTGCTCATTTCCGTTTTGTGATAACATCCCCACAGTATTATGCTATACTCTGTGTATTCCATCGTTCCATTTCCGCTTAAACCCTCACAGAGGCAAGCCTGTGAAGCATAGAGAAGAAAATGGGAAAATTATTAAGGGCAGAGCCGGAAGGACAGAAATTTATAGAGGGATTTCCGCAAGAAAAAGAGATGTTGAGGAAAGCTAAATGGCTGCGTTTTATTCAGAAATTTAGGGGTTACCACAGAGAAGTTACCAAAGCGTTTGCAAGATCATTTGATGGCTCGGAAGCAGAAGTGGGAGACCTCAAGTTTTTAGTCAATGAAGCATCAATAGCAGCAGCCACAGAGCTTCTTCAGGAAGGAGAACGTTGGTTCAAAAACAAAAGTATCAATGATGAGGCATGGAGAACAATCCTCCGAAATCAAGGTATGGATATCACTGTTTTCAAAAGAGGAATCCCTGTGCATGCAATAAAAGATGAATGGGCCACTTTATTACTCATTGTTCAGAAGTTTATTACATGTGAAGGCCGCTTTGGCTCTATGTACATGTATCATACTAGGATATTGATGAATTTCCTTGAAAACCAAACTCTCAATCTTCCTTATTTTCTATTCAATAGCTTGAAGAAAATGGCTGTGACTGTGCAAAAACACCTAGGAGATGTAGAGCCTCATTTATATCATCATGGGCTTATAAAAATTTTGATTGAAAAGGAACTAAAAGAAAGAGAAGATACTTGGGAACAATTCTTAGTAAGAAACTTCTTTGAAGAACCTCATGAAATTCCTGAAGGTAATCCAATTAGAAGGAGTAGAAGAAAGAAAATGGATGTTGAAACCCAAGTTGTTCCTACACAGGAAGTTCCCGCAGCTAGCACAGCAAAAAGAAGTAGAAGGAAAAGAACAGTAGATGAAATCCAAGATACTTCTACTATTACTATGAAGAAAAATGATAGGGAAGAGAGATTGGTAAAAAGGAAGAAGAAGGAAATCAAAACTAAGAAGCCAATAATACCAAAAAGGAAAGAAATTATTGAGGTTGTCCATAAAACTTCTTCTTCTGAAGAAGAAGATCACCAAATTTTATCTGAAAGATTAATTTTTCTTCAAAAACAGTCATCTCTATCCAAGAAGGCAAAAACAGGAAAACAAGAACAAAAGGGTAGTGTACCACAGCATGTGAGGAGAAGCAGCAGGCTTAAGGGAAAACTGAGAAAAACACAAATTAAAAGTCCTCATTTTGATTGATTTGGGTGAGGAGACATCTGAACAGTCTCCAACTGACAATAGTCCATTTCAGTCAGTTAGTGAACCCGACTCCTTTCACTCCCAATCAGACAATGAGCGTACTCCATCTTATTCTCAGCAAAATATTGATGAAAGTTCTCCTCAGCCAAATTTTGAACATAATTCTCCCTTGCAGCATTTTGAGGACAGTCCAATGAAAAAGACACCGGAAGTAGACCCCAAACAGCAGGAGGTCTATGACTATATAGAATCCCCGGAGAAGGCAGCCACAGGTCCAAGTACCTCTTCTACTCAGCCTCATACATTGCAGGATGACTTGGTTCAGTCATTAAAACAGGAGATTTTTGAGCTTGAGCTTTTGAATCGGCATATCAAAAATGAAAATGAAACACTCAAAGAGCAAGGCAAACCGGACAAGATTATCCATGACAATACTATGTTACATTTGGGTATTTGGCAAAAGAAAAATAAGAAGCTAAAAAGGAAATGCCAAAAATTGAGCAGAGCACTTGTGAATATCAAATTCAGGTGCCTCATGAAGAAACCCAGAATGATGGCAATACCAAAGAAGAAGAGAAGGGGGTTAGATGTGCTGGCTGAAGTTTCAAGACACATGAATTGAACAAAGAATATCAAATTTTTGGTTGCATGAGGACATGCAACACCTTCACAGTGGGGGTATGTTGAGTCCCGAATTTGCCTCTTGTCCATACACTTTTCCATATCTTTTTCACTCACCTAAACCTCCAAAATTTTCAATATCATGTGCAAAAGGGTATCTAACATGGTTTTTAATTATGTTTGTGTGTTTTCTATTTGATTTAGATTTTGTTCATACAGCTGCGGAAACTTGTCACTTTCCGCAGCTGCTGCAATTTTCCGCAGCTATTTTGTGGAAATCGATGTTACAGGTGTCTACGAAGGAAACAAGCCACATGGGCAGGCTAGGAATGACAAGGACATGGTTCGTGTCCTATTGGTTCAAGTAAATTCGTCAAAGAAAGCCGCGGTCAAAGTCATCCACGTGGAAGTCAACTATGGAGTTCTATGTCGGCTGGACTCTGTTTCGTGGCATATAAACATCCATACGGCCGTTTCCAAGCTTGCGGAGGTTAATTGACATCTGTGCAACGTTCTGGAGTTGAATTGAAGCGTCCACCTTCCATAGATCCGTTTTCCAACATGGCCATACTCCTATATCTGTGGCCGAAGTGGTCTACGTGCTGACTGCTATCATAAACTTCAGGAGACAGTTACATTTTATTATTTTATATAGAGCGTTTGCATACGCACGTAGAGTTAGTTGTTAAGTTGATAGTTGTTAGTTGATCATAGCTGTTGAGTTGATGTGCGTACTCTGTTATGTAGTGATTACGCTGCCTTGAGCCGTAGTACTACCAGTCTGTAATGAATTGCTTTTTAATGTGAAAAACTCTGTTTTCAACTTAATTTGTGTTGAGGATCGTTTCCAAAGCTGCGTAGAGGGCCCCTGCTCAGCTGAGGTTCTGTGTATTAATGTGTATATATTTCATTTCATTTCTTTAAGCAGTCATTGTATTATAATCCATTACATGTTCATAATTCATAGTTGTTTCATTTCTGTTCATATATTTCTATAATTTCCATTGCATTCATGTCTTTCATGTTTTCATAATTGTTAATTCACTGATCAGTTTTCTTGTGCAGGTTTTAGGTAGACAGCCCGGGCATTTTCATAGTATTTTGGCTAATGATATGAAACTAACATTATTCTGCTGCTAGTTTTCTTTCCATAGCTTTTGTTTAACTTCAGTCTTGCTTTCAGTTTTTCTTATCTGATTCAGTAGTTAAATTTAGAGATATTAAGCTGCTCATAGTGTTCTCACAGCCCGAAAGCTGGCCACCGGACCGATGGTGAGGGGTCGATGATGAAATGTGTAGTTTAGCACTAGTTTTCTTCGCAAAATTAGATATATTAAGTCAAGCCATATCGTCTTCAAATACTTCCCAAAGGGAAGGCCACCGGACCGATGGTGAGGGTCGTATGATGAAATGTGTAGTTTAGTATTAGTTTCCTTTCTTCGCAAAATTATATTAAGCTTGCCTACAGCTGCCTTCAAATACTCGAAAGCCACAGCTGGACTGATGGCGAGGGATTGAATCATGTGTGTATGGTTTAGTATTAGTTTACTTTCTTCAAATTAAATAATCAGTTACACAAGTTGTTTATGATTACTTCCGCAAGTCATAGCTGGTCTAATGATGAAGGGTCAGAAAATGAATTGATGTAATCTGATTTAGATTTATTTCATTGCAATTTTGAATTTCCATAAGCGTAGTTTCTTTCGTGTTCAGTTGGCAGCAAGAATAGTTTAGTTTTCATGTTCACTAGTTTCTTGTTTTGATTCATTAGATTAGCAGCACTTTTCCTTTCAACAGTTTACTTTCTTTTGTCATTATAATTTCAATTTGCTTTTAAAGTTTCAAGATTGGTAAATCATTATAGGGGATATCACTTCCTTGAATAAATATAACCAAGCTTGCTTTTCACTTTAGAATTTCCATTTTACCTTAGAAAGACCACAAACGACAAAAAGTTAAGAAAGAAGTTATCTTGCACATATAGTGCGCCGCACTTCATCAGCTTACGATTCCCGGATTGACAATTAAATGCAGCAATTTAGGACACACTAAATTGACCAAACAGATGGTGAGCAAGAGGCTGGAGATCTACTTGCAAATTTATGACACCTAAAAGAGGCTCTGTATGTTAGTATGAATCTTTCGTCGAAAAATACCACGTTAGCTACGCATAAAAAATATCCCTAACATCAATTATGGCTACCAATATGTTCAATTCTGCAGTTAGTTGATCAAGATAAATGCTGCACAAATCCAGATCTATGCATAAAAAGACATTAAGAAGTAAAAAATGAAGTTTTGCTCCATGCATCCAATAGACAAGACAAGAATAATATTTTTAAAAGAATTCTTTATATTAAAGGGCACCTAAGAGGAAAAAAAGAAAGGTGTTTCCAATTCTCCTCAATGGGATGGGTTCTTGAAAGTCCTCAACACTTCAGATCTAAAATTTCTCTCTCTTGTTGGTGTAGAAAACCCAGACAAACATAGAACTCAAAGGGAGCTCACAAAGAAAATAATGGATAATGTGACAATGATAATGGCTCAAAGGCAGACCAAGAGTATAGATCTAGAGTGATCTAATATGCAACAAAAGGTGACAACTGAATGAGAAAGCCCTTCTATTTATAACAAAATATTGGGTCATTCTTGATCTTGGTGTATGATTAAAATAATATTAACCAAATCTAGATCCACCTTTATGGAATATTTTATTATATTTGTCAGAGGGAAGACATTTGACTTGGGTCAAATCCATTTATTTGTAAATAATAAATAAATAAATGATTTATTTATTATTTTAAGGAAGTGGTTGAATGATAATTAAATAAATAATTATTTATTTAATTATTTATAAATGATTTAGTCATATTTAACCAGGAATATTATTTAAATAAGATTTAAATAATTATTCCTAGAAAATAATAAGATAAATAAGGATTTATCTAATTAATTTCCTCGTTTTGGGTTAAATATAACTTGGAATAGTAATTAAATTATTTTTTAATTGATTATTCCATGAGGAAAATCAAACAAATAAAGATTTGTTTAATATTTCCTTTTGGGGTTTCCTATTTGGACCATAAACAACTTAATAAATATGTTTTATTAAGTTATTTTACATAGAAAAATCAATTTTACTTAGGGTAAAATTGGTCTTAAATGGTGTACTTGGGTCCATCTAATGATAATAGGTTAGATGACCAAAAAATGGTGTAACACTTGGCTATGTTTGCTACTCTTGATGGAGTTTGGCCATCATGTGGCATATCCTCTTTCAAAGGGTATGTGGGTGGAGGAAGTTTGGCAGGATACTTGCATCATAGGGAAGCAAGGAGTATGAATGCATTGTGTCGATATGACATTCTTCATATCAATCATTATGTTTGCACCACATGATTTGTATGACAGAGGTGTGAGGAGGAAGCAAAAGCTATTGTTGCTTTGGTTTCTCTTTGGGGAGCACCGAGAGATTTACTCCCATACTTTGCATGATGTTGCAGGAGTAGGAGATGGCACTATCATGGTGAAAAGGGGCTACTCCTTAGCCTTGCATGATCAGGAGGTACTTCCATTTTGGAAGGAATTTCCTATATGTAGCAACATTGTGGGAGATGTCTTTGACAATGGGCATGTCAAATAATGGAGCTATGTGTTGGAAAGAGCCTATTTACATAGTCAAAAGAACTGTCACTTTGGAGCTTGGACTTATTGATGGAGTGTCCCTAGAATCACTTTACATTTGATGCACTTGGTGGACAAGGAGGAAGTGAGAGTGATGGAGTAGTGGATGGAAATATCTATTACAGAGATATGATCTTCTTAACTTGGATTCCCAAGCATAAGAAGGAGGATCTTCATGCAGCACATGGTTCATTCCTCTTCATGGGAGTATGTTATACCACTATAGAGGACTTATTCATGGATCCATGTATCATCTTACTTCCATTACATGGTCAGAACCTTCCTTTTTAATTTATTTATTATCTAACACGATATTTACATACCCTTACCATTTCTATATAGTGCATTTCTCCATAAGAGGGCAAGCTTTTTATTGGGCTCCATGGTCAATTTTGGGCCAAATTATATGATGGAGATAGCCATATTTTATGTGGTCTTCGGCAAGTGTTTCATTATTCTTCTATGTATTCTTAGTTGATTCACCAAGCCATTTACTATTCACTAGTAGATGTGTTAACATACACAACTAGCCATTTGTCAAGAAACAACTTGCCATATTATTTTCTGAAACAACAATTAGGAAAATTGCGCTGTGACCACTTGGGAAATTTTTGGTAACTTTCAACACTATATTAAACCTTTAGTATCTTTCTCATTTGGATTCCATATGATGATCATATCCTATTCATCATATATGGGATGGTTTCGGCCAGCTTGATTCACAACATTGGAGAGGAGATCTTTGGAGATCTAGTCTTCATCTTGCCACTTGAGGGAGACATTATTGCAGCCCAAGATTAGAAGATACTCTACACTTATAATAAGTGGAGAGGAGGAAAATGTGGGGTAGGCTATTTTTTCTACCATGTTCAGTTATTCAGCCCACCTACATGGTAGGAGCCAAAGGTGGAGAAGAATTTTTAGGAGTTGCCATGTTGGGAGGTAACTCATTTTGTATGGATGATAGCTTGGGGATGGAGGATCCACATGGGAATGATGATTCCCAATGCATTTCAGATGCCATACCTCAAAGGGACCTCTGGACAACACCTTATTGCCTCCTTTAGTACTCTACTTATTCATGATGATAGCTATTTAGTTAGCTTGCATGCTTGGGAGAGGCAATATGGAGATTTATTGATGAGACAACATCTCATTCCTTGGAGGAGTTTATCATATGTGGATGCTATAGTAGGAGGAGGGGAGACTTCTTAGTTCTATCCTTGCAGTTTCTTGAGGACAAGCAACATTTGGGAGGGGAGGACTGTAATATTCCAAAATTAACATATAGCTAATTGGAATATTGATTTTTGTTTTTATCACCTAGAAGTTGAATAAATGGGTAAGGAGGCCCATGAATATTAAAAATATGAATAAAATCCCTCATAATGTGAAAAGGGATCATCATAGGAGCACACCTTCATGTGTGAAAATGGATGTTTGAATGTGGACAAGGTCAAGTTTGACCAAGTCAACAACGCTGGGATAAGAGGTGGAGATCATCTTTGGAGACAACACATTGATAGTGGGAGGAATATTCCTTGGTGGAGGAAACCATAATGAGTGGGACCAAAGGTGAGAGGCCTTCAATTTTTATAAAAGGAGGGTAAGGTAGCCATATCAAGACATGTTATGATATGGATTATTGATTTTTTGGTCTGCATGACTATTGTGCCTTCTTCAACTGTTTAGTTGAGATTGTTGTGCTGCTTAGCACAAGGCATTCATGTTTAGGAATTCCTTCTCCTTTATTGAGAGGCCTCTTGAAGGAGCTTGCACATCATTTCTCCACATATAGTCTTGAGGCCAAGCTACCTCCTTCAGCTATAGCATTATTTTTGCAGAAGTATAACATTGTGTTGCAGGGTGTTGCAGTGGAGGGTTCACAACACCACTTCCAGAGCTAGTTTTCAGAGGAGGGAGTCTCCATTCGTTTGGAAGATCAGCGAGGGAGATTTTGGAGAATATTTCACATATTGGCACTGGTCCAATATATTTTCCATCACCTACAGCACAATCCCTTATAGGAACTGTGTCATTTCTCACAGTGTTGTAGTAGGAGGGTTAAACCCTTTGGTTTTGAGCTAGTTTCTTAAGGAAAGGGTCAACCCTTCTTCCAGAAAGCCATTAAAGGGTATTATCATCTATTTCTTGTACTATTCAGCTATATGTATGAAAATATACAGTAAGATTGTGTTATTTTAGAGCTAGTTATGCAAATCTATTCTTTTGTACTCATGCTTTCAAGAAACCCTTGCCGAGTTATCTAAATAATGTATTAATGAGGCTAGATCTCTATTTTTTATATGCTTTGATTAATAAAACTCCAAATATATGGTTTTATATTAGATTGTAGCAGAAACCTTCATATAATCACGTTGTACTTGCATCAGAAAATTCTGTATGGTACAAGTCATGTGATTTGGGTGTTTTTAAGCCATATTGGGATCGAGAGATCTGTTTAACTTAGCAAAAGGGATTTGTTTCTGATCCCCTTCTGAATTTGAGGGACATAATACATGAAATAAGGGATCTAAATGCTATTTCTCACTGTTATAGCGTAATTTTATGGAAATAACGTGTTTATGTTCTATATTGCTGAATTTTCCAATTTGGGATATTACACTCCATTTGAGCAAAATCAACAATATTTTTTGGTGTACATACCTAACATTAATTTGGTGCCTTAAGAAAGGATTTATTTTTATCGGTGCTAATGTACCATTAATTGCATCGGTGCGGTTTTATTACTAGATGCACCCGTGTTGCTAGTTATCAAATGCACCGAATATCGAGAAAAAAAGCATAACTTTATTTTTTTGAAGTGAAAAAAAAGTAGTAAACTGAAAATAAGCGACAAATGGTTTTCAGAAATATAATTTCATAAAAAAATATTTAAATAGTAAAAGCTATTCATTATTTTATTAATTTTTCAAAATGTTTCAGGGATGGATTTGCACGAGAAACATACCTACAGAAAGAGAGCATTGTGGAGAAGAAAAATACTTTCGACCAACAATTCTATTAAGAGAATCGAAATTTGAAACATCTCGTGATTCACATAAAAACCCTGTAGTATAGCAAACATGTTAAATTTTACTGTAATAATTGTTTTTTTACAATTTATGTTAGATTTAATACATGCATAGTAAAAAATTTAAATTTTATTGTGCATTTTACTAATAAAATCATTTACAATCTCTATTCCTATTTACATTTAATTAAAATTTAGGAAAAAACCGAAAAATCCATTCTTACGTTAAATCCTTACTTCTTCTTGTTTATGTGACTACAAAAATTCACAATTAGAGCTTTTCATTTTCGATTTATAGGGTTTTTATTACTATATATATAGGCGTATCACATATAACCCACAGGTCCACTTGTAGAGTTGGATCCCAATCCTTGTCAGCCCTTGCACGATTTAAAAAAAACATTTTTTGTTAATTAGTGCGCACTCGTTAAAATAGCTCACCAGGCGCGTATTGACAAAAAACATTATTTGATTTTCTATTAATTTATGTTTATGTTAATTGGTGCTCTAGTATTAATATAACACACCTGATATTCTATTGACAAAGAGCACCGAAAAATGTTTCTACTATAGTGGCAGTGCATTTATAAGAACATATTGCATCGTTATTGGTGCTTAAGTTGCAAAAGGCGCACCGGGCATTTAATTTAGATAGATGCACCATTTTCTTCATTTTTTTTACCTGAAAAGTATGTGATTTGTTTATAAAATATATTAATGAATGGTATAGGTTTTATATTGATAAAGAAATGGACAAAAATAGTTCAGGTAACAAAAATATTGATAGCACATCCAGAATAGAAAAAAAGACAAGTTATTTGTAAATTAGTTACAAAAATTATTATTTTTGAACTATATGTAAGTTTAAATAAAATGTATTATTTAGTGTGTATCATGCAAAGCCACAAAATGGTGAAGCTTAGTAAGATTATTTTTTATCTAAGACCAAAAGAGCATAAAATCTTGATGGAAAAATTGCAGAAGGATGAATCATGTGAATGAAAAAATACTATCGATCCAATATGAGTTTCATTTTTGAATTTTCATTAATAATATACTTAAAAATATTAGATAACATGTTTAAAAGGGACCAATAATGAAGAAAATGAATTTTTTTATAAGAAAAGAAAAAAAATAGAACATACAATTGAAAATGAATTTCCCCTTAGCTCATCTCGAGTGGTGTTGGAGGTTAACAAAAGGGGAATTTTTTTTTACAAAAATTTGAGGGATCTAGTTGAATGAATGTATAGATGTTCTTTCTGCTTATAATACAAAAATCAATCCAACGATTCCAAGAACCAAATTTTATTTAAATTACAGGAAGATTTTCGAGAGAATTGGTCAATGAGACATATCAGACTTTTAATAACAAAAAAAGGTGGATTGAAAAAGTAATATTCCTTTAATTTTTTTTCTAGAATTATATGTATATAATACTACAAAGAAATCATTTATAAATATCACTTTTGTTATGTTTAGTTTTCATATATTAATATAAAAATTAAATAGTTTATTTTCATGTTACTTTTTCAAGAAGATTATGAAAATTTCAAAGGATGAACGAGCTGATATCAGAAATATGCCAGTAGGAATGTCCAAAAGTTGTACAAGGAGATGGTCAAAGAAATGGACATAATTTCATCGCAAAAGTAGCCATCTCAACAACAACGCTCTTCATATGTAATAAGTAATCATTGAATTTTTCGATTAGGTACAATAATTAAATAATTTAACATTAAATATTAATTTTCAAGTATTTTCTTGTAGAAAAGAAAAGAAAATGGAACCCATTCAGCACATAAAATAGGACGACAAGGAAGAAAAGGGTTGATATCGAAGTTTGTGAGTAATTGTTACTTCCTTATAACAACTTAACTAGATTTCATTTTTGTATATTTTAAGTGGTTTTACAACAATAATCATTGGATGTCTTCAAATAGGTTCTAACATACAAAGAAGAACCATCAGAAGAATTGATTGACATTGGGTTAAATATGGGTGGTCAGTATACGTTGGCATATCATAAAGTAATTGTGGAAATTGTAAGTATCTATCTTGTTTTACTTAGCTCCGTCTATAATTAATAGAACAAAAAAATATTTTATATTAAATCTATGATTTATTATGGGGTATAAAACTTGCACAAAACAATGCATGGAAATGCGCCAAAAAATGAATTGTTGAAAGAAGGCATGAAATTTGGTTTTGAATGAATGTGTATAGTTTACGAGTTAATTCTTGCTATGGTACATTTATTTTCGATTTACTTTGATGTATATTATTTAATATTGCAATTTTCATTACTATCACTAATGTAGATACACTCATTACATTTTATTTTTATGTTTGTAGATGGAACTTGAAGAAGAAGAAAAAAATCAACAAAATGAACAAAAAATTCCACCAGATAACCCAAGTCATGGAAGTAGCTCGAGAAGTGACACCAGTTCCAACGAAGAATTATGATCAATATGTTTGGATATCAAAGCAAGTCATTTTATTTTTTGAAATATTTTTTTGTGAAATCACACATTCTGTTTAATGTAATAAACATAGTGTGCCAATTGAAAGACAAAGGGTTACCAATAACTGTCCCATTTTGTATGATAAAGAGTGTCTTATTCATATATATATATATATATATATATAATTTATTCTACTGCGTTCTCCATTGTTGTTCTGAGATGTTACACCATTTATTAAATATATGGATGATTAAATATTATAATGAAGAGATGTGAAATCACAAAGAAATCATCCAAACATCACATTCATATGAACTAATAAAAATTTAATTGATATGAATACTATTATATGATATGTGTTGACTTTTGAGGAATAATGAATTTTAAAAAATCACAATAATTGCACTGTCACAGGTTGATATTTCTAAAAAATAGAAAATAAACACCAGTGCATGTGTATGATACTACGCACTGGTGAATTTATATGACCTATGAGCACTACACCAAATACCAATACCAATTATAATGCTTGATGCATGTCACCAAAAAATACGCACCTGGCAGATAGGCGTTGCATGCATCGATATGGTTTGTCTTTAACACGCCTATGCATTTTTACACCTTAACGGCCCAGGGCATGTAGACAACCCATACGCACCAGGTGGATAGAAGGTGCATGCATCAGTACAATCATATTTGTAATGCACCAGTACTGTTTGTATTAAATTCCTCATTGCTTTACAACTATAATCCTAATAACATTGTGCATACACCTTCTATTGGCCATTTTCATATTTTTTGGTGACACACATCAGGACGTTGTGTATGTAAACCCCTCGGGGCTTCAAAATATTTTTTTCCATCTCTGTGCTTGGTATGTTTACAGCACCGGTGCGTAAAATTTAAAATGCAATGATGCGTTCACACATGAAGCGCACAATGATAATAAAAACATCTGAAAAAACCTTCAGCCACCCTATTTTTTTAGCTGTGTTGAAGTTCCATTAGTAGCTCCGTCAAAACCTCCATTACGAAAAATAGATGTTATAGCAAATGTTTTTTTGAAAATTTTGGCCAGTTTTATAACACTAAAAACCTCCTTTATAACATTCGCCAGAGGGTCTTTTCATTATAGTGGGTGAAGGAAAATTTGAGCCAGAACTACATAAGCTAGATCCAAATACCATTTATGAAATATTCTACAACTTCTGCTCATCACACCAAAGGAAGAAAGTTCTTCATAATCTTCACCTTGTTCACCTAATCGAATGATTGGTTTTCAACCCATCATTCAGGCTCGTTATGCTGCACTATTTCTTCCTAATTAACTTTTTTATTTTCCATATGGATATCTTAAACAAATTCCTATGTTTAATGGAGATATTGGTTTATCTATTGAAGCTCATTTATCTACCTTTTTAGACTTTGCTAATAATATGAACATTGAACATGAAAATGTATATATGAGACTTTTTGTTCAATCCCTTGAAGGAAATATAAGAATCTGATTTAGACAATTACAGGAAATATCAATTCGAACATGGAATGAATTAATGAATATTTTTAGGAATCAATGGGGAGTAAAAAAGGATCCAGTATATTAGCTTTCAGAATTTGATGATTTAAAAATAAATACTGGAGAACTTGTTTCTGATTTCATTAAAATATTCAATAAAACTTACAATAAAATGTCACATGATTGTAAACCATGAGTAGTTGTGGCCTAAAATAGATTTTCAAAGGAATTCGATGATGATTTTGTTGTCATGCTAAGAGAAAGAAGATATGTCATTTTGGAAGATATGAAAACAAATGTGATTAAGGTTGAGGCAATTTTTTCTGCATCAAACAAACTTAAAAAAAAGGTTGAAAAAGTTGAAAGAAAAATGAAGGCTAGAGAAGAAAGTACTTATTTTACAAAGAGTAAGGATGAAGATCATAAGATAAATTAAATTACTTCTTTGTTGAGAAATATTTCTAATAGAATTTTTAAGATGGAAGCACAACCTAGGGTAACTAAACTAGTGACAAATAGACCTGAGTCTCAATACAAAAGACCTTTTCAACCTCAAATCATGCAAAGACCAAATACTAAGCAACACGTCCAACCTCCATTATTAATTGATGGTTAAGAACCTGAGGAAACTACTCCATCAGATACTAATGAAATTAAATTCCTTGGTGACATATCATTACAAAATTATCTTGTCCCAATTTCTTCTGATCAATATTCAACCCAAGATTAAGAAACTTCCAAAGTCTCAAAGTATCAAGAATTTTTGAATATCTTATTGCAGAATTAGGAAGAAGATATGATTTGACACATAGACTAGGTCCTGGTAAGCTAGCTAATAATGTCCCAATTAATAAGCCTCAAGTAAAAACTGTTGAAACCTAAACAATTGTGATTTAAACATTAATTCAACTCAATGAACATAATGCATCTCAAAAGACTCTTCCAACAGTTTTTAATGTAGAGAAAGAGCTAGAGAGAGTCAAAATCCTCGTACCACTATCTGAAATATCCAAAAACCGGGGATATAAAAATAAAGTATCAAAGTGGATCCTATCCCCAAGTATATATGTTAAAGGAGGCATGATAATTTTACAGGATGAAAAACCTTCACTCTTTTTTCGTCCTAGTTCTGACATGATTTATTAAAACGTTCCTCCCTTTTATGTTACTCTCAAAGTTGATGATTTTCCTCTATATAAATGTATGTTAGACTCTGGGACCACTCACAATTTTATGCCCAAACTAATCATGGATCAATTACAATTACCATTAGGGGAATTTTGAGGTCTAAAATGGGCCTCCTAAGGAAATTATAAAATAATAGTGGAATAATAAAATAATATTTGATTACATCAAATTTTAGAGGAAGAAAAGAAAAAACTACCTTTTCAACTCATATTTTCAACATATCTCCTAAATTTTTTACTCTAATTTCGAGTAGGAGTAGTCGTTGGATGCAAAATTATAATTCTTCATCCAAGGGGTACCCATGTTGCATACTTTTGATGAATCCTGCTACACGAAAAATCAGAAATACATTAAAAATGTAATATCCCAAAAGGGAGAATGCAGTAATACTTCACACAATATAAGAACTTAAAGCAAGATAAACAATAAATCATAAGACAACATCAGATTTTACAGAGAAGTTGAGCCATTATATTAGATTGGAGAAGAATCAGTTACACCATGTACAAAATATGAGTAGATCTAGCCAAAGAGATGGTCTAGAAGTACCTAGAAAACAAGCTACAACATGTACAACGTAACTGGAGAGGCACTGAAGCAAATACTGTGTTGTCCCTTAAGCAGATTATGAACATATAGTTATAGGATGAAAAGTAAAATTCAGATCTACTCAAATCTGGATCTCATATGATGCCAAGATTCAAGATCTAGCCAATGTGATGGATTCCCAAGATAACCCAGAAAGGATTTTCTAGATCTGCAACTTTGGAAAAATCACATCCCTAGGGTTTGACCCTTGATCTGCTGGGAAATACAGATCTGAAGCTAGATCTGACAAATAGATGACTGAAATATGATATCATATCAGATCTATGCTTGAAGGGTTGATCCCTTCTTTAGATCTATGAGCTAGAAGCTCTAGATCTAGATTCTCAATCCTCCAATGATGATTGCAGCTGTTGTAACACAATTTCCTCTAGAAACTACGCTGTGAGGGAAAGAGAAGCCTTCTTCCTGCTGAAAAATGCGGCAATAAAATCCAGGTTGATGGTAGTACTGATGGAAATGTGAGGGAATGGTCCCTCACAGGATTGCTAGCTGAAATACTAGCAACTTCCTTCCTCCCTTTGGATCTGCAAGATAGACAGCGTAATTCCTGAAGGAAGTACTTCTTCTGGAAGGTCAATAACTTTTTCCCTGATGATAGATCTGCAATGAAGCTTTGGGAAGTTGATCCTTAAGCCCAAGTTGATAGGAATAAACCCTCACTAGTTCTCCAGCTGAAGTACTGAAGACAACTTCCTCCTTCCAAACCGATCTTCAGAAATCTGCAATTTATGAATATGAGTATTCTGCAGAAAGTAGAAAAAGATATGTGGCACTCAAAGCTTGATGTAATATGAATTAAAATACTCTTTCTAGAGCTACTCTAAGAAAGAAGTGGGATTCTCAACCAGGAACACCCTGTGCTAAACATCACCTAAAATCTATGCTAAACAGCCCAAGAAAGCAGTGGAATGTCACATGACAATTCCATCTGAAAAGATCTTACATCAAGAATAATCAGCACGCCGTCATCCTTGCCTTCATCTTATTTATATAAAATTTTAGCCTTCCCAAGCCTTGGCCCTCATCTATACTGCGTTTTCACATGTGGTCAAGATCCTCCAAGTTGGACTGCACTGTTTGACCAAATCAACCATCATGTCTAGGTGCAATGTACACCTTCCATCAAGTGTGCCTTGTTGGCACAACATCCTCCATCACTTTATCATGAATTTCCCATGATCTTTGACATATTCAAGATCTTATTTGACTAAATCATCCTTTGTTTGATCACTTCAAGATCTTAGTTGATTAATCAACTTCTATGATCTATCTCATTAATGAGACAGGTTCTCCAATTTCATTCACATTAATAGTTTCTCAACTACCTTGTTATGCATATATAGGCTAAATTAATCCACATTCACACACAAAAAGTGGATATTTATTCATATTGAGGATTGTGGGTCCCTCCACCCTCTTATTTTCTTAATTTATTAAGAAAACCAAGGACTCTAATATTCCAAATACGATGTGAAAATTTGGGAATATTACAGTCCCCCCCGGAAAAATGTTGCTTGTCCTCAAGCAACTCCAAAAGTATATGCAAAGCCATCTATTCCCCTCCAAATGGCATCCACATAAGGAAGGCTTCCTCCATTTTTTGCAATGGGTTATGCATGTTTGGTTCCAAAGTTGTCTTTTAAAAACATATAGAATGACTTCTAACTGTATGGTTAGATGCCCCCTTCTATCATGAAGTACCAAGTCACAACCATATGATGTCCAACATCATCATCAATACATGAGATACATAAAAAAAGTAGCTCTTTGCCTAAAGGAAAAGCTCCATCATACAATACATATCTCCATCCCATGTTTCATGAATTTGATTGAGCATGATTATGCTCTCATTCTTAGCCCTGTTGGCCTTGTTGGATCCAAGCACCATTCCAATGTCATGCAAAATAAGGAAAAGAGTTATATGGGTAGACAAGGATGTCAAACCATATTATCCTAAGAGTAACCACTGGAGTAAGGCCCTTTGCTGCCATCCTCCATCTCCTCCATGTAAAATGGACAAGCCAAACTCCCCCAAAAGAAACCAAAGAAAAAAGAGATCTTGTTGCTTCCTCTCCTCCTCATGTGCATCATGAAGCAAAAACATACTAATGGACATATGGAATGTCACATCAGCCCAATACAAAGAAACATCATCAATGCCCATCATGAGAGCATCATGCCAAGATTTACCCAAGACAAAACACATAGACATAGGAGATGTCATGTGGTGGCCAATATCTCTCAAGTGAAACCAAAATGAAAATGCCTTCTTTCGCTGCATTCTATCATTGATACACAAGGCATGAATCAGAAAAACATGAGCTATTGGTTGGTAACCATACTCACCCAAGAGTAACCAGCGCAGCCATGCCTCCTTCTTCATCTCATAAGTGTTCCTCTAGGCATGGATCAAAGAAATAGGAGCCTTTGGGTGGTGACAAGAATGTCCCAAGGGCAACCAGTGTAGCCAAGCTTGTTGGCCCATATAAATCAGCAAGTGGTCATGCAACCTCTTGCTGATCATCCTCATCCACTCACCCCAATATGGAAAATAAGTGATGTGTTGCATAATCATGGTATCCTCCCTTTGTAGAATACCATCTTCCCCAAACTGATGAAGAACTTTGCACTCCATGAAATGTTGAAGTGCACCTCCAATGAGATCTCTTTATGAGACCTTCTTCTCATCCATGGCCTTCCAAAACCAATGAGGTTCTGGATCTGCTGTAGGTAGAAGTTTTTCTTTGAGCTGTGAGATGCTCATTGAGAAAGTGTCATCAAGAAAGGACAAAAGTTTTCTCATATCTAGATGTCTACCATTCATCATCTTGTTCTCCATTGATTCATGAGTGAAGCTACCTTCAAAATGCTCCAAGAATAATGGGGCCTCATCATTATCACTACTTCTAAGTGACAGTGATATAGATCTGCAAGGTAATACATAAATTGTCTCAAAGAAAGATACAATACTGATCTCATAACCAGTCATTGTACAAAGGATTATGCTCATCCCTTCTTCTAAAACTCTACACTTCAACTCAAGAGGTTGAATGTAGCTCATCCACGAACAACTGGGATAGATTTTCATCTCCTCCTTGATTAAATTAGGGGTCCTTTGTGCTGTGATATGTTGTTGCTTCAAATCAACACCATGTTCTAAGCCTTGGTTATGCATGGGCCCTGATGACATGTCTCCATAAGTTTCAATAAGATATACTGAAACAATAGGTGATGAATTTTTATGCATACCTTGGATCAACTGATATGTGGGAACCTCTTGATAGAACACAAGAGTTCCTCCAACTGGGACAATAGTGCCCCCAACTGCTGGTAATAGTGATGGTTTCTCTTCTCCAAGTGTACTAGCACTGGAATCTTCCTCCTCTTCCTCATGCATCTCCTGAATCATACATGGGACTCTATATGTCAAGAGCTCAAGACCATATTGCAAAGATGCAAGAGTCTCTTCTCCATATGCAAGTACTTCTGTAGCTGGTGGTGAATGTAGTGACTTTTTGTCTAGAGTGATAAGGTTGACAACTCTCTCCTTAGGAAATGTCTCTTTTTGGCACATATCTATCTTCTTCACATCAAACTTCTTTCTCAACTTGTGAAAGAAATCTGAATATTTAGTCACCTTTGCATGCTTCATGTGACAAAACCACCAATCATTGGCTTCATCTAAAAGATGAAGTTCTGCAATTTGGATAGCCTCTTCTTCAGCTACAGGATGTAGTTTGAAAAATGCATCTAACTCTCTCCTCCAAGCCTTAACATTGCTTGAGGAGGATCCATCAAATGTAGTAAAATATAATCTATTGTGCCTATTCCTTCTATTGCTACTATAGGATCCTCTTTCTTCTTTGATTTTAAAGAATTATTGGAGAGTTAGCTTCTCCTTGAATGCTCTAGACTGTGATTTCTACTCTTCAAGATACAGACTGAGAGTATCATGGGTCTCAGGTTCATTCCTTCATTCACTTCTATACCCTTCACCTTCTTGAAAGGAAGTGGGCATAGTGGATCTATGAGGAGATCTAGGATTCTCTAGTTTTCTTCTTTGCGGATAGGAAGTGTTGGGGCCTTCCTCATCACATCTTCTTCTTGGACCTTCTTTCTGCCTTTCCTCTTTAATTTGATATACCTTCTTGGTGATATCTTCCATAGATATACAGAAATGAGTGGCATAATTTTCTTCCTCCATGATAGATCTCATGTATCTACTTCTTCTTTAGATGAAAAATATGAAGTGTCCACAAGCTAAGCCAAAGATCATGCTCTGATACCACTGTAATATCCCAAAAGGGAGAATGTAGTAATACTTCATACAATATAAGAAATTACAGCAAGATAAACAATAAATCTTAAGACAACATTAGAATTTATAGAGAAGCTGAGCCATTTTATTAGATTGGAGAAGAATCAGTTACACCATGTACAAAATATGAGCAGATATAGCCAAAGAGATGGTCTAGATGTACCCAAAAAACAAGCTACAACAGGTACAACGTAACTGGAGAGGCACTGAAGAAAATACTATGCTATCCCTTTAGCAGATTATGAACATATAGTTGTAGGCTGAAAAGGAAAATGCAGATCTAATAAAATCTAGAGCTCATATGATGCCAATATTCAAGATTTGGCCAATGTGATGGATTCCCTAGATAGCCCAGAAATGATTTTCCATATTTGCAACTTTGGAAAACTCACCTTCGTAGGGTTTGATTCTTGATCTGCTTGGAAATACAGATCTGAATCTAGATATAAAAAACAGATGGCTGAAATATGATATCATATCAAATCTACGCTTGAAGGGCTGATCCCTTCTTCAAATATATGAGTTAGAAGCTCTAGATCTAGCTTCTCAATCCTCCAGTGATGATTTCAGTTGTTGCAACACAACTGCCTCTAGAAACTGCGCTGTGAGGAAAAGAGAGGCCTTATGCCTACTCAAAAATGCTGCAATAAACTCCAGGCTGATGGTAGTACTGATGGCAATGTGAGGGAATGGTCCCTCATAGGATTGCTAGCTGAAATACTAGCAACTTCCTTCCTCCCTTTGGATCTGTAAGATAGACAACATAATTCCTGAAGGAAGTACTGTTTTTGGGAGGTCAATAACTTTTGGCCTGATACAAGATATGAAATGAATCTCTGGGAAGTTGATCTTTAAGCCCAAGGTGATATAAATAAACCCTCACTAGTTCTCTAGCTGAAGTACTGAAAACAACTTCCTCTTTCCAAACTGATCTTCAGAAGTCTGCAATTTTTGAATATGAGTGTTCTGTAGAAAGTAGGAAAATATATGTGGCACTCAAAGCCTGATGTAATATGAAGTACAATACTCTTTCTGGAGTTAATCTAAGAAAGAGGTGGGATTCCCAACCAGGAACACCCTGTGCTAAACATCACCTGCAATATCTGCTAAACAACCCAAGAAAGCAGTGGAATGTCACATGAAAATTCCAGATCTGAAAATATCTTACATCAAGAATAATCAGGATGCCCTCATCCTTGCCTTCATCCTCTTTATATAACATTTGAGCCTTCCCAACCCTTGGCCCTCATCTAGACTGCGCTGTCACATGTGGTTAAGATCCTCCAAGTTGGACTACGTTGTTTGACCAAATCAACCATCATGTCTAGGTACAATGTACACCTTCCATCAAGTGTGCCTTGTTGGCACAACATCCTCCATCACTTTATCATGAATATCCCATGATCTTTGACATCTTCAAGATCTTAGTTGACTGAATCATCCTCTGTTTGATCCCCTTAAGATCTTAGTTGACTGAATCAATTCCTATGGTCTATCTCATTAATAAAAAAATTTCTCTAATTTCATTCACATTAGTAGTTGCTCAACTACCTTGTTATGCAAATATAGGCTAAATTAATCCACATTCACACACACAAAGTAGATATGTATTCATATTGAGGATTTTGGGTCCCTCCACCCTCTTATTTGCTTAATTTATTAAGAAAACCAAGGACTCTAATATTCCAAATATGATGTGAAAATTTGGGAATATTACAAAAAAACATGAATGCAATTATGTTTTTTCATGTATTTCTCATTTTTCGTGTAGCAGAGTCCATCAAAAGTATGCATCATGGGTACTCCTTGGCTGAGAAATTAAATTTTTCATCCAATGAGTATCCCACTTGAAATTTGAGTAAAAAATTTGGGAGATAATTTGAAAATACGAGTTGAAAGAGTAGTTTATTATTTTATTATTTTTTAATATTTTTACCCTTTTACTTAAAAAATGGTGAATCATCCCCCATGGTTGACATCATTATATTGTATCCTATTGGTTCTTATAAAGTTTATTTTGGTTGTACATTTTTCTTAGGAGGCCCATTTTAGACCTCAAAATTCCCCTAATGAAATTACCAGAACTTACCATGATTTGTATACATTTGACTCCAAGAAAATTCCTTGTCTCATACTGATAAAATACCTAGTTGTAACTTTAGAAAAAATCTCTGCGAAAAGTGTAGTTCTAGACATTGTAGTCACAGATATCCCTCCCAAATTTGGAATGTTGTTATCAAGATCACAGTGTGCCAATAAACATAACCCAAGAAAACATAACCCAACCCTTTAAGTTAGACTTCAATGTTACTAATAGTTTTGCATAATATGAAGCCCTACTTCTAGGCCTTGAATTAGCTAAAAATCTAAAATTTCAAAACTTATTTTTTTTCAGTGACTCAAAAATAATTGTAAAACATGTAAGAAATTTATGCCACGTAAAACATCCTAGGCTTAGATCTTACCGAAATGAGGTATGGGATTCTGTAGAGAACTATTTCTATGCTTTTAACGTTGCAACAATCCCAAGGAATGAACACATGTCTGCCAGCTCCTTTAAAATTCCTAATCCAGTGCAAATACAATATCAAATTTAGGTGAAGTATAGGCCTTTAATCACTGAAAATATTAAACACTGGAAAGTGTTTGAAGATGATGAAAAATTGAATAGTTTATTGCAAGAAATTGATGATTTTGCAGCCTTACAAATTGAGGGAGAACAACTTATTGATCAAAATGAAACTCATGAAAATAAAGCTTCACATTTGAAAAATAAGATAGTTGATCATGATATACTCGAACTGCAAAACAAATTCATTCCCAAAGGTCTGATCCCTCTGCAAAATATTTTTGATAATAATCATGTCCTAAAAAAATTGTTATTAAATACATAATAACAAGAGGATGTATAAGACTTTAACATTGGAACTCAAATAAAGAATGTGCAAATTTCAACATCACTACCCAAGGACATAAAAGATAGATATATTGATCTTTTAAATCATTATAAATATGTATTTTTTTGGTCCTATGAAGAGCTTAAAACTTATGACACAAATCTTATTGAAAACAAGATCCCTTTAAAACTAGAAGCCAAACCATTCCAACAGAAATTAAGAAGAATAAATCCAATTTTGCTTCCAACAATTGAGAGCTAACTTAAGAAATTATTTGATGCAAAGATTATTGTTCCTCTTAGATTTTCTGAATGGATTGCAAATTTAATTCTTGTAAGAAACAATAATGGTGAAATTAGATGGTGTGTGGATTTTAGAAATCTAAACAAATCATCCTTAAAAGATGATTAACCATTGCCTAAAATGGATCAATTACTCCAAATATTTTTAGTTTCTAGTATAATTTCCATGCTAGATGGTTTTTCTGGATACAACCAGATTTTGGTGAGTCGAGAAGACAGAGAGAAAATAACATTCGCAACTCTCTAGGGTACAATTATGTATGCTAGGATGCCATTTGGATTGACTAACACAGGAGCAACATTTCAAAGAGCTATGGATTTAGATTTTTTTCAAATATAAATAAATTCATTTTTATTTATCTGGATGATCTAACTGTGTTTTCAAATTATGATGAAAATCACTTAAAGCACTTGAGAAAGGTTTTTGATAGGTGCAAAAAATTTGGAATCTTGCTCAATCCAAATAAATCCCTCTTTTCCATAAAGTAAGGAAAGTTACTTGGCCACATCATCTTGAAAGGAAGAGTGGTAATTGATCCAAAAAAAACCTCACCCATTAAGGTAATTAGTTTACCCATCAATAAAAGGAAGTTAAAGATTTTCTAGGGAAGATTAATTTTCTATGAAGATTCATACCAAAATATGCTGAGATTATGATAGACAGCATTGATATCCTGAAAAAGGATCATGAGATTAAATGGAAATTACAAGATAGATTTGATTTTACACAAATCAAAAAGGCTATTTCTGAAGCCCAAGTATTAAACAGCCCTGATTATACCAAATGTTTCAACATTTTCTCTTTTGCCTCTGATACCACTTTATTTGTTTTTCTACTACAAAAGAATTATAACCAAGGTGAACAAACAATTTCCATCTTTAGTAAAGTAATGAGAGATGTGGATCTAAAATATGAAATTATTGAAAAACAAGGCTATGCTCCTCTACAGGCCCTCAAAGCTTTTAGAAATTATGTCCTTCATTCTCTTATTACTTATTATGTCCCAAATAATGTTGTCAAACCCATTTTGACCCAACCTAATACATATGGTAGGAGAGGGAGATGGATAGCTAAAATTATTTAATTTTATCTAGACATCAAATGTACTAAGCTGATGAAAGGACAGGGTTTAGCCAAGTTGTTGGTTGAATCTAATTGTAAAGTTTTGGGAATAAACACCATCATGCATGTATTAAGAGGGAAGAATCCACAAGAACCTTATCCAAGTTTAGAAGAGAAGAATCCATAAGAACCTTCTCTATGTTCAGAAGAGAAGAATCGACAAGAACCTTCTCCAATTTCAGAAGAGAAGAATCTACAAGAATCATCTCCAAGTTCAAAAGAGAAGAATCCACAAGAACCTTCTCTAAGTTCAAAAGAGAATAATCCACAAGAACCTTCTTCTTCTACAGATTCATCTCCTCTTCCACTTCATATTGAGGAAAAGTTCATGTTATCTGAATGGTATGATTATATTGTACAATTTCTTCATGATTTTAAGTATGCTCATGGTTTCACAAAAAATCAATGCAGAACTCTTAGACTAAAGGCTATGAAGTATTGTATTATCAATGCAAACGTGTATTGGAAATATCCATTAAAAATATTAATTATATGCCTAACTGAGAGTGAAAAAAAGGTGTTATATATCATTTTCATTAAGGAATATGTGGGGGTTATTATGCTTGGAATGAAACAACATACAAGATCTCGAGACAAGTTTCTATTGGCCAAATTTTTTTTCACAGGTTGGGGAAAAAGTTAGAAGCTGGAATCCATGTCAGATTTTTACTGGCAATAAAATATTAGAAACACTTCCCCTTCTTCAAGTTTTGGTTGAGGCACCATTTTTACAGTGGAGACTAGATTTCATCAGAGAGATACATCCAACATCCAGAAATCAGAACAGATGGATCTTAACTACCAAAAATTACTTTGCAAAGTGGGTAGAAGCTATCCTAGTAAAAAAATCTACAGATACTGTTGTCATTAAATTTATTGAGGAAAACATGTTATCTAGATTTTGTTTTCCTCAAAAGATAGGCACAGATAATGCATAGGAATTTACTAGTGTTAAAATGATAGAATTTTGCCAGAAATATCAATTTTTATTGCATCTTTCTACTCCATACTACGCTCAAGGAAATGGATTGGTAGATTCATACCCTAAGAGTTTGGTATATGTGATCAAGAAATTACTTGCAAGCCATAAGAAAAACTAAGACAATCACCTCAAGTATGTAGTTTGGGCCAACAGAATTTCACCCAAAAGATCAATAGGTAAATCCCCTTTTCAACTTGTATATGGCACTGAAGCCATTTTTCCTACACATCTAGCCTTTCATGTCATGAATTTTTTACAAGAATCAAATGAAGAGCATGTTGATTTTTCTAGGACAGTTAACCAAATTATAGAATTAAATGAGGATAGAGATGAATTTCAGTACAAACTTTGTCAATGTCAATACAAAATGAAAATTTTGTTTGATAGGAAATCTAAAGAAAGAGATTTAAGGGAAGGATATTTGGTTTTGAAGTAGTATTATCGAAGAGAAGAAAAAGGGAAACATCATAAATTTTATAATATTTGTTTGGGGCCATTCAGCATTGCAGAGGTCAAAGGAAACAATAATTTTATTCTGCGGAACCTAGAAGGAGCATACTCTATATTTCCTGTCAATGGAAAATATATAAATCACTATATTTAGTATTGAAGTTGATTATAGTCCTAGTTCATTATACATTACTGATTTTATTTATTTTTCACTTTCAAAATTTGATTTCACAGCAAATACTCCATAGCACGAGGAGAAGGCACATGGATCTACTTGTTCTTTGCATCTCATAGGGAGAATAAGTCCCCGGATGGAGCCAATGTTGTAACATCATTTTATTTTTACATGTAGTTGTTAAAAAAATATAAAATATAAAATATATATAAGAAAAAGAAAAGGAAAAGAATAAAAATAAATAGAAAAAGGGATATAGAAATATGTTATAAAAAATATGATGATAAAAAACAGAAAAATATCCAAAAAATAAATAAAATCCCCAAGAAAAGATAAATTATGCATGCTAGCCTAAATGCCACATTAGATAGTTTATTAATATTTTTAATTAATTTAATCACAATTAAAATCGTGATTAGAAATTTGTAATAATTTTTTTGTTGAATTAGCAGTTTCTCATTTTGTGATATGACTAGAGCAACAATGGACCGCCATGATATTCTCTGCCCGATCGATGGCGTGGAAGGCAGTTCGCCCTCCCCACACGCACCCACCCCCCCCCCCAAACCACCCCTAGCTCTCTGATGGTTAACTAGGGGGGGTGGTCTGAAAATTATATTTCAAATGAAACTGACCATGCAACCTGTCAAGTGCCCAGGAATTTCAAAGCCCCCCCCCCCCCCTAGAAACTACTTACTGCAACCCTCCCCCCCCTCCGAAATATGCCGACAACCATTTCCAAAACCGCCCATACCTAATTTTATCATTCTCACTCCCACCATGTCCACTCTTCTATTGACACATGTCCATTTTTCATTACATAATTTGAACCATTGCCCAATCATAATCGTTTCCACCATAAAAAAACCATGCCATATCAATCGTTTAAAATGATTTATTTTCCCTTTGTATAAAATAGACTCGTGATTTCCTATTATTTCTTTACGAATTTTGTTTGAATAAATTGCATACCTAGACTCCAGCACAAGAAAAACGACCTAGCACACAACACCTGTAAGCCTACCAATTTCCTGGTAAATGACCATTTCCTATCCTCATTTTCTTTCTGATGTCTTCTTTAAAGGGAAAATCCAAACTGACAGAGGAAAACCCCATGCTCCCGCCTATGATAGACTTACACCATTTGCCCCTAGTCGACCAAGAGTATAAGATTTAAGAGACACAGAGCGAATTTTATTTGTATGAGTTACATAACTGGACGAAACAAAAATTCATTGACCTCGGTGTTGAATTAAGCCTCTATAATTTTTTCCTAACTTGATTCATATTCCCACAAATTCACCCTTTCAAAAAATTTGTGGCATGGTATCAGTTTAGGTATATTCTCAGCCAAAGGGCTATTTTTAAACAAAATAATGATATCGTTTTCATAGTTACAAACCAATCAATTTTTCAAATGCTGCAGATTGAACACTCAAATTCCCTACATCCTTTTCTTATAGACCCCTCATGGATCTATACAAAAATATTACTTTCTCTCAACGAGCCAAGATCTTTGAGATATTTCTACCAGAAATGTTGAACTTCCTAGAACCAATCTACCTTACCCAACTTCAATGTTTCCAAAGATGACCAAAAAATTAATTTCAATAATTTCTTGTTTGTTAGGTTATCATTCTCACTAATGGGTTGACGATATTATCCTATGATTTTTGTCAATATTTTCTAGACATGAGAAACCTTATGTTATTTTCCATTACAGTGATTTTTTAGTGGAAACTATCCAAGATCAGTTCATGAATTTTTCAACAGAAGTAGCCTCCAAACATTCATCAATCCTTGTATATATATTTTTGTTCTATCAGTCAAATAGGTTTTCAATTCCATTGCAAATGTTATATGAATAGGGAAACCTATAGTATGTGATTCATTGGACCTCAGTGGTCAGGAAAAATACAAATGAATTATTTTTCTATGATTACAAAGGTCAATTTTTATACAGAGCCTCATTTTTAATTAACACTAATATTATCCCTAAGATTTCTCCTGAAATTAAAAGGACTCTTCATTTAAGTGAACAAATAAAAATAGGAAATTGGTATTTATACCAAAACTATACAAATATTAGAGTGTATGGTTGTGAACTTCCTCCATACAAATTGCCAAAGTTTGTACCTATCATAGTTCTTGTACTAGAGTACATCAAGAAGATAATAAATATGGATGAGATACAATTTGTGTCAGCTAAGAGAAAGTCTCATTTTAAAATCAAAACTAAAGTTGGACCTTTCATATGTAATGCTAAAACAGCAACAAAGGAGGAAAATCTCCTCTTAAAGCAAATAAAATTTAAACTCAGTTTTTCCAGGTCTTATGATCCATTGGGAATCATTTCCAAGCTAAGGGTCGAACAAAAAATTAATTCGTATGTTCATACTCTTAGACCAGAGATTGAGAAGTATATGAATCACGAGGAGTGGAAAGAAAACACACCTCAGGAAGAAAAAGAGAAGAGATTTACTCTTACAACATCTCAGACTCTAGTTCCCTAAGAAAAACATGAAAAGAGAGTGAGGGAAATTGTTTCTGCTTTAGTTACAGAAATCCAAAAAACAAATTTTGTGATGTACAAGAAGAATAAAAAGAATCTTCTTGAGGACTCCTTTCTAGAAAAAATCACAAAGACTACACTAGTCTTGATAGGCCCTCATGGTACTGCCTTTCCTCGAATTGAAGAAAAATTTACAGGGTCACTAGCATATTCAGCTTCTCAAGAGCCATTGTAAACATAACAAATAGAAGAATTAGCACATGGTCATACTAAACCAAGAATTTTTGCTAGGTACAAGGAAAACAAAAGGAAAAATCAAGCATTGAAGGCTACCACTTATATAGAATGATCGAAACAAACATCAACATCTCAACACATATTACTTTCTTCCTTTGACACTAAAAAAGGGCTGATGCAAATGGCATTCCTTGAAACTAAAATCCCATTTCCCAAGACTGCTGAGGACTATAAGAAATTAATCTTCTCATTTGATGCAAAGTAAATTCATTCTATTGACTAGATTTATTTACACAAACAAGCTAGGGAAATGATCTACTCAACTTTAATGAGTTCAACCATGGATAAATTTAAGTTACAGGTTTCATTGAGTAATATTTCATCTCAAATAAAAATGGAAAATATTTCCTCCCTAGAAAATCATACCAAGATAAAAAATTTAGAGGATGTAGTGAGTAAATTGGGATATTATCCCAACAAAGTTAAAGTTCTCTTAAATCGGTTAAAGATCAGATTGACCCCAGGGATGGAAAAGGTGTCTACATCATTCCCTGTTCCTGTGGGACTCCTTACATTGGTGAGACGGGTCGGTCCATTAATCAAAGGATCTGTGAGCATGCGGCTGATATCAAGCATAGAAGATCTCGCTCTTCCGCCTTAGCTGATCATGCAGAAAAGACTAACCATCATGTTTGCATAGAAGATGCTAAGGTCATTGCTAGAATCGACCATTTCCATCATCGTAAGTTGAGAGAGGCTATTGAAATTGAAAAAAGGCCCGTTAATCTCAATAGAGATGATGGTTGGAATATCAGCAGATGCTGGATTCCTGCCTTATATTCTTGATTTTATTATTATTATTATTTTTATTTATTTATTTAATTATTTTTTACTTTATTTATTTAATTAAAAAATAATAATAATAATAATAATAAATAAATAAATAAATAAATAAATAAAAATAAATAAATAAATAATAATAATAATAAATAAATAAATAAAATAAATTAAAATAAATAAAAATAGAAATAATAATAATTATTATTATTTAATTAATAAAATCTTTTTATTTTTTATTTATTTGTTTTATGTTATTTTTATTTATTTATTTAATTATTATATTTATTTATTTATTCTGATTCTTTGTTTGACTATTTGATGATGGTGTGTTATAATAAGAATTAATTATATTTATTAATTAATAATAATAATTAATTATTATATAATTTAATAAAAAATTTACAAAAATTTACACCACGATTTGTTAAATTACTTACCATTATATTAATATATTAAAGGTTTTATAAATAAATAAATTAAAATAATAATAATAATAATAATAAATTAAATTAATAAAATTAAATAAATAAATAAATAAATAAATTATGGATTATTTACCTTTTCAAAGTCAAACTAGCCGTTATCCTAACGGCTAGTTGAGTCATTTCTACATCTATTTATACTTAATGACTGGATCTGATCTCTCACATAGTCCTGATGATGAACCACACTGGTTGGTTCGAAACGCGTCGACCTCGTTCTTTTGCATGTGATTACTACCGAAAGAATTTCTACAAAAAAAAAAAAAGTTAAAGTTGTCAAGGAGATGATTAATAGGATAAATTATAACATTAAATAATTGAGAGAACAATTAAACTTCCTACTACCGAAGATTCTCAGACTAAAGATATTGGTGAACTAGAGAAGGAAAAGGAGAACATGTTTAAAATTATAATTTAACATAATAAAGAGATACAAAATATGGAGACAAAATTATAAATTTGTTAAAGTAGAAATAACAACAAGAAACTCAAGCAACAATTATTCATTTAGCAGAAATTTCCATTACAGGTTCTTCAACAATAGGGGCTTCTACTTCAACAATTACTATAGCAGGAGAGATTTAGTCCACTGATCCAACAACTGATTTAACCAAGGCCATGGGAGATCTATCATTGAGGGGACAGGAAATTGAGAATTTGATAGCACAACTTCAAAACCTCCAAGAGAATAAAATTAATATTGAAAATGCATATGTGGCAGAAATCCAAAAGAATCACAAGTTGACTCAAAGAATAGAAACTCTAGAAAATGAATCAGCAATTTCTCAAAAACTTGTACAGTCCAAAGAAAACATATGGAAAGATATAAATGAATCTGTAACATATTTGCTGCCATGAATTGAAATTATGTTTGAAAATAAACATTACTAGAGAAATAAAAAGAACTAATATTATAGATAAAGAAAGAATTATGTAACAAATTAGAAGATGCAACGACATTAGTCAGGATTCTGATTTAAAAAAAAAAAAAAGGTTTCTAAGAGTATGACATAGATGAGGAAATCGAAACCATTCTAGAGGTTAGAAAGGTTCACATCAAAAGGAATTTAATACTGCAACTTGAAAAACATGCCACAATTTAGAAGCCAACATCCAAAAGATTCACATAAAGTTTAATGTACAGCATCAAAAGGGACTGCTAGGTTTAAGGGAAATAGGAGATAAGCTGATTTCACTTGAAGAATATCGATGAAGGTTGTATTCAATAGCCACAAAAAAACCCAAATGTTCCAAGATCAAAGGGACAATTACATGGAAGGCGTTCGTTGAGGGTTTAACTTTTGACGTGTTAATTCAACATGAGTTAAAACAATTGTTTGTAGTTAAACCCACTTTTCAGAAGTACACTAAAGTGGATGAGACTTACAAAAATTTAATCAAATCCACCATTCCAGATGAGGAAATATGGGAAAATTATGTCTATTCATTGATTAAATCAACAAAAATGTTTACAACAGTAATTCCAAGTTTCAGCAACAAAAAGCATAATTACATGAAGAAGTGGATAGATAGTCAAAGAAAGAAATTGAATAGAATTTTTTTTAGCCCATTCATTAGCATCAACCTCGAATTTAGTGCAAAAAAACTTCAAAAGTTTTATTTTCCAATCTTATAGATCTATTTTTGTAAATAAATTGAAATATCATCGTAAATATATCTTGATATTTAATCAAGATAGTTTAGACAAAATTGTATAAATACTTTGTAGAATGAAGTATGATGGGTTCAACCATTGTGATATAATTTTGAGTAGACTTGTACCCTTCCAAATTATTTTGAGGTAATAAAATGATTCTAGATTAATTTTGAAACAACTTGTGTCCTTGTAAGTTCTTCTTTGTCAATTATATTATTGCTTTGTTTTTCTGCATGCGTTTGAATTTTGTGGGAGTTATGGGTAAGAATGGATTGAGTATCAATATTTCTGAAATACCCTATGAAGTTACAATCCTTTCAAGGGATTAGTTTGTTGGACTATTTGTTTGAGATAACTCCTCTACATTATTGAATTGTCATCTTCCCTTAAAGTTTTAAACATATATTGTTTAGTCGTAAAATTATTTTACACAAATCTACTACATATGAGAAGTTAAATAATCAGTTTGATGCTTATCAAATCATATAACTTCTAATTTTTCAACCTTACATATCTCTTCAAAGCTAAATTACTATTAAGAGGTGAAGAATCAACCCTTCTATTATATCATTGGTAAGTAATAATTTCACCCATTCTAAATAATTTAAAGCTTTGGTCATCCAAAAAACTTTAAAAACCAACAAAACATTATAAATTCTATGGAATAATTCCTGACTGTTGGCTTGAGGTGTCTTAACCCAGGTTCGGAGTTCAAGGTTTGCCAACAAACCCTACACTACTGGCCCTTTCGGCAGTGACCAACTTGCGCAGGTAAAAGTCTCACCCAAAGTAGTATGGGTGGGTGCTGGAACCAAGTTTTCGCACCCTGAGAAAGGATAGGTAATGCAAGCAGACCTGTGCCCTACCTTGAGATATCTAGATCTTCTCGAGCAGGACAGATAGGTATCTTTTTGCATCTACGTGCGCAAGGGCAATTATTCTATGGTGCTCAAAAATCATATACTTCCAAGATAGTAGCTCAATATTTCACAAAACAGAACAACACAGATCTAGATGTAGTAAACCACTTACACAGAACTTTCGTAGCTAAATTCAAAATATGCATAACACAGTAATTACCAACAATTCACATAAATAGTACACATAGATTAATTTCTCAACAGCCTTTCTTATTCATCAATTCATCAATTCTCGCTTACAATACCCTTCCCAGCCTGCGCATACAGTAGTAGGGTATGCACACAGCTAGACTCTGGATCTCCACGCACACAGCCAGCAGGAGTCCTTCCCCAAAAACCCAAACAGACTTCCTAAACCACAATTTGCATCAATAGCCCTTCATTTTCTGCCTTACAATTCAAAATGTTCCTCTATTTATAACAATCTAGCCTAAAATTTCCTATGGTCCACAAACCGTGGTTTTCAGACCCCTGGTTTACCCTTTTTCCCATTAAAATTCTTTCCGGGCTTTGAACCACCCCAAAAACCCTACGATAGACTAAATATAATAAAAAATATACCAATTGGACTAGCTTCGCAGCTCGTAGGAGACCTTGTTCCAACAGTCCCCCAATACAATCTTGTGACTCGTCTCGAGTCACTATGGCCACAGGTCTACCAATCATCCCTAGAACTATTTGATGACCAGCATCCGTATCTGGCTTGTGCGTCCACGTCCTATCCCAGGTGGGCTGATCTTTCCTGAGCCCATTAGTCCAGTCATATAGTCATTTAGCTTGGTATGGTTTGAGCCAGCTACCATTGACATAGCCTGGTAACATGTCACCGCGCAGGGTAGCTAGTAAGATTGCTCCACCAGTCGTGATTTCCTTAACGATGTAGGGATCAAGCTAGTGTTGTCGAAATTTCCCTAGGTGTTTCACAAATTTTCTATCATATAAGAGGACTAGGTCGCCTGCTACAAATGTCTTTTGGCGAATATGTTGATCATGCCAGGCTTTATCGCGAGCCTTCTGAACTTGCTGATGAAAGTTAGCAATAAACTGATCTTCTTCTAATGCCAGGAGTTGCGCAAGGAGTTCCTCCACTATATCAGGTTTTGCCATATTTGTAAATTTTGCGACACGTAAGCTAGGGACAATGTATTCCATTGGCATAATGGCCTCCTTGCCGTAGACCATTCGAAGGGGGGTCCTTCCTATTAACTTCCTGTAGGTCGTTCGGTAGGCCCATAGAATAGATGGGATGCGTACATCCCAGTCACTACAATCGACATTGAAAACCTTGGTCAATGCTTGCTCTAGGATTTTGTTGAAAGCCTCAACCACCCCATTTTCCTGTGGATGGTATGGTGTAATTTTCATGTGATGGATATGGAATTCCTCATTCAGGGCTTGTATCGTTTCATTCACAAAGTGCATGCCTTTGACGCTCATTAGGATCTTTGGGCAGCCAGACTTGGTTAGGATCTTTTCAAAGATGAAATGCGCAGCAGTATCTGCAGTACAACCCTTAATGGCTTGTGCTTCAGCCCATCAAGTGACATAGTTATTAGCAATAATAATGTAGCATGCACCTATCTTCTTTCCTAGTGGATTGATGGGTCCCACAAAATCAATGGCCCATTTTTCAAAGGCCTATAAAGCCATTAGAGTTTGCAATGGCATGTCATCTCTGCGTGAGTTTCATCTCATCCACTCGCACATATCACATGATTTAAAATAGGTGTGAGAATCCTGATGTAGGGTGGGCCACCATAACCCAGCTCTTAAGATCTTTTGGGCCGTTTCTCTACCTGCATAATGGCCGCCTACGACGCCTTCGTGTGCCTCTACCAAAACGGTCTGTCATTCGTGTTCCAAGATGTATCCGCACAGTATTTCATTAGTGCCTAGCTTGTATAACTAACCGAAAATGATAGTAAAGTCCACCACTCGAGTAACCAACTCCTTATTCTGTTGCTCCGAATATTCTACGGGGACTACACCTGTATTTAGGAACTAAATGATATCAGCAAAGTGTGCATCAACAACCTTAATTGTGAACAGTTGCGCATCGGGTAATCCTTCCTCCAAGTTAGTGGGTTCTTCCCCCATATCAATACAGGACAGATGATTTGGACCTGCATTCAGCCATCTGAGCTTGACTATGATCTTAAAATTGTATTCCTAAAATAGCAACAACTAGTGGCAAATATCCCCCCCCCCCAACACTAGCTTGTTCACCAGGTAATTCAGAGCCGAATGATCAGTGAACATCTTAAAGTGTCCGCCCAACAGATAGTGTCGATATTTTTGTAATGCATATACCATGGCAATCCCCTCTCATTCAATGGTGGAGTAGTTGCACTCTGCACCTAAGATTTTCCAACTCGAAAATGCAACCAGATGATCAATTTCTCCCTTTCCAAGTTGAGTTAGGATAGCACCCAAAGCGATGCCTGATGCATTCACATGTACATGAAATTTCTTCGCCCGATCAAGAAATATTAGTATGGGTGCAGAGATCATATTCTCCTTAAATAGCTAAAAAATATTCTGACATTCATCATTCCAGAAAAAGGAAACATCCTTTTAAGCAATTGTTCCATGGGTGATGTGATCAGTGCATACCCCTGAATGAATTTCCTATAATAGCCAGTCTGTCCAAGAATAGAACATAATTGTTTCTCTGTTGTTGGGACTGCAAGGTTTATAATTACGGCTACCTTCGCAGGATCAACCATCAGCCCTTGTCGAAAAACTATGTGTTCGAGTAGGATTCCAAAAGGTATGTAGAAGATACACTTCCTGATATTCAAGGAAATCTGGTGCTTTCGAAATGCATCCAAAATTAAGCGCAGGTTAGAGATGTGCTCTTTTACCAAGCCGAATACCATCCAGTCATCGAAATAAACCTCTGGAACTTATGGATAAACTCCTTGAATACAACAACTACTACCCGAGAGAAGATAGTGGGTGCGTTTTTGAGACCAAAGGGCATGACTGTATACTGAAAGGACCCCCATTCCATGGCAAATGTAGTATTACTATGATCTCTAGGTGCAATTAGGATCTGATGATACCCTGAGAACCCATCCGTGAAGGAATAGGCTTCCTGGCTGCCCACGCTATTAAGGATTTCGTCCGAGAAAGGCGTAGGGAAGGGGTCATGGACACAACCATCGTTTAACTTTCATAGGTCCACGTAGATGCTTATCTCCCCCTTCATTTTCTTTTCCTGGATAACCATCGGGCTTACCCAATCCGATTGTTCCACCAGTTCAATTATGCCTACAACAAGCATCTTGTCTAGTTCTTCTTTGACCTTCTTCTTATATTTAGGGTTCATACGGTAAGGCCGCTGCTTTACAGGGCACACCTCTGGTTTCAGAGTGATGTGCATAACACCTAGGTCCCTTGAGATTCCTTTGAGCTCAGAGAAATTTGTTGGAAACAAGTCATGATACTCCGTAAGTATCTATGCAATTTTGCCGACAGTTCCTTCATCCCAATAGTCCCCAATTTTAGCCAACTTAGGATGTTCTTATATCCCTATATTAACTTCGTGTAACTTGAGAGGTTTATTCACATCAATATTCTGTAGTGGGGGTCTAATGATGATGAGTTCTCCCTCAGATTTTGGGATAGAGACATTCCGAGGATCATCTTCCTCTTCTTCTATCAACAAGCTCTGGAATTTGGTTGTGTCTTGCATCTGCGCTTCCCATGTCAGGGTTGCTGGTGTGGCATGATGGTGTGGGTCATTAAATAAAAATGCATCGATGTCCTGTAGGGCTTCCTTGAGCACCTATGTCCCCCCAATTAGTCTGAACGTTCCTATAAAGTCATCTTTTAGTATTTCCCAGTGGCGGTTGAGTTGATGTAGCTCCGCATATAAATACCATGCGATGGGGATAGGGCCCAAGGCATGAATAAATATATGAACCCACTATTCTATAGTCTGATCGGACCATTTTTCCATCCAGGTAAGAAGATGTGCGTGAGGATCTCTAGGTTCGAGAAACATCTTGGTACGTATGTCAGTTGGGATGCAAATCACAGGATCATCATAGCCTGACACGTTTCCCAGTCCTGGAATGCTTCTTTATGGGTGTCCCACCAGTGTGCAGGCATCCCACACATATCTAGATCAAGGGCCCAGATTCATCGTTCTCGTGAAACTGTGGCTTCTAGCGTTCTTATGGATTCTTGGATGCTACCAGACTCATCAAAATGGGGTAGATCTCTTACTTTTATTGAAATGAAACAAAGATCCCTTGCGACCCAGGGGCCTCGTGATATCAAGACATCATGCAACTGATTTTTCCAATTCTCCATCTCCTCACTAGAGTCAGAGAATTATTCGTTTTCTGCTTCCCAGTAGAGTACCCCTTCCATTGTGGGATTGATCCAATCCTCATTTTACGCAGTCAACTTGAAGATGTGATCTACTTCTTTGTTACCGCATACTGGCTCTGTGTAGCATTGTTGCCAAGTTTTCTTGGGTAGCACATCTTCATCTGACACTAAGTTTGAGATAACCTGATCCATGTCATAATTACTGATTTAGGCAGTTAATCTCATCTCCCTACTGGTACGACTCCTATATCTGCCTAAATTTTGTATGTCCCGAACTTTTGGTGATAGGGGGGGCTACCTTGCACAACCATATATTAATGCCTAAAGGTTTTCTTCGGCCCACAGGTGGCATACTAGCTTCATACATTCCTGCAAGATAAGTCTTACCTCGTCATCTACTCCTAGGTGCGCAGGTGTCCGCATAGCCCGCAAAGTAGATTTTCTTAGCTTAGTAATGTCCTGGTGGATTGTTCCTTGTCATGGTTCGTGTCCAATCCTTCCTAGTGGTTAGATGCTTGTTGGCTCAGAAGACCCCATGCATATCCGGTACTACATTATGTACTTGAATTTCTGTTTCGTAGTTCGTCCTTAACTCTTTGTACATTTTGCGTTGGTGTTGGTTGTTTCTCTCACATTTTTGTTATCAAGGTTGGGCAGTCCTCAATCTCATGGTCCACCTGCTGGAAATATTTACAGGATTTCCTGGTAGGGTTTGGGAAGTCTCTTGCAAAGTGTCCTACCTCCCTGCAGTTATAAAATTTTAGCTACCCACATCCTCGTCCTGCACTCCCCCCTCACCACCCCTGCCCCTTGCTGGGGAGCCATCGAAGCTCGCAGGGGATCTAGGTGATGTAGGGTCTGATTGTACCCTATACAAGCTTCTTCGATCTATCATAAACTCATAAGTGTGAAAATTATGATCGTCATGCCTTACTAACTGGCAGAATCTACACCATTGTTGCTTTAGTTTTCCCGTACTTAGCCGAGGGCACTGGGCTGTATTGTGTAGTCCTGCTACCTAGCAGTCATCACAACATTATGCAGACCTACTTGGGAATGGATGTAGCAGACTAGGGCCTCCTACCTACATGTAATATACTAACAGTGGGCACTGATCCTTCATATGTCTGGTTTTATGACATCGTATGCACCAAAGGTCTACACTATCTCCTTTTCCCTATTCCTTCTGGAGGTTCTGGATCTCCATGTGCATAGCCCCTAGCTACTCCTGAATTTGATGTACTCCTCTTGAATTTTCTTCTCTGGGTGCAGCTTCTAGTTTCATGGTGTCATCCAAGGCTTTTTTCTGTGATTCAAAGTTCTAGTGGCCCATAGGTATATGAAAGTGAGCTAGCAGCATAGTGATGAACCATTCAGTATGATGTCTATCGTCATACTTAAATCCTCCATCTTTAAATTCTTTCTTCAATCACTGATTAGCCTCCCATATAGACTCAGACATACCTTGCTTGAAATCCTTTACTTCTGCTACCAACTTAGATTAAGACTTTGGCTTCCGGAATTATTGTTTTAGATCATCCTTAATATCTTGAATAGATGCACCCCTGTTCCGAGAGACGTATCATGTACCAATCCAATGCTCTTTCTTCAAATGCTATGGATAGTTGCGCCCTTTTCACAGTATCACTCACGACACCTTGCGTAGTCCATACCGAGTCTGCAACAAACCAAAACTAGTCCATGTCCTCATCTCCTGCGCCTTTAAAGGTAGGTAATTTCAAGTGCGTTGCCATGTCTCCTTTTGGTTGTGTTTCGGGCCAGGTTTTATCCCCACATGATTCAGAGGGAGGTGTAGCTGGTGGGCTTTGTGCAGTTTCTCCTTTCCACAGGCTAGAGACAGATTTATCCCCTTCTTGATTGGTTCGATATTACAAGATCCTTGAGGAAAATACCTCTCAAGGTGAGTGAAAATCAGCCTCAAAGGAAGATGTACATGCAATGAAGGAAATACACTGCTACATGACCCAACTACTCTATAACTGCATAGTCTATAGGATAAAATGACTGCAAACTAATATACATATGATTTTATAGAAATATGAGCTAAAATAAAGATGGGGGAGCAAGATCTCAACCCCAGAAAACATTATTGCATCAATCCTCCAAGGGATTGGCTAAAATACATAAAACAGAAAAATGTCGGAGTTGCAGTGTAGCTGCTACAACTCAAATATAATACAACATAGGAGAAGGAAGTAGATGCTGCAATAACCATGATACCTCCTCCAATGATCTCCAAGTGAATGGGTTGATCCCTTTACTGAAGATTGCACTCACTAGTGCACAAAATGAATCCCTTGTGCAAGCCACCTCTGAAGATAACGTTGTAAGGGAAGGAGACTGCGATGGGCATGAGAGAAAACATATGGCCCAATGCCAAGATCTACAATAAAAGCTCCAGGATCTCCTTTGCTGATCTCCTAGAGAAATAGATGGCCCCTCCTCTATAGAACAACTCTGTAAGTGATGATGATGAAGGTCCCTCACTACAACACCAGCAACTCCAGCATTCTCTTGCTGCAAGAATAACACAATAGATGCAAATGACTACTTTAGCCCCAAGCCATGATGTGAGGAAGATGAAGAAAAATCTCTCCATGGCCTCCCATTGAAGAGAAGGGCATTCCTAAACAATAATCCCTCTTGTTCTAAGTAGCACAAACTCCCTCTGTTGAAGGCAACTTCAACTTCGAATTCTCTTCTCCAAATATGATCCCCAAAAATGTCTCTCCTTCATATTTTATGCAAGGCATGCATGGACCCCACTCACATTAGGGTTTCTCTCATTTCAAATTTCCCTCCATCCAACTAGGAAATCTTCTTGTGCAAGCTTCCCCTCTTGGGAATGTTGTTGACTTTAGTCAACCATCGTCTAGCTCACTTGCTTTTGGCCCCTTTTCACACTTGAGCTGCTAACTTAAGCCACTTAAGTGACTTTTTTCACCTTAGGAGTGTTTATTAAGTTTCTACATGGGCTCCCTCACCCATATTACTCCTTTTATTAAAATAAAAGTAAAATTGATGGTCCAAATAATTTATTGAAAAATTTGGAACATTACAGATCCCTACTGGCCCTTATCGGGTCTAGCAACAATCAGACAAACAGTGACGCAGGTCTCTAGTTACAAAAACGACAAAACACAATGAGTTTCCTACCTCAGGTCCCACGCAATGGTCGTCGAAGAAAGGATGATGCTTCCCATCCTCCGCTTTGGCAGATCACGATCCTTTCGCTTAACACGTTCGAACACCTACACACATGCGAAGAAACAGAATGATACATAGCATAGAATCTAAATCTTGTAACTATACATCAGTCAGAGAGGATCTAATTCATTGCATCAAAACAAAGACACATGAATGAAACCATAATCAAAGTCTCTTATCATTAAAATAACAAAGGAAAGATACAACCCAAAGCTCTAATGTTGGATCTTCCTTCGGTGGGGTTGACAGCGGAGCATGTCTCAATGAACCTCGTCGGGAATGGGACAAAGCTCTGTCTCTTCGGCTTGGCTCTCAAAGGTTGTTGGCGATAGTCTCATTGCTACAGATTCAGCTATGCTCGAGTGCTATTAGGGCCATTAAGACTACTAAGATTAGCTTGCTAAGGGAGAATGGAAAAATTATATAGATGGTGGAAGGGGAGTTGGGATCCATACAATTATGGGACTAGCCCTATCCTTAAGGAATCTTCCATGATAGGTGGAAAACAACCTCCCATACATGGAGATCCAGAGCCAAACCTCCCAACTCATTTTAGAGACTCATTCAGGAGATTTTTGGAATCAAACTTCCGCCATTTATTTAAAAAAAATCCTTATTAATCTTAGCACAAGAAATACACTAGGACAAAGCCCCAGTTGGTGTGCCCTCTTTGGTGGATTTTTCCCATTGACTTGAGGGATAAACTAGCTAGTTGCGCCAAGGCCAAAAGACTAGTTTTTAGGGTTTTTCTAAGGTCCTTGTCAAGGGGGATGCCATGAAAGTGGTTTTAGGTTATGTCACTGCTCACATGTCACGGAAGAGGCCCTCTAATGTGCGGGATGGGGATTGTAGGGACGGTGAAAAATTATTGTGTAACAGATGCCCCCTAAAGCATGAAGCCCGAGAGAGAGAGGGGTGAAATGCTTTATGAGAACGTGTCCAACTGAAAAAACTGCTGTCGAAAAACCTGCGTACAAGTACAACTGATATCTCAAATACATGATACGTGGTATGGGCATAGCCATCCATAATAGAGTATACAATAATTAGGATCCAAGGTATGGACGCAACCATATAGAAAGGATCAATAAGCAGACTCAGGTATGGCCATAGCCATCCAATCAATGAGTCATATAACCAATCATGAGAATCCACAAAGTCCACAGCCTAGATTCCATCAGAAAAAACCCAAGGTCTTGCGCTCCATCTTGACCCGAACAAAGTACAAGTCCTAGCATGTGAATAAATGAGCTGAAGTCAAACATGCTAGAACATCGTCTGATTACCAGCCAATGATGAAAGTTGTTAACATATGTGAGAGAAACCACCAATAATGATGATGGCCCTCAAGGTACTAGAGGTACAATCCATGAAATTTGGATAGTGAGATGGCGTTGAACACCCACAGAATCATTCGATCGAAGGCCAATAATGAAAACCTTGTGTCGAATGCAAAGAACTTTCCATTGAGGCATGCACGCTCCAAGGTATCTGAAGAGAGTCTCTAGATCAGCTTCCTAGATAATGAGCTGAAGTTGACAGGAAGTGACCTTTGTCGAAGGTGGGCCATAATGTTTCCCACATCTTCGACACGAGACATAAGAACATAATTTTTGTGAATCAGGATCAGTAGAGAATCAGAGGAGGGTTGAGAACTACAGAGGCCAAATTCTCTTAAACACATCGGCGGCACGACACTGGATTTGGCAGTATTTGACATCAAATGATCTAAGGTCACGATGACGAGGCAAAGAGCATATGAGAGGTCAAAAATAATAACCTAAATCCATGGAGGCAAGCGGAAAATGAGATGAGATGTCCCCAAACCGACACAAATGCAGACAAGTGCCATGTTCAAGAGCGACATACTGCCGACATGACGATGATATTGGTTTCATTTTTTCCCCACCATTTCTGGCAAGTACCCTAATTATTTTTGGAAACAAGCTTGAAGGGGATAACATATTCTTGTGATATAAGTTTTCCCTTCGGACAAATCCATTCCGGTACATTTAACGGGCCCTAGGAAGGAGGAACTCAAGTAACGTCATTATGACAGAATCCGATATCATCAGGTCTTAACAAGTCTGAAAAAGGAAGAACTCGACGTCTTTTCATGTTTAGAGAGTTTGAAAAGACAACGAAAAATTAAACTCCAACAGTCCCTTTTTGTAGATGGTTCCTCAGATCTAAAAAGGTAGAAAACTATGTCTGAGAAAACCTCTTAGTCGCGATAGGCTAGGGTACTCCTTTCTCGTAAATAATCTATCCCAACCAGAAAAAGGGATAAACGTATACTGGGTAGATTTTGTTTCACAGCCAATTTAACGAGATCAAAATGACAAGCAACTTAGCAATATTTTCATGTTTAGAAAGTCAAAAAAGAGCTAAAAGATGACTCCAGTAGTGACTTTTTCGTGTTTTTACCGAGTCCAAAAAAGTATAAAATGCAACTCGTATCGTCGTTCAAGTTGCGGGAAAACCTGTTGCTACACAAGAAAGTAAGTGTAAAACCCATTTTTCGACAAAATATAATAAAATAATGGAAAAATAAGCCTCAAAACCTAATTTGATCTTGAAAATTTATAAATATGCCAAAAATAGTAAAAACTATTTACTTTTGGTTTTTACCTCTTGCAGAGAGCAATAGTGAGTTTTTCTTGTGCGAAGTTGTGGTGACGATCATGGACGATCCAGTGCATCATTTCAATTCTCATCTTTCCCAGGTAAGAGGCGCTTCCCTTAACTTTTTTTTAATCCATTTTTCATAGAATTCCACTGTGATTTTGGATCCCTAGGGGGAAATTTGAAATTTTAGGGCTCGCCCAATTGGCGCGAGTATTGGGCATGGACTTGCACCAATTGGGTCCTTTTTGCAAAGGGGTCATGCCTACTGGTGTGAATGTCAGCAAAACAGTGGCACCAATGGCACAACCTAAATTTCCGCTCAAATTTTACAAAATATGACCCAATCTATTGGATTTTTTAGAATTCAAGGGATCTAATAACGTGTTTATGACCATTTTGGTGCAGATACACAGTCACAATGGTAATCGAATGGAAATAAAGGGAGCATAGTGAAGAAGATGAAATGGCCATGGAGAATGAGGCATGTATGAACACTCTTTTGAATTGTGGCTTGAAAAAGTTCTTCATGACACCATGTCTCAAGGCACAACCTGAGTTATTGCAGTACTTGATCAGTATTTGGGACGAGAATGAAGAAAATTTTAGGCTTCGAGACCAAGTGTTGGATCTCGAAGTATCTGACGTTTACTGCATAACTAGATTGTCTCGGAGAGGTCCAATCTCGATCTTAACATGTACTAGGCCATCTGGTGAGAAAATGGCAATGGTGATGGAAAGAGTGTGCCCAGTGGCACGAACAGGATCAGGCAGTGGGAAGGTTGATATCCACACGGTCCCCTATCTAGCACTTAGAGTGGTGCTCCATACCATTACACGGGCTGTGGGGTCACAAGCCCCACATGAGGCCACTAAAACAAAGCTCCTTTTAGCATCAGAATGCATGAACCCGAAACTTTTTGATTGGGCCACTGCCATAACAGTGAACATCAAATGGCAGTTGATGAAGTGTAAGAAGGAAAAATTGAAAAATTTTGGGCACAAATCTATCTTGGTATCGTTCATGCTCCAATGGTTACCAATCTTCCAGGGCCAGGGGGTGATAGTCGCCGAGCCACCATTGAGGGAGTCACGGATGGCTCGATGGGCAGAACTCATGCCCAGGTCAGGAGGGGGCCAGAAAATGTCATGGAGGCCCAAGTTCTTTGCATGGCTTAGGTGACACCTGATTTTCATAGAGGACTAGCACTATGTCGGTACCGACTTCACGGGAGACACAGATCTTCCACTCCCATAGGGGAAGACTGGGATGAGGAGCTGGGTAAGACTCTCTTTGATTTTGTATATTTTATCATTTTTTTAGCTATACATGCATGTTCTAACAAACAATACTATGTGTATGCAGATGTTGGAACAGATAGGCCTGCTGGGATGTTGCCAATCACACAGAGGACCCTGCTTGCCTATGACCCTCAAGGCGAGGGTGGCGAGGGGAGTGGGCTAGTTCAGAACTTGGAAAGAATTGCGTGTGGCATCCCAGACTATGCTCACCTAGCAGACATCCCATTGGCTTATTAGAGGCACACCGTGGGGGTGCTTAGTCGCCTTCATCATTTATTGAGGTGATTGGTTCGGGCAGTGACATGCTACCATGAGCACCATGCTGATTAGTCATTTAGGCTTTTCATTTGCACATTTTTGAGAGACATGTTGTCTCCGGCTATTATTAATACAGACATGTATATTTTTGAATTTTATGTGATGTATATATATATATATTTCTGGATGGATCTTCTTACATATGATGATGTTTTTTACAAGTTGCGTAAATGTCTATCCAAAACCATGTTAATTAATGTATATTTTAACGCATTCATGTGTCTGGGTATGTGTTGATATGTAATGTAATCAAAATTTATTTCCAGTAAACGAACACATAGATACAGTTGTAAAATGGATGGGTTTCTAATTGAATAATGACCATTGAGTTGTAACACTACAAGCTATGAGTCTAGATACACAAGTAATGCACGAATACCGAGGTTAATAGCCTTGTTTAATAATTCGAAAACGGTACTATATTCCATGACATTATGTGTATTAGGCCCCAGAAAAACACCTTACAAATTGATTAACTCACCAGCAGGATTGTAGATTACCCAGGCTGCCGAAGACAGATTCTTGGTACTCCGGGAGGCACCATCCATGAAACCAAAAAAAGGAGTAATAGACATCTACAAAATCAGGAAGACCCGATCAGCAGAAAGACGCTTACAAAGCACACCACACCACTTATGCACAAAAATGAAATCACTCACTTATGTACACACACCACACAAGAATAATTCAAGTGTAGTACTTTTTGAGGTACAACCCATTTCTAGGCTGCGCCAGAGGAATCCCTTCATAGTCGATTAGCTCATAGGCCCCATTTTTTAATACTTGTTTGATGATATAAGGCCCATGCCACATGGGCTGGAATTTTCCCGCTCAAAGTTTATCGTGTGCTTGGTCATATAAGAGGACGAGGTCCCCTTCGATAAATGAACGTGGAGAAACCGCTTGATCAAAATGAGCCTTGACCCACTTTTTCTGTGCTTCAATGACTAAAGTAGCTAAGTAGCGGGTTTCTTCTAGTTGTTCCAGATATAGAAGATGTTCTTCCTCCGGGGAAGTGTCGGGCAATAATTCCACAACCAACTTCAGTGAAGGGATCTCACATTCAACTGGGAGAGTCGCTTCCATACCATACACCAGCTGGAAAGGTGTGAATCCGGTTGCGCTCTTTACAGACGTTCGATAGGCCCAAAGATATGAGAACAATTGGAGATGCCAATTGAATTTTTGAATACCAATCGTTCATTGAAGGACCAGTACCTTGTTCATGGCCTCAACCTAGCCATTCACCTGAAGGTAGTATGGCGTTGAGTTGTCGTGACACAAGCCAAAATTTGATGTCATATCTGCCGTCATGTAATCTAGAAAATGGGTGCCATGATCAGTGAAAATGGCTTGAGGAACTCCAAAACGCGTAATTACATGGTTAAAAATGAATTGAGCAGTTGTCTTACCATCGGCAGCTAGTGTAGGCATCGCCTCGGCCCACTTATTAAAGTAGTCCATGGCAACGATTATATAAGCATGCCCTCCAGCCGAGTGAGGGTTACATGTCATAAAATATATGCCCCATTTGGAAAAAGGGCCTACGATAATGACAAGGTGCAAAGGTAAGGGTGGCGCATGCATATTGCACTGAAAGACCTGGCACGCATGAAATTTTCGAACTGCAACAATACAGTCTTTGAATATAGATAACCAGAAGTAACCCGCTCGCAGAATATTCTGGGTAGTGGCATATATGGACATGTGACTACCACAGGCACCATTGTGATAGTCATTCATGACTTTCTCAGCCTCTTCCAGGGTCAGGCATCACCAGAGCACAGAATCAACTCCGACGCGATACAAGGTATCTCTGACAATGAGATATGGTTGAGATTGATCCGAACGCGACGTCGAGCATCCTTCATCAACTCAGACCGGAAAGTGGATGTTTGGAGGTGCATGATGATGTCACTGTACCATGGATCATGAGTGCTAATTAGAAAGAGTGTCTCATCTAGGATATGATCCTTGGATTGGGAGGGAATAGAGTTTGTCGAGAGAGAACAGATAAGATCAGAAAAAACCAATGATTTCGTCAATTTGGCTGTGGTGAGCTCAAAATCGATCTCTTGAAGGATGACAATCCATTTGGAGTACATGCTGTTATTCATCAGTATTTTTCACCTGTTATTGATGACTAGTTCTCACAGCCAAGTTTTCTAGTAGCTGATCCAAAAATTTGTCATATTTTCCAGCTGGGAAAACACCCATAAAACTTTTTGCTCTCCTACCTTTCAGTCCACCCATGACGAGATGAAACCCCATCATCAAATCCTACCTAGCCTCAGCCATACTAGTTTGCCCACTAGCTCAAAAGAGATAATCCAAATATATTCAAACAGTCTCCCCTAAGTTAGGAAGTGGTGCTTTAAGGAATTTCACCCTTGGCAACCATCAAAGAGCCAAAAACCTCCATCTGCTTTAGACCATTCATAACAGACCTCCCACTCTCCTAATGAAGTTAGTCACAACCCTAATTCGCGCCACTCATACACCCTTAATGTCTCAACAATGCATAGACCATAATCTCAAGCTGATTTTAGGTGTTTTACATTTTTTATGGATTTTACAAGCACAGGAAACATGTCAGCATCTCAGAAGACAAATCTTGGCTCCACATAAGAAGACAGCTGCTTCTAAATAAGATCATGAGCCTGAGATGCATCTGCAGGGAAAAAAGTTACTCATCAAACTCTTGCAACCTCATTCAGCGTGAAAGGACAGCAGAAGGAAAACAACACTTTCAAACAGACTTGTAATCCGTCATGGCTAAGAACCTCCTTCATTTATAAGTAGAGGGTTAAGGCACCTCCTTCATATATAAGCAGAGGGTGATGGCCAAGGTTTTACTTGAAAATTTGCAGCTTACTGTGAGACAGTTTTGTTTTTAGCAAATAGTGAGACAGTGACTAGGGTAAGGTGATGTTTGAAGGCAGTGGTGAAAGTAGTCTTTTTTGAAAGTTTTCTTGCCATCATATATGAGAAGAACCCTTTTCAAGCATGTTTATCAAACAATCTTTAGACATTTCACCGAGTAAAAGGCCTCCTTCATTCACAAGTAGAGGGCCAGGGCATTGATTGTTTTCAAAGTTTGATTGATTAAAAATGCAGTGGTAAGAGACCAAGAAGGAAAGAAGGAGTACCACTGCAATCCAAGGAGGTCAAAGCTTATCTCTTAATAGCTGTCCTCTCAAAAGAAAGGGTGCAGTCAAAACAAAACCAAATTGAAGAAGTGTTTGATAATTTATGTTATTACACAGGCAAAGGACATGATAATGATTATGTTTAAAAGGATACTCAGCTTCCTGATGCATAAGAGAATGTCTCTCAAACAGCTCATCATAGTGGACAAAAGGAAAATTATGTTTAGTCTCTCCAAAGGAGGTCTACTCCTATAACAGAGAACCAAGATGCCTTGCTGATATATTCTGAGCAGAGGAGAGGTGACCTTTTTAGATAGAGAATGATAAAACAGAAGTGAATGCAACTGCAACTTTGCACCTATATTCAAGATTAGCTTCACAGTGGGCATCATTGAATCCAAAGCATTAAGAGCAAAATGTTGGTTTATATTTCAAAAAGGGAAAAGGACCTCTATGAAAATGTCAAAAGACCCCTGCAACATAAAGTATCCTCTATGGATGTCCTCTTTTCATACAAAGCGCCAGAAGTATAGAAGGGGTTTTTAAGGTGACAGTTTAGCTTTTTCCTCAGCAAAAGGCATTGAAAAGTAAAATACATAGTGGTTCATAGCATACATAAAATACTTTGACATGTTTTCAGTTTCTGGAGAGGAGTTCAAAACAAGATATAGGCAGGTTCATTATTAAATGGTCAAAGGTACCTTGCTGGTACATTTTGAGCAAAGGAAAGGTGTTAGATGAAGCACCCTTCTTAATAGACAGAGGATGAAAGAGTTTAAGTGTTTTCCACTGAAGCAGGATACCCACAGTCAAAAAAATGCTCAAATATCTCATCTCAGCAAATACAAAGGGATAGTAAAATTTGCATGGCTGTTGAATCATAATACCTCTGCCACAGTAAAATTAGGGTTAAGGAGGGCCCAGGCAATTTGTTTCAAAATGATTTTCTGACCAAACAGAGATGAAATTTACAAACGTGAGAGATTTTTTTTTCCCTCATAGGTTCAAGAAGAAAAACCTCCTTCATTTTCTACACAGGTATCATGGTTTGTGAGAAATGTGAAAAAATTCAGATGTCACGGGAGAATTTCTGTACCAGGATTCATCATTTTGACTAGTGATGGGACAGTCATATTTTTAAAAAAAAAATTGACTCCAAATGAAAAAAATCAATTTTTTATGAAAATTAGACTTCCATAGCTTTCCGACGAGCCATCTCGTGCCAAATTCCGACAATAGGAAGGCATCCAAAAGTAGCCTGCAATCAACACTATGTTTTTCTGCACCAGCATTCACCATTTTTGACCAGTGATGGGACAGTTAGTTTTTTAACACCCACATGGACACCAAATGAAACAACTCAAGAATATTTGGAAATTATACTTCTCTAGCTTTCCAACTAGCCATCTCGGACCCAATTCCGACACCGGGAAGGCATCCAAAAGTGGCTTACAAACAACACTATGCATTTCTGCACTAGAATTCACCAGTTTTGACCAGTGTTGGGAGGATGAATTTTGGAACAACCAAATGGAATCAAAATGAAAAAATTCAAGTTGTTCTGGAAATTATACTTCCACATATTTCCAACAAGGCATCTCGCGCCCAATTCTGACACCGGGAAGACCTTCAAAATTGGGTGCAAAGTTTCGCGACGCGTGTCAAAATCTGCGCGGCCCGTTCAGGAAGAAAAATTCCAAAGGAATGCACTGCTGCGCGGCACTCCTGTAGCAGCACGCGGTGCTCCTGTAGCATCAGTCAAAAAACACCTAAAAACCTTCAAAAAATCTTTCCAGAGCTACTCAAACAGTCAAACAAGGGTTGAACTTGAGAAGAGAAGCAATATATGGTCATATGAGCTTTGGAAGGAAATACTTGTGTTATGCTTTTGGATTGCCTCTTGGATTTTCTTGGATGAATGATGAAGGATTGTTGATGGATTCCATGACTTGGTAGAATGGTATAGTGTCTCTTGCTTTGTTGTTGTCTTCTAGTTTTCATTCATGAATACATGTTTCTTGCTTGCTATAGATCAGTAGAGAAAAAAATTGAGACATGCCCATGGAGGCACCTCAAATTTCCTGTTTCTTCATAGCTTCTTTGTTTTCTTCTTCCTAAGTAACATTAAAGAATTCTTGACTGATCTTTAAATATTTAGGATTTTGTTGCTTTTTTCATTCATGGTTTTATACATGCTAAGAAGGACTTACGGTATGCCCTGCTTACCTATGGCTAGCTATAGTTCCATCCATGAAATTTCTCTTTGACTGATTAGATTATCATTTTGTTCGAACCAAGGAGGCCTAGTTTCGATCTAGCCCTTTGCCTAAAAAATATGCAAATCTTGTTGTTCAAAGTGCCCAATAACTTGAAGTACTGTGTTTAGGCGTTTCGGCATAGTGTTTTGAGTTGTTTGTCTTCCTAAAGTGTTTTCCCCAAAGTCTGAAAGCCATTTCCCAAAGTTAGAGGGTCTTATACTTCTATGCATGGCTTGAATGTTTATTTCTATGTATTGATTAGATTATAGTTACATTTTGCATGATTAATGGTTTTCCCTACCATGTTTAAGTCTACTATTAAACTAGTTATGCTTGAAATCCTTTGTCGTTCACAAACTTGATGTCTATTTACTCCATTTTGCCCAAAGATCCTTTCTACCTTGAATCAAATTGGCCCTTCAACAGCCTTGTATCGTCATCTAATAGCTTTCTTGACCTTTCGATCCCATAGCCCAGTTGATCTGACATATTTTTACCTATCTTATATCTTTGATCAGTTTCATCCCTCTCAAACTAAAAAACCAAAACCAAAAACCTTACTTCATAACTAGCCTAAAATCAGAACATAATAAGCAAACACACAGATATCCCCTACACATATAGAGAGAGCCCTCTCTGAGTCTAGGAAGGCTATGTCCTCGGACTCAAAAGCTTGGTTTGATGTTACACTGTCATTTGGCTTGCCAATCGGCCAAATCACGGGACCCTAACATAATGGTGATCACGGTGGGACTCTGAGCAATAAACAAGCTTAGTTTCCCTAAACATTCCAGTAGCCTTAAGAATACTATTTGATTGACTTATCCCACCGCTCCCTAACATAATGGCGATCACGGTGGGACTCTGAGCAAAAAAAAAACTTAGATTCCCTTTACATTCAGATACCTTTGATAATTCTATCTTGTGGACTTATCCCACCGCTCACTAACATAATGCCGATCATGGTGGGAATTTGAGTCAAAACATCCTAGGTATCCCTTAGGAACTCTCAAAATATCAGTCAAACTTAGAAGAGCAGAATCTGGTTGTCTCACCATCCCAGCAAAATGATGAGTCAGTCATAGGAAACCCTTCCAAACCTCAGGACTACATAAAACTCAAAAAACCCCAAAACACTCCTTTAGATTGGTTTTTGTCAATATTGATGGTGGACCATACCCATACATCTCAAAACAACCAATTTCCACCTGACAACTCCACTAGCCTCCAGTAGGCCTTACTATTTTACCGAACTCTAGGTTACTATCCGTTCGACCTATCCCATCGCTCACTAACATAGCGGGAGATGGTGGGACACTGAGTACATGACAGTCTAGCAAACTCTTATAGACTCTTTAGTCCTTTAGATACTTAAACAAGCAAGCAGTCCATAAGATCATTTAGAGTAAACTCTTTTTGTTCTCGCCACCTTAGCAAAGTGAAGAAACATGTTTAGAATACTTTTAAATAAACCATAGACTACACATAAAACTCAGAAAAACCCCAAAACAATTCCCATTTTGGCTTTTTACTTAGTTACTGGTGGTGGACCATAGCTACATCTTTTCAAAACAATCAAGTTCCACCAAGCGACTCCACTAGCCTCCAGTAGGCCTTTTTCCCCATTAGTCCTTATAAAGTCTCCTAGGAATGCATTAAGTAATCCCAATCATGCTGATGGAGGACAACATGGTTCAATTCCTCCACCTGAGGACACAAAGGAGATATGCTCTGATGAGCAGAGAACATATCCCTGGTTTCCCACACAAAATGCCTACAGATGTAAATTGGTTCGCAAAACTACCTCTCTTTCGAAATGAAAATATTGACGACCCATTTTTACACCTCATCAAATTTCATATACATGTATGGAAGTCAAAGGTTGAATGGCATGAGGACTGCCTCATGAAAATGTTCATGGGTACATTAGAAGAAGAGGCAAGAGAATGGTATGAAAACCTAGAGCCTCGCACCTTGTTTTCTTTGAAGGATTTCCACAAAGTATTTTGTAAATGCTATATAGGACATTGTCCATCTCTATCATTGGCTGAAAATTGTTGTGATCACTTTGAAAACCTCATACAACACCTTGTAAGCATTGAATAAAACTTAGGAAATTGGCATCTTGAGGACTTTTTAGAGGAGGTCCATAATTTTCTTACCCAAGCTAACCATCAAGATGACCAAGAAGAGTTGATCCTAGATGAAATCCATCAAGAAATAAGAGAGGATCCACAAGAGCTCTTTGAAAAGGTTGAAACCAATAACATTCTATCTGCCCTTCCCTGCAAAATGCAAGAGGACATTCAGCCACAAGATCACCTTCCACAAAAAATGGAAAGAAATTGTTGCCCACTTCAAAGAAAACAGAAAATACCTTCTCCTTTAACTAAAGAGGAAATAGATCAAATTATAAACATACAGACAACCTCTGAAAATTCATATAACCAAAACTTCTCTGATCTTTATCCTGTTAATCCTGCATATCATAAATCAGAAAATAGATTTGTAAATCAAGTTGAAGAAAAGAAATATGATAGTCCAATATACATGGCTGGTGACATTACTTATGCTAATTATTCTCCAATGTTTGATCAATATGTTGATGATTATGATTTCCAAATAGAAGCTAACTTTGCAGAAAACTCAGTTTTTGATTTTCAGGAGAAAAATCAGTTTCATAAACTTAAGAAAAGTAAGCAGCCATTACAGGTCACCTATGACATTGATGAGAAAAGCCTTAAGAGTTCAGAAGTAAGTGAAGAGTCTCGGACTCTTTGCTCTACTTCACTTCAGTCTGTCAAATATAACATTCACATAATTGGAAATCAACTGTTTTTCAGTGTATATGATGAGGTTGAGGAGGATGATGAAATTCTCAAGCATGCTGTAAATGAGAAGCCTTTTCTTGAAATGGTTGAGGAAATCATTTTAGACATGGAATCTTCCTTTACTCCAGATTTGCAGCCACCAAGTTCCATTGAGTTACAAATTGTAGATGAAGAAATAGAGGTTGATAAACACATGGGAGTTGTCACACAATCCTTTCAAGATAATTTACTATCAGGGTGTATCCCTTCCCATCATCCTTATGACCTTCACACAGTTTTCATCCCGCCCTATCAAAACACATTAGCTTGGAAAGAAAAATACACTGCAATATATGATGAGTCTGACATTTCAAGTGATCATGAGCAAGGGGAAGAGTTGCTTTACCAGGAGAGTCCTAGATATAGCCAAGTGGAAGAAAGAATAGTCCTGAATGAAGCCCATATATCAAATCCTCTAGATCAGGTATTATTATAAGATCCTTTTGTTGTTTTCCTTGAGAAATCTGAAGGAGTAGTGGGTTCTATCATGAAAAAGTTGCTGCCAAGAATGAGGAAAAAATTAAACACTACTGTCCGGAAACAAACCAAATGGGAGTGGCCTTTTCTTTATTTCTGCATCATGAAAAAAATAAACCAAAATCACCCATGTAATCATCTACTTGACTGGTTACATTTGAAAGAAGAGTTCACCAAATGTGTATCATGTGTATAGTTTAGGCTAGGATAGGTAGATAGTTAAAGCTCAGCCTTGCGAGCATCTTTCCAATTTTAGATTGTTTGAAGAAAGAGTGAAAAAGTAGAAAATACAAAAATAGTAAAAAGTAGAAAAGAGGGCAGTTTCTAAAAAACAATGGTAAAGCCCCATGTTCCAAAAAATAGTCCTTCGGAAAGCGAGCAAGTATAAATGCTACTACTAGTACTTCAATGTCTTGTTCAGCTATCTAGCCTAATCATAGCTGAACATGTTTAAATTTTTTTGCTGATAAGTTAGTGAGTGAAAAAGATGGTCAACATTGTGTAATATTGACTTATCACAGAGAGTAGATTAGGAAAATATACTGGTTCCACATGCCTAAACAGAACCAAAGAGAGAAGAAAGGGATGAAAAACACATTGTACATCTTATCCCCACTTTTCTATTTTTCCTTTTTGCAAAATAATATTTGTGTGCAGCTTGTCTTTTATGCCGCAAATGCATGAAAAATTAGACTGTGTAACCCTGATTTTTCTAAATTTCGTGTTTTAGATTAGAGAACAAAATCCTGTCAAATAACTTAATCTTGACAGTTGATCTAGCATAGGTAGAGTAAGGAAGGAGTTCATCAGTTTAATCTAAACTCCCGGCAGATATAAGTGTAGAGTTAGATAGGTTCATTTTGCAAAAGGAAAAAATATGCATTTTCAAAAATGCCGCTAGTTCAAATGCGCCAAAAAAGAAGAAAAAATGTTAGGAAAGATAGTGGGGTAGGTAGAAATATCATTGATGCTAATCATTTTGTCACTTTTCAGAAATAACATCAAAGAAGATTGAAATATTTCAGCAATGGGTAAGGCACTGGTCTTCATAAGCCAGAGATCTGAAATTCTGGACACCTCCTGAAAAGGACATGCCCTCCCCAAATGGAGCCACTGTTAGTCATTAGTATTTTTCACCTGTTAGTGATGACTAGTTCTCACAGCCAAGTTTTCTAGTAGTTGATCCAAAAATTTGTCATATTTTCCAGCTGGGAAAACACCCATAAAATTTTTTTCTCTCCTACCTTTCAGTCCGCCCATGACGAGATGAAACCCCATCATCAAATCCTACCTAGCCTCAGCCATACTAGTCTGCCCACCAGCTCAAAAGAGATAATCCAAATCTATTCAAACAATCTACTATGAGTTAGGAAGTGGCGCTTTAAGGCATTTCACCCTTGGCAACCATCAAAGAGCCAAAAACCTCCATCTACTTTAGACCAGTCATAACAGACCTCCCACTCTGCTAATGAAGTTAGTCACAGTCCTAAGTCGTGCCACTCATACACCCTTAATGTCTCAGCAATGCATAGACCATAATCTCAAACTGATTTTAGGTGTTTTACATTGTTTATGGATTTTACAAGCACAGGAAACATGTCAGCATCTCAGAAGACAAATATTGGCTCCACATAAGAAGACAGCTACTTCTAAATATGATCATGAGCCTGAGATGCATCTGCAGGGCAAAAAGTTACTCATCAAAATCTTGCAACCTCATCCAGCCTGAAAGGACAGCAGAAGGAAAAAAACACTGTCAAACAGACTTGTAATCCATCATGGCTAAGAACCTCCTTCATTTATAAGCAGAGGGTTAAGGCACCTCCTTCATCTATAAGCAGAGGGCGATGACCAAGGTTTGACTTGAAAAGTTGTAGCTTACTGTGAGACAGTTTTGTTTTTAGCAAATAGTGAGATAGTGACTAGGGTAAGGTGATGTTTGAAGGAAGTGGTGAAAGTAGTGTTTTTTTAAAGTTTTCTTGCCATCATATATGAGAAGAACCCTTTTCAAGCATGTTTATCAAACAATATTCAGACATTTCACCGATTAAAAGGCCTCCTTCATTCACAAGCAGAGGGCCAGGGAATTGACTATTTTCAAAGTTTGATTGATTAAAAATGCAGTGGTAAGAGACCAAGAAGGAAAGCAGGAGTACCACTGCAATCCAAGGAGGTCAAAGCTTATCTCTTAACAGTTGTCCTCTCAAAAGATAGGGTGCAGTCAAAACAAAACAAAATTGAAGAAGTGTTTGATAAGTTATGTTATTACACAGGCAAAGGACATGATAATTATTATGTTTAAAAGGACACTCAGCTTCCTTATGCATAAGAGAATGTCTCTCAAACAGCTCATCACAGTGGAAAAAAGGAAAATTATGTTTAGTCTCTCCAAAGGACGTCTACTCCTATAACAGAGAACCAAGATGCCTTGCTAATATATTCTAAGCAGAGGAGAGGCGCCCTTTTTAGACAGAGAATGATAAAACAGAAGTGAATGCAACTGCAGCTTTGCACCTGTAGTCAAGATTAGTTTCATAGTGGGCATCATTGAATCCAAATAATTAAGAGCAAAATGTTGGTTTATATTGCAAAAAGGGAAAAGGACCTCTGTCAAATTGTCAAAAGACACCCCCTGCAACATAAAGTATCCTCTATGGATGTCCTCTTTTCATACAAAGTGCCAGAAGTATAGAAGGGGTTTTTAAGGTGACAGTTTATCTTTTTCCTCAGCAAAAGGCATTGAAAAGTAAAATACACAGTGGTTCATAGCATACATAAAATACTTTGACATGTTTTCAATTTCAGGAGAGGAGTTCAAAACAAGATATAGGCAGGTTCATTATTAAATGGTCAAAGGTACCTTGCTGGTACATTTTGAGCAGAGGAAAGGTGTTAGAAGAAGCGTCCTTCTTAATAGACAGAGGATGAAAGATTTTAAGTGAATTCCACTGAATAAGGATACCCACAGTCAAAAAGAGGCTCAAATATCTCATCTCAGCAAATACAAAGGGATAGTAAAATTTGCATGGCTGTTGAATCATAATACCTCTGCCACAGTAAAATTAGGGTTAAGGAGCACCCGAGCAGTTTGTTTCAAAATGATTTTCTGACCAAACAGAGATGCAATTTACAAATGTGAGAGATTTTTTTGTCCCTCATAGGTTCAAGAAGAAAAACCTCCTTCGGTTTCTACACAGGTATCATGGTTTGTGAGAAATGTGAAAAAATTCAGATGTCATGGGAGAATTTCTGCACTAGGATTCATCATTTTGACCAGTGATGGAACAGTCATATTTTGAACTAAAAAATTGACTCCAAATAAAAAAATTCAAATTTTTATGAAAATCATACTTCCATAGCTTTCCGACGAGCCATCTCGGGCCAAATTCCAACAATAGGAAGGCATCCAAAAGTAGCCTGCAATCAACGCTATGTTTTTCTGCACCAGCATTCACCATTTTTGACTAGTGATGGGACAGTAAGTTTTTGAACACCCAAATGGACACCAAATGAAACAAATCAAGCATATTTGGAAATCAGACTTCTCTCGCTTTCCAACGAGCCATCTCGGGCCCAATTCCGACACTAGGAAGGCATCCAAAAGTGGCTTACAAACAACACTATGCATTTCTGCACCAGAATTCACCAGTTTTGACCAGTGTTGGGAGAATGAATTTTGGAACAACCAAATGGACTCCAAATGAAAAAATTAAAGTTTTTCTAGAAATTAGACTTCCACATATTTCCAACGAGCCATCTCGTGCCCAATTCTGACACCGTGAAGGCCTTCAAAATTGGGTGCAAAGTTGCGCGATGCATTTGAAAATCTGCGTGGCGCGTTCAAGAAGAAAAATTCCAAAGGAATGCACTGCTACACGGCGCTCCTGTAGCAGTGCGCGACGCTCCTATAGCATCAGTAAAAAATCACCTAAAAACCTTCAAAAAATCTTTCCAGAGCTGCTCAAACAATCAAACAAGGGCTGAACTTGAGAAGAGAAGCAATATATGGTCATATGAGCTTTGGAAGGAAATACTTGTGTTATGCTTTTGGATTGCCTCTTGGATGTTCTTGGATGAATGATGAAGGATTGTTGACGGATTCCATGACTTGGTAGAATGGTATAGTGTCTCTTGCTTTTTTGTTTTCGTCTAGTTTTCATTCATGAATACATGTTTATTGCTTGCTATAGATCAGTAGAGAACAAATTTGAGACATGCCCATGGAGGCACCTCAAATTTCCTGTTTCTTCATAGCTTCTTTGTTTTCTTCTTCCTAAGTAACATTAAATAATTCTTGACTGCTCTTTAAATAATTAGTATTTTTTTGCTTGTTTCATTCATGGTTTTATACATGCTAAGAAGGAATTACGGTACGCCCTTCTTACCTATGGCTAGCTATAGTTCCATCCATGAAATTTCTCTTTGACTGATTAGATTATCATTTTGTTCGAACCAAGGAGGCCTAGTTTCGATCTAGCCCTTTGCCTAAAAAATATGCAAATCTTGTTGTTCAAAGTGCCCAATAACTTGAAGTACTGTGTTTAGGCGTTCCGACATAGTTTTTTGAGTTTTTTGTCCTTCTTAAGTGTTTTCCCCAAAGTCTGAAAGCCATTTCCCAAAGTTAGAGGGTCTTATACTTCTATGCATGGCTTGAATGTTTATATCTATGTATTGATTAGCTTATAGTTACATTTTGCATGATTAATGGTTTTCCCTACCATGTTTATGTCTGCTATTAAACTAGTTATGCTTGAAATCCTTTGTCGTTCACAAATTTGATGTCCATTTACTCCATTTTTCCCAAAGATCCTTTCTACCTTGAATCAAATTGGCCCTTCAACAGCCTTGTATCATCATCTAATAGCTTTCTTGACCTTTTGACCCCATAGCCCAGTTGATCTGACATCTTTTTACCTATCTTATATCTTTGATCAGTTTCATCCCTCACAACCTAAAAAACCAAAACCAAAAAAATTACTTCGTAACTAGCCTAAAATCAAAACATAATAAGAAAACACACAGATATCCCCTACACATATAGAGAGAGCCCTCTCTGAGTCCAGGAAGGCTAGGTCCTTGGGCTACAAAGCTTGGTTTTTTTACATTGTCATTTGGCTTGCCAATCGGCCAAATCACGGGACCCTAACACATGCTCCCCAGAAATTGTCGAGACAAGATATATGTCATGGGGTTGCAGTCAGAAATCATGGTTATCATACACAACAGGATGTAATGGCAGAACTGTTGAATAGCCTGGACCATAGCAAGCGCCAACTTCTCGACATGGTCATATCACATTTTAGTGTCGAGAAGATTCCGAGACAGATAGTAAACTACATGTTCATTTCCTTCATCGTCATCCTGTACTAGAACCAGAGCTATCATGCTAAAGGCAGCGGCCAAATAAAGTGTAGAATTATGATGATAGCTGGGAGGACGTATTAACGGAGCATTGAAGAGCAATGTTTAAAGTTTATTGAAGGATTTCTGGGAAATATTGTCCCAATTAAAGGGAACGCCCTATTTCAAAATTTGCGTAAACCCCTTGGCCACTTCCGCATAGTTCGTAATAAAGCGACGTAAGAAATTGGCTTTACCCTATAAACTCTAAAGTTGATGCAATGAGGATGGGGATGGGAGGTTAACAATGGCCTCGACCTTGAGGGGGTCGAGTTGAATTCCATCTTTGGAGACGATAAAACCCAAAAGACGACCAAAATCTACACAGAAGACACACCTATAAGGATTGAGCCTAATATTGTAACATCAGTAGTAGAGAAAGATCTAGCGGAGGTGTTCAGGATGCTCCTCACGCCGAGCTGAATGGGCTGGAAAATTGTCCAGATATGGCTAAACAATATGACGTATGTCATGGAAATAATAATACATAGCATGCTAGAAGGTGGCCCCAGCGTTTTTCAAGCCGAATAGTAGCTTCTTGTAGGAAAAATTTCCCTACGGATAGATAAAGGCGGTCTTATGTTGATTAGCGAGTAAAATATTAATTTGATTATAACCCAAGAAGCCGTCCATGAGGGAATAAATCTCACTCCCCGCGTAGTCATCGATGATCTAATTTATAAAGGGAGTGGGGTAATTGTCCTTAGGACAGGCCCTATTGATGTCTCGGTAGTCAACACAGACCCATATAGTGCCCTGCTTCTTATCTACAGGGACAATATTAGAAACCCATTCTATGAGGGGAATTGGATATATGAAGCCATCATTAAGAAGTTTTTCAACTTCTGCCTTTATAGCTGCAACTTTCCGGGGATGCACTAGGCGCAGATGCTAACACATGGGTTTCACACCTAGATAGGTGTGAATCTCATGCACGAATATACTGGGATCAATCCCAGGCATCTCCTCATAGGACCATGTGAAAACATCTCTGAATTTGCGAAAAAGTTCCGCATATACCTGAATCTCTTTGGGAGAATAGGTAACTCCCACGTGAATGTTCTTGACTACCCCCAGTTTGACAAAGATGTCGATAGGCCTGGTTTGTGTGATGTTGCTCAGATTTCCCTCCGAAAGAACCTCATGGGTTAATATTGGTTTTTGAAGAGGCAGAGTGGGAACCTGAGATGCAAAGTGCTCTAGACAATTAGACATTGCCCCAATGCTGGACATGAACGAGGAATGATGATGTCCATCGTTCCATGGTAGATATTCAAGATACATCATTTCAACGATGGCTTCTTCAGAGGGGAACACTTCTCTTAAAGGATCAGGTGAATCTGCATCGCTGAGCCAAGGTGATTGAGAATATACATCTAGAGCCATGCTCGAAGGAGCATGTTCAGAAGGAGGAGGATCTGATACAGTGAAGATCTTGCAATAATTAATCTCAATTGGAGTCAAAGGCATCGAATCCCCAAAAGAGGTCACCTGTTCAGGCGAAGGGATGATCCAAGGGTCATCTAACCTAGAGATCATGTTAACTTGAATGGTGTGCAATGGTGGCGCGAGAAAAATACCTATGACAACGGGGTCTTTGAAAATATCGGGTCCTACACTTTCGGGGGGATTGGGAATTTGATCCACATAAGGTATGTTGTTCTCAGAGGATGAGGTGAAGAAAGACAACTGATCGACAGTGATGATCTTTCCCTCATGAGGAAACTTCAGAAGCTGGAAGAGGGTGGATGGAACACATAGCATGGCGTGAGTCCAGCTACGACCAAGAAGAAGATTGTAGTTGAGCTTGGCATCAACCACTTCTACTTCTACGTTGACTTTCTTACCATGTAACGTGATCGGTAAACTCTCGAGAACACCCAAGGGTTTTAATTCCCTACCATCGAATGCCTCTAGGGCATTGGGAGATGAAGTAAGAGCTGGAGAGCCAATTGCCTTCCAGCAGGCAGATGACATAACATAGGTGGAAGCACCTTCATCCCTAATGACTCTGTGGATGTTGAGGTCATTGATACCGACTTGTATAACAAGATAAATTTGATGTGGAAGCTGGGGGACAAAATTTTCCAGGTCAAAGGTGAGAATACTAGAATCGGCAGGATCAATTCCACCGATTGAGGACAACAAGGATTTCCATTATGATGAGCTACTTTGAAGTACTTCCAACATAGACATTGTGGAAGGCGCCTGTGCTAGATCCTCAACAGTGCTGTAGTGCTGAGCAACACGGGTGTTTGGATTATAGAAAGATTTTCGCAGAACACCTTTGGAAGGTGGCCTTACGGGTTCAGCACTGGGCTTTTAAATTTATAAAGGACTAGATATAGGTGGGGGAGGTGGGCCATCAATGACTTCCTTCCCAGCTGCCTGGTGTGAACTAGCATAATCCTTCGAACCCATAGCAATCGAAACAGGTGCAACACTGTTAGGTCCCTATATTACTAGTATAGTCCCTTATTGTTGTTAGTGTAACCCCCTTATTGTTATTATTTTACCCTTGTAACCCCCATTTTTTTATTATTGTGCCCTTAAATTATTATTGTTAGGTCGGCTAGGATTACATTGTGGCCCACTAGGATTACATTATGGCCCCATGGACTCCTATATATAGAAAGGAGGTTTTGTAAATTGTATCATCGAATAATTTCTCATTTATGTAATGTATTGGAGGTTTCCCCCTCGAAGTGGCTTATTTATAAGGCGTTGATATCTTTTTTCTTCTATTTTGGAGCTGGTTACACAACATTTGGTATCATAGGTTTGGATTCTAGGGTTTTGCTGCTCCAAACAGGTCATCGTGGCATTTTCGCTATAACGTTTTTTATAGGAAGTTTCAGAAGCTGAAATTTTTAGGGTGCGAAGCCGAAATCTTGAGGAAGCTTGTATAAAAATTTCATAGCTTGGTTAGCAACATTTTCAAAGATATGATCTGTGGAAGTCAAGTCTTTTTTCAGGCTCCCAAACAGGTCATCGTGAAATTTGCGCTATAAATGTTTTTCTATGAAGTTTCGGAATCTGAACTTCATATGGTGCGAAGCTGAAATCCTGAGGAAATTCTTCAAAACAATTCAGAGCTTGTTTCACAACATTTTTGGAGATATGATCTGTGGAAGGTAGTGCTTTTTCAGGCTCCTGAATTTCATCTCAAAGAGGTGATCGTGGGAAAAGTTCAATAACTCTCTCTCTGGGAAGTTGATTTGAGTGCCGTAAAAATTGGTCAAAAGTACACGGACTTTAGTTTCTTGGCTATCAATTTCAGAGACAAAGGACGAAAAAGTGACATGTTTCAAGTCCTACAAGTTTTCTCTACTGAACCAGTCCAGAATTAGGTCATTGTGGGAGATTGGACACAAATTTGTCTTGGAGAATCCAAATTAGATCAAACCTGTGGCATTTTAAAGAAGCTTCAGAGGGCTACTACAGGGCTGAATTTCAGATATTGAATATTTTCAATTACAGAGATAATTCAATTTCAATATCGAGCTCCTCAAAGCAAGTAAAAGGTGTGTATTTTTTTTCCAAATTGCATAAGTCTTGTTTGAAGAATCAAGTTGAATTGATTCCAACGGAATATTGTAGAATAGGTATCAATATTGGATTCTAAAATGGCACCTAAAAATAATTCAACACCCATTAAGCCTTCATAAGGCTCTACCATGAATCATGAAGATGAATAATTGCAACATGATCTATCAAAATTACAAGAGCAAGTGCAACAAATTTCACTCTCGCAAAGAGCAACAAAAAATGAAATGGAAGTTTTGAAGAAAGGCGTGGAAGTGAAGATGGACGGTTTGAAGAAAGGCATGGAAGCTAAGATGGATGGCGTGGAAGTGAAGATGGACGGTTTGAAGAAAGGTGTGGAAGCTAAGATGGATGGCGTGGAAGCTAAGATGGATGGCACGGAAGCTACAATGGATGACATGAAAGACAACATGGAAAGCATGAAGAATGATCTCAAAGAAGACATCGAAGGTTTGACAAAGTTGATACAAGAAAGGTTTCCTAATGGTGAAAATATAGTAGAAGAACCTCATGATGAGAACAAAATAAATGTTAATCATGATTTCATAAACTCTAATGTTGGCGGGAAGAACCACCATATTCCAAAAATGGATATGAGAAAGTTTGATGGAAAGGATCCTGTAACATGGATACTACATATGAAGAAATATTTTGATCTCCATAACGTGCAAAACACACAAAAGGTACGCATTGCAACTTTACATTTAGAGAAAAATACATTTGTATGGTATCGATGGCTTTGCTCCGGTAAAAAAATTGTCACTTGGTCAATTTTTACAGAAGAAATGATAGCACATTATGAGGATACAAAGATAAACACCTTCTTTAGCCAATTGATAAATCTCAAACAAAAGGGTTTAGTGGGGCAGCACATTGAGGACTTCCAAAAATTGAATATAAGGGTAACTGATATTCCAGAGGAACACAGGATTGATCTCTTCATAGGCACTTTAAAGGATAACATCCAACATGAAGTTCGTGTTCTGGAACCTGATTCATTGGAGAAGGCATTCAAGTTGGCAAGAAAAGTTGAATGTAAAATTATGGCGACAAGGAAGCCTACCACTCAATTCTATAAAGAAGGAAGTGTGGCTATGCCTAGATTTCCACAACCTACAAGGTTGACACCACAACAATTGGAAGAAAAAAGAGCAAAAGGGCTTTGTTACAGTTGTGATAGCAAATACACTAAAGGTCATAAGTGTGATGAGAAGAAATTATTTTACATAGATTGTGAAGAGGAAGAAGAAAATGAACAAGAAGAGGACATACACCAGGAACCAGCCCCAGAAGAGGAAGAAATGAATCCGACCATATCGTGTAATGCACTGGCAGGAATTACCACTCCTCAAACTCTCAAGATAAAAGGAAAAATCAAGAAGAAAAAGTTAATAGTATTGATTGATTCAGGTAGCACCCATAATTTTATTCATTGTAAGGTAGCCAAGGAATTAAATTGTTTCCTATACCCAGCACCAGAATGTCAAGTGATGGTAGCAAATGGAGGAACTATAAATTTCTCTGGGAAATGCCATAATATCAAGCTAACCATGGGGGAATATGTGTTGACTAGTCCGATGCTTTCCATTCCTATGGTAGGTGTTGATGTTGTACTAGGAGTACAATGGTTACAATCTTTGGGGACGGTAGCTTTTAATTTTCAAGAACTTTTCTTGAAATTTTTTTCAGAAGGAAAGGAAGTCGAATTACGGGGTATTGAAGGGAAGCCGGGAAGAATAATAAGCTCTAATGTCATGACAAAGCTTCTAAAGAAAGAACAACGAGGCGTAATTGCACAATTATGCTCACTAGAAGTTCCGACATCAAAATCATCTATTTCCGCAGATCTCCAACAAGTCTTGGACAATCATTCCAAGGTGTTTGAAACTCCCAAAGGACTCCCACCTATTCGTGATCATGATCATGCTATTCATTTGATTCCAGGAAGTGTTCCTCCAAACATCAGGCCTTATAGATATCCTTACTTCCAAAAGAGCGAAATTGAACGTATGATTGCAGAAATGTTAGAGGCGGTATAATTCAACCTAGTCAAAGTTCTTTCTCTGCTCCTGTAGTATTGGTACACAAGAAGGATGGATCATGGCGAATGTGTCCGGATTATAGGGAGCTCAATAAGCTCACCATTAAAGATAAATTTCCCATTCCTGTGATTGATGAATTATTGGATGAATTATATGGAGCAATTTATTTTACCAAGATGGATCTTCGTTCAGGATATCATCAAATTAGAATGAAGACTGAAGATATTCCAAAACAACATTTCAAACTCATGAGGGTCATTATGAATTTTTGGTCATGCCTTTTGGCCTTACCAATGCACCTTCTACATTTCAAGGGTTGATGAATTCCATTTTCAAACCCTTCCTTAGAAAATTTGTGCTAGTATTTTTTGATGATATACTAATCTACAAAAGGTCTTGGAAGGATCATGTTCAACATGTTGACAGGGTGCTCAAACTATTGCAGGAGAAACAATTATATGCAAAAACATCCAAATGTTTCTTTGGAGTACAAGAGGTGGAATATCTCGGTCATATTGTATCTCACGAGGGTGTTAAAGTAGACCCTAACAAAATTAAAGCCATTAAGGAATGGAAAGTCCCCACAACCATAAAGCAGTTGCGAGGATTTCTCGGGTTAACAGGGTATTATCGTAAGTTTATTAAGAATTATGGGAGAATAGCAGCACCTCTAACAACATTATTGAAGAAAGATGCATTTTCATGGACTCCTGAAGCAACTAAGGCCTTTGAACATCTTAAATAGGCAATGTGCCTAGCACCGGTCTTAGCTACGCCAGACTTCACAAAAACCTTTATTGTGGAATGTGATGCCTCAGGAAATGGAATTGGTGCAGTTTTAATGCAGGAAGGAAGACCCATTGCTTTTGAAAGTCGCCCAATCAAAGGAAAGTATTTACAAAAACCTATTTATGAGAAGGAAATGTTAGCAATACTGCATGCACTAAAGAAATGGCGAACTTACCTAATGGGAAGACACTTCAAGGTAAAAACCGATCATGATAGTCTTAAACACTTTTTGGAACAAAGACTATCGTCAGAAGAGTAGAAAAAATGGGTCACAAAGATGTTGGGTTATGACTTTGAAATAATCTACAAAAAAGGAAAGCTTAATGTTGTTGCAGATGCACTCTCAAGAAAGAATGAAAAGGTGGAAGCATTGCTTTGTGCCATTTCTATTATCCAACCAGATTGGATAACTGAAGCAAGAGATGAATGGAAGAAGGACAAAGATGTATGGACACTCATTCAAAAGTTGCAACAAGATCCTAGTACATATGATACATTTAGTTGGAAAAATGATTCCTTATGGTACAAAGATTGCTTATATCTTTGTAAGAATTCCCAACTAAAACAAAAGATTCTTCTGGAATTGCACACTTCTCCTTTAGGAGGACACTCAGGATTTTTAAAAACTTACCACAATGTGAAGAAAGAATTTTTTTGGGATGGCCTTAAATCTGATATTCAAAAGTTTGTGGCGGAATGTTTGGTTTGCCAACAGAATAAAGTGGAGACAATTAAGACCCCGGGACTTCTACAACCTTTATCCATTCCAAGTCAACGTTGGGAGGAGATTTCAATGGATTTTATCACAAGTTTACCAAAGTCCGAAGGCAAGAATGTCATCATGGTGGTAGTTGATAGACTTACCAAGTATGCATACTTTTGTGCATTATCTCATCCATTTAAAGCAAGTACAGTTTCTACTACATTTGTGGACAGAATTCAAAAGCTACATAGAAGCCCAAGGGTTATTGTGAGCAACAGAGATCCCATTTTTACGGGAAATTTTTGGACAGAGTTATTTTCTTGTTTGGGTACTCAATTAGCTCATAGCTCACCTGATCATCCTCAATCTGATGGTCAAACAGAGATAGTAAATAAATGTTTGGAAGGATATCTTCGTTGTTTTGTATCTGATAAACAAACACAATGGGTCAAGTGGTTACCTCTCGCTGAATGGTGGTATAACACTTCCTTCCATACTGCAGCAAAAATAACCCCATTTATGGCACTTTATGGATATCATCCACCATCGATCACATCATCTTTAAGGGAAAATTCGAAGGTTCAAGCAGTGGAATATCACATCGAGCATTAGCAAGAAATTCTCCAACTCTTAAAGGATAACCTGAATTTGGCACAAAATCGAATGAAACAACAAGCAAATCAACATCAAAGTGAGAGAAGTTTTGATGTAGGAGATTAGTATTTTTACGGCTACAACCATATAAAAAAATGTCCCTCAAGCAAGCTAATAAGGATAATAAATTATCGCCAAAGTACTATGGTCCTTACAAGGTGTTGCAAAAGATTGGTACTATGGAATACAAATTGGAGCTTCCTACTTCTTCACGAGTACATACAGTTTTCCATGTTTCGTGCCTAAAGAAGGTTATAGGTGAAAATCTTCCAGTTCAAAAAATATTTCCAGAACTTGATGAGGAAGGAAAAATCATATTGGAACTGGAAGCAGTCACGGAAACAAGAACTCGACAACTACGGAATCGATCAATTTCAGAGTATCTCATCAAGTGGAAGAACTTACCCAATGAAGATTCTACATGGGAGGATGGGAATTTTATACAAAAGCACCCAGAGCTACTCAAGCGTTGAGGACAACACTTTTTTTGAAGGAGAGGGGCATGTTAGGTCCCTATATTACTAGTATAGTCCCTTATTGTTGTTAGTGTAACCCCCTTTATTGTTATTATTGTACCCTTGTAACCCCCATTTTGTTATTATTGTGCCCTTAAATTATTATTGTTAGGTCGGCTAGGATTACATTGTGGCCCACTAGGATTACATTATGGCCCCATGGACTCCTATATATAGAAAGGAGGTTTTGTAAATTGTATCACCGAATAATTGCTCATTTATGTAATGTATTGGAGGTTTCCCGCTCGAAGTGGCTTATTTCTAAGGTGTTGATATATTTTTTCTTCTATTTTGGAGCTGGTTACACAACAAGCACCATTCATCATAAAGACCTGGGACCCAAATGGTGTAGAAGGCAAGGGCTGCTCAACCATCTGGGTTTGCTGAGACGAGAATAGTTCTTTGAGAGCTGTCGAAGTCCCTTTAGAGCCTTTTAGAAGTTTACTAACTTCAAATCGTCAAGGACAATATTTGGTGTAATGGTCTTCTTCACAGATCAGGCAGGGGTACTTCAGTTTTCTTTGGGAACCATCTTCAGCACGAGGTTTAGAAGACTCTGGTTTCAGGGCATCGGGTTTTGATTTGCCTTTTCCCTTCTTCTTTCCTTTGGAGGCCTTTTCTATAGGATTGGCCTGAATGGCATTGACCTCTGCAGTCTTACCAGAATCTGGAGGAGTGGGAAGAGCCAAATTATTAGAAGAATTCAACTTCTGCTTCCCATTAGAGGACTTCCGAGAAGTCTGAGAAATGGAACCAATAACACCATCCACCGATGGGGTAGCTGGTGCTTTCGAGGACCCTGGCCGTGGGGCATCAATCAAGATATCATAAAGCGTGCTAGACTAAGAGTACACCAAATCGAGGTACTATGCATGAGCGATGGCTTGCTCTTTGGTCACACATGCCCCCATAGATATATCTTGAGCGATCTTGTTAACAAAGGAGGTAGTGAACCAATGATTTAGAAGCTGATCAGGAATATTGAACTTGATCAGTCGACGACGACGTCGCCACTCATGAATATGATCAGATATGTGAGTGGCTTTATCCTGCTTCAGAGAAGTCAGGCGATGCATCCCGGCTTCATAACAAACTAGTAACTAGAAGTGAGTAAGAAAATCCATAGCTAATGTGTTAAAGTCTTGAAAGATACCGCGAGGTAGTTCTATATACCACTTAGCAGTAGCACCGGTAAGAGTGCGTTGGAAAAGACGTAGAAAAATCGAGTCATCCACCCAAGAGTTTGAAGAACACCACATATTGTAGGTCATGACATGAGCTTGGGGGTCTTCTCTAGCTTTACCCTCAAATTTAGGACAATCACCTAGCACCTTGGTTGGGATCGGAGGCCAATACGAATTATGGAGAATCAGATCATTGGTCAATTTAGAAACATCCATAAATTCCAACGTAGCAAGGAAAGGTAACCGAGGATTGAAAGGCACACCAGGCCCTCGATAAGGACCTGTACCTGTACTCCACCCTGGTTGAGCATAATTTTTCCCCCATTGGTTTTTTCCTGGAGGATTCTAACCATAGGGGGTATAAGCCATATAATTGGGTTGATACGGTTGTTGATAACCAGAGTAAGGGGGTTGATAACCAGGGTACTGACCCTGATTATACGTAGGCCCCGTTTGAGCAGTGTATGGATTTGACTGCTGAGTATAGGTATAGCCTAGTTGTTGAAGGTAATAACCAAAACCTTGGGGCGGGTTGTAAGCCGGTTGAGATTGACCTTGAAGGTAATAACTGCCTTGGGGTCGAGCGGGCTATTAGTAAGTGGGACCTTGTTGAGCCTGATAAGTTGGGCACGTAGGCGGATTCGGATGTGGCATAGAATAAATCGGTTGTTGAGCAGGATTGACAGGATGTGCAAGTTGGCCTAGTTGAACAGGTTTACTTGGCTGAGCAGGCTACCTTGGTTGAACAGGTTGGCTCGGGTGAACAGGTTGTCCTGGTTGAACAGGTTGGCCTAGTTGATGAAGGACACCAGGTTGCCATGGATGAACCGGTTGGCCTGATGAGGGTAGAGGGCCAAGCTGCACCTGATAACTGGGTTGAACCGTGATAGGACCATAAGATGGCCCTGGCTGTGTAACATTCAGACCAATCGGAAACTGAGGTTGCTGAGATTGCACCATAGGTTGGGAAGGGTGGATTTTCCCCCCAGGACCGTACAACGGCCCAAGTTGATACCTTGGTTGGCCTGTGGGTCCTTGAGGTTGTCCTGGTTGGACCACAGGGTGAGGCTATAGAGGTTGAGCTTGAGGGTGGTAAGATTTCCCTTGCAGACCATACAACAACCCCCGCTAGCCCAAAGGTTGGCCCTGTAAGGGTTGTACTTGCGAGTCATACAAATAACCAGGCTGGCCCGAAGGTTGACCTTGGAAGGGTTTTCCTTGCTGGTTACAAGGTTACCTAGCCTGGGTAGATAGAAGGCCATTAACATATTGATAAGCCTCTGGAGACTGAAAACTAAGAGGGTTACCCTACTCATTGTATTGATATGGAAAAACATAAATAGGGGTACCATTCAGTCCATAATGGGAAAAATAAGGATGGTTGGGATCTTGGGAGGACTGACCAACCTCATATTTTGACGGCTGCAAAGACAACTGGTACTCCTCAGGAGAGATATTCTTCATAATAGCAGATGCTATGTAAATGCCTTCAGGAAGTGACGAGGTCCTGATGAACTGAGTAGTGACAGCGGGTGTAGACGTAGCTATGCAGACAGTGGGACTGACAAGTACTGATGTGACCTATGGAGATGACGTAAGAGGTGTCTGAGGTGACATCCCTAACGAGGGGATAACCGGTCTCGTGGATGGAGTCGATATCCCCATAGAAGCCACAGGAGCTGCAATCTGACTTAAAGACCTATATCCTGCCGGAAGCGAAGGACCAAGTGAACACATAATGGAAGACTCGGGGTTGTTTTCTAGGAAAAGCTGGTAACCTTCACCAGATGTAGGAATTTCCTCACTAGGAGAAGGACTGGGTGAGTCCATATCTAACCTTGGTGCAAGATATTCTAACAGATGGCGAGGACTAGGAGGTATGATAGCACCTAAGAAAGGGGATGCCGATGTAAGAGGAGGGAAGTGTTCCCCTACTCCAAATCCAAACCAAGCATTGGATAAGGGCCAATTGAATTCAAATGGTCCACCAAAGGGGAGGTCAGATAGAACTGGTCCCCTATTGGGAAACTCGGATACAATAGGTTGTTGAGGTTCAGCAGAGGATTGAGAGACCTCTAATGAATCGTCTGTGTAAGGACTACCAGTAGATGAAACCGAGGGTTCTGCCACTGTGATAGTAACGAAAAGAGAAAGAGATCAAAAAAAAAAACACATGGGCTAAAACCAAGGCAAACAATAAAACGGCCAAAAAACAATCTCTAAAAGGGTATGTGATTGTAGGTGATTAATTTTACCACATTGAAACTTGGAAATTTCACTGTTTCATATTTTAAGATTCTAGAAACAAGGAAAAGATGACTCTATCTCTTTCAATTTGGAAAGAAGCATGAAAGGACAAGCGCTTGATGATCCTTTCAAATTTAATTAGGCAGAAAAGATAAAAATGACTACTCTGGAACTCTAGGAAAAAAGGGTGTACCAGATATCCGTGAACTAAAATATACACCTTGGTTAAAAAATGAAAGAGAAATGAACCAAGGACTTGACGTACGTGTAGGAAATCTCCCTGAATGTTGTGTCCGGTGTATCATGGGTATAAGGCGGAAGACTCGGCTTCCTACGGATAAAGGATAGAAACCTAGTGGGGTCTCCCTTTATATATGCAACGATACGGGGGCACAAGTTCGTACTAGTGCTGTCTAAAGCCAAGAGGCGAACGACAGCTACTAGGTTTAACGACGCCGGAACACGTCATTAGCCTAGACCTCTAGATATTCCGTTAATGTTTCAATTCTACCTTAAGGTAAATTGAATAAAATTTAGATTTGATCTTCAATTATGTTTCAATTTCAGGCCCTACCAAATGTTATGTCTCATAAATCCTTTAAATGCACACCACATGCCACAATAAACCACTTCGTTCGATGAATAGCTAACTACAGGAAGGTTGAGAGCTTTTCAAAAAATAACAAAATGATCACAAAACAACCCCTAGTGTCTCTAATGCATGCTAATGAGACTAAATTTTTTTCCTTTAGAGTTATATAAGACTAATAAAGCAGAAAAGTTTCCAATTTTCACTAACTAATCAAAAACAAAGAGACTTGTTTTTTGTATTTTTCAATGTTTTAAGAGAAAAATGCACCAAAAAAAATGAAAAACTAATAAGAGACCATTTTGAGAAATGATAGAAAAAGAGTAAAAGCAAGCAAGTTCACTCAACACACAATCAGACCTCAAACTGACAGAGAAATCCTCCAAATCAAAGAGGAATCCCAACAAAAACTCATATGAACTGTCTGATCTAGGCTCGAAATGAGTCAAAGTGAAATTCGAATGAGAAAGAGATTAATCACTCAAATAACACAATGATACGATAAAAACCAACCAAAAAAATTTAAGGGAGCCAAAACAAAGTTGGCTAAATGAGCAAAAACCAAAAAACCCCTATGGGAGGCTCAACACACAATAACACCTAGATGCCCTAGGGCTAGAATGTAAAACTGAAGGTAGAGGGAAAAAAACTAGAGGATGAAGGTCATACACAGTCAACAGATACTTCCAGGCACTCAGACAGTTGGAAAAACAACAACAAAACCAAAAAATCAAACTCAGAGGGCCCAAAACAAGCAAACCCTAGCACCAAACATGGTTGGCGTGACTGTTTGGCTGTATCTAGTGCCAAAACAGGGTCGGCGCGGGTGCCTAACTAGAAAAAAGTGCCAGCAGGCGCGTCTGTCAGGCTAAAAAGCGCACCAATTGAGTTTACCAACGATAGATATGAAAAATAGCAAGCAAAGAGAAAATCAGGTATGGTGGGAGCTAAACAACTGTTCTACACTAGAAAGAGACAGATCAGAAGAGCAAATCAAGTAGAGAGAAGCCAAAAGAAACTGAAAGAGACAAGACAAAGTCCAATCGAATCCCCAACAGAGTCGCTAGATTGTTGGAGAGGTAAATCCCCTCTGTGGACAGAAGTGATCCTGTAATATCCCAAATGGGGAAATTTTTGCAATGCCGGGAATATGTGGAGATATTCCTATTTTCCAACTCCAGGAGTATTAACAATCAACACTGAACTATTTCAAAGATTGAATGTTGGGGAATTTACTAGATACATCACCTTCACAAGGAGGGATGAGATCCAAAGGCTACCTATCCCACTAGCAGACTCTAACAATAGAACTTGTCAAAGGCTAATAATTCCATTCAAGGAAATTCTGCAACAGCTGTCCATGAGGACACTGTATAAGGAATCCCATGTGAAAATAAGGCCATCCAGTGTTGTTATGCCTTATAATACATCTGATACAAACCCCCTACAAAATATAAGCTCAAAGAAATAACCTTAAGTAGGTTATTCAGATCTCCCACCAACAAGTATACCGAAATAATGCCCAATGAGAGAATCTTCAGCAGCATGGAAACTTTAACAAGTAGCAGTAGTGAAATAATGTCTCACATAAAGTAAGAAGAGATAAAATCTGATATATAATGTGTAGCAGCAAATATTATACAATATCCTTGAGGAAAATACCTCCCAAGATGAGTGAAAATTAGCCTCAAAGGAAGGTGTACATGCAATGAACGAAATACACTACCACATGACCCAACTACTCTATAACTACGCAGTCTATAGGAGAAAATGACTGAAAACTGATATACATATGATTTTATAGCAATATGAGCTCAAATAAAGATGGGGGAGCAAGATCTCAACCCCATAAAACATTATTGCATCGGTCCTCCAAGGGATTGGCTAAAATACATAAAACAGAAAAATGTTGGAGTTGCAATGTAGTTGTTGCAACTCAAATATAACACAACATAGGAGAAGGAAGTATATGATGCAATAAACATGATACCTCCTCCAATTATCTCCAAGTAAAGGGGTTGATCCCCTTACTGAAGATTGCACTCACTAGTGCACAAAATGAATCCCTTGTGCAAGCCACCTCTGAAGATAACGCTGTAAGGGAAGGTGACTACGCTGGGCATGAGAGAAAACATATGGCCCAATGCCAAGATCTGCAATAAAATCTCTGGGATCTCCTTTTCTGATCTCCTAGAGAAAGAGATGGCCCCTCCTCTACAGAAAAACTCCAGAAGTGATGATGATGAAGGTCCCTCATTGCAACACTAGCAACTCCAGTGTTCTCTTGCTGCAAGAATAACGCAGTAGTTGCAAATGAATGCTTTGGCCTCAAGCCACGATGTGAGGAAGATGAAGAACAATCTCTCCATGGTCTCCCATGAAAGAGAATGGAATTCCTAAATAGGAATCCCTCTTGTGCTAAGCAGCACAAGCTCCCTCTGCTAAAGGCAGCTTCAACTTCGAATTCTCTTCTCCAAAGATGATCCCCAACAATGTCTCTCCTTCATCTTTTATGCAAGGCATGCATGGACCACGCTGACATTGGGGTTTCTCTCATTTCAAATTTCCCTCCATCCAACTACACAATCTTCTTGTGCAAGCTTCCCCTCTTGGGCACGTTGTTAACTTTAGTCAACCATGGTCTAGCTCACTTTCTTTTCGCCCCTTTTCAGACTTGGGCTACTAACTTAAGCCACTTAAGTGAATTTTTGCACCTTAGGAGTGTTTATTAAGTTGCTACATGGGCTCCCTCACCCATATTATTCCTTTTATTAAAATAAAAGTAAAATTAATGTTCAAAATAATTTATTGAAAAATTTGGAACATTACTATCCTCCCCTCCCAAAACTTGCTTGTCCTCAAGAAAGAGCAAGGATGAACTGCAAAAGTCCTCCACTCAAGGCATGAATTCTGAAATATCCTCATGTAGATCCTCTATCCTTAAGCAGTCAACCAAGAAAAATGAGTCACCCTCCAACTAGGCAACTCCTAACATTACTCCTCCACCTTGTGCTCATGAGAAAGAGGTGGGCTGAATTTCTAAGCTTGGTAAGATTCAAAGCCTACCCCACGTTGTCCTCTTCTCCACTTATGATGAGTGTGGAGTGAAAGCTGAACTTGGGCTGCAATAGTTTTTCCTTCAAGAGGCAAGATGAATTCTATATCCCCAAGGATCTCTCCTCCAACACTGCAAAACAAGCTGGCCCAAATCATCTCATATGTGATGAGCTGGATTTCATCAACATATGGCATCCAAACAATCATATCGTTCACCTCATGGAAAAGCACATGGTTGAACATGGTGACCATATCATCTTCCATACTCCCCTTGGAGCATGTGCTGCAAAAGAAATGGAGGTATTCTCTCCCAAAGGGCATGTTAGCCATCAGTATTTTTTACATGTTGGTGATGACTATATCTTCAGCTGAGTTTTCTAGAAACTGATTTCCTTATGTCAATATGTCATCCAGAAAACCGTCCCAAAACTTTTTTGCCTTTCTACCTATTCAGTCCACCCCTGGCAATATCAAAAACCTCATATCACATATCCTGTCTAGCTTCAGCCTTATTGGTCTGCCCATTAGCCTTAAAAGGCAAATCCACATATGTTTCAAAAGTCTCCCCTATGTTAGGAAGTGGCGTTTAGGACATTTCACCTTTGGCAATCATCAAAAAGCCAAAAAGCCTCCATCAAGTGATTTACATGACTAAGTATACTTTTACCTGATTTTTGACAAGCAGCCTAAGTGCGCCACTCCACCCTAGATCTAAGCCGCTGCATGAAATCAATCTCAAAAGCGCTCTTAGGTTTTCCACGGTGTTACCTTGAACCTAAAGGCAAATATTTCATCTCGAGTAAATATTTTGATTCTGATTGAAGAACATTTTAACTATTCTGTTGAGCACGAAGTAAACTGCAAAACAAAAGTCACTCATCAGGACCTTACAGCTCTTTCCGGCATGAAAATCACAGTAAGAAAGGGTCGACACTGTCTCAGCAAAATGGTAAATTGTCAAGGCCCATAACCTCCTTCATTTACAAGCAGAGGGTTAGGGCGCCTCCTTCATACATAAGCAAAGGGCGCGGGCCAGTATTGACTCAGAAGGTTGCAAAAGTCCAGGTTTGCCTTTACTGAAACAATGAAACAATATCTTCAGGTTTCATGAATGTAATTAAATATCTTCAGGTTTCATGAATGTAATTGATGACCATAACAGGAATATAATGGAAATATGATAAGCTCAAAGGAAAGGGGAGTTTTTCCTGATAAAGGAGCTCATCTCAAACTTGCAAACCATATGGATTGTTGAACTTTAGAAGGACCTGTCATCAGTAAACATCCAAATCATAAGAGGCCTGTTTTGTTCAAGATCAAATGGAATAGATGCTGTTAACCAATGCCATTACACAGGCAGAAAGAAAGCCCTTAGCTTTTTCAAATGCACTGACCTTCATAGTCACAAAGAGTTTTTGTCAAGTAACAGGTCATGAGATAAACAATCCAAATGATAAATTTCTCAGTCACCCTTAGAAAAGTGTCACTGTGGCTAGGGTTTTCTTCTAAAAACACAGTGATGCTTGCAAAGTAAAGATGCTAAGATTGGTGTTTTTCGAAGAGTTTGATTACCACCACATTCAGGGAAAGGCTGTGTCGAACCTAATGGTCAAAAAGTCTCCGGACACCTTATCTGATGAAGAGCCTCCTCCATGCATGAGTAGAGGGCCAAAGCTACTGCAGGTTGCTGAAACTGATTGATACAAGAAAGCCAGTGGAAGGATACCAAAAAGGAATAAAGGTCATTACACAGATGAATGATAGTGCTGATAATGCAAAGGTATTGGTACTCCTGTTTCAAAGAACTAGCTGTCAGACTATACCTACAGTAGGAAAGAGACAATATTGAATATATGTGTGCCACTGATACCAAAAATAAAACTGTCTCCTTGAGGAAAGGTCAAGCAACCAGACAATGTCATATACCAAATTACAGCTTTCAAATGTTTTGGTGCATTATGAATAGCCCTTCCTTGCTAAAATCGCCAAGAGAGGAAAACAGTGAACATAGTTCAGTTATGAAATGGTTCTTTGGGCAAAAAGAGGTAACACAATGATCAAAGAAAAATAATGACTATGTATCAAAGAGTCCTGTTTTCATATTGCACAAGCTTGTCTTTTCAGATGGAGGAGGCGAGTGGTATTCAATCTTATGAATAGGCAGAAGAAGTTGGTTGTGATGAATCACCACTGTTTATATGTTTTAAAAACAAACACAGTTGTCATCATTCCAGAAGGCAGACTTAGTACAAAGATACAGTATTAAATAAACAGTGGCAGGGAGGTGACACAGTGAGTTGTAAAGCAGATAATTATGTAATAAAAAGAAACAGCTAGTAGGAGGCACTTACAGTCCAAGGAGAAAAGCTTATAAGTCACCTGATAGCAGAAATTATTAACAAGTTGGAGTGACACAGGCAACCCCCTGTTGAGTGATAAAACAGCTTCAAATGCCTTGTGCCAGTTTTTGGATGACTTTTCTTCCTTAACATTTCGCCTAACTTATCGAAACAGGGGACAAAGTTGAGTTTTTGCAACATCTCTTTTATAAAAAGACCAATGCACCAGTCAAGATATGTTAGCAAAGCAAGCCCTGTTTTTTAGAAGCATAACAGTTGTTTTTTAGCATTATCTTCACAGTGGTAAGGTGGGTTTCATTTCGTCAGAAATAGCACCAATGTTGTTAAAAAACAATAGCAAATATAATATAAATATGCTTGATTTATTGGTCGAAGTTCAGAGCTTGGGGTCAGAACCAAAGGGCGGGTATATATATTCAAATGACAAAACCAACTGTTTGAAAAAACAAACAGAGTTAAAAATCAATGTTCAAATGACCGTTGGGATGTTTGTTTGAAAATGATATGAGGTTGAAGGTGTAATTAAAGAGTGAAATAGGAAAGTAAGTAAGTCATTGTCGAAATTCAAAGCAAACTTCCGCAGCTTCCAAGTATCACAACGTTTTCAAGCAAATTGAAGTTTTCTGCACTGGTTAAAGGCCGCGCGACGTGCCTGGATTTAGGCGCGACGTGCCTGGGCATCATTTTACAAAGGCTTTCAACACCGGCGCGACGTGCCTGTAGGTGGGCGCGACGTGCCTGTAGGAGGCCGCCCGACCACACGACAGGCCGACCCGGCACGTTCCTTTTGCGCGACGGGTTTTCTCCAGAGGTTGCCGCGCGACTTTTCCAAGCTATCCAGGGTTTCTTGCATCCTTTCAAGCGAGCATCCATCAAATTTGAGGTATTTTTATGAACTCCCCTCGATTGCAAGGTGTTGATAAGTGACAAAAATGTTTGAAAACCCCGGACCTTGCCATTATTGCTAAAAACAAAAGCAGTTTTCCTACACAGTGAGATAAGGTAACTACATTGTGATAATACGGGGTTTTATGGTTGGAAACCAGTTTGTGTCGTTTTCAAATCATTGTATTTATTGACAGCAGAGGTTTCAAGAATAGAGTGACTGTTGCCTATCTCACAAGCACACCTTTGTAACAAACTGCCCCCCCCTATTTCACTAGATTTCACTACTGTAAGTTTGTTGACAGAGAGTTTTTAAGGGTGGATAGGGCCATTTTTCTAGAGGGCAAGGTTTGTTGGTGATCAAATCTAAACTTTGAAGGCAGAGGTACCAAAGTGGTGTTAGATTTCTCAAAACTTCACAAGTGAAAATGGCCACTGTCTAAAGGGCAGAGTGCTTGGTGATTGCATTTGATATTAAAACAGAGGTGTAGGTATTATGTTGGTCTCTTAAACTCACAAGCAGAGAGTATATTTTCTAAAAACCACTGTGCATTGGTTATACATCCAACTTGAGTCTGCCTTTCCTAGAAACCATATTGTATCATGTTGAAGACTTGTTGACAGAGATTTTCAAAGGTAAACAGCATAGTGAAAGACAGAGGTTGTCAATGTTGGATTTTTACATCAAAGGCAGAGGTATAAAGGTGGCGATTGACTTCTCAAAAGTCACAAGCGAAAGGTGTTTTCCTTAAAACACTTCACCTAACCAAAAGGTCTCCTTTCTTTCCACTGTATGGTCTCTACAGGAATCTGTTGACAGAGGTATTTTTTAAGGTGAATGACCTGAAGAGAAGAGTTTTTTATATATTGGAGTTTTGTTTTGAAAACACTAATACCAGTGTTGGTTGATCCCTAGCAGACTCACCAAGATGGAATGATTGCTTCAGACTACATACAGGAAACTTACACAGCATATTGTCTCATCTTTATTGATGGTTTTCTATTGAGAAGTTTACATAGCTGAAAGTATATCCAGATTTGAAGGACTGTTATTAATAAGTGCAGAGGTGGCTTATTCCAAGAACATTGTTGCATTTTATTCAAAATCACAGGGTCCATATCTTTCCAGGCAGTGTAGTGGCCAGTTTCAATCCAGCAGAGCATTTTTCATACATTGAAGGCAGTCTGCCTCTTCCAAAGCCTGTTTCAAGTCAGAATGCCTCCAAAACGAGATCACAAAGGCAGACAACATAAGAGATATGAGCCTATCTCCATAGAAGAAATCAATGCTCACCCCTCAGTGCTTTTCAATTTCCATGAAGTAGGCTGTCTTGATTTCTGTCAGAGGATAGAAGAAGTCAAGAGTTTCTCGCCACTTACACATTTGTGCGCTTTGAGATTCAAGGAAAAACACTTCCAGTTAGCAGGTCTTGACTTCAAAATCTCTCCAAGGTATGTATCCAAAGCTACCAAGATCCCGTATCATGGTGAAAAGTGGTTTAAACAAGTGCATCTTGATCTAGAGGATTATAAACCTTTCATCAAGCCTGAACATAGGGAAACCATCACTGCTATTTTTCCTTTCTCCTATCTTCTTGACAGTTATGCTCCGCTGATGAAGGCCATAATGAAATATTTCACTTGTGAAGGGAGGTTTAGCCAAATTTTTGCCTATCATGTTCGCTTGTTGATGCATTTTACTAGAAGCAGGCAGTTAAACCTTCCATACTTTTTGTCCAAAAGCATAGAGAAAATGGCAGCTACTGTCCAAAAGAAAACTTCACCTCAGCAAATCCCTTCTCTCTTTCACCATTCCTTGATCAAAATCATCTTCTTACACCAGCTGGAGAAGAAAGGGGTTTCATGGGATTCATTCATTAGCCATGCCGATTTTTCCACTGTCCCTCCTGTTCATGTGTCTCCTACTCAGCCTGTCCATCGCCCAGTGCCTTTATCTAGTAGGCCTACCCCTAAAAAACTCAAGATGACCACTGGGCAGCCAAGTAAACAGGGAGAAGGAGAGGGCAGTGAGCCACAGGGAGAAAAGGAGGATGATGAGCAGCAGCAGCCAGATTTTGAGGAACAGCAGCAAGTACAGGAAGAGGAACAGCAGCAGACAGAAAAACTGTTCCTAAAAAGAGAAAATTGCCCAAAAAGACAACTTCTAGCTTGCCAAGGAGAAAGAGCGCTAGATTGGCCTTCAAAGGCAAAAGTACAGTTAGAGAAAGTGCCAAGCATGGAGGTAAATCAGCTGTCATCCCTATCCCAAGCGATGACAGTGATAATGAGGCCCGCATCCTTGAAAACCTCCTCATTCACAAAGAAGGGAAAATTGAGGTATTACAAGAAGATCTTCAAAGGGCGAGGAATTTCAACCATTTCTTGGAGGTTGAAAACAAACAAATGAAGTATCATGCAGCCATTCATGAGGCAAGGGCCATCAAGTACAAAAAGGAGGCAGAAAAGGCGCAAGTAAGAATTGAAGAGATTATTGGCGAATTTAATGATGAAGAGGAGGAGGACCAGCCTAGGCGAAAGAGGCCTAGGACCATCGGGCTTAGAAGAGCCTTGGAGAAACAGAGAGCAGAAGAACAAGCTCAATTCGAAGCCTTTCCTCTCACTGCCCTCTTTGAGCAAGAAATTGAGGAAAACAAGGAAGCATGGCTTGAGAGGGCTAACCAGCATTTGGAAACAAAGCTTGAGAAGGAAAACAGGGATCTTGAGCTACAGAAGAAAAGGACTCTTCACTTTCAGAAGCTAAATCAGTTTGCCAGGCGAAAATTGAAGGTAGCACAAGAAAAATTGAAGAAATTGAAGGAGAGGTGCCTAGCACGGAAAGAAGCAAAAAGCACATCAGCCCTCGATATTTTGGCTTCAGCTTCGGAGCATGTTTCTATGGACCCTTGAGGGTCATGCATGCCAATTTTGGGCCTGTTTTGGAAACTTTTTGTTTTTTGGCATTTTTTGGGTTTTTGGCCAAAAACTCATAAATGCGCCATTTCAGTTTGATGAGTCGTCAAGGGAGGAGGGTGATACCAATAGATTCCATAATTTCATGAGCAGCTCTCCAGCGATTTTCAGGGCATTTGAAGATCATTCGCCCTCTCAAATTGGCGAAAAACAGCCTCATTTTGCACATTCTGCCCGCCATATCAGCAGTCTGCTATTTTCTGGGTTTTTGCACACAGGTACAGTTTTGAGGGACTTTCAGAGATCAGATTGAGATGATTCCACTTGCGCCGGAAAGCAGACACAGAGAGCTTTCTAACGAGCCATCATGAGCCTCATTTCGACATTGGGAAGGCTTCCATTTGCATCCAGCAAGTCAGGGGACCTTTTTCAGGCATAAATATGAAGTATTTTTGTAATTTTTGAACTCCAAAAATCTGCTTTTCCCAAATGTGCGTTAAGCTATTTTTATCATTGGGAAATGATGTAAAGTCAATATAATTTCCATTTTTAGTAGTTTTTTAGATATTTTATGGGATATTTTGTGCCTTGGGCTTTGCAAAGCCTCAAGGACAAGTTTAGATATTTTGACTTGGCCAATGGGATAGCTAGTTGCTCCATGAGGTTTTCCTCCCTCAAGCCTATTTATCCCATGGTTTTCATTGTAAATCAGAGGCTGAAATTGAGAGAAGAATTAATGCATTGGTCATATGAGCTTTGAAGAATACACTTGAGTTATGATGTTTGGACTGCCTCTTGGATGCTTTTGAGGAATGTTGAAGGCTTGTTGATGGATTCCTTGACATGATAGAATGGTATAGTGCTTCTTAATGTGTTTTGTCTTCTAGTTTTCACTCATAATTCATATTTCTTGCTGCTATAGATCAGTAAAGATTTATTTTGAGATATGCCCATGGAGGCACCTCAAAATCCCTGAATCTTCATAGCTTGATGTTTTCTTCTCCCTTAGTTATGCTAAAGAATTCTTAGCTGCTCTTTAGTAACCTAAGGTGTTGTTGCTAAGTTTTATTCATCAGCTCCATGTATGTTGAGTAGGATGTATGGTTTGCCCTATCTACCTATCAGCTGCCCATAGTTCTGTCCATAAAACTTTCTCTTTGACTGATTTGTTGATCATTTTGTTGAACCAAGGAGGCCTAGTCCCGATCTAGCCCTTTGCCTAAAACTATGAAAACTTATTTGTCCAAGTACCCAATGACTTAGAGACTATGTTTAGGCGTTCCGACATAGTTTATGAGTTGTTAGTTTGTCTCATGTGTTTTCCCCAAAGTCTGATAGCCTTTTCCCGAAGTTAGAGGGTCTTATACCTCTATGTATGGCTGGAATGTTTGATTTCTATGTATTGATTAGCTTATAGTTATTCCTAGCATGATCAATGGATTGCTATTACATGTTTATGTCTGCTATTAACTAGTTTTCACTTGAAATCCCTTGTCTTTCACCAACTTATTGTTCATTTAAATCCATTTTGCCCAGAGATCCCTTCTACTATGAATCAAATCGGCCCCTAAACGGCTTTACATCATAGCCTCATTAGCTTCCATGACTGTTTGACCCCATAGCCCAATTTATCTACATCTTGTTACCACTGTTTATGTGACTGATCAGTTTCATCCCTCACAAACTTAAAAACCAAAAAACTAAAAACATACTTCATAACTAGCTAATATCGAGAACATCGCAAGTAAACACCTGACATCTTTTACACTTATAGAGAGAGCCCTCTGCGAGTCGAGAGCTAGGTCCTTGGGCTCCAAAGCTTGGTTTGATGTTACATCGTCATTTGGCTAGCCAATCGGCCAAATCACGGGACCCTAACATAATGGCGTCCCATGATTGGGACTTTGAGTTAGTGACAATCTAAGGACACCTTAGAACTCTAGAAGTCCCTTATTTTTAAGAATACGTTTGATTGACTTATCCCACCAGCTCACTAACATAATGAGAATCACGGTGGGACTTTGAGTCCAAACGTCTAGGTAACCCTTAGGAACTCAAAATCTCGATCAAACTTAGAAGAGTAAGAATCTGGTTGTCTCACCATCCTAGCAAAATGATAGTCGAGTTATAGGAAACTCTTCCAAACCTTAGAACTACATAAAACTTCGAGAAAAACCCCAAAAAACTCCCTTAGATTGGTTTTTGTCGTGCGGTGGTGGACCATACACACATACCTCAAAAACAGCTAAAAATCTACAAAGCGACTCCACTAGCCTCCGAGTAGGCCTTACTACTTTGCTAAGTCTTAGAATACCAGCATCGATTTAGCCATCCCACAGCTCTCTAACATAATAAGCGTGGCGGTGGGACTGCGAGTGATTAAAAAGCAGTTTCCCTCATCTTTGAAACCTTTAAGGAATACTATCGATTGACTTATCCTTTGCTCACTAACATAGTAGGCACTCACTTGATAGGACCTTCCGAGTTAGTGACAATCTAAAAGTACAACTTAAGTAACTCCTGAAGTCTCAATCGAAGCTTAGTAAAATTAGAGATTGTTTGAAAGGTAGAAAATAGCTCCTTCATCATCTTAGCAAAATGATGAGTCGGTTATAGAAAACGCTTTCCAAACCTTAGAGCGCATAAAACTCAAAAAACCCCAAAACAGCTCCCTTAGGTGGTTTGACATTGGTGGTGGACCATACAAGTATATCTCAAACAAGCGAGCAATCCACACAGCGACTCCACTAAACTCTAGTAAGCCTTACTATTTACCAAGCTTGTTAAGTCCCTATATTTAATAGTGTAGCCCCTTATTATGTTAGTGTAGACCCCCTTATTGTTATTATTGTACCCTGTAACCCCCATATTGTTATTATTGTGCCCTTACATTATTATTGTTAGGTTGGCTAGGATACATTGTGGCCCCACTAGGATTATATTATGGCCCCATGGACTCCTATATATAGAAGAGGTTTGTTCATTTGTATCATCCAAGTGTTATTTATGTAATGTATTGGAGGTTGCCCCCTCGAAGTGGCTTATTTCTAAGGCGTTCATATCTCTGCTGCTTCTCTTTTTTGAGCTGGTTACACAACATTTGGTATGAGCTTTGGGATTCTAGGGTTTCGCTGCTCCAAACGAATTCGTCGTGGCATTTTTCGCTATAACTTTTTTTCTACGAAGCTTCAGAAGCTGAAATTTCTAGGGTGCAAGCTGAAATCTTGAGGAAGGTTTCTAAAAATTTCAGATCTTGGTTCGCAATATTTGAGGAGATATCATCTTTGGAAGTTAGGTATTTTTTCGGGCTCATAAACGAGGTCATCGTGGCAATTGCGCTATAAATTTTTTTGTACGAAGTTTCAGAGTCTGAAATTCATATGGTGCGAAGCTGAAATCCTGAGGAAATTCTTCAAAAAATTTCAGAACTTGGTTCACAATATTTGTGGAGATATGATCTGTGGAAGGTAGTGCTTTTTCGGGCTCCTGCGTTTCATCTCCAAAGAGGTGATCGTGGGAAAAGTTCAATAACTCTCTCTCTGAAGATTGGATTGGAGTTCCGTCAAAAGTGGTCACAAGTACACAGCCTGTAGTTTCTTTGCTATCAATTTCAGAGACAAAGGACAAAACAGTGACACGTGGCAAGTCGTACAAGTTCGGCTCTACTGAACCGGTCCGAGAATTAGGTAATTGTGGGAGATTGGACACAACTTTGTCTTGGAGCATCAAAATCCAGGTCGGACTGTGGCATTTGAAAAGAGAGTGGAGGGCTACTTCAGTGTTGAATTTAAGGTATTGAAGATCTGCAATCACGAGATAATACAATTTTAATAACCGAGCTCCTCAAAACGAGTAAAGGTGTTTATTTGTTTTTCGATTGCATAAATCTTGTTTGAAAAATTAGTTTGAAGTGATTCCAAGGGCCTATTGAGCATATATTTCCAGTATTGGGTTTTGAGATGCCTCCCTAAAAAAAGTAATTCAGCACTCATTATTTTCAATCTATACTATGACGCATGAAGAGGAAGAATTGCGGTATGAGATATCAAAATTACGGTACCAAGTGCAAAACAGTTTCAATCTTACGAAGAACAATTGAAGATGAAATAGATGGTTTAAAGCGAAATGGAAGCTAAGATTCTGTGGATGGTTTGAAGGATCAAATAATAGCAAATATGGATGATAAATTAATGGAAGATCACATCGAGCATCAACAACAAGTTCTCCAACTCTCAAAGGATAACCCAACTTTGGTGCGAGAATCTAATGAAACAACGGAAGATCAACATCACATCAAAAGAAGCTATGAAGCAGTCATAGAAACAAGAACTCGACAAGTACGATCAATTTTAGAGTATCTCAACGAAATTAGGAGAACTTTCTTATAGAATATTTTTCACAGGAGGATGAGAATTTTTTATCTAGAAGCATCGAAATAATCAAGCGTTGAGGACAACACTTGTTTGAAGGAGAGGGGCATGTTAAGTCCCTATAATAGTGTAGCCCCTTATTATGTTAGTGTAGACCCCCTTATTGTTATTATTTAAGCACTTGTAACCCCCATATTATTATTGTGCCCTTACATTAAACATTTGTTGGAGTGAAGCTAGGATACATTGTGGCCCCCTTGGATGTATTATGGCCCCATGGACTCCTATACTATAGAAGGAGGTTTTGTTCATTTGTATCATCCAAGAATTGTTCATTTATGTAATAACATTAAGTTGCTTACCAGTATTATTTAAAACGTTCATATCTCTTTTCCTTCTCTTTTTGAGGCTGGTTACTGTAACAAAGCTCAGGCTATATCCAGGTAAACCTATCCCCGCCGGCTCACTAACATAGGGAGATGGTAAGACAACGAGTACATAATAGATGACAAACTCTTATAAGACTCTTTGTTCCTTTAGGTACCATAAACAACAAGTCCATAAATTTACATTTAGAGTAAACTCTTTTTGTTCTCATCACCCTAGCAAAGTGTTGAAACAAGTCTAGGATACTTTAAACCATAAGTTTTTACATAAAACCTTTCGGAAAATCCAAAAACATTCCCAGATTGATTCTTGGTGGTGGACCATAGCTAATCTTCACAAAAACAACCCGGTTCCACTGTGACTCCACTAATCCATCCCTTTACTTTTGACCATCCTTCGCCTTAGTATAACTTTAGAAAAATCACTCATCCGAAACATTCACCAATATCATTCTCTACGAACCCTGGATCTAAAATGCGGCTTCACGAAGAATCAATACCGAGATCCCATCGGACCCCAAATCCCCCTATGTAGTAGATGACAGGAAAGATTACGTGGCAACCTGTGACCATCTAGCTGCTTGGTAGATCCAATAAAGTCAGAGCAAAGTCTGTACCTAAACATCGCACTATCCTCTTAGATTCACCTTTTGAACTAGAGTCATCACAAGCTCTTCCCAGAAGCAAATCATATAGTAAGATTAACTGTGATCTTGAACCCCTAAACCCACCACGAGTCCTATTAGAAGCTTCTCACGCACCACTCCTCGATTTCCGGCTTCTTTATCAATTTGGCTCCTATCATCCCGAGATCTGCTCAAGAGCGGATCACTAGTCCAAGTTCATCCATTACACTGGTCAAACCACCTTTTGTTCAAACCACTTCATTTGACCTACTAGTCCTCATCTTAGCATCATCCATTGCTCAGTCATGGCGGCACAGTCGCACCTTTGGTGTTATCACGCCCTTGGCTCCTCTCCCAAATAAATATCAAGGTGAAATCCCACACTTTAGGAGAAGACACCACCACGGCTCAACGGCATGTCAAGTAGGATTAGTGATGCTTTTGAATACATGGAAGTACACGATGAAAGCTGATCGAGAATGAGAATATTCGCCCAAAGCACAGGTGGAGGGCTTAAAGCATGGTTTAAAAGCTTGCCTCCAAACGGCATCCACAACATCTAGAACTACTTAAGTCTTCCACTGAACAAGTGGGAAATCAGAAGGAACCTGTTCTGTCGAGAATATAACAACCTAAACGGAAAATGGGGAAAGTGTCAGGAGCATCTGCAGCAGAGTTAACAATGTGTATCAACGCCTCCCACCTCAACACAAACCCCTTGGTTTAAATCTTGACAAAGATGCCGAGGTTTGATCAGACATGACCTATCCTCCGGGGGGCAGGATCTTATTTGAAATAATGACAGCACGTAAAACAAAGACCAATTTGTGAAAAAAGACTAGGATTCAGTTGAAGAAGAAAATTATATAGAGATGAGGTATCGGAAAGTTCATCTCATACAGATCTGTTAGAATGGGATGTTAAAGTCAAATCTGTGGCAAAGATGTGGGAAAAAATAAGTGAAAGAATGCCTCCTAGGGACAACCAAACCAAACCCTCAAAACCAGAACCAAGGCTTTAGAAAAGGTCGGTCTCAAAATAAACCAAGAGGAAATGATCAGCAAATCGGACCATCCTTCAATGAGAATTATGTTGATAAAGAGGATAAGGATACTGAACCCATTGATGAAAATCATTGGAACCTCATAGGTTCTGATAACGAGAGTAAGGTTTACCTCACAGCAGAAGAGCAAGAGTTATGCTATCCAAGTCAGGAAGAAGCCAATGATGAAGATCTCGAAGATCCTGTCATAGATTTTCAGAATGCCATTATAGAAGCTCATAGGCAGTATAACCTTAGAAGTAGAAAAAACCAAGACTACTCCAAGAAGGGTAGCCCTGACACTGCTAAAACCTCTGACACAATCCCTAAAAAAGCCATGGATAGCAACAAAATTATGGCCCAGAAAATTGACCAAAACAAGGATAAAGCTATTCAAACAAGTCTTAGCTCAGATACTCTTAGCACCTCTACAAAAACCCCCGAAGTAACGGTGTCAAACAAAGTCCCAAATCAGAGTCAGCAAATTAAGAGCATAGAAAAGGTCATGTCCGAAAAACTGAAACAAATTTGCCCAAACTACAAACTCCTTTTAGTTTTGAAGGGGAAGTTTCCGAAATAAAAATTACCATACCCCTTACTGAGCTAATAACTGTAGATAGGTATAGATCTCAAATTTTCAAAGTTTTTGACATAGGGAGCGAAGCAGATGCTTTAAATCTAACTGAAAACAAACCCGAGCTCTTATTCGGCCCGAAAATAGAAGGTCAATACCAAGAAGGGTCTGTTTCTCCTTCCTATGTGAGCCTGAACATACGGGACAATATATTACATAATGCCATGTTAGATTCGAGTACCTCCCATAACCTCATGCCTAAAGCAGTCATGGAAAACCTGGGACTAGAAGTAACTCAACCTCTGGTAACTCAAGCAGTCATGGAAAACATGGGACTAGAAGTAACTCAACCTCTGGTAACTCAAGCAGTCATGGAAAACAATACTCCCATTTATTCCACTCATTCCAATTTAGATTCTTTTATCTTATACAATGAAAGTGATATAGACAAGCAGATAATGGAAAAGGAAGAAGCTCTCGAACCATCAGAAACGCATTTTCCGTTACTAGATGCAGAAACTAATAACCAAAACTTCTCTGATCTTTCTCCTGTTAATCCCGCATATCATAAGTCAGAAAATAGATTTGTAAATCAAGTTGAAGAAAAGAAATATGGCAATCCAATGTACATGGCTGGTGACATTGCTTATGTTAATGATTCTCAAATGTTTGATCAATATGTTGACTTATATGATTTCCAAACAGAAGCTAACTTTGTAGAAGATTCAGTTTTTTATTTTTGGGAGGAAGCTCAGTTTCATAAATTTGAGAAAAGTAAGCAGCCATTACCGGTCATCTATGACACTCATGAGGAGAACCTTGAAAGTTTAGAAGTAAGTGAAGAGTCTCGGACTCTTTGCTCTACTTCACTTCAGCCCATCATAGATAACATGCACATGATTGGAAATCAACAATTTTTCAGCTTTGATGATGAGTTTGAGGAAGATGGTGAAATTCTTGAGCATATTGTAAATGAGAATCCTTTGCCTGAAATAGTTGAGGAAATCATTTTGGACATAGAATCTTCCTTAACTCCAGATTTGCAGTTATCGAGTTCCATTGAGTTACAAATTGCAGATGAAGAAGTAGAGGTTGATAAACACATGGGAGTTGTCACACTATCCTTTCAAGATAATTTACTGTCAAAGTGTATCCCTGCCCATCAACCTGATGACCTTCACACAGTTTCCAGCCCGCCCTATCAAAACACATCAGCTTGGATTGAAAAATACACTGCAATACATGATGAGTCTGACAGTTCGAGTGATCATGAGGAAGAGTTGTTTTACCAGGGGGTCCCAAATATAGCCAAGTGGAAGAAAGAGTAGTCCTGAATGAAGCCTATATCTCAAAACCTCTAGATCAGGTATTATTCCAAGATCCATTTGTTGTTTTCCTTGAGAAGTCTGAAAGAGTAGTCTTGAATAAATCCTATGTATCAAATCCTCTAGAGGTATTATTCCAAGATCTATTTGTTGTTTTCCTTGAGAAATATGTAGGGGTAGTGGGTTCTATCATAAACAAGTTGCTACCAAGAATGAGAAAAAACTTAAGCTCTACTATCCAGAAACAAACCAAATGGGAGTGGCCTTTTCATTATTTCCGCATCATGAAAGAACTAAACCAGAATCACCCATGTGAGCATCTACTTGACTGGTTGCATTGGAAAACAGAGTTCACCAAACAAATGTCTATTGGGCACAGATTAGATCAGGATAGAAAGACAACAATAGAAAATAAGCTTAGCCTATGAGCACCTTTTCATTTGTAGTTTGTTTGAAGAAACAGTAAAAAGCAGAAAAGAGGGCAAGTGAAGATAGAACAAAGGCCCCATGTTCCAAAAAATAGTCTTTCGGAAAGCGAGCAAGTCTAAATGCCGCTACTAGTACTTCAATGTCTTGTTCAGCTATCTAGCCTAATCATAGCTGAGCATGTTTAAATTTATTTGCCGATAAGTTAGTGAGTGCCAAGATAGTCAACATTGTGTAAGATTGACTTATCACAGAGCTTAGATTAGGGAGAGATTCTGGTTCCACATGCCTAAAACATAACCAAAGAGAGAAGCGAGGGATGAAAAACACATTGTACATCTTAGCCCCGCTTGTCTAGTTTCCTTTGTTGCAGAATAACATTTGTGTGCAGCTTGTCCTTTATGCCACAAATGCATGACAAATCAGACCGCCTAATCCTGATTTGATCATTTTTAAATTTCATGTTGTAGATTAGAGAATAAAATCCTGTCAAACTGCTTAATCTTGACAGTCGATCTAGTTTTAGGTAGAGAAATGAAGGAGTTCATCAGCTTAATCTGAACTCCCGGCAGATATAAGAGTAGAAATAGATAGGTTCATTTTGCAAAAAGAAAAATATGCATTGTCAAAAGGCTGCTAGTTCAAATGCGCCAAAGAGAAGAAAAATGTTAGGAAAGATAGTGGGGTAGGTAGAAGTATCATTGATGTTAACCATGCTGTCACTTTTCAGAAATAACATCAAGAGAAGGGTAAATTTTGCGCCAATGGATAAGGCACTGGTCTTCATAAGCCAAAGATCTGAATTCTAGACACCTCCTGACGAGGAGCTGCCCTCCCCAAATGGAGCCACTGTTAGCCATCAGTATTTTTACATGTTAGTGATGACTATATCTACAACTGAGTTTTCTAGAAACTGATTTCCTTATGTCAATATGTCATCCAGAAAACCCTCCTAAAACTTTTTTCACCTTTCTACCTTTTCAGTTCGCCCATGTCGAAATCAAAAACCTCATATCACAATCCTATCTAGCTTTAGCCTTATTGACCTACCCATCAGCTTTAAAAAGCAAATCCACATCTGTTTCAAAAAGTCTCCCCTATGTTAGGAAGTGGCGTTTTAGGACATCTCACCTTTGGCAATCATCAAAAAGCCAAAAAGCCTTCATCTGCAGCAGGCCTACCATGACTGATCCCTTACTTTGCAAATGAAATTGACAAACAGCCTTAAGTCGCGCCACTCACACCCCCTAGATCTCAGCACTTCATAAAATCCAATCCCAAGCTGACTATTAGGTTTTTCACAGTGTTCTATGGTTCTACAAAGACAGGAAATATATTTCATCTCATGGAGTAAATTTTTGAGTTTACAGTTAGAGGAACAGCTGCTTCTAAATGTATTGTGAGCCTGAGATGAAACTGCAAAACAAAAGTCACTCATCAGGACCTTACAGCTCTTTCCAGCATGAAAATCACAGTAAGAAAGGGTCGCCACTGTCTCAGAAAAACGGTAAATTGTCAAGGCCCAGAACCTCCTTCATTACAAGCAGAGGGTTAGGGTGCCTCCTTCATCCATAAGCAGAGGGCGCAGGCCAGTGTTGACTCAGAAGGTGGCAAAGATCCAGGTTTGTCTTGAGCTGAAACAAATGAAACAAGGACTCCAGGTTTTATGAAAATGGCTAATGATCATAACAGGAATGTAGTGGAAATATGATAAACTCAAAGGAAAAGGGAGTTTGGCCTGATAAAGGAGCTCATTTCAAACTTTCAAAACATATGAATTGTTGAAGCTTTAGAAGGCCTGTCATCAGTAAACATCCCAATCATAAGAAGCCCGTTTTGTCCAAAATCAAATGGAATAGATGCTGTTAACCAATGCCATTACAAAGGCAGAAGGAAAGTTCTTGTTTTCTCAAAAGACACTGACCTCCATAAATTACAGAGATTATCCTTCAAATGGTTTGTCATGAGATGACCAAAACACATGATGATATCCCAGTTACCTTTAGAGTAGAGCAGATAAACAGTGTCACTGTGGCTAGGGTTTCTTCTGAAATACGGTGATGTTTGCCAAAAAGAGATGCTAAATTTGATGTTTTTCAAGAGGTTCACTTACCATCACATTCAGAGAAAGGTTGTGTCAAACAGAGTTGTTGAAAAAGCCTTCAGATACCTTACCTGATGAAAATCCTCCTCCATATATGAGCAGATGGCCAAAGTCATTATAGGTTGTTGAAAGCTGATGGGTCTAAAAAGTGCAGAGAAAGGACACAAAGAAATTGAGTAAAGGAGTCATTGCACAGGTAAGTGTTACTGTTTATGGTGCAAAGGTATTGTTTTCCCTCTTCAAAGAGCTATTTGTCAGACTGTACCTGCAGTAGAAAAGAGAAAATATTGAATATATGTGTGCCATTGATACCAAAAAGAAGACTTTTCCTTGAAGAAAGATCAAGCAACAAGACAATGTCAAATACCAAATCACAGCTTTCAAATGTTTTGGTGCATTATGAAATAGTCCTTCCTTGCTAACAATCACCAAGAGGGGAAGCAGGGAACATATTTCAGTTATGAAATGGTTCTGTGGGCAAAAAGAGGTAACACAATGATCAGAGCAAAATAATGACTATGTATCAAAAGAGTCATGTTTTCATATTGCCCAAGCTTGTCTTTTCAGATGGAGGAGGCGAGTGGTATTTAATCTAATAAACAGGCAGAGGAAGTTGGTTGTGATGAATTATCACTGTTTATATGTCTTATAACAAACCACTTGTTACCATTCCAGAGAGCAGATGTAGCACAAGACTGTGTAGAAAAGGGACCTGCAGACAAGACCTTCTAAAAACTTTGTCACCAAGAAGTTTTCCCCTTTAAAGTTATTTTTCACTGTGTTCCAAAGATTTTTTAGCCTGTGAACATTGTTGGATAGTGTAAAAGGAAGAAAGCACCACCTTTATTTTCAGGGAAAAGAGCACTGTATACTACTCCTGCAAACAGAGATTTGAAAACCCACTGTAAGTAAAAATGAAGGAGTTGTCAAAACAAAAATGACAAATCACCTGTGTTATTGAAACACCGTAGCAGAAGTGGCGGTGTTGGTCGAATTAAATTGATCAAAGGTCAGAGCTCGGGGTTAAAGGGCGATATATATATGCAAATCACGAACCCATTGTTTGAAAAAACAAACAGAGTTTAAAAGTAATGTCAAAATCCGAAAGGGTAAGTAACCGTTGGAGAGTCGTGGTGATATAGTAGCAAAGGTAATTATGGTGTAAGTCTTCATTTTCAAAAATCTGAAGAGGAGTCCACCCGCATCCAGCATCAAACAAGCAAGAAAGTTGGGCGAAAATTCAAAAATTTACTCTCAGAAGCGGCGCGACGTGCCTGGATGTAGGCGCGACGTGCCTGGGCATCGTTTTGCAAAGGCCTTCAACGTCGGCGCGACGTGCCTGTAGGCGGGCGCGACGTGCCTGTAGGTGGCCGCCCGACCGCACGAAAATTCGACCCGACAGCCTTTCTCCTGTGCGACGGGTTTGCTCCAGAGATTGCCGCGCCACTTTTTCAAGCTATCCAGGATTTCTTACAGCTTTTCAAACGAGCATCCATCAAGTTTGAGGTATTTTTATGAAATCCCATCAATTGCAAAGTGTTGATAAGTGACAAACCTGTTTGAAAACCCCGGATCTTGCCATCTTTGCTAAAAACAAAAGCAGTTTTCCTACACAGTGAGATGAGGTAATTTAAAAGGGCCGGAGTTGTTAATGAGAGTTTAAACCATGGAGGCAGGGTTATAGAATGTATTGGTGCATATCTCAAAACTCACAAGCTAAGAGTGTATTGTCTAAATTACTGTTACACTGTTTCTTTCACCAAAGCTAAGTCTGCTCCTCCCTTGCACTGTATTATATCATTGAGAATTGTTGACAGAGAGTTTTCTAAGGGTGGATAGGGCCATTTTTCCGGAGGGCAAAGTTTGTTGGTGGTCAAATCTAAACTTTGAAGGCAGAGGTATACAAGTGATCTTTTCTTAAAAAACTTCACAAGAAGAAGTGTCCCTCAAAAAGCACTGTGTATGGTTAACCTAGGTTTGCCCTCTTTCTTCACCTCATTATCATGTTGAATAGCTGATTGACAAAGAGGCTCTAAGGGTAAATATTACATTGAAGGGCAGGTTTAATTGATGTTTTTCTAACTCTGGGGACAGGAGTACAAAAGCAGTTTTTGTTCTCTCAAAAAAACTTCACAAAGAAAGAAGCCTTTTTTCGGAAAAACAGAGTTGTTAATGTTTGAAATTAATATTGGAAACAGGGGTATATAGGTGTTGATGAACTATTTAAACTCACAAATTTGAAAATAGTTCCTGGCTGAAGCAGAGAGTGTGTTCTCTAAAACACTGTTGCACTTATCTTATACCTAAACTAAGTCTGCTTGTTCGTTACACTACACTGTATCATTCTGAAGATTGTTGAACAGAGTAATTTTGAAGGTGAAATAAGGCCATTTTCTAGAAGGCACGGTTGTTGATGATCAAGTTTAACATTTGAAGACAGAAGTACACAGTACACTGAGGAGCAGAGATTTTTGATGGTTAGATTTGGACATTAAAGGCAGAGGTACCAAAGTGGTGTTGTATTTCTCAAAACTTCACAAATGAAAATGGCCACTGTCTAAAGGGCAGAGTGCTTGGTGATTGCATTTGATATTAAAACAGAGGTATTTTTCAAGATAAATGATCTGAAGAACAGGGTTATTATTTTTGAAGTTTGATGTTGAAGACCCAAATACAAGTGTAAGCAGGCCTCTAACAAAGTCACAAGAGGGGTGATTGTTCAAGACTGTGCACAGAGAATCTACAAAGCAGTTTCTTACACATAGTACCATTGTTAAGAACGATACATAACTGAAGTGTATCCAGATTTGAAGAACTGTTGTTGATAAGTGTAGAGGGGGCTTATTCAAGGAAGCATTGTTGCATTTTAGTCAAAAACACAGGGTCCATAACTATCCAAGCAGTGTAGTGGCCAGTTTCAATCCAGCAGAGCATTCTTCATACATTGAAGGCAGTGTGCCTCTTCCAAAACCTATTTCAAGTCAGAATGCCTCCAAAACGAGATCACAAAGGCAGACAACATAAGAGATATGAGCCTATCTCCATAGAAGAAATCAATGCTCATCCCTCAGTGCTTTTCAATTTCCATGAAGAAGGTTGTCTTGAATTCTGTCAGAGGATAGAAGAAGTCAAGAGTTTCTCGCCACTTACACACTTGTGCGCTTTGAGATTCAAGGACAAACACTTCCAGTTAGCAGGTCTTGACTTCAAAATCTCTCCAAGGTATGTATCCAAAGCTACCAAGATCCCGTATCATGGTGAAAAGTGGTTTAAACAAGCGCATCTTGATCTGGAGGATTATAAACCTTTCATCAAGCCGGAACATAGGGAGACCATCACTGCTATTTTTCCTTTCTCCTATCTTCTTGATAGTTATGCTCCGCTGATGAAAGCCATAATGAGATATTTCACTTGTGAAGGGAGGTTTAGCCAAATATTTGCCTATCATGTTCGCTTGTTGATGCATTTTACCAGGAGCAGGCAGTTAAACCTTCCATACTTTTTGTCCAAAAGCATAGAGAAAATGGCAACTACTGTTCAAAAGAAAGCTCCACCTCAGCAAATCCCATCTCTTTTTCACCATTCCTTGATCAAAATCATCTTCTTACACCAGCTGGAGAAGAAAGGAGTTTCATGGGATTCATTCATTAGCCATGCCGATTTCACCACTGTCCCTCCTGTTCATGTGTCTCCTACTCAGCCTGTCCATCGCCCAGTGCCTTTATCTAGTAGGCCTACCCCTAAAAAACTCAAGATGATCACTGGGCAGCCAAGTAAACAAGGAGAAGGAGAGGGCAGTGAGCCACAGAGAGAAAGGGAAGATGATGAGCAGCAGCAGCCAGATTGTGAGGGACAGCAGCAGTTGGATATCATTGGACAGCAGCTAGAGGTTGATGAACAGCATCAAATTCAGGAAGAGGGACAGCAGCTAGAGGTTGATGAACAGCATCAAATTCAGGAAGAGGGACAGCAGCAGACAGAGGTTGAAGAACAGCAGGTTGAGCAAACAATTGAAGTATCTTTTGAGCCACAAGTTGGACAGGATGTTGAGGAAGGACAGCAAGGTGAAGCTGCCTCCTTGACAGTGACCAAAACTGTTCCTAAAAAGAGGAAATTGCCCAAAAAGACAACTTCTAGCTTGCCAAGGAGAAAGAGCGCTAGATTGGCCTTCAAAGGCAAAAGTGCAGTTGGAGGAAGTGCCAAGCATGGAGGTAAATCAGCTGTCATCCCTATCCCGAGCGATGACAGTGATAATGAGGCACGCATCCTTGAAAACCTCCTCATTCACAAAGAAGGGAAAATTGAGGTGTTACAAGAAGATCTTCAAAGGGCAAGGAATTTCAATCATTTCTTGGAGGTTGAGAACAAACAAATGAAGTTTCATGTAGCCATTCATGAGGCGAGGGCTATCAAGTATAAAAAGGAGGCAGAAAAGGCGCAAGTAAGAATTGAAGAGCTCATTGGCGAGTTTGATGATGAAGAGGAAGAGGACCAACCTAGGCGAAAGAGGCCTAGGACCATCGGGCTTAGAAAAGCCTTGGAGAAGCAGAGAGCAGAAGAACAAGCTCAATTCGAAGCCTTTCCTCTCACTGCTCTCTTTGAACAGGAAATTGAGGAAAACAAGGAAGCATGGCTTGAGAGGGCCAACCAGCATTTGGAAACAAAGCTTGAGAAGGCAAACAGGGATCTTGAGCTACAGAGAAAGAGAACTCTTCACTTTCAGAAGCTAAATCAATTTGCCAGGCGCAAATTGAAGGTGGCACAAGAAAAATTGAAGAAATTGAAGGAGAGGCGCCTAGCATGGAAAGAAGCAAAAAGCACATCAGCCCTCGATATTTTGGCTTCAGCTTCGGAGCATGTCTCTATGGACCCTTGAGGGTCATGCATGCCAATTTTGGGCCTGTTTCGAAAACTTTTTGTTTTTTGGCATTTTTGGGGTTTTCGCCAAAAACTCATAAATGCGCCATTTCAGTTTGATAAGCCGTCAAGGGAGAAGGGTGATACCAATGGATTCCATAATTTCATGAGCAGCTCTCCAGCGATTTTCAGGGCATTTGAAGATCATTCGCCCCTCCAAATTGGCGAAAAACAGCCTCATTTTGCACATTATGCCCGCCATATCAGCAGCCTGCTATTTTCTGGGTTTTTGCACATAGGTACAGTTTTGAGGGACTTTCAGAGATCCGATTGAGATGATTCCACTTGCATTGGAAAGAAGACACAGAGAGCTTTCCAACGAGCCATCATGAGCCTCATTTCGACATCGGGAAGGCTTCTATTTGCATCCAGCAAGTCAGGGGACCTTTTTCAGGCATAAATATGAAGTATTTTTGTAATTTTTGAACTCCAAAAATCTGCTTTTCCCAAATGTGCGTTAAGCTATTTTTATCATGGGAAAATCATGTAAAGTCAATATAATTTCCGTTTTGAGTAGTTTTTTAGATATTTTATGGGATATTTTGTGCCTTGGGCTTTGCAAAGCCTCAAGGACAAGTTTAGATATTTAGACTTGGCCAATGGGATAGCTAGTTGCTCCATGAGGTTTTCCTCCTTCTAGCCTATTTATCCCATGGTTCTCATTGTAAATCGGAGGCTGAACTTGAGAGAAGAATTAATGCATTGGTCATATGAGCTTTGAAGAATACATTTGAGTTATGATTTTTGGACTGCCTCTTGGATGCTTTTGAGGAATGTTGAAGGCTTGTTGATGGATTCCTTGACATGGTAGAATGGTATAGTGCTTCTTAATGTGTTTTGTCTTCTAGTTTTCACTCATAATTCATTTTTCTTGCTTCTATAGATCAGTAAAGATTGATTTTGAGACATGCCCATGGAGGCACCTCAAAATCCCCGAATCTTCATAGCTTGATGTTTTCTTCTCCCTTAGTTATGCTAAAGAATTCTTAGCTGCTCTTTAGTAACCTAAGGTGTTGTTGCTAAGTTTTATTCATCAGTTCCATGTATGTTGAGTAGGATGTATGGTTTTCCCTACCTACCTATCAGCTGCCCATAGTTCTGTCCATAAAACTTTCTCTTTGACTGATTTGTTGATCATCTTGTTGAACCAAGGAGGCTTAGTCCCGATCTAGCCCTTTGCCTAAAACTATGAAAACTTATTTGTCCAAGTGCCCAATGACTTAGAGACTATGTTTAGGCGTTCCGGCATAGTTTATGAGTTGTTAGTTTGTCTCATGTGTTTTCCCTAAAGTCTGATAGCCTTTTCCCGAAGTTAGAGGGTCTTATACCTCTATGTATGGCTGGAATGTTCGATTTCTATGTATTGATTAGCTTATAGTTATTCCTAGCATGATTAATGGCTTGCTATTACATGTTTATGTCTGCTATTAACTAGTTTTCACTTGAAATCCCTTGTCTTTCACCAACTTATTGTCCATTTAATCCATTTTTCCCAGAGATCCCTTCTACTGTGAATCAAATCGGCCCTACAACAGCTTTACATCATTACTTCATAGCTTCCTTGATCTGTTTGACCCCATAGCCCAATTTATCTACATCTTGTTATCCGGTTTATGTATTTGATCATTTGTGGATTCCACCATTTTCCAAAACAAACTCTTGAATCTATAACTAGCCTAAAACCTTCTAAGAACAAAGATAAGTTATAAAGAGAGAGCCCTCTCTGGATGCAGATTGGCTAGATTCTGCATCTAAAAGGTTGGTTTGTGGTTACCTCGGGTATACTTTCCTCTTACACAACTTCTAGGAAAACCTGAGTGCTAACAAGTAGCAGCTAGAAAATAGGTGAAGGTTGTAGCCTTCTACAAATGGGTGCCTACGTGTTGGTATGAGTCTATGCCAATATAATATTGTAAGAAGTTTTCTATATAATAAATATTGAAAACATAGATGACAGTAGCGGTGGTTTTCTACCACATTTGGCTTCCACCTTAAATCCTGGTGTCCATGTGTGTTTCTTATGTGTGATTGTTTATTCTGTTCTTACTACACATATTTTTTACTTACTAAATTTCTGATGAATCATTAATGCACTGGTCTAAGTAAAGTTACTGAAGATTTATCTGAATTATAAGTTCTTTGGGCATGCACTAGTTTCCTGAATAAAAGTCACGTACATATGCTAGTTTTCTTAAGTAAAGTCACGTATAGAATTCAATAAAGAAAAGTAAAATTATATGTGAGTTTTAAATACTGGTTCAGCGCCCTGCCCCCCCCACCCCCTCTTAGTATTTTTCCCAACAAGGGGTGGCACTTCTGGATGGCTATGATGCAATATTCAAAGAGTGAAGGCCAAAAGTAACCGACGCGCAATATTTTCTGAGTAGTGGCATGCCCAGAAAAATTACCACCACATGCCCCGGCGTGGAAATAATTCAAAACATGCTTGACTTCTACATTAATAATACATCGACATAAAACATTGTCGACACCACGATGATAAAGAGTATCAATGATAATGATATAGTGTTGAGACTGATGGCATACACGTTGAAGGTCATCATGAGACAACTCGGGACATAAATGTTGGGCTTGGAGATAAATAAGGATGTCTCCATATGAGGGATCATAAGTACTAATGAGGAACAAGAATTCCTCAGGAAAAGGATCTGTGGCCACAGTTTCCTCATCAGTTGGAGGCAACTCAACAAGAATCTCGATGAAGGCTAGGTATTTTTTGGATTTAGCAATGACAAACTCCAAATCAAACTCTTGAGAATGACAATCCATTTAGATTATTTTCTACCTATTATTTGACAACTAAGGATGTGTTTCATGGGGTTGGAGCCAAAAATGACTGTAGTCTTTCGTAGTAGAATATAATGCCTCAAGATTTGCACAAAAAATATGTTGGGTGTGTGTTATATTATTTCCACGACAAGACTCACCTATGGTTTTGTGCATGGGTTTGCACATGGTTTTCTGCTCATGGTATTTTGTAGATCTAGTCATGGGAACTAAAATTATGTTCTAATTCAAGGTTAATGGATTGGGGTTTATGAATGATTCGACATGTATATATATGTGTTGTAACACTAAAAGGAATATAATGAAAAATAAAGCTAGTAGTCCCAGTTTGGGATCCAGGGGAAAAAATTTGTGTATATCTATCTTATTTTGAATGCTCTCGCTATTGTTTATTTTCTATTTTTAAGAATTTTTTTGTAGATAATTGATGTATAAATTTAAAACCTAAATTTGGTATCAAATTTGTTTCAACTTCAAGGGGATGCATTTGCTACTGAGAGGTATTTTTTGCTCGGGCCTGTGGTAGACCCTGTTCATTGGGAGATCTATGGGATTGACTCTTGCGGTGAAAGAAGATGGAGAGCAGTGGAAAGATAAAGATCAAGAAATTTAATTGTCAAAGTTTTGAGTTATGGAAGCTCAAAATGGAGGAGATGTTGGTGGATAAATATCAGTGGATCACGGTAGATCCAGGTACTAAACCAATGAAAATGTTAGATGAAGACTGGTAAAAGTTGGGTCGGAAGGCAAAGAGCACAATACATTTTTGTATCTCAAATTCGGTATTGTTGAATGCATCTAGGGAAGCTATAGTGAAGGCTTTGTGGGTTAAGTTAGGTACTTTGTACCAATCTAAGTCTCTAGTGAATAAATTGTTCCTCCAGAAAAAGTTGTATAACCTGAGGATGAAGGATGGAGACTGAGATAGAGCATCTAAACGCCTTAAATAATATGGTAAGTCAGTTGTCATCTATTGATAGTAAAATATCATACGAAGTTAAGTGCATCATTTCATTGTGTTCTCTACCACATTCTTGGGATAGTCTAGTTATTGCAATAGGTAGCAATACAACTAACTAGAATTTTGATGAAAATGTCTCAGCCTTGATGTCGGAGGAAATGAGACAGAAAAATATGGAGGGCCATAATGGAGATTCCTTATCTATATGAGGAACGTCTCATAATAGAAACAAAATAAGTTCTCGAGTGGGAGATCTAAATCTAGAGGGAGATCTAAATCTCCAGGAACTCCTATAATGTGTCCTAGAAATGTGGAAATGAAGGGAACTTCAAAAAGGACTGTAGATCTAAGGCTCCTAAGAAATGAAATGGATCTGATTATGCTCCTTTTGCAGAGGCAAAAAAAAACTCAGATGAAGGTGGGGATATGTATTTGGCTTCTTCTTCAAATACATATGTAGATCAGGAGGCATGGTTGATTGACTCAAGTGCATCCTTTCACTTCACTCCCCATATGGAGTGGTTCTGCGAGTACGATAATTATGATGGTGGATATTTCTTCTTATGGGATGATAGGAAGGCAAAAATCATTAGATGCAGAAAAGTAAAGTTTAATTTGCAAGGTGGAATGATTAGAACACTTCCTGGTGTTCTCCATATTCTTGCATTGGCCACAAATCTTACTTTTGTAAGAAAGATGGATGATGCAGGTGTAAAAATAGTGTTCGAGAAAGATAATTGCAAGATGGTTTGGGGAGAATTGGTATTGATGCAGGGAGTTCGGATTACAACTCTGTACAAGCTTCTAGGTAACATTGTTATTGATGGGTGCAATAGTTCCGTGGTTCCTGAAAGTGGAGCAGAAATCCTAGCGGTCTCTGGAGAAAATACCATGCTATGGCATCAAAGGCTTGGACATATTGGAGAGAAGGGCCTTCGGATTTTGATTTCTATGAACATTGTGTATATGGGAAGCAGAATCGGGTGAGTTTCCCTACTGGTACTAAGAGGGCAAACAATATATTAGAGCTTGTGCGCAATGATGTGTTTGGACCTATGTTTATTACATCACTGGGTAAGTCTATGTACTATGTGTCATTTATATATGACTTATCAAGGAATACATGGATATATTTCCTGAGAAAGAAATATGAATTCTTTGACAGATTTGAAGAATTTAAGGCTTTGGTGGAAACCAAATAGAGAAGAAGATAAATGTGTTGAGGAAAAATAATGGTGGAGAGTTCTGCAAGAAGGAATTTGAAGAGTTTGGTAAGAAGTGTGGTATAAAATGACAGAAGAATACTCCATACACACCTCAGCAAAACATAGTTGCAAAAATAATTAACTGGACATTGATGGGAAAGGAAAGAAGCATGCTTAATGGTACCAGGTTAGGATAAGAATTATGGGCAGAGGTAGTGGAAACTGCATGTTACCTGGTTAACAAATCACCTTCATCAGTGCTGGAGGATAAGACTCCACATGAGGTATGCACTGGTAAGAAACCATCTCTTTCACATCTGAGGGTATTTGGATGTGATGCATATGTACATATTCCAGAGGATAAAAGGACCAAGTTGGATAATAAATATGAAAGGTGAATCTTTATTGGGTATAAGGATGGTTTAAAAGGTTACAAGCTTTGGAACCCAGAAATAAGGAAGGTTATGTACAACTGAAATGTGGTGTTTAGAGAGGTGAAACATTAGGGGAATTTTGAGTTCTAAAATGGCCTCCTAAGAAAAATGTACAACCAAAATAAACTTTATGAGAACCAATAGGATTCAAGATGATGTCAACCATGGGGGATGATTCACCATTTTTGGAGTAAAAAAGTAAAAAGATTAAAAAATAATAAAATAATAAAACTACTTTTTCAACTAGTATTTTCAACTTATCTCCCTAACAGTTTACTCAAGTTTCGAGTGGGATGACTTGTTGGATGCAAAATTTAATTCCTCATCCAAGGAGTACCCATGTTGCATACTTTTGATGGACCCTGCTAGATGAAAAATTAGAAATACATTAAAAAATGTGATTGCAATCATGTTTTTCATGTATTTCTCATTTTTCGTGTAGCAGAGTCCATCAAAAGTATGGAACATGGGTACTCCTTGGACGGGGAATTAAATTTTTCATCCAACGAGTATTCTTTCTCGAAATTTTAGTAAAACCTTAGGGAGATAAGTTCAAATACGAGTTGAAAAAGTAGTTTTTTTTTATTTTTCCCCTCTAAAATTGATGATGTAATCAAATCTTATTTTATTATTTCCACTATTATTTTATAATTTCCTTAGGAGGCCCATTTTAGACCTCAAAATTCCCCTAATGTATGTTGTTAAACGTGAATTCCTACCAAAGGAACCTGAGAAGATATAGTTTGAGTTAAAGGAGGAAGAATCAGACTCTATAAGAGAATAATATTCAGAAGAGGAAGAGCCACAAACTATAGCTATGAGAATATTAGTTCGATAAAGAAGGCAACCAGAGAGGGAAATTCAATTTTCTTTATGCTCAATTTTTTCTTTATCTATCACTGATGATGATCCCATAACTGTCAAGGAGGCAGTGGATTAAGAGGATGGAAAACTCTCGAAGGAGTCCATGGTTGATGAAATGGAAGGCTTGCACAAAAATGAGGCATGGTATATGGTGGAATTGTTGGCTAGAAGAAAACCCATTGGAAGAAAATGGGTGTTTAAGAAGAAGATGAATACAGAAGGGAAGGTAGAGAAATACAAAGCTTGGTTGGTAGAAAAAGGTTATTCTTAGGAGTCAGGAATTGATTTTGGTGATATTTTTTCTCATGTTGCCAAGGTTACTTCTATTAGATTATTTTTATCTGTTGTTGCTACTTTTGATTTTGAGGTAGAACATATGGATGTGAAGGCAACATTTATTCATGGGGATCTGGAAGAGGAGATCTACATGAAGAAACACGAAGGCTTTGCGATGAAGGGTAAGAAAGAACTAGTATGTAGGTTAAAAAAGTCTTTGTATGGGTTAAAACAATCACCAAGGATGTGGTATCAGAAATTTGATACATATATACAAGTAATTGGCTTCACCAGAAGCAAAGAGGATCACTATGTGAATTTTAAATTAATTGGTGACCGTGTTATTTATTTGGTCTTTTATTTGGATGATATGTTGCTGGTTGGAAATGACAAAGAAATTATCCAGGATTTTAAGACCCAATTGTTCTCCAAATTTGATATGAAGGATCTCGGTGCTACAAACTATACTTTGGGCATGGAAATTAAAAGATATTGTGAAAATATGAAGCTCTGATTAAACCAGAGGAGGTATGTCGAGACAATATTGTAGAGGTTCAATATGCAGGATAGTAAACCGGTGAAGGTTCCTATTCCTGTAGGTTTTAAGTTATCTTCTAAACAATGTCCCAAGACACAAGAAGAAGAGGAGGATACATCAAACTTCACTGACCCGAAGTCAGCCTAGAGGGTAAGAACTCAATAGACTCAAAAAGAGTCACATACTAACCCAAAGTTAGTTTACTGACCCAAAGTCAGTTTAGAGGTAATAACCTCATCATACTTGATCCCAGATCAAGGTCTTGGACACAACCCATTCTAGAAATAGAGAATATGGAAATATCTAATGCGTCCATCGGTCTTGCTATGGTCTTTATCCACATTTCCCACCTCATTGGAAAAATGAGAGGTACTTCCCATGAATCTGAAACTCCATGGGTAGGATGCATGCGGGGCATAGATAAAAGAGAGGGTGAACTAGCTCAAACATCATAACGGTGGGGCAGAAGCACAAAACGGTTCGACAAGCCTAGCCCCATGTGTGATTATAGCTCGAAGAAGCTATCCCCAAGTCCCCTGGAGCTCCTAGAGATCATTGTCCAACTCAAGCAGGACCCTCACAATAGGGTCTTTCCATGATTCTGTTAGCCACCTATAAAAATTTGTCATATCAAATGGTGGCTAAATTATTTTTTAGCCATTAAGAAACAATTTCATGACCAAATTGTTAGTTCTTAGAGTATTATGAAGATATTTTCCCTTTGAATTAATCTTCACTGTTGTTTCCCTCTTTATCCTAAAGAACTTGCTGTTTGCCAAGAGAAAGGCTGCTTAAAACCCCATTTTTCATCATTTTCACTCCTTCTTTACTCATAAATAAACCCCACTGTCATTCTTATTTCCTTCATAAAAATCCTCCTAAAACCCTTCATTTGGCTTCCAAATCAACCAAAACCCATGTTAAACCTTCTATCTGCCTCTCATTTGGTTTAAAAATGCCTTCATTTACCTACCAAAACCCTCAAATTGGCTTAAAAATCACTATTTTGGGCCTAAAAACACCCTTTCTGCATATAAAGGTTTCCTAAGCCCCTGAGGGCTTAACCCCTGTAACCCCTTTCCTCATATGACCTACAGCCCCGTAGTCGAGCGCTAAAAGCCTTGAAACATTGTCTGAAACCTTTGTTTTCTTTATTTTTCTTCATCCCTAACATTTTGATTTTGAATCAATGTCGACCATTGATCTCTGAAGATCAACGGCCATTAGGCCTTCCTTCCCTCTGCCCATTCAACTTACCATGCTTTCCTCCTTTTTAAACTCTGCCCTGAGATTAGATCTTAGCCGTTCATTAGAAAGATCCAATGGCCAGGATCTATCCCGATCATTCAAAAACCCCGATGAACCAACCCACTACATGACGAAATAACTTGACATCATCGTGGGCCCTGCTTACCTCTTTAACCCACATCTTACCCCGTAGTGCGCGATTCGCACCATCGGATCTAAAGCCCTTGATCTGACGGTTGATATCACATTTCACGTTTTTTTGCACCTGTGATTTAATCTCGAAAAAAAACGCGAAAAGGGTGGTTTTCTGAATACACGTGTCAGCAAGCGTACTGTATCACATTTTTTTTTCAAAATTATAAAACCGCCCCAATGCTGTGCGAAAACCATTCTGGTTTTCCGCCTTACCACTTATCTTTGCAGCATTGACCTTTCAGTTTTTAATCTTGGCCGTTGAATTTTTTAATCCGACGGCTCCGATTATGTCCCGATCCCAAGTCTTTTGCCCTCCAACTTGCTCCCAAATGTTCCATTAGTTGATCTTGGTTGTCGATTGTTTTAATCTGATGGCCCAGATCACATTGCAACCCCAAGCCATCACCCCTCACCTCTGCTTCCAAAACATCCCACCGATTGATCCCAACCATTGGATATTTTAATCCGACGGCTCTCATCACATTTTATCTCCATTCACTTTCCTTTTATCTATTCTCCCAAACGCTTCTTTGAGAGTTCTCCGCCGTCGATCTCCGAAGATCGAACGGTCCCGATTTAACCTCCCCTCCATTGCATTCCCCCACCATCTAACCTCCCAAATGAACCCACCGTTTAATCTCGACCGTTGGTTGTTTTGATCCAACGACCACGATTTAATCTCGCGCCCAAACCTTCAAAGCAGTGCTAAACCCATATTTTGCAGTATTTACTTAATTTTTCTTTGTTTTATGTAGGTTTTATGGGTTTTTTCTCAGAGTTTCAAAATAGCACGAAGGTCATGGATGACAATTCCTAACCTTCGGTGCAGGTAGGGATCCAAGGGGGTTTTCATTAAAACAGACCCCTCCACCTAGGTAAGCCCTCTACGCGCCTGCAAAACAACAAAACACAATAAAACATCAATTAAACAAAGAGTATCAGTGTCAAAGGATGAAATCACAGCATAAGTGAAGATTTAATGATTTTTAACCAGAGTTTAAAGGGATTGGGGCATGAATTCAAGAATTAAAGGCCTAATCCACACAAATAAAGACAGTGTTACAATGTGAAGACCAGAAGATAAATATTAAGCCTAATTAAGCCTAAAACATAGAGTAAAGTAGGTTAATAGTGTTTTAAGTTAAAACAAAGAGTTGTATCAGTCCAAAAGGCCTCCACTGCCACATCAGAGGCTAATTAAATCCTCTTCAGCTACCAAAGAGCCACCTGCAGCTTACCATAAATCAAAAGAAGGCCTAATTATTGCCCAGTCCAAAGATATTTGCCTAAAGACACCTGAACAGTTATTACCAATGAAAGAACAAATTCTAAACTGTCAGTGAAGTTATTGTAAAAGATAAATAGGCCTTAAATTCATTCTTTTTACCCATTAAGCCTTAAAAAGTAGAAACATAGTTATGAAAGAGAGTTGTAGATAGAATTCATTCCTGCCTTATGCCTTGCATGGTTTTCAAGGCTAGGAACTACATTTACTATGGAATTAATGATACTTGAACCCTAGAAACCCTTTCACCTCCTCATTTCCTTATAAAATCTCCTTGAGGAGCTCATTGTAAAAGGTTGGTCTCTAGATATCTGTTGCATGTAAATAGTTTTTCTGAAGCTGTTGAAGCTCTGTGAATAATGGGAGAAACTTAGGCTGAAAAGAGAAAGTTTTCTGAGTTGTTAAGACCTTTTGGACTTGAACATTGTACTGGTTTGAACATAAATATACGAGTCAAATTCCATGGGATCCTGGTCTACATTAATGGTGATGTTTTTCTTATTGTAAATTTTCTTCTTTCATGTCTTTCATACTGTCCATTTTCTCTGATAAAGAATAGAAAATATAGAGCTAGGATTTACCCTTAAAAGTACCCTACTCTCACTGATAAGCTTTATCTTTATGTTTTCCTCCTTTGTGTATTTAAGAATGATTTAATAAGTCTAAACCAGTTAAGGAATGTTGGTGAGCCCATGTCTTACTGTCTAAACCTTAAAAATGGTTCTTGAATGATATTTTCATTACATGCTAAGTAGAGTTGGACTAGGAAAGTTTATGGATTTCCCTGTCTTCTAGTTCTTTCTCCAAAGGTTGTTTGAAGGTTTCCCTAAGAGTATGCTAAAATCAGGCTTTGATTTTAATGCACCTTTCTTGATCTTAGGCTGCACTTTGTTTACTTATATGTTTTCATCCTTTCTGAAAGTATTCATGTGGATTACTGGATTGTTTGTCTGATAAGTTAGCTTTAATAAAAGCTTGTCCAAATAAGTTTATGGTTAGCCCTGTCCTTTGGTTGGTTTTAAATAGCTGCTTTGGAAGGCTTTTTCTTGTTTGGAAAGTTGATAAATCCTTGTTTAAATTATTGGCTTCTTCCACCTTCACAACACTTTTAATGTTCCATTCCATCATTTAATCTTAAAGGATCTTGAGATGTAGATGACTTTCCCCATGGTAACCTTTGTAGACCTGATGTTTCAATTAAATCCTCTATGACTCCATAGCCCAATGGATTGAAGCTGCTCCTTGCCTATCTTATTAGCTGAACCATTCTTTCACCTACTTACACCTTCACCCTTCATTTAGACTTCCTTCACCTTCATTATATCTTTGCCCAACCAAAACAAACAAAAACCCTTGTTCTTCATAACTAGCCTAATATCACACTAAAAGCCTTAAAGATCACATCTTTAAACACACTTATAGAGAGATCCCTCTCTGGATTCAGGAGGGCTAGATCCTACAATCCCAAAGTGGTTCATATGTAGGCTTTGCAGTTTGTATTTTCCAATCTTGCAAATTACAGAGACCTAACATTTCGGCGACTCCGCTGGGGAGTTATGAGTAAAATCCTTAAAAACAAAACACTCAGCATTCAGTGCAGTACAATTAGCTTTCTTCAAGCACAACCAAGCATGTTGGTAATCATGATAGGACTTATTTTAATCAGTGACAAACTAAGTAATCCTTAGGATTCTCATATAGCCTTATCAAACCCTGAAGGAATCAGCTAGCTAAAGCCATAAGAGTAAAATATCTTTGTCTCATCACCATAGCTAAGTGTTGAAATAGATTTAGGACACTCTCATAACCCATAGGACTGAAAGAACTCAAAAAACCCAAAAAAATTTCAGATCGGCTTCATAATAAACAATGGTGGTGGACCATAAAACATTTTACCTCCAAAAGAGCTAAAAATTTCCACCTGGTGACTCCACTAACCTCCAGTAGGCCTATTACCCCTCCAGTCTTTGTAGACTCCTTTGGGAATGCATTGAGCAAACCCAATCATACTGTTGGTGGAAAGAAAAATTTAGATCATCCACCTGGCAACTCCACACTCTACAACTCCCAAAAGACCAAATGACTCCACTGGTAGAAGACCCTGAACTGATTAACAGATACAATGACATTTTTCCTAATTTACAAACATGATTCCAAGGATACAATGAAGATATGCCCCAATGAGTAGAGATCATATCCCTGGGTTTCCACATAAGATGCCCCAAGTGAATTTGGATGATAACCTTCCTGACTTTCAGGGTGAAAAGTTTGATAACCCATTGTTACATCTTATCAAATTTCACATACATATATGGAGGTTAAAGGTTGAATGGCATGAATACTGCCTAATGAAAATGTTAATGCTAACATTAGAAGGAAAAGCTAGGGATTGGTATGAATGGTTGAGATCTGGTAGTTTGTTTTCTTTAAGGTACCTTGAATATGTGTTTTATGAGAAATATAAAGGAAACACTACATCATTATCATGGGGTGAGATACATTATGATCCATCACAAAACATCACCCAACACATTATAGACAATGATGAGGATTTGGAAAAAATACATCCTGAAGATATTTTAACAGCCATTCATGAGTTCAATATCCTATTGAAAAATTATAAGAATATAGATGAATTAGTTGAGGAAGAAACCAACCAAGGAATAAAGGAAATTCCTCAAGATATCCCTGAAAACCTAAATAATGATTCATCATCCCTTATAGCAGAGGCTCAAGAAGACATCCAGCCTCAAAATCAGTCTTCACAAGAGATAGAGAAATTTTGTACTCCTGTTCAAAGGAGCATAGAAACATCTTCCCCTTTGACAGAAAAAGAGATAGATCAGACTATTAATAAATAGCCAGTCTCTGAAACCTTTTGCAAAACAATAAGCCATTTGGAAAACAAAGAACCTGAAATAGAGGAAAAAACAATACATATGGAGACTCTTCCTCTATGTTATAACTCATTTCAGATTTTAGGAGGAGAGTGGAATCCTAATAATGTAGAAGAAACAACTCATAAACCTTGTATTCTAATTGATAATCATAACAATCATGAGGAATTGTTTGAAACAGAATTAGATAAGGGAATAGTATAAAATCCTCAAGGTTTCCATTCAAGCATAAGTCTTGATTCACTAGAAGAGGCTCAAGAAGATATTCAGCCTCAAAACCAGTTAACCCAAGAGAAGGAAGTTTGTTGTACTTCTGTCTATAAGGAAATCCCTCCTTTGACAGAAGAAGAAATTGATCAAATACTAAACAACCTGCTACCCTCAAAACCTTCATTTGTACAAGACAATCATCAACATAGTGCCTATTCCATAGAAAAACCTAATGGCACTCAAGACAAAGAGGATAGTAAGGAAATTAATGATAAAAATGAAACTAGTCCTCTTTGGAGTATGAACTTTGATGGGTCATGTAGTAAAACTAGTGCAGGTGCAGGAATATGGCTTTATGATACAAAAAACAATTATTCTAAAGCCTATTCATATAAATTGAATTTTCAATGCACAAATAACATAGTAGAGTATGAGGAACTTATTTTAAGGCTCCACTTATTGAAGAAATTAGGAGCCTAGAAGATAAAAGTTCATGGAAATGCAGAATTGGTAATTAGGAAAGTGAATGAAGAATGCATGGTTAAACATCCCAGACTTAGAGCCTATAAGGATGATGCCATGGATTTGTTAAAATCCTTTAAAGAATTTCAACTTACCCTTGTTCCTAAAGACCAAAACACTTTTGCCAGTGGATTATCCCTTGTTGCTAGTATATGTCCGAGACCTTGGGAAAGAAAACAATATACAATTCAAGAAAAATTTAGACAAGCTGTCCCAAATAATAAAAGGTACTGGCAAGTCTTTGGGGAGGAAAAACAAATACAAGACTGTCCTACTGAGGATATATTATCTTTTCAAGAGAAATCCTTTCCCATTGCTGATATCAATCTGTCACCCAAAGAACCTAAATTCACACTAGAAACAAGCATAGATTTAGAGAAAGAATAAATTTCACTGCTTGTTGATTTGCAGGTTAAGGATGATGATGCTTCTAAGGAACATACTGAAGGTGCAGTCCTCAAAGTTGATATCTTAGAGGCAAACAATCTACCAATCATGGAGGGCCAAAAAGAAGAGAATTCTCATCTTTTCTTTGTTGATCCTATGGAAGAGTGTGTGGAGGTCCCAAATGGCTCAAATTCTCAAGCATGGGTCCTTTGAAAGAGCCAAAGACATAAAATATTGTCACCTCCTGTGACAGCCTTGATTTTAAAGTTTAAGATTCAATATGTATTGTGGTTACCTTTGACTAGTAGCCAGGTTCTCTATTCCTTTTTGTCACTACTCAACTGGCTACATTGGCACTATTCTATCATATGAAGCATGTAAATATTTCAAGAGTTATATTAGGTTAGATAGGAATGTAAATAAAGCTTAGCTTTGAGCATTTAGTTAGTTGTTGATTTTTGTCTTGAAGAAAAAAAGAAAAAATACAAAAACAATAGAAAAGAAAAGAGGGCAGAGTGAAAAAAAGAAAGGTATAGCCCCATACCAAAAAAGAGAAACAAAGTCTGAAAGTGTGCAAGCCCAAATGCCACTCCTAAAAACACATTCCGAGTTAGTCATACAGCCTAATCATGACTAATTAGATTTTCAATTTACTGTTGATAGGTTAGTGAATTAGATCAGCCAAACAACATAATCTTGGCTTGTTAGTAAGGTAGATTAGGACAGAAGAAAGAAGGTTCAAACATGCTCAAATCCTGAACCTTTGAGATTCATGAAGAACTGGTTCCAATATTCTAAAAAAAACTTGAACCAGATGAGAAAGAAAAACAACTCAAAAAAGCATAAAAATAGAGCTGAAGAAATAATGAAGGATGTTTTAGTTTTCAGATCTTAAGCCTTCAACATTTTGCTTTAATTTTCTGCAAATAAAAATCTATGTGCAGCTTCTTTTTATGCCATAGATCTACAGCAAGTCAGATTGCTTAATCTTGGCTTAGCTTCTTTTAAATTTCTTGTTTTAGAATTTAGAGAATAAAGGTCTATCAGATAGTCTAATCCTGACAGATAGTAGTTAAGTAGAGACACTTATGAGTTCAACTGCTTAATATAAACTCATGGAGAAATAAGAGTAGAATTAGATTAGTTTCCTGTTTTTCAAAATAATAAAATGTTGATGAAAAGGTTTGCAAGTCCAAATGCACCTTAAGAAGAAAAAATGTTAGGAAGTAGGTTGTGTAGGTAGCTGTTTGGGGAAGAATTTTTCTACTGATATCAAATGTTCTAATCATCTTTCAAGCAGCTAATCAAAGAAGAGGAAAAGGTTGTAAAGGTGAAAATCCACTGATCCAAATCTAGAGAATGTTGTTCTGAGGTTCTTGACACCTCCAAGGAGCTACCATCCCAAGTTGGAGCTGCTGTTAGCCACCTATAAAAATTTGTCATATCAAATGGTGGCTAAATTCTTTTTTAGCCTTTAAGAAACAATTTCATGACCAAATTGTTAGTTCTTAAAGTCTTATGAAGATATTTTCCCTTTGATCTAATCTTCATTGCTGTTTCCCTCTTTATCCTAAAGAACCTGCTGTTTGCCAAGAGAAAGACTGCTTAAAACCCCATTTTTCATCATTTTCACTCCTCCTTTACTCATAAATAAACCCCACTTTCTTTCTTATTTCCTTCATAAAAATCCTCCAAAAACCCTTCATTTGGCTTCCAAATCAACCAAGACCCATTTTAAACCTTCTATTTGCCTCTCATTTGGTTTTAAAATGCTTTCATTTACCTACCGAAACCCTCAAATTGGCTTAAAAATCACTATTTTGGGCCTAAAAACACCCTTTCTGCATATAAAGGTTTCCTAAGCCCCCAAGGGCTTAACTCCTGTAACCCCTTTCCTCATATGACCTACAGCCCCACAGTCAGGCGCTAAAAGCCTTGAAACCTTGTCCGAAACCTTTGTTTTCTTTATTTTTCTTCATCCACAACATTTCGATTTTGAATCAATGTCGACCGTTGATCTCTGAAGATCAGAAACCATCAGGCCTTCCTTCCCTCTGCCCGTTCAACTTACCATGCTTTCCTCCTTTTTAAACTCTGCCCCGAGATTAGATCTTAGTCGTTCATTAGAAAGATCCAACGGCTAGGATCTATCACAATCATTCAAAAACCCCGATGAACCAACCCGCTACACGACGAAATAACCTGACATCATCGTGGGCCCTGCTTACCTCTTTAACCCATAGCTTACCCCATCACACACGATCCGTATCTTCGGATCTGAAGTCCCTGATCCGATGGCTAATATCGCATTTTGCGTTTTTTTTGCACCTATGATTTAATCTCGAAAAAAACGCAAAAAGGGTGGTTTTCTAAATCCACGTGTCAGCAAGTGTACCGTATCGCGTTTTTTTTGCAAAATTCTAAACCTGCCCCAACGCTGCGCAAAAAACATTCTGGTTGTCCGCCTTACCACTTATCTCCACAGCATTGACCTTTCTGTTTTTAATCTTGGCCGTTGAATGTTTCAATCCGACGACTCCGATTATGTCCCGATCCCAAGTCTTTTGCCCTCCGACTTGCTCCCAAACGTTCCATTAGTCGATCTCGGCCATCAATTGTTTTAATCTAATGGCCCAGATCACATTGCAACCCCAAGCCATCACCCCTCAACTCTGCTTCCAAAACATCCCACCGATTGATCCCAACCGTTGAATATTTTAATCTGACGACTCTCATCTCTATTCGCTCGCCTTCTATCTATTCTCCCAAATGTTCTTTGAGAGTTCTCCACCGTCGATCTCCAAAGATCAAATGATCCCAATTTAAACTCCCCTCCATTACGTTCCCCCACCATCTAACCTCCCAAATGAACCCACCATTTAATCTTGACCGTTGGTTGTTCTGATCCAACGGCCATGATTTAATCTCACGCCCAAACCTTCAAAGTAGTGCTAAACCCATCTTTTGCAGGATTTACTTAATTTTTCTTTGTTTTATGTAGGTTTTATGGGTTTTTTCTCAGAGTTTAAAAATAGCACGAAGGCCAGGGATGACGATTCCTAACCTTCGGTGTAGGTAGGGATCCAAGGGGGCTTTTGTTAAAACAGACCCCTCCACCTGGGTAAGCCCTCTGCATGCCTGTAAAATAGCAAAACACAATAAAACATCAATTAAACGAAGAGTATCAGTGTCAAAGGATGAAATCACAGCATAAGTGAAGATTTAATGATTTTTAACCAGAGTTTAAAGGGATTGGGGCATTAATTCAAGAATCAAAGGCCTAATCCACACAGTTAAAGACAGTGTTACAGTGTGAAGACCAGAAGATAAATATTAAGCCTAATTAAGCCTAAAACACAGAGTAAAGCAGGTTAACAGTGTTTTAAGTTAAAACAAAGAGTTGTATCAGTCTGAAAGGCCTCCACTACCACATCAGAGGCTAATTAAATCCTCTTCAGCTACCAAAGAGCCACCTTCAACTTACCATAAATCAAAAGAAGGCCTACTTATTGCCCAGTTCGAAGATATTTTCCTAAAGACACCTGAACAGTTATTACCAATGAAAGAACAAATTCTAAACTGTCAGTGAAGTTATTGTAAAAGATAAATAGGCCTTAAAGTCATTCTTTTTACCTATTAAGCCTTAAAAAGCAGAAACAGAGTTATGAAATAGATTTGTAGATAGAATGCATTCCTGCCTTATGCCTTGCATGGTTTTCAAGGCTAGGAACTGCATTTACTATGGAATTAATGATACTTGAACCCTAGAAACCCTTTCACCTCCTCATTTCATTATAAAATCTCCTTGAGGAGCTCATTATAAAAGGTTGGTCTCTGGATATCTGTTGCATGTAAATAGTTTTTCTGAAGCTGCTAAAGCTCTGTGAATAATGGGAGAAACTTAGGTTGAAAAGAGAAAGTTTTCTGAGTTGTTAAGACCTTTTGGACTTGAACATTATACTAGTTTGAACATCAATATATGAGTAAAATTCCATGGTATCCTGGTCTACATTAATGGTGATGTTTTTCTTATTGTAAATTTTCTTCTTTCATGTCTTTCATACTGTCCATTTTCTCTGATAAAGAATAGCAAATATAGAGCTAGGATTTACCCTTAAAAGTACCCTACTCTCACTGATAAGCTTTATCTTTATGTTTTCCTCCTTTGTGTATTTAAGAATGATTTAATACAGTCTAAACCAGTTAAGGAATGTTAGTGAGCCCATGTCTTACTGTCTAAACTTTAAACATGGTTCTTGAATGATATTTTCATTACATGCTAAGTAGAGTTGGACTAGGAAAGTTTATGGTTTGCCCTGTCTTCTAGTTCTTTCTCCAAAGGTTGTTTGAAGGTTTCCCTAAGAGTATGTTGAAAGCAGGCTTTGATTTTAATGCATCTTTCTTGATCTTAGGTTGCACTTTGTTTACTTATATGTTTTCATCCTTTCTAAAAGTAGTCATGTGGATTACTGGATTGTTTGTCTGATAGTTTAGCTTTAATAAAAGCTTGTCCAAATAAGTTTATGGTTAGCCCTGTCCTTTGGTTGGTTTTAAACAGCTGCTTTGAAAGGCTTTTTCTTGTTTGGAAAGTTGATAAATCCTTGTTGAAATTATTGGCTTCTTCCACCTTCACAACACTTTTAATGTTCCATTCCATCGTTTAATCTTAAAGGATCTTGAGATGTAGATGACTTGCCCCATGGTAACCTTTGTAGACTTTCTATTTCAATTAAATCCTCTATGAATCCATAGCCCAATGGATTGAAGCTACTCCTTTCCTATCTTATTAGCTGAACCATTCTTTCACCTACTTACACCTTCACCCTTCATTTAGACTTCCTTCACCTTCATTATATCTTTGCCCAACCAAAACAAACAAAAACCCTTGTTCTTCATAACTAACCTAATATCACACTAAAATCCTTAAAGATCACATCTTTAAACACACTTATAGAGAGATCCCTCTCTGGATTCAGGAGGGCTAGATCCTACAATCCCAAAGTGGTTCATATGTAGGCTTTGCAGTTTGTATTTTCCAATCTTGCAAATTACAGAGACCTAATAGATTCCAAGCTTCTCATGGAAGGTTAGGAACTTGACCTTCCCCAAGGGCTTCGTGAGAATATCTACAACCTGCTCATCAGCTCCTATGTGATAAAGCCTTACGATGCCTCGTTGTACCATATCCCATATTAAGTGGTGCCTAATATCAATATTCTTGGATCAATCGTGGAACATGGGATTCTTAGAATGATAAATCCCATTCTGGTTATCACAAAGGATAATAGTGCTATCTAGAACATGTCCAAAAATCTCACTGAAGAGATTTCTCAGCCAAATAGCTTCACAACAGGCCATACTTACTGCAATGTTTTCGGCCACATCAGTGCTCAAAGCCACCGACTTCTTCTTCCTTCTCATCCAATATGTGCTCTTAATATCCACCACACTTCCAGCCCAATCGGCATCAGTATATCCATGGAGAATTCAACTCTCGACAATATATCTCAGCCCATGGTTGATTGTGCCCCGAAGATATCTCAATAGATTATTGGCACCAATTCAGTGAATGTGATGAGGCTCAACCAAATTTTGACTCAAAGTGTTCACTGCAAAATATACGTCCAGATGAGAGTTCACTAAGAACATCAGGGCCCCTACGATTTGTTGATACTCAGTGGGATTTCCTAGCTCGGGCCCAGCGACGCTTCCACACAACTTCTAAATTTGATTTCCATCAGTGTAGACACAGACTTACAGTCCACCATACCAAATCTCTCTAGTAGCGTCCCAACATATTTTCCTTGAGAAAGGAAAATCTCACCTGGCCTTTGCCAGACCTCCAAGCCTAGGAAATGGTGCATCAGTCCTAGGTATTTCATCTCAAACTTGTAATATATCTCCCTCTTACATTGATGAATGAGAGGGTCAACACCTGTTAGGAAGAGATCTTCCACATAGAGAACCAGAATTAGAGGCCTTTATTTATCTACCTTAAAATAAAGGTTTGGATCAACATTACTTCGAGTGAAGCCTAGCTTCATCAAGTAGTTATCTATCCTCTCATACCAAGCCCTAGGGGATTGCTTCAACCCATAGAGGGATTTATCCAACCTACATACATATGAGTATATATCTTGGACTTTGAACCCTAGAGGTTGATCCACATAAACCTCTTCCTTTTTTGAACCATGAAGAAAAGTTGTCTTCACATCCATCTGATGGAGACTCCATCCTTGCATTGCAGCAAGGGAAATGATAGATCAGATGGTTGTATAGCAAGTGACAGGTGCAAATATATCACCATAATCTATGCCTTATTTTTTAGAGAAGCCTCGAGAAACAAATCTTGCATTGTACTTTTGAGCACTTCCATTGACTCCAGGCTTGATCTTGAAGAGCCATTTCGAGGTGACAACAGATTTGTCCTCCGGTCTCGGGCCCACTTCCTAGACATCATTCTTCATAATGGACTCATATTATTCGTGCAAAGCGTCCTTCCAAACTTTATCTTTATGGCTTCTTCAAATGATCCAGGCTCATATTGTATAATTGTACTCTTGGTTGCTAGGTACCCTTGGTACCTATTCGGCTTCTTGCTTTCACAGAATGTCCCCCTTGGGGAAATATCTCTCTCGACATCTTCAAGAGTGTCTCTGAGCCATGAGAGTCTCCTTGTATTTGAAGGAGGTGGATCAATAGGATCCATTGGGCCTTCAACATCAGGCATAGGTTCATCCTTCGATTATTCCTGCCTTCCAACTTCCTCTTCCTCTTATTTGTCTTCCTTTTAGCTAGGAAGATTTCTTACTTTCTTGAGGGTAGCATCTTCATCGAAGGTGACATCGTGCCATATCTCCACTTATTTTTTACTAGACACATAGATTATATATGCCTTCTAAGTTTCATTGTAGCCCAAAAACATTCCCTTCTTTCCAGAAGCATCCAACTTTCTTCTCTTTTCTTTCGGCACATGAAAATAAACAGGACTTAGAAAAACCCTAAAGTGGGAGACATTAGGATTCTTGCTAGACAAGACTTATTCGGGAGTTTTGGAGTCCAAAGCAGAGTGTGAGCATCTATTTTGAACTACACAATAGTGTTTGAATCTTCTCCCCATAGAAACTTCGGAAGACCTTGGTCATATACCATGGCACAAGCAGCTTCCACAATGGTCCTGTTCTTTCTTTTAGCAAAACCATTTTGCTTAGAAGTATACAAGGTTGCAGTCTCCCTCTTAATGCCATCTTCAATGAAAAATTCATTGAACTCATTTAACTCATACTCAGTCCCATTTTCAGTCCTTAAAATTTGATTTTCTTCCCGGTTTGATTTTCCACCAAGGTCTTGAAGGTACAAAACCATTTGAATGATTCTTCCTTCTTCTTCAAGAAATATATTCAGGTCTTGCGAGAGAATTCATTTATAAAATTCATGTAATAGGAGCATCCTCCCAAGGATGCTACGGGAAGCATACCAGATAAATCAGACTGAATGAATTGCAAGATATCGGATGTCTTTGTGACACTTGAGGAGAGTGGTCCCCTTGAATGCTTCCCTTCGACACAACCCTAACATATACCTTCATGATCATCTTTAAACTCAGGCATCCATGTCACCACCTTCCTTGCTTCAGGAAGGGCTTTGTAATGAAGGTGTGCAAACGTCTGGTGCCATAACTTGGTTTGAAGAGTTGTATCACATGACATAGCCCCCAACAGACTTCCTCCAACCTAGTAGGGTGTATGAACTCTAAAACAAATATTAAGAGCTTATTTGAAGTTATTCTTCCATATGCATACCTTTCTGTTGGCTTGAGGGGTCCTGACCCTGGTTCAGAGGTTAATTTTGCCAACAAACCCCTATACTACTGGCCCTTTTGGCAGTGACCTACTTGCGCAGGCCAAAGTCTTACCCGAGGTAGTATGGGAGGGTGCTGGAACCAGGTTTCCGCACCTTGAGAGAGAGTAGGTAATGAAACAGATTGGTGGTTGCAATTATCAGATCTACACAAAAACAAACTATTTGGTGGGTTCTTCAGCACATAATCATAACACGACTATCAGATCTAATCAATATACTCACATCCACGTGCGTATCGCCAAATATTAGCACATAACACTATAATCATAGCCAATAACAGATCATAGATACTTATACTAGAAACATAGATATTTTCACAGTTTACAGCAATAAAACAGACACATACACAGATTAGTCAAATAGCATAGGTTCGCATCGACAATAAACACAGTAGATCCATATAGCATAAGATAATTCCACAATACTCTGCATATATTAGTATAAAAACCTACTTACATTCCCAAAATACCACATGCACACACAGCCAGCAAGGTTTGCACACAGTAGGACTAAGGATATTCATGCACATAGCCAGCAGGATTCCCTACCCAACAACCCAAAACAGATCTAATAGTCCATACATAGCATCAATATTAATTCTTTCCTACCTTAAGACTCAAAATGTTCATCTATATATAACGACTTAACCTACACTTTCTTGTGGTCTGCAAACTGTGTTTTTTGGTCTCTAGGTCTACCCTTGACCCATTACAATGCATTCGGGGCTTTGACCCACCCCAAAACCACTGCGCTAGACTAATTAATACCAAAAATATACAAAATTGTACAAAATTCATAGCTTTAGGGGACCCTATTCCAACATTCACCCAACACAATCTTGTGACTCGTCCCGAGTCACTGTGGTCGTGGGGTCTCCACCTGTGATTGCAGTAGCCTGATCGCCTCTATGAGTGGGATTAGTACTTCTTCACTTTTCACAGCAGCGTTTTGAGCAAGATCCACCAACTTCTATGAAGTCAGTCCTTCGATTGCAACGGTGACGCTCTCCAGAGTCTGGTTCGGTTATTTAACAATGACATCAACGACCTGAGAGAGCTTGAGGGCTTCATCATCTCAAGGCTTAAGGCAGTCACTAAGAGCCTTCTTCTTCTAGCGGAGTTCATTGATGTCATCCTGAAGGGTGTGGCTGGTACGCAGTTGTGCCAATCGTTGAGCAGGGATCAGAGTAGGCATAGTGGCTTCCAACTGCTCAAATGCTTCTTCCTTCTGGCGTAGGTCTTGGTTGATTTCACGCAGGAGAGGGTCGCGCTGCACCTTGGTCCATAACTACATAGATATTTCCAATAATTGGGCACCCTGAGGAATTTTCCCTGTAATCACGTTTGTAGCCACTGTAACCAGTGATTCCCGCTGGGCTCGTACCTTCGGAGGTGTCTTTGGCTGCAACTTAGCCTGTAAATCTACAATCTGTTGTTCCATTTTCATTTTGACCGCCTAGATTTCGGTCCTTGAGGCTTTCAACGCTGCGATCAACCCCTTGATTTTGGCCTGGGGAGTGGTCGTAGCCGGGATGTCTTCAGTAATGTCCGCGCAGAGAGCTATAGGGTGAAATTCTTGGGTTGTTGGTTATCGAATATCCCTCTCAGGGCTTTCCGGTGCTCGAGGCAGATAGTAAGATTAGTTGTATAGTTCACAAAGATGGCACATACATATTCATATTAACTTAAAAAAAATTTATGGAATAAGATAGAAGATTACCTCTTTAATGATCTTGGAGTCTTTTGGAGAGCACTGAACAACGAAGCAGAGATCCTTCTTCACCAGCTCAAAATCTCAACCCTGCAATTAGTTAAAGCACCCGTGTAATCTCTACCATAACATGTATTTCCTATCAATTAAGTCAATATATGATAAACATTTAAACAATTCACATATAAGCCATTCATCTCATGATATGTAAATAATCAAATAATAATGATAATATCAACGCATAGAATGGACAAAACAGATACAGTTCTATTGATTTATAAAAAGGAGGATTACAACCGTCAGTTGTACCAAGCCCTCTTCAGCCTTCCAATCTCTCTATCTCTCAATGCAGTGATTTCTTAGTCAACAAGTTCTCAATGAACCTCTTTGACTCTTTACCTTCACACTACAACAATAATATCTACTTCACAAGTATTCAAAAACTTTTACAATCCTTCGACCTTGAACCAAGAGCCTTCAACTCCATTTTATAGAAGATGGAGAGAGCAGTCATTTCCCTTCTCTTTCCACCAGTCCTGAATAGAAAAAACCAAGATGTTTCCTCAACTTCCATGCTTTTTCCTTCCTTTAGAGTTCATTCATTTATGGCAAGGCCCAATAAGAGATTAGTGCTTTGCAGTTTCCTTTTTGTACTGACTCTCTTGTGAGAAAAAACTGGAAATTCAAATCATTCTCCACGGGTTTTTTCCATTCCAAACTCAAAACACGAGTAACACTACCCTCTAGTGTAAACAGAGCATTTCCCTAGCCACTAACGCGGCCTATTCACTGATCAGGTGCGTTATAATGCTCTTGTGTTGTTATAGTGAGGCGTTACCTTGGCAGAAATAGGTTTAGTTTAGGTCTTTGTATTCCTTCCATATTTATCTTCTCCTCTGAGTTGATGAGGAGGTATTTTGACTTGTAACACAGAGCTTACTAATGTGGTGCTCTAGCTATGTCTGCTGCATGGAAACAAGGGTACAGGTAGCCTATTCCTGGGAGGCCTTAGCGGTCTTCTCTTCGATGATCTGCTCAGCCGTAGTGAGCTGCTGATGAACTTGCCGATCCCAATGTTGAATTTCTTCAAACAGGGATGCGTGAAGAAGCTGCAAAGGTTCATGTGGTAGGTAGGTGAGATCCAACTGCACTTCTGCCCAGGCTTGTACTTGCACTCCTAATTCATGTGGACTCAGTATGAGGGAAGTGCTAGGGAGTGGGCAGAGGCTGCTTTCTAGCGTAGTGATCACTGCGTTGCTACTTGCTGGGGCTGATCAGACCTAGTTCATACTTGTCTACAAGGTGTCCATTTTTAATTGCAGGGCCTGGAGCTCAGCTTGGAGGGTGTCTACCATGGCTTTATGTTGCTCTTCCAGAGCCAACCATTTATCCTCTACAGCCAAAGTGACCGCATCTGCAATCTGCTCAAGGTACCCTTTGGTTAACGTAACTCCTTTGTCACGTTCGGGTCACTGAGATCACTGCTTCTTTCGTGGCCCTTTAACAGGGTCACCAGTCCTCTTCATACCTCTAGGGGAGTTAGCACCTCCCGCCTCCTGACCTTCTGCACTCAGATCTTGCTGGGAATCCTTCTGTGATGTTGCTTCTGTACCCTTCCCCATACTCTTACCTGACTGCGACCCTTTCTGCGATGCAGCTTTGACGCCCTTCCCTATTCTTTTGCTCTGTCCTCGGGTTTCTTTGGTGATGATAGACGGGGTGACCTTCATAGTGCTTGTTCTTTTAGTTCCCTTCGCACCTGTTTTGAAGCCAAGCTTCCAATGTGGAGGTCATTGTGCGACCAACCTATCAATCACTTCATCTGCAACCATATAGGGGAGCGAAACCCACGCCAGATACTTGCGGCCATGGATTTGTACATTATGCATAGTGACATGGAATGCGGTGATGCTTTTATACTTATCATAGATGGTGGGTGACAACCGCAACCTAGAATTGATAGCTGGTGCGAGCCCACTCTAAAACAGTACCCAAAAGACTTGATTATCCTTGATGCACTGTGCTTCCTTAGAGTCCCACAAGTTTGGATATCTGGCCCCCTCACACATGTTTGGGGTGAGCTCAGGGAGGACCGAGTCCTCAAGTGTTTCCCAGGTGACCAATGTGATGAGAAACCACAACCAAGAGTAAAAAAATACGCGCCCCTGATCCTGGGCCTCGCAAACATTTGCCTGGAATTCATTGCATAGGCATTTCGCCCAATTGAAGCACACCCCCTTTTCACATTGGCTCGCCAGCTAAATAAAGTATGCAGGAACGATGGCATCATGACATTTCCGCATCAGTTTTCATGCTAGAAATAATGTACCCATCTGCATAGCGGGGTCGCTGATGGTGTTGATCATGAAACCCTGAGTGTTTCGTAGCACATGGTAATCCTTGCACACTTTGTCAGCGATCTTCTACTCGTAATTCTTTCCCACGCGCAGCATAGGGTATGGTCCCTCCATGGGGAGGCCAATGATTCGGTGAATAAGCGCGACATTGATAGGGATGCGATCCTAGATCCACAAGCTACAATCATGGACCAAGGCGAGAAGTTGGTGCACAATTCAGTCTGTAATATTGTAATGGCCAAAATATGGCCTCCTCAGCATGTTCAAGAGCCCAGAACCAACCAACCCATGCACCCAGTGCATGGGGACAATCTTGATCCCTTCATCTTCCAATATCCTTTCGAGGTATAGCTCAGGTGTGAACTCGGGGAAGGCCTCCAAATTGGCCAGGTCATGGTCATCGAATTTGACCTCATGGAGCTTGCCAAAGGGTTCACCAATGATGGAGACCTCGCTCGGAGTCAGAGGCATCTACAGATAGGTACATAGGCCATCAAGACTCTTTGGTGTGCATGTCGAGGGCCTATGAGGCCGAACAAAAGGCAGTAGCCAATTGATTGGTTCAGCCATCTGGGCCTTTTCCTGAGCAGACAAGGGTCGCTTTACTGGCCCAGGTGAGCTTTCCTGGCCCACCACTTGAGGGGACTTCACATTGCAGGGTGAGGTGTGAGGCTTCATCTCAACCCATTTCATGGGTTTCCCAGATCCTTGTACTTTTTCTTTCCCCTTTTTCTTGGCTGGCCTCGGCGTAGATATAACCTCTTCAGCTTCTTATTCGACCTCCACTACTTCTTCGATTTCTTGTTCCATCGAGGTCACAGGTTCTAAGGTTTTAGTAGGATTAGTGGCTGTCATTCTGGCATGAAAAATGAACTCAGGGTTGCTACTATCAGAGGGTTTAGGATGCTCAGATATGAACAAGACGAAATAGACATAGAAACCCTTACAACGCAAACTTACCAAGGACAAACACGCCAAGTACAAACTATTCCAGAGATATGGAACCCTTTTCTGATCTATCCTTCTACTTTTATAGCCATAGGGATCGATCAATGGTTGGATGAACCTCATTTGGAACTTACCCTCAAGTAAATGGTAAAAAATATTTAGAAATTTCCTCATTAAATTCCGGCCACCCGCTCCTTTCAATGGTAAATTTTTCCTTTTACCTGATTTTACTGTTCCAAATAATATTTTTCGCACCTCCTGTGCACCCAATGCACCCCTGTGCTCCCAGCGTACCTCCTGTGCTCCTAGCACACCTCGACACTTCCAGTGCACCTTCTACACTCTGAAAATTCTCCTACGCCCCCTGCGCACCCCTCTAGACTTCCAATTCTGCGGCTGCTTCCTGCGCATACCATGGTCCTTTCCGTAATTACCCTCCCTGGTGTATGTGCTCCACCCCATATAGCTACTCTGACCATATAGTCATATGATTTTATATGGTTTGAGCCGACTACCATTGAAATATTGGGGTACCATATCTCCTCGCAGGGTGGCTAACCGGACAGCTCCACCATTAGTGATTTCTTTTACTACATAGGGCCCTAGCCAATTCTGACGGAACTTCCTTGGATGCTTTGCAAACTGGCTATCATAGAGGAGGATCAACTCTTCCTCTGAAAATTCTTCTGCCGAATATGCATATCATGCCATGCTTTTTCTCGGGCCTTTTGAACTTGTTAATGGAAATTAGCAATGAAACAGTCTTCCTCCAAAGCCACGAGCTGCGCTAAATTCTCCTCCATAATATCAGGCTCTGCCATGTTCGTAAAGGCTACGATGCGTAGGCTAGGAACAATATATTCCATGGGCATAATGACCTCTTATCCATAGACCATTCAAAACAATGTCTTCCCAGTCAACTTCTTGCAGGTGGCTCGATAGGACCAAAGAACAAACGGGATGCACACGTCCCAGTCGTTACGATCGGCGTTACAGACCTTAGTCAGAGCTTGCTCAAAAATTTTGTTAAAAGCTTCTACGACTCTATTTTCCTGTGGGTGATACGGACTTATTTTTGCATGATGGATCCAAAATTCTTTCATCAAGGCCTGTATGGTTTCATTAACAAAGTGTGTACCTCTATTGCTCATTAAGATCTTTGGGCATCCAAACCTGGTCAGAATCTGCTTGAAAATGAAGTGCGCAGTGGTGTTGGCAGTGAAATCCTTCACAACTTGTGCTTTAGCCCATCTGGTTACATAGTTTGTGGCAGTTATGATGTAGTGCGCACCTGTCTTCTTTCCCAGTGGGTTGATAGGCCCTACGAAATCGATGGCCCACTTGTCAAATGCTTGTAGGGTAATTTTTGGTTGCAGGGGAATTTCATCTCTACGTGAGGGTCTTCCAATTCGTTAGTACATATCGTAGGCTTTGCAATAGTCATGAGAGTCACTATGGAGGGTAGGCCACCATAGTCTATCTCGCAAGATCTTTTGAGCCATTGCCTTTCCTGCATAGTGACCTCTAGCTACACCCTCGTGAGCCTTTGCCAAGATATTGTGCCTGTCATGCTCCAAAATGTATCTTGGCAATACTTCGTCAGCTCCCATATTATATAGGTGACCTGTGATGATGGTGAAATATTCTGCATGGCTTACCAACTCTTTCTTCTGTTGTACTGAATGTTCTGCAGGTGCCATTCTCGTAGTCAGGAACTGAATGATGTCGGCGAAGTGCGCATCAACTACCTTAATATTGAACAATTGCACATCAAGAAATACCTCTTCTAGGTTGGTCGGTTCTTCGCCATTCTCGATTTGGGAAAAGTGGTCTAGTCCAACATTCAACTTCCCTGGCTTGACAATGATCTCAAAGTCATACTCCTGAAACAGTAGAAGCCATCGGCAGATTCCCCCCCAACACAGGCTTATTCACCAGGTACTTCAAAGCCGAGTGATCTATAAACATTTTGAGGTGCCCTCCTAACAAATAATTCCAATATTTATGTAATGTGTAGACCATAGCTAAGCCCTCCTGATCTGGAGCAGATTAGTTGCACTCCGCACCAAAGAGTTTCCTACTAGTGAACACAACAGGATGATCAATGTCTCCGTCACTAGGATGCATAAGAACTGCTCCTAGGGTGATCCCTGATGCATCTACGTGAACATGGAATACCTTTTCCCAATTAGGAAAGATGAGGATAGGTGCAGAGACCATCTTCTCCTTAAGTAGCTCGAAGCTTTTCTGACACTCGTCATCCCAAAAAAATGAAACATCCTTCTTAAGCAATTTTTCCATAGGTTATGTGATTAGCGCGTACCCCTGAATGAACTTTATGTAGTAGCCTATATGTCTGAGGTTCGAACGCAGTTGTTTCTCAGTTGTCGGAATGGCCAGGTTTATGATAACTGTGACTTTGGTAGGATCAACCATCAATCCTTGCCGAAAAACTATGTGCCCAAGCAAGATCCCAAAGGGTACACAGAATATGCACTTCTTGATATTCAGGGAAATCTAGTGCTTCCTACAGGCATCCAACATCATGCTCAATTTCAAGACGTGCTTCTTCACCAAGCCGAAGACAGTCTAGTCATCAAAATATACCTCCAAAAACTTATGGATGGACTCTTTGAATATTGTGACCACCATCTGTGAAAAGATGGCAGGGGCATTCTTGAGCCCAAATGGCATGACAGTATATTGAAAGGATCCCCATTCAGTGGAGAACGTGGTTTTGCTGTGATCTTCAAGTGCGATCCTGATCTGATGGTAGCCCGAGAACCCATCTGTAAATGAGTATTCTTCTTGCCCGCCTACGCTGTCAAGGATTTCATCGGAGAACGGCGTGGGAGAGGGATAATGCACACAGGCATTGTTCAACTTACGCAGGTCAACACAGATTTATATCTCCCCCTTCATCTTTTTCTCCTGAACCACCATCGGACTTACCCATTCTGACTATTCGATCAGTTCGATGATACCTGTGGTGAGAATTTTATCAATCTACTCTTTAACCCTTTGCTTATACTTAGGGTTCAGCTGATAAGGACGCTACTTTTTAGGGCATGCATCTGGTTTTAAACTGATGTGCATGACCCCTAGGTCCCCTGTAATCCCCTTGAGTTCTGAGAACTTTGTGGGGAATAAGTCCTAGTATTCTGTGAGCAATTCTGCCACTTTCCCTATTGTATCATCATCCCATTAGTCCCCAATTTTAGCCAACTTAGGTTTCTCTTCCGTGCCAATGTTAACTTCTCATAGCTTCAGAGGCTTAGTAACATCGACTGTTTGCAGTGGGGCTCTAGAAACTGCATGTTCTCCCTCCAACTATGGGATAGAGACATTTCGTGGATCTTCATCGCACTCTTCTATTGCTAAATTTTAGCAGTTGAAAATATCCTACATCTTCGTTTCCCATGTAGGTGCCCCAAATGCTACATAAGGGTGTGATTCATCAAATACTAAGGTATTTATCTCCTGCAGAGCTTCGTCAAGCACCTCCATTCCACCTACTAACCCAAATGTCCCTAAAAACTCATCTTTCAATGTTTCCCAGTGGCGGGTGCACTGATGTAGCTCCGCATCTAAGTACCATGCGGTGGGAATTGGTCCTAAGGCATGAATAAACAGGTGGACCCATTCTTCTGTAGTCTGGTCACACCATTTCTCCATCTAAGCAAATAAATACTTGTGCGGGTCCCCTGGGCCAAGGAATTTCTTTATGCACAAGTGAACTAGAGGTTCAAATCGCAGGATCATCATATCCTGACACTCTTCCCAATCCTGGAACACCCCCTTATGTGTGTCCCACCACCTCGCATGTGTTGCGCACATGGCTAGATTAAGGGCCCATAGCCTTTGCTCTCTTAGAACCTCAGCTTCAAATGCTCGCAAAAACTTCTTAATACTACCAGAACCATCAAAGTAGGGTATTTCTCTTACCTCTAAGGAGATGCATCGGAATTTCTTTGTGATTATAAGACATCGCAGCGCAGATACAGGATGTAATCAATTTTTCCAATTTTCCATCTCTTCGTCGGAGTCAGAGAAACATTATCTATCTTTTTCCCACCAAAGCACACCATCAGCCGTGGGATTGACCCAATATTCATCCCATGTAGTTAACTTATAGATGTGATCCACATCCTCTTCTTCATGCACTGGCTTCGTATATCATTCTCCTTCTGTAGGGTCTAATGGTACTATCACTCGTGTACCTTCATTTTCAAACACCATGCTTCTTTTCTTTAGGTTGATGATACCTCCCATATCTATGCCCAATCCAATCCTAGGAGCACAGGATAGGGGTCCGCAACTTCTACAATCTGAATTACCTCAAATTCGGCCTGGACCTTAATTCCTGCGATATCTATGATGATCTTTGATGGCTTCCCCAATGGTATGATCTTCCATTGGTTGGCCATGCGCAGCTGGATAGTGGACCATTCTAACTTAGGTTCTCCCATTCGCTGCCATGTTTTCTTGGGAAATACATTCGCATCTGATCCCAGATCCAAAATAACCTGATCCATTTCATAATCACCAATCCACGTTGTTAGCCGCATTTCCCTACCAGTGTGTTTCTTATGTTTGTACAGTTTGTGCACATCCTTAACTTCCAGGGGTGGATTATTTCTTTGTGCGTAGCTGTCTATTAATGCTTGAAGATTTTTTATGGCCTTTGTTTGCGCAGCAGATTCATACATGCTTTCAAAAATGGTTTGACCTCGTCGCCTGCTTTGTGGTTTGCGGGTGTAATATTCCCAAATGGGGAATGTAGCAGTAATAAACAGTTATGTAGAGAAATAATGCAGATCATCTAAGTAAGAGTAAGAGGCCAATATGGAGGCTCTTTTTTTACATTTACATCAACAAAATATATGAAAAAGATAGCCCATGAGATTTACAATAGGAAATAGAAGACTTTAGTGGAAGAAAATCCTCAAAAAGAGGTGCTGCAACCATGCATTAAGACTGAAAAGAGCTTGACAACGTTATTTTATTGGCTGCAATAGCTGTAGATTACACTTAAAATATAGAGCATATTTTCGTATAAAAAGTTAGATCTATATCAGATCCATACACTAGATATGCTCTTCTTCAAATTCCCCTTGGGGTTTTCAACAAAACATGAAGTACAAGGAGCAGATCTAAGATCTAATTCTGCAGATCTGCAGAAATATTCAGAAATTCATGAAAATTTAGATTTGATCTGATATACACAATATGGTGATCCCATCCAATGGATCTCAAATGTGAAGGGAAAATCCCCAACACATGAAAACCACCCCTCCAAAAAGTGTGCCAAAATACCCTTCAACAATACCCACACAAATAACACAGTTCTGGAAGCAATATTGCGTTTTAGTTTTCAGTACATGTTTGGCCTCATGCCAAGATCTGAAAATGTAGCTCCAATGATCCAATACTCTCTTACCAATGGGATAGAAGACTTCCCCACTGAAAAGGAGCACTAGAATGGTCGAGATCTGAGTAGATCTAGCCTCCACTTTCTGCAGCTTTCAAAGAAAACCAAACCCTCAATAGGATCTGCGTTGTAGTTGGAAGAAGTATCTTGGCCTTTAGCCAAATAGTGGACAAGAAATGCAAACTCTTCCAAGAGGCCTCTCAAGGAAAGAGGTGGGATTCTCGATCGGAACACCCAGTGCTAAACAACACTATTCTCAGCTAAAAATAAAGAGAATGATATATGTCTAAACAGAAAATATATTCAGAAAATGTACACATCAACAACCTTCTAATGCTGCCATCCTCTTTATTTTATAACTTGAGAGCTTGAAAACCCTAAACCACCTTGAATGAAATAGCTCCCTTCACATGAGCCATCTCCATCTAAAACTGCATCGTGCCTCATTGATGGCCACTCCTCCAAGACAGTGTTGTAGTTTTGGTCATGGTTGACCCAGTCAAAATATTCAGCCCCCTTTCACACCTAAGGGTGCTTATTTAGATAGCCTAGATTTAGCCTTGTTGTAATATTCCCAAATTTTCACATCATATTTGGAATATTAGAGTCCTTGATTTTCTTAATAAGTTAAGTAAATAAAAGGGTCGAGGGACCCACAAACCTCAAAGATGAATAAAATCCACTTTTAATGTGTGAATGTGGATATTCTAGATCTAGATCTAAAAACATGGAGTAGTGGAGTAGCTCCATTAATGGAGATTATGTCTCATTTATGAGATAGATTATGGAGGTTGAAAAAATCAAATAAGATCATGGATATTAAATCATAAGGATCTTTGATAAGGTTAACTGAGATCATAATGCATTCAAGAAGATCATTATGCACTTATGATAAGATAGTGGAGGAAGTGGTGCATTTAATGCATGCATGATGGAGAGGGTGATCACCCCATATGAACATGATGGAGGACATGGATCAATAGCGCAGTCAAACATGGAGACCTTGTCCACATGTACAACATATATTTGGAGTGGTCCTAGGCTATGGAACACTCATGCATATTGTTAGGGTCCCGTGATTTGGCTGATTGACAAGCCAAATGACAGTGTAACATCAAACCAGTCTTTGGAGCCCAAGGACCTAGCCTTCCTGGACTCAGAGAGGGCTCTCTCTATATGTGTGAGGGATATCTATGTGTTTGCTTATTGTGTTATGATTTTAGGCTAGTTATGAAGTAAGTTTTGGTTTTGGTTTTTTTTTTAGGTTGTGAGGGATGAAACTGATCAAAGATATAAAATAGGTAACAAGATGTTAGATTAACTAGGCTATGGGGTCAAAAGGTCAAGGAAACTATTAGATGACAATACAAGGCTGTTGAGGGGCTGATTTGATTCAAGGTGGAAAGGATCTTTGGGAAAAATGGATTAAATGGACATCAAGTTTGTGAACAACAAAGGGTTTCAGGCATGACTAGTTTAATAGCAAACGTAAACATGGTAGGGAAAACCATTAATCATGCAAAATGTAACTACAAGCTAATCAATACTTTGAAATAAACATTCAAGCCATGCATAGAGACTTTTAACTCTCTAACTTTGGGAAATGGCTATCAGACTTTGGGGAAAACACTTAAGACGGACAAACAACTTAACTTACTATGCCGGAATGCCTAAACACAGTACTTCAAGTTATTGGGCACTTTGAACAACGAGATTTTCATAGCTTTAGGCAAAGGGCTAGATCGGAACTAGGCCTCCTTGGTTCAACAAGATGATAATCTAATCAATCAAAGAGATAGTTTCATGGATGGAGCTATGGATAGCCATAGGTAAGCAGGGTGTACCGTAAATCATACTTAGCAATACATAGAACTATGAATGAAACAAGCAACAATATCCTCAAGTTACTAAAGAGCAATTAAGAATTCTTTAATATGACTAAGGAGGAAGAAAACATGAAAGCTATGAAGAATCAGGAAATTTGAGGTGCCTCCAAGGGCATATCTCAAATTTTTTCTCTACTGATCTATAGCAAGCAAGAAACATGTATTCATGAATGAAAACTAGAAGAAAAAACATAGAAAGAAAAACTATACCATTCTACCAAGTCATGGAATCCATTAACAATCCTTCATCATTCATCCAATAACATCCAAGAGGCAATCCAAAAGCATAACACAAGTATTTCTTCGAAAGCTCAAATGACCATGTATTGCTTCTCTTCTCAAGTTTAGCCTTGTTTACAATGAAAGCCTTTGTAATATATAGGCTTAAGTGAGGAAAACCTCATGGTTAAACTTTCCATCCTATTGGCCTAATCAAAATATCTAAACTTGTCCTTGAGGCTTTGCAAAGCCCAAGGCACAAAATATCTCATAAAATATCTAGAAAATGCTAAAAAAGGAAAAATAATTGACTTTGCATCATTTTTCATGTGCAAAAATAGCTAAACACACATTTGGAAATATCAGTTTTTAAAGGTCCAAAAATTACAAAAATATTCAAAATTTTCATCAACAAAAGGTCCCCTGACTTGCTAGCAACATTTGGTAGCCTTATCGATGTCAAAACGAGGCTCATGATAGCTCGTTGGAAAGCTCTGAGTGTTTAATTTCTGGAACAACTAAAATTTTCCCAATCTGATGCCTAGAAGTCCTCAAAAACTGGACCTGTGTGTAAAAAACCAAAAATTACAGTATGTTGATAGACCGGACAGAGTGTGCAAAAAATGAGCATTTTTTGCCACTTTGGGGAAGAAAATGATCTCCCAATGTCCTGAAAATCACTGAGGGTATGCTCCTAAAATTATGGAATCCAATGATACCATCCTCCTCCTTTGACGAATCCCCAAAATGAAAAGGCGAATTTCATGAGTTTTGACCAAAAACTCAAAAATGCCAAAAAACCAAAATATGTCAAAATGTGCCTAAAATCGGTGAGTATGACCCTCAAGGGTCCTTAGCAACATGCTCTGAAGCAGAAGCCAAAATATGAAGCCCTGATGTGTCTTTCTCCATTTTCCGTGCCGGGTGCTTCCCTTTAGCCTCCTTTGGCTTTTATTGAGTTTTCTTCTTTGATGTTTGGCATTCTGGCTTTGGTGAAGAAGTCATGGCCCCTTGCCTAGGAGAGGCAGATAGCACATTATTTGGAGAATGCCCTTCATGATCCATGTTTTGTATTTGCTTTCCCTCATCAAGAAGCTACTGTGTATCGTCTCTTGGTTGCCCTTGCTCATCACTGTCATGGCCTTGTTCATCATCTTCATGCTGCTAAACAAAATTCCACCTTCTCCGTCAGTCACTATTTTTATCAAGGCAACCATGGTTTCAATTGTTGTGTGTGATTCCCTCCTTGGGTATAAGATCCTTGCTCCTTCCAAACCCTATTCTTTCTTTGTATGCCAATAAATAGTTTTAGGAATAAGCACACAGTCAAAACAGTCAAAGATTTTCTGAGTTTATGATAAGGTCATACAACTTTGGTGTTTTGAGGCAACAGGATAACCTTGTATTTAAGACTAAGGAAAAACCACAATTTTCTTAGTTCAAGAAAATTCTTCCTTCTTTGTAGGCCACTTCACTAGTAGATTAAACAACATGAAGACAGTCAATCAGAAAGGCAATAAACAGTCCAAGGTTACTGTGTTTTCAAGATAAGGTGACAGAGCTTATCCTGTTTTTGATGTGGTTACAAAAAGTCTTGTAGCATTCAAACCATAATAAACTCCTCTTCAAACAAAAAACTGCCTTCTTTATACCCCACTGTCCTTCATAATTAGTTTGAAAACACCTTCAAATGCAATGATAGTTTCACTCACTGACTCTGTTTCATGAAATGAACAAGTACACCATGTTTTTGCCCCCTTTAACACAAAGAGGAGATTTTTGAAAGGAAAAAAATTCTCATACAATGATCACTGCTATTTGGCTATAGGCCTACTGCTTCATTTGTTCAAAAACCTGCCTCTCCTTTTGGACACTGTCTCACACCTTTCAATGTTGTTTGAGGGCAGTTTGTAGGTTTTTCAAATATTAATAGGAACCCACCATTTTCCACCATGACAGACTCTGTTAACAGATTCTGATTGAAACACTTTGAATTTCCTACCAGGACTTTCCCCTTCTTACCAACATTTAGTCCTTTGAAGACACACAACATTTAACACCTTTTAGAAACTTGAAAACACCAAAGAGGCACTTGGAATACCTTTAAAAAATGATGATAAGCTTGAGCTGAGGGTTTGGGCAGTTTTGAGATTTGTTTGAGGTGTTTTGGGCGCTTATAATGTGCGCGACGCGTTCAACCGAGAGAACACCGTGCAAAACCAACTATCGGTCATGTGTCGGGCCCTTGTGACAAGAGGACACAGGCACGCCATGCAATTGTATAGGTGCGTCGCGCGCCTGTGTATTTCTTTACAAAAAGTGCGCCTGAACGCGCCGCGCGGTTTCTAGGACAAAAATTTCTGCTTTTTCTGCTCACGAATTTTTTCTCCTATCTTGTGAACAGCAAAAGGAAGGTTTTGCTTGCATTTTGGAGTTGGAAAAATGAATTAGCAATAGTCCTCAACCCTTTTTGAAAACGAAAAACCAAAGTCCCTTCCACTTTGACTTGTGGGGATTTTGAAAGCTTCCTTTTTTAAAAAATACCTTTGTTTATTTGAAATCACAACCACTGGGAACCTTGAATGGGCTATAAGGGTTTCATACCTTTACATGACTTTGGCAGAAAGACCATGCATGCTTTAAAATAGCTTTAATAGGTATTAACCTATTCACTTATATTAAAAAAAAATTCAAAAGGTAAAACTCTGTTCAATGTGTTTATATATTTGAAAGGTGCTTATATCTACTTGCTAGAGGGAAACTAGCTCAAATCCACCTTGTGCCTATAGCTGCATGTCTCCAACTGATGCTTTTATTTTATTTGGAGGTGAAAACTCAGTCACAATTACCCGGGCTTTGTTATCACCTTTGACACATTTTTCATAGGGAAAAAGGGCCTTCCTTTTGACAGTGGCATGCTCACATTGCCTTTTACTGGGTTCTAGGACTTGAAACACATATCATGATCTTTATTGCACTCTTATAACCTTGTATACCTATTTGCAATGTCTTTCTGCTGAAGAAGAAACTTAACTGCCACCTCAATATCCCTTTCATACTTCTGGTGCTTTGTATGGCATACTTGTCTGTCACTGTTGACTAGTTGAAAGAGGTTTTTATACTAAATAGGAAAAGAAAAACCTTTGAGTATCATCATCACCCACTTTTCTTTGTCAACTTATGATAAGTAATCTGAAGGACATCCTCTTATGAGTAGGGAGATCAATGTCCTTTGAAATATAATCATTATCATGTCCTTTACCTGTGTAATGACATATCTCATCAACTACTCTTCAATTTTGTTTTGTTAGAGCTGCAGACTATCCTTTGAAATAAATCCTGTTAAGAGATAAGCTAAACCCTTTGGATTGTAGTGGTACCCCTGCTATCCTTCTTGGTATCTTACCTTGTTTCTCTGTTTCAGCTATTTCTTACTATTTTTACCACTCATCTTTGATCAATCAAACTTTGAAAACTGTCAATGCTCTGGCCCTCTGCTTATGAATGAAGGAGGCTGGAGAATGTTTGATGAGCATTCTTGACAAGGGTTTCTCTTATAAATGATGGCAAGCAGAAAAACTTTGACAAACACTACTGCTTTTACCTCTGCCCACAATCATTACTTTTCTTCAGAAAACCCTAGTCACTGTCTTATTGTTTATTAAAAACATATCTTGTCTTACAATTAGTTGCAACTCTTCAAGTCAAACTTTGGCCATCGCCCTCTGCTTATGGATGAAGGAGGTGCTCTCAAAACCTTCTGCTTATAGATGAAGGAGGTTCTTAGCCATTTCACATCATCATCCTCTTGACAGTGTTGTTTTTTCCTTTAACTGTCCTTTCAGGCCTTGAATATGGTCGCATGATCTTGATGAAAAACTATTTGCTCTGTGCTGCATCCCAGGCTCAAGGTCACTTTGAGAAGCAGCTGTCTTCTCATGTGGAGCTCAAAATTGTCTTCTGAGATGCTGGTATGTTTTTGTCTTTGAAAGGTCCATCAAACACTGTAAAACACCTAAAATCAACTCGAGATTATGGTCTAGGTATTGCTGAGACTTAAGGGTGTATTAGTGGCGCGACTTAGGGCTGTGACCAACTTTATTAGCAGAGTGGGAGGTCTGTTATGACTGGTATATAGAAGATGGAGGTTTTTTGGCTCTTGGATAGTTTTCCAAGGGTGAAATGCCTTAAAGCGCCACTTCCTAACTTAGGGGAGACTGTTTGAATAGATTTGGATTGTCCTTTTAGAGCTGATGGGAAAACTAGTATGGCTGAGGCAAGGTAGGAATTGATAATGGGGTTTCAGCTCGTCATGGGCGGACTGGAAAATAGGAGGGAAATTTTTTTTTATGGGTGTTTTCCCAGCTGGAAAATTTGAAAAATTTTTAGATCAGCTGCTAGAAAACTAGGCTGTTACAACTAGTCATCACCAACAAGTAAAAATTACTGATGACTAGCACATATAATGAAGGTGAAGGCACAATGGAAGGCATGATTTGGATTATTCATTTCTTGATCTGTTTAGATATAGATTTGTCTTAGGAAATTTATATGCAAACTTGGGATGTTTAGCAGAGTTTGCAGTGTTTCTTAGCATGGGGTGTTCCTGAGCGGGGTTCCCACCTCTTTCTTTGAGTAGCTCTGGAAAGAGGATTGTTCCTCATTCCTTATCAGGCACTGGTGCCATCTTCAAGAGGTTGTTTTTATCATTCATCTAGGAAACCAGTGGATGATTCATCCTACCACTTTGTTCTTCAGATCCAACCTTTTAGGAGCAGTAAATATATATCTAACATTCAGGCCATTGGGTTTTACCTCCATGCAGTAGCAGTCCCTTCAAGGATTGTGTAGTCCAGTCCTGTAGATATATTGGAGGAAGGAAGTTTCCAGTATTTCAGCTGGAAATCCTGTGAGGGATAACCTCCTCACATTGGATCTATTATTTCCATCACTCAGGAGATGATTTGACATATCTGGCAGTAGGCTAAGGAGCCTCCCTCTCTGACAGTGTATTTTTCTAAAGCTTCTGTTCATGCAGCAACTATTTTCAGTGGAGGATATTGGAGGAGCTAGATCTTGAGCTTTTAGCCCAAGGATCTAGTGAAGGGATCAACCCTTCTTGCATAGATCTGATTGTACATCATTGTAGCCATCATATTATCAGATCAAGCTTCAGATCTGCATTCCCAACAACACATAAGTGAGGCCCTAAGAGGAATGTTGCCTTAGACTTATAGATCTGAGAAACCCCTCCTGGGTTATCTTGGGAATCAATCATTGATTCCAAATCTACAATTTTAGCATCATCGGAGCTCCCATTCTACCTAGATCTGAATTTTTATCTTTCAAGCAGTTGCAGCCCCTATAGTTGTAGTAGAGACAACGTAATGTACCTTCCAACAGAGCAGCAGTTATGCAGTAGCTCTTGGGATATCATTGCAGGGTCATTCTAGGCTACTCTTATGGCTTGAGTGTCTCATATTTTGAGAACTATTGTACTTGCTTTTTCACCTCCAAAATAATAAAATGGCTCAGCTATTTCTATGCATTCTGATGTGTATCTAGATCTATTGTTTACTTTGATACAGTTCTTATATTGTGTTTTAGTATTACTGCATTTTCCCTTTTGGGATATTACAGTGGTATCAGAGCATGATATTTGGCTCAGCTTGTGGACACTTTATCTTTGCATCAAAAGAAGAAGCAAATAGATGAGATCTATCATGGAGGATGAAATTTCTACCATTCCTTTCTTTAAATCATGAAATATCTCTCCAAGGAGGTCAATCCAATGAAGAAGGAAGGACAAAAAGAAGATCCAAGAAGAAGATGTGATAATGAAGGTCCAAGCACTTCCTATCAGCAAAGAAGAAAACTAGAGAATACTAGATCTCCTCATAGATCCACTCTGCCCACTTTATTTGGAGAAGGTGAAAGGTGTATAAATGAATAAAGGGATGAACCTGAGACTCATGAGACTCTCATTCTATATCTTGAAGAGTACAAAGCATAGTCTAGAGCATTCAAGGAGAAGCTAACTCTCCAACAATTCTTCAAAATCAAAGAAGAAAGAGGATCCTATAGCATCAATAGAAGGAAGAGGCATAATAGATTCGATTTGCCTACATTTGATGGATCTTCCTCAAGCACTGTTAAGGCTTGGAGGAGAGATTTAGGTTCATTTTTGAGGCTACATCCTGTAGCTAAAGAAGAGGTTGTTCAAATTGCAGCACTTCATCTTTTAGGTGAAGCTAATGATTGGTGGTTTGGTCACGTGGAGCAAGCAAAGGTGACTAAATATTCAGATTTATTTCACAAGTTGAGGAAGGAATTTGATATGAGAAAATTCGATATGTGTCATAATGTGACATTTCCTAAGGAGGAGGATGTCATTCTTGTCACTCTGGACAAGAAGTCACTACATTCACCACTAGTTGCAAAAGTACTTACATCCAGAGAAGAGACACTTGCAACTTTGCAAGATGGTCTTGAGCTCTTGACACATAGAGTCCCATGCATGGTTTACGAGATGCATGAGGGAAAGGAGGAAGATTCCAGTGCTAGTACACTTGGAGAAGAGCATCCATCACTCTTACCAGCAGTTGGAGACACTATTGTCCTGGTTGGAGGAACTCTTGTGGTCTGGTAAGAGGTTCCCATACATTAGTTGATCCAAGGTATGCATGAACTTCCATCACATATTGTTTTAGTAGATCTTTTTGGAACTTATGAAGACATGCCATCAGGGCCAATGCATAACCAAGGGTTAGAACACAATGTTGATATGAAGGAGAAATATATCACAGTGCAGAGGACCCTTGATCAAATCAAGGAGGATATTAATAAATGTCCTAGTTCACCATTGTTGAGCTACATTAAACCCTTTGAGTTGAAGTGCAGAGTTTCAGAAAGTGGGATTAGCATGATCCTATGTACAATAACTAGTTATGAGATCAGTATTGTGCCTTACTTTGAGACATATCATGTATTACCATGTAGATCTACAGCGATGTCACTTAGTAGCTATGATAAAGAAGGGGAATCATCATTCTTGGAGCATTCTAAAGGTAGCTTCACTCATGAAGCAATGGAGGTAAAGATGAAAAATGGTAGACATCTTGAGATGAGGGATCTCTTCTCCTTTCTAGATGACCCTTTCTCAATGAGCATCTCACATCTCAAAGAGAAACTTCTACCTGCAGCGGATCCAAAAATTCATTGGTTTTGAAGGGCCTTTGGTGAAAAGAGAATCTCATTAAGAGATCTCATTGGAGGTGCACTTCAACATTTCATGAAGTGCAAAGTTCTTCAGCAATTTGGGGAGGATGGTATTCTACAAAGGGAGGATACCATGATTATGCAAAAAATCATTCATCATCCACATTGGGATGAGTGGGTGAGGATAATAAGAAAGGGGTTGCATGACCACTTACAGATTTATGACATGGGCCAGCAAGCTTGGTTACGCTAGTTTCCCTTGGGAGATTTTTGTCACTGTCCAAAGGCTCCTATTTCTTTGATTCATGCCTTGAAAAACACTTATGAAATGAAGAAGGGGGCATGGCTATGCTGGCTGCTCTTCGGTGAGTATGGTTACCACCCAATAGCTCATATTTTTCTAATTCATGCCTTGTATATCAATGATAAAATACAACAAAAGAAGGCATGTTCATTTTGGTATCCCTTGAGATAATTTGGCCACCACATGACATCTCCTATGTCTATGTGTTTTGTATTGGGTAAATCTTGGCATGATGCGCTCATGATGTGTATTGATGGTGTTCATTAGTATTGGTCTAATGTGACATTCCACATGTCTATCAGTATGTTTTTGCTCCATGATGCACATGAGGAGGAGAGAAAGCAGCAATATCTCTTGTTGCTTTGATTGCTTTTGGGGGAGTTTGGCTTGTCCATCTTACATGGAGGAGATGGAGGATGGCAGCAAAGTGCCTTACTCTAGTGGTTACTATTAGGAGAATATGGTTTAACATCTTTTTCTACCCATATAACTCCTTTCCTTATTCTTTTGCATAATGTTGGAATGATGCTTGGATCCAACAGGGCTAATGAAGAGAGCATATCAATGCTCAATCAAATTCATAAAGCTTGCGATAAAGATATGTATTGTGAGATGGGTCTTTTCCTTTGTGGAAAGAGACACTTTATTTTATGTATCTTATATATTAATGATGATGTTGGACATCATATAGTTGTCACTTGGTACTTCATGGTGGCAGGAATACATCTAACCATACAGTTCGGAGTCATTCTATATATTTTTGAAAGACAACTATGGAACCAAACATACATAACACATTGTAGCAAATGGAGGAAGCCTTCCTTATGTGGATGCCATTTGGAGGGGAATAGATGGCTTTGCATATACTTTTGGAGTTACTTGAGGACAAGAAACATTTTTCTGGGGGGGACTGTAATATTCCCAATTTTTCACATCATATTTGGAATATTAGAGTCCTTGATTTTCTTAATAAATTAAGTAAATAAAAGGGTGGAGGGACCCAAAAACCTCAAAGATGAATAAAATCCACTTTTAATGTGTGAATGTGGATATTCTAGATATAGATCTAAAAACATGGAGTAGTGGAGTAGTTCCATTAATGGAGATCATGTCTCATTTATGAGATATATTATGGAGGATGAAACAGTCAAATAAGATCATGGATATTAAATATTAAATCATAAGGATCTTTGATAAGGTCAACTAAGATCATAATGCATTCAAAGAAGATCATTAAGCACTTATGATAAGATAGTGGAGGAAGTGGTGCATTTAATGCATTCATGATGGATAGGGTGATCACCCCATATGAACATGATGGAGGACATGGATCAATAGTGCAGTCAAACATGGAGACCTTGTCCACATGTACAACACAGATTTGGAGTGGACCTAGGCTATGGAAGGGTCATGCATATAATGAAGGTGAAGGCACAATGGAAGGCATGATTTGGATTATTCATTTCTTGATATGTTTAGATCTAGATTTTTCTTAGGAAATTTCTATGCAAGCTTGGGTTGCTTAGCAGAGTTTGCAATGCTGCTTAGCATAGGGTGTTCCCAAGCAGGGATCCCACCTCTTTATTTGAGTAGCTATGGAAAGAGGATTTTTCTTCATTCCTTATCAGGCATTGGTGCCATCTTTAGGAGGTTGTTTCTAGCATTCAGCTAGGAAACCAGTGGAGGATTCATCCTACCACTTTTTTCTTCAGATCCAGCCTTTCAGGAGCAGCAGATCTATATACGACATTTAGGCCATTGGGTTTTACCTCCATGCAGAAGCAGTCCCTTCAAGGATTGCACAGTCCAGTCTTGTAGATCTATTGGAGGAAGGAATTTTCCAGTATTTCAGCTGGAAATCCTATGAGGGATAACCTCCTCACATTGGATCTATTTTTTCAATCACTCGGGAGCTAATTTGACATATCTAGAAATAGGCTAAGGAGCCTCCCTCTTTGATAGCACAGTTTTATGAAGTTGTTGTTCATGCTACAACTATTTTTAGTGGAGGAGATTGGAAGAGCTAGATCTTGAGCTTTTAGCCCAAGGATCTAGTGAAGGGATCAACCCTTCTTTCATAGATCTAATTGTACATCATTGCAGCCATCATATTATCAAATCTAGCTTTAGATATGCATTCCTAACAGCATATAAGTGAGGCCCTAAGAGGAAGGTTGTCTTAGACTTACATATCTAAGAAACCCCTCCTGGGTTATCTTGGGAATCCATCATTGAGCCCAGATCTATAATTTCAGCATCATCGGAGCTCCCATTCTTCCTAGATCTGAATTTTTATCTTTTAGGAAATTACAGTCCCTATAGTTGTAGCAGGGAGAATGCAGTTTACCTTCCAGCAGAGCAATAGTTACGTAGTCCCTCTTGGGATATCATTGCAGGTTCATTCTAGGATACTCTTTTGGCTTGAGTGTCTCATATTTTGAGCACTATTGTACTTTATTTTTCACCTCCAAAATAATAAAATGGCTCAGCTATTTCTGTGCATTCTGATGTGTATCTAGATTTATTGTTTACTTTGCTACAGTTCTTATATTGTGTTTTAGTATTACTGCATTTTCCCTTTTGGGATATTACACTTGTTAACATGTGGCATTGATTTATTCATGGGTTAGGAGTATTATGTACCTCCTTTACACCTTTATTCTTTAAACAAATAAAATAAAACAAAATTGAATATTCCAATTAGCTTAGGACTAATTAGAAATATTACAGTCCTCCCCTCCAAAATGTTGCTTATCCTCAAGCAACTGATAAGGTGAGTGTTGCCACTATTCCTTTCCTCCATTGGTGACACCATTATATGTTAAGCTTCCTTCATAAGCTAAGTTTTCACCAATCCAACCCTCCATGAATTGTTCCTCCAAAGTTCTCATGAGATGTAAATAATCCATCCCACATGGAGATAATAAATCAAATGAAACAAACATGGCTTGCCCAATGTCCTCCCTGAAACATGTGTCATAAGATACATGGAGAATCTCCAGCCCATTAGGCACATGCATACCTCCCATCCTCCCTCCATACATTCCCATAAAAAGTACAAGTATATCATCAATGTATGGGAGCAAAACTACATACATACAAACAAAAATTGAGCATGTGGAGGTGGGTCATAGTCCCACATATGAAACTAGCGCAGTGCATCTCTTGCCTGCATCAGATCAAGATGTGGTAAGTGGTTTTCCCACCACTTAATTTTTTCCCATGTTATCTCACTATGGATGAAAGCGTGAGATATGTTTGTTTCCTTAGGAAAGCACCCATCATGATGGAAAATCTCCCTTTGTTCATCAAGGGAGTGGCCAAATTCAGAAATTTTTATGGCCCCATGTTGGCCATGAGGTTTAGAAGATGTATTACTCCTCCTTGAAGCCATGGCCTGCATAAACATGGTGAAAGAATGCATACAATCAGAAAATAAAGCATGTCTTACATGATCATATTTTTCACCAACAATACTCCTCATACAAATGGAGTGGTGCATAGATCTATCTCCTCTCTCAAAAGAAGGAAGAGATGGCTGAAATAACTCTTTCATAGAGTCTTGTTGCTGCCCCAACTCCACATAGTTCATGCATTCTTGAAAATTTTTATGTAGTTCTCCTTTCAAGCCTTCCCAATCAAAGCTCCTCATGATGATGTTGTAGATCTTCATGGAATACATGTGGCTTAAACAGAACTCTTCATAAGCTCTTTGTAGCAACTTCTTCTTGAGCTTGGAGGATCTAGACAAGAAGATCCTACCATGATGATAGATGACTCCTCCTTGGACTAAATAGCCCTCTTCATGTAGCTAGTAATCAAGTATCATACAAGTGTGAAGAACTTTGGACTAATCCACCAATAGTTTGGATTTCCAATATAGATCTAAACTGCTCAATAATGACAGCACTGATGATGTATCAATAGAAATGTCTATCATGTTGCTGCTCTTATTCTTGACATCTCCAATTCCAAAGGTATGTGTTGGAAGGCCATTCATTCCATTCTTCTTTTCCCACAGTGCAGAACCAGAAATGGGAATGGGTGATGATGATAAGGGAATAATATCTCCCTCCTCCTTGAGCTTACCCAAGACTCCCAGCATTGTAGCTTTGTCTTCTATTACTCCAATCCCTCCTGGATCAAGCTTGGAGCATCATGTTGTGAGGTCTTCCCCACAAAATCTGAATTAGGTGGCCCCCCAGGTGGTTTGCTACTAGATAGCAGTGTCCCATGCAGAAATCTCATGAACATGATAGATGGGACTGTAAGGTCCTTGCTTCCGTTGCACAAATCCATCTCTGATTTCTGTTTGGAAGTGGTGTGTGAGGGGTATGTATGCATGCCTTTGATAATTTTAGATTCACCACCCTTCTTTTCAACCCATTCAATTTGCAAAGCCTCCCAATTAGTGGTGACTTTCCCCAATGTAATCAACCATTGAACACCCAAAATCACATTGGTATCTGGTATGTCAACCACAAAGAAGTGATCAACCAAAGTGTAAGTTCCCATGGTGACTGAAAGTGATGGGAAATGATGCATGCATTGCATTGTTCTATCTCCTAGGACCAAAATAGAGAATCCCTCAAAAGTATCAGTGGGTATTTCCCTCCTTTGCAAAAGATGGGCATCAATGAAGTTATGGGTGGCCTCACTATCAATCAATATAGAAACCCTTTGATTCAAGATTGAACCTTGAACTCTTAAGGTCAAGTACTTAGGTACTCCTCTCAAATATGCAAGAGTCACTCCAATAGGAGAAAATTCTCCATTCCCATCTCCAGATGGTGTTATATCTCCTCTAGTAGTGTCAGCGTTGTGACCTCTTCTTGGTTCATCATCTTCTTCCTCCTCAAAATCTGAGAAGACCTCTATGTAATGTGCTTTTCCAGCAACACATCTATGTCCAGGTGCCCATGATTCTTGGCAAGTGAAGCATAACTTCTTCTTCCTTAGTTCTCTCCGGACTTCAATATCAAGAGGCTTCTTGTATGAGCTCTCCTTTGAAGGAACAACTTTCTCTTCCTTTCCCTTGGAAGGGAAAGAGGGCTTATGATGAAAAACTACCTTTGCTTTTGGCAAGGCATCTTGAAGGTCTCTAGCCCTCTCAATAGCATCATGCAAGGTAGTGGGCTTGGTATATTTTACCAACCCATGAAGAGGTTCATCTAGACCATCGATGAACATGTAAACCCTTCTTGCTGTAGACAAATCAGGAACCATAACAGATAATCTTAAAAATTCAGAAATATAAGACTCTATATTACCTAATTGTTTCAATTTGCAAGGCTCATGAACGGTGCCTCTGGATCTCTTCTGTAAAACCTTTCCACCAGCCTTCTAGTGAACTTTGAATAAGCAGTCACATTGGCATGACCCAATGTAGACAAGCCATGGAACCACCAGTCATGTGCTTCACCTTCAAAGTGCAGCGTTGTAATATTGATAGCTTCCATTTCTGGGACCTTGTTCAACTGAAAGTAGATGTCAAGTTTTTCTACCCATGCTTTGGCAGAACACTTGGATGACCCATCAAAGTTGGGTAAAAATAATCTGCCCATATATTGATGTCGATCATGATTCTGAGTGAATCCACCATCTCTATGATGATGCCTTGGTCTTCTTTTGTCCTTGAGGTGACAAAACTCCTGAAAAGTCAAATGATATTTTAATCTCTATTTTTGAGATTCTTATTCTTCAAAATAGTCTTCAAGGGATTCTTTCTCTTGAAACCATTCATTTCCCATAGCCAAAAAGGTAGGCATGGTAGAGCGTTGGGAAACTTGTGGTTGATGCACTAGTTGATCATTCCAGTGGTGAGACATGCCAGAGCTTTCTCCAAGATGAAATATCTTAGGAGATTCTTTGATTCTGTCCAATCTCATCTCTTTGATCTCTATAGAAAGATATTGAATGGCTCTCAAAAGGATCTTAGCAAAGTCCTTTCCTTCTTCATCACTTCCAGATTCAAGGGCTTTACCCTTGTCTTTATCATCATTTGTGTAATCAAATTTCTTCTGTCTTCTTTTTAGATACCTCTTCTCTTTGTCAGTAACAATTTATTCTTCTTCTGAAGACATATTGGCCTCTTTTTAAAGCACAGGATGTGCCAAGATGATGCTTTGATACCACTGTAATATTCCCAAATGGGGAATGCAGCAATAATAAACAATTATGCAGAGAAATAATGAAAATCATCTAACTAAGAGCAGGACGTAAATATGGAGGCTTTTGTTTTACATTTACAATAGCAAAATATATGCACAAGATAGCCCATGAGATGTACAACAGGAAATAGAAGACTTTAGTGGAAGAAAATCCTCAAAAAGAGGTGCTGCAACCATGCATTAAGACTGAAAAGAGCTTGAAAACGTTATTTGTTAGGTCCCTATATTACTAGTATAGTCCCTTATTGTTGTTAGTGTAACCCCATTATTGTTATTATTGTACCCTTGTAACCCCCATTTTATTATTATTTTTCCCTTAAATTATTATTGTTAGGTCAGCTAGGATTACATTGTGGCCCACTAGGATTAAATTATGGCCCCATGGACTCCTATATATAGAAATGAGGTTTTTTAAATTGGATCATCCAAGAATTTTTCATTTATGTAATGTATTGGAGGTTTCCCCCTCGAAGTGGCTCATTTCTAAGGCGTTTATATCTCTTTTCTCCTCTTTTCGGAGCTGGTTACACAACATTTGGTATCAGAGCTTTGGATTCTAGGGTTTCGCTGCTCCAAACAGGTCATCGTGGCATGTTCGCTATAAATTTTTTTTTACGAAGTTTCAGAAGCCAAAATTTTTAGGGTACGAAGCCTAAGTCCTGAGGAATATTTTCTAAAAATTTCAGAGCTTGGTTCGCAATATTTTTGGAGATATCATCTGTGGAAGTTAGGTCTTTTTTCAGGATCCTAAACAGGTCGTCGTGGCATTTTCGCTATAAATATTTTTATACGAAGGTTCAAAATTTTAAATTCATATGGTGCGAAGCTAAAATACTGAGGAAATTTGAAAAAAAAATTTAGAGCTTGGTTCGCAAAAATTTTTGAAATATGATCTGTGGAAGGTAGTTCTTTTTCAGCCTCCTAAATTTCATCTCAAAGAGGTGATCATGGGAAAAGTTCAATAACTCTCTCTCTGGGGATCGGATTGGAGTGACGTAAAAATTGGTCACAATTAAATGGACTTTAGTTTCTTGGCTATCAATTTTAGAGACAAAGGACAAAACAGTGACATGTGGCAAGTCGTACAAGTTTGCTCTAGTGAACCAGTCCAGAATTAGGTCAGTGTGGGAGATTGGACACAACTTTGTCTTGGAGAATCCAAATCAGGTCAGACCTATGGAATTTGAAAGAAGCTTCAGAGGGCTACTACAGGGCTATATTTCAGATATCAAAGATTTTCAATTACAGAGATAATTCAATTTCACTATCGAGCTCCTCAAAGCAACTAAAAGGTGTGTATTGTTTTCAAAATTGCATAAGTCTTGTTTGAAGAATCAAGTTGAATTGATTCCAAGGGCATCTTGTAGAATAGATATCAATATTGGATTATAAAATGGCCCCTAAAAATAATTCAACACCCATTAAGCCTTCAGAAGGCTCTACTATGACTCATGAAGATGAAGAATTGCAACATGATCTATCAAAATTACAAGAGCAAGTGCAACAGATTTCACTCTCGCAAAGAACAACAAAAAATGAAATGGAAGTTTTGAAGAAAGGCATGGAAGTGAAGATGGATGGTTTGAAGAAAGGCATGGAAGTGAATATGGACGGTTTGAAGAAAGGCGTGGAAACTAAGATGAATGGTTTGGAAGCTAAGATGGATGGCATGGAAGTCGGCATGGAAGCTAAGATGGATGACATGAAGAATGATCTAAAAGCATACATGGAAGGCTCGATGACAAGCTTAAAACCAGAAATGATTCCTAATGGCGGAAATATAGGAGAAGAACCTCCTGATGAGAACAAAATAAATGTTAATCATGATTCCATAAACTCGAATGTTGGCGGGAAGAACCACCATATTCCAAAAATGGATATGAGGAAGTTTGATGGAAAGGATCCTGTAACATGGATACTACAGATGGAGCAATATTTTGATCTCCGTAACGTGCAAAACACACAAAAGGTACGCATTGCAACTTTACATTTAGAACAAAATACATTTGTATGGTATCGATGGCTTTGCTCCCGTAAAAATTTTTTCACTTGGTCAATTTTTACGGAGGAAATGATAGCACATTATGAGGATACAAAGAGAAACACCTTCTTTAGCCAATTGATAAATCTCAAACAAAAGGGTTTAGTGGGGAAGCACATTAAGGACTTCCAAAAATTGAATATAAGGGTAACTGATATTCCAGAGGAACACAGGATTGATCTCTTCATAGGCACTTTAAAGGATAACATCCAACATGAAGTTCGCGTTTTGGAACCTGATTCATTGGAGAAGGCATTCAGGTTGGCAAGAAAAGTTGAATGTAAAATTATGGCGACAAGGAAGCCTACCATTCAATTCTATAAAGAAGGAAGTGTTGCTACGCCTAGATTTCCACAACCTACAAGGTTGACACCACAACAATTGGAAGAAAAAAGAGCAAAAGGGCTTTGCTACAGTTGTGATAGAAAATACACTAAAGGTCATAAGTGTATTGAGAAGAAATTATTTTACATAGATTGTGAAGAAGAAGAAGAAAATGAACAAGAAGAGGATATACACCAGGAACCAGCCCTACAAGAGGAAGAAATGAATCCGACCATATCATGTAATGCACTGGCAGGAATTACCACTCCTCAAACTCTCAAGATAGAAGGACATATCAAGAAGAAAAGGGTAATAGTGTTGATTGATTCATGTAGCACCCATAATTTTATTCATTATAAGGTAGCCAAGGAATTAAATTGTTTCCTATACCCAGCACCAGAATGTCAAGTGATGGTTGCAAATGGAAGAACTATAAATTGCTCTGGAAAATGCCATAATATCAAGCTAACCATGGGGGAATATGTATTGACTAGTCCAATGCTTTCCATTCCTATGGGAGGTGTTGATGTTGTACTAGGAGTACAATGGTTACAATCTTTGGGGACGGTAGCTTTTAATTTTCAAGAACTTTTATTGAAATTTTTTTCAGAAGGAAAGGAAGTCGAATTACGGGGTATTGCGGGGAAGCCAAGAAGGATAATAAGCTCTAATTTCATGACAAAGCTTCTAAAGAAATAACAGCGAGACGTAATTGCACAATTATGCTCACTAGAAGTTCCAACATCAAAATCATCTATTTCTGCAGATCTCCAACAAGTCTTGGACAATCATTCCAAGGTGTTTGAAACTCCCAAAGGACTCCCACCTATTCGTGATCATGATCATGCTATTCATTTGATTCCAGGAAGTGTTCCTCCAAACATCATGCCTTATAGATATCCTTACTTCCAAAAGAGCGAAATTGAACGTATGATTGCAGAAATGTTAGAGGCGGGTATAATTCAACCTAGTCAAAGTTCTTTCTCTGCTCCTGTAGTATTGGTACACAAGAAGGATGGATCATGGCGAATGTGTCCGATTATAGGGAGTTCAATAAGCTCACCATTAAAGACAAATTTCCCATTCCTGTGATTGATGAATTATTGGATGAATTACATGGAGCAATTTATTTTACCAAGTTGGATCTTCGTTCAGGATATCATCAAATTAGAATGAAGACTCAAGATATTCCAAAAACATCATTTCGAACTCATGAGGGTCATTATGAATTTTTGGTCATGCCTTTTGGCCTTACCAATGCACCTTCTACATTTCAAGGGCTGATGAATTCCATTTTCAAACCCTTCCTTAGAAAATTTGTGCTAGTATTTTTTGATGATATACTAATCTACAGCAGGTCTTGGAAGGATCATGTTGAACATGTTGACAGGGTGCTCAAACTATTGCAGGAGAAACAATTATATGCAAAAAAATCCAAATGTTTTTTTGGAGTACAAGAGGTGGAATATTTGGGTGATATTGTATCTCACGAGGGTGTTAAAGTAGACCCTAACAAAATTAAAGCCATTAAGGAATGGAAAGTCCCCACAACCATAAAGCAGTTGCGAGGATTTCTCGGGTTAACAGGGTATTATCGCAAGTTCGTTAAGAATTATGGGAGAATAGCAGCACCTCTAACAACATTATTGAAGAAAGATGCATTTTCATGGACTCCTGAAGCAACTAAGGCCTTTGAACGTCTTAAAGAGGCAATGTGCCTAGCACCGGTCTTAGCTACACCAGACTTCACAAAACCTTTATTGTGGAATGTGATGCCTCAGGAAATGGAATTGGTGCAGTTTTAATGCAGGAAGGAAAACCCATTGCTTTTGAAAGTCGTCCAATCAAAGGAAAGTATTTACAGAAACCTATTTATGAGAAGGAAATGTTAGAAATACTACATGCACTAAAGAAATGGCGAACTTACCTAATGGGAAGACACTTCAAGGTAAAAACTGATCATGATAGTCTTAAACACTTTTTTGGAACAAAGACTATCTTCAGAAGAGCAGCAAAAATGGGTCACAAAGATGTTGGGTTATGACTTTGAAATAATCTACAAAAAAGGAAAGCTTAATGTTGTTGCGGATGCACTCTCAAGAAAGAATGAAGAGGTGGAAGCATTGCTTTGTGCCATTTCTATTATCCAACCAGATTGGATAACCGAAGCAAGAGATGAATGGAAGAAGGACAAAGATGTATGGACACTCATTTAAAAGTTACAGCAAGATCCTAGTACATCTGATACATTTAGTTGGAAAAATGATTCCTTATGGTACAAAGATCGTTTATATCTTTGTAAGAATTCCCAACTAAAACAAAAGATTCTTCTGGAATTGCACACTTCTCCTTTAGGAGGACACTCAGGATTTTTAAAAACTTACCACAGGGTGAAGAAAGATTTTTTTTGGGATGGCCTTAAATCTGAAATTCAAAAGTTTGTGGCTAAATGTTTGGTTTGCCAGCAGAATAAAGTGGAAACAATTAAGACCCTAGGACTTCTACAACCTTTATCCATTCCAAGTCAACGTTGGGAGGAGATTTCAATGGATTTTATCACAGGTTTACCTAAGTCCGAAGGAAAGAGTGTCATCATGGTGGTAGTTGATAGACTTACCAAGTATGCACACCTTTGTGCTTTATCTCATCCATTTAAAGCAAGTACAGTTGCTACTACATTTATGGACAGAATTCAAAAGCTACATGGAAGCCCAAGGGTTATTGTGAGCGACAGAGATCCCATTTTTACAGGAAATTTTTGGACGGAGTTATTTTCTTGTTTGGGTACTCAATTAGCTCATAGCTCATCTTATCATCCTCAATCTGATGGTCAAACTGAGATAGTAAATAAATGTTTGGAAGGATATATTCGTTGTTTTGTATTTGATAAACAAACACAATGGGTCAAGTGGTTACCTCTCGCTGAATGGTGGTATAACACTTCCTTCCATACTGCAGCAAAAATGACCCCATTTATGGAACTTTATGGATATCATCCACCATCGATCACATCATCTTTAAGGGAAAATTCGAAGGTTCAAGCAGTGGAAGATCACATCGAGCATCAGCAAGAAGTTCTCCAACTCTTAAAGGATAACCCGAATTTGGCACAAAATCGAATGAAACAACAGGCAAATCAACATCATAGCGAGAGAAGTTTTGATGTAGGAGATTGGGTATTTTTACGGCTACAACCATACAAACAAATGTCCCTCAAGCAAGCAAAGAAGGATAATAAATTATCGCCAAAGTACTATGGTCCTTACAAGGTGTTGCAAAAGATCGGTACTATGGCATACAAATTGGAGCTTCCTGCTTCTTCGCGAGTACATCCAGTTTTCCATGTTTCATGCTTAAAGAAGGTTATAGGTGAAAATCTTCCAGTTCAAACAATATTTCCAGAACTTGATGAGGAAGGAAAAATCATATTGGAACCGAAAGCGGTCACGGAAACAAGAACTCGACAACTACGGAATCGATCAATTTCAGAGTATCTCATCAAGTGGAAGAACTTACCCACTGAAGATTCTACATGGGAGGATGAGAATTTTATACAGAAGCACCCAGAGCTACTCAAGTGTCGAGGACAACACTTTTTTGAAGGAGAGGGGCATGTTAGGTCCCTATATTACTAGTATAGTCCCTTATTGTTGTTAGTGTAACCCCCTTATTGTTATTATTGTACCCTTGTAACCCCCATTTTATTGTGCCCTTAAATTATTATTGTTAGGTCAGATAGGATTACATTGTGGCCCACTAGGATTAAATTAAGGCCCCATGGACTCCTATATATAAAAATGAGGTTTTTTAAATTGGATCATCCAAGAATTGTTCATTTATGTAATGTATTGGAGCTGGATACACAACATTATTTTATTGGCTGCAATAGCTGTAGATTACACTTCAGATATAGAGCATATATGTGTATAAAAATTTAGATCTATTTCAGATCCATACACTAGATAGGCTCTTCTTCAAATTCCCCTTGGGGTTTTCAACAAAACATGAAGTACAAGGAGTAGATATGAGATCTAATGCTGCAGATTTGCAGAAATATTTAAAAATTCATGAAAATTTAGATCTAATATGATATACACAATATGGTGTTCCCATCCAATGGATCTCAAATGTGAAGGGCAGATCCCCAACACATGAAACCACTCCTCCAAAAAGTGTGCCAAAAGACCCTGCAACAGTACCCACACAAATAACGCAATTCTGGAAGAAAGACTTCACTGTAGGTTTCAGTACATTTTTGGCCTCATGCCAAGATCTGAAAATGTAGCTCCAATGATCCAATAATCTCTTACCAATGGGATAGAAGACTTCCCCACTGAAAATGAGCACTAGAATGGTCTAGATATGAGTAGATCTAGCCTCCACTTACTGTAGCTTTCAAAGACAACCAAACCCTCAATAAGATCTGTGTTGTAGTTGGAATATTCTTGCTCTTGAAACCCTTCATTTCTCACAGCCAAAAAGGTAGGCATAGTAGAAAATTGGGAAACTTGTGGCTGATGCACTGGTTGATCATTCTAGTGGTGAGACATGCCAGAGCTTTCTCCAAGATGAAATCTCTTAGGAGATTCTTTGATTCTGTCCAATCTCATCTCTTTGATCTCTCTAGAAAGATATTGCATGGCTCTCAAAAGGATCTTAGCAAAGCCCTTTCCTTCTTCATCACTTCCAGATTCAAGGGCTTTACCCTTGTCTTTATCATCATTTGTGTAATCAAATTTATTCTGTATTGTTTTTAGATACCTCTTCTCTCTATCAGTAACAAGTTATTCTTCTTCTGAAGACATATTGGCTTCTTTAGAAAGCACAGGATGTGCCAAGATGATGCTTTGATACCACTGTAATATTCCCAAATGGGGAATGCAACAATAATAAATATTTATGTAGATAAATAATGAAAATCATCTAACTAAGAGTAGGAGGCAAATATGGAGCCTCTTTGTTTACATTTACAATAGCAAAATATATGCACAATATAGCCCCTGAGATGTACAACAGGAAATAGAATACTTTAGTGGAAGAAAATCCTCAAAAAGAGGTGTTGCAACCATGCACTAAGACTGAAAAGAGCTTGGCAATGTTATTTTATTGGATGCAAAAGCTGTAGATTAAACTTCATATCTAGAGCATATATGTGTATAAGAAGTTAGATCTATATCATATCCATACACTAGATAGGATCTTCTTCAAATTCCCCTTAGGGTTTTTAGCAAAACATGAAGTACAAGGAGTATATTTGAGATCTAATGCTGCAGATCTGCAGAAATATTCAGAAATTCATGAACATTTAGATCTGATCTGATATACACAATATGGTGATCCCATCCAATGGATCTCAAATGTGAAGGGAATATGCCCAACACATGAAACCACTCCTCCAATAAGTGTGCCAAAAGACCCTGCAACAGTACCCACAAAAATAACGCAGTTCTAGAAGCAAGACTACACTGTAGGTTTCAATACATGTTTGGCCTCATGCCAAGATCTGAAAATGTAGCTCCAATGATCCAATACTCTCTTACCAATGGGATAGAAGAATTCCCCACTGAAAAGGAGCACTAGAATGGTCTAGATCTGAGTAGATCTAGCCTCCACTTACTGCATATTTCAAAGAAAACCAAACCGTCAATAGGATCTGTGTTGTAGTTGTAAGATTATTTCTCTTGAAATCCTTAATTTCCCATAGCCAAAAAGGTATGCATGGTAGAGCATTGAGAAACTTGTGACTGATGCACTGGTTGATCATTCCAGTGGTGTGACATGCCAGAGCTTTCTCCAAGATGAAATCTCTTAGGAGATTCTTTGATTATGTCCAATCTCATCTTTTTGATCTCTCTAGCAAGATCTTGCATGGCTCTCAAAAGGATCTTAGCAAAGTCCTTTCCTTCTTTGTCACTTCCAGATTCAGGGGCTTTACCCTTGTCTTTATCATCATTTGTGTAATCAAATTTCTTTTGTCTTATTTTTAGATACCTCTTCTCTCTGTCAGTAACAAGTTCTTCTACTTCTGAAGACATATTGGCTTCTTTAGAAAGCACAGGATGTGCCAAGATGATTCTTTGATACCACTGTAATATTCCAAATGGGGAATGTTGCGATAATAAACAATTATGTAGAGAGATAACGCAAATCATCTAACTAAGAGCAGGAGGCCAATATGGAGGCTCTTTTTTTATATTTACAACAGAAAAATACATGAACAAGATAGCCCATGAGATGTACAATAGGAAATAGAAGACTTTAGTGGAAGAAAATCCTCAAAACGAGGTGTTGTAACCATGCATTAAGAATGAATAGAGCTTGACAACGTTATTTTATTGGCTGCAATAGTTGTAGATTACACTTCAGATATAGAGCATATATGTGTATAAAATTTATATCTATATCATATCCATACACTAGATAGGCTCTTCTTTAAATTCCCCTTGGGGTTTTCAGCAAAACATGAAGTACAAGGAGTAGATATGAGATCTAATGCTGCAGATCTGCAGAAATATTAAGAAATTCATGAACATTTATATCTAATATGATATACACAAGATGGTGATCCCATCCAATGGATCTCAAATGTGAAGGGCAGATCCCCAACACATGGAACCACTCCTCCGAAAAGTGTGCCAAAATACCCTGCAACAACACACACACAAATAACACAGTTCTGGAAGCAAGACTTCACTGTAGGTTTCAATGCATGTTTGGACTCATGCCAATATCTGAAAATGTAGCTTCAATGATCCAATACTCTCTTACCAATGGGATAGAAGACTTCCCCACTGAAAAGGAGCACTAGAATGGTCTAGATCTGAGTAGATCTAGCCTCCACTTACTACAGCTTTCAAAGATGACCAAACCCTCAATAGGATCTGTGTTGTATTTGGAAGAAGAATTTTGGCCTTCAGCCAGATAGTGGACAAGAAATGCAAACTCTTCCAAGAGGCCTCTCAAGGAAGGAGGTGGGTTTCCCGATCAGGAACACCCAGTGCTAAATAGCACTATTCTTAGCTAAACAAAAAGAGAATTATATATGTCTAAATAGAAAATATATTCAAAAAATATAATCACATCAACAACCTTCTCATGCTGCCATCCTCTTCCTTTTATAAGTTGAGAGCTTGCAAACCCTAAACCACCTTGAATGAAATAGCTCCCTTCACATGAGCCATCTCCATCTAAAACTATGTTGTGCCTCATTGATGGCCACTCCTCCAAGACAACATTGTAGATTTAGTCGAGGTTGACCCAGTCAAAAGATTCAACCCCCTTTCACACCTAAGGGTGCTTATTTAGATAACCAAGATTTAGCCTCGTTCACATGTGGCATTTATTTATTCATGGGTTAGGAGTATTATGTACCTCTTTTACACCTTTATTCTTTAAATAAATAAATAAATAAAAAATTGAATGTTCCAATTAGCTTAGGACTAATTAGGAATATTATAGCAGTCTATCATTAAATCATAAGTTTGGCAGTTCTATTCGTCATGTCCTACTAATCGGAAAAATTGAAACCATTGTTGCTTTAGTTCTAGAACATACATAGCTAAACGGGGGCAGTGGTTAGTATCATGCAGGCCAGCTACGAAATAATAATCACACCACAACGTTGGTCCACTTGGTCCCATAGTCTCCCTAGGGTGCAACGAACTAGGTCCCCCAGCCTGTAGGTAATTTTTCAGTAGTGGGCATTGATCTTTGATATGGACAGATACCCTGCATCGTATGAACCATATGTCTAGGCTAGATTCTTTCCCTCGGTCCTTTCACAGGTTCTGGATTTCCATGTGCATCACCTCTAGCTACCCTTGGATTTGCTGTATGTCCAACTCAGTATCATCCCTTGGCACGACTTCTAACTTCATAGCAATCTCCAAAGATTTTTCCTGCGATTCAATGGCTTGATGTCCCATAGGTACGCGCAGGTGATGCAGTAACATAGAAATGAACCATTCTTTTTTATGTCTGTCACCATATAGAAATTCCCCCTCTCTGATCACTTTTTTTAGTTGCTGGTGAGCCTCCCACACAAACTCAGAGGGCCCTTGCTTGAAATCTTTCAGGTTATTCACTATCTAAGAGTAGGACTTAGGCTTCTTGTTGCACTGAAAATTGTCATTATGAAATTTTGCTATATGTATGAGCTCATTATCACTCATACTTCCTCCTTTGCAAGTCTAACATATCAGTTCTTCATGTCAAGCATTGAAAATAAGAGAAAATTTCTTAAAAATATCCTTAACTCTGGTATCGCACTTTCTCTTCATCTTCCCTGCGGTCCCGCACCTAATGTTCATGACTCCTACGTACCTGAATGCAATTTCTCTATGTTATGGGTGCCAACCCCTGTAAAAGATTAAAAAGGCACAAGTAAACTCAAAAAGCTCACTTTCAGTAAATTCTAGAAGCCTCTAGAAAGAATCTTGCGGTGGCAAAACCGCTCTTTTGAGGTTCATGTATCCCTTGCCTTAAGGAGCTAACCCCTTGATGTGAGGAGCTTATTCCTTTGAAGGAGGATTCTATCCCTTCATAGTTGGAACTGAAACCTCCTCTTTTTCACTATAAAAAGAGGCCTTGGGTAGCCTCAAGGGGAGTTCAAGCTTTAGTGTGTGATTGAGGTGAAGTGTTGTTGGGATTCAGACTCATTTAACTGAGATTTTGTGAGGAAAGATCACATACCTCTATCTGTCTCGGTTGGAAGAGTGCAAGGCTTGTCAAAGTAGAGGACTTCTTGAACTGTTTTTTTAGGGAATATTTAATATTTTGAATGGTTGCATTCACATGATGAGATACGTATCCCATATACCAGTCTAGGGCTCTTCCTTCGAAGGCAAGGGATAGTTGCACCCTCTTTACCGCATCGCTGGCCACATTCTGCGCAATCCATACTGACTCTGCGACAAACCAAAATCGGTCCATATCTTCATCCCCTACACCCTTGAAGGTAGCTAGCTTCATGTGCGAGGCCATATCGTCTTCTGATGGAGGTGGAGGTACGGGTGATTTTTTACCCCTATGTTGGTTTGAGGGTGGTGTAGTTGGAGGGCTATGCGTAGCCGAATCTGTTACTGGACTGTAGACAGATCTATCTCCTTCTTGATTAGTTCTGTAGTATTTACCACTTCGTTTTGTGATTTCACCCAGATCGGAGGTTATTCACTTGGTGTGGCTGCACAAAATACCTCTTTCGCACAGAAAATTTTTTATTGATAAGGGCAGTGTTTTCAGGAACTTACCTCGGAACGCTTTGAAGAACCTTTGTTCTTCTTATGAATAAGACACGAACTGATCGACTACAAACTCCGTCACAAATCCTCGCAACACACTATACCCCCAATGATATACCGTATGAGTGATGGTATTATCAGTTCCTTTTAATTGTTGGATCAACTCTGGAGTCCACTACGTGACCTGTTCGTCCTTCCAACGCATCTGGAAATATACGAGCCTTGCCAGCCACACCTGAAGCTCATTCGCAAATGTTACAAAGAAAATTTCGTAGACTTCAGTAAAAATGTACTTATTCTTCCACTTCTCCGCTATCAACTTCGTGCTGCGATTCTCTTTTATTGCAAATTCCCGAACCTATTTTTCAAACCACTCTTAAATTTCCCTTTTATCAGCTCTCCAATGCTCTCCTGGCATTACCCAATCTCTCTCAAAATTCTCCCGGTCTTAGAAACAGAACCATTTGTTGGCTTGAGGGGTCCTAACCTAGGTTCAAAGGTTAAGGTTTGTCAACAAACCTCTATACTATTGGCCCATTCGGCAGTGACCTACTTGTGCAGGCCAAAGTCTCACCCGAAGTAGTATGGAGGGCGTTGGAACCAGGTTTCCACACCCTGAGAGAGAGTAGGTAATGAAACAGATCGATGGTTGCAATTATCAGATCTACACAAAAATAGACTATTTGCAAGGTTCTTCAGCACATAATCGTAACACGTCTATCATATCTAATCATTATATTCACATCCACGTGTGTATCACCAAAGATCAACACAGAACACTATAATCGCAACCAATAACAAATCACAGATACTTATACCAGAAACATAGATATTTTCGTATTTTACAGCAATAAAACAGACCTATATGTAACTTAGTCAGATAGCACAATTTCGCATCAACAATAAACACAGTAGATCCAGATAGCATAAGATAATTCCATAATACTCCGCATATATTAGTATCAAAACCTGCTTACATTCCTAAAAGACCGCCTGTGCACATAGCCAGTAGGGTCTGCACATAGCAGAACTGAGGATCTCCATGCACACAACCAGCAGGAGTCCTTACCCAACAACCCAAAATAGATCTAACAGTCCATACGTAGCATCAATCTTAATTCTTGCCTACCTTAAGACTCAAAATGTTCATCTATATATAACGACTTAGCCTACGCTTTCCTGTGGTCAGAAAACCATGGTTTGTGGACTCTAATTCTACCCTTGACCCATTACAATGCTTTTAGGGCTTTGACCCACCCCAAAACCCCTATGCTAGACTAATTGATACCAAAAATATACAAAATTGTACAAAATTCGCAGCTTTAGGGACCCTGTTCCAACACTTTCCATCAATGAATTCCACCTTGAATCCTTTGTCTTCCATTTCTGAAATATACACAAGGTTCTTCTTCAAATCAGGTACGTACAACACATTTTTTAAGAAGAGGACTTTACCTTGAGATAAATGAAGGGTCACAGTCCCTATCCCTTTCACGGGATAGGTGGCATTATCTCCAAGGATAATTTCTAAATTAGTATCCTTATCAATCAAATCATAGAGAGCTTCTTTATAACCAGTGAGGAGCCTTGAAGCACAACTATCAATCAACCAGACATCCAGGGTGTCGGGAGGAGATGCAGCAGAGAGGGTAGATACAAGAATATATTCAACTTTCTTATTATCAACAATGTTAGACTCATCGTACCTGGAATTTTTTAACCTCTTGAATGGTTGCCCATTTCCACTTAGATGAGAGGGAGCCTTCCTCTTTCCTTTGAACCTATTGTTCCTTTTATTTCCATTCCCCCTGAGGTTGTTGTTGTCATCATCCCTGGGAGAGTCCCTTATATTGTGGCACTCTCTTTCATAGTGACCAGTCTTGTTACAAGTGTAACATCGTCCCTTCCTTCCTTTGGGCCCCACTCTTCCATGGTTTGATTTCTCGGGCCACCTTAGTTATTCTTCTTTGCATGAGCAGTGAAGGCAGTAGGGTCACCTCCATTTCCATTAGAGGGATGATCTCACTCTATCATTCTTATTTCCTCTTGAGTGCATCTCATCAACAATTCATCAAAATTAGGAATCACATTATTATTAAGAATTGTAGTATTAAATATGTACCAGTCTTAAGGAAGTCCTCCAAGAGAAATGAGGATGAGCTCTCGATCATCCACTTCTTCTCCTATGGCAAGGAGATCATTCTTGATTTTTGTGAGCCTCATAAAATATGATTGGATGGATTCATCTTTGCCCTTATTGATATTATTCAACTTTTTCTTGAAGAAAATCACTTGATTAGCATTGCTAGCCCTGAACATGCTAACTATCTTATCATACATCTCCTTAGATGTGCCTAGCTCGGAGATGTAAGCAACCAAGTGCTTATGAATCCCTGATAATCATCTTTTCTTTTATTTCCCCTTTTATATACTTCGTCTTTGTGGCATCCGATGCATTTGATGGAGGCTCATGGATCTTCCCCTAAACATAGTCCATGACATCTTGGTCTTCCTGTTATCACTCAGAAAAAAATGAGACTCATGTATATTTTCCTGAAGATGAATCTCGTTTGCTGGGTTCGAAACGTCGAAATCACCAAGAATGGATGTGCTTAATCCAGAAAACTTCTTTACACAAAAAATGAGACATCATTTGACAAAGTCTTAGGGGTTCATGTGTCAAAGGTAGAGTCATAGAATTCATTTTTCATTACTTGGTTAAGGAAAATTTTAAATTTTTCTTATTATCTTATCCTAAAGCCCAAAAATCACCCCCATTTAAATATTTTCATGTCACATTAGTCATTATTTTCTGAAATTTTTAATTTCCCAACCTTATAACTCTGAAAAAAGTCATTTTAGCCAAGAATCCCTACTTTCATAGCAAAATACACAGAGAAAACACACTTTTCACTACGAAACTACTAATACTTTCGTAGCAAAACTGCACAGAAATACACTAGGTATGCTACAAAAGGAAGGATTCATGTCTGTCTTGTCAAAACAGCTGCTAGGTGTCAGTAAATGATTGAAAGGGATAGGGTAGATGCCATTTGAGTCAGTTAGGGTTAAGATTAAGGTACAATGATCATGACTGAAGTCATTATTACCATTTTAAGCATGTGTGAGTCATCATTATGCCATGAGTTGTCATTGAACTTCAAAATATTTCCCAATTGAGTCATTTTTCATTCTCCGCTCCCTCTTTGCCTGTTATTGAGCTCTGTAGAGATATTTCGCTAAGCCCAAGTTGTGGCTGGTATTTTCAAAGGTTTGCAGGTATCACTGATCAAGCGAGGCAGAGAATACATTAAATAACCATGGCTCCAAAGAGGAAGACCAACAAAGGTGGACACTGTCTTATATATGAGCCATCATACATGAACCTGATAATTGAAGACCCAACAACTTCAAATTTTTTCAGAAGAACAGGGTGTTTGCAGTTTTGTCAAAGATTGCAAGGATGCCATGTACATGTTTCTAAAGAATTTTCCCTAAATTTCAATGGAACAACTACAGAAGTGGGAATGTTGAACCTCACTATAACACCAGAGACCATTGCAGCAGCAAAAAGGATTCCAAGAGGACAAGAAAAATGGTTCAAAGGTTTCAAATTCAACATGCAAGAATGTAAATAATTTATCAAGCCAGAACATAGTGAGGTTGACCTTACAAATGCGATTCCAAGGAGCTGCATGAAAGATAATTTCTCAAAGCTACAACTTATCATTCATAAATATTTAACTTGTGAAGGGAGATATCATAAAGTTTATTCTTACCACTTCAAGCTTCTTCTACATTTTTTTGGTAATATATCTCTTGATCTACCTTTTTATTTATACATAATCTTAGCAAAAATGGCAGATAAAGTTCAGCTAAATTTGAAGGAAGTGAAACCTCACTTTTTCATCATGGTTTAATACAATTGTTGATTTTAGATGAATTAAAAAGAATAGGCAAAGACTGGTCTTCTTTTCTGTTTGTTAGTGGTTTTAAAGTGGATACCATTACCCCTAAAAGAACTCCTAAACCTAGAGGTATACCATCACCTTCAGTGGTAGAACAAAGTGAACCTTTAGTAGCAACGCATAGTGAACCAGTAGTCATTGAAACAGAGCAATTGCAGAAACTTGATACACCTACAGTTTCACCTGCAAAACAAAAGCCAACTGTGAGTAAACATGGCGGCAAAAGGATTACAAGGAGAAAAACAATGGCTAAAGGCAATTTAGAAAAATTCTACATGCTATTGATATTGAAGAGACTCCCATAGTCCAAGTTGAGGATATAGATGAGGGAGGAAAGAAGCTCAAGAAAGCTAAATCAGAAAAGAAGTTAGAGTTTGAAGGTGAGGATGCAGGTTTTATGTTTCAAGCTAGGAAACCCATGACAAGACATGCTCAAAAAATTTTGGAAAGAAGTAAAGGAGTTCATCTAGCCACTGACATTGACCAACCACCACAAAGTATTATTGACCTTTCATCACCTGTAGAAGAAGATCCAATCATCAAGCAAAGGAAAGGAAAGGAGAAAATTATTGAAAAAATAGAGATTGAGGTATTAATCGAGTAATTGAAGTTAGAAAATCATGAAATAGAAGTCATGAAGAAAGATGCAAGGAAACATAATGTCCAAAAAGTGCAGTTTGAGAAAATGAGAGAGATTTGGGAAGAACAGGTTGATAGTGTGTCAAAGACCTTAGATGATACACAACAATTAATAAAATGGACTACTCCATTAAGGAAATAGGTGAAGCATGATAGAAGAATGAACCTACACTTGAAATCTAGCAATAGAAAAATGAAGGACCAAGTCATAGACCTCCAAGAGTAGTTAGAATTGATCCATGAGGAGCTGGAGAAGAAGGGTTTAAAGATGATTATAGTTGAGGAACCCATAGCTCAACTCATCATTAATGAAGAGGAAACACCTCAAGGCTCTTAAATTCATTTTGATTATGTTTTAAGAGGTTAATGACATGTTGAAAACCAAGTTTATATAGCTGGAAGGTACCTTTTTTGAAACAAGGTTAAAATCTGGAAATTACATAGTTTTCCACAGTTTCGTAGCGTTTCCTAGGCTTTAAGCCAGGAAAACACTACAAAAAAATTTGTAGCTTTCTTTTTGCTTCTAAAACCACTTTTTCAGCTTTCAAGGAGAGGAAATGGTAGTGATTATATCTCAGTTTATGATGAACACTATGCAAGTGCTAATAAGCAGAAAATTTAAGTGAAGAAGTCATTTTTTGGATGCTACGAAAGCACGCTATGAAACTGCCCTGTTTTTGTAGCGAGCTGTTTTGAAGGTTTATGAGTAGGTTTAAGAGCATTTTTGAACAGGTGGACACATTCAATAGGTCAAGAGACCTTTCTAGAAATCATCCATGACTTGAAGACCATGAAATGGAGACAACTCATCAGCTGAAGCATTCGTTGAAGATAGGGTCCTATTTTCCTGAAAAATAGGGTTTGTTTCCATATGTTGAGGAGAATATTTAAGATGTCAAGTAGTGATGAGTTCTATCATAGCCTATTCGAACATGTGAAGCATTAGTTGTAAGATATGTAACTGTTTTAAGAGATAAGGTAGTTTGATGTAATAAATAGGAGTTTGAGTCCTATTAGGAAAAGGATTGTTTTAGAGTGTAGTTGTCATTTTCTCATTAAAGCACATGTTTTCATGTTATGCAAGGTGTCATAGGAAGAGTTCGATGAATCTATCCAAGAGGCATATCATCTCTGATGTAAGAATGTCTATTAAAGGGCATGTTAGAGTCGGTCTCTTCATCCCTCCGTCAGAGATCAAAATTCCTCTTTTTGCATTTCATTTTAGGTGTCTCATCCAGTTCAGTCATCTGCATTCCATTGGGAGCATCGATCGTCCGATGGAAGGGTCTTGTCACTCATGTCCCTCATGTAATGTACCTGCTCATCCATGTCTATTCATCAAAATCATTTTCAAGTCATTCACAGTCATGTTTGGTCTCTTGCTTGGCAAAGAGTCATTTTAGGGTTTTAGGGTTCATTAGGTCTAGGGTTTTACTAAATTTTGTCTGCAAAATGTCTAATAATTCTAGTAGGCACATGAGGGAGGTTCAAAATAATTTTTCATTGAAAAAATTGCATCGTCATATTGCTTGATCATGATTCTTCTTCAAAACTCTGTTTTGAAGAAAAATCATCATTTCGTCTTTTGTAATAAATGCCATGTATATTTTCAAAGTTTTTCAGTTGTGAAGATGTTTAGGCACAACCTTGGTCGCCTTTGCCAAATTTCATGTCAGTCATCCCTACAAAAAATAGACCAGAGTTTTGTCATTCAGTTCAAAAAATCAAATGGAAACAAAGCAGAGTTTATATTTAAAAAGTGAAAAGTGCCAAAGTTCTGCAACATTACAAAGTGGGTTGGTCAAAATGAAAAATCAAAATGCATTGATATATGAGATATTTTCCACATTTAAATTTCATTTGCATGCCAAAGATAAGAGAGAAGCCGAGTTGAAGTGTGGAAGAGCGAAAACCGTGAGCTAGAGGCTGGACTGTGTATTGGAGTTGTTGCGCGGCGCGTTGGGAGAAGGTGCGATGCACAAGGAGGTCGCGGCACATAAAGTCACACACTGCAGTGTTTTTTTAAATGTGTGCAGCGCACTCACCGGTCGCGGCGCACTGGGTTGTGTGCGCGGTGCATAGGGCTGACACACACAAAAAGACTCTGCCACTGTTCCACAAATTCAAATTGATTCGAACTCCCATGTTCCGAGTAAGTTTGTGATGACTTTGAACTGCTATTAGCTTGAGTTTGGTGTAGATTCAAGATTGGTTATAAGAGTTTGAATGTTGAAAATCATAAACCCTATCATTTTGTTAAAGCTGCTCTTTAGGGTTTTAAATTGGTGTTTTAAAAACAACTTTGGTGCCACAATAATCCAACTCCATTCCCCCCTTATGGTTCCTTTCCCATCACTATAATCCTATCATCATTATCAATCCCTTATTCCCTCACATTCCCATTATCACTCATTCCCATTATCCTTATCCCTCAATCCTTTCATTCCCTATTCTTATTCCTTTCGCTATCATTTGCAAAAAGTTCCTAAATCCCAAATCCCCAAACAGTCAAGTGACTGTCCTCACACTTCAATTTTCACTTGATTGAACCATATTTTTCCCATTGTCCATATTTCCCACAGTCCTTTCCTATTTGGCACACATTTGGAAATTGGAGGAAAATACACCAAAATCTTATTTTCACCTCATATAGATCAGCATACACTTGGCATAGACTTGTAACACCATGACGGACACTGAGTCATCATATGAACAAGACAGTGACTCTACCACTGAGTTACATGTACCGAGAAGGCCTCGTAAAGGTGGAAAACATGTGAGAGAAGAGCCCACCTCATTGACTCAATTGCAGGCCTGTCCACTTGCCATGGCATGTTTTCGTGAGCAGTCATGCTATCAGTATTGTGAGATGATTTCTCATATTCAGCATCATCAGGAGTTGGCTCGTTTGTTTGTTTTACATTTGCATGATGGTCAGGTAACTCTTGCTGGTGTAAATTTCGCCTTGACACCAGAAACCATTTCTCAGGCAACAGGAATATCAAATGTGGGTGAAGAGTGGAACAAAAGACAGCAGGTGGACATAGTGCATTATGAACCATACATCAGGCCTATCTATGTGAGGCAGCTCAGCAGGGTATTCCCATTCCGGTTCCTGAAGGAATCCTATGCGCCTTTGATGAGACTCATTATCAGATACTTCAGTTGTGAGGGTCGGTTCTCACACCTCTATGCATACCACATCAGGTTATTGATGCATTTCACGAGAGTGAAGATGATGAACATTAGATATTTCATGTGCTGGAACATCGAGAGAATGACCACTCTTGTGCAGAAGAAGACTCCCGAGTAGCAGTACAACAACATTTATCATTATGCACTCATCAAGATCATTGTCGTACATCAGATTGGATTGCAGGGAATTTCATGGGAGGATTTCATTTCCCATGACTTTTTCACAGCCCCTCAGCCTCCTCCGAAAATTTTTCATGATGCAAGTGAGCCTTGACATCAGTTTGAAGGTCCCAAGACAGAGCCTATCAGTGTGCCAGTGTTTGTTACTTATCAGAGAGGCACGAGAGCACTATTTGCAGCAGCCCGACGAGTACTATCTCCACCCGGGGTGGAAGGGGTCTCGTTTCCATCATTAGCAGCACAGTTACAGGTACATGATAGAGGAAAGAGGCCTATGTAGGAGGAGGGCCCTTCAGGAGGCCCAGATACTAATTTCATGTTGATTGACGAGGATTTGAACTCTCCTAGCTCAAAATTGAGAGAGATCATTCAGGAGCAGAAAGCTGAGATCAGCACATTGACCGACAAGTTGCAGAGAGCTTAATGGATCATAGAATATTTGGAGTATTGGAACAATCATTTGGAGGATCAGCAGATGATCATGGAGTTGCAAAACATCCGTGAGAACCGGCAAGCTGCCCGAAGAAGCCCATCCGAGATGACACCTATTGAGCAGGAGATTGAGGCCGATAGAGAGACTTCGCTTGAGAGGGTCAAAATGCATCTTTAGAAGTTTTTGGAGAAGGAAACCAAGGAGAAGGACATGCTCAGACACATTAAGAACCATTATTGGGCACGCACGCATGTTTGCAAAGTGAGGATCAAGATCCTGAAAGCAAGGCTAAGGAGGGCACTAAAGCGTCGCAAAAGGCATGATAGGCTCCAAATATTGGCTGAAGCTTCTTTGGCCTAGAATTTCACTTGATGAGGGACCTTCAGCCCAAATTTCAAGGAATTTGGGAAAAATTTTGTCAATTTTGAATTTTTTGGTCACAAAACAGATTTTCCCGCCCGACGCGTAGCGCCACTTGGCACACGCTTATAATTGGCAGCTCTTCAAGGGGAAAACTTTGAATTTCTAGATTTTTTATTAAAATTTATGCATGTTCATGGATTACCTAAGGATTTCATCAAGTTTTGGGTTGCCTAAAGGGTCAAAAACACCCTAAAAATGGCCTTTCTGCCACTTTTTGCACACACAGGAAGTAGCATTGGGAGATTGAAGTTTAGGAGGGTAAAATGACATCCAAATCCATAAATTCCATTTGGGTTGGAAAGTAGACAGGTAGGGCTTTCCAACAAGCTATCATGCGCTCAATTTGGACTTCCGGAAGGGCCTCAAAATCAGCTCCAAAGTTGTGCTATGCATAGAGATTTGGGCACGGCGCATAGAGAATTTTGGCCTAATTTTCACTCAGCAGCTCAGAATTTCGCCTAGTTTTGGCCAGTTTCACTTTTTCATGTAACTCTTGATATAATTTGATGTAATTTCATGACCATGATGTAATTTTGGCACATTTTTACTCATTCTAGAAGATTCATTCACCAAAAGGTGAAATATAAGTGAATGGATCAGTTTCCTAGCATATAGAGGCAAGTTGTTTCATTGCCTATTTTCTAGTTCCTAGTTTAGATATGGTTGAAACAACTCCTAGAATGATGACCTAGACCCCTAGAGGAATGGGAATGGGTTAGGCTTGTATATATTATGTATTTTCTCAGACATTTTCAGGGTTGGACATTTGGGATTGCTTGCCACTTCATTGTACATTTCATTTCTGCAATTTTGGCAAAGGAATAGACCAGGGTTTGCAGCACTCTTTGGGATCCTTGTGGCTCTGTGTTTTGATGGTGTTTTTCTCTATGTATTTGTAAGTTCACTGATGTTTATGTGTACCATTTTCACTCTCATTTCTTCTTAAACTGAACAAACAAGTTATAAAGGTAGAATTCATTAGTTTGCTTTGCTCTGCCTTCAGTTTTGTTTAGTTTTTCATGTTTTCATCTATTTGAGGAGGACTCTTGAGACCCTCTTGCCCTCTTCAGCTCCTCGCTGGTCTGATCCATCCATTCAATCAATCCAAAGCATCAAAACGATTGCCTTCCTTGCCCCAATCAGAACTTTGCAAAAACTAGGCCTCATCCCCAGACCCAAAACTACCTTTCCCTTTGATTCCAACAAAAACCCCAAAAATCAAAATCAAACTCCTTTACTTATATACCTAGCCTAAAATTAGCTTTTATTTCAGTCATCTCAAGCCCTATTGATTACTTTTCACTGAGATTGACCTGGAGAGAGCCCTCTCCTGTTCTGGTAGGGCTAGCTACCAGACTGAGCGTGGTTTGATGTTACCCTGAACTCTGCCTTCCTTCAACCTGAGGTAGATTTAGGCTATAACATAGTGGCGACCATACTAGGGAAGAAAATGGTTTGCTTGTTGGACTTATTTGTTTCATAAGCTACAGACGGAGCCTGAAGTTATGCGAGGTAGCCTTCGAAACGCTCTTGCTTTGCATTAGCGAAAGTAGATAAACGTTGCTTCAGTCAATCTCTGGTCTAGCTTGTAAATGTGACACTTGACTTGTGAATTACCCTAGTATATCAGATCGTTCTGGACTTTTGGGTGATGAGTCTATAAATTGATAGGCTGAACAAGTTGGTTTTGTCCCTTTGATTTTGAAATTAATCCAACACACTGGCTTCTAGAAGACATACTAGAGCAAATCCGGATCCTGATCCACCTCCAGTATATGAAAATCCCAATATGATTTCAAGAATCCTTCGTAGAGAAAGTCTTGTGATTCCTCTTTTCAAATCTCATTCATGTCCCGCTGTGTTTGAATACCTTGAAGATATTGAATTTGACGAGAAATTTGAGTTATCGTTGTTTGAAACTAATTCTGAAAGTGCAATTGATTCTACTGTCATAAATCCCGAGTTTATCAAGTATCTTGAAATTGAACAAGCTAATAGATCCATTGACAGTTACATCTTGAATATTCAAAACTCTATTGTGGCAACAAATATTCCTGAGTTTATAGAATCTGCATCTGAAACTCTTGGTCCATCTGCAATTACATCCGGTTCACAAATTCCTACTGAGCCTCATTTTATTCCTACCATTCCCGTGCAACCTCATATCCCTTATCAACATTCTGCAATAGTTTCACCTCCATCCCCACCTCATACATCAACTACTCCAAATACTCCTATTTTCCCAAATCCAGTTGTGAATCCACCAAGAGTGATGGCTGCTCGATTTTCTCCCCTCATGTTACCTCAGAACTTGGATGCCATGCTTGCAGATTATCAAAGTAAAATCCCATTTTTTGATGGCACTCCTCAAAGTGTTCCTGCTTAGCAACATATTAATAGAATGGCAAACTTCTTTGATCTTCATGAAATTGATGAAGAAAATGTGACCATGAGATTGTTTGTGCAAACTTTTGGAGGTGAGGTAAGAAATTGGTTCAGAGCTTTGCAGGCTGGAAGTATTGGTACATTGGCTAAGCTTTAGAGACAGTTCTTGGATCGATGGGAAGTAAATAAAGATCCTCTTCAGATCACTTTTGAATATACCAAGATCAAGCGGAATGTTGGTGAGTCCGTGCAAGACTATTGTATTAGATTTAATGTGGTTTACAATGCAATTCCTGATGATTTAAGGCCATCCAAGAAGTCATATTTGCTTAAGTTTCCGGATGGTTTTGATCTAGACATGGCCTATTCATTACGAGAAAGAGATCTGCCCACCTTAGAATAGATGCAGAAAATTTCGGTTAGTGTTGAAGCTAATTTGAATGACAAGAGAGCAAGATTGAAGGCAGAGAAGAAAGTTGTGATAAAAGAAGAAGCCTCTACATCAGATCAAATACTCCACAAGGTGGAAAAGATGTTTGAAAGACTAACAATTGATAATCCTAAACCACAGATCAGAAATCCCAATTTTCGTGGTCAGCAACAACCAAAATTCAGGATCAAACAACGAGAACAGCGAGCACAAGAACCAACAGTCCAACAGTAAGTAAAGACACCTCTTCAGCAGAATTTTGTTGGTCCTGAATCAAATGATGAAGAGGATGTAGTAGGGGAAGAGAATCACTTCTTCACTCCTGATTATATGCCAACCTTCATCACTGAATATGAGGAGTATGCAGAAAGTTCAGTTGTACAAAAAGATGAGGATTTTATCTTAGCAAATGACACAGCTCTTGAAGAAGAATCGGATGAGTATCAGAGAGGTTATATGAATGATTTTTCCACCTAGCAGAGGAAATATTCACTTAGAAACAGAGATGTACCTATTAACCCAATTCATAAGAGAAAGGAAGTTTCAGCACCAAAGAATGATTCACCCGTTGCACAAAAGAAGGGAAAAGAGACAGTTGATCCTACTGCCAGTAAATCACCATCAGTAGAAAAATCAAATCAGCTAATTGTATCAAGGGAGAAGACTGAAAAGAAATATGTTCTAGTTAAATATGTAGAAAAGACTTCAGCTTTTAGTTTGGAAAATGAAATTTCTAAGTTGAAGGTATCCATTCCCTTGACTGAACTAATGAAGAACAACAGCTATAAGGGTCAGGTGTCTAAAATTTTGAATTTCGATCCAATGTCTGATATGGTAAATGTGGAAGATGATCAACCAGAGCTAATTTTTGGACCAGCATTGGATGGTGAGTCTCTAGATAGTGAGGTGCCTCCTTTTTATATCAGCCTTAGATTGCATGAGTATGTGTTACATAACGCCATGTTTGATTCTGGAGCTTCTCATAATCTCATGCCAAAGGCAATCATGGAGAATTTGGGTTTGGACATCACCAGGAAATATCATGATCTTTATTCTTTCGATTCTAGCAGAGTGAGATGTATTGGGCTTATTAAAGACTTGGTGGTTAGCTTGGATCAGATTCTGACGAAGAATGTTTTGATGGATGTGGTTGTGGCAGACATTCCTCCTAGATTTGGCATGCTTCTTTCCAGATCTTGGGGAGCGAAATTGAAGGGAAAATTACAACTTGATTTCTCCTATGCTACCATTCCTGTGTTCGGTCAGATGAGAAAACTATATCGGGAGAAAAATATGAATTATATGATTACTAGCAAGGAGAAACCAGTAAATCATCCGATAAATTATGTACATACAGATTTAGAGTCTTTTGTTTTGTATTCAAATAGTTTCACTGATGTAAATAGTCAGTTAGTTGAAGTAGAAGACATTCCAGAGATTACAGAAAATTTCAGAGAAGTTTTGACGAAAGAAAGACAAAAACAAGAAAGCACCATTGAGCAATCAGCTAAAGATGATGGACAGCAAGTAGAAAAAACAGAGCTAACAGAACTTCAGCACTTGGAAGAAGATGAAGATGGTCTGTGGACCATGGATTTTGATGGTGTAGTGGGAAATGATGGTGCTGGAATCGGCATTTGGGTACGCAGTCCTTTTTCCGCTCCAAATAAAGTGCTTAGTAATGTACGGGTATGTTCTTATAAGTTGGATTTTCATTGTTCGAACAATGAGGCTGAGTACGAAGCTTTGATTGCTGGTCTGAAAATTCTAAGAAAGCTGAATGCTAAGAGGATTGCAGTCTATGGAAACTCCGAATTGGTGATTAAGCAAGTGAAAGGTGAATATCAAGCAAAGAATCCTCGAATGCAGGCTTACCGAAATGTAGTTCTAGATATCCTGAAGTTGTTTTCAGATTATACCTTGACGTGTGTGCCTCGTATTCAAAATGGCATTGCAGATGCACTTGCTAAGGCAGCAAGTAATTTGAAGATTCCAATGAACTCAAGTAACAAGTTTGAAATCCATGTGAAACATCGTCCAACTGTCCCGAACAACCAAAGGCATTGGCAAGTATTCCAAGATGATGATGAGATTGATGAGTTTCTGCAAAACAAAGGCAAATTCAAAGAGACTTCAATTGATGTGGAACATGATGATAATGAAGCTGATGTGCAAATAAATCAGATGGAAGTATTTCAGTTGAAGGATAATGTCATTCCTAAAGGCTTGATACCTTTAGAAGAGCTTTTCTATCAAGATGACGTAGCTAGAAAACCAACCTTGCGGCCAACCGAAAAGGGAGTTGAAGACGTGAACATTGGATCAGCTGAGAATCCAAAGATGGTGAAGTTGTCCAAAGCATTGCCACCGGAGGTAAAATCAAAATATATCAGTTTGTTATCATCTTTTGCTGATGTATTTTCTTGGGACTATTTAGATTTGAAGACATATGATACCAATATAATTCAACACACCATTCCAATTAAGCCAAATCAAAAGCCCTTCAGGCAGAAGTTAAGAAGGATAAATATGAAGTTGCTGCCCTCAATTGAGAAGGAAGTCAATAGATTGTACAAGGCTGGTATCATTGTTCCTATAAGATTTTCCGATTGGATTTCCAATTTGGTGCCCATACGCAAGAAGACAGGTGGGATTTGTTTGTGCATTGATTTTAGGAATTTGAACAAGGTTTCTTTGAAAGATAATTATCCATTGCCAAAAATGGATCACATATTGCAACGAGTAGTTGGAGCATCGCGTATGTCACTACTCAATGGTTATTCCGGGTATAACCAAATTCTGGTCCATGAGGATGATAGAGACAAAACAACATTCACCACTCTATGGGGAACTTTCCATTACGCTAAAATTCCTTTCGGTTTGAAGAATGCTGGTGCGACATTTCAGCGAGCAATGGATATGGCTTTTGCAAATGAGAAAGATGTTTTCTTAGTTGTGTATCTTGATGATTTGATAGTCTTTTCCAATTCTGATGAAGAACATCTTTACCATTTGAAAGTTGTTTTTCAACGATGTAGAAATTATGGTGTGTCACTCAATCTGAAGAAGATTTTGTTCACCATGGATGAGGGCAAACATCTTGGTCATATTATCTCAAAATATGGCATCCGTATTGACCCAGCTCGAGTTGAAGCTATTCAACAAATTGATCTTCCCCGGAATAAGAAAGAGATTCAGTCCTTCAATGGTAAGATTAATTTTTTATGCCGCTTCGTGCCTAATCTTTTTGAACATCTAAGAGAGATTACAAACATGCTTAGGAAGTGTTAGCCCCCCTATGGAATTCTTGACAAGCAAGCTGGGGGCTAGATTATTGTGGAGCCTTCAAGGAATGCCTTTCCCCTGGAAACCCTTCCTCCTTGAAGTCTCTGAGTGCTATGCCTAATACAAATCCCCTCTAAAATCCCTTCACCCTTTGTTTTCCCAAATTCCCCCTCCATCTCCCTATCGTTGCCCTTATAAGGTTTCAAAAATGCATTTAAATGGCTTAAAAACCCATCTTGAACCTTATTGCAGGCCCAGCCCCTTTCCCGCTTAGCCTCGTGCCTTTTCCTCCATGTGACCCGTGCTGAGACCATTCGCTGGCCCGAAAGGCGCTAATCTCCCTTGCCGCACCATCACCGTCCATTTCAATCCGCGGATCAATGGTTCATAGCCAGAGCACATCGGGCGCATTTTCCACCGTTGATTTGTTCCAGATCTAATGGTGCAGAGCCCATCTTCCCTGTGGTCCCCGCTTCCACTATTCCAAAACCGCCTAGTTCATTTCACACCACTCATGCACGGTGGGAGGTTTTCCCTCGTTTCCCAGCGATTCCACTAGTCGCCCACCGCATGTCCCCTGTACGATGGTGAAACCATTTTCTCCCCGCGAATTATCTTTCGACCAGAGTCATGCAGCGAAATGAATGCGAGCCGTCAGATCTTTCGTGCCTCATCCAATAGTCGTCAGCCATCCAAGTTGCGCATGGCTTAACCCTGTTCATCGTGCTCCTTGGCCCACCCTTCGCCTTTGATCCCCGCCTCAATCAACGGTCCTGATTTGCCCCTCCGCCATTGACTGTTCCACTGTCCCTGTCCCGCCATGTCATCTCCACGTGTGCCCTCCGTACGTTCGACCGTTCCATTGTATATTTTCGTCCAAATTCGTATTTTCTAAGGTTTTTCTCAGTAAAATTCACTCCGCAGACCGTCACCTCCACCAGACCAATTTGTTTCCACTCCTCCTGCGATTTTCTCCTCCGCATCGTCACCTGCACGAACTTTCTCTGCCTCCACATCATCCGCCACCCATCTATGGATTTCTTAATGGGTTGCATATTTTGTAGGTTTACAGAGAATGGGAAAAGTCTGTCACTATTGGACAATGTTTAAATACAGCGACATGTATTTTGAGCACCAGAGTTAATGGATAGCAAGTTTTATACATCAGCAGGGTGGTTTTCTCCATCAAAGTGCAGAATCCAACTCGGAAAATTTCCCGCCGCCATTAAAGCCTGAGCTAACCTATCAGAAGCAAAGATGGAGCATCAAGGTGTTTTAGTACACAGAAAAATAGATTAAGGCACATTAATGAAGATCTTAGGCCTTGAATCAGCGGTTTAAAGAGGCAAAGCACCAGTTAGAGGACCCCGAGGATCGATCAAGAGATCCTGTACATAGTAAAAGGTAACATCAGGGTTTATTCATCAGCAGAATGTTTTCCATCGTCAAGTACAGGGTGCCCATACAACTTTTATTATGCACAATGTCCCTGAAGGAATTTCCACCCTAACAGCAGTTCAAAATCACCAGAGCATTTATGTAGAAGATTTTTCAGTAGTTTATTTTATTTTGTTCAAAGCACCAGGAGTACTACAGCCAAAACATGTCAAAGTCATACCCAGAGAAGATCACTCCTGCATAAAGTGGTGACAGAGATTAAATACACAGCAGTCAAACAGAATGGGTTTCGGCCCTGCATTCATTTTGGGTTTAATGTTACATTTAAGTATTCACCTACCACCTTAGTCGACCTTCTGTTCATCATCTGCTATAAAGCAGAGAAGGAAATTAGGTTGTTGGTTGTTGATCGGATATCAGTGGATTGCAAGCCTTTCCTCTTGAGACAAGTTCTCTGTGTAATATTGTAAGATAGGCTGAGATTTGATGTATTTAGACTGAATGTTCAAGCTGCAGGCATTGATGTACCTGATTGGTGTTGTTTTTAAAATAACAAGCATATTTCTTTGGATCCTGACCTAAAGCAGCTGGTGATGTTTTCCTTTCTCTGTATTTGTGATTGACTTTCTTTCATTTCATTATGATTCTTCAGGCTCACATCAGAAGTTTGGCATAAGATTTACCCTTGATAGGTACCTTATGTTGCTACTCTCCCAGCCCTTATGTTTTCTGCTTATATGTGTATCTGAATGTTGATTTCGATTGATTTAACCAGTGTAGTGGATGTCATTGCCTGCTCTCTGATGTATGAATTAGTGAAATATATGTTTATATGTTCTTGTTAGGGTTTAGTTGGGTGAGTTGAGAACACTGAGAGGTCTATAACATTGTCTCTGCCTCACTAGGATCTTTCCATCTTATTAAACCTTTCTAATATCCCTTCTGTCAAACTTATCCTTGTTTTTCCTTAGAGTTGCTAAAGCAGACCTGGAGTTAAATGACCTCTGGTCTGATCTATAAGTAGCCCCTTTGTCCCTCTCTGAGAGTTGCCTCTGAGTATGTCCAAGCAGGTTTGGAGTTAAATGACCTCTGACTGGATCTATAGACAAAAATTTGGTTATCTTTCCTTCTCTCACTTTCAGTCCTTAATGCTCCATTCCATCAACCATATTTAAAGATCCAATTTCTCTAGGTGACTAGCCCAAACTGAAAACTTGCACATTGAACACAAGTAAAACCTTTCTTGACTCCATTGCCCAATGGCCTTGATGTTCCCTGAGTTATCTATCTTTGCCTAGTTTCCTTTATGCTCATCCTCATATCATATTGGACCCTTCTTTCCTGATTCCCAACAACCAAACACAAACAATCAAACAACCCTGTGCCTATAACTAGCCTAAAACCTTAACGTTTGAGCTTCAAAGACATAAAACCTTTGACTATCATAGAGAGATCCCTCTCTGGATCTAGGAGGGCTAGATCCTAAGGTCTAAAAGTGGTTCTATGTTGTCTCATCTTTTGGTCTTGTCAACCTAGCCAAAACATGGGAACCCCAACATAATGGCGACTGCACTGGGGACTTTCTGAATATTTTTAATCTCACTCCATCGTAAACTTCAGAAAAACTTCAATCTCTGGTTAGGTTGGCAGTAATCCACCCCTTTCTTGAATCGAACTCTATTGTTGAGTGTCCATCATACTCTTAGACAGAGCCTGGGAAGGGCCGGGAAGCCTCCGGATCTCACCCTCTTTGGAGGTGACATATCTGGTAAATGCCCCCCCAATCAATCTCTGGTTGGAGTTTGTTGTTCTGAGGAGATTCCTGGAAGGTGAAAGTGCCTGAGCACTGTGGTGGACAGTGTAAACCCCTTAGATATATCCTAAAACCCTCCACCTGGCGACTCCATTGTTCCTAAACGAAAAGACTCCACTGGTGATCAGTAGGCCTGCTGATTAACTTGGTTTCTCATTAGACTCCACTGGGAGGCCAGCCTTTGAAACAACATTAACCACAATAGAAGAGCAATTAGGGTTAAGCTGCTTAGTTAGAAGTATAACATTCTGGCTTTCAGAACCATTCACACAAGAGCTTATCCCAATCCTGACCCACCTGAAATAGTTGATAACCCTAAGAGCATTCTCAAAGGATCTCCCGCACCTAAAAGGTCAACTATTTCCAGCCCCATCTATAGAGCTAATTCTGCACCAGAAGACCTAACAGCTCTATCACATTTTCTCCCTAACCTAGACCTCCCAAACAGTTTACCAAGAGCTAGGTCATTCAGTCATCTAGACCAGCCAGACCCTGAGCTTCACAGCACACCATCTAATAGTGGTAAACACACTAGGGACAGAGGAACCCCTCCATATACACCACCTGATATCCATTTCATTCAAAAATTTGGGCTCACCCGCCCTAGATCTGCCCAACAGATCTCTGCTAGTCCTAGTATCCTTGTCATCCATATACCAACTTCTCAAATCAATCCTTCACCTCATCAGAATATCATCATGGCAGCCTGGTATGCTCCCTTAGTATTACCCCAACCCTTGTTACCCTTACCAAATGACTATCAATCAAAAATCCCACACTACACTGCTAAAGAGTCCATCACAACTCAGCAACATGTAGATAAAATGGAGGATTCTTTTAACTACATGGAAATTGATGATGAAACAATCAAAATGAGAATCTTTGCCCAGAGCTTGGGAGGTGAGGTGAAGAAGTGGTTTAAGAACCTACCTGCGGGTAGTATCCAAGATCTCCCTGCTCTATACCGAACTTTTGTTGACAAATGGGAAGCTAGGGAAAATCCTTGCCAACTCCTGGCTTAATACATGAGCCTTAAAAGAAATGTAGGAGAGAGTGTCCATGATTACACAACAAGATTTAACAGCATTTACAATGCTCTCCCTCCACATATGAAACCTCCACAAGGTACGGCCCTAGAAAAATACCTTGATGGGTTTGATGTTGACATGGCCTATGAGCTTAGGGATAAAGAGTACACCACATTGGAGGACATGTAGAAACGAGCTGTAAACATAGAGGAAAATTTGATTGAGAGAAGAGCAAGACAGAGAACTGAGAGGAGGGTAACATATAGGGATGACAATGTAGCCTGCACATCTGATCCAAATTATAAAAAATTGTCTAAAAACATGGAAGAGCTACAACAAATGATGAAGAAAATGGTTGTCACAGTTAGCAATCAGAATAGAAACCAGAACCAAAATCAGAACCAAAACTTTAGAAGAAACAAAAATGCTCCCAATAGACAAAGAGAGTCAGATCAACAAGTAATTCCCCCATTCCAGGAAAACTTTCTTGATGAAGACGAGGGAATCATGGAAAAGTCCGAAGGGAATGCAATAAACATGTTTGAAACAGAAGACTCAGTCCTTAACTGTGATTCAGGAGAAGATCAACCCTCACCATCATACTGGGATGAGGAATGGTTGGAAACTAAAGATTACAGATTAGGATTTGAAAATGCCATGATGCAGGTCAGAGAACAATATGAACTTAGGAGCAAAAGAAACCAAGAAAATTCCAAAACAAAGACTCCTGAGGTAACCATCAAGAAAATACCTGATAAATCTTCTAAAGCATCTGCTGCAAATGAAAAATCAGAAGCTGAAGGTTCTGGTAAACACAAGGAAAAGGACAACCAAAACACTGAAAAACCAAGCCAACCAGCTAGTAGCACTAGCACTGCAGTTGGTGCTCCTGATAAAACAATTCCTAACCCTGTACATAGTGAGAAATCACAAACTGATTCAGCCACTAAGGTAGTGGCAAATAAAACAGAATTGAGCATTACAAAGGTCCAGTCCACTTTCAATCTGGAAAGTGAGATTGCAAAAATCAAAATCTTTGTACCATTATCCGAGCTGGCCACTCAGGATGTATATAAGGGCCAAATTTTGAAAGCATTGAATCTAGGGGAAAACAATGATACTGTGAATTTGAATGATGATCAACCTGCCCTTTTTTTTGGTCCAAAGATTGAGGGAAATTTTCAGGAAGGGGTGGTTCCACCTTTCTATGTCAGTCTCAACATTCATGACAAGATCCTTCATAATGCCATGCATGATTCTGGAGCGTCACACAATCTAATGCCTAAGGTAGTGATGGAAAGGTTAGGCCTAGAAATCACCAGACCCTACAAAGACTTATACTCATTTGACTCTAGCAGAGTAAAATGCCTAGGACTAATCAAAGACTTATGTGTGAGCTTGACCCAGATTCCAGCTAAATGTATGGTCATGGATGTTGTGGTGGCAGATGTACCACCCAAGTATGGCATGTTATTATCGAGATCATGGGGAGCCAAGTTGCAAGGAACAATGCAGATGGATGGCTCATATGCCACTATCCCTATCTTTGGCCAACTTAGAAGACTGTATAGAGAAGCTCAAATGAAATTTCTAGTCAGTAGCCCCAAGAAACCTGAAAATTCACCATTTTACTCTGTGCACACAGACCTGGATTCTTTCATCCTTTACAACGACCAATCCTTGGGAGAGCCAGAGTCTGAATGCAGAAATATAAGCAAGAATGCAGAGCCCATGGACTTTAGCATAATGGCTACCCTAGAAGAATACAATGAAGATAACCATGGGCATGATAATAAAAACGAAACTCAGAATGAATCAGGAACACATTGCAGTCAGCCTATTAGTCACACCCTTCAAACTAACACACCACGTGAAAAACAAGAAAACCCACAACCTAGTACAGACCCCACAACGCAACATAATGGCGAACCCTTGTGGGAAATGAATTTCGATGCGTCTTGTACTAGAAAAAATGCTGGAGCTGGGGTGTGGCTACGTAACACAGAAAATGATCATGCAGAGAGCCATGCGGTGAATCTACATTTCAAATGCACCAATAATATTGCAGAATATGAGGCTCTTATTCTTGGCCTAAATCTGTTGAAAAAATTAGGGGCCCGTAGGATAACTGTGCATGGATATTTTGAGTTAGTGATCAAACAAGTGAATGGTGAATACGCAGCAAAACATCCTCGATTAAGAGCATATAGGAACGATGCCATGGATATATTGAAAAATTTCATGGAATATGAATTAGTGTTTGTTCCCAGGAGTCAAAATGTCATTGCAAATGGATTAGCTTGTCTAGCTAGTTCATATCCTAAGACTCCAGCTAACCAACAAATCATCATTCAGACCAAATTCGGACCTGCAGTGCCAAAAAATGAAAAATATTGGCAGGTCTTTGAAGGAGACAAACAGATCGAAGATTTCTTGGTGGGAAAAAATGAGTTCAAATTTGTTGATTCAGACTCAAAATTTGATGATAGCTGCCCAAGTGAGGATCCCCCAGATGAACAAGAAACACCCTCTAACATAGAAATAAACACCTTTTCTGAGGAAACTGGAAATCCAATCGTAAAATGTGAAAACACAGATAGTGGGGAAATAGAGGTGCTGCATGCCAAAGATAAGAATATACCCAGAGGCTTGGCACCCTTAGAGGACCTTTTTGACTTTGATGACGTAGAAAAAAAGCCCACGATAGAACATGCAGATTCAGATGTGGAAGAATGCAACATAGGCACTGAAGACAAACCCAAAATGATTAAACTGGCTAAATCTATACCTGCAAACATGAAAAAGAAATACATCGACCTGTTTAAAGAATTCATTGATGTGTTTGCATGGAGCTATGAAGATTTAAAGGCCTATGACACCAACATCATACAACACAAGATACCCTTGAAGGAAAATCAGAAGCCTTTCAGACAGAAACTCCGTAGGATCAATCCAAAACAATTTCCTGCAGTTGAAAAGGAGATTAAGAAGATGTATGATGCAGGCATAATAGTCCCTGTAAGTTTTTCTGATTGGGTGTCAAACTTGGTGGCTATGAGAAAGAAAACAGGAGAAATCAGACTGTGCATAGACTTCAAAAACCTCAACAGAGCCTCCCTGAAAGACAGCTACCCCTTGCCTAGAATGGAACACATCTTACAGAAGGTAGTGGGCTCTAAAATAATCTCCCTGCTTGATGTTTTTTCAGGATATAACCAAATACTGGTACTCCCCTAAGAACAACTCAAAACAACATTTACCACTCCATGTGGCACCTTTATGTATGTGAAGATGCCATTTAGATTGATGAATGTTGGCGCCACCTTCCAGAGAGCGATGGATATAGCTTTCTCAGAGGAGATAGGGAACTTCATAGTTATCTATTTAGATGACTTGACTGTCTTTTTAAAAACTGAAGAAGAACACCTAAAACATCTGAGGAAAGTTTTTGAAAAATGTAGAAGGTACAGTCTGTCTCTAAACCCTAAGAAAACTATTTTTGGGCTCCAAGAAGGTAAAATTATTGGCCACATTATATCTGAGAAAGGGATTAGGATATACCCACAGAGAGTTGAGGGAATACTCCAAATCACACACCCAAGAAACATCAAGGAGTTACAGTCCTTCATCGGGAAGATCAACTTCCTGAGGAGATTCATTCCAAATCTTGCTGAACACCTCAGGAACATGACAAGCATGCTGAAGAAGGGTGTAGGAGTGAAATGGACTGTAGGAGCCAAAAAATATTTCGAATCTATGAAACTTTCTCTCACTCAAGCTCCCATCCTGATTAGCCCTGATTTCTCGAAATATTTTATGATCTTTTCATTTTCCTCCCAGCATACCGTGGTTGCAGTCTTGTTGCAGAAAAATTCAGAAGGTAATGAACAGCCTATAGCTTTCTTCAGTAAAGCCTTAAGGGATGCACCCCTGAAGTACAACATTATGGAAAAGCAGGCCTATGCCCTGATTAAGTCCTTAAAAGAATTTAGGGTGTACATTCTGCATTCTCATACCATTGCCTATGTGCCGAATATAGTGGTCAAAGATATCTTGTCCCAAGACCCTGATGGGAAAAGGGGCAAATGGATTGCTACCATCTTGGAATACAACCTTGAAATAAAACCCACCAAGCTAATCAAAGGTCAAGGCCTGGCCCAGTTAATGGCTGAATCAAACATGCAGGCCCTTGATATTAACATGATAAATGCCTTAGATAAGCAAGAAGGAATGCCCCATCCAACTGTTGAGGAGCAGTTTCAAAACTCTCCCTGGTATACTGATATCCTTTACGTGCTCACCCACCTCAATGCCCCTCCAGAAATGTCCAAAACCAAGGCCAGATTCATAAAACTCAAAGCTAGAAATTACTACATTTTGAATGAGAATATATACTGGAAAAATTCAAATGGCCTATTACTGAAATGTTTGTCTGAAACTGAAGCTGAAAATGTTAAACAAGAATTTCATGCTGGAGAATGTGGAGGCCACCTGAGTTGGAAAGCCACTGCAAATAAAATACTCAGGGCTGGTTATTATTGGCCTACATTGTTTAATGATGTCCATAAAATGATAACCACTTGCCACAAATGTCAGATCTTTGAAGGTAAAAGAAAACTCCTCCCCCTTACTCTACAACCCATCACTGTAGAAGGTCCCTTCATGCAATGGGGCCTAGATTTTATAGGGGAAATTCATCCAGCCTCTTCCGAACAACACAAATGGATCTTGACTACCATAGATTACTTCACTAAATGGATAGAAGTCGTACCCACTAGGAATGCCACTGATTCTGTCATCATTAGGTTCCTAGAAGACTTCATCCTATCTCGGTTTGGCTGTCCAAGGAAAATAATCACTGAAAATGTTGCTGCCTTCGGATCCAGGAGAATGGTTAATTTCTGTCACAGGTACCATATCATCCTCAGTCATTCAACTACCTATTACCCCCAGGGTAATGGATTGGCTGAATCATCGAATAAAAGCCTGGTCACAATCATTAAGAAGCTGCTGGAGGAGAACAAAAATTCATGGCATAAAAATTTGATACATGATTTGTGGGCCGATAGGCTCACCACAAAGAAATCTATAGGCATGTCACCATTCTAGCTGGTTTATGGAACAGAGGTAGTATTCCCTACAAGCCTTGGAGTTCCAGTGATCAAACTGGTCCAGGAGATCCAATTAGAGGAAGATAGCATGATAAGGAGAATAAATGAAACAATCCATCTTCAGCAAACAAGGGATCATGTTTACAACAAAACAGTGAAATTCCAGGACAACATAAAGAGGCAGTTCAAAAAAATAACCAAAGCTTCAAACTTCAAAGTTGGGGACAAGGTTCTGAAATGGGACTCAAGAAGGGAGGACAAAGGTAAACATGGCAAATTTGACAGCTTGTGGCAAGGCCCATTTGTCATCCAGGCCACTGTGGGTCCTAATGTTTTTTTCTTACAAGAACTTTATGGTACAGAGCTGTTTGGGGGTCCTGTCAATGGCAGGATGCTCAAACGCTATTTCTACTAATTTTCATTTCCAGTCCCATTTCCATTGTACATACCATTGCAGTTTTACTTTCAGGAAAATAGAGAAAAATGTTCTAAAAAACAGAAAGAAAGGAGAGGTTTAGACATGCTTGAAACATGAACCTCTAAAATGCAAAAAGAGTGGCTCAAACATGATCAAAATCTGAGCCAAAAGGAGCAGAATAGCTGGTCCGAATATGCTCAAAATCTGGACCAACAGTGAAAAGAAGAATCAGCTCTAATATGCCCAAAACCAGAGCTGAAATCAAAGAAAAGAGGTGACCCTAATATGCTCAAAATCTGAGTCACAAATAGAGAAGGATATTTCAAGTTGCAGATTTCATGCCTTCAGAGTTTTGTTTGCAGTTCTCTACAAGTCTTCACTCTAGCAAGTCAGACAGTCTAATCCTGGCTTGGCTGTTTTTCAATTTCCTGTCTTAGAATGTAGGAGAAGAAATCTGTTGGACAGTTTAATCCCAGCAGATGTTAGATTAGGTAGAGAAGCATATGAGGCCAACTGTTTAATCTGGTCTCATGGGGCAATAAGGGTAGATTTATAATAGGTTTTTTTTGTTTTGAGAATAAAATGTAAAGGGTCTGCTAGCTCAAATTCACCCTAAAGAAGAAAAAGTGCCAGGACTGTAGTTTGGGTAGGCAGATGGGTTGGGAAATATTTCTGCTGATGTTTCTATCATATTGTGGCAACTAAAAATTGATGAAAGAAAGGGATGTGCCAGGTAGCAGGCATCTGGCCTACTCCAAAGATCATTTCTGGTTTCTTGACTCCTTCAAGAAGAAGCCATCCCCATGTGGAGCCACTGTTAGCCCCCCTATGGAATTCTTGACAAGCAAGCTGGGGGCTAGATTATTGTGGAGCCTTCAAGGAATGCCTTTCCCCAAGAAACCCTTCCTCCTTGAAGTCTCTGAGTGCTATGCCTAATACAAATCCCCTCTAGAATCCCATCACCCTTTGTTTTCCCAAATTCCCCCTCCATATCCCTATCGTTGCCCTTATAAGGTTTCAAAAATGCATTTAAATGGCTTAAAAACCCATCTTGAACCTTATTGCAGGCCCAGCCCCTTTCCCGCTTAGCCCCGCACCTTTTCCTCCATGTGACCCGTGCTGAGACCATTCGCTGGCCCGAAAGGCGCTAATCTCCCTTGCCGCACCATCACCATCCATTTCAATCCGCAGATCAATGGTTCATAGCCAGAGCGCATCGGGCGCATTTTCCACTGTTGATCTGTTCTAGATCTAACGATGTGGAGCCCATTCACCCTGTGCTCCCCGCTTCCACTGTTCCAAAATCGCCCAGTTCATTTCGCACCACTCATGCACGGTGGGTGGTTTTCCCTCGTTGCCCAGCGATTCCACTAGCCGCCTGCCGCGTGTCCCTTGTACGACGGTGAAACCACTTTCTCCCCGCGCATTATCTTTCGACCGGAGTCACGCAGCGAAATGAATGCGAGCCGTCAGATCTTGCACGCCTCATCCAATGGTCATTGGCCATCCAAGTTGCGCACGACTTAACCCTGTTCATCGTGCCCCTTGGCCCACCCTCCGTCGTTGATCCCTGCCTCGATCAACGGTCCTGATTTGCCCCTCCGCTGTTGACTGTTCCACTATCCCTGTCCCGCCATGTCATCTCCACGTGTGCCCTCCGTACGTTCGACCGTTCCATTGTATATTTTCATCCAAATTCGTATTTTCTAAGGTTTTTCTCAGTAAAATTCACTCCGTAGATCGTCACCTCCGCCAGACCAATTTGTCTCCACTCCTCCTGCGATTTTCTCCTCCGCATCGTCACCTACACGGCCTTTCTCCACCTCCACATCATCCGCCACCCATCTATGGATTTCTTAACAGGTTTCGTATTTTGTAGGTTTACAGAGAATGGGAAAAGTTTGTCATGATTGGACAATGTTTAAATACAACGATAGGTATTTTGAGCACCAGAGTTAATGGATAGCAAGTTTTATACATCAACAGGGTGGTTTTCTCCATAAAAGTGTAGAATCCAACTCGGAAAATTTCCCGGCGCCATTAAAGCCTAAGCTAACCTGTCAGAAGCAAAGATGGAGCGGCAAGGTGTTTCAGTACACAGCAAAGGAGATTAAGGCACGTTAATGAAGATCTTAGGCCTTGAATCAGCAGTTTAAAGAGGCAAAGCACCATTTAGAGGACCCCGAGGATCGATCAGGAGATTCTGTACACAGTAAAAGGTAACATTAGTGTTTATTCATCAGCATAATGTTTTTCTTCGTCAAGTACAAGGCGTCCATATAGCTTTTATTATGCACAATGTCCCTGAAGGAATTTCCACCCTAACAGCAGTTCAAAATCACCAGAGCATTTATGTAGCAGATTTTTCAGTAGTTTATTTTATTTTGTTCAAAGCACCAGGAGTACTAAAGCCAAAACATGTCAAAGTCATACCCAGAGAAGATCACTCCTGCATAAAGTGGTGATAGAGATTAAATACATAGCAGTCAAACAGAATGGGTTTCGGCCCTGCATTCATTTTGGGTTTAATGTTACATTTAAGTATTCACCTACCACCTCAGTCGACCTTCTGTTCATCATCTGCTATAAAGCATAGAAGGAAATTAGGTTGTTGGTTGTTGATCGGATATCAGTGGATTGCAAGCCTTTCCTCTTGAGACAAGTTCTCTGTGTAATATTGTAAGATAGGCTGAGATTTGATGTATTCAGACTGAATGTTCAAGCTGTGGGCATTGATGTACCTGATTGGTGTTGTTTTTAATATAACAAGCATATTTCTTTGGATCCTGACCTAAAGCAGTTGGTGATGTTTTCCTTTCTCTATATTTGTGATTGATTTGCTTTCATTTCATTATGATTCTTCAGGCTCGCATCAGAAGTTTGGCATAAGATTTACCCTTGATAGGTACCTTATGTTGCTGCTCTCCCAGCCTTTATGTTTTCTGCTTATATGTGTATCTGAATGTTGATTTCGATTGATTTAACCAGTGTAGTGGATGTCATTTCCTACTCTCTGATGTATGAATTAGTGAAATCTATGTTTAGATGTTCTTTTTAGGGTTTATTTGGGTGAGTTGAGAACACTGGGAGGTCTAGAACACTGTCTTTGCCTCACTAGGATCTTTCCATCTTATTAAACCTTTCTAAGATCCCTTCTGTCAAACTTATCCTTTTTTTCCTTGGAGTTGCTAAAGCAGACCTGGAGTTAAATGACCTCTGGTCTGATCTATAAGTAGCCCCTTTGTCCCTCTCTGAGAGCTGCCTTTGAGTATGTCCAAGCAGGTCTGGAGTTAAATGACCTCTGACCGGATCTATAGACAGAAATTTGGTTATCATTCCTTCTCTCACTTTCAGTCCTTAATGCTCCATTCCATCAACCATCTTTAAAGATCCAATTTCTCTATATGACTAGCCCAAACTGAAAGCTTGCACATTGAACACAAGTAAACCCTTTCTTGAATCCATTGCTCAATGGCCTTGATGTTCCCTAAGTTATCTATCTTTGCCTAGTTTCCTCTATGCTCATCCTCGTCTCATATTGGACCCTTCTTTCCTGATTCCCAACAACCAAACACAAACAATCAAACAACCCTGTGCCTATAACTAGCCTAAAACCTTAACGTTTGAGCTTCAAAGACATAAAACCTTTGAATATCATAGAGAGATCCCTCTCTGGACCTAGAGGGATAGATCCTAAGGTCTAAAAGTGGTTCTATGTTGTCTCATCTTTTGGTCTTGTCAACCTGGCCAAAACATGGGAACCCCAACAGGAAGGATAGTGTAGTAAAGTGGTCTGAAGAGGTGGTTAAGTCCTTCAATTTAGTGAAGTTGGTTCTTTCTTCAGCTCTGGTTTTGATCAGCCCAGATTATACTCAGGATTTTATTTTGTTTTCATTTGCTTCGGAGCATACTATGGCAGCAGTATTAATGCAGAAAAGAGATGGCCACGAAAAACCAATTTCTTTTTTCAACCGTACTATAAGAGATCCAACCTTGAAATATAACATCATTAAAAAGCAAGCTCTCACTCTTGTGAAGGCGTTGAAATATTTTCGAGTATATATTTTGCATTCTCATATTATTGCTTATGTTCCTAACGCTGTTGTTAAGGATTTTTTAGTACAAACAGATCCGGAAGGGAGACGAGGCAGATGGATTGCAGCCTTGTTGGAGTATGATGTGGAGATAAAGCCCACAAAGCTTATCAAAGGACAGGGGTTGGCTAAGCTTATGGTTGATTCGAATTTGCATGCCTTAGACATAAATCTAATTGCTGCTATGTCTGATGTGAATGAGGAAAGTTCACCAGTTCAGGTATCGGAAATATTTGTGTTTTCTCCTTGGTATTCAGATATTGTATATGTGCTTCAAAATTTGTCACCACCGCCCGGCATGGCTAGAAATAAAAGTAGAACTCTGAAATTAAAGGCTGCTAAGTTTTGTATTTTGAATAATTCACTCTATTGGAAAGATCCTAGTGGCGTTTTGTTGAATTTTTTTGGTGGAAGAAGAAGCAAAGCAGGTTATGGAGGATTTCCATAAAGGAGATTGCGGGGGTCACCTTTTTTGGAAAACTACGGCCAACAAGAATTTGAGAGCCAGGTATTATTGGCCGACACTTTTTGCTGATGTGTATAAGACTGTCAAAAGCTGTCACGAATGTCAGATTTTTGAAGGGAGGCAGAAATTGCAGCCTTTTCCGCTTAAGCCCATTGAGGTAAGTGCTCCTTTTCAGCAGTGGGGTTTGGATTTCATTGGCGAAATTCATCCTGCTTCTTCAAGTCAACACAAGTGGATATTAACAATGACATATTATTTCATGAAATGGATTGAAGCAATTCCCACCAGGAAAGCTACAGATTCGGTAATAATTTCTTTCCTTGAGAATAACATTTTGTCTCGTTTTGGTTTCCCGAATAAGTTAATCACTGATAACGCAGCAGATGTCAAATCAAAAAGGATGATTTATTTTTGTGACAAGTATCATATCATTTTGGGACACTCAGCCGCTTATCATCTGCAAGGCAACGGATTGGCGGAGTCTTTCAACAAATATTTGGTCAACATCATTAAAAATTTGCTGGAAATAAACAAGAAAAGTTGGCATAAGAAGTTAGTCAATGCACTTTGGGAAAATCGAGTGAGTCAGAAGAAATCCATTGGTATGTCACCCTTTGAGTTATTTTATGGAGTTGATACAGTGTTTCCTACCTCTCTCGCAGTTCCGATGGTCAAACTTCTACAGGAAGCTGGCAGTGAATATGATCATATGCAGAGAAGAATAAATCAAATGATCCATTTGCAGTAGACGAGGGAAGAAGTTTTTCAAAACACATTCAAGCTGCAAGAGAGAATTAAGAAAATCTATGACAGAAAAGAAAAGGTAGACAAATTCCAATCGGAGGAAGTGGTGCTGAAATGGGATGCAATGAACGAGGAAAAGGGTAAGCATGGTAAGTTCGAAAATCTCTGGAAAGGACCCTTTAAAATTGCTGCATATCGGGGTCAGAATGATTTTCTTCTGAAGGAGATGAACGAAGAAGATTGTCTAGGAGGGCCGGTCAATGGTCGGCTGCTCAAGTGGTATCATTTCTGAGATGTGTTCTCTTGTTTACATTGTCACTGTACATACCATTTATTTCAGTTTCATTGCAAGTGTGTGCTGTGATATTTTCTTCAGTTTGGCGCCCGAAGTGAAGGCTATAATTTTGAAGAATGATTGCAGCTTTGGTTTAAAGTTTTTCGAGTCACGTTTTTCAGTCATTTCATTTTCAAAGTTGGGTCTGCTTGAGTCAAATTTTCAGTCAATAAATGAGTCAAGAGTCTTGTGTTGATTTGTCAAAATTATGGACTCCATAGCCCAATGGATGAAGGCACTGTCTATCTCTCCCAGAGATCTATAGTTCTTGGCACCTCCAAGGAGCTACCATCCCCACTAGAGCCAATGTTAGAGTCGGTCTCTTCATCCCTCCGTCAGAGATCAAAATTCCTCTTTTTGCATTTCATTTTAGGTGTCTCATCCAGTTCAGTCATTTGCATTCCGTTAGGAGCATCGATCGTCTAACGGAAGGGTCTTGTCACTCATGTCCCTCATGTCATGTACCTTCTCATTCGTGTCTATTCATCAAAATCATTTTCAAGGCATTCACAGTCATGTTTGGTCTCTTGCTTGGCAAAGAGTCAATTTAGGGTTTTAGGGTTCATTAGGTCTAGGGTTTTACTAAATTCAGTCTGAAAAATGTCTAATAATGCCAGCAGGCACATGAGGGAGGTTCAAAATAATTTTTCATGGAAAAAATTTCATCATCATATTGCTTGATCATGATTCTTCTTCAAAACTCTGTTTTGAAGAAAAATCATCATTTCGTCTTTTGTAATAAATTCCATGTATATTTTCAAATTTTTTCAGTTGTGAAGAAGTTTAGGCGTAGCCCTGGTCTCCTTTTCCAAATTCTGTGCCAGTCATCCCTGCAAAAAATAGACAAGAGTTTCGTCATTCAGTTCAAAAAATCAAATGGAAACAAAGCAGAGTTTATATTTAAAAAGTGAAAAGTGCCAAAGTTTTGCAACATTACAAAGTGGGTTGGTCAAAATGAAAAATCAAAATGCATTGATATATGAGATATTTTCCACATTCAAATTTCATTTGCACGCCAAAGATAAGAGAGAAGCCGAGTTGAAGTGTGGAAGAGCGAAAACCGTGAGCTAGAGGCCGGACTGTGTATTTTAGTTGCTTTGCGGCACGTTGGGAGAAGGCGCGGTGCACAAGGAGGTCGCGGCGCATAAAGCCGCCCACTGCAGTGTTTTTTTTAAACGTGCGCGGCGCACTCACCGGTCACGGCGCACTGGGTTGTGTGCGCGGCGCACAGGACCGACACACAAAAAAAGACTCTACTACTGTTCCACAAATTCAAATTGATTCAAACTCCCATGTTCCGAGTAAGTTTGTGATGACTTTGAACTGCTATTAGCTTGAGTTTGGTGTAGATTCAAGATTGGTTATAAGAGTTTGAATTTTGAAAATCATAAACCCTATCATTTTGTTAAAGATGCTCTTTAGGGTTTTAAATTGGTGTTTTAAAAACAACTTTGCTGCCACAATAATCCAAATCCATTCCCCCCTTATGGTTCCTTTCCCATCACTGTAATCCTATCATCATTATCAATCCCTTATTCCCTCACATTCCCATTATCACTCATTCCCATTATCCTTATCCCTCAATCCTTTCATTCCCTATTCTTATTCCTTTCCATATCATTTGCAAAAATTTCCTAAATCCCAAATCCCCAAATAGTCAAGTGACTGTCCTCACACTTCAATTTTCACTTGATTGAACCATATTTTTTCCACTATCCATATTTCCCACAGTCCTTTCCTATTTGGCACACATTTGGCAATTGGAGGAAAATACACCAAAATCTTATTTTCACCTCATACATATTAGCATACACTTGGCATAGACTTGTAACACCATGACGGACACTGAGTCATCATATGAACAAGACAGTGACTCTACCACTGAGTTACATGTACCGAGAAGGCCTCGTAAAGGTGGAAAACATGTGAGAGAAGAGCCCACCTCATTGACTCAATTGCAGGCCTGTCCACTTGCCATGGCATGTTTTCGTGAGCAGTCATGCTATCAGTACTGTGAGATGATTGCTCAAATTCAGCATCATCAGGACTTGGCTCGTTTGTTTGTTTTACATTTGCATGATGGTCAGGTAACTCTTGCTGGTGTAAATTTCACCTTGACACCAGAAACCATTTCTCAGGCAACAGTAATACCGAATGTGGGTGAAGAGTGGAACAAAAGACAGCAGGTGGATAGAGTGCATTATGAACCATACATCAGGCCTAGCTATGTGAGGCATCTCAAGAGGGTATTCCCATTCTGGTTCCTGAAGGAATCCTATGCGCCTTTGATGAGACTCATTATCATATACTTCAGTTGTGAGGGCCGGTTCTCACGCCTCTATGCATACCACATCAGGTTATTGATGCATTTCACGAGAGTGAAGATGATGAAAATTCCATATTTCATGTGCCGGAACATAGAGAGAATGACCACTTTTGTGCAGAAGAAGACTCCAGAGCAGCAATACAACAACATTTATCATTATGCGCTCATCAAGATCATTGTCGTACATCAGCTTGGATTGCAGGGCATTGCATGGGAGGATTTCATTTCCCATGAATTCTTCACAGCCCCTCAGCCTCCTCCAGAGATTTTTCATGATGCAGGTGAGCCTTCACATCAGTTTGAAGGTCCCGAGACAGAGCCTATTAGTGTGCCAGTATTTGTTACTTATCAGAGAGGCACGAGAGCACTATTTGCAGCAGCCCGACGAGTACTATCTCCACCCAGGGTGGAAGGGGTCTCGTTGCCATCATCAGAAACACAGGTATAGGTATATGATAGAGGAAAGAGGCCTATGTAGGAGGAGGGCCTTTCAGAAGGCCCAGATACTGATTTCATGTTGATTGACGAGGATTTGAGCTCTCCTAGCTCAAAATTGAGAGAGATCATTCAAGAGAAGAAAGCTGATATTGACACATTGACTGACAAGTGCAGAGAGCTCAATGGATCATAGAATATCTGGAGCAGTGGAACAAGTAGTTGGAGGATCAACAGATTATCATGGAGTTGCAAAACATCTGTGAGAACCGGCAAGCTGCCCGAAGAAGCCCATCCGAGATGACACCTATTGAGCGGGAGATTGAGGCCGATAGAGAGACTTGGCTTGAGAGGGTCAAAATGCATCTTGAGAAGCTATTGGAGAAGGAAAACAAGGAGAATAACATTCTCAGACACATGAAGAACCATTATTGGGCACACACGCATGTTTGCAAAGTGAGGATCAAGATCCTGAAAGCAAGGCTAAGGAGGGCGCTAAAGCGTCGCAAAAGGCATGATAGGCTCCAAATATTGGCCGAAGCTTCTTTGGCCCAGCATAGCACTTGATGAGGGACCTTCAACCAAAATTTCAAGGAATTTGGGAAACATTTTGTCAATTTTGAATTTTTTGGTCACAAAACAGAGTTTCCTGCCCGACGCGTAGCGCCACTTGGCACACGCTTATAATTGGCAGCTCTTCAGGGGGGAAAATTTGCATTTCTAGATTTTTTGTTAAAATTTATGCATTCTCATGGATTAACTAAGTATTTCATCAAGTTCTGGGTTGCCTAAAGGGTCAAAAACACCCTAAAAATGGCCTTTCTGCCACTTTTTGCACACACAGGAAGTAGTGTTGGGAGATTGAAGTTTTGGAGGGGAAAATGACATCCAAATATAGATATTCCATTTGGGTTGGAAATTAGACAGGTAGGGATTTCCAACGAGCTATCATGTGCTCAATTTTAACTTCGGGAAGGGCCTCAAAATCAGCTCAAAATTTGTGCTATGCATAGAGATTTGGGCGTGGCGCATAGAGAATTTTGGCCTATTTTTCACTCAGCAGCTCAGAATTTTGCCTAGTTTTGGCCAGTTTCACTTTTTCATGTAACTCTTGAGATAATTTGATTTAATTTCATGACCATGATGTAATTTTGGCACATTTTTACTCATTATAGAAGATTCATTCACCAAAAGGTGAAATGTAAGTGAATGGATCAGTTTCCTAGCATATAGAGGCAAGTTGTTTCATTGCCTATTTTCTAGTTCCTAGTTTATATATGGTTGAAACAGCTCCTAGAATGATGATATCGACCCCTAGAGGCATGGGAATGGGTTAGGCTTGTCTATATTATGTATTTTCTCAGACATTTTCAGGGTTGGACATTTGGGATTGCTTGGCACTTCATTGTACATTTCATTTCTGCAATTTTGGCAAAGGAATAGACCAGGGTTTGCAGCACTTTTTGGAATCCTTGTGGCTCTGTGTTTTGATGGTGTTTTTCTCTATGTATTTTTAAGTTCACTGATTTTTATGTGTACCATTTTCACTCTCCTTTCTTCTTAAACTGAACAAACAAGTTATAAAGGTAGAATTCATTAGTTTGCTTTGCTCTGCCTTCAGTTTTGTTTAGTTTTTCATGTTTTCATCTGTTTGAGGAGGACTCATGAGACCCTCTTGCCCTCTTCATCTCCTCACCGGTCTGATCCATCCATTCAATCAATCCAAAGCATAAAAAATATTTCCTTCCTTGCCCCAATCAGAACTCTGCAAAAACTAGGCCTCATCCCTAGACCCAAAACTTCCTTTCCCTTTGATTCCAATAAAAACCCCCAAAATCAAAATCAAACTCCTTTACTTATATACCTAGCCTAAAATTAGCTTTTATTTCAGTCATCTCAAGCCCTATTGATTAATTTTCGCTGAGATTGACCTGGAGAGAGCCCTCTCCTGTTCTGGTAGGGCTAGCTACCAGACTGAGTGTGGTTTGATCTTACCCTGAACTCTACCTTCCTTCAACCTGAGGTGGATTTAGGCTATAACCGGGCAGATTATTGAATTTGTAAAGGGTTGGATATTTTTTTCACTACTACAGCTTTATGTAATTTGATTGATATCAATAATACAGAGGAATTTTTTCTTGACAGACCTGAGATTCTGATGGAGTATTTAATAATTTACTGATCTATATTTTTTATGTGTACTAATTGTAGTGGATTTCATCTTTATTACTCAAAATTCATATGTGTATGCTCTGAATTCCTTTATTTATGAAATTTTTGTATTGCTCTATGTTCTATGTGTGATTTACCTTTGTTAAAAACTCTTATCTACCTCACCTTCCATGTCAAGAGACCTTTCCACTAAACCTACTGATTTTTTGACTCCATAAGTCCAATGGTTGCAAACCAATACCCTTTTCAACCTACATACATCACAATCAAGTTATTTTTCAAATAGAGTTAGCCATCTAGTTTCATTATTATCTAATATCATAAACCCCTTTGAGAGAGCCCTCTCAGACGGAAGAGGATAAGCTTCAGTCACAAGCTGGTTTGAAACAGTTACATAAAGTTGCCTGATTAGCAACCAAATAAAAGGACATCTTCCATGCATAATAATTAGAGTTTTCAATCAACTTATCATCATACTTGAAACCCTTGTATGTGGAGGCCATTGATCCTTGATAGTATTTCTTCTTCGGTGATTGATTTTCACACTCTCTTGGGCTTTGTCTTCACCTCAACTCTGATACCATGTTAAATTTAGATAACCATGGTATGTTCTATGCTTAATGAAATTTTACTTCAATCTTTCTTATAGGCCCAATTCAATTTATCAATCACATAAACATGAAAGTAAAATTCTGATAGAACATAATAATAGATCAACAGAAGATAAGCCAAATAATATATCAAATTTGTAATTCTCCTTGTCCAACAAATGAATAGATAAATATTTGTTACAACAGTCAATTGGATTCCCAAGCCAGAAAAGTCTTGAGTTGGTCAAACCAACTTCTCTAACAGCCAAATCATCCTTCCACAAGTGTCAGACGCACACCTCAAAGACAGCTTCAAAATTCAATGGAAGTCAACCTAAACTAGTCAACGCAAAAGTGAACGTTGCAGTCAAAGGGGCTTCAGTCAAATTCAGCGTTCAGCCTCGATTTTTGTGCCTAGAAGTACAACATTAAAAAATCAGAATTTCTGCCCAAAAAACACAATCAAATTCCAAGTGTTGATCCAAAGTCAATGTTGGTCAACATTGTCCAGAAACCCTAAAAATAGTCTGAAAGTTGAAGCAGCATCTTCAGGTTTCGATTCACATGCTTGAAGGAGGGAAGCCTCCCCTAGGCTATATGAAATAATCATATCACAAGATTAATATGTGTGTTGAGTTGATGATGAAATGGACATCATATCTCTCCAATTTATATCCATTAATGAAGGTGTGTGACACATCTGTAGGGTATGTGAGCCTACATTACAAATATGGCCGACCTTGCACATGTGTGGAAAATAAAATCAAAATATATGTTCTGCTCATCCAAACAAGATGATATTTAGATAAAACTTTCACCTCTCTGAAACAGGAATCCAACAAAAATATAATCATCATCATATGAGTAGTGCAACATGGATTTTGGACCTAGTTTCCCAAAATTAATAGTTTTGGATATTTGTGGCTTTGTTGATGCGGATTGGGATGGAGATCTAGATCAAAGAATATCTATAAGTGGGTATGTGTTTAGCCTATTTGGAGGTGCAATAATTTGGATGAGTAAAAGACAGTCTGTAGTGGCTCTTTCAACTACAGAGGCTGAATACATTGCAGCCACTCATGCAAGCAAACAAGAAATTTGGTTGCATATATTGTGTTCAAGTATGGGGATGGTACAACGAGCTATAAGGATAGACTATGGTATCCAAAGTGAAATTTTCTTGGCTAATAACCGTTCTTATAATTCAAAGAAAAATCACATTGATGTTCATTATCACTTTGTGAGAGATGTGGTTGAGGATAAAAAGGTGTTGTTGGTAAAGGTGGATACTTTGAAGAATATTGCAGATGCATTGACGAATTCGGTGAGCACTGAGAAGTTATATCGGTGTATAGAAACAATGGGTGTTGCAGGGTTGGACCAATGACTAAGCTCTCTCGTGGCCCGCTATGGAAAGAAAACAACAAATGGGAGAATGTTTGGGGGTAACAGTGGGGCACAACCCCCCTGGCGAGGGGTTAGCAAGTGGGCGGTAGCCCCCCTGCACGGGGTCTGGAGCAGCAGCCTGGGATTTATTTTTTTTGGACACTATATTAGGTGGGCGGACCCACTTATGGTTTTGTGCATGGGTTTTCACATGGTGTAATATTCCTAATTATTCCTAAGCTAATTAGAATATTAATTTTTGCTTTTATTTCTTTTCTTAAATAATAAATGTGTAAAGGAGGCTCATCAAACTCCTAATAAAGAATAAATCAATGCCAAATATGAAAAAGGCTAAATCTTGGCTATGTAAGCAAGCACCCTTAAGTGTGAAAGGGGCTAAATATCTTGACTGGGTCAACCTTGACCAATTCTACAGCGCTGTCATGGAGGAGTGGTCATCAATGAGGCACAACAGAGTTCTAGATGGAGATGGATTGTATGAAAGAGAAGATTTAATTGAAGGTGGTTTAAGGTTTACAAGCTCTTAATCTATATAAGGAAGGGGATGGAAGCATGAAGAGGTTGTTGAAGATATGATATTTTGATATATTGTCTGTTTAGACCATATAGCTTTCTTTGGCTCTTCAGCCTAGATTGCAAATGTTGTTTAGCATTGGGTTTTCCTGTTTAGGAATCCCACCTCTTCCCATTGAGTAGCTCTTGAGAGATTCTTGTATTGCATAGTCCACTATCTAGCTTGAGGCCAAGCTTCTCCTTTCAACTAAAACATAGATCTTGTGGAGGGCTTGGTTGTCTTTACAAGCTACAACAAGTAGAGGCTAGATCTATTCAGATCTAGATAATTTCAGTGCCATTTTTCTGTGGAGGTGGTTTCTACTCCATTTGGAAGAGTGTATTGGATAGCTTGGGAATCATTTTTTTATCTTGGCATGTGCCAACTATTATCTATACCCTACAACACAATTTCTCTTCCAGATCTGCGTAATTCATATAGGTACCGTTGCAGGGTTATTTAGTACACCATTTGGAGAGCTGGTTTCCAAGTGTTGGGGATCTTCCCTTCACTTTGATATCCATTGGAGGAGATCTATACATTGTATATTTCATATATGATCTGCATGTTTCTGAATACTTCTGAATCACTAGATATTTCTGCAGATTTGCATTCTTAGACCTTAGATCTATTGCTTATACTTGGTGTAATGCTGAAATCCCAAGGGGATCTAAAAGAGGAGCCTTTCTAGTGCATGGATCTATTATGGATCTGAATTTTTATGCATAGATCTACTCTAGATCTGATATGTAATCAACAGCAGTTTTCAGCCCAATAAAATAACAATGTCAAGGCAGTTTCAGTCTATACATGTGGTTGCAGCACCTCTTTTGAGGGATTTTCTTCTATTGACATCTTGTATTTCCAGATATGCATATTATGGGCCTCATTATACATCTATTTTTCTGTTGTAAATACTTTTGAAGACCCTTTTATTGGCCTCCTTCTTTTCTTTAGATGAACTACGTTATTTTAATGTATAACTATTCTATGTCACTACATTTCCCATTTGGGAATATTACAGTGGTATTAGAGCATCATCTTAGCACAGCCTGTGCTTTCTAAGAAGCCAATATGTCTTCTCAAGGAATGGGAAGACAAAATAATTTTTATTACACTAAAGATAAAGAAGACAAGGGTATACCCCCTTTATCTGGAAGAATGAAAGGGAGAGAGTTGTCAAAAACTCTGTTCCAAACTATGCATGAGCTGAAAAGAGAAATCAAGGAAATGAGGAGGGAAAGACATGCAGATCCCTCAAGAAGATTTTCACATGAAGAAAACCCCAATTCTTCATACTATGTGTGCAAGCACTCAACTACACAATCAAATCTACAACGTTATTCTATGCCCAGATTTATTGCAAGAGAGATGAAGGAAGAAGATGCACCAAAGGAGGAGACTTTGAGTGATTATCTTCAGGAGTATAAATCTCAATATTGAACTTCCAAGAGTTCTGCCAACTCAAGGAGGAAAGGAGATCCAACAAGTACAATAGAAGGAGAAGAGGTAGATTCTTTCTGCCAAATTTTGATGGATCCTCCACATGCACAGCCAATGATTGGATAGATCAGCTAGACTCATATTTGGATCTACATCAAGTTTCAAAAAAATAAGCCCTTAAAGTAGTAGCACTGCATATTAAAGGTAAAGCTTATGCTTGGTGGTTATTTGAATACTTTTCATTAAAGAATGCAAATATCTCTACTTATGCTAGATTCACTAAGAGATTAGTGAAGAGATTTGATGTAAAGAAAACTGAAACATCTTTGATTGAGCTAACAAAGCATGAACATGAAAAACTATTGCATGAGTTGGAAAGATCTATTACACCAACTCCACTTCAAATATTTGTTGAAGGGGATCAAAATTTATGTGATACTTTGCCAAGGGCAAGATCCCCATTGCAAGAAGAGGTTTCTTCTCAAAAACAAGTCATGGATGTTCCTCTTTCAAGGGAAGACCAAGATCTAAGGTCTCTCATGGATGATGAGGTATTCTAAAATATTGATGAGGAGAAAGAGCAAGAAGGCAGTAACAACACTATCACTTCAGAAGAAGAACCATCACCACATGGGGATGGACATGAAGTTATTGCTTCAAGATAAGGAGCTTTTGCATATTTTCAAATGGTTCCCAAGGAGCATCACGTGATATTAGTAATGGGAAATAACACCTTGCTCCAAGGAGGAGGAGGAAGGATGGATCAGCATCCAATGATGAGAAGCATGCACCCTTGTTTATTTCAAGGGGTTTCTATTCATAAGAAGGGAACTGAATTATGCAGCAAAGGGAGGGACACATCAGTCTACTCATTCATACAGTCTACTTCAAATCTTGATGTCTCTTAGCATGGAGGCATTCCACTAGGGAGACCCCCTGATTGGAAGAAGAATAAAGTTTTCTCTCAACTTAATTCATCAATGAAATATTTGGCCAAGGAAGGAGCCTTGGGAGAAGCTAGCACAGTGTTGAGATCTAATGATGGGTTCCAAGGAGAGATGATCAACTTTCTGAGTTGGACATTGCCATATCCCACTCAGTTATTTGCACTGGAAAATGATTCAGAGATCTATGATGACATGAGAATGATGTCAAATGGCCACTCCATAGTCATGGGGCAACAAATGATATCTCTACACACAAAGAAGATTTCTAAATATGATAAGAAGGTACCAACACTCTTGCATGCATGGGCCAAACTATGGGAGTTTTGGAAGAAGGAGACCTTTCAAAAGGTGGATGATTTCCATGAACTTCAATATTGTCTTAAGCAAGATCAGCTGCAAGAGAGGCAGCAAGGGTGGAGCTACAATACTCCAACCTGTGACTTTGTCATTGAACATGTAAAAGAGGAGAATTATGATGTGACAACTACTTCATTTCATAATTCTACAGCGATGTCATTGTTGGGAAGCCTAGATCCATATTGGGAGTCCCAACTCTTGGTAGAATATTCCAAGAACCTCTTCACATGTAAGGTTCTTGATGGAAAAATGAAATATAGGAGGTATATAGTGGTTGATGGAGTCATTTACTTTCATGATTAGATCTATTTTACTAAAGAATCAAATATCAAGGAGAAACTAATATATGTAGCCTATGATATCTTGCTTTCTACTCCTACTGATTTCATTAGAGCCCACCATATTATCTTGAATGGATTCATGTGGGAGGGCTCTGAAGAAGATTTATATCAGAATTTTCAGAGATGCATGAACTATGAGGAGATGGGGAAGATACATGACTCTATGGAGTCAATTGAGCCACCTCTTTCCTCTCCTGGAAATGGAAGAGATAGATCTATGCACCACTCCATTTGTATGGGGAGAAATCTTGGTAAATAATATGATTTTGTATATCATAATTCATTTGATTATTACTTGTATTATTTTACCATATATATGTAGGCCATGGCTCCTAAGAGGAGTGTTATTCCATACTTTGGGCCACAAAAATTTCTGAATATGGCCACTCCATTGAAGGACAAAGGGAGATCCTGTTTCATGATGGGTGCATTCCTAAGGCACCAAATATATCTCACACTTTTAGCCATGGTGAGGTTACATGAGCAGTAATTAAGTGGTGGGTGTTAGTCATCTGTATTTTTCACTATCTGAAGATGACTAAGTAGTGTCCCTAGATTTCTAGAAACAAAATTCATAAATATTGTGAGTTCTAGAAATCTCACTGCCTTCTTCATTCTAAGATAAAACTTTCCTATTTTCATCTTCCTATCTAGTCATCACTAGCCCACCACTCCTGGAAGACCCATCCTGGGTTCAAGGCATTTATTTTAACCCCAACTGTCACCCATTTTTCACCATGTCTTGCCTTTTGGCCCAAATCCTATATTTTTCTTATCTACAAGATTCCCTACTACTATTCAAACCTACCAATCAAATAATCTTGCCGACTCTTCCATAATATTCTCAGACACTAATTGTCTCTACATACCCTCTAGATAATCAAGTATGCTAGATCCTAGGTCTTCAAAACAAACTAAGCTTATCACAGGTCCTATCTTATACTTGGTGATCCCTAAGTCTAAAATCCCTATCCAAAATCCAAGTCCAAAGGTCCCCATTAGGTCACGAAAGGTTTCACTGAGTCATAGGATGGATTTGGTGCCCAAAAATTTATGCCTTCCTGCATAAAGAGGTTGCATTCAAAGGGGAATAAAATCAAGCATTTTGACCCAATGCCGTTCAAGGAAAGCCTCCTTAGCTTAAAGCACAAACACTGCAAGGGACAGCTGCCCTTGTTCACATTTTTTAAAGAGTAGCCAAGGTGACCACCAGCAACAAGAGGAGGCAAGGTAATAGGATGTAATTATCACCAGGAGGCAGACACAAAAAATACAAAAAACAACAGGACTACAGGTAAAAGAATATCAGGGTTTGTTTTGGTGGATTAACAAAACATTGGTGACAAGCAAAGAACCATCTCAAAGATTTCAAGGATAGAAGCCTCCTACTTAAGGTTTTTTGCCAAAATAGCACTGCTTCACCTGCACTAAGAGAAGAAAGACAAAGGGTATCAGTTTAAAGAAGACCATTTTGCCAAAGGATAGAAAAAAACAGATTTTTTGAAGTAAAATGTTGGGGTATAAATTATTGTCAAGACATGCCTAAAAAGGCAAGATGTAACCTCGATTTTTGCATCTCAACAATAGGCTCCCAACAAAGGGCCTCCATGCCAAAAATATTGTTTTGAAAAAACATTGGCAAAGGCATAAATAAACATGTTTTACGAAAAATATTAAAATGTGTTCACAACAAACATTAGTCAAAAGCGCACTGAAATATAGGAGACACCAACTTTACAAAAGTGGGTTTGGTATTTTTAATTTACTTTTAAAATCAAGTATAAAAGCCAATTTAACCTTCCCCATGCATCATTTTCTATTTTTCGAGAAGGATTCATTGAGAAGAAATTACTTTGGTTTTCGGGAAAACTATGGAAATTAGCAGGCGCTACGCGCTGAGCACGACACTACACCCCTAGCCTCCGACGCTATGCATAGAGGTGAGGCAGGCAGTGTAAGATTACATTGCGCTACGAGCTCGCAAGTTGGCACTACGTGCCTGGGTTGGCGCTGCGCGCAGGCTCAGAAATGACCACCGGCGCCTGGGAGACTACCTGTTCCGCCTGAAGGATAAAAGTAGTGAAGAAGAAGGCAGTGAAGAAGGAGAAAAACTAGATGAGGAAGGTAGCTATCTAAGTACGCAAGACTGTCCAAGAAAGAGTCATGACAGTCATGACAGTTGTCATGAATGTCTTGACAAAAATCAGTCCATAGAAGACAAAGAAAATTAGAGTGAAGAAGACATAGAAAAAGCAAAGCATATTAAAGGACAAATTGATGACAACATTGCCTTTGAGACTCCCATAATTTCCCCTCTCTCATGCACTTATCACAGAGGGAAAATGGATGTGTTTTCTTCCTCTAAAAGGAAAAGGGCCATCCCCTCACAAAATGCCAAAGCATCGGACAAAGGCAAAGAAAAAATGAAGAGTGTTGAGCCAAAGGCACCAGTCAGGAGGAGAAAAAGGATTAAAAAGGCTTCTCAAGGCCCTCTCTTTGTTGATCTAGACAGTGATAATGAGGACCAAGGGATAAATACAAAATTTCTCCTCTTAGAAAAAGATGCCCAGCTTCAAGAATGGGAAAAGGATTTTGAAAGGGCACAAAGGGTCATCTACTATTATAAATAGGAGCACAAAAATTTCAAAGAGGTGAAGAGGTGCCTTGCCTTGCAGAAGAAAATGTTCAAACACTATGCAAGGAAGAGCATGATTGCTAATGCTAAATTGAGGCAAGCCCTCCTAGAGCTAGAAGAGCTAAAAGGGCCCAAAGTTCATGATAGCCTCGGGATCTTGGCCTCATTGATGGTGAATTTTTCTCTTGTTAATGTTTTCTAAGTTTCTCATATGTTTTCCATCCATCTATGCTGCAGCAGGACAAAAAATTTAGACTAAGATATGCTTGTTGATGACACCTTAGACCTGTTTGTTTCCTTCACTGCCTAAATGTTTTCTTCTACTTAAGATATGTTAGGGAATTCATCTCTTGCTCTCTAATAATTTTTTGGCTTGTCTATTTTCTTGAATGATTTAGATTAGTTAGTATCAATTATGATTTATGGCTAGCCCTGCATATTGTTACCTCTGAAGTACTATGTTCTTGAAATAATCTTTTGAAGCAACTTTGCCTATAGTTTGTCAAAGAAGTCTGTCTTAACCATGCTCTTTGCCTTTACTTAGCTAAAATTTTCTGAAGGAACTTTCATAGCTGTCACTGTGGATGCTATGGTTTTTCTCTTATTCTATGGTTATAGTTACTTGTGCATCTTAAATGTTTTTCCTGCTCTTGATGATAAAACCCATGAAAGATTAAATAATTTTTTGCCTTTCTATGTTTTATTTGAATGTCGTCTTGGTTGATTATTTGCTTTTAGTATGAAATCAAATGGATTAGTTTTTTCTTAAGCCTTTGACTCTCTTGCTATGCTTATAAATCTTCTAACTCCCTCAGTTTACAAGTATATAAAGGATTCTGTTTCTGCCCTTTATTAACTTGTTCTTTCCAAGTTCAAATGTCCATCTCATGATCCTTCACAACCTTAAAGATCCACCAACCAAGTTAAATTGCCCTGCAAATGCTCTTGACACCATTGATGAATTCATTCATGACCTTGTTTGACTCCATTTCCCAATGACTTAAAAATATTCCTTGTTTTCTATCTAAATCTATCTGAGCATCATACCCAACCAAAAACAATCAGAATACCCTGCACTTAACATCTAGCCTAAAATAAACCCTAATCAGTAAGCAAGTTCACATCTTGGCACCTACTAGAGAGATCCCTCTTCGAATCCAGGAAGGCTAGGTCCTAGGATTCCAAAGCTTTGTTTGATGTTACCCTGTACCTTTGTATCTCAATCAATATAGAAAATTATGGGGAGCTAACATAATGGTGATCACGGTGGGACCTCAGTGATAAACAAAATTAGACTTCCCTAAACCTTTCAAAAAACCCTTAAGAGTACTATCTTGTGGATTTATCCCACCACTCACACCAACATAATGGTGATCACGGTGGGACTTCTGAGTACATAGTTTCCTGAATGCCTATTAAGACTCTTTAGACCCTTATTTTGACTTAGAAAATCCAGTGAATCTACCACCTCATCGCCACCAACATAATGGCGATCAGGGTAGGACCTTCTGAGTTAGTGACAAACTAAGTATTCCTTAGATCTCAGAAAACTCACAAACATCCTTAGATTGGTATTTAGTTTTTGATGGTGGACAAAAAAACATCCTTAAAACAGTAAACATCATCCACCTAGTGACTCCACTAGTCTTCAATAGCCCTGTTGACCCCACTAGCTCTCATAGACTCCCCTGGGAATGCATTAAGCAATCCAAATCATGCTGATGGTGGATAGCAAAGTTGAAACCCTCCACCTGGTGACTCCACAACTCTCAATAGACCTAAAGACTCCACTGGTAGAGAACTCTAGACTAGTTGAAAAGATTTAGTGACCATTTCTGATTTACAAACATGGATCCAAGAATACAACGAATATATGCCCCAATGAGTAGGGATCATATCCCGGGATTCCCACACAATTTGCCTGAAATAAATTGGTTAAAAAACCTACCTATCTTTCAAGATAAAAAATTTGATGACCCCTTGTTACATCTCATCAATTTTCATATACATGTATGGAGGTTAAAGGTTGAATGGCACGAGGATTGCCTCATGAAAATTTTTATGGCAACATTAGAAGGTAAGGCAAGAAATTGGTATGAATGGCTAGAACCTAGAATCTTGTTTTCTTTGAAGGATTTCCACAAGGTATTCTATAAACACTATATAGGGTATTGCCCATCTCTATCATTAGCTTAAAATTTTTGTGATCAATCTCAGGATATCATACAGTACCTTATAGATAGTGATGAAGATTTGGAAAATTTGTATCCTGAAGACCTCTTAACATCCATTCATGAATTTCATTCTCAAGATAACTATCATGACAGCCTAAATGAGTTAGTTGAGGAAGAAATCAATCAAGGTATAGAAGAAAACCCACAAGATCTCTCTGAAGGCACAAGTGATGACTCGCCATCTCTTCTAGGTGAGGCTCAAGAAAACATTCGGCCTCAAAATCAGCCTTCACAAGAAAAAGAGAATTGTTGTACTTCTATCCAAAGAAAGAGAAAAATGCCTCCTCTTTTGACTGAAAAGGAAATAAATCAGATATTAAACATGCAACCATCCTCTAAGCCTTCATGTAAACAAAACATTCTTTTTCTTTCTCCTACTAAATCCATCTACCATAAATCAGAAAGTGAAGTTGTAGATCAATTCAAATAAGAAAAAATTGATAATCCAATATGTTTTATTGGTGACACTACTTATTTTGATGAGTTTCCAAAGCTTGATCAATCTGATGATGATATCCTCCAAACATAAACTAACTTTGCAGAGAAATCAGTAATTGGTTTGTGGGAGGAAGATAATTTTCGTCAACTTCAAAAAGGTATTAAGCCAATTCATGCCACCTATGCCACTGATGAGGGAAGCCTTGAAAGTTAAGAAGTAAGTGAAGTATCTCTGACCCTTTGTTCCACTTCATATCAGCCCATCAGTAATAACTTCCATGTGATTGGGAATCAACAGCCTTTCAGTTTTGATGTTGAAATTGGACAAGAAAAAGAACTTCTTAAGAAAGTTGTAAGTGAAAAACCTTTTCCTAAAATGGTTGATGAAATCATTTGGGACACGGAATCTTCTTCAGCTTCAGATTTGCAACCACCAAGTCCCATTGAAATTCAAATTGTAGATGAAGGCTTGGAAATTTACAATCACATAAGAGTTGTTGCACCTCTTTCTCAAGAAGATTTTTCACTTAAGAATGCTCCTACTCATCAACATGATGGTCTTCACACAGAATTCAATCCACTAAATCAGAGCATACCTAGACTTCTTGAACACAACGTTGCAATCTATGATGATTCTACCAGTTTAGATGATCATGAGGAAGATGATGATTTTCTTTCCCAAAGGAGTCCTAAGCTCAGCCAAGTGAAGGAAGAAGTAGTCCTGGATCAATCTTATCTCCCAAATCCTCTAAGCCAGGTATTGTTTCAAGATCCCTTTGCTGATTTGTTAGAGGCACTTGAAGAAGGAGTAAAACATGTCAAGAGCAGTTTGATGTAGAGTTTCAAGAACATTTTAGGCACTACTGTTCAAAAAAACGTAAGGTGGAAGTGGCATTTTTACTTCTTCAGCACTCTTAAAGAGCTGAAACAAAATCCCTCATGGAATCATCTACTTGATTGACTATGTTGGAAAAGATATTTCACCAAATGAATGTATATCATGTATAGGTTAGATTAGTATAGATAGATAGATATGCAAAATAAGCTCAGCCTTGTGAGCATATTTTTAGTTCTAGATTGTTTGGAAAAAATGATAAAAAAACACAAAAACAAAGAAAGGTAGAAAAAGAGGGAAGATTTGAAAAGTGGTACAACCCCATACCTAAAAAATAGTGATGCTGAAAGTGTGCAAGCCTAAATGCTACTACTTGTGCCAAAAATTCTTGTTCAGTCATCTAGCCTAATAATGGTTGAACATGTTTTCAATTTATTTCCGATAAGTTAGTGAAAGAGAGCTTGTCAAATCATTCAAACTTGACTTGTAAAAAAGGGATAGATTAGGGAATGAAAGATATTGGTTCCACATGATCAAAACAAAACCAAAGAGGAAGATGAGGATGCATAACCAATGATAGATCCTGGCCCTTATCTTTCTATTTTTACTTTTATGCAAAATAATGTTTGTGTGTAGCTTGTTCTTATGCCACAACTCATGGTAAATCATATTGCCTAATCCTGATTTAAACCATGCTTTCAATTTCATGTTTATAGCTTAGAGAATAATTTTTTTCAAACAGCTTAATCTTGAAAAATGAGTAGATTAGGTAGAAAATAAAAAGATTTCATTAGCCTAATCTGAACTCTTGGAAGAGATAAGGGTACAATTAGATAGTTTGATTTTTTTTTTCAAAAAGAAAAATGTCAAGGGTTTGCCAGTTCAAATGCACCAAAGGAAGAAAAAATGTTAGGCAAGTAGGTTGGGTAGGTAGAGATGATGTTGATGTTAATCATTTTTTTCAGATTACTAAAGATCACAGCTTCAAGCAAGCATCAGCAAGTGAAAGAGGTAAAAATCTGCCCAATGGATGAGGCACTAGTCTTCATAAACCAAGAGATCTGAAAGTTCTAGACACCTCCTAAGAAGGAGATTCCCTCCCCAAGTGGAGCCACTGTTATTCATCTGTATTTTTCACTATTTGAAGATGACTAAGTAGTGTCCCTATATTTCTAGAAACAAAATTCATAAATATTGTAAGTTTTATAAATCTCACTACCTTCATCATTCTGAGATAAAACTTTCCTATTTTCATATTCCTATCTAGTCATCACTAGCCCACCACTCCTGGAAGACCCATTCTGGGTTCAAGCCATTTATTTTAACCCCAACTGTCACCCATTTTTCACCATGTCTTGCCTTTTGGCCCAAATCCTCTGTTTTGCTTATCTACAAGATTCCCTACGACTATTCAAACCTACCAATCAAATAATCTTGTTGACTCTTCCATAATATTCTCAAACACTGATTGTCTCTATAGACCCTATAGATAATCAAGTATGCTAGATCTTAAGTCTTCAAAACACACTAAGCTTATCACAGGTCCTATCTTATACTTGGTGATCCCTAAGTCTAAAATCCCTATCCAAAATCCAAGTCCAAAGGTCCCCATTAGGTCACCAAAGGTTTCATTGAGTCATAGGATGGATTTGGTGCCCAAAAAGTTGCCTTCATGCATAAAGAGGTTGCATTCAAAGGGGAATAAAATCAAGCATTTTGACCCAAGGTCATTCAAGGAAAGAATCCTTGGCTTAGAGCACAAACATTGCAAGGGAAAGTTGTCCTTGTTCACATTTTTTAAAGAGTAGCCAAGGTGACCACCAGCAACAAGAGGAGGCAAGGTAATAGGATGTAATTATCACCAGGAGGCAGACACAAACAAGACAAAAAACAACAGGCCTATAGGTAAAAGAGTATCAGGGCTTTTTTTGGTGGATTAACAAAACATTGGTGACAAGCAAAGAACCATCTCAAAGATTTCAAGGACAAAAGCTTCCTCCTTAAGGTTTTTTTCCAAAATAGCACTGCTTCACCTACACTAACAGAAGAAAGACAAAGGGTATTAGTTTAAAGAAGACCTTTTTGCCAAAGGATAGAAAAAAACAGAGTTTTTGAAGTAAAAATTTGGGGTATAAATTATTGTCAAGACAGGCCTAAAAAGGCAAAATGTAACCTTGATTTTTGCATCTCAACAATAGGCTCCCAACAAAGGGCCTCCATGCCAAAAATATTGGCAAAGGCATAAATAAACATGTTTTCCAAAAAAATTTAAAATGTGTTCACAACAAACATTAGTCAAAAGCGCACTGAAAGATAGGAGACACCAACTTTACAAAAGTGGGTTTGGTATTTTTAATTTACTTTTAAAATCAAGTATAAAAGCCAATTAAACCTTCCCCATGCATCATTTGCCATTTTTAGAGAAGAAGGAGCCATTGAGAAGAAATTACTTTGGTTTTCAGGAAAACTACGGAAATTAGTAGGTGCTATGCACTGAGAACGGTGCTACGCCCCTAGCCTCGGGCGCTACGCACAGAGGCAAGGCAGGCAGTGTAAGATTACACTGCACTATGCGCTCGCAGGTTGGTGCTGCGCGCCTGGTTTGGCGCTGCACATAGGCTCAGAAACGACCACCGGCGCCCAGGAGACTGCCTGTTTCACCCTGCGCTACGGCCCGACAGTCCGATCGGCCGGGCGCTACATACAGGCACTACGTGCTGGCACTGCGCCCCTGGCAGCACTTCAAAAAATTTTCCAAATGAGGAAGAGGAAAGTGGCCAAGAAGAAAGAAGCAATGGCCAAGGGCAGCAAGATGATGAAGGAGAAAACAAAGATGAAAATAGTGATGGCAACCACAAAGATAACATCAGTGAAAGTAGCCACAAGGATGAAAGCAGTGAAGAAGGAGAACAACCAGATGAGGAAGGCAGCTATCTAAGTACCCAGGACAGTCCAAGAAAGAGTTATGATAGTCATGACAGCTATCATGACTGTCTTGACAAAAATCAGTCCATAGAAGACAAATAAAATCAGAGTGAAGAAGACATAGAAAAAGCAGAGCAGAGTAAAGGAAAAATTGATGACAACATTGCCTTTGAGACTCCCATAATTTCCCCTCTATCATGCACTTATCACAGAGGGAAAAGGGATGTGTTTGCTGCCTCTAAAAGGCAAAGGGCCATCCCCTCACAAAATACCAAAGCATCAGAAAAAGGAAAAGAAAAAATGAAGAGTGTTGAGCCAAAGGCACCAGTCAGGAGGAGCAAAAGGATTAAAAAGGCTTCTCAAGGCCCTCTCTTTGTTGATCTAGACAATGATAATGAGGACCAAGGGATAAATACAAAATTTCTCCTCCCAGAAAAAGATACCCGGCTTCAAGAATGGGAAAAGGATTTTTAAAGGGCACAAAGGGTCATTTACTATTATAAATAGGAGCACAAATATTTCAAAGAGGTAAAGAGGGGCCTTGCCTTATAGAAGAAAATTGTCAAACACTATGCAAGGAAGAGCATGATTGCCAATGCTAAATTGAGGCAAGCCCTCCTAGAGCTAGAAGAGCTAAAAAGGCCCAAATTTCATGACAGCCTTGGGATCTTGGCTGATGATTCTCATCAGGTGTCTAAAACCCCTTAAGGGCTATACCCACAAATTTTGAAGAAAATCTGAATTTTTTTTGTTTTTTTCCAAATCTTGGCCCCTAGGAGCACAACACCCTAGGCACTACGCTCTTTTTTGGAGCATCCTCGGCTGCTAAAGTTTACATTTTTTGGTTTTTCATGTCACCAACAGTCTACCCAAAACATTTTAGGTCAATTGGAGCATATTTTCCCCCTCAAAAGGTCAAAAAACACCTCAAAAATGACCTTTCTACCTCCTTTTCAAGCCTGGCGCTGCGCGTTGAGCAGTCATGGGAGATTGGATTTTTGAGCTGGTAAATAGAATCCATTTAGCAAAAATGAAGTATTTATGTAAAGTATACTCTTCAATATTTCCAACGAGCCATCATGGGGCAAAATCCGATGCTGGGAAGGGGTCCAAAACTCAACTACAATAGACCCCAATTTTTGCTGATATGGAGCTACGCACAGAGATAGCTTTTTGCCAAAAAGTAAACAAAAGACACTAATTAATGGAAAATTGGTTTTTTAATATTTTCTTGGAAAAAACATTCCTAATTTGATTGGGGAATTATGTTTTTGTTGTGTTTCATTTATTTTCTTATCTCTTATGTGTCTTGGGCCTTGCAGGGTCATTAAGCACATTTATGACATTTATGGCTGAATTAGGGTTTCTGGAAGCCTCTTAGGGTTTCCACCTCCTCATTTTCTCCATAAATAGAGCATGAGGCTCTTGTATATTTTTTTGGATGTTGATGACTTATTCTAAAGTAATACATAGTCCCTTGAAGCCTTTGATGAGAAATTGATGTCTTGGAGCTTATGCATGATCTGATTCACTTGTTGATGGAGAAGGAATGTTTGCAGGATCCATAGGCCTCGTTGATGGTGAAGTTTTCTCTTGTTAATGTTTTCTAAGTTTCTCATATGTTTTCCATCCATCTATACTGCAGTAGGACAAAAAATTTAGACTAAGATATGCCTGTTGATGGCACCTTAGATCTGTTTGTTTCCTTCACTGCCTAAATGTTTTCTTCTACTTAAGATATGTTAGGGAATTCATCTCTTGCTCTCTAATAAGTTTTTGGCTTGTCTATTTTCTTAAATGATTTAGATCAATTAGTATCAACTATGATTTATGGCTAGCCCTGCATATTTTTACCTCTGAAGTACTCTGTTCTTGAAATCATCTTTTGAAGCAGCTTTGCCTATAGTTTGTCAAAGAAGTCTGTCTTAACCATGCTCTTTGCCTTTACTTAGCTAAAATTGTCTCAAGGAACTTTCATAGCTATCACTGTGGATGCTAGGTTTTTTCTCTTATTCTATGGTTATAGTTACTTGTACAACTTAAATGTTTTTCTTGCTCTTGATGATAAAACCCATGAAAGATTAAATAAGTTTTTGCCTTTCTATGTTTTATCTGAATGTTGTCTTGGTTGATTATCTACTTTCAGTCTAAAATAAAATGGATTAGGTTTTGCTTAAGCATTTGAATATCTTGCTATGCTTATAAATCTTATAACTCCCTCAGTTTACAAGTATATAAAGGATTCTGTTTCTGCCCTTTATTAGCTTTTTGTTTCCAAGTTTAAATCTCCATCTCATGATCCTTCACAACCTTAAAGATCCACCAACCAAGTTAAATTGCCCTGCAAATGCTCTTGACACCATTGATGAACTCATTCATGACCTTGTTTGACTCCATTGCCCAATGACTTAACAATATTCCTTGTTTTCTATCTAAATATATCTGAGCATCATACCCAACCAAAAACAATCAAAATACCCTGCACTTAACATCTAACCTAAAATCAACCCTAATCAGTAAGCAAGTTCACATCTTGGCACCTACTAGAGAGATCCCTCTTCGAATCCAGGAAGGCTAGGTCCTAGGATTCCAAAGCTTGGTTTGATGTTACCCTGTACCTTTATATCTCAATCAATCTAGAAAATTACGGGGATCTAACAGTGGGGAAACCACTTACCATATCACTATCTGATGCAGTGAGGAGATCTACTGTGCTGGTTCCACTTGTGGGGCTATGATCCACCTTCATCATTGCATTTGATTGTTTATGTATTACTGGTTTTGATCCCACATGATGATGATGCTCTTATCTTTGTTGGGGACATGATGGGAGGGATGAAACATTTGTTGGGTGTGTCCATTGGGAATGAAACTTCCCATATTTATTCATGCTTCAAGAAGAGGATGGAACATTATATGGCTGCTACACTATATATTTTGTTTCCTTATGCAAGAGGCCATATGTTTGACTTATGTCTTTGGGAGAAGCCTCTCACATGGGGGAATTTGTGGCAAGACATGTGATACTTGAATCACATTCAGCTAACACCTCTTATCCTCTACTATTTTCACACTTTGGATAAGCCTATGACAGCAAGAAGGTGGTGGGATGGCCACTTATTGTATCATGATTGGAGACAGCAAGAAGAAGAACAACGCTGGTCTCAAAGGAGGGACTATTGTCATCATCCCATATATCATACGACACTTAGTCCATGTTTCTTTTGGAGCCCATATGGTGATGACACTTTGTTCACTATGTGTATAGAGGATTGGGAAAGGAAGCTCCCTAGAATAAATGAAGGGAATCCTGATGTTCCAAGTATCTTTTGGCTTCATGAGAACTATATTATTGTAGCCCATAATCAACAGCTCCAAATCTATCATAAATGGAGGGAAAGGCAACGTAAGTTGAACAATCTTACCTCTCATTTTCAACCATGCAGCCCCAACCCATTGCACAAGGAGGGGATTGGTGATTGTTCCTATGAACTACCAAGGATGTCTCACTTTGTTTGGATGATAGCATGGATATTGGAGTATCTCATGGGGGTTGAATCACCCATCATTTGTCATCTCTCATGCCTTAAGAAGGCCAATGGACAACATATGATTCTTTCTATGTATCTCCCACTACTTCATGATGAAAACTATTTGGTTTATTCACCAAAGGCAAGCTTGTATTCTTGGGAGGAGGCATACCCATTGGAGATTTTTGCAATGTTCTTGTAATTTCTTGAGGACAAGAAAATTTTTGGAGGAGAGGACTGTAATATTCCTAATTAGTCCTAAGCTAATTGGAATATTCATTTTTTCTTTTCTTTCTTTTCTTAAAGAATAAATGTGTAAAGGACGCTCATCAAACTCCTAATAAAGAATAAATAAATGCCAAATATGAAAAAGGCTAAATCTTGGCTATGTAAGTAAGAACCCTTAAGTGTGAAAGGGATAAACATCTCGACTGGGTCAACCTTGACCAATTCTACAGTGTTGTCATGGAGGAGTGGCCATATGATGAGGCACAATGCAGTTCTAGATGGAGATGGATTGTGTGAAAGAGAAGATTTCATTGAAGGTGGTTTAGGGTTTACAAGCTCTTAATCTATATAAGGAAGGGGATGGCAGCATGAAGAGGTTGTTGAAGATATGATATTTTGATATATTTTCTTTTTAGACCATATAGCTTTCTTTGGCTCTTCAGCCTAGATTGCAAATGTTGTTTAGCATTAGGTTTTCTTGTTTAGGAATCCCACCTCTTCCCATTAAGTAGATCTTGGGAGATTCTTGTATTACATATTCCACTATATCGCTTGAGGCCAAGTTTCTCCTTTCAACTACAACGCAGATCCTGTTGAGGGTTTGGTTTTCTTTTCAAGCTGCAGCAAGTGGAGGCTAGATATATTCAAATCTAGATCATTTCAGTGCCCTTTTTCTGTGGAGTTGGTTTCTACTCCATTTGGAGGAGTGTATTGGATGGCTTGGGCATATATTTGTGATCTTGGCATGTGGCCAACTATTATCTATACCCTATAGTGTAGTTTCTCTTCAATATCTGCGTTATTCTTGTAGGTATTGTTGCAGGGTGATTTAGCACACCATTTCGAGAGCTGGTTTTCAAGTGTTGGGGATCTTAACTTCACTTTGAGATCCATTAGAGGAGATCTATACATTGTATATTTCAGATACGATCTGCATATTTCTATATACTTCTGAATCACTGAATATTTCTGTAGATCTTCATTCTTAGATCTTAGATCTACTACTTATACTTGGTGTAACGCTGAAATCCCCAAGGGGATTTGAAAGAGGAGCCTTTCTAGTGCATGGATCTGTTATGGATCTGAATTTTTATGCACAGATCTACTCTAGATCTGATATGTAATCAACAACAATTTGCAGCCCAATAAAATAACGATGTCAAGGAAGTTTCAGTCTATACATGTGGTTGTATCACCTCTTTTGAGGGATTTTCTTCTATTAATGTCTTGTATTTCTAGCTATGCATCTTATGGGCCTCATTATACATCTATTTTGCTGCTATAAATAATTTTTAAGGCCCTTTTATTGGCCTCCTACTTTTCTTTATATGAAATGTGTTATTTTAATGCATAACTATTCTATGTTGCTGCATTTCCCATTTGGGAATATTACACATGGTTTTGGGCATGATGGTTTTCTACTCATGGTAGTTTGTAGATCCAGTCGAGGGAACTACGGTTATGTTATAATCCAAGGTTAATGGATTGGGGTTTATGAATGCTTTGACATGTATATATATATGTGTTGTAACATTAAAAGGAATATAATGAAAAATAAAGCTAGTAGTCCCGATTTGGGATCCAGGAGAAAATATTTGTGTATATTTTTTTTATGTTTTATGCTCTTGCTATTGCTTATTTTTTTTTTTTAAGAATTAGTTTGTAGATAATTTATGTATCGGGGTAAACCTACAAAATACTGTTGCGAGATCCAATTTATCAACAAGGGAATAACATTTCTCAGGAACAATCGGGCATTTCCTAAGGTAATATATAGGATGTTCATTGCGCATGTCATCCTCTTGGATGACAACCATGCCTGGAGAAGATTCAAAAGTGGTGAGATATAACAAACAATCTCGGTTTAAGTCAAGAGGACACAACATGGGTGTCGACAACAAAGCTTGTTTGAGATCATCAAAATAACATTGGGATTGATCGTCCCAGATTAAAGGGACTCCTTTCTTAAACAAATGCATGAAGTCGTAGGAAATATGGGCATAGTTGGCAATGAAACGTCATAAAAATTTGGCTTTTCCTTGAAGTATTTGAAGTTGGTGGACAATATGAGGAGGAGGCAGTTTGATAACCACCTCAACCTTGGAAGGATCAACACAGATCCCTTCTTGAGAAACTATGAACCCTAGAAATCATCCAGATTGTACACAAAAGACACATTTATGTGGATTAAGCCAGATTTTGTAAAAACTAAATTGGAGAAATACCTCTCGAAGGTGGGAAGGAGGGTCCCCATGGAGCAAAGAATGAGCATTAAGATCATTGAGATATACTTCAAAGATGTGTTTTATATCATGAAACACATAAGACATGGCCCGATAGAAAGTAGCACCAGTATTTTTAAGACCAAAGAGCAGTTTACGATAGGAAAATGTTCCCGACAGATAGATAAAATTAGTCTTGTGTTAGTCTTCTGGTTTAATTTTGATCTGGTTATAGCCGGAGAAGTCATCCATGAAGGAAAAAATAGCGTTACCAGAACAGGCATCAAGAATTTGGTCAATAAAAGGTGTAGGATAATTATCCTTTAGGGAAATCCAGATTAAAGTCACGGTAATCATCACAAACTCGAATATTCCCTTGTTTTTTATCAACTGGAACAGGATTAGTAACCCATTCTGTCAAAGTTATGGGATAGATAAAACCAACCTCAAGAATTTTTTGAAACTCATATTTAATAGCTAATTATTTATGTGGGTTAACTGACTAGAGCTTTTTCCAAACAAGCATATCCCCAGGATGTCTTTATTTCATGTTGGAAAATTCGTGGAATGATGCTAGGAATTTCCTCGTAATACCATGCAAAAACATCACGAAATTATTTGAAAAGGACGATATAAGTGGTTATATATATGAGGGAGTGCAATCAGCCCCAATCAAGATGTTTTCCATGACACTTGGTTTCATGGAAATATTGATCGAAATTTTAGCAGAAATGTTGGCCAGGTTCCCTTACGAACAAATGGGAAAAATCCATTGAAAGTTTGGGGAAGTCCTGACATTGCCAGAGGAAGTCGATATTTGATGAGACTCGTCCAAATCCTCAAAGCTGGGTAGAAATTAATAATGATGATGAAGATGTCCCCAAGGACAAGACTTCTTGAATAGCTTCATCGGATGATAACGGGAATTCGATAAACTCACAAGAGGAAGGATAGTCAATAGCCTAGGAAGGCGAAAATAAATCATCAAGTGGTACCAAGTTGGCATGACGAGACTCATCGGACGAGGAATCCAGTTGGATAGCATGATAAGAAAACTCTTTTGGACTTAAGGACATGGATGCACCATATTGATCAATCTCAGATTCAGCAGGCACCACCCAAGGATCATCAAGAATCTGGGGTCCATAGGCGCGTGAAGAGATCATATGGCAGTGGGAAATAATAAGAGATGGAGTGTTGGATGTAATAAGTTGAAGAAAAACACCCATAAGAGTAGAACTTTGAAAAATTCTAGCACCAACACTCTGAAATTGACCAGGGTGGTCTCCCACAAGTGGTACATAATACCATGTGGTGAAATCTGGGTCGACGACATGAAATAGTCAAGTTGTTTGATGGTGAAAATTTTTCCTTTATGAGAAAAGCAAATTAGACGTAAAATAGACAAGATGAATATCATCATGGCATAAAACTAACTATGGCCAATGAGTAGGTTGTAATCTAATGACGTGTCAACAACATTGACATCAAAATATACTGTTTTCCACCTAACTAGATGGAAAAATCTGGAAGGACCCCCTTAGGAATGATATTATGACCTTCAAAGGCTTGGAGAGTGCTATTGGATGAGGCAAGTGTCAGAGAGACAAGATCTTTCCAACATGATATTAAAATTACCCATGTGAAAGAGACCTCATCCATGAGAGTGTGATGGATATTCTTCTGAAATATCCATTCAATAATCTAGAAAGAAATCTGATGGGAAATACGAGGAGAAACTTTCTTGACATTGAAAGCGACGAAGCTAGAGTCGGATAAATCAACTCCACCGATGGCAGACAACAAGGATTTGTGTTGTTGAGGATATCTTTGCAAGACCTCCAAGGAAAACATGGCACAAGGAGCCTGGGAAAGATCTTCAACAATAATGTAATGCTGAGCAGCCCTGGTGGAATGATTGTGTACTGTGTTATGGAGAACGCCCTTGGGGGGATGATAGATAGGTTCTAGAGGCTTATCCAAAGTGAGAGGTCTAGTGGAGCTAGTTGGAGCTGGTGATTCCTTAGAAGGAGAACTCGACTCAGGTACATCATAGGATGTGGCTCATGTAGTCACATTGAAATCTTCCTTATGGATGAAATATGAGGAGGATGCGAAGAGGAACCCTCGTTACCCCCTTATGGAGGTTGAGCAGGTTAAGCAACCATATATTATTAAGGTTGTTCAGGGAATGGATGAGTCAAAATAGCAAGTTGTTGAGTAGACGGTGGTGAAAGAAGCCTATGGACTTCATCCATTCGAGGAAACTCATGAGTAAGGTGATCACCCGAACAAATTTTACAAGGGAAATTAAATTTTCGATGATGCTCACTGGTGCCCCCTCTCTAACTCTAAGGATTGGGTTGATACTCCTAATAAGTTTAGTTCTGTTATCTATTCCTTTTATTGTTCTTGTTTTTCTTACCACCGAATTGAGATATGTTATTTGTTGAGTGGACTCCACCGTGAGAACATCGGTGGACTGCTCAGGAGGGGGTGCTGTAGCATATTCAGTCGCACTTGATGGGGCTTAAGATGTAGCAACCAATTGACCAAGGTGGGCAGTAAGTTGGCTCATGGGATTAGAAACAGACCCAATCACACCATCGACATGTGGGCCAAGAGTTGGTTTAGGTGGGTCAATAGAAAGCCTAGGGGCATTTTTAAACACTTCATACAACATACACGAGTGTGAATAGATGAGATCCAACCATTGGGAAACTAAAATGGATTGCTTGTCTAACGATTGGAAACATAGACACATCCTTGGAAATTTGAGGTCAGTGAGATCGAAGGAACCATTTACATAAATTTTCATCAGGTAAATTGGTTCTCACTAACCTCTTGTGATGCTGACACTCATGAATGTGATCAGAAATTAGCGTGGCATTATCTTATTTAAATTTGGACAAAAGGTTAGAGTCGATATCATACCGAGTAGAAAACTGTATATGTGTCAATAAACTTTTAACTAAAGAGGCAAAGTCACTGTAGGATGAAGTATTTAACTCGATATACCACTTGGAGGCATCCCCTATTAATGTTTGTTGGAATAAGCAAAGTTTAACATAATCATCCACCAAAAAATTAGATGAGCACCCCAAATGATAGGTGGTGATATGACTGGATGGATTCTCCCTAGGCTTCCGTATGTAGGTTTTAACCCTATACACAAATTATCTACAAAGGAACTCTTAAAATCAAAAATAAACTATAGAAACAGCATAAAACATAAAACATATATACACATACATTTTCCCCTAGATCCCAAAACTGGGACAACTAGATTGATTTTTCATTAGATTCCTTCCAATGTTACAACACATATATATACATGACAGAGCATTCATAAACCCCAATCCATTAACCCTATATTAGAGCATAATCGTAGTTCCCTTGACTGGATCTACAAAATACCATTGACATAAAACCATCATACCAAAAACCATGTGCTAAACCCATGTACAAAACCATAGGTATGTCAGCCCACCTAATATGGGTTCCAAACAAAGGTTCCCTGGGCACTACACCAGACCCTGTGCAAGGGGGCTACTGCACCCATCCAAACCCCCTAATAGGGGAGGTTTCCCCCCCCCTACTGTGCCCGACACAACGAAGGGGTAGCAGTGACCCCCCCCCCCTCGCTTCGTGCATGGGACTAGTCATGGAAAGAATATAACACACACCCAATATTCTCTCGCTTGTTGTTTTCTTTCCACATGAGAGCTTATTCATTGGTCTAGCCCTACAATTCCCATTATTTCTCTACACCAATATAACTTCTTAGTACTTACAAACTTCATCAATGCCTCTGCAAAATTCTTCAAAGTGTCCATCTTTACCAGCAACACATTTTAATCCTAAGCCATGTCTCTCACAAAGTGATACTGAACATTAAGGTGCTTTGGCTTTGAATGATAAGTAGGATCCTTAGCCAAGAAAATTTCACTTTGGTATCATAGTCTATCATTACAGTTCACTACACCAACCCCATACTTGAACACAATCTCTGCAACCAAGCTGATTCCTTAATTTCATGAGTGGTTGACATGTATTTTTCCTCTGTAGTTGAAAGAGCCACTATAGATTGTTTTTTACCCATCCAACTAACTACACCTCTAAATAGGTTTAACACATACCCACTTGTAGATATTCTCTGATCTTGATATCTAGCCCAATTTCCATCAACAAATCCAAGGATGTCCAAAACTCTATCCAATCATGGTCTCCCTTGGTAGCACAAACCATAATCACTAGTCCCACACAAATACTTGAAAGCCTGCTTCACTATTGTCCAATGCTCCTTCCCTAGTTTTTACATAAACCTGCTCAAAACTCCCACTACATGTGCAATGTCTGGTCTAGTATAGACCATTACATACATCAAGCTACCCACTACACTTGCATATGGAACACAAGACATGCCATATTCCTCTTCGTGTGCCTTAAGACAATGTTCAGTAGATAAATTTACACCTACATGAATAGAAACATTCATCGTTTTACTGTCCTGCATATTAAACCTCTGAAATATTGTCTTGACATAATTCCTCTGGAACCAGAGCTTTCATTTTTCCCAATCTCTTTTAATTTCCATGCCCAAAATATATTTTTCAGCACCAATATCCTTCATGTAAAATTTGGAGGACAATTGGGTCTTCAAAACCTGGATAATTTCTTTTCCATTTCCAACCAAAAACATATCATCCACATACAACACCAAATAAATAACACGGTCACCAATTAATTTAAAATACACATAGTGATCTGATTTTCTTCTTATGAAGCCATGTCCCTGTATATATGTATAAATTTTTTGATACCACATCCTTGGAAATTGTTTTAACCCATACAGAGACTTTCTTAATATGCATACCAGTTATTTCTTACCCTTCAACGCAAAGCCTTTAGGTTTCTTCATGTAGATCTCCTCTTCCGGATCCCTGTGAATAAATGTTGTCTTCACATCCATCAGTTCTACCTCAAAATAAAATGCAGTAGCAACAGATAAAAGTAATCTAATAGAAGTTACCTTGGAAATAGGAGAAACAATATCACCAAAATCAATTCCCAAAACCTGGGAATATCCTTTTTCTACCAACATAGCTTTGTATTTCTCCACCTTGACTTATGCATTCATCTTCTTCTTAAACACCCATTTGCTACGAATGGGATCCATTCCATCCGACAATTCCACCAGATCCCATGCCTCATTTTTTTGCAAGGATGTTATTTCATAAACCATGGCCTCCTTCTAGAGTTTTACATCCTCGGAATCCACTGCCTCCCTAACATTTATGGGATCATCATCAGTGATAGATAAAGAAAAATTTGAATAGAAATCAGATGGACTATACCTTTCTCGTTGCCTTTTTTCTCGAGTTGATCTTCTCAAAGCTAGATTTTGTGGCTCTTCCTCTTCTGAATCTTGTTCTGCTGTAGAGTATGATTCATCCACCTTTAGCTCAAACTCTATATTATCAGGTTCGTTTGGTGAGAATTCATGTTTAATAATATCTTTCAACTCTCTAAACATGCATCTTGGCTATACACAACCTTCCTTATTTATGGGTTCCAAAGCTTACAACCTTTGAAACCATCCTTACACCCAATAAAGTTGCACCTTTAAGTTTTACCATCCAACATGGTTATTTTCTCCTTCAGAACATGTACATATGCATCACAGCCAAATATCCTCAAATGTGAAAGAGAGGGTTTCTTACTAGTTCATACCTCATGTAGATTTTTATCCTCCAATGTAGATGAAGGTGATATTTTAACCAGGTAATATGCAATCTCCACTACCTCTGCCCAGAAGTCTTGTCCTAACCTAGAACCACGGAGCATGCTTCTTACCTTTTCCATCTGTTAGCAATCCTTATGTTCCCAAGGATGAGAAAGGAAACCAAAGAGGTAACCACAGACCAACTTTGGACTTGGTATCTAGCCCTACCGAATAAAAAATGGCTCTCTCAAAATCAACCTCACAGCCAATGGAAGTGATTGGAGAATATTAGGGTTTTAGGCTAGTTATCAGCTCAATGGGGTTTTGATTAGGGTTTTCTAGATAAAGAAGCACCAGGTTTAGTAACTAGGCCAAGTATTCCAAAATATCAGTTGTAGACATAGAATGAGGAAAGGTAGGTGTAATCAGTGAGACAAAATAGATTTTTCATTGTAGTATGGTGATGAGGAAATCAGATAAAGAAACTAAGTGAGCATAAATGCATGAATTCACTTGTTAGAGGATAAAAACACTTATATGATAATCCCAAACAAAACAAAGCATTATAGGTAATGAAATCTGTTTAAAAATTAGGATATTAATACAAGAAGGAAAAATATGGCTGCTAAAACTACTTAATCATCATATTCATATGGAAAACTAGAGAAACCAATGCCACTGACCACAACACATGAATCCCATAAAAATAGTTGCAATTTCCTGTATATTATTTCTGCAAAGAGTCAAATACACCAGTTCCAAAAAAGTGTGAAATTCAAGTATCCAAACTTCTCTTTGACTTTTTTCTGAGTACATATAGATGAAAAACAAGATTCCACTTCTAATGGGTCAACTCCTAATCCATAGAAACTAAGTCATGAACCTAATTACTCATTGCCAAATCCTAGGGAAGTTAGAAACAAATTTCCCATTTTTTAGCTAACTAATTGAGATTATCTCTCAAAGCATTGATCACAATATTCTTTAAAATTATAATCATTAATAAGTCTATTAATAATCAGATAAATCATGAGTCAACTATTTACATCAGCCAAGTTTTACCTTTGACCTCATAAACACAACAACTCTCCCAGAAACGCATCAGATGTCTTTAGTTGAAACGCAACAACTTTGGCTTGATTTTTAGATGACTTGTAAGAGGTTCTGAATGTTTCTGAAGGTTGGTGAATAAATATTAGGATTTAAACTATAACCTAGGACAATTAAATCACCCAAAATAATCATTTTAGTCCCCTCAATTTTGATTTTAAAAACAAGTGTCTAGAAACGCAACAAATTCTCGAGAAGCACAGCGAAAACAATAGGGGTCAAAGATGAATTGGTATCTTTTTAACCATAACACTTTTTACAAAACTGGGAGAGGTTTTTTTAGATAAATAAAAATCTCTCTTATTTTCTGGAATTTCATTTCCATTTTCCAAGAATCTATGCCACAAAATAATGACTAAAACAGACCAGAAAAACTGGAGAATTTTATTTTCTGAAATAGGTCTCCGAGAAAGTTGAATATATCCCAATATATGATACTTGTGTAGAAAATGAAGGAATTTATTTTGATTGGGTCTATCCTTAACAAAAACCTTTTTTGTTTTTCAAAAATTCATCTTCATTTGGTCAGCAATGTCTTTTGAAAATGATGACCAAAAACGGAGTCAAAAGTGTTATAGGTCAATTTAGGCATCATTCCCAATGACCTGGTTAACTGGGAATCATCTCTAGGACCAATGACTAAGGGTATATCATTTCCTATCATTTCAAATTGCTACATGCCATAAGACAATGAACAAGAAAAATCAAGCATGACTTTCATCAAGCAAAGGTTTCCATGGTTTGAAGTTTATTATATAGCATATGAGAGCTCACCAACGCTACCTCTAAAGGAGCTAAGTGAATTTCATATGCAGGTAGCCCCATGCAAGGCTACTCTGCAAAGAAATTCCCAACATTCATAGGTGCATTGGTCACATTAGGAGCGAAATTATCATTGTTCCAAAATCTCCACTTGGCCAGTGCCTTCTAGAAGAGTTCACATGTGTCAAGCTTCGAATCCAAGTGTCCATTTTACATCTACAATATTGGGAAAATGTCTTTCCTATTATTGGAAAGTCATTGATTGTAAAAATACCTTAATCTCCTCTATAAATTGAGCACAGATCCGAGTGCTTGCTAAGGAAGAATTTGATTAGAGAAATGCTAGTGAATCCTCAATTGAGAGTTAGATTTGTGTAACTACTGCTGGAGAGATTAATACTGTGATGGGGCTTAGGATTGTTTGGAATGGTCACTTCAAATCAGTCATTTGGGTTTAACCTCTCCTTCTATCATCAATAAAGAATACATCTTATTTTTCCCTATATGCATCTGCATTGCCTTTGATTTTCCATATTGTAAGATCTTAGTTGATGTATATGGTTTATGCTTGACTGATTTAGCAAACTAACTTGAATAGACATCTATATTATTGCATCTTCTATTGTTTCAATGTTCTTTCTTGCAGGAAGCACTTTGCACAAACTACTTGAATTTGAAGCTGCAACAGAAGCGACAAAAAGAGCCATTTGGAAGTGACTAGGTTCCAAGTAAGCCTCCAATCCTTTCTATGTGTCTACTTTGAGTTAGGAAAATTAGTAATATAGTCTTTAATTTGTTTTTCTAGATTAGCACCTATCTAGGGAAGCGTTTTTTATCCGTAATTCACAATTCTACCCAACAAATTGGCAACTCCACTGGGGAGAATTTCTCTTAGATCTAGGTGTTTAAGCCTCTTATTTGATCTGTTTATCCACCCCGTAGTTGTTACTCATAAATATTGAACTTTTTCAATGCCAAATTTGCAAAGACAGTGAGTTAAACAGTAGTATTTTTCCTTATACACTGCGCCCAATGCACCCTTAGACAGGACACAATGCTTTGCATAGCACTACCTCCCTTTCAAGCCTGCGTTGTAGAGCATTGTCTCCCCTTGGAGGCTGCCTTGACTCCTGAAACCATCCATATTCCTTTGAATTTTCCTTTGCAATTTGCTTCAGTTTGATTTCTGCTGTGTTTTGAAATTTTTGATCCTCAATTGACCAGTGAATCTATATACTTCTTCCTCCTTTGAATGAAAATTTGTTCACTGTTTGTTTAGAAAAGTTTTTTTTTATCATTGACAAGTTTATTTCAAAGTATTTTTTATGGTCGCATTAAGAATCATTTGCTTTCGAAATAGGAAATTGTTGTAAAATCTTCATTTTCTTGATAGGAGAAATTGTTGTTAAATTCCTCATTTTTCCTTCAAAAGAGAATTTTTTATTTGTATTCTTCATTTCTTGAAAGTAAAAGGAATTTGAATTGTTTGTTTGATGCACTTAGTTTCTTTTCTGCATTTATAACATTAAGGAAACTGAAAATAAAAACTTGCATTTGCATGTAGAATTTTGTGTGTTTTGCAAAAGGAAATCTACATTTAGTTTGTGCTCATTGATTTTTTTTCTCACAAATTATTTTCTCTCTTCCCTTAGTAGCTAGATCTTTCATTGAAAAAACTAAAGGTGAAAAGATTTCTTATCATTCTTAGTTTGTATTTTAGGAGTTTCCTACACATCATCACAGTGAACCTTTGAAAGGAAAATTGTTAAGAAAGATCAACATAAAATTAATCTCAATTTACCTAACAAAGCATTGGAACCATAACGATAACATTTATAAGGTTTAGGCTAGAGACGTGTTCCGGCATCGTAAAACATAGCAGCGGTCGTTAAATTGTCTGCGATACATTCTAATTTTGACACCTCTGTTATCACCCTTCAAAATTTTCTAAACTCTGTAAGTTTACACTGTTTTAGTCATAGTGTCAAATAGGTCTTGAGTTACTTTAGTCTTGTTAAAAGGATAGGTTATAGGTTTTGTTAGCCCCCCTATGGAATTCTTGACAAGCAAGCTGGGGGCTAGATTGTTCTAGAGCCTCCAAGGAATGCCTTTCCCCTGAAAATTCATCTTCCTTGGAGTCTCTTTGTGCTATGCCTAACATATAGCCCCTCTGCTGATCCATTTCTCAAAAGGCCATACATTACCTCTCATATCCCTGCAAAATACCACTTTTCCCCTCTTCCCCTTGAAATCCCATTCCTACCCCTGTTCTGGCCTCTCCTACCCCTCATTGCCCTATCGTTACCTGGTTGGCCTCAAATTGAATTAAAATCGAATAAAACCTATGTATTTAATTATAAAAGGCCTAACACCTTTGGCCAGAGCCCTGCGCCCTTCCGCTTTCCACAGGACCTAGCGCCAGAACCACTCGCTAAACCCGTTGGGCGCTTATCCCCTCCAACCCTTTTTCCGCCCAAAAAATCATAAAAAACCTTTGATAAATCACATTTTTCGGGTTTTAAAGGTTAGACGCTGGTTTGATTTTCGGTAAATCTCCGCCGTCCGTTAAACACTGGATCCAACGGTGCGGTGCTCACCCGAAACAGTGGTCCCCACCCCGCCTGCGCAGTTTCAGAAAACCACGCTGTTTATTATGCACCACCATTCGCGAGTCGGTGGTTTTCTCTGAGCGACCAGCGATTCCATTCAGTGCTGGTCGCGTGTCCTCTGTGCGGCGGCAAACCCGCTCTCATTTCACACATTGATGTTCGGTTCGTGGTCGGGTAGCGGAATTGCTAAGAGCCGTCCGATCCAAAGCCCTTCATCCAATGGCTGTCATCCATCCGAACCACGCACTGTTTAACCTCCGCCCATCGTACCAGCCAACCATCCGTCCGTCTCTCCCCGCCGTTGATCTCCGCCCGATCGACGGTCCAGATCTATCCATGCATGGTTGACCATTCCGCCATCCTCAGGTCCTGCCACGTCACCCCGCGTGTATCTTCCGTACGTCCTCTCAGTCCATTGCATAAAATTGATTTTTCTTCATGTTTTTTAACGTTTCTCGTTCTATCTTTCACTCCACAAACCTCCACCTTCGCCAGAGCGTTTTCTCCATGGGCCTTCTGCGTTTTTCACCATGTCACCACCCGCACGTCCATTTCGCCCATCCACATCACCCGCCGCCCTCGTCCATGGATTTCTTCACAGTCTTTGTGTTTCCTGCAGGGTTATAAAGAAAGAATGGCCACCGTGATACACTTCTATGCTACCAGGACAACTGGATCCAAGGAAGATCATCCATAGCGGCTGAATTTATGAACAAAGGCCCGGGAAGGTGGAAATGAGATGTTCATTAAAGGAATAGGGTTCAAGCTCTGTAGAAAATCTCCCATCACCATTGAAAGCCCAAGCTACCCTGTCAGAAGCAGAATGGAGCAGCAGTGTTACAGTATAGAGCAAAAGAATATTAAGCGGTGGTGCATTGGTGGCGCGACGGTGGTGCACATTGGCGGAGCCACATTCCCTGGTGGTTACGGGGGGTATGAGTCTGCCCGTACAGACCAAATGAGGTGAGGCCCTGTAGTACATATTGGCCATTGATCGGTGGTCAAACCCCGATCGACTGGTCAACTACGGGGGGTACGCATCCCGTTAACCTCTACGCTGGTCGACCTCCCATACTCCGTCGATCTGTTCAAACCTGCTGCCGGTTTAGCTCCGCGTTGTTCCAATCATCCTGCCGCCTGTGAATTGATCCGGGCAGTTGGAATTAAATTCCAACAAAAGCAACGATTGGAAGACCCCGTGGATATCTTGGACGGTCCTATGCACAGAGAGATAATATTATCAGGTTTTCCATATCAGCAGAGCATTCTCCCATGAAAGGACATGGTACACATCATTTTTCAGTCTACATTGTGCCTCGAATGAAGATCTACGCCCTTTCAGTAGTCCTACATCATCAAGAAGCATTTGTTACACAGTATGGATACCCTAGCAGCATTATTTCACCAGTTTGTCTAGTCAACAGAGAATGGTAGTAGTTCTGCAGCCAGAGTACCAGAAGTAATTGCACATATTTAAAGCAGAATGGGTTTCGGCCTTCCTCCTCTTCTGAGCATTAATTATTCATTTAATTCTTCACCTACCATCTTCTGCTCTGTTTTTTCATATAAGAATCCAGAAGAACACATTGTAAAGGTTGTTGTTAAGTTGTTCGGCTGTTGCTGTTAGAGGGATTTAGCTTGACTGTTAGAACAGTCTTGGGAGGGAGTTACAGAGTAGTTTGTATGTAATAGGCTAGGAGGAGAAAGTTTGGATTGTATTAGCCATTGAGCTTATTGTACATGACTGGTTTTGTGTCAATTAATCAAAGCACATTTCACAGGATCCTGGTCTATTACTATTGGTGATATCTTTCTTAACTCTGTTATTTACATTTTCATACTGTTTCATGTTATTCTGGTAGGAAACAGAAGCGTAACATAGGATTCACCCTTGATAGGTGCCCTATGTTCCTGCTCTCCCTACTTTTAATGTTTCTCTTCTGAAATGTGTCATCTAAGGATTTCTTTCAGTCAATTTAACCAGTGTAGTGGATGTCATTGCCTGCTCTCTGATGTATGAATTGGATGGATCAGTTCTTAGATGTTCTTGTTGAGGTTTAAGCTGGAAGGTTTGGGAACACTGGGGATTAGAGTTAGCCCTGTCCACTATGATCCTTGCGTGACTCGCTGGCCTTTCTAAGATCCCTTTTTTAATCTTATCTTTGTTTTCCCCTTGGATTTGCTAAAGCAGACCTGGAGTTAAATGACCTCTGGTTCGATCTATAAGCAGCCCCTTTGTCCCTCTTTGAGAGCTGCCTTTGAGTATGTCCAAGCAGGTCTGGAGTTAAATGACCTCTAACCTGATCTATAGACAGAAACTTGGTTGTTTTCCTTCTCTCACCTTCAATCCTTAATGTTCCATTCCACCATCTATCTAAAAGATCCTTTAGTATAGATGACTTGCCCTTTGGAAGCCTTGACTAGTTGTTGCATGTAATTACCTTTCATGACTCCATAGCCCAATGGATGGCACTTTCTTGGCCTATCCCCTTTGCTAAAATATCCTGCTGCCTTTTTCCTTTCTCCCATTACCTTCTCAGTTTATGATCTCCTAACAAACCCAGCAACCAACCAACCAAATCATTTGAAACCCCCTTTGTGCTTCATACCTAGCCTAACATCTCGTTTTGAGCTCTCAAAGATAGCAAAATCATCCTGTTTGGAAGATCCTCTAAAATTCGAAGGGCTGATCATAAAATTAAAAATGTTCCCGTCTTGTCCTCATCTGCCCAGTCTGCCATCCCAGGCAAAACCTTTCTGAAATTCTAACCTGTGTGGCCTCCTTTGAGAGGTAGGTGGCCACACAGACATCCTAGGCATTCAAACCCACAATCTGGAACCTGTGAAAGTCATCACTGCGGAATCATCCTCTAGTCCGTTCTTATATCTCATACTCTTAGACGAGCACAGGAAAGGGCCTCGGATCTCACCTCTTCGGAGGTGACCTCACAGTAAATGCCCTCCCCGGTCAATCTGCGGATTTGGGTTGTTATTTTGAGGGTCCTTCTCGAAGGTGACAATACCAATTTCTTGATGGTGGATAGCAACCTACACTCCATTCATAATCTTCCCCTAACAGCTCACACTCCCTATGATCCAAAGACCTAATGACTCCACTGGTAGAAGACTCTGAACTGGTTGAAGAGACACAGTGACCTCTTTCTGATTTACAAACATGCCTCCACGCATACAGAGAAGATATGCCCCAATGAGCAGGGAGCATATCCCTGGATTCCCACACAAAATGCCTGAAGTGGATTGGTTAAAAAACTTGCCTACCTTTCAGGGTGAAAACACTGAAGACCCCTTGCTACATCTCATCAAGTTTCATATACATGTGTGGAAATTTAGAGTTGAATGGCATGAAGACTGCTTAATGAAAATGTTCATGGAAACATTAGAAGGAAAATATAGGGTCTGGTATGAATGGTTAGAACCTCGGAGTTTGTTTTCTTTAAAGGACATGCACCAAGTATTTTACAAGAATTATAATGGAAACTCTCCATCCTTACCATGGGAATGTTGTGATCAATCTCAGAATATCATACAGTACCTGTTAGACATTGATATGGATTTGGTTGATATGCATCCTGAAGATCTGTTGACGTCCATTCAAGGATTTAATATGCATCCTAGCCATCACGGGAGCACAGATGAATCAGCTGAGGAAGAAAACAGCCAAGAGACTGTGGACATTCTTCAAGGTATTCCTGAAAATTCAGATGCTGATTTATCATCCTTGATAGTTGAGGCTCAAGATGACACCCTACCTCAAATCCAGTCTTCAGAGGAAACAGAGAGCTGCTGCACTTTTGCACAAAGGGACACAAGACCATCCTCCCCTTTGACAGAGTAAGAAATAGATCAAATCATCAATAGACAGCCAGCCTTTGAAATTTTTTACAGATCAGAAACCCTTGCCCATTCATCTGATGAGCTTCGTTGTAACGAGTTGGAAAGCTCACATGTAAATCAGAGTGAAGAAAAATCTGTTGATAATCCAGTATGTCCGGTTGGTAGCATTGCTTACATTCATGACTCTCCTATTTTTGATCTATCTGATGATGATGTTCTCCAAATAGAAGAAGATCTTGTAGGGTCATCGTTAGTAGATTTATGGGAGGAAAATCATTTCCATTTACTTCCAGAGAGTAATGAGCCAATGCAGGCTATTTATGATACTGATGAAGAAAGCTTCAAGAGTGCATAACAGGGTGAAGGATCTCTAGATCTTTGCTTCACTCCGTTACAACTCATCAGTAATGGTTTTCACATGATTGGAGGTCAGCAGCGTTTCATCTTAGATGATGAAGAGGAAAAAAAATAAGAGGTTCTTGAGCAGGATGTGAATAACGAGCTTTCTCTTGAAAAAGAGGAGGAAATGGAACAAGACCCTGCTCAAGAATACATGGATCTCTTCACAGAGCTCAGCACACCAGAGCATAATATATCAGAGCTCCAAGAGGACAACACTGCCATATATGACGAGTCCTCCAGTTCAGAAAGTGAAGCAGATGAAGGAGATTCTCTTTCTCAAGAGAGTTTTATTCTTGATCCAATGGAAGAAGAAGAGATCCTGGTTGAATCCACCTTGTCAAATATTCATAACCAGGTATCATTTCATGATCCTTATGCACATTTCCTACATATTCTTGAAGAAGGATCAAGGGTCTGTTTGAGCAGCATGTTGCAAATAGAGAAAAAAAATTTCAAGGCTGCTGTTATGGAACAAGAAGAGTGGGAGCTGCCCTGCCTATCCAGCATGCTCAAGGAATTGAGCAAGAAGGACCAGCCATGGGATCACTTGAAGGACTGGTTGCATTGGAAGACAATGTTTGTAAGCTAGACTGTAAATATTCCAGTAAGAGTAGGGTAGGTAGGAAAAGCTCAATAAGGCTCAGTGTGTGAGCATGTAGTTAGTTGTTTTTAATTTATGCAAAGTCCAGCAGGTCAGACAGTCTAATCCTGACTTGACTGTTTTTAAATTTCTTGTCTTAGAATGTAGGTGAAGGAACCTGTTGGACAGTTTAATCCCAACAGGTATTAGATTAGGTAGAGAAATGGATGAGGCCAACAGTCTAATCTAGCCTCATGGAGAAATAAGGGTAGATTTAGAGTAGGTTTGTTTTTGCTTTCAAAATAAAATAATGTAAAGGGTCTGCTAGTTCAAATGCACCCAAGGGAAAATTGTATAACTGTAGTTCGGGTAGGTAGATTGGTTGGGAAATATTTTTTCTGATGTTTCTAACATACTGTGGCAGCTAAAATTGAAGAAGAAAGATGGCTTATGACAGCAGGCATCTGGCCTACTCCAAAGATCATCTCTGGTTTCTTGACTCCTCCAAGGAGCAATCATCCCCATGTGGAGCCACTGTTAGCCCCCCTATGGAATTCTTGACAAGCAAGCTGGGGGCTAGATTGTTCTGGAGCCTCCAAGGAATGCCTTTCCCCTGAAAATTCATCTTCCTTGGAGTCTCTTTGTGATGTGCCTAACATATAGTCCCTCTGCTGATCCATTTCTCAAAAGGCCATACATTACCTCTCATATCCCTGCAAAATACCACTTTTCCCCTCTTCCCCTTCAAATCCCATTCCAACCCATGTTCTAGCCTCTCCTACCCCTCATTGCCCTATCGTTACCCTGGCTGGCCTCAAATTGCATTAAAAATGAATAAAACCTATGTATTTCATTATAAAAGGCCTAGCACCTTTGGCCAGAGCCCCGCGCCCTTCCGCTTTCCATAGGACCTAGCGCCAGAACCACTCGCTAAACCCGTTGGGCGCTTATCCCCTCCAACCCTTTTTCCGCCCAAAAAATCATAAAAAACCTTTGATAGATCACATTTTTTGGGTTTTAAAGGTTTTCCGCCAGTTTGATTTTCGGTAAATCTCCATCGTCCGTTAAACACCGGATCCAACGGCACGGTGCTCACCCAAAACAGTGGTCCCCACCCCACCTGCGCAGTTTCAGAAAACCACGCTGTTTATTCCGCACCACCATTCATGAGTCGGTGGTTTTCTCCGAGCGAGCAGCGATTCCATTCAGTGCTGGCCGCGTGTCCTCTGTATGGCGGCAAACCCGCTCTCATTTTGCACATTAATGTTCGGTTGGTGGTCGGGTAGCGGAATTTATAAGAGCTGTCCGATCCAAACCCCTTCATCCAATGGCTGTCGTCCATCCGAACCACGCACTGTTTAACCTCCGCCCATCATACCAGCCGACCCTCCGTTCGTCTCTCCCCGCCGTCGATCTCTGCCCGATCGACGGTCCAGATCTGTCCATGCATGGTTGACCATTCTGCTGTCCCCGGGTCCTGCCACGTCACCCCGCGTGTATCTTCCGTACGTCCTCTCAGTCCATTGCATAAAATTGATTTGTTTTCGTTTTTTTTAACGTTTCTCGTTCGATCTTTCACTCCACAGACCTCCACCTTCACCAAAGCGTTTTCTCCATGGGCCTTTTGCGTTTTTCACCATGTCACCACCCGCACGTCCATTTCGCCCATCCACATCACCCGCCGCCCTTGTCCATGGATTTCTTCACAGTCTTCATGTTTCCTGCAGGGTTATAAAGAAATAATGGCCGCCGTGATACACTTCTATGCTACTAGGACAACTGGATCCGAGGAAGATCATCCACAGCGGCTGAATTTATGAACAAAGGCCCGGGAAGGTGGAGATGAGATGTTCATTAAAGGAATAGGGTTCGAGCTCTGTAGAAAATCTCCCATCACCATTGAAAGCCCGAGCTACCCTGTGAGAAGCAGAATGGAGCGGAAGTGTTACAGTATAGAGCAAAGGAAGATTAAGCGGTGGTGCATTGGTGGCGCGACGGTGGTGCACGTTGGCGGAGCCACCTTCCCTGGTGGTTACGGGGGGTATGAGTCTGCCCGTACATACCAAATGAGGTGAGGCCCAGTAGTACATATTGGTCGTTGATCGGTGGTCAAACCCCGATCGACTGGTCAACTACGGGGGGGTACACATCCCGTTAACCTCCGCGCTGGTCGACCTCCCGTACTCCGTCGATCTGTTCAAACTTGCTGCCGGTTTAGCTCCGCGCTATTCCAATCATCCTGCCTCCTGTGAATTGATCCGGGCAGTTGGAATTACATTCCAACAAAAGCAGTAATTGGAAGACCCCGTGTATATCTTGGATAGTCCTATGCACAAAGAGATAATATTATCAGGTTTTCCATATTAGCAGAGTGTTCTCCCATGAAAGGACACGGTACACATCATTTTTCAGTTACATTGTGCCTCGAATGAGATCTATGCCCTTTCAGCAATCGTACATCATCAAGAAGCATTTGTTACATAGTATGGATACCCTAGCAGCATTATTTCACCAGTTTTTCCAGTCAAGAGAGAATGGCAGTAGTTCTGCATCCAGAGTACCAGAAGTAATTGCACAGATTTAAAGAAGAATGGGTTGCAGCCTTCCTCCTCTTCTGATCATTAGTTCTTCATTTAATTCTTCACCTACCATCTTCTGCTCTGTTTTTTCCTATAAGAATCCAGAAGAACACATTGTAAAGGTTGTTGTTAAGTTGTTCGGCTGTTGCTGTTAGAGGGATTCAGCTTGACTGTTAGAACAGTATTGGGAGGGAGTTACAGAGTAGTTTGTATGTAATAGGCTAGGAGGAGAAAGTTTGGATTGTATTAGCCATTGAGCTTATTGTACATGACTGGTTTTGCGTCAATTAATCAAAGCACATTTCACAAGATCCTGGTCTATTACTATTGGTGATGTCTTTCTTAACTTTGTTATTTACATTTTCATACTGTTTCATGTTCTTCTGGTAGGCAACAGAAGTGTAACATAGGATTCACCCTTGATAGGTGCCTTATGTTCCTTCTCTCCCTACTTTTAATGTTTCTCTTCTGAAATGTGTCATCTAAGGATTTCTTTCAGTCAATTTAACCAGTGTAGTGGATGTCATTTCCTGCTCTCTGATGTATGAATTGGATGGATTAGTTCTTAGATGTTCTTGTTGAGGTTTAAGCTGGAAGGTTTGGGAACACTGGGGATTAGAGTTAGCCCTGTCCACTAGGATCCTTGCGTGACTAGCTGGCCTTTCTAAGATCCCTTTGTTAATCTTATCTCTGTTTTCCCCTTGGAGTTGCTAAAGAAAACCTAGAGTTAAATGACCTCTGGTCTGATCTATAAGCATCCCCTTTGTCCCTCTTTGAGAGCTGCCTTTGAGTATGTCCAAGCAGGTTTGGAGTTAAATGACCTCTGACCTGATCTATAGACAAAAACTTGGTTGTTTTCCTTCTCTCACCTTCAATCCTTAATGTTCCATTCCACCATCTATCTAAAAGATCCTTTAGTATAGATGACTTGCCCTTTGGAAGCCTTGACTAGTTGTTGCATGTAATTACCTTTCATGACTCCATAGCCCAATGGATGGCACTTTCTTGGCCTATCCCCTTTGCCGAAATATCCTGCTGCCTTGTTCCTTTCTCCCATTACCTTCTCAGTTTATGATCTCCTAACCAACCCAGCAACCAACCAACCAAATCATTTGAAACCCCCTTTGTGCTTCATACCTAGCCTAACATCTCGTTTTGAGCTCTCAAAGATACATCATTCTTAGCTCTATTTGGAGAGATCCCTCTCCGGGTCCAGGAAGGCTAGATCCTAGGGCCCAAAAGTGGTTCTGATGTTGTCTCATCTTTTGGTCTTGCCAATCTGGCCAAAACATGGGAACACCAACAGGTTTATAAGTCTTAAAAAGTCAGTTTTCAATTCAAATAAAGTCTTTAGGTCTCATCCCATGGTTGAAAAGTCTCATCATTCACTTAAAAATAATGTCATCAAATTTTGGATGAAACCCCTGCAATTAGCCACAAAACAACAGTTTCGTAGCGCGGTCATTTCAAAAATTGAGTTTTGCACTACGAAAGCGCTGCTACTTTCGTAGCGCAAATTGTGAAAAATGCACTATGTGCACTACGAAAGCGTGGATTCGTAGAAAGGTCATGTCAAAGCTCAGAAATTGTCAGAAATTAGTTAGGATATGATAGGTTAACATCATGGTGAGTCTATTAGGAGTCATATTCGAAATGATCAACAATCCATATCCATCATTACTATGACAAGGGTTTCATATTGAGAAAAGAAATTTCAAATTCGAAAGGTCTTGTCTATTTTAGTCATTCTAGTTTTCATTTTCTCATATTAAACTATGAAACATTCCTGTTTCAAGCTCAAACTTATGGTTGTCCTATACCAAGGATATTTCATACATTATCAAGCAAGGCTGATCCTTTTTCAAGCAAGGCTGCTAAATCAAATCAAGAGAGGATGTTTGCAAGAGAGGTTGATTATCAAATTCTAAAGGAAGCCAACAGGGTTTTTCTGAAACAAGTATGGCTGAGGAGAAAAAGAACCATATATCAGGACATTGTTTGAGGTTTGAACCTGAAAGCACAAGAGTTTTAGTTGAAGACCAAACAGTAATGGATGCTTTCAGTAAAGCAAGTTGTTTAAAGTTTTGTGAAAATATGCAAGGTGGACATACTCAGGTATCAAAATAATTTGCATTACATTTTAGTGGTACAAATACAAAGGTTGGGATGCTAAATATTTCAGTGAAACCTAAAACCATTTCTCTAGTGACTGAAATACCTAGAGGACAGGAAACATGGTTTAAAGGTTTTAGGTTCGAGATGGAGGCATGAAAGATGTTTTTGAATCTAGAATATGAAAAGATGGACTTGAATAATGCAGTTCCTAGAAACTGTATTAAGGATAACTATGCCAAACTACTACTCAACATCCAAAGATATTTCACGTGCGAAGGCAGGTACCACAAAGTCTATAGCTATCATTTCAAACTCCTATTACACTTCACAGGTATGATATCACTGGATTTACCATTTTTCCTATATAGAAGCATTGCTAAAATGGCTGATAAGGTCCAAGTGAAATCCGATGACTGTGAAACATCTCTGTTTCACCTTGGCTTAATTAAATTGTTGGTTTTGAATGAGCTCCAGAATATTAGTAGGGATTGGTCCTCTTTTATATTTATAAGTGGATTTGAAATGGAAGCTCAAACTCCATCTAAAAACCCTAAGGTAAAGGAAAATCCATCCCCACCAGTAGAATCCAGTCAATCTGTAGCTATAAGGACCAGGAGGTTTGTCAAATTAAAGCCAAGGAAAAAAGTGAAAGATAAAGTAGAAAGGACACCAATGATTGTTGCAGAAACCCCTCCACCTGCAAAACAAGGGTTATCAAGTACCAAGGAAGCTAAACAGAAACAAACAGTTGGTAATAAAATAGTCCAGAGAATCACAAGGAGTCAAAGTACACCATCAAAAGGAAAGACAGTGGTTTCAGGATCAAGTGATAGCCTAGATTTGAAAGGAAACTTAGATGATTTAATACATGCAATAGACTTACAAGAATCTCCTATAGTGCAAGCTGATTTCATAGGGGTTAAAGAAAGGAAACAGAAAGGGATGAAATCATCAAAGAAGCTGGAGGTTAAGGATGAAGATGCAGCATTTGTTTTCCAAGCTAGGAGGCCTATAACTAGACAATCTAAAAGGCTAAAAGAATTTAATTCATAAGTTGAGGAAACAAATGAAGCAGCTACTATTCATAAGGAGATAGTTGATCTTTCCTCACCTGTAAAAAAACATGCAAAAAATAGAGTATCTACAGCAGAGGAGGAAATGACCAAGTATAAAAGTATGGTAGAGAGGTTAAGATCAACAAATCATGAAATTGCCAAGTTGAAGAAAAGAGCTAGAAAACATGTCATTGAGAAAACAAAGTTTAAAAGGATAAAAGCTGTTTGGGAAGGTGAAAAAGTTTCAAAATCAGAAATACCAAGCAGTGAGGAACAGTTCTTCACATGGACAGTCCCAGCCATCAAGGAAGCAAAGTTTGTAAGAGTCATAAACACTCATTTTAGAGCTAGCAACATGAGGTTAAGAAGACAATTTGAAGATCTGAAGATACAATCGACAAAGTCTCAATAAAAGTTAAAAGGGCAGTGAAACAAAGTGATTGGGCAGTAAAACAAAGTGATAAATTCATAAGTTAATCTTTGATCAAGATGAAGGAAAAAATTGATGAAGATTATGTTTTTGGGGTCATATTACTGTGTTTTTGAAATAATACCATCACCTTCAAAGTTTAAACATCTCCAAGGTACAAAATTTGAAGACAGTTTTGAAAAAACTACTTACACAACAGTTTCGTAGCGTAGATAGTGCAAATCTACTGAAATGCGCTATGAAACTGCTGAAGCAGTCTTCTAGCACATTTTACTATCAAATTTTAGGGGAATTTTGGTGAATTTTGACTTGAAATGGCTGGTGGAAGTGTACAAATAGCATATGAAGGTTTACTTGAAGAAAGCAGATCAAAGTTTGATTGAAAAAAGGAGCTAAACACTGCACTATGAAAAGTGCTACGAAACTGAGCTGCTTTTGTAGCGCAGGTTTATCCTTTGTCTTTTTGCACCATTCGAATTATATTTTCTGCACAGCTGGAGGATTAAAGATATATGGTGAATTTTTTGCAAAATGACACATGTAGACCTGATCTATTAAGGATAAAATTACTCAAAACAGATAAAGAAATCAAAGATGCTAAAAATAGGAAAACATGTTTCCTATTTTTTAGGAGAACATTATCATTAACAGAAGGGTCGCTTCAAGTGAAAGGTCAGCATCCAAATTCGACTTCATGGGATTGCAGGTGGAAAAATATGTAATAAATATTAGATAAGGTTGTTAGAAGGATATTTAAGAGTTTTGGTCCTATTATAATTAGGAATTTTCATAAGCATTATAGCTGTCAATTTGTAATAAATAGCATGTCTCAGATTAGGAAAGGTGTCAAACTCTTTGAGTTCGATGTATCTAGTGCAAAAGAAGGGATCCTATCTTGTAAATGTTCTATAAAGAGCATAAGGTCGAGAGCCCTCTCAGGTTGAGGAGGCTAAGCCTCAGCCAAAAGATTGGTCTGAAATAGTTACACAAAGTCCACTTGATGAGAATTCTATCAGGTCAGATTTTGTCATAACAAACTCACTCCACGTACATAAGTATATCGTAGCTCGTCCATGTACTTTTGGGTATTTCGGGCGGTGTTACAGTACGATAAGTATAAAGGGGTGCTCTCACTGTGCGGTTTCGCATCAGACATCACTAATACAGACTTGGGCCTCCACGTACCTTCGAGTATATTTGGGAGGACAAATTTTAGGTGTTATCCATCCATAGTGAACCGAGTCGTCCGCCTTGTAAATTGTGATACACCGAACACAACATTCGGGGAGATTGCCTGCCTGTACTTCTTGGTTCACCAGGAGGTATTCTGCAATTCACAGTTTCTTGGTAAACCCTTTTGCCTCACATTACCCTCTTTTTGTTTTTTTTTGGTTAAATAAATCAGTAATTGTGGAAGAACAAAATCCTTTCCCCCGTCGTTCGCATAGATTAGCTTTAAAACCACCTGTACCACTAGAAGTTACTCCTAGTAGGCGAAGGTGATCACGATCTGCCGAATCAAGTACAATCCGTACCTCTGGTGAAACATCAACTTTTAATAAACCAGAGTTAGCTCAAGTTGTTTCTACACATCCTGGTTCATCTACTGTTATCGAAACGGAGTCTTCACAGCTACCCGTGGTCACAATCCATCCAATCAGTGAGCCCATACCTCCTAGAACCGACGTTGTTCAACCCGAAATTAATCCAAATCCTGTCTCATCGTTGCTAGAACATCTAAATCTAGAAGTCGAAAAACCAGAATTTGTCCCTACCTTGGTCATCCCACAAATTTCTGTAGCCATTGAAACTCCTATATCACACAGTCAACCACCTGAAATATACTTTGGGCCTGACGGTGAAATACTTCCACCTGGTTTAATTGCGATTGAAGAAATCCCACAAGACGATACACCTTTAACTCCAACCCATTTTGGGGGGGACCTTTACCTGTACGAGTCTTTTCCTCAATCATTTCCATCTGCTTTTGTTGATCCTGTTCCCATTCAATCTCCCGTCGATTTTAAAGGGTATACATCTGGTCAAGCAACCATTCTTGAACCAACATCTTTGGTTGGGACAACTGTTCCAATTACACCAGCTCCAACCCTCGCTACTCCGTCAATGTTCACAACTTCACCAGAGTCATATTTTCATGGTGGCCCTATGGTCCCATCAGGTTACAAATCATTATCTGGCACTTTCTCTGGTGCATCATCCAGAATATGGTCTTTACCAATGTCATCATCTAATATTTTAACTGGTAATCCTATCATTAGTACTAAAGGGCTTGATTCATTATATACATCATCAGGGCAATATCAAGCCAGTCCTTCTGGGTCAATTCCTTTAAGTACCATATCAACTAGACTCCCAACATTTGGAGAACAATATTTTCCATCCTATTCACCTCCTTATGCTAGGGGTCAACCTTTGGTCACCCACCATGATAGTACTTAGTCATTTTTTGGTCAACCTAATGCTGAAATGAATGTTTGTCACTAGAAACCCACTCTGCCTATCCAACCACAAACGGTTGTACATTCGTGTCAACCAGTTCAACCTGTTACACCCACTTCATTACCTCTTTTCAATACATCTTTACCCCTGTTACAGAATCAAAATTTTGTACACCAACCTTATCAAATGGGTCCTTCAACTCAATATCATCAAATTTTGGGTCCACGGACTCCAAATCCTTTGGTTAATTTACAACAACCTGTATCAGGAATCATTTATTCACAAGCTGGTCTACCATTTTATGGGATGTCATAACCGTAACCTGGTTATACATATCAACCGAATCCAAGTTATCCTAATTTCGGTTATAACATTGGTGGAAAGACCCCTTGGCAACCTCAGGTGCAAATGCCTCAAACTTCATTTCAACAAGTATCATATCCAGGTTTTGGTCAACATAATCCTCAAGCGTTTTCTATGCAAAACAACCCCTATCTGGGTTACCAGTAGTAGATTCCTTATGCTGGTGCTCAAAGGCCTGTTGCTCAAGCAATTCCATCTTACCCTGGCTATGATCAACCTGACCTTAATAGACAGTTGCCTTTTGTTGCAAATTTAGAATTTCCAGATTTAAATCGGTTAACCAATGATCCTATCAACTATGCTCCTTGGTGGCCGATGATACCTCATAAATTACCCTCGGATATTCCTAAGCTCAATGGAAACCCTGGAGAAGATCCGTCGACTCATTTCATGACTTATCACTTATGGTGTTCATCAAAATCCATAAATGATGATTCTATTCGACTACGTCTTTTCTAGCGTACGCTTACAGGTCTGGCTGCCAAATGGTATATTGAATTACTTAGAGCTTCTTTCGATAATTTCACTACCCTAGCTACTGTATTTTTGACCCATTTCTAGTTACCTATCATATATGAAACTTGAATGAAACTCTTGACCAACTTAAAATAGACTAATGCTACTCACATTTCTAATCATATTCATGAGTGGCGTCGTTTTCGACGAATGGTTAAGACATTTGTTCTAGATCAGCTCCTTGCCGAATGGTTCATTAAGTCCCTGTTACCATATAAAACTGAGGATGTGGCTAAGGGTGGTGTAGTCATAGAAGAGCAAGTTATTGCTCGTGCCCAATATTTAGACTTGATTTACACTTAGTATGGCATGCTCTATGAAAAAATTCCTAATGCGCTGAGATCTAATTTCAATGTTCCTCCTCAATTAAAGGAATCTCATGCTGGAGACGGCTTGATAGGCACTTCAAACACACACCACACTACTACATCTGATCCTACTCCTACTTCTGAAATTAATGTCGTGTCATTTGAAAAAGGCAAAGGTGACAAGCAACTAGGAAGTAAAAAGAAGGGGAAATCAAAGAAAAAGAAAACTTCTAACTTGCAGGAAAGATCATCTGATCAATAGTCTGGACCTCAGAAACCTTGTTATCCATTTATAATCTACAATGAGGAAAAAAATTTTAGGGATTGTCCTCACGACGCTAAAGTCTTGAAAATCATCAAGACTTCCCATGCGTTAGTTGTGTTGACAGACCCATTTCCAGATCCGGACACTAATTTGGTTGCTATGGAAATAGCTCCTAGTTCCCAAGTGTTAATGTTATCTGTCGCAAAACCTTCAACAGATATTTTGGTGTCAACGTGTAATAAATATTATGGTAGTTAGGCCACTAATCAACCTACTACCTCGACTACAAATCCATCTACGGAATCAATACCGCCTACTGCAATTCCTGAATTGACATTTAAGCCACCAAAGGGAGTAATTCATAAATCGACATATAATCCTCGAGCAAGAGCTGCACAAAATTATAATATAGTTGAAGATTTGGCTCAATCTCCTTTAGCTATGTCCACTCTTGAGGTATTACAAAATTGTCCCTCCCAAAAATAGGCTTTATTGTTGGCCATTGGTGGAATTGATCCAACTAATTCTAATCTTGTCGTCTTTAATCATACGGACCATGTGTTGTAACTACCAGCATAATTGGCATTCTCTATACAAGTAAATGTTCTCAATCACCTTGTTCATCGCACTATTATTGATGAGGGAGCATCTACGTGCATTATGTCTCTAAATTGCTGGAAATCACTTGGCTCGCCACACTTATCTCAATCATCAACAACATTGAAGGCTTTTAATGGACGAACATATAAACCTTGTGGTATTATTAATAACCTGCATGTTGAACTAGGGGGAAAAACAGTAAATATTGATGTTGAAGTTGTTGACAGACCACTTGACTACAATATTTTACTTGGAAGGCCATGGGTATATGCAATGACTACAATTGTTTCTACTACTTTAGAATGATTTCCTTTCCACATAAAGGTACTATAACATTCATCAATCAACTATCCTTCTTTGCCTCTGCTTCGCAGGTATCTGGAAGCATTCTGTTTCTTCACATACCCCAACTAGAAATTCAGAACATTGGTGTAGGACTCTTAAAGGTTTCCACTCTCATGGGAGCCTTTGCATTAACCCCTCCAGTGACGTCGGAAAAAATCACAAGTATAGAGACCTGCTACATGATCTCTTCCACTCTATTCGGCTTAAGGGAGAGTACGGGTGATTCTGATATTTCTACGTTGGATGAATTTTTACCGCCCAACCCTATTGAGCTAACATAGCAATCAATCTATCTGGCTTGGGTGGCGAATCCCAAATAAGCATCATTGAGTGTTTGGGTTGATCGTTCCTTGGATTTTGGTACTCCATCTGATCCATTTTCCTCAATGTTTTTGACAGATGAAAATATTTTGGAAGCTATGATGTCAAAAGGAGAACCATGGGAGGATTATCATCATCGTTCCCATCTTCCTGATTATGAAGAAAATTATCTTAGTGAACTATATCACCCATCAATCAAAAATTTCTTTTCAAATTCTTTACCAATTAATGCAATTGATTTCGAGCGAAAATTTTCAAATATTGAAGAAACAATTTCTATCGATATTTCGACCAAACCTGGCATTGTAAAAAATATTCATGTTGGTGTATCTTGTTCTCCATTAGAACTTGAATCATATCGCTCTTTATTTCGTTAATTTCGTGATGTATTTGCTTGGTCTTACGAGGAAATACCAGGCATAGATACTAGTATATTTGAACACACTATTAATATGTATCTTGATGTCAAACCGGTACATCAACGGCTTCGTCATGTTCATCCAAAGAAAGCCGCTGCCATCAAAGCAGAAGTTGAAAAAATTTTGCGCGCTGGTTTCATTTACCCTGTTCTGCTAACTGAGTGGGTTTCCAATATCGTTCCTGTTATGAAAAAACAAGGAACCATTAGAGTGTGTGTCGATTGTCGGGATGTTAATCATGCTTGCCCAAAAAGACAACTATCCTACTCCTTTTATCGACCAGATTATTGATGATTGTGTTGGATGTGAAACCTTTTCGCTCATGGATGGATTTTCTGGCTACAATCAAATCAATATCCGCCCAGATGATCAACATAAGACAACATTTATTTGTCCCTGGGGCACATTCGCTTATAGGAAAATTCTGTTTGGTTTAAAGAACGCTGGGGAAAATTTTTAGAGAGTAATGTATTATGCTTTCAATGACATCAAGCACATTTTTCAACCATATCTAGATGATTTACCAATGCATTCATGAAATCGTATTGATCACCCAATGCATTCAAGAGCCATTTTCTTACATTGTCGATACTACAAAATACGCCTCAATCCACATAAATGTGTGTTTTGTGTTGGTTCTAGTCGATTGCTTGGATTTGTAGTATCAAAAGAAGGAATTTGAATAGACCCATTGAAGGTTCAGGCAATTCTTGATTTACCTGCGCCCTCAAATTTACTTCAGAAACAGAAACTTCAAGGAAAGGCTAACTTCCTAAGGAGGTTCATTCAAAACTACGCCAAAATGGCTAAAGGATTTACTCGACTATTGAAAAAGGAGGTTCCCTTCCATTGGGATCAAGTTGCGCAAGCTTCTTTTGATGTTGTCAAGGACACTCTTTTCCGAGTGTCATTAATGTATCCTCCTAATTATCAAAATGATTATTTCCTATATATCATCACGGCTGAAACGACCATTGCTATGGTATTAGTCCAAGTAGAAGATGGAATTGAACATCCGATCTATTATTTGAGTCGTAATCTCAATGATACAGAAGTAAAGTACTCATACATAGAAAAGCTAGCCTTGGTGGTCGTTCAAGTTGTCCAAATATTTCGCCATTATATCTTTCTCCGAAAAACAACTATCATTTCGGATTGCAACACTGTTGGTCTCCCGTGTTTTGATAGTTTGGAAAATCAAAAGACAAGGAAACATCAGAGCCAATCTTTAGAGTTCCAATATCTAGTCCTCCTGTTCTTAAAGAAGGATCTCTCAAATTATTTGTTTTTGCAAAGGTTTATCTTGTGTGCTTTGGATATTGGTTTTAGACTAGTTATTAAGTGCAAGTGTTTGTTTGCTTGTTTGGTTGAATTTATAGAGAAGAATATGAAAGGTCTAGGGAAGGCAGGTAGAAAGAAGGAGTATCGGTTTCATTGGGAAATGGAGTCAAAAAGAGGTTATGAAAAACTTATCAATGGATATGGGATATCAAAGGGAAAATCTAACTTGGCCACAGGATCCTTTGGTTTTGTGAATGAGATGGACATCAATGGTTTGGAAGGAGAGTTTGAATTCTCAACAAAGGGGATTTGAAAACATGATTTGAAAAATAAAGAGCTATTTGATAGACAGGGCTAACCATAAATTCTACAAACCGCACTTTAAGAAAATAATGATTTCAAAACAAATTTTAAAATGAAATCTAAGATTTGGGAGCACATCCTATTTCCTCAAAGATTTTATTTCAAATGACTTAGAAAAACATAAAAGTTTTACTGATAATTGCAATCATAGAAGAGGGAACACCTAATGCATCTATGATCACAACTATAAAAGACCTTTAAGACAACTGTTTAATCAATGACAAAGGGCATGATCAAAACATACCTCCTTGGCTCTCTATAAACAAAGATACTTCAAAGGGAGACTTCAATAACGGCCTTTAAGTGGCAGCAGACAAGCAAGGAGAACCATAAATCATGCTGAAGCCAACTATTCGAACTATTAGAGAAGTAAACAAGCATGAGGACTAAAGAGAGAGATTAAAGACTCTAAAATACCTCAGCAGAAGAAAACATAAAACAATGAAGGATAAATAGGTCTAAGGTGCTTCCAGGAGTCATTTCTTAGCCTAAAACTTTCATCCTACTGTAGTAAGAAATTATGGAACAAAATGAAAGTAGGAGAAAACATTAAACAGTTCAGAATACTTCACCAACAGCCAAGCTCATGGATCCAATGATAGAGCCTTCTCAAGAACAAGCATGCAACAACATCATCAGGGCTTCCAAGACTTCAATTTCTTCTTCAACTTCAACAGACTATGTATTATTTCAGAGAGTTTCAGTATTACAACTAGTAATCAACCAATCCATATCTCATCTTCTTCAGAAGTATTTATAGAAGAAATGAGGAGGTGGAAGAGCTTTAGGTTTGAAATGCAATAAATTCTACACTAAATGCAGCTCCAAACCTCGAAAACCATGCAAGGCCCAAGGTAGGAGAGCATTGAATTATGATTCTGTTTATTTACTCTGTTTCTGTCTTTTTAAACTCAAAGGCAAAAAAGATTGACTTCAAAGCCTATTTCTTATCTTTGTAATAATTCTATTGATAGTTTGAGAATTTGTTCTTTCTTTGGTAACAACTATTTAGCTGTCTTTAGATAAATATCTTATGTTCTGGAAATAACTAGGCCTTATTTGATTGCTTTAAGGCTGCAGGTGTCTTTTGGTAGCTGAAGAGGATTCAATTAGCCTCTGATGTGGCAGTGGAGGCTTCTCGGACTGATAGATATTATTGTTTTAACCTAAAACACCTTTAATTTACTTGAGTTCTTTGTTTTAGGCTTAATGAAGCCTAATTTTTGTCTTCTGGTCTTCAAACTGTCTTCAATTGTGGATCAGGTTTTTGATTAATCGAATTAATGCCTTAATCCTTCCAAAACTATGTTAATATTCTTCAAATAGGTTTTCTACTTTTGATTTCGTCCTGTCAAACTGATACTCTTCGGCTGTGGTGTTTCAATGTGTTTCTATTGTTGTTGCAAGTGCGCAGAGGTTGCATAAAGGCATCAGTGCTCGTGAGGCACTGATAAAATATAATTTGGAACCCTGTGGAATGATTTCCTTTGTAAAATAAAGGCCAGGGGGATCGTCATCCCCGGCCTTTGATCTCTTTTTAAACAACTAAGAAACCTTTAAAACCTGTAAAAAACACAGAAAAGTTATAAAAATCCTACGGGGAAAATGTTTAAACTGCTTCGGAGGTTTAGGTTTGAGCGTGGCCGTTGGATGAATAGAACCAATGATCAAGATTGCTTGTTGGGGGTCAAAAGAAGAGGCGGTTGGATAAACGGTGGTTGGATTAAGTCTGGGCCGTTAGATTGGATTGATCAACGGTCGAGATTAATCGGATTAATATGATGCAAAGGGGGTAAAATTATGATAAAATGGAAGAAATCGTGAAGAAAATTAGTCGAAAACCTTTGGCGGAAGGAACAAAGAGTTAAATGAAATTTAGAGTTTCGGAATAATTCTGGGCCGTCGGATGAGATCAGCAACTAGAGATCAACGACGGAGGTTGATTTATGAAGTCCTTTGAAGGATGGGTGGAGGGTGATGAACTGAGGGCGAGATTAAATAGGGACCGTTAGATCTCAGAGATGAACGGTGGAGATTAAAACTGAGGGGATGTAATGTAAATGGGGCAAAGCGATTTCGGCCGAAGAAACCACTGGTGTCGTGTGACTCTTGAGCGGTTTCCAAAATCTTCATAAAAAACGCGATATGCCTCGCCGCCCTCCACGTGTCCTTAAAAAACCGCCCATATCGCGTAATTTTTAGGAATTAACTATCGGACTCAGATTTACACAATATGGGTCCTTGGCCGTTGGGTGAAGGGCGGGCAAATCCAACGGTAGAGATGAGAGCGCGATAGGACAAGATGCGCGGGCGAAAAAGGTGGGGCAGGGTCAAGGCGGTTTTAATCTTGACTGTCGGATCATAAGAATGAACGGTCAAGATTTGCAGATGGAGAGATAGGTCCCAAAGGAGTGGGGCCTATGGGGTTTAATCTAAACCGTTGGATTAGAAGAATGGATGGTCCAAATTTAATTTCGGGAAACGAAAAGAATACAAAGCAGGGGGTCGAGCAGAGATCGGGAGCAACGTGGGCCATTGATTTGCAGAGATCAATGGTGGATCTTCGCGAAAGAGGTTACACTATCGGGATTTGGGAAATAACAAAGGAAAGTGAGGATTGATCTGGACCATCAGATGAGTGAAATGAATGGCCTAGATCCAATCACGGAATCGCCAATCGGCTGGGGAGAGAGGAAAGGTGCACAGAAAAATTTCGATGTGATTGAACAAGCACCATTGATCTTAGAACCTGATCAACGACGGAGATTTAACTGCGGAGGTTAAAAGGCGAAGGGATGGGCTTATGAACAAAGCAATGTGGGCCGTCGGATTTGGGCCTGGCGTGGAAGATCAATGGCTGGGAAGCCATCGCAAGGTGGCCAATCAGAGGGGGGTAATAACTAAAAATAACTCATCCAATGAGAAACTCCGATGCAAGATCCCGAAGATCGTTGATTGGTTTAAATCAACGGTTGGAATTCGCTCAACCAATGAACCGTCAAGACTTTATAAAAACATAGGAAAATTGGGTTTTTTAATGAAATAAAAAGGAAAGTTTGTATTAGGGAAGGGTTTTTTATATACAAAGGCACATTCAAAATCAGGGATTTTTACAAGCAAGAGGTAACAAAAATCAATGGGATGCCCGATTGCGGTTGCGCAATCGGGCCCCAACTCTTGGTCTTGGGCGCGGGTTGTATGGTGGGGAAGTGGTTTGGGGTTTAGCACAAAAAGGGCTTAAGGCCTAATCGCATCGGAAAATTTTGAATGCAAAAGGCGAAAAGGAACATAGAATGCCCCAATTGCGATTGCGCGATGGGGGTTTAACAGTGGGTCACAGCCCCGGTTCCATGTGAAAAAGGAGCTGGGGATAAGGCCAAAAGGGCTTAAGGCCTTAGCACAAAAAGGCTGTTTTTTTTATGATTTTTCAAGTATTTCAAAGGATTTTGAAAGCTTCCGATAAGGTAAAAATGGAGTTTTAAACCTTATCAAAGGGGTTTTTATGAAGGGAAGAAGGGAAATGAGGAAAAATAGAGGAATTTTATGAGGAAAAGGGGGATAAAAATGGAGGTTATTTATGAATGAAAGGAGGGAAAAAATGAAGGGAAAAGTGGGTTTAAAAGGGAAACAGCATAATTTTCAGGTTTAAAAGGGAAACAATAGTGAAGATTAACTAAATTATTATTTATCTTCATAAAAACTTCAAGGATGATAAGTTCTGAAAGGGGAATTATCTCTTAGAGTTTGGAAGAAAAAAATTAGCCACCTCTAGGTATAACAAAATTTATAGGTGGCTAACAGTGGCTCCACTTGGGGAAGATAGCTAGTTCTTTTTTAGGTGTCTAGAACCTCAGCTGCAGATCTCTGGCTTTCATTCAACCAGTGCTTTAATCCATTGGGCAACAACCTTTGCTTTTGATGATCTCTGCAGCAATTTAAAACAATGGAATTCTATCAAAACAACATGTCTACCTACCCATTACTAATGATCCTAACATTTTTTCTTCTTTTTAGAGTGCATTTAGACTGGTAAACTCTCTTCAACAACATTTGATTCTTTTGAAAAACAAAAAACTAATCTAAGTCTACTCTTATTCCTCCATGAACTCAGATTAAGCAATTGAGTTCATAAACTTCTCTACCTATCTACTATCTGTTAGGATTAGACTGTCTAACATATTTTTATTCTCTAAGTTCTAAAACAAGAAATTTAAAAGAAGACAAGTCAGGATTGTACAGTCTAACTTGTTGTTGATCTATGTCATAAAAACAAGCTGCACATAGATAATTATTTGTAGAAAATTAAATCAAAATGGTGAAGGCTTAAGATCTGAAAGTATAAGAACATCCTTATTTTTCTTCAGCTTTGTTTTTAAATTTGTTTGAGCCATCTCTCTTTCTTTCTTGGTTCAAGATCTGGGTATATTAGAACCAGTTTGTTTTCTATCTCATAGGTCAGAATTTGAGCTTGTTTGAACCCTTTTTCTATCCTAATCTACCCTGCTGATAAGCCAAGATTTAAGCTGTTTGGAAAATCTATTCCATTAACCTCTTAGCAGTAAGTTGAAAACTAATTAGTCATGATTAGGCTATAAGACTAATTAGGAGTGTGTTTTTAGGAGTGGCATTTAGGAGTGGCATTTGAGCTTGCACACTTTCAGACTTTATTTCTCTTTTTGGTATGGGGTTGTACCTTTCTTGTTTTAAAATATGCCCTCTTTTCTTCTTTCTATTGTTTTTGTATTTTTATTTTTCCAACTTTGAATGCAATGCTTAACAATGATATCTATAATGGAAATTAAAAAAGCTTTAAAACTCAAGACTCTTGGTAGAAGTAATTCTTGAGCATCCTGCCATTGACAGGACCTCCATACAGATCTTCTCCATTCAATTCTTTCAAGAAAAATTCATTGTGACCCCTCTCAGCATGAATAATATAGGGCCCTTTCCATAAGTTCTCAAACTTTCCATGTTTTCCCTTCTCTTCCCTTCTTGAATCCCACTTAAGAACAACATTTCCAACTTGGAAATTGTTTGCCTTAGTCCTTTTATCAAAGATTTTCTTGATATTTTCTTGGACTAACTGTGTTCTTTAATAGACTTCTTCTCTAGTTTGTTGTAAATGAATTTTTTGGTTGATTCTTATTTGCATATCTTTCTCTTCAATCTGCACTTCTTGAAGGAGTTTCATGACTGGAACTCCTAATGAAGTGGGAAAGACTACATCCATGCCATAGACCAGCTGATAGGAGGACATATTTATTGACTTCTTTGTAGTTAATCTATCAGCCCATAAGGCATGAACCAGTTTACTGTGCCATGATTTCTGATTCTGCTCCAACAACCTTTTAATGATATTGATGAGGCTCTTATTAGAGGATTCAGCTAATCCATTTCCTTGGGGATAGTAGGCAGTAGAATGGCCCAAGGTAATATGGTATTTGTGACAAAAATCAACCATTTTCTTAGATTTAAAGGCAGCTGTTACACAATTTTTTGGTCATCTAACCTATTATCATTAGATGGACCCAAGTACACCATGTAAGACCAATTTTACCCTAAGTAAAATTACTTTCACTATGTCTAAACAGGAAACCCCAAAAGGAAATATTAAACAAACCTATATTTGTTTGATTTTCCTCATGGAATAATTAATTAAATCATAATTTAAATATTATTCCCAGTCATGTTTAACCCAAAAACAAAGAAATTAATTAGATAAACCTTTATTTATTTGATTATTTTCTAGGAATAATTATTTAAATCTTATTTAGATAATATTCCTTGTTAAATATGACCAAATCACCCACAAATAATTAAATAAATCATTATTTATTTGATTATCCTCCAAAAATTTCCTTAAAAAGATAAATAAATCATTTATTTATTTATTTTGACTAATTAAGGGATTTGACCCAAGTCAAATACCTTTTCCCTCCAAAAAATATAATAAAATATTCCATAAAAGGTGGATCTAGATTTGGTTAACATTATTTTAATCATGCACCAAGATCTAGAATGACCCAATATTTTGTTATAAATAGGAGGGCTTTTCCCATCATTCTTCACCTTTTGTTGCCTATTAGATCACTCTGGATCTATACACTTGGTCCCTTTTTTCTATCATTTGCTGTGTGAGCTCCCATTGAGCTCCTTTCTTTGCATTGGGTTTTCTACACCAACAAGAGAGAGAAATCTTAGATCTGAAGTGCTGAGGACTTCCAAGAACCCATCCCACTGAGGAGAATTGGATACGCCTTCTTGTTTTCCTCCCAGGTACCCAATTAATATAAAAATTCTTTCAAAAATTGTTCTTGTCTTGTCTATTGGTATATGGAGCAAACCCTTGTTTTTTCTGCTTAATGTCTTTCCATGCATAGATCTGGTTTTTGCAGCTCTTTTATGTTCAACTAACCGCAGATCTGAAGATATTGGTAGCCACTTTTGTTGTTAGGGCTATTAGTTATGTGTAGCTAAAGTGGTCCTTTTTCGTACACTTCGACAAAGGATTCATACTAACAAATGGCGACTCCACACGGGTTTTAAATTACGACCGTTGTCGTTTTTCATATTCCTGCATATCCAGCTACTTCAGGCCCTAGGGTTTCTTTTCAGCTGTGTATTTTTCCTATTTTTATGTTTTTTTTCTCACATAAAACCATAAAACATTAATATTTTTAACTTCCGTGTGTTTCTGGCCCTATTGCGCAGGTAAGCAACATCAGCCGCAACTGAGATGGCAACTTTTCTGAAAATCTGCCGCCGAGACAACCGGAATGGGAGGTCGCACTTTTTGGGCCAATACCTACGACCTGGACCTCCAGGTCGCACTTTCCAGCCCCTTTTCTATGACCTACACTGAAAACAGGTCAGAAACTGTGACCTGCCCTTTTTTCTGCTATTTTTCTGCAATTTTTCTGGGTTCTGCTGAAGCTTCTGTCAGGGTTTCCTAGCCTCTGTTTCAGCCCGCTTTGACCTGTTTCCAATCTGTTTTTAGCTCATCTAAGTGGAAACCTAGCCCCCTAGGGTTTCAGTACCCTCCACCTTTTGTGGAAGAGTTTTTAGCTGTTTCAGCCTCTGTTTTTCTGAAGTTTCAGCCTCTCCTTTTCCAGATCTGATACCTCATTTTCAGATCCCTTTAAATCAGCCTCTTTTCCTTTCAAATCACCTCTTGTCATTTTTTTTGGACCTCTTTTTAGGACCTCCTCCTTGTCCTTTCCGCTTTTTGCTGATTTCCTCCCTTTTTTCCAGCCACCTTGCCTCTGTCTCTTGGCTGTGATCTGCACCTCTTTTCAGCAGCTTTTATCCTTTAGATCCCTGTCCCTTTTGACCTTAGATCTATTGGCCTCTTTTCCGTGTGTTTCACCTAGATTTTTTCCCTTTTTTAGACTTGTTTTGAGAGGCCCGCCTTCTTGGGTTAGATAGATGCACAAGTAGCTGTTAATTTTCTGTTATTTCAGCATTATATACTGTTCTCTGCAGATTTAGTTTCAATTACGTAGCACACTTTTTTCTTGCTCTCAAAACGGAAAGGGTTTAAAAATTAAAATTAACGCATGCCACACACTGACCCTAAGTGAAGAAGCGCCTGGTTATCACCGCCTGGAAAAGACTCTAAAATCAACTGTCACTGCACCTTTTCTGCCCTTGACCTCGCTTGATTCTTTCCCTTTCTACCCCTGTCGGTTTCCTTCTTCCTGTCATCATTACACCCCCTAGGCGCCTTTCCCGGAGACTTCTTGGCCTTCACCCTCAGTTTCCGATTGATCGACCTGCTCCGACCCGCCGTCGTTGAGCCAGTCCTCCCCCGAGTCTACACTCTGACTCCTCTCCTGATTCATCGGGTTCTCTTTCTCCTCCTGGTTCTCCCCCTATTACCTTCACCATGTCTGGTCTAGGACCTAACGCTAGTGGTTCTCCAAGCCCTAATGTCGGACCTACTACTAGCGGAACCACCACCGGAACGACCTCAACCACACCTTTACTGCCGTACATTGCAGGCCTCAGCCTCCCCGATTTTAATCAGTTGATCAACGACCCTATCCGCCACGATGTTGGTTGGCCTGCCATGCCAACCAAGCTCCCCTCCGACATCCCTAAGTTCGAAGGCCTTGATGGAGAAGATCCTACCAATCATGTTCGATCTTTCCACATGTGGTGTTCCTCCAATTCTATTACCGATGACTCCATCCGTCTTCATTTGTTCCAACGCACGCTTACCGGCGAAGCTTCTAAATGGTATGTTGACCAAGCCACCTCTTCCCATACCACCTTTGCGACCATTTCCCAAGCCTTTCTATCTTACTTCTAGCTCCCTCTCCGATACGATACCGGTACAGAGCTCTTGACTTCCTTTAAGCAGACATCTTCGACCCGCCTTTCTACCCATGTTCAGGAGTGGCGATGAAGACGCAGCTTATGTCGAGCTCCCCCCTTCGAAGATCGGATCTATATGGATTGGTTCCTTCGCTCCCTTCTAGCTCCCATCGGCAAAGATGTCGCCTCTCATTTCCCTCAAACTGAAGAAGCCGCCCTCCAAATAGCCTTGAAATATGACCTGATTTATGCTCAGTCCGGTTATGTTTATACCGTTCTTCCTGACCTCCCCCGGCCCGGTGGCGCTAACGCCCCGGGGGCATCTCATTCCGCCGATGGTATCGTTGGAGCCCTTTCCCATCCGTATGCTCAACCTCCTGTAGGCTATGGTCTTCCTCAGGGAGGGGCCAGCTCCTCTAGCACTTTTCCCCCTCCAGGTAGCATGTATCCAGGATACGGCACGCCTCCTCCTTTTTCCCAACCTCCTGCTTACCTCAATGTTACCCAACCTCACCATTACCCTTATCCGCAGCCTGGTGCGCCAGCTCCTCCGGCATATGCGCTTCCTCCTTCCTTGCCGCTTCAACCCCAGCAACAGCATCTATAGCCCCCTCCAGGGCAGGTATTTGCACAGCAGGGCATGACTAATCCCCCTTCTTCTCAAAGAAGGCGGAGAGGCAATCCCAATCAATTTGCCCCCAGTACTCATGGACCCAATCATCCAGGTTTTGACCCTAACACTGCTAACTAGCAACAGGGCACTTAGCCCAAGCCGGACAGGCCTCTTCGTACCAACAAGCCTTGTTTGTGTTGCAGCGTTTATGGTCATTACACCCATGAGTGTCCCCTTTTACCACAGATGCGGCAGATGTGGGAATCTCAAGCCACATTGCGAGGACAACAGGCCTCCCCTCTTGCTCCTCCTAATGTCATCACTACCCAACCGGCTATGTTTACCGATCCTTTCCCTCAACAAGGACTCGTGACCACCCAACCACCTGATGGGTGGGTCTCCACTCCCTCTTCCATTTCTGGTTCCTCCAACTACCAGATCCTCATGATGAAATCCCATCTATCTCCCACCGTCGACCTTCATCTTCAAATTCGGTCTCGCCAGTACCCCAAACCTCCTGCTCAGTCTGCCCCCGAGTCTCCTTCTTCAGGTTCTACAGAGCCTCTTTCGACATCCAGTGGCCCCTTACATATCCCTCAACCCAAATTTTAGGTTCATACCAAGATAGATTCCTAAGGGACCATTACGCCGAAATGCTGCTTCCGGTCGAGCTGCTCATTCGTATAGCATAGTAGATGATTTGGCGCAATCTCCTGCTGCCATTTCCACACTGGAACTCCTCTAGTCATGCCCTTCCCAAAAGAAGGCTCTACTATCTGCCATGGGCGCTGTAGATCCTGCTGATGACCAAATGATTGTTTTCGACGCCACTCAATCGGACCATCCCCCTCTTCCTCCTTCCGTCGCCTTCCAAATCTCAGTCAAAATCTGGAACGCCATCGTTTCCCGGTGTATAATTGATGAGGGGGTATCCACCTGCGTGATGTATGCTTCGGTTTGGAAGAAACTCAGATCCCCTGAGCTGGCCCCTTCCATGATCACCCTTCGAGCGTGGGACGGTCATGCCTCTTAGCCCATTGGCCTGTTCCGTAATTGTCCTATCACCCTCGCCGGTAAGACTGTTTGCATTGACGTCGAAGTCATCGATGCCCCGCTAGACTACAACATTCTATTGGGGCGAAGCTACACCTATGCTATGTCTGCTGTCCCATCCGCGGTTTTCCGCAAGATGTCTTTCCCCCATAATGGAAGGATAGTCACCATTGACCAGTTGACATATCATGAGCCACCATCTCAGACCTCACCTGAGACAACCATCTCTTCTGTAGCCAACAAGCAAACAGTTGATTCCTTGACCAGTGTCTCTCCCGACGTTTACAAGGATTCCTCCCTGCTTGGAACTTTTCCTAGTCTTCCCCCTCCCCCTATCACTGATCCCAGCTTCTCGAATGTTTGCATGATGCAATCGTCTTAGGCTGCCCTTAAGTGGCCTGCTTCGGCTAGTCCGCAACCCCAACCTCGCCCTCTGCAACCCGCTCCTAGCCATTCCTCTCAGCCAGCCGGACCCCCTCCTTCTGGCCCTTCTCCTGTAGCTGGTATCCCTGAACCCCTTTATCCTTCTGGATCGGTTCCCCCTGGCCTTAACCATATCGGCGCCGTCCCTCCTGGTCATTTCCCTGCTGGGCAGATCCCTTTCTTAGCTCCACCTCCTGGAGTATATTCTGTCCCCGTCATGGCCACCCTCTCTCTCCCTAACTTGACCTTAGGCATACCAGTCTGGTACCTTGATCCCCCAGCCTCTACCCCTCCTGGTCACCCCAAACCTTACATGGCTTTGACACCGGTCCAACTGGTCCCCCTCGCTTCCTCTGTTGCCACTGTGCCCCCATCACTTACACAGGACCCTTCTCCTATCGTGACGGCTCCCGGGAAGAAAGGCAAAGCCCACAAGGGGGCATCCAAAGACAAGACCACCACGACTGACCCGGCCCCTCCCCCGCCCACAAAGCCCTGTGCCTTGTGTGATGTCGCTGGTCATGCCACCCATGCTTGTCCCGAGTTTCCCTGTATTCAACCAATGGTTAAAGTCGCGTTCCCTGAGTCTACGGTCCCTGATACCTCCATTCCTTCTTCGATCGTAACCAAGAACCCCAAGACTCTCTGCACCAACAAACCCTATGCTTTATGCGATGTTCATGGCCATTACTCCCACCATTTTCCTCACCTGACGCATTACCGCGCCTCTTTAGAGGTAATCCGAGAGTATGAGGTTGAACAAAATCAATCCGCCTCTCCCATACTCGCCCAGTATGCTTCAGGCCAGACTGAGGATCCCCCCGCTCCCATCAACATTTCCCCCCCTGATGTTCAGATGACAGAGTCCACTTCCACCATTCTTTACCTATCCTCCTCTCCGAGACCTTTGGAGCCCAACCCCCCTGCATCCTCCCCTGTTGTTTCGCCTGAGCCCCTCTTTTCTACCCACCCACGAGATCACCCCACCCGGCTCTCTGTTGACCTCCGCAGCCTGAGTCCTTGCCATACTTCCGATAGCCCTCATATACCACCCTCTCGTTTGTGTATGAGTCCTAGTCATCCTGCTCCTCGCACTCCATCCCGTAGTTTCCGCTCGACGTCTTCTATACACTCACGCTGCCGTCCTTGTATCTCCTCCCCTCATTTGTTGTCTTGTAACACCATTCCGCAGGACCCTCCGTCCTCACCCTTTATCAGTTATGCCGATGGTGCAAGCCGTTACTCTCGGAATCTCGCCTCAGCAGGTTGGGCCATTTTCACCCCCTTGCATGCCCTTGTCCTGTCCAACGGGGTCTGCATAGGTACTTCCACCAACAATCAGGCCGAATATGATGCAGTGCATGGTCTTTTAGCCGATGCCCTCTTTCTTCGCATCCTCCATATGCACGTTCGTTTGGATTCCTTGTTGCTTGTCATGTAACTAAATGGTGTTTATCGTGTGCATAACCCTGTGCTATTTAGATGATATTTACGAGTGAAACTCTTGATACGTGAATTTGAAACCATAACTTTCAACCATGTACCTCGAGACCAGAATCACTATGTAGATAATATTGCAAAACATGTCCTAGATTGGCATTTATCACACGCATTTCATACAAGACAATAACATTCATAACCATTAACAATGATGCATATCCATAATATGTGTCGCAAAACATGTGTTTAGAGCCCATCTACTCTGATACATACGACATGCCCATAGCATGTTACAAAAAACATCAAACAAAAGGGGGACACCACATGTCCCTACATACTAGGGGGCACCACCTGTCCCCACATACATACCAGGGAGCACCACCTGCCCCACACCTAATCACTATCTGGTGGATCTCGAGCCAAAGGCTCCACTCCTGCAGCTTGTAGATCTCGTATCCCCTGACCAGCCATCGCCATGCGCCGCATGACACCTCGCCATTTCGAGGGTAGACCAATACACTGCTCCACGTACTGGTCGTCTAAGTCCTGCCATCCGCACTCTAAAACACCGGTCAGCAACCTCTCACACCTACGGCAGATGTCCTCCAGTAGGGTGGCTGCATCCTCATTATGCGCTGCTCTCGACCCGCTCGGACCTGCAGCACCAGCTGCTGCTGGTCGTCCCATATATCTGGCCAGTTTTATCGGAGCTATATCTGCATACCAAAAGTACATGAATCAGTACCCTATCTACTATTCAAAAAAATTTCACATGCCCATAAAAGAATAGCAATCTGTCACTTACCATCGGGCCCCCATACTCGACCAGGCGGAAGTGGCAGGTCCGGATCTCCACTATAACTCATCCCACTATAGGGATAGTCGTCTATGTATAACGGCATCTGATCCCAATGGGAAAAAAACTCAGGTCGAAACACTCACCCGACCGCCCCTCCTCCTCCTCTGCATAGTAGCCGCCCCCACCAGCGCATTCTGGGCTCTCTCGGGCCCCCATCTGGAAGCTGTATACGAGGTCGCAAGGTCAAGATCTTCTCAAAGAAGAAGGCGCACAATAAAGTCCCATACGAGAAATCGTGGTTCACCTGCCGCTTGCAGAGCGACAACTGTCGTTTTAACGACACCAACATCATTTGGGCCCACCCATAGTAGGTCCCACTCAACACACTCTCCACAAGCATCATCTTCCCCCCGGTGATGTGATGGAACGCCTGGTTTCCCAGGATACGTAGCACAGCTGCGGCCACTGCACGGGTCTCTAGCCTCTCTAGATACCCGATCGGTATCTAAGTCCCCTTGATTTGGAGACCCGGTCGACAATGTCGTTCCACAAACTCCATGATATGCCGCCCCCGTGGTAATACTGGCTGTGTGTTTCCCACCATCCCCAGTGGTGGGAGACCCATCAGGAAATACACATCCTGGACTGTCAGTTCGATCCTGTGCCCCTGCACTACAAAGACCTCATGCTCCGGATCCCAATAACTAATAATCCAAGCCAACAAAGGCTCTCCTGCTCTCATCAAAGGGTTCTCCAAAAACTTTAGAACCCCAAACCTGGCCAACACACGATGGACACCCTGATCTGACTGGATCTCTACCCGTAATGTACCTAGGTCTCTCTCTCTCCATTTAACCCGTACATCTGCCATACCTGCACAAAAACATCATCTTTGTCAGCATACAGATCAGGAATATCATAACCAAACACAAAAAACCCAACTCTCAGCCATCAAACAGCACCGAAACCCCCTCATCTCCCAGGTCGCAGTTTTCTGCCAAATTCTGGCCCAAGTCACAGTTTTTGGCCTGAAACTTGTGACCCAGGTCGCACTTTTTGGCCCAAAAAGTGCGACCCGGCCATAGAGATGAAGGAGGGGCTGTTTCTGAGCTGTTGGGCCCTAAACTGAACTTTCAATCCATCAAAATGAAAGAGTAAGGTTAGGCCTCTTACCTGCAACTGACGGATCACGATTCCAACGGTCGGTTTGTCCGCTACGCTCGCTGCAAGATTTAGGGCCTTCTCTCCTCTCTACCTTCACCACAGCAACAATAGCAAATGAGTGAATTTGGAAGGAAAACTGCCTTATTAAAAGAGAACCCCTGTTTTTTCTTTCGACTGCTGCGACCACACCGTAGCCCTGTTTGACAAACTGTCTGCACCGTTGGAAAGCTCTCACCGAACCCTCAAATGGGTATCTGTTATTTTTTTATGATTTGACACTTCACCAGGACACATTTTTTCCAAGAAGGGTCACTTCACCCCTCCTTAAAATCAAATTTCCTCACTTACGACACTTGTAGTCGAGGCACCATTTTGCCTCCTTACTTCTCTTTGTTTGTGTCGATTTTCGTCGTGAGATACCATCTTGTAATCATGTTTTCATGGTCCCCCATTGGGCCTTTCCTATGTGGCAGCACCATCAAGTCGCCCTTATTTAGAGCATCCAATTTGAGTCATCATCGCATTCATGGAGTCTATCCCGAGTCCCTTTGTTCCCCACTATAGCCCTCCATCCTTCATTGCTTGGTCTCTCTCTTGTGTCGCACATGATGACCTTCAGTCCCACTGTCCCCTATCCCTTATGATATCGTGTCAGTCACTGCCATGTCATTCATGCCCTTTATGCTCTAACAAGGGAAGTCATCCATTCGCTACTCAGTCCTTTCCATTTCACTATCATCATTAGTGTCAGTCTGTCCGTCACTCTACTATTTTCCCTCGTGCCTTCGTTGAGGATCTCTCATTGCCTCACCTATGGCAGACCTCCTTCTGTTGACATCATCTCATTCATTCCAGAAGCTAGGTCTAGAGGGCGGTGTACCTTGGTTCCAGCTTCCACTCTTGTTTGGTGCCTCGGATCAGGAAAAAGGATCTCTCATTTCCCTTTCACTTGATTGTTTCTCCAGCTCCTTTCAGCATGATCGAGATCCATATACTCGATGGTTCAGTGATCCAGCAGCAGTTCTTGATGATTCTCGGGTGTGTGTGAGATGTCTCAACCCTCATGAGGGGGTGGCCCTGCAGGTAGCCCCCCACATGCCCGGATGACCTCCTCCTTGCAGCCTTTGATGCAGCTCCAGATATTTGATGATGTTGGCCTTAGCCACTTGCAGTGCCTCTTTGATTTGTGCATATATGGGTGGAGATTTTGTGAGCCCTTCCCCATTTACGAAGGCATTACAGTTGCCATTGTATCTCATGTACTTTCCGAGATATTATTGTATCGGTCTTGACTATTATCCTAGGCACGGCATGTATACTTGGGATCCCTCATTGTATTTTTATACGGCTCATGTTTATGCCAACATGTACTTGATAGTTTGGTTCCTTTTTTACTGGACACACTATTCTTTTGTACTTTGTCTCGGCAGGCATAGGTATGCCTCCCCCGCCACCTTTCACACAGGTACCATCTCATAAAAAGAAACTTGTTGCACTTGTAAGTCTCGTCTCCTCAGGGTATAGTCCTTTAGCACATTAAACTACCTTAGATTTCTCTCTCTGAATTCCCTATTGATGTCTGGTGATTGAGTTTTTACATCGTACTTCGGTCATATGATTTTCTCCTAACACTCGTACGTTGTGGGGAAATCTGTTACACCATTTTTTGGTCATCTAACCTATTATCATTAGATGGACCCAAGTACACCATGTAAGACCAATTTTACCCTAAGTAAAATTGCCTTTACTATGTTAAACGGGAAACCCCAAAGGAAATATTAAACAAACCTATATTTGTTTGATTTTCCTCATGGAATAATTAATTAAATCATAATTTAATTATTATTCGATCATGTTTAACCCAAAAAACAAAGAAATTAATTAGATAAACCTTTATTTATTTGATTATTTTCTAGGAGTAATTATTTAAACCTTATTTAAATAATATTCCTTGTTAAATTTGACTAAATCATTTATAAATAATTAAATAAATCATTATTTATTTGATTATCCTCCAACCATTTCCTTAAAAAGATAAATAAATCATTTATCTATTTATTTTGACTAATTAAGGGATTTGACCCAAGTCAAATACCTTTTCCCTCCAACAAATATAATAAAATATTCCATAAAAGGTGGATCTAGATTTGGTTAACATTATTTTAATCATGCACCAAGATCTAGAATGACCCAATATTTTGTTATAAATAGGAGGGTTTTTCCCATCATTCTTCACCTTTTGTTGCCTATTAGATCACTCTGGATCTATACGCTTGGTCCCTTTTTTCTATCATTTGCTGTGTGAGCTCCCATTGAGCTCCTTTCTTTGCATTGGGTTTTCTACACCAACAAGAGAGAGAAATCTTAGATCTGAAGTGCTGAGGACTTCCAAGAACCCATCCCACTGAGGAGAATTGGATACGCCTTCTTGTTTTCCTCCCAGGCACCCAACTAATATAAAAATTCTTTCAAAAATTGTTCTTGTCTTGTCTATTGGTATATGGAGCAAACCCTTATTTTTACTGCTTAATGTCTTTCCATGCATAGATCTGGTGTTTTGCAGCTCTGTTCTTGTTTAACTAATCGCAGATCTGAAGATATTGGCAACCACTTTTTTTGTTAGGGCTATTAGTTATGTGTAGCTAAAGTGGTCCTTTTTCATACACTTCGACAAAGGATTCATACTAACAGCAGCAGCATTATCTGTTATGATTTTTCCAGGACAACCAAATCTGGATAGGATATTTGTTTCAAGGAACTTGATAATGACAGAGTCATTAGCATTTCTAGAGGGTATAGCTTCTATCCACTTGGTAAAGAATTCAGTGGCCGTGAGGATCCACTTATGTTGGGCTGAGGAAGATGGGTGAATTTCCCCAATGAAGTCTAAACCCCATTGTTGAAAAGGTGCCTCAACTCTGATAGGATGTAATGGTAAGGGAAGGAGTTTTCTTTTGCCATCAAAAATTTTACACTTATGGCAAGACATGACTAACTTTTGAGTGTCTGGGAAAAGGGTAGGCCAATAGTGACCAGATCTAAGAATTTTGTTTGTTGTGGCCTTCCAGTAGAGGTGTCCTCCGCATTCTCCTTCATGCATCTCATACATGATCTTTCTTGCATCATCTTCAAGTAAACATTTAAGCAAAATTCCAACAAAATTTTTCCAATATAATACCCCATCTAAGATGCAATAAATAAAAGATTTTTGTTTCAAAAATATAGCTTTAGTTTTAGACAAAGAAGGAGGGGCATTTAAATATAAAATCACATAAATAATGTCAGCATACCAAGGAGAATTCAGAAATGTGTCTTCAATGAAAGGGGCAGTGAATTCTTCTACTTCTTCCAATACATCTACCATGTTCATATCTAGTGCTTGGAAATTCGATTCATCCATTAGTTTTGCTAATCCCTGCCCTTTAATCAGTTTGGTGGGCCTAATTTCTAAGTCATATTCAAGAATAGTTGCAATCCATTTTCCCCTTTTACCATCAGGGTCTTGACTTAGAATATCCTTGACAACAGTATGTGGAACAAAAGCAATTATGTGAGAGTGTAGAATGTAGACTCTAAAGTCCTTTAATGCTTTCACTAATGCTAAGGCTTGCTTCTCCATGATGTTGTATTTGAGAGGAGCATTTCTTAAGGCCCTACTAAAGAAGGATATTGGTTGTTCTTGCCCCAAGTCATTCTTTTGAAGTAAAACTGCAGCTATTGTATGCTCAAATGCAAAAGAAAAGATATAAAAGTCTTTGGTGAAATCTGGACTAATCAAGACTGGTGTTTGAGTAAGAGCTTGTTTAACCAATTCAAACGATTTTTTAGCTTGTGTAGTCCATTTCACACCTACATATTTCTTAAGAATGTTTGTAATATTTTTTAATAGCTCAGCAAGGTTGGGGATAAACCTCCTCAAAAAATTAATCTTTCCAATGAAATATTGTAACTCTTTGAGGCTTCTTGGATGGTTGATTTGCAATATGCCATCTATCCTTTTAGGGTCTATTTTGATTCCCTCTTCAGAAATTATGTGACCAAGAAGTTTTCCTTCTTGGAGACCAAAAAGTGTCTTCTTGGGATTCAAAGATAAGCCAAATTTCCCGCACTTCTCAAAAAAAATTCTCAAGTGAATCAAATGTTCTTCATCAGTTTTTGAGAAAACGGTTATTTCATCAAGGTAAATGATTATGAAATAGCCAATATCTTTAGAGAAGGCTATATCCATGGCCCTTTGGAAGGTGGCCACTACATTCATCAATCTGAAAGGCATTTTGACATACATAAAGGTGCCCCAAGGCGTAGTAAAAGCATTTTTGATTTGATCACTTGGGAGCAATAACACCTGGTTGTAACCCGAGAACCCATCTAAGAGTGATATCCTTTTTGACCCTACCCTTTCAAGTATATGGTCCATCTTGGGCAAGGGGTAGTTTTCTTTTAGGGAGGCTCTATTTAAATTTCTAAAGTCAATACAGAGTCTGATTTCCCCTGTCTTTTTCCTAACAGAAACTAAGTTTGATACCCACTCTGAATATCTAATTGGTATTATGATCCCAGCATCATGCATCTTTTTAATTCCTGCCTTAACTAAAGGTAATAAAACATGGTTTATTCTCCTTAGTTTTTGTTTAAAAGGCTTTTGATTTTCCTTCAAAGGAATCTTGTGCTGAATGATACTAGTATCATAAGATTTCAGATCTTTGTATCCCCAAGCAAAAACATCTTTAAACTCCTTGAAAAGCTCTATTTATTGCGATTTTATGTGATCTGGGAGAGTGCTGGACAGTTTAATCAGCTTGGGTTCTGCTAGGCTGCCTATGTTGTGTTCTTTTACATCTGTTTCCACAGGCTCCATTCTTGGTTCTTTGGCTACATCATTAAAGTCGAAAAGGTGTTCTAAAGGTGTGAGACCTCTTGGAATTTTATCGCTCTTGCATTGTAAAACTTCCAAGTCTTCCTGGTCTACGTTGTCAATTAATTCTGCTTCAAAAGGATTCTCACAGTGATTTATATCAACAAAATGCGTTATTTCAACTTCTGGGATTTGTTCAATATACAAACAGTTTTCTTTATGGCTGGTTTCTGATATTTGTATGGAAAAATCATTCTCTGATTTTAAGAAATCATCTATGTGTTTGTCAGAATCAAACACTAGCCAGTGATCTTCGTTATCAGGAACTGAAGGCCTGTGTTTTACCTTTACACTAAGCTGCTAGTTTATCTCAGGTATTTGGCAGTTGCTGGCATTGAAAGTGAGTTCATTTGCTAGATGATTTAGTGCTCTTGGAATGAAAATAAGTTCAAAATTTTCAAATGTTTTCAATAAATCAAGGGCAGCATTCCAATATTCCCTAAGCCTTGGATTTCTAGATGAGTATTCTCCTTTTATTTGCCTTATGATAAGTTCAGAATCTCCTAAGATTGATATCTTTTGGGCTTCTAATTGTTTAAACAATTGTAAGCATAGGAGAAGTGCTTCATACTCAGCAATATTGTTGGTGCATGGGAAATCCAATTTATATGAAAAACTCTTATTTGTATTTTGAATCCACACACCTACCCCTGCACTTGTTTTATTACAAGATCCATCAAATTTTATTGTCCAAAGTTTATCAGCCTTATTTTCATTCTCTTGTTGCTGTTGATTTTCAATGTTTTGAATATGATTTGAGGGAAGTTCTGATTGTTCTGATAAACTGATGGGGTCTACGTTTTCCTTATCTTGTTGAGTGATTTCATCTTCGTTATACAAGATAAAGGAATCTAAACTTGATTGAATATAATAGATTGGAGAGTTGTTTGGTTTATCTATGTTGCTCACCATGTACTTCATGTGAGATTCCCTGTATAATATTCTGTTTTGGTTAAAAACAGGGATGGTGGCATAAGACATGTCCATTTCAAGGCTTCCCTGAATTTTGGCTCCCCATGATCTTGATAAGAGCATGCCATACTTAGGGGGAATGTCAGCTACAACTATGTCCATTACTAGACTCTTAGCAAGGATTTGAGATAAGTTAACACATAAATCTTTGATTAAACCCAAACATTTGACTCTGCTTGAGTCAAAGGAATACAAGTCTTTGTATGGTTTAGTAATTTCTAAGCCTAAGCTTTCCATTACTACCTTGGGCATTAGATTGTGTGAAGCTCCAGAGTCTAGAATGGCATTGTGTAAAATTTTCTCATGTATATTCAAAATAACATAGAAGGGAGGAACAACTCCTTCTTGGTATTTTCCTTCAACTTCTGGACCAAACAACAACTCAGGCTTGTCATCTGTCAAGTTTAAGGTATCAGTATCACTTCCTAAGTTTAAAGCTTTTAAAACTTGGTTTTTATACACTTCTTGGGTTACTAGTTCAACTAGGGGGATGGTAATTTTTATCTTTGCAATCTCTCCCTCAAGGCTGAAAGGAAAAATTTACTTGTTCATATTTACGTCTGTTTTTTCAATTAAATTCCTTTCAGCAATTTTGATTTGTTGAAATTTTTTAGGACTGGTAATTGGGACAGTTTTGTTAAGTCCACTATCTGAGGTGCTAGGGATGTTTTGTTCAAAATTTGGCTGGTTTTTCTTCTCTTTATTCGAATCTGGTTTCCTAGCCAAAATGTTGGTTTTCTCTGTTGTCTTCTTAGGCTGAGTTTCTGTGTTTTTCTTGAAAATGGTACTAGTTTTTTTATCCTTTGAATTATCTACATTCCCTTTGCTCCTAAGATCATATTGTTTGTGCACCTCCATGATTGCATTTTCAAACCCCAATCTATAATCATCGGAATCTTCATAGGTGTTTGTATTTTGATCAGAGGAGAAGAAACCTTGTTCTTCTTTAGTGAGGAAAACATCATTCCAATTTTTTGATCCAATCAAGTTCACATGACCTTCTCCCAACCTTTCGATCTCCCTATCTTCCTCATATTGATCTACATAGTTTTGTTGTAAGGGAGGTCTAATTTTTTGGTCACTTTCTTTTTGTTTGTCTTGATTGTTTTCTCTTCTATAATTCTGATTTCTGTTTCTATTTTGGTTGTTTTGAGGTTCTCTTGGTGGCACTCTATCATTCAAGTTGATCTTTTCAAGCATCCTCTCCATTACCTTCACTAGGTTATCAATTTTAGTGTCAGAAGTTGAGGTTGAGGGTGAAATGTCATCTTTATAAGTTACACTTTTCTCTGATCTCAACCTATTTATTTTCTCAATTATGTTTGCTTCTACACTCACAACTCCTCTCTGCATGTCTTCTAGAGTTAAGTAATCTCTCTCCCTTAGCTGATAAGCCATTTCAACATCAAAACCTTCAGGGTATCTTACCAAGGCCATGCCTTGGGGAGGTTTCATGTGAGGTGGAAGCGCATTGTAAACACTATTAAACCTAGTGGAATAGTCATGAACGCTCTCTCCTTGATTTCTTTTAAGGCTGCTATACTCTGCTAGTATTTGAAGAGGGTACTTTTTGAGTTCCCATTTATTTATGAATGTTTGATACAAAGCAGGGAGATCATTGATGTTGTTAGGAGGTAAATTTTTAAACCACTTCTTTACATCTCCTCCTAATCTCTCGGTGAAAATCCTCATCTTAATAGTTTCTTCTTCTATCTCCATGTAATCAAAAGCATCTTTCATCCTATCTACATGATGTTGAGCTGTTGTAGACTCTTTTGTAGTGAAATGAGGAATTTTTTATTGATAATCATTTGGTAAGGGAAGCAGAGGTTGTGGTAACACTAATGGGGCATACCATGTTGCCATGGATGGAAAGAAGGGTGGGTTTACAAGGGGTGGATTTACAAGATTGAAAGTGGGCTGAACTGGAGTGTTTTGAACAGTGGTAGTATGGATTAGAGTGGAAGAAACACTTGGGCCAACAAACTATTTTTGAGCATATTTGTTATGGAAAAGGCTAAAGTGATGAAGAAGCTGGGAATAAGGAGGAGTGGAAGGTGAGGCTTCTCTACTAAAGCTCTATTGCAAATCTGCAAAGTCAAGATCAGTTTGGTTTAAATCACCTTGAGATATAGTTCTGAAGATGTTCTTTGTATGATGTAAATCAAAGTGTAAATCCACTAAGTCAACAAGGTTTTCAGGGACAGATTTTGTTCTTAAGAGGCTCCTATTAGTAGCTGATTTTCCAGACTTGGAATTCTGCCACAGAATTCTCTCTGGATTGTCAACTATCAAAGGAGGATTAGGGTCTGGATGAGATCTAGTGTTGATCCTATGTGAAGCCAGATTGCTTTTCAAAAATGAGAGAGGTTAAAATTTTAGGGACTGTTTTTTGGGAGTTTTACCTCTCATGATGTCTTATCTAGTATGGGACTAGGCTTCTTAAATTTTTTCAAGGCTGGTTAACACAGTCCTAAAGAGATTTGGAGACCTAGATGAGTAATAGGCCTACTGAGGCTAGTGGAGTCACCAGGTGGAAACTATTTAGATTTTATGAAGTTAAAATATTGGATGGTTCCACCACCATGTTTATTATGAAGCCAAACTGAAATGTTTTTGGGTTTTTCTGAGTTTTTTCAGTCCTATGGGTTATGAGAGTGTCCTAAATCTGATCTAAAACTTAGCTAAGGTGTTTAAACATACATATTTCACTCTTATGGCTTGGTAACTTATTCCTTAAAGGTTTGATAAGGTTCTATGAGAATCCTAAGGGTTACTTAGTTTTGTCATTGATTCAAGTAAGTCCTATCATGATTACCATTTTTTTAGGTAGTGCTTGAAGAAGGCTACTTATGTTATACTGGACAATGAGTGTTTTGTTTTAAAGATTTTACTCAGTGTCCCATCGTGATCGCCATTATGTTGGTGTGAGCGGTGGGATAAGTCCACAAGGTGTTCTTTGTCAAGTTAAGGGCCTAAAGAGTTTTAAGAAGTGTTTTCAAGCAACTGTATTCTCATTAGGTCCCACCGTGATTGCCATTATGTTGGTCTCCCGTGTTTTGATAGTTTGGAAAATCAAAAGACAAGGCAACATCAGAACCAATCTTTAGAGTTCCAGGATCTAGTCCTCCTGTTCTCAGAGAGGGATCTCTCAAATTATTTGTTTTTGCAAAGGTTTATCTTGTGTGCTTTGGATATTGGTTTTAGACTAGTTATTAAGTGCAAGTGTTTATTTGTTTGTTTGGTTGAATTGATACAGCAGAATATGAAAGGTCTAGGGAAGGCATGTAAAAATAAGGAGTATCATTTTCATTGGGCAATGGAGTCAAAAAGAGGTTATGACAAACTTATCAATGGATATGGGATATCAAAGGGAAAATCTAACTTGGCCACAGGATCCTTTGGTTTTGTGAATGAGATGGACATCAATGGTTTGGAAGGAGAGTTTGAATTCTCAACAAAGGGGATTTGAAAACATGATTTGAAAAATAAAGAGGATTTGAGAGACAGGGCTAACCATAAATTCTACAAACTGCACTTTAAGAAAATAATGACTTCAAAACAACATTTAAAATGAAATCTAAGATTCGGGAGCACATCCTATTTCCTCAAAGATTTTATTTCAAATGACTTAGAAAAACATAAAAGATTTACTGATAATTGCAATCATAGAAGAGGGAACACCTAATGCATCTATGATCACAACTATAAAAGAACTTTAAGACAACTATTTGAGCAAGGACAAAGGGCATGATCAAAACAGACCTCTTTGGCTCACTATAAACAAAGATACTTCAAAGGGAGACTTCAATAACACCCTTTAAGTGGCAGCAGACAAGCAGGGAGAACCATAAATCATGTTGAAACCAACTATTCGAACTATTAGAGAAGTAAACAAGAATGAGGACTAAAGAGAGAGATTAAAGACTCTAAAATACCTCAGTAGAAGAAAACATAAAATAGTGAAGGATAAACAGGTCTAAGGTGCTTCCATGAGTCATTTCTTAGCCTAAAAATTTCATCCTAATGTAGTAAGAAATTATGGAACAAAATGAAAACAGGAGAAAACATTAAACAGTTCAGAATACTTCACCAACAGCCAAGCTCATGGATCCAATGATAGAGCCTTCTCAAGAACAAGCATGCAACAACATCATCAGGGCTTCCAAGACTTCAATTTCTTCTTCAACTTCAACAGAATATGTATTATTTCAGAGAGTTTGAGTATTACAACTAGTGATCAACCAACCCATGTCTCATCTTCTTCAGAAGTATTTATAGAAGAAATGAGGAGGTGGAAGAGCTTTAGGTTTGAAATTCAATAAATTCTACACTAAATGCAGCTCCAAACCTCGAAAACCATGCAAGGCCTAAGGTAGGAGAGCATTGAATTATGATTCTGTTTATTTACTCTGTTTCTGTCTTTTTAAACTCAAAGGGAAAAAAGATTGACTTCGAGGCCTATTTCTTATCTTTGTAATAACTCTGCTGACAGTTTGAGAATTTGTTCTTTCTTTGGTAATAACTGTTCAGTTGTCTTTAGATAAATATCTTCTGTTCTGGCAATAATTAGGCCTTCTTGATTGCTTTGAGGCTGCAAGTGTCTTTTGGTAGCTGCAGAGGATTCAATTAGCCTCTGATGTGGCAGTGGAGGATTCTCGGACTGATAGATATTATTGTTTTAACCTAAAACACCTTTAATTTACTTGAGTTTTGTGTTTTAGGCTTAATGAAGCCTAATTTCTATCTTCTGGTCTTTAAATTGTCTTGAATCGTGGATCAGGTTTTTGATTAATCAAATTAATGCCTTAATCCTTCCAAAATTGTGTTAACAGTCTTCAAATAGGTTTTCTGCTTTTGATTTTATCCCTAGATATTGATACTCTTTGTTTGTGGTGTTTGATATGTTTTTGTTGTTGTTGCAATTGCACAGAGATCGTATAAAGGCATCAATGCTCATGAGGCACTGATAAAATATAATTTGGAACCCTGCGGAATGATTTCCTTTGTGAAATAAACTCCTAGGGGATCGTCATCCCCGGCCTTCAATCTCCTTTTAAACAACTGAGAAAACTTTAAAAACTGCAAAAACATAGAAAAGTTACAAAAATCCTGTGGGGAAAAGGTTTAAAATGCTTTAAAGGTTTAGTTCTGAGCGTGGCCATTGGATGAACAGAACCAACGGTGAAGATTTCTTGTCGAGTCATATGGGGAGGCAGTGCATAAATGATGGCGAAGATTAGGTCTGGGCCGTTGATCTGCAAAGATCAACGGTCGAGATTGATCAGGAAAATATAATGTAGAGGGGCAACATTAGAATAAAATGGAAGAATTTGCAAAGGAAAGTGGTCAAAAACCTTTAGCGGAAGGAACAAAGAGTTAAATGAAATTTGGGGTTTCGAAATAATTCTAGGCTATTAGATGAGATCAGCAACCAGGGATCAATGGTGGAGGTTGATTTATGAAGTCCTTTGGAGGATGGGTGGAGGATGATGGTTTAATGGTTGGATTAAACTGGGACTGTTAGATCTCAGAGATGGACGGTGGAGATTAAAACTGAGGGGATGTAACATAAATGGGGTAAGGTGATTTCGGTGATCAAAACCACTGGTGTCGTGCGGTGAAAATACGGAAAGGTGGTTTTTCCTTTTGGAACGCGATATGCGTTAGTGGCTGACATGTGGATTTTTAAAACCACCCATATCGCGTAATTTTAAAACACTAACCTCCGGATTCAAAATTACGCGAAACCGATCACTGGTCGTTAGATCTGAGGTGTTAGATCGGACAGTCGTGAGGAGAGCGTGATGGAGATAAGATGCACAGGCAAAAAAAGGTGGGACAGGGTCAAGGCGGTTTTAATCTTGACCGTTGAATCAGGGAATGAATGGCTCAGATTGATTAATGAGGATGGTAGGTCCCAAATGAGTTGGGCGTACTTGGTTAAATATGGACTGTTAGATATTCAATATGAACGACCCAGATTCAATCTTTGGGGCTTATGAAAGGGAAAATGAGGCAGTTGTTGGGCAGAGAAAGGGTGATTGTGGACCGTTGATCTGCAAAGATGAAAGACGGATCTTCACCAAACGACTTTATACAGTGGGTTTTATGAAAATAATTAAGGGTGTCAAGTTGTAATCTGGACCGTCGAATATATGAAATGGATGGCCCAGATCCAATAGCGATATCTCCAATCAGCGGGGGAGAGAGGAAAGGTGCAATGGTCTTTTGCGATGCAATTACACGAGGGCCGTTAGATCTTAGAGCGATCTATGGTTGGGATTAATCTGTGGGTTTTAATATTGGAGGGTTGTGGCGGAGGGCGATCAATCTGGGCCATCGGTTCTTGTGGTTTTCGAGGGTCTGGATTGAATCGCAATGATCACAATGAGAGGAAGAGAGAGGAATGGCACAAAGATTTTTTACGATGCGATTGGATTGGAGCCATTTATCTTAGAACCAGATCAACGATGGAGATTAAGTCATGGATGCCAAAGGTGGGTATGCGGGCTTTGGAATAGAGCAATGTGGACCGTCAGATCTGGGTATGGCGGAAAAGATCGATGGTTGGGAAACCATTACAAGGTCACCAATCGGAGGGCGCAATAAACATATTTAAACGCATCAATGAAAAAATCAGATGCGATGTGTCGATGGCCATTGATCTTGTAGAGATCAATGGTGGAGATATGTTTTTAAAACATATCGTCGGGTTTATGAAAAATAAAGGAAACAAAGGGTTTGGACATGTTTTTTAGTGTTTTTAGCGCCTGATTGCAAGGCTATGGTTTTGTGAAGAAATGAAGGGATCGGGGGTTTCAAAAGAAAAGGGGCCAATCGCAATCATAGGAAAAGGAAGGCAAATAAAAAAGGTTGGCATGTTTGCTTGTGATGCGATTGACCGATGATCGTTGATCGGTTTAGATCAATGGTCAATTTTCATCAAAACTTTGAACTATCGAACTTATGAAAACATAGTGGAAAGTCGGATTTTCATAAAATACAATGGAGGAAAAAGGTTTTTACGGGTTAGAAAAGGAGTATTAGGCCCTTAGTGCCCGGTTGCGGGGTTGCCGGTCCTATGAGAAGCGGGGATTTTGAAAGTTAAGCCCTCAGGGGCTAAAATTCTGTGTAATGAAATATAAGCGTTTTTTAGTCTAAAAACAGAGTTTTTAAACCAATTGGGGGGTTCCGATAGGGGAAAAAAGGCTTCTTAAAACAAATGGAAGGAGACCAAATGCTTTTAAAAGGGTCCTGAAGTTATTTTGAAGGTTAAAGTGAGGAATATGGAGGGATTTTATGAGGAGAAGGAGATGAAAAATGAAGGTCAATTATGAGTGTTTATAGGGGTAATAATGATGGAAAATAGGGTTTTTAAGCAATATTTTCTTCAGGCAAACAACAGATTTTTCAGGTTTATGAGGAAAACAGTAGTGAAGATTAACTCAGGGAAAAAAGAATATCATGAGACTTTAAAAGATGATAGGTTTTGAAAGGAAACTATCTCTTGAAGGCTTGAAGACAAAAGTCTAGCCACCTTTTGGTATAACAAAATTTATAGGTGGCTAATAGTGGCTCCACTTTGGGAAGACAGCTGGTTCTTTTAGGTGTCTAGAACCTTAGCTACAAATATCTGGCTTTCATTAAACTAGTGTCTTAATCCATTGGGTAGCATCCTTTATTTTTGATGATCTCTGCAACAATTTAGAACTATGGAATCCTGTCAAAACAATGAGTCTATCTACCCATTCCTAATAATCCTAACATTTTTTCTTCTTTTCAGAGTGCATTTAGACTAGAAAAATCTCTTCAACAACATTTTATTCTTTTGAAAAACAGGAAGCTAATCTAAGTCTAACCTTATTTCTCCATAAATCTAGATTAAGCAGTTGAATTCATAAATTCTCTACCTAGCTATTATCTGTCGGGATTAGACTGTCCGACAGACCTTTATTCTCTAATTTCTAAGACAATAAATTTAAAAATAGTCAAGCCAGGATTAAGCTATTTGACTTGTTGTGATCTATGGCATAAAAAAAAGCTTCACATAGATTATTATTTGCAGAAAAAGTAAAGCAAAATAGCGAAGGCTTAAGATCAGAAAATTAAAAATTTCCTTCATTGTTTCTTCAGCTCTGTTTTTAAATTTGTTTGAGCTATCTCTCTTTCTTTCCTGGTTCAAGTTTTGGGCATATTAGAACCAATTTTTTTTCTATCTCATAGGAATAGAATTTGAGCTTGTTTGAGCCTTTTTTCTATCCTAATCTACCCTACTGATAAGCCAAGATTAAGCTGTTTGGAAAATCTATTTCACTAACCTATCAGTACTAAATTCAAAACTAATTAGTCATGATTAGGTTGTATGACTAACTAGTAGTGTGTTTTTTAGGAGTGGCATTTGAGCTTGCACACTTTCATACTTTATTCCTCTTTTTGGTATGGGGTTGTAACTTTCTTGTTTTTCAATCTGCCCTCGTTTCTTCTTTCTATTTTTTTTGTATTTTTATTTTTCTAACTTTGAATGCAATGTTTAACAATGATATTTATAATGGAAAGTAAAAAAGCTTTAAAACTCAAGACTCTTGGCAGAAGTAATGCTTGATCATCCTGCCATTGACAGGACCTCCATACAGATCTTCTCCATTCAATTCTTTTAAGAAAAATGCATTGTGACCCCTCTCAGCTTGAATAATATAGGGCCCTTTCCACAAGTTCTCAAACTTGCCATGTTTTCCCTTCTCTTCCCTTCTTGAATCCCACTTAAGAACAAAATTTCCAACATGAAAATTGTTTGCCTTAGTCCTTTTATCAAAGAGTTTCTTGATATTTTCTTGGACTAACTGTGTTCTTTCATAGACTTATTCTCTAGTTTGATGTAAATGAATTGTTTGGTTGATTCTTCTTTGCATATCATTCTCTTCAATCTGCACTTCTTGAAGGAGTTTCATGAGTGAAAATCCTAATGAAATGGGAAAGACTGCATCCATGCCATAGACCAGCTGATAGGGGGACATATTTATTGACTTCTTTGTAGTTAATCTATCAGCCCATAAGGCATGAACCAGTTTACTGTGCCATGATTTCTGATTCTGCTCCAACAACTTTTTAATGATACTGATGAGGCTCTTATTGGAGGATTCAACTAATCCATTTCCTTGGGGATAGAAGGTAGTATAATGGCCTAAGGTAATGTGGTACTTGTGACAAAATTCAACCATTTTATTAGATTTAAAGGCAACAACATTATCTGTTATGATTTTTCCGGGACAACCAAATCTGGATAGGATATTTGTTTCAAGGAACTTGATAATGACATAGTCATTAGCATTTCTAGAGGGTATAGCTTCTATCCACTTGGTAAATAAGTCAGTGGCCATGAGGATCCACTTATGTTGGGCTGAGGAAGACTGGTGAATTTCCCCAATGAAGTCTAAACCCCATTGTTGGAAAGGTGTCTCAACTCTGATAGGATGTAATGGTAAGGGAAGGAGTTTTCTTTTGCCATAAAAAATTTGACACTTATGGAAAGACATGACTAACTTCTGAGTTTCTGGGAAAAGGGTAGGCCAATAGTGACCAGATCTAAGAATTTTGTTTGTTGTGGCCTTCTAGTAGAGGTGTCCTCCACATTCTCCTTCATGCAACTCATGCATGATCTTTCCTGCATCATCTTCAAGTAAACATTTAAGCAAAATTCCAATAGTATTTTTCCAATATAATACCCCATCTAAGATGCAATAACTCAAAGATTTTTGTTTCAAAAATCTAGCTTTAGTTTTAGACAAAGCAGGAGGGGCATTTAAATATAAAAGAACATAAATAATGTCGGCATACCAAGGAGAATTCAAAAATGTGTCTTCAACGAAAGGGACAGTGAATTTTTCTACTTCTTCCAATACATATACCATGTTCATATCTAGTGCTTGGAAGTTCGATTCAGCCATCAGTTTTGCTCATCCCTGTCTTTTAATCAGTTTGGTGGGCCTGATTTCTAAGCCATATTCAAGAATAGTTGCAATCAATCTTCCCCTTTTACCATCAGGGTCTTGACTTATAATTTCCTTAACAACAGTATGTGGAACAAAAGCAATTATGTGAGAGTGTAAAATATAGACCCTAAAGTCTTTTAATTCTTTCACTAATGCTAAGGCTTGCTTCTCCATGATGTTATAATTGAAAGAGAATCTCTTAAGGCCCTAATAAAGAAGGATATTGGTTGTTCTTGCCCCAAATCATTCTTTTGAAGTAAAATTGTAGCTATTGTATGCTCAGATGTGAAAGAAAAGATATAAAAGTCTTTGGTGAAATCAGGACTAATCAAGATTGGTGTTTGAGTAAGAGCTTGTTTAACCAATTCAAATGATTGTTTATCTTGCGTAGTCCATTTCACACCTACATATTTCTTGAGCATGTTTGTAATTTTTTTTAATAGCTTGGCAAGGTTGGGGATAAACCTCCTGAAAAAATTAATCTTTCCAATGAAAGACTGTAATTCTTTGAGGCTTCTTGGATGGCTGATTTGCAATATGCCATCTATCCTTTTAGGGTCTATTTTGATTCCCTCTTCAGAAATTATGTGACCAAGAAGTTTTCCTTCTTGGAGACCAAAAAGTGTCTTCTTGGGATTCAAAGATAAGACAAATTTCTTGCACTTCTCAAAAAATTTTCTCAAGTGAATCAAATGTTCTTCATCAATTTTTGAGAAAACGATTATGTCATCAAGGTAAATGATTATGAAATAGCCAATATCTTTAGAGAAGGCTATATCCATGGCCCTTTGGAAGGTGGCCCCTGCATTCATCAATCCGAAAGGCATTTTGACATACATAAAGGTGCCCCAAGGTGTGGTAAAAGCAGTTTTGATTTGATCACCTGGGAGCACTAACACCTGGTTGTAACCCGAGAACCCATCTAAGAGTGATATCCTTTTTGATCGAAATACCATGTGAAGTATATGGTCCATCTTGGGCAAGGGGTAGTTGTCTTTTAGGGAGGCTCTATTTAAATTTCTGAAGTCAATACAGAGTCTGATTTCCCCTGTTTTCTTTCTAACAGAAGCTAAGTTTGATACCCACTCTAAATATCTAATTGGTACTATGATCCCAGCATCATGCATCTTTTCAATTTCTGCCTTAACTAAAGGTAATAGAAAAGTGTTTATTCTCCTTAGTTTTTGTTTAAAAGGCTTTTGATTTTCCTTCAAAGGAATCTTGTGCTGAATGATACTAGTATCATAAGATTTCAGATCTTTGTATCCCCAAGCAAAAACATCTTTAAACTCCTTAAAAAGCTCTATGTATTGCGATTTTGTGTGAGCTGGGAGAGTGCTAGACAGTTTAATCATATTAGCTTCTGCTAGGCTGCATATGTTATGTTCTTCTACATTTGTTTCCACAGGCTCCATTCTTGGTTCTTTGGCTACATCATTAAAGTCGAAAACGTGTTCTAAAGGTGTGAGACCTCTTGGAATTGTATCGCTCTTGAATTGTAAAACTTCCAAGTCTTCCTGGTCTGCGTTGTCAATTAATTCTGCCTAAAAAGGATTCTCACAATGATTTATATCAGCAGAATGCATTATTTCAACTTCTGGGATTTGTTCAATATACAAACAGTTTTCTTCACAGCTTCTTTCTGATATTGGTGTGGCAAAATCATTTTCTGATTTTAAGAAATCATCTATGTGTTTTTCAGGATCAAACACTTGCCAGTGATCTTCGTTATCTGGCATTGCAGGCCTTTGTCTTACCTTTACACTAAGCTGCTCATTTATCTCAGGTATTTCGCAGTTGCTGGCATTGAAAGCGAGTTCATTTGCTAGATGATTTAGCGCTCTAGGAATGAAAATGAGTTCATATTTTTCAAAGGTCTTTAACAAATCAAGGGCAGCGTTTTGATACTTTTTAAATCTTGGATTTATAGCTGAGTATTATCCTAAGAATGATATCTTTTGGGCTTCTAATTTTTTAAGAAATTGTAAGCCTAGGAGAAGTGCTTCATACCCAGCAATATTTTTGGTGCATGGGAAATCCAATTTATACGAAAAAATCTAATTTGTATTTTGAATCCACACACCTGCCCCTACACTTGTTTTTTTACAGGGTCCATCAAATTTTATTGTCCAAAGTATATCAGCCTTATTTTCATTCTCTTGTTGCTGTTGATTTTCAATGTTTTGAATCTGATTTGAGGGAAGTTCTGATTGTTATGATAAACAGATGGGGTCTATGTTTTCCTTTTCTTGTTGATTGATTTCATATTCGTTGTATAAGATAAAGGATTCTAAACTTGATTGAATAGAATAGTTTGGAGAGTTGTTTGGTTTATCTATGTTGCTCACCATGTACTTCATGTGAGATTCCCTGTATAATCTTCTATTTTGGTTAAAAACAGGGATGGTGGCATATGACATGTCCATTTGAAGGCTTCCCTGAAGTTTGGCTCCCCATGATCTTGATAAGAGCATGCCATACTTAGGGGGAATGTCAGCTACAACTAGGTCCATTACTAGACTCTTAGCAGGGATTTGAGATAAGTTAACACATAAATATTTGATTAAACCCAAACATTTGACTTTGCTTGAGTCAAAGGAATACAATTATTTGTATGGTTTAGTAATTTATAAGCCTAAGCTTTCCATTAATACCTTAGGCATTAGATTGTGTGAAGCTCCAGAGTCTAGCATGGCATTGTGTAAAATTTTCTCATGTATATTCAAACTAACATAGAAGGGAGGAACAGGTCCTTCTTGGTATTTTCGTTCAACTTCTGGACCAAACAACAACTCAGGCTTGTCATCTGTCAAGTTTAAGGTATCAGTATCACTTACTAAGTTTAAAGCTTTTAAAACTTGGTATTTTTACACTTCTTGGGTTACTAGTTCAGCTAGGGGGATGGTAATTTTTATCTTTGAAATCTCTCCCTCAAGGCTAAAAGGAAAAATTGACTTGTTCATATTTGCATATGTTTTTTCAATTGAATTCCTTTCAACAATTTTGATTTGCTGAACTTTTTTTGGATTGGTAATTGGGACAATTTTGTTAGGTCCACTAGCTGAGGTGCTAGGGATGTTTTGTTCAACATTTGGCTGGCTGCTCTTCTCTTTATTTGAATCTGGTTTCCTAGCCAAAATGTTGGTTTTCTCTGCTGTCTTCTTAGGCTGATTTTCTATGTTTTTCTTGAAAGCAGTACTAGTGTTTTTATCCTTTGAATTATCTATGTTCCCTTTGATCCTAAGATCATATTTTTTGTGCACCTCCATGATTGAATTTTCAAACCCCAATCTATAATCATCAGAATCTTCATAGGTGTTTTTATTTTGATCAGAGGAGAAGAAACCTTGTTCTTCTTTAGTGAGGAAAAAATCATCCCCACTATCTGATCCAATCAAGTTCATATGACCTTCTCCCAACCTTTCGATCTCCCTATATTCCACATATTGATCTAAATAGTTTTGTTGGAAGGGAGGTCTAATCTATTGATCACTTTCTTTTGTTTATCTTTATTGTTTTCTCTTCTATAATTCTGATTTCGGTTTCCATTTTGGTTGTTTTGAGGTTCTCTTGGTGGCACTCTCTCATTCAAGTTGATATTTTCAAGCATCCTCTCCATTACCTTCACTAGGTTATCAATTTTAGTGTTAGAAGTTGAGGTTGAGGGTGCAATGTCATCTTTATAAGTTACCGTTTTCTCTGATCTCAACCTATTTGTTTTCTCAATTGTGTTCGCATCTACACTCACAGCTCCTCTCTACATGTCTTCCAAAGTTAAGTAATCTCTTTCCCTTAGCTGATAAGCCATTTCAACATCAAAACCTTCAGGGTATCTTACAAAGGCCATGCCTTGGGGAGGTTTCATGTGAGGTGGAAGAACATTGTAGACATTGTTAAACCTAGTGGAACAGTCATGAATGCTCTCTCCTTGATTTCTTTTAAGGCTGATATACTATGCTAGTATTTGGAGAGGGTTCTTTTTTAGTTCCCATTTATTTATGAATGTTTGATACAAAGCAGGGAGATCATTGATATTGTTAGGAGGTAAATTTTTAAACCACTTCTTCACATCTCCTCCTAAACTTTGGGCGAAGATCCTCATCTTAACAGTTTCTTCTTCTATCTCCATGTAATCACAAGCATCTTCCGTCCTATCTACATGATGCTAAGTTGTTGTAGACTCTTTTGCAGTGAAATGAGGAATTTTTTATTGATAATCATTTGGTAAGGGAAGCAAAGGTTGTGGTAACACTAATGGGGCATACCATGCTGCCATGGCTGGAAAGAAGGGTGGATTTTCAAGAGGTGGATTTATAAGGGGGAAAGTGGGCTGAAATGGAGTGTTTTGCAGAGTGGTAGTATAGATTGGAGTGGAAAAAACACTTGGGCCAACAAATTGGTTTTGAGCAGATTTGTTATGGAAAAGGTTAAAGTGATGAAAAAGCTGTGAATCAGGATGAGTGGAAGGTGAGGCTTCTCTACTAAAGCTCTGTTGAAAATATGCAATGTCAAGGTCAGTTTGGTTTAAATCACCTTGAGATCTAGTTCTAAAGATGTTCTTTGTATGATGTAAATCAAAGTGTAAATCCTCTAAGTCAACAAGGTTTTCGGGGACATATTTTGTTCTTAAGAGGCTCCTATTAGCAGCTGATTTTCCAGACTTAGAAGTCTGCCACATAATTCTCTCTAGATTTTCAACCATTAAAGGAGGATTTGGGTCTGGATTGGATCTAGTGTGGATCCTATGTGAAGCCAGACTGCTTTTCAAAAATGAGAGAGGTTAAAGTTTTAGGGACTGTTTTTTGGAAGTTTTACCTCTCACGATGTCTTATATAGTATGGGACTAGGCTTCTAAACTTCTTCAAGGCTGGTTAACACATTCCTAAGGATATCTAGAGACCTAGATGAGTAATAGGCCTACTGTGGCTAGTGGAGTCGCCATGTGGAAAATTTTTAGCTTCTATTAAGGTAAAATATTGGATGGTTCCACCACCATGTTTATTATAAAGCCAAACTGATTTTTATTTGGGTTTTTCTGAGTTATAGTCCTATGGGTTATGGAGTGTCCTAAAACTGAATTAACACTTAGCTAAGGTGTTAAAACATACAGAGTTCACTCTTATGGCTTGGTAACTGATTCCTTCAAGGTTTGATAAGGTTCTATGAGAATCCTAAGGGTTACTTAGTTTGTCACTGATTCAAATAAGTCTTGTCATGATTACCATTTTTTTAGGTAGTGCTTGAAGAGGGCTACTTATGTTATACTGGACAATGAGCGTGTTGTTTTAAAGATTTTACTTAGCGTCCCACCGTGATGGCCATTATTTTGGTCTCCCGTGTTTTGATAGTTTGGAAAATCAAAAGACAAGGCAACATCAAACCAATTTTTAGAGTTCCAAGATCTAGTCCTCCTGTTCTCAAAGAGGGATCTCTCAAATTAGTTGTTTTTGCAAAGGTTTATCTTGTGTGCTTTTGGTATTGGTTTTAGACTAGTTATTAAGTGAAAGTGTTCATTTGTTTGTTTGGTTGAATTGATACAGCGGAATATGAAAGGTCTAGGAAAGGTAGGTAGAAAGGAGGAGTATCAGTTTCATTGGGCAATGGAGTCAAAAAGAGGTTATCAAGAACTTATGAATGGATATGGGATATGAAAGGGAAAATATAACTTGGCCACAGGATCCTTTAGTTTATGAATGAGATGGACATTAATGGTTTAGAAAAGAGAAGTTTAATTCTCAACAAAGGGAATTTGAAAACATGATTTGAAAAATAAAGAGGTATTTGATAGACAGGGCTAACCATAAATTCTACAAACCACACTTTAAGAAAATAATGGCTTCAAAAAAACTTTTAAAATGAAATCTAAGATTCGGGAGCACATCCTATTTCCTCAAATATTTTATTTCAAATGATTTAGAAAAACATAAAAGATTTACTGATAATTGCAGTCATAGAAGAGGGAACACCTAATACATCTATGATCACAACTATAAAAGACCTTTAAGAAAACTGTTTAAGCAAGGACAAAGGGCATGATTAAAACAGACCTCCTTGTCTTACTATAAACAAAGATACTTCAAAGGGAGACTTCAATAACAACCTTTAAGTGGTAGCAGACAAGCAGGGAGAACCATAAATCATGTTGAAACCAACTATTCAAACTGTTAAAGAAATAAACAAGCATGAGGAATAAAGAGAGAGATTAAAGACTCTAAAATACCTCAGCAGAAGAAAACATAAAATAGTGATGGATAAACAGGTCTAAGGTAGTTCTAGGAGTCATTTCTTAGCCTAAAAATTTCATCCTAATGTAGTAAGAAATTATGGAACAAAATGAAAACAGGAGAAAACATTAAACAATTCAGATTAATTCACTAACAACCAAGCTCATGGATCCAATGATAGAGCCTTCTCAAGAACAAGTATGCAACAACATCATCAGGGCTTCCAAGACTTCAATTTCTTCTTCAACTTCAAAATACTATGTATTATTTCAGATTGTTTCAGTATTACAACTAGTGATCAACCAACCAACCTATATCTCATCTTCTTCAGAAGTATTTATTGAAGAAATGAGGAGGTGGAGGAGATTTAGGTTTGAAATGCAATAAATTATACACTAAATGCAGCTCCAAACCTCGTAAACCTTGCAAGGCCTAAGGCAAGAGAGCATTGAATTATGATTCTATTTATTTACTCTATTTATGTCTTTTTAAACTCAAAGGGAAAAAATATTGACTTTGAGGCCTATTTCTTATCTTTGTAATAACTCTGCTGACAGTTTGAGAATTTATTCTTTCTTTGGTAATAACTGTTCAGCTGTCTTTATGCAAATATCTTCTGTTTAAGCAATAAGTAGGCCTTCTTTGATTTCTTTGATGCTGCAGGTGTCTTTTGGTAGCATGTGAGGATTCAATTAGCCTCTGATGTGGCAGTGGAGGCTTCTAAGATTGATAGATATTATTGTTTTAACCTAAAACACCTTTAATTTACTTCAGTTTTGTGTTTTAGGCTTAATGAAGCCTAATTTCTGTCTTCTGGTCTTCAAACTATCTTCAATCGTGGATCAAGTCTTTGATTAATCGAATAAATGCCTTAATCCTTCCAAAACTGTGTTAACAGTCTTCAAACAGGTTTTCTGCTTTTGATTTTATCCCTAGATACTGATACTCTTTGTTTGTGGTGTTTGATATGTTTTCTTTGTTGTTGCAATTGCGCAGAGATCGTATAAAGGCATCAATGCTCATGAGGCACTGATAAAATATAATTTGGAACCCTGCAGAATGATTTCCTTTGTGAAATAAACGCCTAGGGGATCGTCATCCCCGGCCTTCAATCTCCTTTTAAACAACTGAGAAACCTTTAAAAACTGCAAAAACATAGAAAAGTTACAAAAATACTGTGGGGAAAAGGTTTAAAATGCTTTAAAGGTTTAGGTTTGAGCATGGCCATTGGATGAACAGAACCAACGGTGAAGATTTCTTGTCGGGTCAGATGGGGAGGCAATGCATAAATGATGGCGAAGATTAGGTCTGGGCCGTTGATCTGCAAAGATCAACAGTCGAGATTGATCAGGAAAATATAATGTAGAGGGGCAACATTAGAATAAAATGGAAGAATTTGCAAAGGAAAGTGGTCGAAAACCTTTGGCGGAAGGAACAAAGAGTTAAATGAAATTTGGGGTTTCGAAATATTTCTAGGCTATTAGATGAGATCAGCAACTAGGGATCAATGGTGGAGGTTGATTTATGAAGTCCTTTGGAGGATGGGTGGAGGGTGATGGTTTAATGGTTGGATTAAACTGGGACTGTTAGATCTCAGAGATGGACGGTGGAGATTAAAACTAAGGGGATGTAACATAAATGGGGTAAGGTGGTTTCGGTGATCAAAACCACTGGTGTCGTGCGGTGAAAATATGGAAAGGTGGTTTTTCCTTTTGGAACGCGATATGCGTTAGTGGCTGACATGTGGATTTTTAAAACCACCCATATCGCGTAATTTTAAAACACTAACCTCCAGATTCAAAATTACGCGAAACCGAGCACTGGTCGTTAGATCTGAGGCGTTAGATCGGACAGTCATGAGGAGAGCGTGATGGAGATAAGATGCACAGGCGAAAAAAGGTGGGGCAGGGTCAAGGCGGTTTTAATCTTGACCGTCGAATCAAGGAATGAATGGCTCAGATTGATTAATGAGGATGGTAGGTCCCAAATGAGTTGGGCGTACCTGGTTAAATATGGACCGTTAGATATTCAATATGAACGACCCAGATTCAATATTTGGGGCTTATGAAAGGGAAAATGAGGCAGTTGTTGGGCAGAGAAAGGGTGATTGTGGACCATTGATCTGCAAAGATGAAAGACGGATCTTCACCAAACGACTTTATACAGTCGGTTTTATGAAAATGATTAAGGGTTTCAAGTTGTAATCTGGACCGTCGAATATATGAAATGGATGGCCCAGATCCAATCGCGAGATCGCCAATCGGCGGGGGAGAGAGGAAAGGTGAAATGGTCTTTTGCGATGCAATTACACGAGGGCCGTTAGATCATAGAGTGATCTATGGTTGGGATTAATCTGTGGGTTTTAATATCGGAGGGTTGTGGCGAAGGGCGATCAATCTGGGCCGTCGGTTCTTGTGGTTTTCGATGGTATGGATTGAATCGCAATGATCACAATCAGAGGAAGAGAGAGGAATGGCACAAAGATTTTTTAAGATGAAATTGGATTGGAGCCATTGATCTTAGAACCAGATCAATGACGGAGATTAAGTCATGGATGCCAAAGGTGGGTATGCGGGCTTTGGAATAGAGCAATGTGGACCGTCAGATTTGGGTATGGCGGAACAGATCGATGGTTGGGAAAACATTACAAGGTTGCCAATCGGAGGGCGCAATAAACATATTTAAACACATCAATGAAAAAATCTGATGCGATGTGTCGATGGCCATTGATCTTGCAGAGATCAATGGTGGAGATATGTTTTTAAAACATATCGTCGGGTTTATGAAAAATAAAGGAAACAAAGGGTTTGGACATGTTTTTTAGTGTTTTTAGCGCCTGATTGCAAGGCTATGGTTTTGTGAAGAAATGAAGGGATCGGGGGTTTCAAAAGAAAAGGGGCCAATCGCAATCAGAGGAAAAGGAAGGCAAATAAAAAAGGTTGGCATGTTTGCTTGCGATGCAATTGACCGATGATCGTTGATCGGTTCAGATCAATGGTCAATTTTCATCAAAACTTTGAACTATCGAACTTATGAAAACATAGTGGAAAGTCGGATTTTCATAAAATACAAAGGAGGAAAAAGGTTTTTACGGGTTAGAAAAGGAGTATTAGGCCCTTAGCGCCCGGTTGCGGGGCTGCCAGTCCTATGAGAAGTGGGGATTTTGAAAGTTAAGCCCTCGGGGGCTAAAATTCTGTGTAATGAAATATAAGCGTTTTTTAGTCTAAAAACAGAGTTTTTAAACCAATTGGGGGGTTCCGATAGGGGAAAAAAGGCTTCTTAAAACAAATGGAAGGAGACCAAATGCTTTTAAAAGGGTCCTGAAGTTATTTTGAAGGTTAAAGTGAGGAATATGGAGGGATTTTATGAGGAGAAGGAGATGAAAAATAGAGGTCAATTATGAGTGTTTGTAGGGGTAATAATGATGGAAAATACGGGTTTTCAGCAATATTTTCTTCAGGCAAACAACAGATTTTTCAGGTTTATGAGGAAAACAGTAGTGAAGATTAACTCAGGGAAAAAAGAATATCATGAGACTTCAAAAGATGATAGGTTTTGAAAGGAAACTATCTCTTGAAGGCTTGAAGACAAAAGTCTAGCCACCTTTTGGTATAACAAAATTTATAGGTGGCTAACAGTGGCTCCACTTTGGGAAGACAGCTGGTTCTTTTAGGTGTCTAGAACCTTAGCTGCAAATCTCTGGCTTTCATTAAACTAGTGTCTTAATCCATTGGGTAGCATCCTTTCTTTTTGATGATCTCTGCAGCAATTTAGAACAATGGAATCCTATCAAAACAATGAGTCTACCTACCCATTCCTAATAATCCTAACATTTTTTCTTCTTTTCAGAGTGCATTTAGACTAGCAAACTCTCTTCAACAACATTTTATTCTTTTGAAAAACAGGAAGCTAATCTAAGTCTAACCTTATTTTTCCATGAATCTAGATTAAGCAGTTGAATTCATAAATTCTCTACCTAACTATTATCTGTTGGGATTAGACTGTCCGACTGACCTTTATTCTCTAATTTCTAAGACAACAAATTTAAAAATAGTCAAGCCAAGATTAAGCTATTTTACTTGTTGTGATCTATGGCATAAAAACAAGCTGCACATAGATTATTATTTGCAGAAAAAGTAAAGCAAAATAGCGAAGGCTTAAGATCCGAAAATTAAAAATTTCCTTCATTGTTTCTTCAGCTCTGATTTTAAATTTGTTTGAGCTATCTTTATTTCTTTCCTGGTTCAAGTTTTGGGCATATTAGAACCAATTTTTTTTCTATCTCATAGGTTTAGAATTTGAGCTTGTTTGAACCTTTTTTCTATCCTAATCTACCCTACTGATAAGCCAAGATTAAGCTATTTGGAAAATCTATTTCACCAACCTATCAGTAGTAAATTCAAAACTAATTAGTCATGATTAGGTTGTATGACTAACTAGGAGTGTGTTTTTTAGGAGTGGCATTTGAGCTTGCACACTTTCATACTTTATTCCTCTTTTTGGTATGGGGCTGTACCTTTCTTGCTTTTCAATCTGCCCTCGTTTCTTCTTTCTATTGTTTTTGTATTTTTATTTTTCTAACTTTGAATGCAATGTTTAACAATGATATTTACAATGGAAAGTAAAAAAGCTTTAAAACTCAAGACTCTTGGCAGAAGTAATGCTTGATCATCCTGCCATTGACAGGACCTCCATACAGATCTTCTCCATTCAATTCTTTTAAGAAAAATGCATTGTGACCCCTTTCAGCATGAATAATATAGGGCCCTTTCCACAAGTTCTCAAACTTGCCATGTTTTCCCTTCTCTTCGCTTCTTGAAGCCCACTTAAGAACAACATTTCCAACTTGGAAATTGCTTGCCTTAGTCCTTTTGTCAAATAATTTCTTGATATTTTCTTGGACTAACTGTGTTCTTTCATAGAATTTTTCTCTAGTTTTCTGTAAATGAATTGTTTGGTGGATTTTTCTTTGCATATCATTCTCTTCAATCTGCACTTCTTGAAGGAGTTTCATGACTGGAACTCCTAATGAAGTGGGAAATATTGCATCCATGCCATAGACCCGCTAATAGGCGGACATATTTATTGACTTCTTTTTAGTTAATCTATTAGCCCATAAGGCATGAACCAGTTTACTGTGCCATGATTTCTGATTCTGCTCCAACATATTTTTAATGATATTGATGAGGCTCTTATTGGAGGATTCAGCTAATCCATTTCCTTGGGGATAATAGGCAGTAGAATTGCCCAAGGTAATGTGGTATTTGTGACAAAAATCAACCATTTTCTTAGATTCAAAGGCAGCAACATTATCTGTTATGATTTTTCTGGGACAACCAAATCTGGATAGGATATTTGTTTCAAGGAACTTGATAATGACAGAGTCATTAGCATTTCTAGAGGGTATAGCTTCTATCCACTTGGTAAAGAAATCAGTGGCCATGAGGATCCACTTATGTTGGGCTAAGGAATATGGGTGAATTTCCCTAATGAAGTCTAAACCCCATTGTTGAAAAGGTGCCTCAATTCTGATAGGATGTAATGGTAAGGGAAGGAGTTTTCTTTTGCCATAAAAAATTTGACACTTATGGAAAGACCTGACTAACTTCTGAGTGTATGGGAAAAGGGTAGGCCAATAGTGACTAGATCTAAGAATTTTTTTTGTTGTGGCCTTCTAGTAGAGGTGTCCTCCACATTCTCCTTCATGCAGCTCATGCATGATCTTTCCTGCATCATATTCAAGTAAACATTTAAGAAAAATTCCGATAATATTTTTCCAATATAATACCCCATCTAAGATGCAATAACTCAAAGATTTTTGTTTCAAAAATCTAGCTTTATTTTTAGATAAAGAAGGAGGGGAATTTAAATATAAAAGCACATAAATAATGTCAGAATACCAAGGAGAATTCAGAAATGTGTCTTCAACGAAAGGGACAGTGAATTGTTCTACTTCTTCCAATACATCTACCATGTTCATATCTGTGCTTGGAAGTTTGATTCAACCATCAGTTTTGCTAATCCCTGCCCTTTAATCAGTTTGTTGGGCCTCATTTCTAAGTCATATTCAAGAATAATTGCAATCCATTTTCCCCTTTTACCATCAGGGTCTTGACTTAGAATGTCCTTGACAACAGTATGTGGAACGAAAGCAATTATGTGAGAGTGTAAAATATATACCCTTAAGTCTTTTAATGCTTTCACTAATGCTAAGGCTTGCTTCTCCATGATGTTATACTTGAGAGGAGCATCTCTTAAGGCCCTACTAAAGAATGATATTGGTTTTTCTTGCCCCAAATCATTCTTTTGAAGTAAAACTGCAACTATTGTATGCTTAGATGTGAAAGAAAAGATATAAAAGTCTTTGGTGAAATCTAGACTAATCAAGACTAGTGTTTGAGTAAGAGCTTGTTTAACCAATTTAGAAGATTGTTTGGCTTGCATAGTCCATTTCACACCTAGATATTTCTTGAGCATGTTTATAATGTTTTTTAATAGCTCAGCAAGGTTGGGGATAAACCTCCTCAAAAAATTAATCTTTCCAATGAAAGGCGGTAATTATTTGATTTGAAATATGCCATCTATCCTTTTAGGGTCTATTTTGATTCCCTCTTCAGAAATTATGTGACCAAGAATTTTTTTTCTTGGAGACCAAAAAGTGTCTTCTTGGGATTCAAAGATAAGCTAAATTTCCTGCACTTCTAAAAAACCTTTCTCAAGTGAATCAAATGTTCTTCATCAGTTTTTGAGAAAATGGTTATGTCATCAAGGTAAATGATTATGAAATAGCCAATATCTTTAGAGAAGGCCATATCCATGGCCCTTTGGAAGGTGGCCCCTGCATTCATCAATCCAAATGGCATTTTTACATACATAAAGGTGCCCCAAGGTGTGGTAAGAGGAGTTTTGATTTGATCACTTGGGAGCACTAATGCCTGGTTGTAGTTCGAGAACCCATCTAAGAGTGATATCCTTTTTCACCCAACTACCCTTTGAATTATATGGTCCATCTTGGGCAAGGGGTAGTTGTCTTTTAGGGAGGCTCTATTTAAATTTCTGAAGTCAATACAGAGTCTGATTTCCCCTGTTTTCTTTCTAACAAAAACTAAGTTTGATACCCACTCTGAATATCTAATTGGTACTATGATCCCAACATCATGCATCTTTTCAATTTCTGCCTTAACTAAAGGTAATAGAACAGGGTTTATTCTCCTTAGATTTTGTTTAAAAGGATTTTGATTTTCCTTCAAAGGAATCTTGTGCCGAATGATACTAGTATCATAAGATTTTAGATCTTTGTATCCCCAAGAAAAAACATCTTTAAATTCCTTGAAAATATCTATGTATTGCGATTTTATGTGAGCTGGGAGAGTGCTAGATAGTTTAATCATCTTGGGTTCTACTAGGCTGCATATGTTATGTTCTTCTACATCTGTTTCCACAGGCTCCATTCTTGGTTCTTTGGCTACATCATTAAAGTCGAAAAGGTGTTCTAAAGGTGTGAGACCTCTTCGAATTGTGTCGCTCTTGCATTGTAAAACTTCCAAGTCTTCCTGGTATGCGATGTCAATTAATTCTGCCTCAAAAGGATTCTCATAATGATTTATATTAGTAGAATGTGCTATTTCAACTTCTGGGATTTTTTCAACATACAAACAGTTTTCTTTACGGCTGCTTTCTGATATTGGTATGGAAAAATCATTTTCTGATTTTAGGAAATCATCTATGTGTTTGTCAAAATAAAAAACTTGCCAGTGATCTTCATTATCAGGCATTACAGGCCTTTGTTTTACCTTTACACTAAGCTGCTCATTTATCTCAGGTATTTGGCAGTTGCCGACATTGAAAGCGAGTTCATTTGCTAGATGATTTAGTGCTCTAGGAATGAAAATGAGTTCATATTTTTCTAAGGTCTTTAATAAATCAAGGGCAAAGTTTCGATACTCTTCAAGTCTTAGATTTCTAGCTGAGTATTCTCCTTTGATTTGTCTTATGATAGGTTCAGAATCTCCTAAGATTTATTTCCTTTGGGCTCCTAATTGTTTAAGCAATTGTAAGCCTAGGAGAAGTGCTTCATACTCAGCAATATTTTTGGTGCATGGGAAGTCCAATTTATACGAAAAAATATGATTTGTATTTTGAATCCACACACCTTCCCATGCACGTTTTTTATTACAGGATCCATCAAAGTTTATTGTCCAAAGTATATCAGCCTTATTTTCATTCTCTTGTTGCTATTGATTTTCAATGTTTTGAATCTGGTTTGAGGGAAGTTCTGATTGTTCTGATAAACTGATGGGGTCTATGTTTTCCTTATCTTATTGAGTGATTTTATCTTTGTTGTATAAGATAAAGGAATCTAAACTTGATTGAATAGAATAGATTGGAGAGTTGTTTGGTTTATCTATGTTTCTCACCATGTACTTCATGTGAGATTCCCTATATAATATTATGTTTTGGTTAAAAACAGGGATGGTGGCATAAGACATGTTCATTTGAAGGCTTCCCTGAAGTTTTTCTCCCCATGACCTTGATAAGAGAATTCCATACTTAAGGGGAATGTCAACTACAACTATGTCCATTACTTGACTCTTAGCAGGGATTTGAGATAAGTTAAATCTTTGATTAAACCCAAAAATTTGACTCTGCTTGAGTCAAAGGAATACAAGCCTTTGTATGGTTTAGTAATTTCTAAGCCTAAGATTTCCATTACTACCTTGGGCATTAGATTGTGTGAAGCTCCAGAGTCTAGCATGGCATTGTGTAAAATTTTCTCATGTATATTCAAACTAACACGGAAGGGAGGAACAACTCCTTCTTGGTATTTTCCTTCAGCTTCTGGACCAAACAACAACTCGGGCTTGTCATCTGTCAAGTTTAAGGTATCGGTATCACTTTCTAAGTTTAAAGCTTTTAAAACTTGGTTTTTGTACACTTCTTGGGTTACTAGTTCAGCTAGGGGGATGGTAATTTTTATCTTCGCAATCTCTCCCTCACGGCTGAAAGGAACAATTTACTTGTTCATATTTGCATCTGTTTTTTCAATTGAATTTATTTCAGTAATTTTGATTTGCTGAACTTTGTTTGGACAGGTAATTGGGACTGTTTTGTTAGGTCCACTAGCTGAGGTGCTAGGGATGCTTTGTTCAACATTTGGTTGGCTGCTCTTCTCTTTATTCGAATCTGGTTTCCTAGTCAAAATGTTGGTTTTCTCTGCTGTCTTCTTACGCTGAGTTTCTATGTTTTTCTTGACAGCATTACTAGTGTTCTTATCCTTTGAATTATCTACGTTCCCTTTGCTCCTAAGATCATATTGTTTGTGCACCTCCATGATTTCATTTTCAAACCCCAATCTATAATCATCAGAATCTTCATAGGTGTTTGTATTTTGATCAAAGGAGAAGAAACCTTGTTCTTATTTAGTGAGGAAAACATCATCCCCACCGTCTGATCCAATCAATTTCACATGACCTTCTCCCAACCTTTCGATCTCCCTATCTTCCTCATATTGATCTACATAGTTTTGTTGGAAGGGAGGTCTAATCTGTTGATCACTTTATTTTTGTTTATCTTGATTGTTTTCTCTTCTATAATTCTGATTTCTGTTTCTATTTTGGTTGTTTTGAGGTTCTCTTGGTGGCACTCTATCATTCAAGTTGATCTTTTCAAGCATCCTCTCCATTACCTTCACTAGGTTATCAATTTTAGTGTCAGAAGTTGAGGTTGAGGGTGCAATGTCATCTTTATAAGTTACCCTTTTCTCTGATCTCAACCTATTTCTTTTCTCAATTGTGTTCGCTTCTACACTTACAGCTCCTCTCTGCATGTCTTCCAGAGTTAAGTAATCTCTTTCCCTTAGCTGATAAGCCTTTTCAACATCAAAACCTTCAGGGTATCTTACCAAGGCCATGCCTTGGGGAGGTTTCATGTGAGGTGGAAGAGCATTGTAGACACTGTTAAACCTAGTGGAACAGTCATGAACGCTCTCTCCTTGATTTCTTTTAAGGCTTCTATACTATGCTATTATTTGGAGAGGGTTCTTTTTGAGTTCCCATTTATTTATGAATGTTTGATACAAAGCAGGGAGATCATTGATGATGTTAGGAGGTAAATTTTTAAACCACTTCTTTACATTTCCTCCTAAACTTTGGGCGAAGATCCTCATCTTAACTGTTTCTTCTTCTATCTCCATGTAATCAAAAGCATCTTCCATCCTATCTACATGATGCTGAGCTGTTGTAGACTCTTTTGTAGTGAAATGAGGAATTTTTTATTGATAATCATTTGTTAAGGGAAGCAGAGGTTGTGGTAACACTAATGGGGCATACCATGTTGCCATGGCTGAAAGGAAGGGTGGATTTTCAAGAGGTGGATTTATAAGGGGGAAAGTGGGCTGAAATGGAGTGTTTTCACAGTGGTAGTATGGATTGGAGTGGAAGAAACACTTGGGCCAGCAAATTGGTTTTGAGCAGATTTGTTATGGAAAAGGCTAAAGTGATGAAGAAGCTGTGAATCGGGATGAGTGGAAGGTGAGGCTTCTCTACTAAAGCCCTGTTGAAAATCTGCAATTTCAAGATCAGTTTGGTTTAAATCACCTTGAGATCTAATTCTAAAGATGTTCTTTGTATGATGTAAATCAAAGTGTAAATCCTCTAAGTCAACAAGGTTTTCGGGGACATATTTTGTTCTTAAGAGGCTCCTATTAGCAGCTGATTTTCCAGACTTAGAAGTCTGCCACATAATTCTCTCTAGATTGTCAACTATTAAAGGAGGATTTGGGTCTGGAAGGGATCTATTGTGGATCCTATGTGAAGCCAGACTGCTTTTCAAAAATGAGAGAGGTTAAAGTTTTAGGGACTGTTTTTTGGAAGTTTTACCTCTCACGATGTCTTATATAGTATGGGACTAGGCTTCTAAACTTCTTCAAGGCTGGTTAACATAGTCCTAAAGAGATCTAGAGACCTAGATGAGTAATAGGCCTACTAGGGCTAGTGGAGTCGCTAGGTGGAAACTATTTAGCTTCTATGAAGGTAAAATATTGGATGGTTCCACCACCATGTTTATTACAAAGCCAAACTGAATTTTTTTTGGGTTTTTCTGAGTTATAGTCCTATGGGTTATGAGAGTGTCCTAAAACTGACTTAACACTTAGCTAAGGTGTTAAAACATACAGAGTTCACTCTTATGGCTTGGTAACTGATTCCTTCAAGGTTTGATAAGGTTCTATGAGAATCCTAAGGGTTACTTAGTTTGTCACTGATTCAAATAAGTCCTATCATGATTACCATTTTGTTAGGTAGTGCTTGAAGAGGGCTACTTATGTTATATTGGACAATGAGCATGTTGTTTTAAATATTTTACTCAACGTCCCACCGTGATGGCCATTATGTTGGTCTCCCGTGTTTTGATAGTTTGGCAAATCAAAAGACAAGGCAACATCAAACCAATCTTTAGGGTTCCAGGATCTAGTCCTTCCGTTCTCAGAGAGGGATCTCTCAAATTATTATTTTTTGCAAAGGTTTATCTTGTGTGCTTTGGGTATTGGTTTTAGACTAGTTATTAAGTGCAAGTGTTTGTTTGTTTGTTTGTTTGAATTGATACAGCAGAATATGAAAGGTCTAGGAAAAGTAGGTAGAAAGGAGGAGTATCAGTTTCATTGGGCAATGGAGTCAAAAAGAGGTTATGACAAACTTATGAATGGATATGGGATATCAAAGGGAAAATCTAACTTGGCCATAGGATCCTTTAGTTTATGAATGAGATGGAAATTAATGGTTTATAAGAGAGAAGTTTAATTCTCAACAAAGGGTATTTGAAAACGTGATTTGAACAATAAAGAGGTATTTGATAGATAGGGCTAACCATAAATTCTACGAACTGCACTTTGAGCAAATAATGGCTTCAAAAGAACTTTTAAAATGAAATCTAAGATTCAGGAGCATATCCTATTTCCTCAAAGATTTTGTTTCAAATGAATTAGAAAAACATAAAATATTTTTTGATAATTGCAGTCATAGAAGAGGGAACACCTAATACATCTATGATTACAACTATAAAATACCTTTAACACAACTGTTTAAGCAAGGAAAAAGGGCATGATCAAAATAGACCTCCTTGGCTTACTATAAACAAAGATAATTCAAAGGGAGACTTCACTAACAACCTTTAAGTGGTAGCAGACAAGCAGGGAGAACCATAAATCATGCTGAAACCAACTATTCAAACTATTAAAGAAATAAACAAGCATGAGGACTAAAGAGAGAGATTAAAGACTCTAAAATACCTCAGCAGAAGAAAACATAAAATAGTGAAGGATAAACAGGTCTAAGGTGCTTCCAGGAGTCATTTCTTAGCCTAAAACTTTCATCCTACTGTAGTAAGAAATTATGGAACAAAATGAAAACAGGAGAAAACATTAAACTGTTCAGATTACTTCACCAACAGCCAAGCTCATGGATCCAATGATAGAGCTATCTCAAGAACAAGCATGCAACAACATCATCAGGGATTCCAAGACTTCAATTTCTTCTTCAACTTCAACAGACTATGTATTATTTCAAAGAGTTTCATTATTACAACTAGTGATCAACCAACCAACCTGTATATCATCTACTTCAGAAGTATTTATAGAAGAAATGAGGAGGTTGAGGAGCTTTAGGTTTGAAATGCAATAAATTATACACTAAATGCAACTCCAAACCTCGAAAACCATGTAAGGCCTAAGGCAGGACAACATTGAATTATGATTCTGTTTATTTACTCTGTTTCTGTCTTTTTAAACTCAAAGGGAAAAAGGATTGAATTCGAGGCCTATTTCTTATCTTTGTAATAACTCTGCTAATAGTTTGAGAATTTATTCTTTCTTTGGTAATAACTGTTCAGTTGTCTTTATGCAAATATCTTCTGTTAAAGCAATAATTTGGCCTTCTTTGATTGCTTTGAGGCTGCAAGTGTCTTTTGGTAGCAGGTGAGGATTCAATTAGCCTCTAATGTGGTAGTGGAGGCTTCTCAGACTGATAGATATTATTTTTTTAACCTAAGACACCTTTAATTTACTTGAGTTCTGTGTTTTAGGCTTAATGAAGCCTAATTTTTGTCTTCTTGTCTTCAAACTATCTTCAATCGTGGATCGGGTCTTTGATTAATCAAATTAATTTCTTAATCCTTCCAAAACCAGTATTCAAACAGGTTTTCTGCTTTTGATTTTATCCCTGGATACTGATACTCTTTGTTTGTGGTGTTTGTTGTGTTTCTATTGTTGTTGCAGGCGTGCAGAGATTGTATAAAGGCATCAATGCTCATGAGGCACTGATAAAATATAATTTGGAACCCTGTAGAATGATTTCCTTTGTGAAATAAAGGCCTGGGGGATCGTCATCCCCAGCCTTCGATCTCCTTTTAAACAACTGAGAAACCTTTAAAACCTGCAAAAACATAGAAAAGTTACAAAAATATTGTGGGGAAAAGGTTTAAACCGCTTTGGAAGTTTAGGTTTGAGCGTGGCTGTTGGATGAACAGAACCAATGGTCAAGATTACTTGTTGGTTCAGATGGGGAGGCGGTGGATAAATGGTGGTGAAGATTAAGTTTGAGCCGTTGATCTGCAAAGATCAACGGTCGAGATTGATCGGGAAAATATAATGTAGAGGGGCAACATTTTAATAAAATGGAATAATTTGCAAAGGAAATTGGTCGAAAACCTTTAGCTGAAGGAACATAGAGTTAAATGAAATTTGGGGTTTCACAATAATTCTGGGCTATTGGATGAGATTAGCAACCAGAGATCAACCACGGAGATTGATTTATGAATTCCTTTGGAGGATGGGTAGAGGGCGATGGTTTAATGGTTGGATTAAACTAGGACCGTTAGATCTCAGAGATCAGCGCTGGAGATTAAAACTGAGGGGATGTAACGTAAATGGGGTAAGGTGCTTTCAGTGATCAAAACCACTGGTGTCACACGGTGAAAAGAAGGAAAGGTGGTTTTTCCTTTTGGAATGCGATATGCGTTAGCGGCCGACACGTGGCTTTTTAAAACCACGCATATTGCGTAATTTTAAAACACTAACCTCCGGACTCAAAATTATATGAAACCGTGCACTGGCCATTAGATCTGGGGCATTAGATTGGACGGTCGTGAGGAGAGCACGATGGAGATAAGATGCACGGGCGAAAAAATGTGGGCGAGGGTCAAGGCAGTTTTAATCTTGACCATCAGATTAGGGAATGAAAAGCTCAGATTGATTAATGAGGATGGTAGGTCCCAAATGAGTTGGGCCTACCGGGTTAAATATGGACCATTATATCTTCAATATGAACGACCCAAATTCAATATTTGGGGCTTATGAAATGGAAAATGAGGTAGGGGTCGGGCGGAGAAAGGGTGATTGTGGACCGTTGATCTACAGATATCAATGGCAGATCTTCACCAAACGACTTTATACAGCGGGTTTTATGAAAATAAACAAGGGTGTCAAGTTTTAAGCTGGACTGTTGGATCTCTGAAATGGACGACCCAGATTCAATCACAAGATTTCCAATCAGTGGGGGAGAGAGGAAAGGCGCAATGGTATTTTACGATGCGATTAGACGAGGGCCGTTAGATCTTAGAGAGATATATGGTCGGGATTAATCTGTAGGTTTTAATATCAGAGGGCTGTGGCAGAGGGCGATTAATCTGGGCTGTCGGTTCTTGTGGTTTTTGACGGTCCGGATTGAATCGCAATGATCACAATCGGAGGAGGAGAGAGGAATGGCACAAAGAGTTTTACGATGCATTTGGATTGGAGCCATTGATCTTAGAACTATATCAACGGTGGAGATTAATTCATGGATTCCAAAGGCAGGTATGCGGGCTTTGGAACAGAGAAATGTGGACCGTTAGGTCTGGGTATGGCGAAACAGATCGATGGTTGGGAAACCATCGCAAGGTCACCAATCGGAGGGGGAAATAAAAATATTTAAATGAATCAATTAAAAACTCCGATGCGATGTGCCGAAGGCCATTGATCTTGCAAAGATCGATGGTGGAGATCTGTTTTTAAAACATATTGTCGTGTTTAAGAAAAACAAAGGAAACAAAGGGTTTGGACATGTTTTTTAGTGTTTTTAGCGCTCGATTGTGGGCTATGGTTTTGTGAAGAAAATAAGGGTGCAAGGGTTTCAAAAGAAAAGGGGCCAATAACAATAGGAGGAAAAGGAATGCAAATAAAAAATTTTGGCATGTTTGTTTGCGATGCGATTGACTGACGATCGTTGATCGGTTCAGATCAATGATCAATTTTCATCAAAACTTTGAACTATTGGACTTATTAAAACATAGTCGAAAGTTGGATTTTCAGAAAATACAAAGGAGAAAAAAGGTTTTTACGGGTTAGAAAAGGATTTTTAGGCCCTTAGCGCCCAGTTACGGGGCTGCTGGTCCTATGAGAAGTGGGGATTTTGAAATTTAAGCCCTCGGGGGCTAAAATTCTATGTAATGAAATATAAGCATTTTTTAGGCTAAAAACAGAGTTTTTAAACCAATTGGGGGGTTCCGATAGGGGAAAAATGGCTTCTTAAAACAAATGGAAGGAGACCAAATGCTTTTAAAAGGGTCCTGAAGTGATTTTTAAGGTTAAAGTGAAGAAAATGGAGGGATTTTATGAGGAGAAGGGGATGAAAAATGAAGGTCAATTATGAGCATTTGTAGGGGTAAGAATGATGGCAAATGGGGTTTTTCAGTAGTATTTTCTTCAGGAAAATAGTAGATTTTCCAGGTTTATGAGGGAAACATCAGTGAAGATTAACTCAGGGAAAAAAGAATATGATGAGACTTCAAGAGATGATAGGTTTTGAAAGGAAACTATCTCTTGAAGGCTTGAAGACAAAAGTCTAGCCACCTCTTGGTATAACAAAATTTATAGGTGGCTAACAGATGGAGTTTATTGACAGGGGAAAATGGGGGAAATGAGGTTCTAGGTAGGAAAGAAGGATGAAAATGAGAAGTATAAGCCCATAATGAGTCTTTTAAGAGAAACAGGGTGACTTCGAGATGGAAAACTGATAGATAGGGAAAAAGGTTTTATTAAGATAATGAAGGTAGTGAGATTTATGAAACTCAAGATATTCAATGAATATTGCTTTCAGAAAACTTTAACCATTCTATAGTCATCCAAAGATACTGAAAAATACTGATGACTAATAGTGGCTCCACTTGGGGAAGGCAAGTCCTTCAGGAGGTATCAAGAACCTCAGATCTCTGATTTTATAGATGAAATGCCTCACATGCTTGCTGATTTCCTTCAATTTACAATGTTGATCTTCCTGTTCTTCCTTGAAGTTGTGATCTTAAAATCTGAAAAAAAAAAACATGATTGCTTCAACATCAACTCTACCTACACATCGTACTTTTCATAGCATTTTTTTCTTCATTTGGGTGCATTTATACCGACAAACCATGGACATCATTTTTCTTTGGAAAGAAAAAACTATCTAATTCTACTCTTATATCATCCAAAGGCTCAGATTAGACTGATGAACTCTTTTTATTCTCTACCGGATCTACTTATCTGTCAAGGTTAAACAGTTTGACATATGTTCAGTCTCTAATCTATCGACATAAAATTCAAAACATGACCAAATCAAGGTTAAGCAGTTTGATTTGTCATGAGCTATGGAATTTTGGAGAGTTTGCACACAAAGTTTATTTTTTCACAAAGTAAACAAACTGAAGGCTATAATTTGGAATTTTTCATTCATCCCTCTCTTTTCTCTTTTGTTCAGATTTGAGCTTTGGGAACCAGTGTCTTTTCCTAACCTAGTCTACTAATAAGCCAAGTTTAAATAGTTTGGAAAATCTTCATTTTCTAACTTATCAACAGAAATTTAAAACATGTTAAATCATGATTAGGCTATATGACCGAACAAGACTTTCATTTCTCAAAAGTAGTGGCATTTGTACTTGCACACTTTCAGAAATATTGTTTTTTGGTATGGGGCTTTGCCTCTTCTTTTTATCTGCCCTCTTTTCTTCTTCTTTTTTGTTTTTGTTTCATTTTTTTGATCTTTTATTCAAGAAATTTTATGTAAAATGAATAAATCTTTAAACTAAGAACTTCAACAAAAATAATGCTTGAGCATCCTGCCATTGATAGGGCCTCCAAATAACTCTGTTCCATCCATTTCTTGTAGAAAGAATGCATTGTTACCTCTTGCTGAATAGATGATGTATGGACCTTTCCACAAATTGTCAAGTTTCCCATGCTTGCCTTTGTCTTCTCTTAATGAATCCCACTTCAGCACTTTGTCTCCAATCTGGAAATCATTGGCTTTAGTCTTCTTGTCAAAGATTTTCTTAATATTCTCTTGCACTGCTTGTGTTTTGTTGTATACTTCTTCTCTTGATTGCTGAAATCGAATGGTTTGGTTCAGACTCCTTTGCATATCATTCTCCTCTGATTGTACCTCTTGAATAAGCTTCATCACTGGGACTCCCAAGGATGTTAGAAAAACCACATCCATGCCATACACTAGTTGATAGGGAGACATGTTAATTTATTTTTTGTTTGTTAATCTATCTGCACATAGTGCATGCACTAATTTGGTGTGCCATGAATTTTTGTTCTCTTCCAATAATTTTTTGATGATATTTACCAAAATTTTGATAGAGGATTCAGCAAACCCATTACCTTGAGGGTAATAAGCTATAGAATGCCCTAATGTAATGTGATACTTGTGATAGAATTCCACCATTCTCTTGGATTTAAAAGCAGCAACATTGTCAGTAATAATATTTCTAGGATAGCCAAATCTAGAAAAGATGTGATTTTCAAGGAATTTGATGATTTCTGAGTCAGTGGAAGTCCTTGAAGGGATGGCTTCTATCCATTTGGTAAAATAGTCAGTTGCAGTGAGGATCCATTTGTGTTGGGTAGAGGAGGCAGGTTGGATTTATCCAATGAAATCTAGACCCCATTGTTGAAAAGGAGTTTTAAAATTGATAGGTTGTAAAGGAAAAGGCAGTAGTTTTCTCTTTCCCTCAAAGATTTGGAATTTATGGCAAGTCACTACTAGCCTGTGGATATCAGGGAAAAGAGTGGGCCAATAGAAACCAACTCTAAGGATTTTGTTGGCAGTGGTTTTCCAATAGAGATGACCTCCACATTCTCCTTCATGAAATTCATGCATGATCCTATCTACATCTTCTTTAAGTAAACATTTAAGTAGGATACCAACATAATTTTTCCAATATAAAGCTTTATCTAGAATGAAAAAATTACAACTTTTAGTTTCAAGAATCTGGACTTTGTTTTGGACAAACCAGAAGGATAAAATTGATTAAAAATCACATGTAATATATCAACATACGAGTGTGAGTTCAGAAATGCTTCTTCAATAGGTGGAGTTGCCAACTCCTCTTGTTCATCCAAGGAATGTATCATGTTTATGTCGAATGCTTGAAAGTTTGCTTCAACCATCAATTTGTCCAGCCCTTGCCTTTCGATTAGCTTGGTGGGCTTGATTTCTAGATCATACTCTAAGATGACAGCAATCCACTTACCTCTTTTACCATCAGGATCCTGAGTTAGTATGTCCTTAACAATTGCATGAGGAACAAAAGCAATGACATGTGAATGAAATATGTATACTCTGAAATCTTTTAATTATTTTATTAGGGAAAAAGCTTGTTTTTCCATAATGTTATATTTTAGAGGTGAATCTATTAGTGCCTTACTAAAGAAAGCTATGGGTTTTTCTTGTCCCATTATGTTCTTTTGTAGAAATACTGCAACAATTGTGTGTTCTGATGCAAATGAGAAGATGAAGAAGTCCTTGGTAAAGTCAGGGCTGATTAGAGCTGGTGTTTGGGTAAGTGCTTGTTTTACTAGTTCAAAGGATTGCTTTGATTCTATGGTCCATTTGACTCCTACTTCTATTTTCAGCATGTTTGTAATGTTTCTTAGGAGTTCTACAAGGTTTGGTATGAACCTTCTTAAGAATTTGATCTTTCCAATGAAATATTGCAGCTCTTTGATGTTCATAGGGTGACTGATTTGCAATATCACTTCAATCCTTTTTGGGTCAATATTGATCCCTTCTTCAGTTATGATGTGGCCTAGAATTTTTCCTTCTTGAAGACCAAATAGAGTTTTCTTAGGATTCAAAGATAAACCATACTTTCTACACTTTTCAAAGACTTTTCTTAAGTGATCTAGGTGTTCATCAATTTTTGAGTATACTGTGATGTCATCAAGATATATCACAATGAAGTAACCTATTTATTCAGAAAAAATAAATTTCCATGGCTCTTTGAAAAGTGGCCCCGACATTCATTAACTCAAAAGGCTTTTTGAAATACATGAAGGTGCCCCAAGGTGTAGTGAAGGCAATTTTGTGCTGATCATCTAGATGTACTAGCACCTGATTATACCCTGAAAAACCATCAAGAAAATATATTATTTTGGAGCCTACTACCCTTTGTAGTATATAATCCATCTTAGGTAAAGGGTAGGTGTATTTTAGGGAGGCTTTGATTAAATTTCTGAATTATATGCATAGCCTAATTTCCCCTATTTTCTTCCTCACTGATACAATATTTGAGACCCATTCCGAGTACCTGAATGGGACTATTATTCCAGCATCATACATCTTTTCAATTTATTTCTCAACTAGAGGCATTAGGACAGGGTTTATCCTACACAATTTCTGCTTAAATGGTTTTTGGTTCTCCTTGAGAGGAATCTTATGTTGAATGATGCTTGTATCATAGGAATTCAAGTCCTCATAGCCCCATGCAAACACATCCTTTAATTCTTTGAATAGCTCAATGTATTTGTGTTTCATAAGAGCTCACATTGTCTTGGAGAGTTTAATAATTTTAGGTTCTTCCTCACTACCTATGTTGTATTCTTCTACATATGTTTCAGTGGATTCTATTTTAGGCTTCCTAGCAACATCATTGAAATCGAACAACTCTTTTAAGGGGACAAGCCCTTTTGGAAATAGATTGTCTTTTCATTTCAATACCTCAAGGTCCTTTTTATCTGAATCTTCACACAATTCTGCCTCATGAGGGTGTTATAGCAGATTTATATCAGCAGCATAAGGTGGCTCTATTTTGTGTGTTTTTTCCTCAGCAGGGCAGTCCTCTTCATTATCTGAATCTGATTTTGGCATTTCAAATTCATTTTTGGATTGCAGTAAGTCTTCAATATTTTTGTCACCTTAAAAAACTTGCCAATAATCTATGTTATCAGGGACTTTCGGTTTGCTTTTGACCTGTACCGTGTATTTTTCATTGGCATGAGGTAGTTAGCAAGTGTTGGCAACAAATGCTAGTTCACCTGCAAGGCTATTTTGATTTCTTGGGATAGAGGTAAGTTCATATTTTTCAAATGTTTTTAGGAAGTCTAAGGGAGCATTTATATATTATCTTAACCTGGGATTTTTGGCTGAATATTCTCCTTTAATTTTCCAAATAATTAGCTCAGAATCCCCCTGAACAGAATTCTTATTAACTCCTATATTTTTCAGCAATTGTAACCCTAGGAGAAGAGCTTCATACTTTGCAATATTGTGTGTACATTGAAAATCCATCTTGTAAGAGTGACCTTCAATACTGTTGTGTATCCGAACACCTGCTCCTGAACCATATTTTCCACAAAATCCATAAAAGCTCATGTTCCAAAGAGTTTCAAGTTCAGATTCACCATTGTGTTGTTGTTCATGGCTGCTAGGGTTTTGACTATTATGTTCTTCATTTTGTGTTTGGTTTGACTGTTCTGGTAGGTCTTGCTCTTCCTCTTTCTTAACTAATTTTTCATTAATGTCATCTTCATTATACAAAATAAATGAATCAATGTCTAAATGGGTAGAATAGGTGTTATTTGTCTTATCTTGGCTGCTAACCATGTATTTCATGTGACATTCTCTGTACAATCTTCTTGTCTCATTAAACACTGGAATGGTAGCATATGTCATGTCCATTTGGAGGGTTCCTTTGAGTTTGGCTCCCCATGATAATGATAAAATCATGCCATATTTTGGGGGAATGTTAGCCACTACAATATCCATTACAAGGCTCTTGGATTGTATTTGTGCCAGATTGACACATAGATGTTTGATTAGGCCCAAACATTTAACTCTACTCAAATCAAAAGAGTAGAAGTCTTTGTATGGTCTGGTTATTTCAAGGCCTAATATTTCCATCACTACCTTTGGCAGCAGGTTATGTGAAGCACCAGAATCTAGCATGGCATTGTGTACAGTTTTGTCATGGATGTTCAAACTAACATAGAATGGAGGCACAACTCCCTCTTCAAACTTTCCCTTGACCTCTGGTCCAAACAACAATTTTGGCTTGTCATCAGTCAGATTTAGAGTATCAGTGTCATTTCCTATGTTTAAAGCCTTCAAAACTTGAGATCTATATACATCTCGCGTCACTAATTTAGTAAGGGGTATGGCTATTTTTATCTTGGAAATTTCACTCCCTATACTGAATGGTGTCTGTGTCCTTGGGAGAGGTAGATCAGTTTTATCATACATGGTTTTTTCAACAACTTTGGCTTGTTGATTTTTATTTGGAATATCAGTTAAAGAAATTTTTTCAGGGCCACTAGTTGATTTACTAAGGCAACTTTGGTCACCATCATGTTGGCTGATTTTTTTTTTGCTTTGATCAGGATTCTTGGCCATGGCATTTGTATTTTCTGTTGTCTTTTTAGGAGTGTTTTCAGGGGTCTTCTTAGCAAAAATTTCTAGTTTGTTCCTCTTGGGGATATCTTCGGTTTTCCTACTTCTGAGGTCATACTGCCTATGAATCTCCATGATAGCATTTTAAAACCCTAGTTTGTATTCTTCAGAATCCTCATATGTTCTTTCAGCTTGGTTTGAAGAAAATAGACAGTGTCCTTCTTCTGTGAGAAAAAAAATGTCCTCACTATCAGAGCTATTAGATTCACATGGTTTTCTTCCGGCTCCTCAGTCTCTCTTTCCTCTTCATCTACATAGTTTTCTTCGAAAGGAGGTCTGATTTGCTGGCCATTTTCTCTTTGTATTATTTGAGAAGGATCTCTTCTGAAATTTTGGTTTTTGTTTTTGTTTTGAGGACTAGTTTGGTTTTCCCTAAGAGGTACTCTTTCATTTAAGTTAATTCTCTCCATCATCCTTTCCATTTTCCTAACTAGACTATCAATTTTAGCATCGGATGTGGAGGCCACAATTTCCTCTTTGTATTTAACCCTCTTTTCTATTCTCATTCTAGCCCTTTTAGCAATTAGGTTGGATTCTACACTTACTGCTCCCCTTTGAATTTCTTCTAAGGTAAGGGGATCTCTTTCTCTTAATTGGTAAGCCATTTCTAGATCAAACCCATCTAGAAATTTTACTAGGGCTAGGCCTTGTGGGGGTTTCATGTGGGGAGGAAGTGCATTATATACACTATTGAACCTAGTGCAATAGTCTTGAACACTCTCCCCAACATTTCTCTTAAGGTTTTCATACTCTAATAAGATTTGAAGAAGATTTTTCTTAGTTTGCCACTTGTTTATGAATGTTTGATAAAGGGAAGGGAGATCATGGATGCTATTAGGAGTTAAGTTCTTGAACCATTTCTTTTCTTCTCCCCTTAAAATTTTGGTAAACATTCTCATTTGTATGGTCTCATCTTCTATTTCTCGGTATTCAAAAGCATCATTCATCTTGTCTAGATGTTGTTGGGTAGTTGTAGGACTAGCTCCATTAAAATAAATGATTCTAGATTGATAGTCCTAGGGCATAGGTAGTAAAGGTTGTGGTAGTACCAAAGGGGCATACAATGCTTCCATGTTTTGAGGTAAAGGAACCCAATGAGGATTTATAAGAGGAGGGTTTATGAGTGGAGGTGGAGGATGAAGTGAAGGGGTTTGAACAATGGATGTATGAGTGGGGGTAGTAGATGTACTTGGACCAGTTAGCTGATATTGAGAATATTTGGAACGAAAGGAGTCAAAGTGTTGGAGAAGCTGAATATCAGGAGGAGTGGAAGGAGAGGCTTCTCTACTAGGACTCTGCTGTAAGCTGGTAGGCTCAAGGTTTGTCTGGTCTATCCGAGTTTGAGACTTAGTTCTGAATAGGTTTCTTCTATGGTGTAAGTCAAATTGGGTATGTTGCAAGGATGTAAGGTTTTTAGGAAAGGAAATTGCTTTATGAATTGGTCAGACAATAGTTGAATCTTCAGTCCTAGAATTTTTTCTTAATATTCTTTCTGGGTCATCAAATATAGTAGGAGGGTTTGGGTCAGGGTGAGATCTAGTGTTGATTCTTTGTGAAGCCAGATTTCAGACCCAAAATAGAGAGAGGCTGAAAGTTTGTAAGGGTTTTGAAAACCAGACCTATCTGAAATATTACTGAATGGTCACAGTATGTGGTTGGGTTTTATACTATTAGGATTGATTAATACATTCCTAGGGGAGTCTGTGAGGACCAATGGAGTCAGATGGCCAACTGAAGAACAGTGGAGTCACCAGGTGGATGATGCTAATATTTTGAGGTTTTGTTTGTTGTCCACCATCAACAATTGGATACCAATATTGAGATATTTTTTGGGTTTTCTGAGTTCTTTATATAACACTAAGATTTTCAATAAGTGTCCCCTATGGAGTTGCCATTATCTTAGGTCCCTGTAATTTTTCAAATTGGTAAGACTAAATAAACAAGGGTAACATTAAACCAACTTTGGAGTCCTAGGACCTAGCCTTCCTGGACTCAGAGAGGGCTCTCTCTATATTTGTATAAAAGATATAACTCGATCGATTTAGGATGTTGATTTTAGGCTACTTAAAATGATAGGGTTGTTTGTTTTGTTTTGTTTGGATGGGTTTCTTGTTAAGAAGAACAGATAGAGTAAGAAAAATTAAAACCATTAGGCTATGGGGTCTATGAAAGGTTTGAAGAGTACAACAACAAATCAAGGGTGTTTCATAGGGCAAGTTAACAAAGCCAAATGGATCTTAATAGCTTATATGGGTGTGAAATGAACATTAAGTTGTGATTTTAGTAGGTTTAAAGGGAAATTAAGAATCCTTTAACATATACTAGAACAAGAAGAGTCTTTAAGACCACTATGCTTAAGAAAGAACCAAAGGATAGGGTACACCATAAAATTATTTGGCCAGAATTTACGAGGTAAACTTTAAAACAACAATCCAGCAAACCCTAGAGAGTAAAAAACTTCTAAATTCTCTACCTATTACTCTCGGACAAAGAAAACATTTAAGATAAAAATTTAGTAATGATTAAAGAGCAGGGAACTACTAAATTCTTCAATCAGACTTCAAATACCTTCAAAGTGACTATTCTAGATAGACCAAAGGACAGGGCAAACCATAAACGTCTTTAGCCTAAACCCTAGTAAGCAAAATTCAAAGAAAACCTAGAGAACAACATTTTAAGCAGAACCAAAGGATAGGGAAAAACATAAACTTCTTTAGTGAAACTCTACTGAGTTAATCTCAAGAAAAAAAACTAGATGGTAATGGAGAGCAAGGAACTCCTAAGTTATCCAATCAAAGCTAGTAGAGGAAAATATTTAAACAACAGAAAGCAGACAGAATTAAGGTACCTCTAACAACATATATTAACCTAAATTTTCTACTCTGTTATAAGAGAAATGATGAAAAATATGAAAATAGAAGGAAAAAATTACAAAATTGGAATAACATCACCATTTAACAAATTTCATGAATCCTGTGAATGTGCTTATTCCATTGATATTCAATCCAAAATAGTTACAAATCTCTAAAGAAAAACTCTTCACAACTCAAAGACTATGAGGTGTTTAGCTCAAAAATCAACCAACAAAAATTATGAAACATACATGTAGTATTTATCTAAAAAATGAGGAGATGAACCCTAGCTAGGGTTTCAGATGTCATTTATTACATAGTTAATGCATTTTGACCTTTGAGACCATGCAAGGCCCAAGTAAAAATATCTAAGACTCATTCATTGTAATAATAAATCCTAACATAACTTCTAAGCTAAATTTGGAAAATGTTTGAATTTAAGGCTTCTAAATATATTTTGCAATAACTCCTGGTAAAGGCACAACTCCAAGGTATAGGGGTGCAACGCTAAGGCAGAAAAAATGGCCTACCTTGCAGCCAACGTTTGGAGGCCTTCCCTGTGTCCAAATGTGCTCCGTGATGGCTCATTGGAAAGGTCTCTGAGTTGATTTTCCAAATCAGCTTTGAATTTCAAAAATGGTGCTCATATTCCCTATCTAAAATCACTTCTCCCAATATTGCTAAATGCCCAGCGCTAGTGCGGAAAAGGGGGCAGAAAGGTGATTTTTTGGTAGTTTGTGGCCCTTTTGAGGGACCAGTTTTACTCCAAATCTTCTGAAACTTTCTGAGGTTGATGTAATTTCCATTAGTGACATGAATATTCTGACCATTTTCCATTTGGATGGCCCAAAAAAGAGTGCATCTCCAGTGGCGCTGCGCATTTGGCCAATTTTCTGCAAGTCAAACTGTCAAAATTTCAAAATGTGCAGAAAAGTGCCAAAATTGGAATTTATCTTGCTGATAAAGGTTTGTAAGATTATAGGGAAACCTCACCAAGGATATTGAGCTTCTCTTTCTCTTTTTCCTCAATCAAAGCTCTAATCTTTGCATGGGCTTGATTGGGCTTGGCCCTTGCAATCCTGTTTCTCATGGCATAATGTTTTCCCATATTCCTCTGCATGTCAGTGTCTCTCTTTGCCTTCTCTAGTTGACCCTCAAGGTGAAAATTTGCTCTCTCTAGCCAAGAATATTTATCCTTGCTAATTTCTATAGCAAGCAACTCACTTGGAGTGAGCTGCTCAGCCAATTCTGCCTCTTTCTCCCTTTCCTAGGCTAAAGCCCTCTTCAGCCCAATGGTCTTTGGCCTCTGTCTAAGAAGCTGATCTTCCTCATCATCACTGCCATCAAAATTTCCCAAGGTCTCATCTAGCAAAGCCTTGGACTTTCCAGCCTCTTTCTGAGCTCTGATTTCCCTGACCTCACTGATGGCCTGCTTTATCTTCAACTGCTGATTCTCTAGCTCAAAAAATTTAATCACATTATTTTCCCTACCAAGATTAGCTTGGAGCTCACTAATCTTGGCATCCTTGCTTTTGATCAACATATTGATATTTCTCTCCTCATCCTCATCTTCAAGGTCAATTCACTGAAACTCCTGCTCAGTTTCATGTTTGACCTCCTCTTCAATAATGATATGCTCAGTAACCTTTTCCTTGCCATTATCAAAATTTTCTTTTGATGAAGAAGGCATGTCCCCTTTCACATCAAGTGAAGCAAACACATGCATGTGGTCTCTCTGATAGGTCAAAGGAAATTTCTCAATTTCAATCATTTTAGTGCCAACTGTTTCAATGTTTTTTTCCTTGCTTGATGCTCTAACATCATGATGTGAGGGTGAATGATTGTGGAAAGGATAAACTTGAGGTGAATGGATGTGAGTGGATGGTGATGTATTAACTTCGGGGGTGTGATGGAGAAGTGGATATGGGAGGATGAGAAGATGAAGGAATATCCTACTGATGATGGCCAGGTGGAGTGGTGAAAACCTAATTGGCAATGAATGCATCCCATGAAATGTTTTTCTGTTGAATTTGATGCATGGCCACCATCTTGATGAGTGAATTATGAAATAGGCTCTACATTTTCTGATTATAATCTCTCTTTTGCACAATGTAGGCCATTTTGTCAATGCTACGGAAAAGATAATATGATATATGTAACATCCTAACTCTAGTGAAATGCATAATAAGACGAATATGGTATGAGTAGAGGTGGGAAAACCTTCCCTCACAAGTGAAATACTTCATTATTATGCTCATCATGGGTGCATATCTATCAAGAATATGACAAAGAGGGAATATGGACTTGTGGTGACCTTTATACCTAGGTTTGAGATATGGTTCAAAATAAGTCATGTCCAGGTTTGCTTGTTTGAACCACTTCTCTCCCACACTAGGTATCCGTGTAGCAGTTGCGATGGCATTAGTCGAGATCTCAAATGTAACCCTAGCAAGATTGACCTACTTGTCATGTAGATTGATGATGAATAGTCTTGTAAGCTCTAGGTGATTTTGGACTTGCTGCACTCTTTCACAAAACTTAAATAAACCCACATGTTTAAAGAAAGAAACAGTAAGAGGAGATGTCATGAGTTCCCTTATGGTGATGGGTTCAATTCTATTTATTTTTCCTCCCTTATGATCATGTATCCTTGGAATTTGTGCCTCAACACCACTATCTTCTCCATCAAACATTTTAAACTCTATTTTGGAAACCCTAGGGTTGAAGCGAAATGAGACGAGGGGAAGGGAATGAAATGGTAGTTTGAAAAAATGAAGGGAGTGAGTGAAGAGGCAAACTAGATGAATGTAAAACCCTAGATCAATGCAATTACCCTTTTTGTGACTGATATTTTGTTTAGGAAGATGAAACAAGGGTAAGACAATGATCTCAAGCTAAAATATAGGGTTTCATTTCCATTCAATTAAAAGTGATCAAATAGCTTCAAAGCAAGGTTCATTTCATGTGCTTACCCCTCAAGAGTGCTTGGAGGACTTTGGAAAGAATTTGGAGAAGCTTTTATTTGATTTGAGTGGCCCCAACCCTTATGAAACTCCTTTGTCTAGGCGTGTAGCGCCAATGGATGAGGGTGCAGCGCCAACCCAAGCGCGCAACGCCAGTCTCTGGGCACACATTGCCAAAGAAATTTAGCACAGGGTCCTTTCTAGTAAGGGCACAATTCCAGCCTACAGGTGTGAAAAACCTTTCGAAAATGTGTTGAGGAAAACAGGCAATGGCGTAGCACCAACTCCCAGGCATGTAGCGCCGAGGAAAATGAGCAGCGCCAAGGAAACTTACCACAATTTCACCCAAAAACTCACAAATTCTTCCTTGCTGAGTGCTCTTGATGTTTTGAAGGGAAACATTGACTCCTTTGAAGTGTTTTATGAGATTTTATAGACAAGTGGAATTTTATTTAATTTGAAAAACCCACTTTCTAATGTTTGAAGTCTTTTTCCTTTTTACTGATACTCTTTGACACTTTTTTCTTTGTAGGTTGCTGAAATCATGGAATTGGCTTTTATTTTGCTAATTGAAGCATGATATGTTAACTTTGACGTATAGTAGTATCTTCAAAATATTATGTAGTTTCCACCATAAAATTCAATTCTTCTTTTTCTACCCTCTCTGGACACTTTTTTCAAAACCCTAAGTGTCTGCAGTTCTTTACAGCAATCATTAGTGTTGTCTTCTAAGTTCTCTATAGCCCCTTTAAGTTCATTCATTTCTGTCTAGTTCACCTTACCATTTTCCATATTCCATCAATATTTTATGATAGACTTTCTTCATGCTTGGCCTTGTGTTCTTTCTCCATGTCATTTTCCTGCAAGTAATCATTACTTTGGAACTCAAATGGACTATCAAGTTTATAGCCCTTGTCATCTACAAGGTCAGGTTTTTCCCCTTTCCCTTGTTGTAAGTTGTTTTCATTTAGGAGTAGACATTATACATCATCAGTACTTTTTACTGATAAATATTCCAACACCTCTACAGAAGTGCCAAACTTTTTCCATTTATCTCACTTGCAGGTTCTGAACTGAGAAGATAATACTCTTTGGAAATTTTAGGTCCTTCTTGAATAACCATGTCTTGACATTCTATTACATTTGAGCCAGATTATAGCAAAGGAAAAGTAGTGCCTGAAACATCCAAGGATGACCTTAAAAATGTAAAACCCTAATGACCTAATGGGAGTGCTTTTTGACCTGATTTTTAATGAAATTTGACTTAAAAAATTTCAAGTGAAAAGAGCATTTCCAAAAGTGTTATTGTGCTCAAGGGGACATGGGAATGTGTTAGCAACAAAAAATATTAGAGGGAGGAAGGAGCTTATTGACAGGGGGAAATGAGAGAAATGAGGTTTTAGGTAGGAAAGAAGGATGAAAATGAGATGTATAAGCCCAAAATGAGTCTTTTAAGAGCAACGGGGTGACTTTGAGATGGAAAATTGATAGATAGGGAAAAATGTTTTATTAAGATAATGAAGGCAGTGAGATTTCTGAAACTCAAGATATTCAATGAATATTGATTTCAGAAAACTATAACCATTCTATAGTCATCCAAAGATAGTGAAAAATACTGATGACAAACACCATATATGTTATATATACATATCAAGTGGCCTAAAGTGGAGGGTGGAGTTGGAAATAAATAAATGTAGCGCAAGACTTTAGAAATGGGAAAATGAAGGGTAAAAGAGGGTAAATGAGATGAAATAAGGAATAAATGAAGTTTTCTCATCATTACACCTTATCAGCAATACTTTCCCCTTTCTACTGAATTGAAAGGGAGATTGATTCCTTTGAAGCTCTTTGACAGTCAGGATTTCCCTTCCTTTCTCCTTCTCCACTTTGGGTGCGGTCACAGGCCAACATTGGCTCCATCTGGGGACAATGTGCTATTCTTAGTGCATTGAGAACCTGCAGACCTAACGCTTCTGATTTATTGGGCACATGAAGTCGCAAATGCATAATGATTAGACAAATATTTATACCAATATTCAAGTGGACACAAAATGGAAATGGAAGATGATATGGAAGATGAAATGGAAAATGCAAATAGTGGATGAAACAAAATGGAATATAAAAAATGAAATGATATATACAGTGAGCTAGATCAGCCCTTGTGAGTGATAAAAATAGAACTTGAGGAACTTCCTATTCACGGGCACCTTAAGTATGTATCCTTATAAGTTCTCTGGGGAAAAATTATTATTTCCTTTGACCTTTGTCACCCTGAAAGGACCAAACCGGAGGGGTTCGAACTTCCCATGTTTCCCTTTGTCTTCCCGAATGACATCCCATCGCAACACCAAATTTGGAACTTGGATTTATCTGTCTTTAGCTCTTTGATCAAATAAGCCTTTCATTTTTTCTTGATACTTTACTAGTCTGAGGCTTACCTGTTCTCGTGTTCTATTCAACTCCACCAACTGATTCATTCTTTGGATAAGGTCATTTGGATCTTCCTTGATTTCTTGTAAGAATCGGGCCATAGGTAATGAAAGCTGAATAGGGAAGATTGCAGCTCTGCCATACACCAAATCATAAGGGGACTTTCCTGTGGATCTCTTAGTGGTGATGCGATTTCCCCAAAGTGCACACTTGAGCTAGGAATCCTAATTCTTTTGATTTTCATTGATGGTCTTCTTCAAGATCCTCACCCATATATTGTTAGATGATTCTTCCAGCCCGTTTCCCTATGGGTAGTATGCAGTGGAGTGTCCCATTAGGAGGTTGTAACGTTGACAGAAATTTACAAATTTAGCCGACTCGAAAGTTTGGGCATTATCTGTAATGATTTTAGCTAGGCAACCAAACCTAGCTATTATGTTCTCCTCCAGGAACTTGATCACCACTGAATATGTAGCATTTCTTATGGGCACTGCTTCTACCCACTTAGTGAATTAATCCATAGCAGTGAGGATCCATCGATGCTGATTGCTAGAGGCCAGGTGAATCTCTCCTATGAAGTCAATTCCCCATTGTTTGAAAGGTTATTCACCATATACTGGGATCAATGAGAGAGGTGAATACCTTTGCTTTTCAGTGAACATCTGGCACTTCTCACAGGCTCGAACATGAGCATGTATATCACAAAACAGTTTAGGCCAGAAGAAGCCTGCCCTCAGGATCTTATGTGCAGTGCATCGCCAACTATAATGTCCACCACATATCCCTTCGTGGAATTTGTTCATCACTGGGTAAAATTATTGCTATGTTAAACAAAATAATAAGATCCCCGCCAAGTCCTTCCAATACAGCTGCCCATTTTCCATGATGTACTTTTGAGACCTTATCCTCAAGGTGCAATACTTGGCCTTATCATAGCTAGGAGGAAATTTCATTGTTAAAATATACTCCACTATATATTTATACCATGAGGATAGAAGGTACTTCACATGTGTTTTTTGAGTGGAAGATTCTATGCCTTGATGTGCACCTATGTCCTCCTGTGCCTCTCCTCCTGTCATAGACAAATTTATCCTCAGAGCTTGACAGCTGGATTTAGACAAGATTTTGGCCAGAAATTGACTTTTAATGAGCTTGGTAGGCTTTATCTCCAGTTCGTACTCCTAAATATTCGCTATCCACTTGCCCCTTTTTCCTTCATTATCACCCTACACCAAGATATCCTTCATTGTTGCTGTGGGAAAATATGTGGTTATGGTTGATTGTAACACATACACCCAGAATGACTTTAGAGATTTGACGAGAGCATAAGATTTCTTCTCCAAGATATCATATTTCAGCTCAACGTCCTGTAGGAATTGGCTGAAGAACACAATGGGTTGTTCATGCCCTTCGGCATTTTTCTATAAAAGTACTGTAGCTATTATGTGAGGACAGGTGAAAGAGAAAATCATGAACGACTTCCCATAATCTAGACTGGCCAACACTGGAGCTTCTGCAAAGGTCTGTTTGATCCCGTTGAAAAAGTCCCTGGATTCAGGAGTCCATCTAACTTCACTATTCTTCTTCAGCATTCCGGTGATGTCTCAAACAATGTCGACATAATTGGGAATGGACCTTTTGAGGAAATTTATTCTTCCCAGGAACACCTATACTTCCTTTTTGTTTCTTGGTAGGGGAATGTATTTTATCACCTCTACATCCTTCAGGTCGATATTCACTCCTCCCTAGTTACTATGTGCCCCAATAACTTTCCTTCCTCCAAGGAAAACATGGATTTTTGAGGATTTAGAGAGAGGCCATACATGCAACATTTATCAAAGGTTTGTCAAAGGTTCTCTATGTGTTCAACGTCAATATTTGAAAAGATGGTGATGTCATCCATGTAAATCACCACAAAATTATCTTTCTCTCCTATGAAAGCAATGTTCGTTGCACGCTGGAATGTGGCACCGACATCTATCAGGCAAAAGGGCATTCGAGCATACATGAAGGTTCCCCAAGGTGTAGTGAATGTCATATTATTTTGGTCTTCCAAGAGAACTGCCACCTGATTTTATCCTGAGAAGCCATCTATCATGGACATGCGGGAGGAGCCCACCACCTTTTGCAATATGTGGTCCATCTTCGGGAGGGGATAGTTATCTTTGAGTGAGGCTCCATTCAGATTGAGGAAATCCACACAAAGCCTTATTTCACAATTATTCTTTATTACAAGCACCGGGTTTGCCACCCATTTAGAGTATCTTAAACGGAAAATGATCTTGGCCTGCAACAACTTATTTATTTCCTTCTCTATAGTTGTTAGAAGAAGAGGGTTGATATGTCTCAACTTTTGCTTATGAGGCTTAGTGTATTATTTCAAAGGTATTTTTTGTTGTATAATGTCCATTTCAAAATTCTTCATATCCTTTTATGACCAGGCGAAGACGTCTTTATACTATTGAAACAACCCACGGTACTGATCTTGGTATTCTTTAGGGACCCCTTTTTACAGCTTCACCACCTTTTGATCTTCTTCTATCATAATATTCACATCCATGACAGGTTCGTCGAGGGTCATTTTGATGGGGTTTAATGGGATATCATTCTTTTCAAAAAATCTCTCCAATGGCACGAGTCCCATGGGGATGACATTTCCCTTTAATTGCAGAACACGGTGTTCAACTAGTGTATCTTCCTATCTGGTTTTTGGCTCTTCACTCTCATCCTCGGTGACTGAGTTGATCACCATATTTGAGAACTCACCCACCATTTCCATAAAACATTGGAACTTTGTTTCATCTTCGAATACTTTCTAGTGCTTTACGTTGTCCATAATGGAGGGGCAGTGTCGCACCTCAACCTCATATCTGAGCAAAGGATTCTGCAGGGGGTGGAAATTTCTAGCAGCCATAGCTAGTGAGTCTTCCATTATGTTCTTATCCATTAGCATGAAATGAATTTTAAAAGTAGAAAAGAAGTTCTCAACCAAATCCCATACCTCATTCCTATAAGCTCTGAGCACAAGAGCTTCGTTTGGCATTAGCTCATGACTTGTCTTACTACAAGCTCTGAATCTCCAAACACCTTGAGATTCCATATGTTCATGTTTCATGCCTCCTGCAATCCAAAAAACAGGGCTTCATATTCAGCCACATTATTTGTGGCTTCGAATTCCATCTTAAAAGAGAGGGGAACCAAGCATCCTTCTAGTGATATCAAGAGTACCTCGACCACGTTTCCTTCTCGAGAGTAATATTCATCAAATTGAAAGGTCCATTTATTATTTTCCTCTATGCTCATAGGATTCTTCTGTATTAGAGGACAAATCTCCATTTCTTGTAGGAAATTTTTGTCCTCCTCGAGCATAAGACAAGAGAATTCTCCCTCCTTACCATATTCCAGAGAATTTGTGGAACCATCAGATTTCGTGACCATCTTCACGAATCTAGATTAACGGTATAATCTTCTTTCCTCCCCATCGAATGCTAGAATAATGGCATAGGTGAGGTCTAGTTCTATGGATCCTCCAATCTTGGATCCTTAGGATTTGGACATAAACATTCCAAACTGATCTGGGATATCAGCTACGACAATGTCCATTACCACACTTTTTTCCAGAACCTGGGCTAAGTTTACTACCAGATATTTTATCATGCCCAATAATTTTACCCTCTTCGAATCAAAATAATATAGATATTTATAAGGCCTAGTAATCTGCAATCCCAATTGGTCCATGACAGACAATGGTAATAGATTATGTGAAGCCCTCGAATCTAGCATGTAGTTGTGCAATAGCAGGTCATATATAACTAGAGTCACATAGAATGGTGGAGTGGCTAAGTCCAGCTCTTCTACATGAGGTCCAAAAACTACCATGGCTCTTTCTTCTTGGAGATTTAGGTTGTTAGGGAGAGGGCCTATGCCATGATACAGCATGAATTGGGACACTTGGGCCTTGTATGAAGGTTGTTTTATGAGATCGATCAGGGGATGAGAGCCTTGCTTTTCGGAAGTGGATACAACAAATTTATGATGGGAAGACTCTTCTAAAGGATTTTTCCCCTTGCTGGCAGAATTATAAGGGATATGTTCTCTTGGTATTGACTCTTTGTTTTGTTCTTGCAGTCGAGTTCTCTTCCTAGAGGACCTGAGGTCATAGTTCTTGTCGAGTTGAGCTTGCATGAAATCCACAAACTACGTGCAGTAATTGTCAATATCTCGATTCTCTGGGGGGACTTCCTTCTCTTCTTGCTCTTCTTGCAGGGTGAGTTCATCTTCTTCATCCTATGAGTAAGCGAGGAATCAATCTTCTTGGTTGTCTGTGACTTCTTCAGTTTGTCCTTCCATTTCCCCTTCCAGGTATAGAGGATGTTGCATGTGATCTTGCTGCTTATTCCTTTCCCATTGCAACAACTGTAGAGGGGGCTTCCAGTATTGGGGATTAAACCCATGGTTTGGAATCATTTGGTTAGGATGAGGAGGGGAATTATCGGCCTCCAATTAAATATTCACCAACTTATTTGAGAGGTTCTTGATCAACTTATTCATCTCTTCAATTCTGTACTCCTGTGATTCCCTCTCCTGATTAGAAGTGGAAGCCTTTTCCCTGCTCTTTCTTCTAGCTTCATGCTCTGTCTTCTCTTTGAATTTTCCAGTAGAAGAAAAGTTTTCTTCTACATCTAATGCATCAGTCTAGATCTGATCTAGAGATGTGGATTTTCTTTCTCTTAGGGTAAACCCAAACTTCGGTTCGAAAGCTCCTGCGAAAACCACCTTAGCAGCTACTTGGGGAGGCTTTATTTCAACAGGGAGATTATTGTAGAGATTTTTGAACCTATTTATGAATTCCATTACATCCTCATTGTGTCTCTTTTTAAGAGAATTAAACTGTGTGAGGACATATCCATGGTCCCTCTTTTCTCCCCATTTTAGTGTGAATAAATTCTCCATTTCTTCCCAAGTAGTGACTGTGTTATCAACAATAGGTTTGAACCACTTTTGAGCCTCTCCATCCAAGGATTGGATGAAAATCCTCAAAACCACATCTAGGTGCTCAACATTCACATTCTCAGCAAAGGCGCAAATTTTTCAATATGTTTCTACGTAGAAGTACTATCTTCCACTATGAACTGGGGCAAGAGCTTTAGATAATTTTGAGGCATGTCATTCAATACTTGATATAAAGCCAATGGAGCATATTTTTTGAGGAGGAAACTAGGTACAACCATGAGGGGCGATGGTGGTAATTTATGAGGATGATTTGGCTGTGGCACAATAGGTATATGCTGAGTAGAGGTTTTTATATTTAACTGTAATGAGCTTTGGAGTGTTGTAACTTCGTTGAATTCTTTAGCCTCTAAAGTAGGGTGCACAGGAGGCAAATAAGTACTAGCGGATTCGACTTCATCTTTTATGGTTGAACTATCTAAATCAGAGGTTTCTAGAGGATACTCAAGGACACGAGCTGGGGAGCCAGGACCATAGATATCAACTTTATGAGATGAGGAAGGAAAATATTCTAGGGAAAATGAGGGTAGATCAGCCTGTCTGGGTTTCTTTTCCCTCCAGATTCTCCTAAATATGATCTTTTTGGGATCAGATACAGAAGGGGTTCTCTGCTGGGAAGTATCTGATTGAGTATGAGGCCTTGTGTAATCCAGGATTACAACTAATTTAAACTTTGATAATAGTGGATTTGTCAAGGTGAGGGCTATGCAACTCTCAACCCTTCGTGCTTACCTGATTGAAGGGTGAAGATAATATCATAGCCCAGGGAAAATATTTTCTAATTCGTCCTTGGAAACGACACCAAAAAGGTGATGTAGCTCCTAGATACATCCTTGAGTTGAAAAATACGAGTGCCTAGGACATCTTAAAATCAGAGGTTAAATGTGGACAATTGTATAATTGTCTTTGACAGGATATGAGTCAAGAGAATAATGGTTTTGGTGGTTCTGAGATAGAGAAGACCTTGGAGTCGATTCATGTGAATTCCCTATACTGTGAGAGGGCTTAGGAGGCTGTGAGTCTTGATAGATTTAAAGTAGGCCAAGTATAAAAAAATGAGCAGAAGCTTTAAAAATATGAAGAGGCTTTGAGAAATAACGGAGAAGGAACCTATAAGAGGCAGGCTTAAGAGGATTAAGAATCTATTCCCCCGTGAACTGAGAGGAAGCAGATGTGAATGAGATATGGACAACAATAGAGGTTCGTGGAGTGAAAATCAAGGAGAGTGAAAAAATATTAATAAATGAGCGTTAACACCTGAGCGTTATACATACATGAATTCATGAATAAAATTGTAGATCATCGACTGCTACATTACATTAACCATCAAAGCAGTAGAGCATAAAATATGATTATACATAAAAAGGATATTACTGATGATAGAAGAAAACAGATACATACTACTCATTGCTCCATCTGGAATCCAAATAACATCACTGTATCATATTAAGTTCAAACAACTCTCTCAAATATGTATCTCAAAGCACAAGGAGCACAATCATACAAGAATACAGCAAAATTCTCCCAAATTCCAGAACCCTTATTTCCTATTAGAACTCACTATATATAGAGTTCTCCTTGAGGGTTTGCAATTGAATATTATTTAATGATTGACCCACACAGGTGAAAACCAAAATATCCTAACAAAATAGCACAACGTGCTTCAATAAATCACTCCTATAAAAAAAAAAAAACAGAATTGGGAAATTTTGGGTTTTTACCAGCAAAACATCACTATTTAACAATAAAAAGAGGGAAAACAATTTTCCAGGGAGGCCAATTTCCAAAATCTTCAAAAGGAGTGGTGAGAAGTGGCTGAGAACAAGTGGGTGGTCTGGCCTTCATCATATGATTCCATCTTTTGTTTGGAATCCACCACTCTCTAAGTCTCATAGTTTCCACTTCCCACTGCAAAACGGGCAGTTGTACTGTGTATGCTTGGCTCTTTAGCAGATTTTTCCTGAGAAAACTAAATAAACCATAACTACATGCTCCACCCAAAAAACCATGTTGTGTTTTAACTGCAAACCAAAAACCAGATTTCGGAGGGGGGCACAAATGGTTTGTGGTATTGGATGGGGGGGGGGGTGTTAAATGACTACAAGCTTCCACATAGCATTGGAGGCGGTATTAGAAATCGACCATTTTGGACCCCCTCATCCCAACATTAACCTTCAGAAGGTGGAGGGGATGTGAAATAGATTATGAACTGTCAGATGCATTTATGTGGAGCAGAGATGAAGGTAGGATGGTGGAAGTGGAAGTGGAGTTAGCGAGACTCATTAACATTGAAAAGTGTGGAACAAAGGCCACGGGAGGGCTATTGATGACGTGGAAAGGTGGCAGGATTGTTGAGTCTCAAATCTGCATCTTTCCTATACACCTTTCTAGACCTTTTTCATTCACCTGAGCCTTCTAAGTCGTCAATATCATTGCATATTAATTGTAAAAGAGCATCTAAAATGGTTTTTAACTATGTTTTGTGTCTGCTGTTTGATTTAGATTTTTGCTCATTTAGCTGCGGAATCTTGCCACTTTCCGCAGCTGCTGCAACTTTCCGCAGCCATTTTGTGAAAGTTTATGTTGCAGGTGTCTTCAGGCAATTCGAGCCACATGGGCAAGTCAGAAATGATGTGGACATGGATCGTGTCCTATTGGCTCGGGCAAATTCACCTAAGGAGGCTGTGGTCAAAGGTGGCCAAGTGGAAGTCAACCGTAGAGTCCCATGGTGACAGGACTCTGTTTCTCATCACGTGAAGATTTGTATGACCGTTTCTAATTTACGGGAGACACATCAACACTTGTACACGGCTCCATAAGCCGAATCCAACATCCACTCTTCATAGATTTACTCCTCACCGCGGCCATGATGCTGGATCTCTGGACGTGATGGTTCACGTGTCTCTATCAGCACAAACTTTAGGGAATTAGTTATATCACCTTTGTTATAAATAACGCGTTTTCATACACATAATAGCTAGCCTCCATATAGCTCTGTAATGTAATTGCGTTGCCACTGTGTTGTAATATCATTTCTCTGTTATGACTGCATTTTAATATATAAGAAGACTCTGTTTCCAAGCGTAACTCATATTTGAAGACTGTTGCCCGAGGCTGGTGCAGAGGGCCCCTGCACACGCTGAGGTTTTGTGTATTACTGTATAGTTTCTTGTTTTATTTCTTTAAGTTCATTGTGCCATAAGTCATTCACATGTTTATACATTGCATCTTTCATGGTATTTATGCTTCATCTCTGTTCATAATCTTTCATGCTTTACATTTTACTTCTGTCCATAATCTTTCATGTTTTATGTTGTGGTTAACTGATCAGTGTTATTGTTTCAGATTACAATAGGCAGCCCAGGGACTTGCACATCTTTTTATAATGACTAATGACATGGAATCAATATTTTCCTTTTGCTAATTTACTTTTCTTAGTTTTTTTTTAATTCCAACATTGTTTGTTTATTTCAGTCTTGCACATTTGCTTCAGTAGTTAGATTTAGATATATTAAATTGCTCATGTCATTTTCAGTTACCTCCGAAAACCATAGCTGGACTAATGGTGAGGGATTGAAGTATGAGTGTGTAGTTTGATATTAGTTTACTTTCTGCAAGTTAGATATATTAAATTGCTCATGTCATTTTCAATTACCTCCGAAAACCATAGCTGGACTAATGGTGAGGGATTGAAGTATGAGTGTGTAGTTTGATATTAGTTTACTTTCTGCAAGTTAGAAATATTAAATTGCTCATGTCATTTTCAGTTACCTCCGAAAGCCATAGCTGGACTAATGGTGAGGGATTGCAGTATGAGTGTGTAGTTTGATATTAGTTTCTTTTTCTGCAAACTAGATATCAGGTTGCTCAAGTTGTTTATGGTTACCTCCTAAAGCCATAGCTGGACTAATGGTGAGGGATCAGAATATAAGTTGATGTAATTTGATTTAGATTTACTTTGTTGCAATTCTTGGATTTATTTAAGCATAGTTTCTTTTGTATTTGGACAGCAGCAAGGATAATGAGTTTCATGATCAGTAGTTCACTATTTGTTTGACTAGAATAGTGATGCAATTTCATTTTCTTTGAAGAATTAATTTTGTCATTGTGTGTTTTAAAATTCTTTTGAAGTTTGGAAAATCATTAGAAGGACATCATTGTCTTGAATATTTGTCTCCATACTTGTCTTTTAGAATTTCATAAAAATCCAAAAACGACAAAGAGTAAGAGATAGGTTATCTTGCACATATAGTGCGCCACACTTCATCAGCTTACGAATCCCGGATTGATAAATTAATGTAGAAATTTAGGACAAACTAGATTGACCAAACATTTTGGCGCCGTTGCCGGGGAAGTGTAACTAGGTAGCCAATTTCTTAAAAAAAAAATAATAATAATAAAAGAAGGGAAAAATTAATAACTTCTTGAAGTATGCTCTCCTCTTGCACCTAGTGTGACCTGGAGCATCAGAAAAGAGAGTTATTGGTTAAGTAATTTCTTAAGTATGCTCTCTTCTTGCACCTAGTGTGACCTGGAAGATCAGAAAGAGAATTATTAGCCCAACTTTAAAAAAATAAAAATAAAAAAAATAATAATAAAAAATGACATGCATAGAGCAAGAGATTCTAGGGGAAGGTTTATAGCTAAAGCCAAGAGTTCGATTTTTACAACTCCATCTTATTCAAGGCATAGAAAAGATTCACCACCATCTACCCCTAGCCTTAAGATTTTTGGAATTCAAGGAGCAGCTGAATTAGAGGATTCTCCTATACCACCTACTAAATCTCATTTAGAAAAGGAAGAGACTCCCTCTCATCCTCCCTTGATAGAAGAACCAGAGGACTTTAAGGACTCTAAAGAAACTATCATGGCAAAGGAAATAATAGATGGATTTGGAGGTAGAGGTAGAGGTAGAGGAGGAGGAAACAATGGAGAAAACAATGGTGAAGGTAATAATGGAAGAAATAGGGAAGGAGACAACTTGTTTGGATTCCCTATAGTTGATGAGGAAACTCATACAACAATGAAAAATATCTCACCATATGTCCTCCCCAACTTTTATGGATTGCGAAGTGAAGATCCTCAAACATTTCTGTTTGAGTTTGAAGTCGTGTGCCGAACCTATGACTATATGGAAGACTCTCAAAAACTCAAACTGTTTCCTTCAACATTGAAGGGAGCTGCTTGGAAATGGTTCATGGGATTAGCCACCCAATCTATTAGGACTTGGAATGATATGAAACAAACATTTTTGGATAGATACTTGGACTATTGTATGCCCACCAATCACAAGGATGAGGTATTCAAAATGATGCAAAAAGAAGATGAAAACTTGGAATATTTACTTGAAAGATTTCAATACAACTTAAAAAGAGCAAATATGAGCAACTTAGATGATGAAACCTTGAAAGCCCTCATATTAAAAGCCATTAGAGATGAATGGATAGATATTTTAAACATGATGGGGAAAGGAGACATTTCTCAACTCCCACTTCGTGACATAACAGAACTATGTGTCCATCTCTTATCTCACCATATGTCCTCCCCAACTTTTATGGATTGCGAAGTGAGGATCCTGAAACATTTCTGTTTGAGTTTGAAGTCGTGTGCCGAACCTATGACTATATGGAAGACTCTCAAAAACTCAAACTGTTTCCTTCAACATTGAAGGGGGCTGCTTTGAAATGGTTCATGGGATTAGCCACTCAATCTATTAGGACTTGGAATGATATGAAACAAACATTTTTGGATAGATACTTGGACTATTGTATGCCCACCAATCACAAGGATGAGGTATTCAAAATGATGCAAAAAGAAGACGAAAATTTGGAAGATTTACTTGAAAGATTTCAATACAACTTAAAAAGAGCAAGGATGAGCAACTTAGATGATGAAACCTTGAAAGCCCTCATATTAAAAGCCATTAGAGATGAATGGATAGATATTTTAAACATGATGGGGAAAGGAGACATTTCTCAACTTCCACTTTGTGACATAACAAAACTATGTGTCCATCTCTCAAGAGGAAAATCTAAAACGAGAAAAGGGCCTAGGGATCCTTCTCATATTAGGGTTAACAAATCTGCAATTGGATCAGTAAGTAGGGCAGAGATTGGTAATATGCTTGATGAATTCAAAACTGATATCTTAGGGAGCCTTAGTGAACAACTAGACACCCTTAAAATCCAAAACAAGCAGAAAGCAGAAATAGATGCTTTAGCTATCTTTTGTCCGAAATGTGGGAAGAAACATGCTTTAAGGGAATGTCCCTTGGATGCAAAAGTTGTAGAAACATGTATGATTTGCTCAGAGAATCATGAGATCAAGGATTGTCCTTCAATTCTTGGACTCAAAGCTGTCTTTCAAGAAGACCCAAATTCAGTAGAATCTCTCTGTTTTGTTGCAAGAAGACCTTGGCAGGGACAACAAACTCAAGGGTTTAACAACCCTATGAATCTTAAAACCCCACCAAATTGGAATCCTTGGCAACAACCTTGGCCCCAACATCAAAATACATATCAGCCATGGGTACAAGGGATGCAAAATCCTTATGGGAGATTTGCTCAATTTTATCAATATCCTCCATCTTTTCAAAATCAACAAGCTTCACAACTTCCAAACCCAAATCCACAACTTTCATTGCCATTTCCACAACAACAACCTTCTCAACAAAATCCAAATCCTCAACTCATGCTCCCATACCAACAAAAGACAAATCAACTTCCAGCTCAGCCATTGCCAAATCCTAACAATAAAAATCCTCAAAATACTTACATGGTAGAAGGACAACAATTTCCTACCTATATGATTGTTCCTCTTAATGATGTACAACTCAGATCTGATAGAGTTTTAGAAAAACCTTCTATAGATATTCAAGAGCAAGATACCTCTGAGGAGGACTCTCTTAAAGTCAATGAGGGTTCTGAGGAAGCATCTCTTCAAAATTCAAACATTCAAAAAGAAAAAGAAAAGTCAACTCCTACAACTCCTATAGTTGAACAACCTGCATCTTCATCTACACCTCCTTTTCCTGAAAGACTACAAATTGACAAGGGGGTGGAAAAACAAATCTTGTTGCCTAACTATGATTTTCTAGATGAATTGAAGAATGTTTGTATGAAGATTCCCTTGCTACAAGCCATTCGAGAGATTCCTATTCTAGCAAAAACAATAAAGGAGTTGAGTTTCAAAAGACCAGGAAGGAAACTAAAAGACACAAGAAGAATCCACCTGGTAGGAAAAATTGCAAATATTATGATGGGAAAAATTACCATGCAGAAGTATGTAGATCCAGGAAGTCCAATTGTCAAGACACATATAAATGGGATAGAAATTCCAAACACATTGATTGACTTAAGGGCTGCTATCAACATTATGAGTAGACAGACTATGGACCAGCTAAAACTTCCTAACCTTCTTTTTACACCTACTTTACTGCAACTTGCAGATCGATCAATTATTAAACCAGATGGTGTATTAGAAGATATTTCAGTCTCCTTAGATTCTTGGGAATATCCAGTAGATCTTATGATTTTGACTCCCAAGAGTAATCTAGGAGGGCACCCACTTATCTTAGGAAGACCTTGGCTAGCCACAGCTGATGCTTTCATTAGTTGTAGATCTAGGGATATGTACATTTCTAATGGTAATTCGACAAAGAAATTAAATTTGTATCCTCCAGCAAAAGCAATCACAGAAGTAGGAGACAATGAATGGGTTGATGATGAGGACACTATACAACCTGTCTTTACCATTTCTCAAATCAGTGAGGATAGTCAAATTATGAACACATTAGAAAATTTTGAGATATCTTTAGAATATGACCCCACACAATTTCAGTTGGAATCTGACATAGAATATTTATCATCAAGACAAATGTCTCTTTACTCTATGGAAGAGTTTGGTAGTTCTACCATTGAGATTTTTCCAGGAAAAACATTGAATATCAAAAAACATTTGGAAAAGTCACAACAAGAAGAACTAACCAAAATCTTGCAAAAACATTCTACTGCATTTGCATGGGAGTATACTGACATGAAAAGTATTGATCCTAAGACTTGCATCCATCATATCTATATTGAGGAAAACAGTAGACCAATCAGACAACCTCAAAGAAGGATGAATCCAAATCTTAGGGAGATAGTGAAAGAAGAGCTCCAAAAACTTCTCAATGTAAACTTCATTTATCCAATTTCGGATAGCCGATGGGTTTCTCCTTTGGTTATAGTACCTAAAAAGAATGGTAAATGGAGGGTATGCATTGATTACAGGGAATTGAACAAAGCAACTTTGAAGGATCACTTTCCTTTGCCTTTTATCGATCGGGTATTAGATACATTAGCAGGTAAAAAGTACTTTTCATTTTTGGATGGTTTTAGTGGCTATAATCAAATTCAGGTAGCACCTAAAGATCAAGATAAGACCACATTTACTTGTCCATGGAGAACTTTTGCCTACCGAGTGCTTCCTTTTGGGTTATGTAATGCACCTGCAACATTCCAAAGAGCAGTACTAGGAATTTTTTCTGATCTAATCCATGATTGTGTAGAGGTTTATATGGATGATTTTACGGTTTATGGTAATTCATTTGAAGAGGCATTAGAAAATTTGGAAAAAGTTCTTATAAGATGTAAAGAAACAAACCTTTCATTAAGCCATGAAAAATGCTTTATGATGTTTACTGAAGGGATTGTTTTAGGACATCATATTTCGGGAGATGGGATTAAGGTTGATAGATCGAAAGTTGAAGTCATCTCCAATTTGCCTATTCCAAATTGTCAAAGAGATGTTAGAAGTTTTCTAGGATTTACTGGTTATTATAGAAGATTTATAGAAAACTTCACTAAAATAGCATCTCCACTCTTCAAGTTGCTTACAAAAGATTGTGAATTTAAATGGGATCCTGATTGTCAATCAGCTTTTGAAACTTTGAAAACAAGAATATCTGAAGCACCTATCTTGAGAGGACCAAATTGGAAACTTCCTTTCCATATTTCTACAGATGCTTCAGATACAGCTCTTGGAGCTGTGTTGGGTCAAAAAGATTTAATTCCTTATGCCATTTATTACACCAGTATAAATTTGACTCCCACAGAGTTGAACTATACTGTGACTGAAAAAGAGTTTTTAGCTGTTGTTCATGCAATTAATAAGTTTAGACATTACATAACAGGCTATGAAACTTTTATTCATACTGACCATTCTGAAATTAGATATTTAATGAACAAACCTGTTACTAATGGCAGAGTGACAAGATGGCTCTTAATTTTGCAAGAATTCAATATTGCTGTGTTGGATAGACCGGGAAAACAAAATACAGTAGCTGATTTCTTGTCTAGGATTCAGAATACTAAAGAAGATTCTCCTGTAGAGGATAAGTTTCCTGATGAATACTTGTTTGCAGTAATTATTAAGACTCCTTGGTATGCAGATATTGCTAACTATTTGGTTACAGGGAAACTACCTTCACATTTATTTCCAAGTGAAAAATGAAAAATTATTCAGGAGAGTTCAAAATATTCATGGATTTCTAATGAATTGTTTAAAACAGGGCCAGATCTTGTGATCAGAAGATGTGTCAGGGAAGATGAAATGCCTGATATTCTTAAGGCATGTCATGATGAACCATGCGGTGGACACTTTGCAGACAAAATGACGGCCTATAAAATCCTCTCTTTAGGATATTATTGGCCTTCCCTCTTCAAAGATGAAAAACAATATGTCAAAAGGTGTGACAGCTGCCAAAGAGTAGGGAAACCTACCCTTTCAAATGAAATGCCATTGCAACCACAGGTACTCATCGAACCCTTTGAAAAATGGGCTTTAGATTTCATAGGACCTATTAATCCACCATCTAAGCAAAAGAAGTATATATTGGTTTGTATTGATTATGTTACTAAATGGGTAGAAGCCAAAGCATTAGTATCTGCTACTGAAAATTCAGTTGTTCATTTTCTTTATGAGGATATTTTTACTCGCTTTGGTGTTCCAAGAGAAATTGTGACAGATCAAGGAAGCCAATTCACATCCAACCTCGTGGAGAAGCTGATGGAAGAATACAAAATCAAGCATAGAAGATCTACTCCTTACCATCCACAAGAAAATGGTCAAGTGGAGTCTACCAACAAAGTTCTCGAAAGTATCATCACCAAAACTGTTCATCTACATAGAAGAGATTGGGCAGAAAGGCTTCCTGAAGCCTTGTGGGCCTACAGAACTACATGGAGAAATACAACAGGACATTCTCCCTATGAACTTGTTTATGGGAAAGAAGTCTTGCTCCCCAGTGAGTTCCAAGTCAAGACCTTCAAGATAGCAGTTCAGTTGGGGATGGACTTATCAGAAGCCCAAAAGCATAGAATGGAGCAGTTGAATGAGCTAGATGAGATCAGACAAGAGGCAATTTTAAGAACTGATCTAGTTCAATATCAAAGAACTAAATGGCATGACAAGTACATCAAAGAGAAGAAGTTTCAAGAAGGAGATTAGGCATTGTTATTTGATTCCAAGTTTAAAGATTTTCAAGGAAAATTTCAGACTCATTGGCTTGGGCCATATGAGATTGACAAGATCTTTAGCAATGGAGCGGTAAGAATCAAGACCATTGATGAGTTTCAAACTCCTCTTATTGTGAATGGCCACAGATTGAAATTTTATCATAAGCCACTCTCAAAAGAGGAATTTGTCAAAAAATTTCAAGAAAATTCTGCAATCAGGCTGGTACAGAAGAGTTCTTCTTCTCCACCAGCCTAGCTTTTGTTCTTTTCAGTTTAAAAAAAAAAAAAAAAAAAAAGAATTTGTATAAGCTTGAAAACCAATCACTGATTGGCAGTCTTATACAGAAAATGTAGGGTGAAAATCAGGAACACCTGACACCCTATATTTTCCAAAAAAAAAAAAATCTCTCTTTCATTTCACAAATTTTGTGACCACCCATTCCACTTCATTCCACTCCATTTCACTCCATTTCATTCCATTTCACTTCATTTTATCTATTTCATTCCATTTCACCAATAAAATTCTCTTGCATGACCATTTCCATTTAGTCAATTGTCATCCATTCATTTCCATTCACCCAAATAATAGCTGTGTCAGTTTCCGCAGCTGACATCTGTTTCCGCAGCTGACACCAGTTTCCACAGCTAGAAGCAGATTCCGCAGCTACCACTCTGTTTTTCAAAAGAATGTAAAGCCAGATGTTATTTCCACAATCATGAAATCAAATGCAGGTATGAGGATCAATTATGAAGACATGGGGCATTCAAGATATCAATGAGGAGCAACTAATTGAAGACCAAGGAAAAATGGCAAGAATTCCAAGGTATGAGTAAAAATTTATTTCAAATAGCATTTAAGCACATTTTTATATAGTTATAAACCATAAGCTCCATTATGTGCAATGATTGTATTGAGAAACTTCGTAACCACTCCATGATCTCTGTACAATCCTCCCACAATCCTTGCATTCATTCTCAAACGGTCCCATAATTAAACCGCCGATCTTCACTCAAACTCCGATACTCCACCTGTAATGATGAAATGTGATTGATTTGACTACGACTTCTTTCAGCCGCATGAAATCCGTAGCCATTGTATAAACGTGCTTACATTTACTCTGCAGCCACCAAATTTTAAACACTGTCGGATGTGTTATACTCCTCCTATTGTTCTATTAATCTCACAGCAGCATTTCCGATGTGCTCACGTAACCCATCTCTGTTCCGCTTCACCCCATTTCATTCTTTGTTACGCTACAGTCTGTATACCCATTCTCTGATATATACCTACAGTCATCGTGCTCATTTCTGTTCATTCAGCCGTCCTACTTCCATTGAACCCTCCTCACGCAGGCAATTTTTTAAAGAGCAGAAAGAAGGATGGGTAAATTTTTGAGAGCAGAACCAGAGGGACCTAAATTCATGGAAGGATACCCGCAAGTCAGGGATTTATTGAAGAAGGCAAAGTGGCTGCGGTTTATCCAGAAGTTTAGAGGCTACCATAAAGAGGTGACAAAAGCTTTTGCAAGGTCTTTCAATGGCCTGGAGGTAGAGATTGGAGACCTTAAGTTTACGGTGAATGAGGCATCTATAGCATCTGCCACAGAACTTCCTCAAGAGGGTGAACGTTGGTTTAAGAAAAAAAGCATTAGTGATGAAGCCTGGAGAATAATTCTACATAACCCAGGTATGGACATAACTATTTTTAAAAGAGGAATTCATGTTCATGCTTTGGAAGAAGAATGGGCTACTTTGCTGCTAATTGTTCAAAAATTTATCACCTGTGAGGGTCGTTTTGGGTCAATGTATATGTACCATACCCGATTGTTGATGAATTTTCTAGATAACCAGACCCTCAATCTGCCATAGTTTTTATTAAATAGTTTGAAGAAGACGCCTGTGACTGTTCAGAAGCATTTAGGAGATGTAGAACCACATCTATATCACCATGGTCTTGTGAAAATTTTGATTGAAAAACAGTTAAAAGAGAACAAGGACACATGGGAACAATTTTGATCAGAAATTTCTTTGAAGAACCTGTTAGCCTCCTATATCAATAGGTTTCATCTTTCATGATTGTCTTGATGGAAGTATGGAATATGTTCAAACCTTCTTACTTGAGCAAAGGTGTTCCATATTCTTGAAAACCAAAAAAATCAAAAAATTTAAAAAATGTAAAGAGGGTATACCCTAAAAGAAAGATCAAAGGGTAAAAAGAATAAAAATGGTCAAAAAGAGAAAAAATGAACCCCAAGAAAAAATAGACCAAGGAAAGTGTGCGAATCCAAATGCCACTAATTTTTACTCTGTTGTAATAAATCAATTGTGTGCAGCTTGTGAAACTTTTGCCACAATTCATGAATAAGTCAAACTGTTTAAACTTGGCTTAGTCATATTTCAATTTCATGTTATAGATTAGAAAATAAATATCTAGCCAAACAGTTTAATCTTGGCAGATAAGTAGCTAGGTAGAGTGAATAAAAGGTGCTCAACAATTTAATCTGAGCCCTTGGATGTAATAAGGGTAGAAATAGATAGATTTATCATGTAAAAAGAAAAGATTGATCAGGGTTTGCAAGTCTAAATGCACCCTAATAAAGAAGACAAAATGGTAGTGTTAAATAGATAGGGTAGGTAGATGGTGCGGCAAAGTGTTATCTGATGAATGGTGCTGCTACATGTTAGTTAATCATTTACTTTCATCAAAAGTACTGAAGCAGAAAATACACTGGAAAATCACAGCAAGCAAAGTCAAATTCATTAACCTCCCCCATCATTTTTCCCCCTCAAGAGTTTTACTAATTTCCCCAAAAGTACTAAGGTAATTGGAGATCAAAGGGGCTCAAGGCATTTCCTTGACTTCTGGAGGGACCGGACCCTCGGCCTAATGATCAAAAAGACCTAAGCACTTAAAATAATCCATCATTGATTATCTTCTATCTTTAACTTTTTCCTAAGTAAAATCCTATTTTACTTAGGAAACTGATGCAATATTCCATAAAATTCCTCAAAACAACTTGTTATTCTAAGTTTAAGTGTTGAAGATAAAATGTTGCAATTTACTTCATAAGTTATCACTTCCTTAGATGTACAAAGATGTTTTGATTTTCCTTGTCCTTTTTCATATTAACATTTGATTTTACTATATTAAATCCCTAGTAAAATCCCTTTTCCTAAGTATATAACTCCCTTTTCTAATAAATATCTCCAAAACCCTTTATTATAATGTTTTACCAAAGTATATATTCCCGCACATTGAAAATAAACACCCCGCTTTATAAAGCCCTTTGGTTAAAACTATAGCCTTATATATAAATTCCGCCCCTATGATGAATTAATTATATTAATTCATTCATCATATAATAAAATATATACAAAAACTTTAGACATACGACAAGTATGTTTAATACCAAAACCATCAATAAACTTTGCGAAATTCTATGCCACCGTCAGCATTCCACGTGGCATTCCACCTGGCCAAGCTCCGCCGCAATCCATTTCATAATTTCACGGGGTTAATTAATCATTTGGACTAATTAACAACCATTTCCGCCTATTAACTTTTCCCCGGGGTGATTAGATTTCGCATTAAAACCTTTTTAAAACCCCGACGGGCCCACCTTTGAAATCGCACAAGTCCCCATCCCTTTCAGCCGTTGGATCATCCGTTCGTTGATCAATGGTGATCATCAATCCCGCTGCCCATCCCTTGCCAGCATGTTAACCAGCGGGGGATGGGCGGTTTTTGAAAAGTCAGCATTCCACGTGGCGTTAAAACTATGGAATCGCTCCCCCCGCGTCCTTTACCGCCTTCTTCCATAAGCGGTGCGGGCTCACCGCTTACCGCTTACCGCATACCGCCGGCCCCACTTCCCTACGTCACCCCGTACGTCAAATGACGTCATCACCTCGAAAAAGACAAAAACCCTTTTGACTTGTAAATAAGCCATTTTTCGTGTTTTTTCAGTTATTTTTCGTTTCTGAAAGAGACAGAGCTCCCGCTGCAATTTTCAAATTCCACTGCAAATACACCAATTTACTCTGAAATTCAGCTGCGCCCGTGTTGAAGAATGTCCCCGCCATTGTTCATTACCTGTTAAAGAACCAGTTCCATCTAAAAACAGGTATTTATCATTTCGCGCCCCGACTGCAAGTCAAGCTTAGTTTCCTTTGTTTTTTCTCTGAAAAAATGGTTAAAAATCCTCTCGGAGTCCTCATTGAAGATTTAAAACTTGTGAATTTGCTTCCCAAACCTGCGAATTGTTCCAATTTCCTCTTTTATCAGACATCCCGCCCGGTCTGCAAGAAAAACTAAAACCTCCATTTTGAATCCACAAGAACCAAAATGGAGGCCCCAACTGCTCTAAATATCACTCCTTTGAATGCTCCTCACCGGGAATTAGACTATTTACCTCTAATAGATGAAGATTTCCAAATTAAAGACCTACATTTTGATGAAAGTCCCCGTTTGAGTTTCTGTCGCTGCAGAGACGAACACTTAAAGGGGCAAGATCTTATAGGGTTGTGGGAATCCAATCTCCCAAGGTATTTTATTCCTACAGTCCATGTTTTCCCTGAAATCATTCATTACTGTCATGCAAATTATGATCCAGCACAAAGAGCTGTATTAGCTCCTGATCAAAGTGTTCTGTTCCCTATCACACCTCAGGCTATCAATGCTATGTTATACTTTGAGCCAGAACAAGAATTAGCACCTTTATCCATGGAAGGGTTGATTGAGAAAACCAGGCAGTTAACCCCAGAGAAATTAAAAGCAAGGTGTCAGTATTTCATGTTACCTGAGCATCAGCCAAAAGGGACTCCCCCCTATGGTTTTTACTTTTTCAATAAATTGGGAAGGCTTATTGTGAATGTAATATCCTTTGTCTTAGGATTCAAGACCAGTGAGTATGTAGATGAGATAACTCTGGCTCTGCTATCTATCTTTACCCCTGGGCAGCCTCTTGAGATTAAGTATGATTATGCTTCCTTCATTGCCAACAAAATCCATGATCAATTTTTAAGGCTAGATACTGAAAAGGTTTTCAAGTACTCCTCAGTTATCTATCATCTCATAATTTTCTATCACTCGGACAGATTCCCTTTCCCTGTTCAGAAACTTGATGCTAAAGGTAATCCCAGGTCTGTTATTTTTTGGTCCCCCATCATTCATTTGTCCTCTGATTCTCCCTACTCCTATTCAGAATTCATTGATCAGTTTGTACATCCTGCTACAACTTTGTTAACAGGAGTTTCTCCCCCCAGGCTTAGTACCGAAATTAGAAAGACCTTGCAATTGTCAAAGAGTTATAAAGTTGGGGATTGGTACTTATACCAAAACCATACAGTCATCGGGATTTATGGATGTGAATTATATCCATTCAAGTTACCCAGATATGTACCAATGAGAATTTTTGCTTTGGAATACTTTAGACAGATGAATAACTCAGATGTAATCCATTTCTGCAATGTAAAGAAGAAAGCACAGTTAAGGATCAAAAGCCAGTTAGGTCCTTTCATTTTCAATTCTAGAGAAGCTGAGAGAGAAGCAGAACTTATATTAGAGAGAAAATTCCAGACATCTTTCCGTTGGGTCCCATATGACCCCTTTGGTTTCATTTGTGAAAGAAGGTTAAAAAATAAGTCATCTCCTTATGTACATCACAGAATTCCTGACATAGAACAGTATGCAAATCAAGATTAATGGGTTAAAGGAACACTTGTTGAAGAGGGAAGTGGAGCTGCCAAATTGAATAAACTTATGAAAGATGTTGAGAAGAAATTTGACCTAGAAACATATGATCAAATGCAGGTACCCTACATTGGCACATCATCAGCAACCACTCTACAACAAGCTCTACAGGAAGATAGTCCATCAGTAGCAGCAGAGCCCAAGGGTAAAGGAAAAGAACCTATAGTTCAGGTCATTGAAACCCTGGTAATGGCAGAAAAATCACAAAGTTCCAAAGCACCAGAACAATCTCAGGCTTCTCAAACACCAGCAAAGCAAATCCAAGTTCCAGAGATGCAAACTCCATTGAATGTGGAAATAGGGAAAAAGAGGCCAGCTCCAGATACCACACCTTCAAAAGGAGCCCCACAAGTTTATCAAGCTAAAAAACACAAGTCTGATCCACCTCCAGAGGTAGAGATTATAGATGAAGTATTTGATGATGGTAGGGAAGATAGTCAGCAAACAGGTACGGCAAGTGAAACAAACATAAGCTAGAAAGGGATACAAAAGCAATTAAGCACTGAAGTATCTTCTTTCAGACCGCCAAAGACAGATACTGGAGACATTAAGAAAACCTTCATTAATATCAAAACAAAGAATGAACCATTGAAAATGAAGGTATACGATCAGTATATGAAAATGGCTCCTCACAATCAGCAAAGGTTGATGTCAGCATTTGATCTTTCACAAGGTAAAATGAAAATGAGCCACTTCAAAGCAAAGGTGCCAAAGCCAACTTCAGCAACAGATTACATCAGAACAAATTTTGAAGTTTTAGCAAAAGATATCCATCCCTTGGATCAGATAGAGCTTCATAGACAAACAGGGGAAATGGTTTATTCTACTCTCACCAACAAAGCCATGGCAGCTTTAACACTGCAAGATTCCTTGAATAATACTACTGCACAATTAAAGATTGAGAGGGCCTCCTCACAGGCCAAGGACAATATAATAAAATCTCTAGAAGAGATCATCATTGGTTTGGGTCACAATCCCAAAGACATTAAAGGTATTGAGGCATTGGTAAAAAGGAAAGAGGATGATATAGCTGCACTCAGAAAACAGCTGAAATTACCAGCCTCGAGGCACCCTCAGACACAGGAAGTTATAAAAGGAAATTCACAAGAAGAAATGATGGAGTTGCTCTTGATTTTGACAGAGTGACTAAATGAAACAGAGAAGGAGTTGGAAAAAGCATTGCAGGAACAGGAAAATATCAAGCAGACTTCAACAAAAGGTACTACAACTACAGGACAGCAGGAACAACCATCTCAGGTGAACATTTCTAATTTGAATTCTGAGGATTTAATTAAACAAATGGAGAGTTTGCAGCTAAAGGTCACAGAACTCCAAGAAACAAAATTACAATTAACAAAATTGGAGGGAAAATATGACACATCCAAAAAGACAGCTGCTGGCAACCTCAGGGAAATAAAAAGATTGGAGAAATTGGTTGAGGCTTTGCAAAAAGATCTTTCACTGGAAAAGCCTCTGAACGAAATAAATGATATTCTTTGGAGCAACATCATTGAATTAATAAGAGATATTTGGCCTTCCATTCAAGCTATTTTCGAGCAAAATGAATTAGTCAAGATAGCACAAGAAGAAATAAATAAAACTAGACATGAATTAAGGGGCAAGCCGGAGCAGGCCCAGCAGATCATTCAATTTTTGAATTCCAGAACAAAACAACAGCTTGCATTGTTAGGAATTGATGACAGAACAGGTGTAGTTTTGGAAGCAAAGAGAATTTTCACCAAGAGGACTTTCATGCAAAATCTAGAAAGAAAGTGTACTGACATTTTGGTCGACATCAACGTTTTCAGAGAGAAGTTTCAAGCTTTGCTGGACAGTGAATTGCCAAGTCCCATGCTCACAGAGGATCAAATAGTAGACTTGGAAACATATGAGAAAAGAATAAAAGCTCATGCTAAAAATACATCTATAGGTTCTACTAGCTCATCAGAACCTGTATTACCAACCGGGAAAAGTATTTATGAAAAAGTGAGGAATCTATTTCATCTGGAGCATGAACTAAAGTATCTATTTCCGAACGAGCCCACTTTTTATAAACTTACTGAAGCAGATGAAACTTTAAGGAAACTCAGAAGAACAATGATACCAGATGATCAGTGGTGGAAGGAAATGCTGGAAATTTTGTAAAAAATGTTTTCAGGATGAAAGTTTATCTTTACTATTGAGTAAATGGTAAAAAACAGAAAAGCGGATGAAAGAGTATCAGATGAAAGGTCAAAGAGTATCCGTAAGAAGAAAGAGTATTCAACAAGTCAAAGGAATACGCAAAGGACAGCACAGAGCCCTATTTTAAGCACTTATCCTTAGCACGTCCATGAAGAAAGGAACAGCACATCAGCCGTTACTCGTTATTCTATTTACGAGACCATATGTCTCTTGTTTGTTTGTAAATATTCTTTAAGTCAGCCTGGATTATTGGCTAGGATAGAGTAAGATTGTTAGGATTATTTTTTGTATAAATAAACCCTCAAAGAAAGAGTTGAGTGTGGATTCTATTACTCTGCTGTACATTGAGATTTTCGGAATAAAAGCTTTTGGACAAATTTACTTGTGGCTTACTGGATGACGATTTGAAGCACTGGACTTGCTGCAGGATTCATGTGTTGGACTACAGTTCAATAGGTGTTTCTACCCTTTGTTTGAAATTTTATATTAGTTTATAATATCATCATATCCATGTCTGAATAATTTACATAAAGGTTTAAAACAGAATTTGCTTAATTGTACTCTGTTTTCAAATGTGATTGTTCTTAATGTTTTCTTCTAAATTAGCTATAAGCATGAATTCTTAAATGCTCCTGCTTTGCTAATTTAAACATTGTTTGATTACTATAACACGGAATTATTCATTGCTCTTTGTTTGTAGTCATTTCACTTCTTTATTTTGAACATGGTGAAAGATTCTTAATTGCCTTTCATCCCTTCAAGATCATCCCATCCACTTTAAATTTTAAGGATTGTTCTCTGTCTAGCTATCTTGCCCTGTAATACCATCTTGTGCTTAGAATAGAAATCCAGTAAAGCCATCCTTTGATTCCATAGCCCAATGGACTGAAAGCTCTCAGCCTTGCCCTTAGTTTGTGGATTCCACCATTTTCCCAAAACAAACTTTGAATCTATAACTAGCCTAAAACCTTTCAAGAAACAAAGATAAATTATAAAGAGAGAGCCCTCTCTGGATGCAGATTGGCTAGATTCTGCATCTAAAAGGTTGGTTTGTGGTTACCTCGGGTATACTTTCCTCTTACGCAACTTCTAGGAAAACCTGAGTGATAACATAGTGGCGACCATACTGGGGACTGAATCATTTTATTGATACTAGTGTTTGATTTATAAGCTATAGACAGAGTCTGAAGATCAGCCAGGTAGCCTTTGAAATTGCTTTTGCTATGCAAATGCAAAAGTAAATAAATGCTGTTTCAGTCTATCTCTGATTTAGCTTATAAGTTGAATCTTAGTTTCAAATTTTTCAATCAGATTCTCTAGTTTAAACAGATCTTTGAGGAAATCTTAATCACATATCATTATTTCTTAAATAATTTGTAGAAGTTGTATTTATTTTTTTAAAACCCAAAATCCAAAAACACATATTCTAAGAAAACTGGCTTCAGAAAGGATTCGACATACTAGGTCAAATCCTGACCCCAATCCACCACCAATATTTGAAAATCCAAATCTGATCCCTAGGATTCTTAGAAGACAAGGAAGTCAAGAAATTTCTGAAAGAGGAAGTCAGGAAAGTACAGGTAGTTCTAGACCACTCTCTAGATCTGCATCTTGTCCTCTGAAAATTATTTATATTGATGACATTCCTTTTGATGCACGATTTGAAACATCTTTGTTTGTAAATTTCTCTGAGACTGAATTATCTAGATTAATTCCAGATCCTTTGTTCTTTGAAGATTTGCAATACAGATTTGTTTCACATCATCTTGACAGAGAATTGCATAACTCCATTCAATCTGAGCAAGCCTTTGAAGAAAGCTCAAACATTTCTGTGATAACTGAAGCATCTCCGAGCTCAGCCACTTTTCAAACACCTGTTAGACCTCCATCTCCTCCTGTTAGACCTCCATCTCCTCCTGTTAGACCTCCATCTCCTCCCGTAAGACCACCTTCTCCTCCTACTAGACCGGCTACTCCTGTCACTCCACTTTATCTTCCAATGGCTAATCGATATGCCCCTTTACAGTTACCAGCCAACCCTCCAGCTTTACCACCAGACTACCAAAGTAAGATCACACCTTTTGACGGATCAGGTAGCTACACAGCTCAACAAC